>CM065953.1:0-2500000 GCA_033459515.1 Theretra japonica | reverse complement strand
TGCTTTATTTAATTATCGTCCTTTTGAAATATGAGTAGCTTTTAGACTTATTGATAACGCTTTATGCGTGCATCTCTTGATGATTTTTGCGTGGAATGGAACGTTGCATGAACCGAGCCAGCCTTTCTGCACCTCATTACATTGTAACTTGGGTTTAATTGGTTTTTATTCCTCGCTCCACGCGGTCTACACGGCTGTATGCAGATTAGGGCACTCTTAGCGTAATTCCTTATTTAATTCTACACTTTTTAATTCTTAGCTGCCACTTAGGAATTAGCGAATAGGCATTGGAAACTAAACTTTTATTTTAAATGTTACAATTTTAGGAATTGATTAAAGGATGTTTAAGGGTCTTTAGGATTATTTCTTAAGTACATTATTTAAGAAAGTTAGTTCCTTACTCAGTTTCGGTTTTTTAAAATAAAGCGCACAAAATAAAGATGGAATTCTAAATTTAAAACTATTTGATTGTAATTTTTAATTAGCATTGTCAACATTCAATATGCCTTATATTTAGTCCCAAGTATGCAAGCCCTTCAAGGTGCATAAGACAGGAATACACTAACATTCCTCGTGAGATTGAGAAAAGGAATTCACAAATTCCAGCCTTAGAGAAAATAAATAGCATTCTTTGGTCAAAAAAAACAAAGAAGTTTCATGTATACATTGGTTCAATTTTCGAATCATTATGTATTCTTACATCAAGTAATTTGGCCTACTAGGTTTGATGGCACAATATATCGATGGGGTATAAAATCTTGGATTCAACAATTAAATCTAAGTCTGATCAACTCATAAATGTTATAGTTTTCAATATGAATATTTTCTCAAACAAATCTTTTACAAAACGCACTATGAAATCTTTACAAACACTTTAAATCGACGCGGCGACTCAAAATTTCTTTATTTAGGCTATGTCTAAATAATATCTTCACAGACTAAATAAAGAACTTTACAAAGGATGCATATTTTCTTTTTAATTAACTCAATGTTTTAGAATGCGTAAATCATTTTACATCTTTAGTACAATTATAAGTTTTTGCAGCCAGTTGTTGGTCCATCGCACAAATTACATGTTTTTAAACTTTTGTACAGGCTCATTAAAGAGTTCTAATGTATATTTAATACTTCGTAATCAAATATTACTTTAAGGAATAAATCTTTAACGTTTTCGTGAGGAAATTCATATTTTTGATAAGCTTTGAATATTTTTATACATATCAACTGAGGTAAAGCTTCTTTGAACTAGAGTTTCGATTGGAAGTAAATTTTATGATATATATCATTCATGTTTGAAACATTTTTATTTTCAGTTACAAGTGATTCGTAACTTAGACTTGTCTATCGTGAACGACGAAGTCCGAAATCATTGTCTTAGGTCAGGCATGGGTTGTCCCTGGATTTAATAATATCCCAATAGTACACAAAATATATTTAGAAGTTAGACAGATGATGTTTGGTAAAATACAAGTTAAGTATTAAAAAATGGTAGAAATATTTTAAATTATATGTCCTTATTTTTCTTATAAATCTTATTCCGATGGTGTAGGATGAAAATAAAATGAGAAATAAACCAAAAAAATAAGCCTGACTGTTTAGACATCATGAATTTCTTGCCCGTACTTGGACCAAATCGACTAATCTTCTTCAATGATTAATCATGGATCTCTATTGACAATTTTCAACTTCCGTTGTCTTCATTGTGTCACAGTATTTCCGTAACGCTCTCGTCATGCATTCGCCAGTTTACCCCCCAATCAAGCGTGCCTAAAGAAGTTTTACTTCAAAAACTATACAAGTAAGGGATAAGGGCCGGTAGAAACAGATTTGTGTTTCTCAAAATAAGTTTACGTATAATGTATTTGCAAATGATGTTACCAGCCACTTTCCTGACCATATTTTATAATCCTGGGCTCTACCGTCAGAATGGGAAGAAGAAGTTTTGACCCGGCATAAATGTATCCAAAAGCAAGAGTAACAGGCTGTTGCCAACCAAAATCCTATCTGAACGACACGCAGTTACTATCGAGTGTACAAAAAAGCATAGTCTTCCTTCGTTTTCTAAAACAACAATAACTTTTGACTATTCGTCACCATTATAGCTATTTAGATCCCATTGATTGCAACGAACTTATCTTTCTAGTTCCATTTCTCTTCGTCTCATGGTAATAAATAAATAATAAATGAATACACCCAACAGTCACATACATAATCCTGACCCCACATTAAGATCATTTAAGTCTTTTGTCGTGGGTATCAGAATCTACTAGAGACTTTTCGGTCTCAAAAACACCCAGACCCGAAACAAATACTTGTGTGCCTCACAAACTGTATGACATTTTTTATCTTCCTTCATTTTCTGTGATAATAATTGCCGTTTTGACTATTCATCATAATTCACATCTGTGAAATTATCTTTACTTTTTTAATATTTCTCCGCTTCTAATGCCACTTTTAATATTCTTTCATTTCTGTGTCAGCCTATATACGTCCCACGTCCACGGGCCTCCTCTACAGTTGAGAGAGCGATTGAGAGTGGTTAGGCCATTTACTGTAACATTAATTGCCGTATTACAGTCATCATTCATAGGAATTTAGATCACATTACTAGAAACAAACCTTTCTTTTTCATCTTTTTATCTTTTATTCATGTATATACTATCAAAAACCCGTAAAATAACAATTTATTCAGAAGAATGCAACCTAGGTAGCTAAACTAATGAAGAATCACGTCGTCTGGCCGGTAAATAGTTAAGTACCTTAATAGCATTGCTCGGCCGCGTCCAAGCGATTCGTTTGTAGAAAAAAATAAATACAATGTTTTTGCTCAAACCCCTTAGTTGAATCATTAGGGCGCCCTTAATGCGATGTCAAATAAAAAACACCAACGAGAAAAAGTTTAATTATTATTTCATTGACTTACAACCGAGCAATTTTAACGTAGTATAGCCGGGCAGGCTTGTAATGGCTCTGAGGTTTACTGACTTTCAATCAATAGATTGAGTATAATCATCCATAGATGGTTCTACATTGTAAAGTCAATTGGAATAGAAGCTAGTCTGCTTTTGACACTCTATTTCATTTCATCAGATTTTCAGAAATGATGAGATTAAGTTGAATAAAAGAAGATCTTGCGCTACTGTTGCAGCCAATAAAAGCAAAAAGACTAGTTTAGATCCTAATTATCTCTCTCTCTCTCTCTCTCTTCAGCCACAGGAAGGCAACTGATGAATAGGCCTTCCCCATGGATCTCCACATAGACCTGTTGGAAGCGATCATGATTCTAATTCTAAATGATTGAAACTTTATATCACGTCTAACCCAGCTGTTTCGTTTAGTGTTGAAGTACATTTTGGACTAATATTTTCAGAATGATTCTCAATTGTAGTACTAAGTCTAATTGTTGGAAAGTAACAGTTTTTGGGCTCTTATTGTGGCAGATCTTTAGCTGGAGATTTACATATAACTTTGCTGTTACAAGGTAATTGGGAACTAATCTTCAAAGATAAACTGACTGGTAATATAAGACGGATGTTTAAAGAATTCTAACAATTACACGCAGAATTGAATCATAGCCTACAAGACCAGTTAAACTTGATTTAATAGATGTTTATTAAATGTCCGAAGCTGGAATAGACTTAGAAGAAATAATTAATGATGAAATATTTTCTAACTGAATTTATTGTAACGCAATATTATGAAGACTATAAGCTAGAGCATTTTTAAAGCCCGTTTTTGGCCTATAAGACCTCTATTGTGTAATAAGTTGGAGGTGCGTTTTCGATGATGTCCGTTTGCCGACGGCCGACGGCAAGTTGGCTTCCGGGTTACATCAACGATGTAAGACTATTTTGATGTTTTAACTGGTTCTATTCCTCGTTGAGATGTTTTTAAAGCGTGAGAGATTATTTTTGTTTTAATTTTAAAGGAATTCTATTGTAATTGATAACTTTGAAGACATAGGCGTTAGTGGAACGCGATAAAACTGCTTATGAGCTTATGATTCAAGGTGGAAAAAAGCAATAGCTTACAAATTATTGGACGTTGTGTATTAGCTACTTAAAGAAATGTTATAGTGAAGAGGTTTCGTCTTGTATCTTCGGTGTTACTAAAAAGTTACTGAAATTATGAACCAATAACATTTTTGATTAAGATGTTTGGAGTGGAGGACAATACTCCAATGTTGCCGAAAATAGCTTATTTCAGTTTTAAAATATCATTGCTATTTTATTTCTAATCAAATTTGACAACTAAGCTGCAGGGTTGTGGATGCAATATTTTAACAAAATTAAAGTGTCGTGCACGTGTCGTCAGTGTGCCTTTCGGAAGATTATGAAGTATATTTTTACCATTAACATATTTTGGATATTTGTTTTTGATAACACGCAATTAATATTACAAATAAGATATCGATTAGTGGCACACAGTGATCCTTGTAAAATTGTAGGCAATTTGGGCCTTTAATAATTACATACATTAGGTAAATCTTCATTATATACACCTATAAGGATTCTATTGCTGAACAAAGTGTCCTGTACAGGGTATATTAAGACTGCGACCGAAAACGAAGCCAGGTGGCAGTTTTAGTGACCACAGACAAGATGCAACTAAAAATTTTGCAAAAAAACGCCACGATAATTTTTGTAATGTTTTAAATATCATTGTGTTTGGGTGGTAAATCCATAGTTTTTGGTAAAATAATAATTTGAAGCCTTGTATGCTATAGCGTCTTTAAAAATGAAAGGGGGTACATTTTTTTAGGAAAATGTATGTATTTACCACACAAATACGATGACAGGAAAATAGTACAAAAAAATATCGTCGCTTTTTGTTGCAAAAATTTTACTTGCATTGTGTCAAAAGTCACTAAAACTACCACCTGGCTTCGTTTTCGGTAGCAGTCTTGATATACCTTGTATACTTCTAGCAGCCTGTGGTAATAAAACCAACGTAATAAGTTATGAAGTGCGTGGTGGCCTGTCTAGATGGACCAGATGCGGCTGCTAACATGTTCACGGCGGTCGAGGGTACAAATCCCAGGGCACACCTCAGACTTTCGGGTCATGTGTGTATTGATAGTCAATCACCACGCACATAACGATGAAGGAAAACATCGTGAGGAAACCTGCATACCATAGCGATTTTAAAGAATTTCTATGGTGTGTAAAGTCCACCAACCCGTACTAGGCCAACGTGCGGGGCTATATGGCCGAACCACTCTCAATCGTACTCTCGATTGTAGAGCAGGCCCGTGCCCTGCAGTGGGACGTGTATGGGCTGATACAGTACAGTATGTTTCTTAATTATTATAAAATATCCGTTCTTGTTTATTTCTAAGTATTCTTTGGAAGTTTGTCTTTCAGTTTAACAGCATGAATACATCTTGCAGGATCATTTGTACCTTAATGATATTTATAAGAATTTCATACTTTTATTGACAGCCTCCGTGGCGCAGTTAGACGCCAGCTGTGAATCGTGGGGCCGCGGGTTCGATTTCCGCACCGAAACAAATATTTGTATGATCCACAGGGATTTTGTTTCGGTCTGGGTGTTAGTGAGACTGAACAGTTTCACGTAATTTCTCATACCCACGACACAACACTTAATTGATCATAAGTGTTGGGTCAGGACTGTATGGGACTGTTGGGTGTATTTATTTATTTGATTTGCCAAACAAATGTTTGAGTTTAATAATTTCGGCCGTTGCTCAACCATATCAGTCTTAACAATTAATACACCTGTAAAAAAATTCCTAAAAAAAACATATTTTTAGGACTGGATTAACCAAATAAAAATCTACTCTAAAATACTTCCTACAAGTTTTTACCCTTCGTACTTTCTCTCTGTTAAATGTGATCAAGTTCGTCGCTTAAAAAGTCATCTAAAAATTATCTAATCAATTACTGTTGATTATTTTTTTTTCACGCCTTTTTCCTAGAGGGGATAGGCAGAGGTGCAACCAGGATACCCACGTTTCGCCTTATGTGTTCCGGTCCCATTATGTGATAGGGCCTATGAGGCGAGCCTATTGCCATATTGGGCACAAATTCCTAATTCCGAGCTGACAATGAATAGAAAAAATCCAATGTCACCTCGCCCGATCGAACCCAGGGCCTCAGCTTTGTAACCATACCGTAGTACAACTACGCCACCAAGGCAGTGACTAAATTTGACAATCAATCAAATCAATGTGATCAACAACCTCAAAATGAAATACATGACCAAAGTCATATTTCAAAATAAGCATATACGTCACCTTACAAGATCATCACATTTCCAACCAAATTCGAAATTCAAACGCGACCCGGAAACGCGTCATAAAAACAAATGACACCCGCGATTTGCGTTGCCATTGAACTCGTCCAGTTCTAGCTAATATTTGCATAGACAAGTCAAAAGCTGTATGCATGAGTAGCATTGCAGCTTGTTTTGCTCGCTGGAATGTGAGGTCTGCAATGAAGAATGTATTCGTAGTAAAAACCTAGTGTTAGCTCTGAAACGATACGGTGCGGGCAGTGCTCTACTTGGGAGATTGTTGTTTTTTTTTATTTTATTATTATTTTACATCTGTAGCTCCACAGTGATTGAATTAATCGACTTAAAATAAAATAATGCAATGTTATTCACTGTTCAAAAAAAAATAAAATCTACGGTGTGTAAGTCCGCCAACCCGCACTAGGCCAGCGTGGTGGACTATATGGCCTAACCACTCTCAATCGTACTCTCGATTGTAGAGGAGGCCCGTGCCCTGCAGTGGGTCGTATATGGGCTGATACAATACAATACAAAAATATTCACTGTTGTTTATTTTTTATTTTTGAGAAATTGTTTAGTGTAATGGGGGTTTTAAAGTTTTGATAAATATAAAGGGGTACGAATTTACACTACAAGTTACTAGAAACTGAAATGTATGCCAGGTTTATAGACTTGTTTACAATCTAGGAAGAAAATAATCTCCGTATACTAAGGGCGACCCTAGTGTCACCTATGCATATGCATCTCTGATACAACTATGTCCTTATGTACGTATATTAAATCTGTCCTGCAAAATGAAATTAGATTGATTCATATTTTTACGACCATGGTTTCTCATGAAAATGGAGGCATTGTTCGAAAACGGCTGCTAACAACACAACGGTCACCCATTGTCGTCGGATAGTACATCCGTTATTAGTGATGAGAGGTTATAAAAGTTGAGGTTAATCTGGTTGTAATTTAACCTCTTTCTTCAGCTACAAGAGGTCCGCTCGCGAAAATATACCTAATTAACCTAAATTTAATATTATTTAATTTTTTTCCGGTCTCATTAATACTGCTTTTTGTTACACACTTTGTTCACGGTATAACCACTAGTATAATTTCTTAGTGCGAAGAGAGCATTCACCACACCGTACCGCGTTGAACTCACATAGCGTCAATTTTCTAACAACATTAAGCGAGGCCGCGCGCATAGAAGAAAAATTCATCTTATTACATTACCGCGCGTCGTGTGTCGAGTTGTTTTGTGCGTGCATACTATCACGAGGCACGATGCTTGCGGGACCGGCGATTTTACGCCACCTCGGCATTGTGGGCCGTTACTCTATCACTTGTTTGAAAAAAGAATTCGGTTTGAAATTAGAATTTGGTTCGAAAAAGGAATTCGGTTTGAAATTAGAATTTGGTTCGGAAAAGGAATTCGGTTTGAAAAGAGAATTTGATTTTAAAAAGGGAATTTAGTTTCAAAAACTGAATGCGCTTAAGTTAGTAATTAAGAATAGAATGATAGTGAAATCAATTATGCCTGGTATTTTGTAATGGTTAATATAATAATGTTTTTTTTTGTATGTATGATGAAATCACGGTATGTCATAGTAATAATTACTAGGTTTTCAATTTTGGTACACAGCATTCTCGGATTCCAATAAGTGTGTTAGACAACAAAATTCTTTTGAACTGAGATATATTCAATTTAATTTTGGAAGCAAATACTAGATCATTTACATTGGAAAGTCCCTTATATGCAAGATAAGGCACCAGCACTTTGTCTATTTCTGCCAAGCAACAGTGTGTAAGCACTGCTGTGTTCCAGTCTAAAGGACATTGTAGCTAATGATTATTAGGAATTAAGAGCATTTATAACAATTATTGTTTTGAGGTGATATTGTGCCAGACAGTGTCTAATAATAAAAAGCTGTAAGTGGTATTGCTACTGTTTATAGGCAGGCGTACCGCTTACCACTAGGCACGCGACTTTCTTGTTTTGTCATTGGAAAAAAGTCCATTTTATACTGTTAATTGTATAATTTGTCCCGAAATTGGTGGATTTACTTAGAAGTGGTTACTGTTATGGAATCACTTTAAAATATCTATGCAGTTTGCTTAAAGCAATATGCTGATATTGCTTTAAAATCTTGTGTGTAAAAAAATCTCCAATGCTGATTTGAGATTAGAAGAACGGTTAGAAGAAAAAAATAACTATCGAAGCTAGAAATGATGAAAGTTTTATATAAAAAATAAAATAAAAGCCCAAAAATACTTGTATTATAGAAAACAAAAATAAAACATATCTAAATGTGATCATCTTTTGTAAATATAAGCTAAAAATGGTCACCCACGCCATCTAGCATTAAAGTAACAAAACATCCAGGTGGTTAAGTTTTTGTAGGTCGCGAAATGATCGTGCGTACGACCGAATCGAATCGGGTAACACGTCCGACGCTCCGAGCGGTCACCGAGCCCCATGATCTTTGCGTTTACTGTTATATTTTACTGAGGGAAAAATGTATTTTGTTATTGAAGAGTTAGGTATTACAATTGGTAGTATTATTTACGGGGTAAAATTAGGAAAATACATTACATTGGCAATTTACATCTACGTAAGATGATTAAATAGCGTGTGGTCTGTGTTTGTTGGAGATGTTAGATTGGGACAGTGCACCTACGCTGGTGACTTATTAGACCAATTCGTGCGTTACAAATACGGCTACAATTTGGACATTTAAAACCTGTGCCTGTATGTGAATGAGGAGGAGAGAGAGTGGCTCGATAATGCCGAGTTTCACGCTTGCGGGCTAACTGCTCAAACCAGGTCTTGTCGTGAGCAGAAAATACATACAGGAAAATACATACTGCAGTGTAAAATAACTTTACAGCAGGACTCTACCAGTTATGATGTTGGTTTTGTCACTAATTTATTTATTTATTTAAAAATGGTACACTAACAGCATAATGCATTAGATTTTATTGGATATTAAGTAAATATTTAAATTTAAATGCCCATGATAGGCGTACACAGCTTTGGCCTAAATAAACAATAACTGTAACTAATTTATTTCTTAGAATTTTATTTCTTAAAAAAAGTAAATTCCTAAAAGATTTGGCACAGCTTCTTACACTGTATGTCAAGAATTTTATCCCAACTAATGCCATCTGTACTTTTGTCATTATTTCCTTAATATGTGATAATATCCCGGCCAATAAATATGAAATTTTTAAAATTATATTTGTATTTGTGTTGGAAGTGGTAGAGTCACGCTGTTGTCAGTCATGACGCAGAATAAATGGATAGGCTCATCTGGGGTGGTACCACTGAAGCGTCAGCTTCGAAGTCGCGTTTCGTTCGGTGATTGAGATTGCCGGATGCCCCTTTCCTCTTCCCATCTTTTTTCCTTCCGCTCCCCTCCCAATTGGGCCGGCAACACATTCATGATCCAGCGTTGTGGATGTTCATGGGCGGCAGTGATCACATACCATCAGGTGACTAGCTTGCTCGTTTGCCGGACCTATGCAATAAAAAAATACTCAGACTGGCTCATCTGACCTGGGAATCGAACCTAACACTGCTTCACACTTCGAAGGCATTATATATATTTTTTATACTTGTTAGAATTAGTATAAAGGTATAAAGTATATTATAGTATACAAGTATCGGAACAGTTCGTATAAGAGCCGCCGTTACATTACCGTGCTGGCGCGAAATAAATTACCTGCTTACAGACAACCTGCCTTACAAAGTACGGAATTAATTCTATTCAGGGGCTAGGATTCGATTCCGGTTCGATGATTTTTATATTATTTATACTACTTTGTAATCTAACTATGTAAATCCGCCAACCCGCACTAGGCCAGCGTAGTGGACTATATGGCCTAACCACTCTCAATCGATTCCCTCGATTGTAGAGTAGGCCCGTGCCCAGCAGTGAGACGTATATGGGGTGATAAAAAAAAATACTACTTTGAATGTTTCTGTTATTTTGTAAGTTGTGGTAGGATATGAGTTATGAGGTCCTGGGCAAGGTAGGAATCTCGATACTTCGAAGTTGAAAGGACCTCTCTGATACTTTGGATAACTAAGATTTTGAAATGTGTAGAAGTTTTTTTTTGCCTTCGTATGGTGTAGGTGCATAGGCCTTCATGATCATTCGTTTGCATACAAGTTTCAACCAGTCTATGTTTCGTTTTATCGAGTGCTGCACGAAAGAATTTAATTACCGCCTTTTTTGATAATTTCGTATTGTTCTCTTCCTCAAATTACCGAGTGCCATTGAAATTACTTGATTAATCGAGAATTTTACTAGAGACCCAACAGTTACTTAGAATTAAAGATACGTTTGAATTATCGAAGGTTTGCATTATCAAGAGTCGACTGTACTAGGTTAAAAATATGCATGCCCTGTGCTCGTCAACCTTAATCGAGAATTTTACTATGACCCAACAGTTACTTAGAATTAAAGATACGTTTGAATTATCGAAGGTTTGCATTATCAAGAATCGACTGTACTGGGTTAAAAATATGCATGCCCTGTGCTCGTCAACCTAAGACATTAGATGTTTTTAATGCCCAGTAATGGCTACAGTGTCCTTTAATCCGAAACACAACTTTTATCTTATAGTGTAGTGATATCTAGGCTTTGAAATGATTTGCCTCGGGGCTTATTTTGTCTGAATAATTATGAAGACTGAGTCAGCGTAGAATCATTCTTGCGTGCTGTTTTACAATCTCACTTTAATGAATAAAGTAATTTGACATTACCACATATCACTTTGTAAATTGTCGTAGTTTTTGTGTATAATAAACTTATTTAATGAAATCGAATGCCACGGTTAGATGTATAATTAATAATGTACAGTTTTAATTTTAAAAATCGATTTAAAATTTTACAATGAGACAAAATAATACTATATAATTTGCAGGGTAGTATAAAATATTATTTATAATAATTCTTCATCTTCATTGTCCGTCATTGTCTAAAATTAATTTAATTCAATAACAAAACTAATTCAAATTATTCTACATCACACAATCACAAGAAACTCTTATAAATATACACAAAACGTCCCAGCACAAAACTAAGGGATAAAGCATACAAAATAATTACACCACAATATATCTCGCTAACAGCGAAGATTTCTAACGTTAGCCGTGTCCTAGAAACGAATGTACGCCCACAGACACCCGGCCATTTCTTTCTATACCTTAATACTTCTATATCTAGCTAAAATTCATAGAGAAATAAGTATAAGAGCCTAGCTTCTAAAAAAGCACCAACCTGATCTCACCTAAGTTACACCACCTTATCACTCAAATTTCAACTTAACTTCTCAGTAAATAAAATATAAAATAGAACAAACGTGGAGCTAGTTACGACGTTTAATAAATAAGCGACAATCACGGCAGTGCAGGCCAATGCACGGTGCATACAACTAAGTAGTGATGAGAATTTCGTAATAACTGTTCTGATACCGGTTTGGGGAATATGCTATTTTTTATATTTTTTGTTTTTGGTCAATGTTTTTGTTTTGATGATAAAGTATTAAAATTTATTTAGAATAGTTCCTTATTTGCTTAGCTGTCAGTGCAGTAATATTAATTTTATTTTTACAAATTTCGAGACATATCTTATGGCTTTTTCTAAGGATGAAGACTAATTTATGATATTATGTTGTGGATGTTCATGATTGATGAAATTAAATGTTCATTGGATAAAAAATTCAATTTCGTTTGCCTTTCTGTTGTATTGACTAAAGTAAGGGAAATCCATAGTTGAGGATACATTAAAATTATGTTTGCATTAGTATTCTGTTGTGCGTATATTGTATTTAATCTATGTAGTTAAAGATTTGTAAATAAGTTTACAATTAACATAATTAGTTTTTTCATTAGTTCTTATATGTGTAGTATTTTAGGTCAATGATAACTTTCAATACCAACGTAATTTGGGTAATAAATGTCGATACCGATCTTGTAATTTCATAATATACGTCCATTACCTAGTTTTGAGATTCTACAACAAACATAGCTATTTTCCTATATTGGTTTTCTGTTCCCATAAACTCATCACAACACTTTTAGAACCGAACCTAGGAATCAAAAGTTCGAAACAATCCTTTTTGAAAACCAAAAACAACACGTTATAACAACCGTTAAAAATAGCAGCTAAGTTGCATATAGCAGTTGCGAGAATAGCAACTCGTGCGCACGCTACGTGCCTTCGGCTGTAACCGCTCGATATAGGCTAAAACATATTATTATATGCAAGACGTTTCTTGTACTACGCGAATTCTAGGGTTGCGCGTATACATTGTTGTTTACGGTTAATAGTATGGATATTACTTTCCCGGAAACTCGTATTGATATATTGGCATCGGTAAAATTTTATAACGCGTTAAAGAATTATGCGCTGACGATTTATGATCTAATTTTAAAGGTTTAGATATAAAACGTCATGTTGTCTATGGCGTTTTTGAATTTGGAACGTGCGTTTTAGTTTTAAAAGTTGTGCAAGGAGATTTTACTATTTATGACCTCGGAGTTTAAAAATAATTTTGTAGCGACTGTTATAGGTAGGTTCATTTTATTTTATTTGTATTTTGAGTATTAAGATACGAAAGCGGAATTGAGTTCCATAATTGATGTAATTTCCTATGTTATTCAAATAATCTGTCCTAGATCTTTTAGTGTTTGTCGAAGCAAAGACTTAGAACCATGTATTTGTATTGATAGACATCTATTTAATTGTTTTATGTTTACGACTAAGAGTTAATCATCTCTGCTTTTAAAGGTTATTTTATCAGCAATTTCCTTTGAATAAACGCATATTTAAAAAGCCCGATAAATGGTACCACGCAAAAATGTAGAGAAAAAAGCTTTCACCAATATAAACGGAAATCTCATACAATTGAACTCCGTTTAACACTTTATTGGGCAGAAATTTTACAACCGTCTGTCGTTTACTTCACACCTCACATTTCAATATTTTTTAATAAAACATTCGTGATATATTGCTTTAATTTCACCGAAGCTGACTTTCGAAATGAAATCATTGTTGAAAAAAATGTGCGTGCAGTTTATTTAAGACAATGGAAAGTGAAGTTTATTTTTAACATTAAATGGAGAAATGTATTTGGAGTATTTTGGATTTATTATGCAATTAATTTAAAGGTTTAAAATTAGATGAGATTTTTTTATTTCTTTCCGCATTTTCATTCAGTTATATCAAATCTATACTTAAAAGTTGCAGTTCTAAGCCAAATAGAGAATGGATATCGATTTATTTTTATTGTAAGTAAAAGGAATGCGCGAACATTACAATGAGGCAAGTTCTAAGTTCGCAGCGCAGCCCTACGGCCCGCAGGCAAATATGAACGAATGTAAGTTGACTTAGAATAAGTATGTTCTGCAATCGAGAGTCGGCCAGTGTTAGATCATAATGTGTTGAAACAGCATGTGCGCGCAACACCACAGCGGTTACAATGAAAACGGAACGACGTTTTTGTTGAAAAATCTAACTAAATACAGTGAATTTAGCTAATACAGTCGACACGACCCCGCGCGCCATTACGATTTTTTAAATCCACCTCCGCCGCGCCATCGCGTTCCGAATTCAAAAAATGTGACTGCCAGCATTTTTTAAATCTATTTATAGAACTGTGAAAAATAGTTTTTTTATTGTGCAATAAAAACTATAAATTATAGCCTTCGCCGTTGCGTGAAATTAAAAAATATATACTAAAGTTACACAACGGAGATATTAAAAAGTGTGCGTCATTTCGCAACAGATTTTGGCGCGTGAAAATCGGTCTTTGTTTCGATTAATATAAAAATAGGACATTATGAATATCGAAAATATTATTTTTGGCGTTTGAGATGTGGTTGAGGACGTTTTGTGAAGTGTTGGGACATATTTGAGGTTAGTTGCCTTTTTATTTTCACAAGTTCATACAATACAAATATTTGCCGGATTTTCGGGCAAATATATACTTTTACTTTTTTGTTTTGTTTTTTTTTCTAACTTTACTTATAAATTTCTTGTTTCAAACGAATTCATTTTTTAAAAAAGTTTCCAAAATATATTTTTTCAATCGCAACTCATTCAGCCAGTGTTTAAGAATTCTGCTGGTAAAAAAAATGCCAGCAAAAGGAATTCTTTGGGCAGAGTTCGGCCAGTGGCCCGCCTGGGCTCACCTTATTGGCGTGGGAGCTACTTTTTTGGGTGGAGCCAGTTGGCGGGAGGCTGTGGCCCCTTCCAAACTTACGGCCCGAAGTCCAGTCCTAACGGGGTTTTAGCCGCGGATGGTCTCACTAATTTGGAAAAATCTGGGAATGCGAAAAAAAGATTTATTTTTCGGTATTAAAATAGGCTGCGTAAAAAACAGGAACAGGAAACTGGAAAATTATTTGATATTTTATTTGACGAAAAAATATTTCTTAATGTTCCTGATTCTTGATAATTCTTGTTAGATAAAATACGCAAATTAACGTATTGTCTTGAATAACTAAAAACTTAATAACCGTAATTAAAACATAAGTATTTTTAGGTAATATTACTAGTACTAACATATTGAATATTTTAGGAAATTATATCTTTTTAAAAGCGATAATTTTAAAATTATTCAAAATATTTCACAAGAATGGCTTGATCTTTGATCTATGTTACGCTTCTTGGAATTTGCCGCTTTGTGATTTTATCTCTCAATGGATTATATTCCACTTCCAAGAGACAATAATATGCGTGATCATTATGTATTTTGTATTTATTACGTAATTATATTATACATACTTAATACTTAGTGTTGAAGATTTTTCTAACCAATATAAAAAGCTGTTTTGTCGTGTACAACGGCGAAATATTCAAATTTGAATTCGGCTACTCAAATTTTGATTTCGTTTAAATCTTTTGTAATATAGTTAATTGGCAAATTACAGTTAAATTAAAATTGTCGAAATTAAAATGAAATTCTGTGTTATATAACCCAGATGCTAGTTATTATTATGCGAAGTTAAAGAGATATCGTGGATCACAAATATTTATTATTCTAATATAAAAATTCAGAAATATTTTCTATCATTACTTACTTTTAAGAATGATAAGATTATAATCGTGATTTTACTATTGACATAACTTTCTATACGTATAATAAAGCTAATTATTTAAACCATTTCACGTGGCATAGATAATATATCTGCCAGTGTTTTGTATATAGCGCGGAATCGATTATTTTTAAATAATATTTAGTCGTAACTAAAATTGTACTAAAATCAAAATATTTATTATATAATTAGCACGGGACTAGTTTAGATTGATTAGACTGGTCACTGGATGCAGGCCACAGGCAAACAGGCAACAGGTCAATGTGGAGATCCTTGGGGGAGGCCTATGTTCAGCAGTAGACTTCCTGTAACTGAAGAGAGAAAGAGAAAGACTAGATTGAGTGGGTTTAGGCTACAGGTCACAAGCCATAGTCCACCAAGCTGTTACGCGTTGGCAAGCTCTTTATTCCACTGAATGTCTTGTTAGTGAAAATAAATAAATGTACAGGGCTTTGGTATCATCTTCATCATCAGCCCGTTGCAGTCCACTGCTGGACATAGGCCTCTACCAAGGAACGCCACAGAGCCCGGTCTCTTGCATTATGCATCCAGTCGCTGCCGGCCCTCTTAGGTATTTTGAAACAAATAAATATCTTCCAAATTATATAATATATAATTGTTTACATATTTTGTCAAGATCTTTATTAAAGAGAAGTATGACGAACATTCCACAGAAGTTTATCATTTTTTCATAAGTCATAATAATAGGAAAGGCGTAATTCTCGTTATCTCGGCTAAAGCGTTAACACGCTGTGATTTTAGTTATTAACTTGAGCCTAGGGCGTCCGCGGGACCTAGGCAATCGGTCTGTTACTAGACCTAACGTTTGCAGATGTACTTGTGTAGGTTTTATTATTTAACAAAAGTTAATTTTTTATTTTTCTATTAAATTTTAAAGGTATTTACGAGATCTTTCGAATAAATTTATTAATTACGTTTTTCTGTAGCCGCAAAAGTAATTTTCACCCAAAAGCCACACATAGTCCGGAGTCTAAAGTAAAATACTGAGTCTTGTCTCGTGGTAACCAGAAACTACGGGTTATGTATGGTCTTATAATACTCAGACCCGAGACAATATTTGTCGGTCAAAACTTTTATGTCTCGGCACCGGATTGAACCCGCAGCATCTGGTATTAGAGCCACTTAACCCACTTCATAGGCTTTCAAATTAGCGATAAATAACGATGAACCACTTTATGTAATTTTTCTACGTTGAGTTGGTGCTGAGTTCGAACCTGAGACCTCTGTCTTATTGCTTCCTTCATTCTTAACTTGACTCCTATTTATATATTCGTTTATATATCTCTAAATACATAGACACATAAACATCACGCTTTCCCAGAAGGGGTAGGCAGAGGTGCTACCAGGACATGCATGTTTCGCGTTATGTGTTCCGTTCCATGATGGCGATGGGCGAACCTATCGCCATATCGGGCACAAATTCCTAAATCCGGGCAGTGATGAATTGAAAAATCCAGTATCACTTTGCTCGACCCGGGATTCGAACCCGAGACCTTAGCTTTGTCATTATACCGTAGTACAACTGCGCCACCGAGACAGCTCTACTTATTTCAGACAAAATTATGTCGGCCAGTCCCTTTGAACCTATGTAATAAAAACCACATAAATAAAATTAACTTAAATATAATATTATACAGATTAGCGAACAGTTTTGTATTTCGCAGACTCGTATAATAATAGGATGTCAAAGAATTATGTATGAAATAAGTAGTTATTTGTTATTTCAAATAATTATGTATGAATTATTTAATAAGTAGTTATTTGTTAACTTCATTACCGATGTTGTTATTAACCAAGTCTCGATGTAATGTGTGATTATACGTAGTATTTTTGTATGTGGTTGGCTGCACTGCAACTGATCGGAATTGTAGAGCAGTTTAGGTAGAGTATGCATTGTAGAGACGATTATCGTTAGTTAATCGACATCGACAAGCGCGTGGTGGTCTGTTGGTAACGGACTTGCGCGACTGCCAATATGTGACGGTGGTCGCGGGTTCAAATCCCAGGGCACGTTTCTGACAGCCTCCGTGGCGCAGTTGGTTAGACGCGGGTTATGAAACGCGAGACTACGAACAAATATTTGTGTGATCTACAGGTAATTGTTTCGGGTCTGGGTGTTTGGGAGACCGAAGAGTCTCTCATAGTTCCTGATACCCACGACACAAGACTCGATCTCAGTGTGGGGTCAGGACTATGTATATGACTGTTGGGTGTATTTATTTAATTTTAGTAAAGAAACATAAGTTTCTGCTATAGACATATCTAGTAAAGGTATTTTCAAACGTCTATGCACGTTACAATCTATAGAGCGCTTCTATTGGATAATATAAGGAGCTTATATTTGCCATAAAAATATAATTAACATAATATTATCTAGTTGTCTTCATGACTATGTATGATATAAATTCTTTGTTGAAGTGTCGATCACATATTGCGGAAAATGAATAAGAATGATTCTTATAAAAATGTTGCTAGAAGACTATTCTGTTTCAACAAATTGAAATTTAAATCTCAACAAAATAAGTCGGGAAGATATTAGATAGAGATTCTCTATTTCTAACACAAAATTGGGGAATCTGTATCAACCCATATACGTCCCATTGCAGGGCGCGGGCCGCCTCTATAATCGAGAGTACGATTGAGAGGGGTTAAATAGAATAGTCCACCACGCTGGCTTAGTGCGTGTTGGCGAACTTTACATTCCATAGAAATTCTTACAAATCGCTATGGTATGCTGATTTTCTCACAATGTTTTTCTTCACCGTAACAGTGCGTGATGAATGGTGATTGACTATCAATACAAACTCCGAAAAGTTAAAGGTGTGCCCTGAGATTTCAAACCGCCACCACTGTGGACATGTTGGCAGTTGTGTTTGGTCCGTTACCAACAGGCCACCACGCACTTTGCGCATATAATTAGGCCGGCATAATTGTGTCGACTTGTGGAATATACCCTACTTGGACTGAACTGCATTTCATCAAGAGCATTTTGGGCACTGTCAAAAATACAGGTATAAATACCTACATCGCGTCTCTCTTTCACTCTCTCTCTTCAGCCACAGGAACTCTGCTGAACATAGGCCTCCCCCATAGATCGCCACATAGACCTCGTATGGTGCGAACTAATATACAGGGTATATCAAGACTGCTGCCGAAAACGAAGCCAGTTGGTAGTTTTAGTGACTACAGACACGATGCAACAATGAAAAAAAAATTGCTACTATTTCTTTTTGTAATGTTTTAAATATCATTGTGTTTGGGAGTTAAATCCATAGTTTTTGCTAAAATTATAATTTAAAGCCTTGCGCAATATAGCGTCGTAAATAAAAGGAAAGGAAAGGTTTTTTTAGGAAAATATATGTTTTAACCACCCAAATAAGATAGGAAAAAAATTACAAAAAAAATCGACGCTTTTTTTTGCAAAAATTTAATTGCATTGTGTCTAAAGTCACTAAAACTACCACCTGGCTTCGTTTTTAGTAGCAGTCTTAACATATCCTATATTATGAGTGTATCGAGCACTTTTATTCAATTTATCATACGCTTTAAATCTCGTAAAGTGGTTGACAATCAATCAATCAGTTGAATTAAATTACTGTCCGTCAAGTTATCTTTGTTGCGATCTATTATGTGCGTCGGCGACGCGGGCTTGGAAAAATAATATACAACTGTAAAACAAAGGATTATGTATTTATAAAATAGTTTTTGATCAAAGACGATAGTTAAAAAATAGCCCCGAACCTATATTAAGATATTATGTCTTGTGTCGTCGATATCAAATATTGTGAGGAACTTTTGGTTACAAAACTTACACCGCAAACAAAGATTTTTGAGTCAAATAAATCTAGGTGTTTTTGAGTAGGAATTACATCCACGCGCCTCTGTTTTACACCTGATTTTGGACTATTGCGTTATCCGTATGTTGTCTATAAAATATGGAACAAAATAATTCTTTATCGAAGATTTTTTACCTTTATGAAGCATATTTGTAATGTTTCCTTTCTATTTGGACATTTCAATTTTATTTGGGGTTTCCACTTCTTTCATACTTAATGAAAAAACACGCCATCCTATTATTACTATATATCCATCCATCAGCCAAATGAAGTCCACTGTTAAACATAGGCCTCCCCCAATGATTTCCACAGTGACCTGTTGGAGGCAGCCTGCATCCAGCGACGTCCCGCGACCTTTACCAGGTCGTCTGACCAGATTATCTGGTCATTAGTATGAGTAGACATAACTAGGTACAGGGACGACCAAAATCAAATACAAGTCGTTAGATGCAGATCTTTACTCTGACCTCGCTTCAAAATATTTTGCATATGCAAGAAAGCACTCAAAAAATTCTTCAGCAATTTTTTTTCTTTTTTAAAGCCCTAACCCTAGGTTTTGTTACGTCGCAACAGCGGTGTATAAATAAAATATCTTCTGTTTATGCCGGCCGGTCGCTTAACGAGCTGCCATTGTTTGTCTCGTGTATACAAGTGTCCGGACGGCGGACACTTGGGATTTTTAGAAAAAAACACAGCATTTCCTATAAATGAGCTGTTGGTAATGTTTGGGTTCTCATGGAAATTTTGTATTTGATCTATTTTGGGGATCGATGTTTTGGAAACTACAGCCCATAATAGCCCATTAAGCATATGACTAAAATGGAAAGTACGATTGAGGGAGCTTAGGTTGTAGTCCTCATACTTCAGAGCACGTACTTATCAACAGTCAAAAGTTCGATTGAAAGGGGTTAGGCAGAAAGTAGATATAGTTCACCACGCTAGATCACCGTTTTGGTAAGGTCCTGATTTAAACACAATTACTATGTAATCCGTCCTTTAAGATACAAACATCTAATATGTTATAATCCCTTCTTGAGGAGCAAGTTAATTTCAAGTTAAATCGAATGAAATAAATTATGTGGTTAATTACAACTTAAATCGTTATATCGTTAAACAACCTTCCAGTGATTTTTCTAACATTGTATCTAATTGCTCTTATCAATCCATTCAATCCAATCCATCAGCCGAAGGAAGTCCACTGCTGAACATAGGCCTCTTCCAATGCTCTCCACAGTGACCTGTTGGAGGCTGCTTGCATCCAGCGACATCGTGGTTAAGATTGTAGGAAGCCGCTGGATGCAGGCCGCTTCCAACAGGTCAATGTGGAGACATCATGCTCATATCACATTCATTAATGTAAGGTGTTCTAATGAGTGTTTTAAAATTATTTGAATTATGATATCAGAATATCTAAATACCATCAATCCTATGACAAAATGATTTATTTCTGAGCAAATCAATGGTCTTAAAAATCTTATATACCGAAGAAAACCTCTTGGAAATATAAGCTAGGAATTTACAATGGCGAGACGACTTGCACAAGAGGACTGGCAGCGACTGCGTGCATGAAGCAGCAGACCGGGCTCTGTGGCGTACCTTGGGAGAGGCCTATGTCCTAGTGGATTGCAACGGACTGATGATGATGATGATGATGAACCTACAATCCTTAGGCTATAATACCAAACGATCAATCATTCAAAAATAAATTTATTAAATTACAATAATATTCCAATAGAAGGCCATCTCAAAATATATTTGTATGATAAAATGACAGTCCAGATACAAAGTGTAGAACATTAGAAATTACTATTCCGTGTGCATGCAGACTTCCTTACAATATTTTCCTTTACCGTTACTCCGTGGTATGTAGGAACACTTATTTTCTAAAGACATGAGATGCATTCCATCTTTGTGCGACTTTGGATCTATTTCTAGAATTATTTGTGTCTAATGGATCGAAACGTCTGGAAGTTAAAAAATGTAAAAATTGAATTTAATTCGAGATCAAATCCGTAAGAATTCGTTTTATTTCAGTGTGTAACATACGCGTAAATCAAAGCAACCATTATACTTAAAAGTCGCCCAAATCTGTGTTTATTTCAATATTTTTATCTTTTTGTATTGGGTTTTATAAGTCCCACAGTTGGGAATGCAACTCCTATTTACTTAGAGACAGTTAGCATCGCGTCTAATGTTTACGGTAAATAATTATTTTAAGATTAATATTAAGCATAGAATATATTCTAGTAAGTTTTGATATTGCACAAATTAAAATGGAAAAACAAATACAATAATGAAAGTATGCAGTGTGAAAAGCATAAAAAGTTGCTTATAAAATGTGCGAATTATCAGATAACTTTTTGCCACTTCTACCCTATAATAATTTGAAGTTTCTATTTTCTTTATGCCTTTACACATCTTATTTTGGTTTAGCTTTAAGATCATAGTCATATCAACCTCAGTGTACCACGCTGTTCTAATGTTTCAGGACGAATTGATTTGTTTAATCCATTTCTCATTAGGCAGTCTTTTAATTTTTTGTCGCACATAAGGTTTCCGATCAGTCTTATCAGATTCTGTGTCGTGTGTTATTTATGTAAAATCACTATTAATTACAAATTACTTCAAACACTCTTGTTATACAAACCTTAATTACAAATTTAAATTCTTTTATTTTGTAATTCAAAGCAAGATTGCATTATGTGCTATTTCTTTGACACGCCGACCGTACTTAGCGCTAAGTGTCCGACGTCATGTCCACTTAAATTAACATAAACATAAAACACTAAGCGAATACATAAAAAATATCCTCGTGTCATTATTTGTTTAAATGGAAAAAATTTAAATGAAAAACTTATGCGCACACACACACACACACACGCACACGCACACGCACACACAACGTGTTTGTGTGCACAATGCGTCGCACACATGCGCCGGCGCATAGTTACGTAACGTTTTAAAGGCAATAAGTTGCTATGGGCTACGTACGGCGCATACGTGGGCACTTTGACGCGGATCCACTGTCTTACGATACTAGAATCATTTGTAAATGTAATGATCTCATTCTCAATTCATTATCAGCCTGGAGTCAGGAATTTGCCTAGTATGGCGGTAGGCTCGTCCCCTATCACTTCGTAGGAAGGAACATATAAGACGAAACTTGGGTGAGTTGGTTACACCTCTATCTACCCCTTCTGGGAAAAAGGCGTGAGTTCGTGCTAGTATGTTGGTATAGAGTTATTAAGGAGTGACCAGTACATGTTTGAGAACCATGAGGTCTTGCGTCTTAGGTTTGACTACCATGTTAAGTAATCCAATAGGTTTTAGCTTTAAAATCTATTTTTATGTCGCCTTGGTCTTGAATTTATGTCCTATGTTGGGACAATAATCATCAGCAAATTCAGGCAACACTTATCTCTGACTACCTCTTCCGGGATAAAGGCGTGAATGTATATTTATTAAAACAGTGTACAATGGAAACGCGTCCCAGCAAACTGTCTGGCTCAATTTATACACAAATTTACATACATTTTAATATAACCGGCCCTATCACACGTAGTTGGAAAAATGTCGTACTTAATATTAGCGGGATAGCGGCAGAGATTTCTAGATAAAAATACTGTTCCAATCATTTATTACGCAGACGCGTGGTGCTGTAGTTTTGATCCGTTATATTGGAGATTAGAAATGAAATGAAATTACATACATAAACATAAACACACGCCTTTTTCCCAGAAGGGGTAGGCAGAGGTGCTACCAGAGCACCCACGTTTCGCCTTGTATATTCCGTCCCACGATGTGATTGGGGGCGAGCCTATCGCCATATCGGGCACAAATTTCTGACTCCGCGCTGATAATGAATAGAAAAATCCAATATTACCTTGCCCGACCCGGGATTCGAACCCGAGACCTCAGCTTTGCAATCGTACCGTAGTACCAATACGCCACAGAGGCAATCTAATGAAATGAAAATAAATTAAATTTAATTCGTTTATTGGTCATGAAGGAAATTAAATAGCTTTTATGACAAGTCAATACACATAGAACTTATTCTCTATTTACAAAATATTTGTTTCATTTTATTTATTTGTATTGTATTGTATCAGCCCATACATGTCTCACTGCAGGACACGAGCCTCCTCTACAATCGAGAGCACGATTGAGAGTGTATTAATATTATTATTTATTTATATTTAATTTACTATTTTCGGTAGTCATAAGTATTATGACATTATATATTATTATATATTCTAAAATTTCTCGAATGGAGGCCACGAAGCGGATAGCGCAGCGTGGGACGTCCACCCACTAGGTGGTCAGACGACCTGGTAAAGGTCGCGGGACGTCGGTGGATGCAGGCTGCCTCCAACAGCTCACTGTGGAAATCGTTGGGAGAGGCCTATGTTTAGCAGTGGATTTCCTTTGGCTGTTGGATGGATGATGATGGATAGTCATAAGTATAATGTTTATAGTATAGAGCTAGGATATACTTGACGAAATCACAAAGAGAACTTCACACACATATATGAAAATACGGTAAGTGGTAGAGCTTCACTATAGTCAATTTAGACCCCAATTCCCATAGAAAACCGATATTTTATCGTCGTGTTTTGTTCGGTGAGTTTTCAGGACGTCTGATACCCCTTTTCTATTCCCGAACTTTTATCTTTCGTCGTGGGAATCAGAAGCTACGAGAGACTTTTCGGTCCCACCAACATCCAGACCCAACACAAATATTTATGGGCGACACAAACATTTGTGTTGGTGCGTTGATCGAACCCGCCGCCTCTCGTTTCACAGTCAATTCCATTTCATACCATCAGAATCTTGATAAAATTTCCTAATACTTTTCCACCAGATGCTTTCAATATGAGCAGGTCATCTCATTTTTATCAGATAGCCCACACAAGCGCCACTAAACTGTTAGTTTGTAACCCGAGCACTGGATTTTTCTAGACTAACTGTAATACTAGACCTATCGATCTGACTAACCGTACTGGAATGTTAAGTTTTGTATAAAAGTTAAATAGTGTAGAGGAATATATACTATTCATAAGACAATTATAGGATAGAATAAAAGTCATAGCATAATGCGACATTTGGCTTTTGTTATTGATAAAAAGAAATTGTTGATTTTATTAATTAAAAATATGTCATTAGTTTGATGAATATGTGGTTAAAGAACTTTGAGGTCTCGGTTTCGATTGCTAATTTAAGGAAACCAGGTTATGCAAGGTTTGAGGCTTGAAAAAATATGAGTTGATGAGGATTGCAATAGAAAGTTCTAGAACTTTCTATGGAAATTGGTTCACTGTTAATTTTTGGGTCAGAAATATATTTGGAAACTTGTGGTTAACGTTAGCACACAGTTGTATCACTATCCCTTCGCAGGTATAAGCTTAATAATATCTATGTACTATATACTATCTATGTACTATAAAGAGATGCAAAAAATCAAAAATCTTATCAAATAGGAACACTATTCTTCTTCTTTGTCGGTATCACTCTTGGCAGAGTGGTCGTGGTCATGGTTCAGGTGTTGATGGCAAGCTTCAGAACATGGCGCCACTCATCTCTGATGTCTGTCTTCCTCGTGCATTCGTGCAGTGATGATGACCCATTAACTGCTGCTTTTATCTGGTCAGTCCACCTCATCGGCGTTCTTCTTCGTGGTCTGATACCCTCAACCCTTCCCTGGACTACGAGTCGTTCAATAGCCACCTCCCCTCAAACACCTTATTTTTTTGATCTATTTGTACTAGCCCATCGTAGTATATTTGTTAGTATATCTTTTAGATTGTACATACCTAACTAGGATATTGGAATAAATCCAAATAAACCTAGTTACAGTGAGACGTACGCGTTCTGACCATTTACATAATACGAGCGAATCTTGCGAAAATTCGATTTCATAAAATGTGAAAGTGGTATTTATATGGAGTTCTTCTTGTATCGGTGTTGCGTTACCGTACTCCACTTTACTGTGTCATGCGTTTGTTAATAAAGGTACGAATTATATCAATGAATACAGGTAATTATTTTTTCAACTATTTATGGGCGTTGGGATCATCATTAATTGTAATTGATAATGAATTAGGTATAGTAATTATTGATGTATGTAAATACATTTTAAAAGTTTATGAACGAACAGAATGTAAGAAAGAAAAAAGAAGAGTATGGGCACAGAGTAAAAGCAATATTTTTTTAAAGATCGAAGCTTTTTTATAATCAGAGTCGGTAGAATTTGGATCAATAATATTTTTATAATTGTCTGACTGTTAATACAAAATCGTATTTTTTGTGATTAAGCAAAGGCGATAAGTCAATTAGCCCTGTCAATGGCTGTTGAAATTTAAAGACTGTATAAAGGATTCATCTCGAAATATTGAGGCAGGCTGCCAATGGTAAAATAATAAGATAGAAGTATCAAGAGTTGTACTCTTGAATGTAGCAGTGTGCAAAGTGTACGCGATGTTTGTAAAAATATATTTTACTGATACTCAAAAGTACATCTCCGAATATTTAACATAATCAAATCGAGAAATCTGTAGATCATTGTAAAGGGTTGAAGAATAAAGGGGTTATCTATTTCAAACCGTTTTTGTTACCTATTGTGTTGTAGGTAAACTGATGGTTTTCCAATAAATATAAAATAAATAAAGGGATTTCTTAAAAACGATAGGTAAAGAGCATCTACAATCTTTTGGCGTCCGAACGCGTTTTTGTCATGTTGTTGTCAAAATATTAGGAACAGTTTTTTTCTTCTCATTTTATTACATTGGGTATGTTAATACTATTACATTACGACTGCCTCGGTGGCGTAGTGGTACTACGGTATGATTACAAAACTGAGGTCGCGGGTTCGAATCCCGGGTCGGGCAAAGTGATATTGGATTTTTCTATTCATTATCAGCCCGGAGTCAGGAATTTGTGCCCAATATGGCGATAGGCTCACCCCCTATCAAATCGTGGGACGGAATATACAAGGCGAAGCGTGGGTGTTCTGGTGGCACCTCTGCCTACCCCTTCTGGGGAAAAGGTGTTTGTTTATGTATTACATTACGAGTATAAAAGCTTGTTGTTTATATTATGAAACATATATCAAATCATATATCAATATAAATGCGTGAAATAGTTTTATAATATAATCAAGCCAAAACAGCTTTCAAAGCCTACAACAAAAATCCATACATGTAAAACAAATCGAAAGCCGAGTAAACACGACGAATTCAAAAACACACCGTTTAGAACAATGGCTAGTGTTTAGACATGCAGTTAAAACACTAGGATAGCTGGAAACACGTCACAATAGACCAGACTGTTCTAATTTGTAAACTCCGTGTTAAACACACCAAATGATATATTATGATTAGTTAAGCGACCATTTTTCCGGTGAACGAAACGTCAATTGGTGAGGGTAAAATTTCTGCAGCTAACAAAACGCATTTTATGAATGGAACTAAAAAAGTTTCATGTAAGGAGGTTTTATTGTGACTATTTCTCGAGTTCGTTTAATTAGAAAATGGAACTTTTACACAAATAAAGTTTTGAAGTGGTCGTTTGTTGGTCGTTGGAAGTTGATAGAAAAGTTATCATAGTGGTGTTGCTCCTGCTAAAAGACAGGCGTATCACTGACTACCAGGCGAGTGACCTGCTCGTCATCCTTGCAAAACAGAAAAACCTTCTAGAATTTGATAATTTCCTTCAATTCATTAGGCAATCGGTTGTAAAACAAATCCACTGCGCTTGCCATCCTGAGACATAAGATGTTAAGTTTCATTACGTCAAGTAGTTACTCTGGCTACAATGTCCTTGTCCTAACCGGAACACAACAGTGCATTTACACTGGTGTTTGACGGGAGGCATGGACATTGCGGTGGTACCAACCCAAGCGGCCTCTCACATATGAGCGACTTACCAACAGTAATAAATGTGTAGAATTTTTGCAATTACTTGTAGATAGAAAAAGAAGTAATTATAAAATGAAAAAAATCTAAAATCCACAAAGCACAAATCCCAAAATCCTCCAAAGCGTGAAAAGCGCAGCCATTACCGAAAACGACAGATTGTTGTATGTAAACACACATACAGACTCGTGTGTGATGTGCAGGCGGGATGCATCATATAAACTGATGCTTGGCCGCCGTGCCAAAAATCACAAAGGAGTGTACGTGGAATGAAAATACTTGATACATTGGTGATTTTGCAGCATTCATATTTAATAAAAAAAAAGAAAGGACAAAAATACTGGCACAATAAAAATCGCGGAAGAAATTTTAATAAAAACGTTTGAATTAAGAACAAAGCAAAGATTAGCTAAATTAAAAAAGAACACGACACTATTCCATATTTAAAAAGATTAAGTATACTCTTTGCTTGAGAAAATGTGTTTTTAATGGATCGATCGGATTTTAAGTCTTCTTTTAAGTTATCTAACCTGATCTTAATTGAAATACTACCTAATAGTAGCTCTACGTGATTTTAGTTCTACTATTGAACAATGTCATTTCATTGTTATTGAAGTCAACATATTTTAAACTCATATTTTACTTAAGTCTTCCATCTTACAGTACTTCTATTCCATAGTATATATTCGTATCCATGAGGACTGGTAACGATGCAGAAGATCGCTGAATGCAGACCGTTTCTAATAAATCCCTTAAGAATATTGACATTTGTCCGAAACTCCTATATACAGTGCAAAAGAAGGGCTTTCCTACACCGCGACATTACCGGGCAAATTTAATGAAGTAGTAAGTTTCCTAGTAATTTTGTCTAGACGAGAAAAAAATAAACTGCGCATTTCCTAAGAGTTAAGAAATCGCCGCACAACAGCTTTTCATAGTTGTCTAATGTTATCTAATTATTCATAAAAACGGCGGCCACTTACATTACAACGAAGATACTGAGAAATAATATTTATTAAATGAAAACCTGTTTTATTTCTTTGTGCATGATTATGAAACATGTAGGAGATGCAAATATTTTTATTTATTATCGTTTTACTCGGCACATGTTTATTTTCAAGGCAAACTTAGGTGTTTATTCTTTATATTTTTGTATCGACGCGCTGTTTTCAAAGGTTGCGCTGGTATTTTAAGATGAAGGATAAAGTCGTGTAAGGTTTAGTAATTACGTGGTGAGGAATTAATTCAATAAATACATTTGTGGCGTATTAGGTTGTGGAGTAATAGCTTAAATTTTCTAGATCTTCTTTTTATCATATTTTCCATTTAACATGAGTGTCCCTACGAAATTAAAGTTTCCGGGTTAGCACTCACAATCATCTGCAATAAAGAATATTTTTCACAATCAAAAAAAATATTATCCTTAGCCTTAAAAACACTGTTAAATTAAACCCTGCCCCAAAGATTTCCACTACCATGACACAGTTACCGACAAATAAAAAATATGATGACCTAAAAAGTATCAAAACCAGTCACTCGCACTACATTAGGGATAAAAACCGCGTTGCTCAAAAATAGACGGACGAAAAATGAACATTACCGTACATTTTGAAATGTGCGGCGCGTGCCAATCGGCGCCGAGGCGCGCGTGTGTGCGTGGCCTTACTCAGATTTAAAAGTGACTGGGGCTTAGCTTTTTAGTGATTTGGTGTAGTCTAGGATTTTCGGTGTGAGTATGATGTTTGTATTGAGTTCTTGATTCGTTGTAGATTATGTTAAAGGAGTAATGAAGAAGTTTGTGTTATATATGAAAGAAATTTTAAGTTTTTCATAAATAAAACTTTTATATTGTTTATTCCCTGAGGTAAATATTAAGTGACTTTAACAGCCTTCGTAGCGCAGTTGGTTAGACGCCGGCTGTGAAACGTGAGGCCGCGTGTTGAATCCCCGTATCGAGACAAATATTTGTATAATCCACAGGTATTTGTCTCGGGTCTGGGTGTTTGTGAGACCGAACAGTCTTTCGTAGTTCCGGATCCCCACGACACAAGACTCGATCTTAGTGTGGGGTCAGGACTGTGTATGTGACTGATGGATGTACTGATTTATTTATGTATGTTTTCTTTACTTTTGCCAAGTAATCAATGGGTACAATGTCCTTCCAACTGGAAAACAACTGCGTCTACAGACTGCTCCTTGGTGGCAAAAATAGACAAAGCTGTTATACATAGATATATATACGAGAGACCGTCCATCTTAAACAATTCCTCCTGATTAATATATTTCAACACATTTTATGTAATTCTGTGATTATAGCAAACCTCAAGCAGCACAAATAAAGTCCTACATGTTGATTAAAAAACTTATATAATATTAACCGACACAGCAATTGAACCTAGTACCGGTAACTATAGTAAAAGACCTGCTTTCATTCACATGTTTCATTCAGTCATTATCAGTCTAGTGTAACATTGTTCAAAGTATTTGGCAACAGAACAGCGGTTTAACCCTCCGAGCCAATCCTAGCTTCTTTGTCTGCGAAGTTCCTATAGGGGGAATCTCCTAAATATACCATTGATTAGTCAAATACTGTACTACAATAGCCTGTATACGTCCCACTGCAAGGCATGAGCCTCCTCTACAATCGAGAGTAGGATTAATTCATTGCATCCTTCCGCAACCTTTTTAAAATATTCTGTATGTTTTGTTTATTTTCTAACGCCATGCTGTCATTGCTCCTCTGAAAAAAAAAAAAAAACTTATGCCTGCAGCCCCGAGGTGGTAGGCAGTGGTGTCACTAATACTACCTATAATTGTCGAGCTTATATTTTCGATTACAAAATTTTAAGCAGAATTAGACGTTATATAACAGGTCTACCTGGCAATCTATGAGGGAGTCCTATATTCATCAGTGGACTTCCTGTAGCTGAAGAGAGAGAGGGACATTACATTATGTATATTCTTGCCGTGTAAAATATCTAGTCCTGGTAATCAAACCCCCAACTACTCGACTCACATCCCGTACATCTACACGACCAACAAGTCCGCAATCAATCTCACCTTTACAGAAATTCTATAATGAGTGGTAAATAAGGACCGATGCCAACTTCCTGGTGAGCTTGTTACCTAATCACTAACACTGTAACGGAATTAGACTAAATATCTATGCTGTCTACACAAGGTACAATTGCATTATATGGCCAGAATTAATAAGTAACACATACATACAGAAACTCATGCCTTTTTTCGACATGAGGTAGGCAGACTGCCTCGGTGGCGTAGTGGTACGATACGATTGCAAAGCTGAGGTCTCGGGTTCGAATCCCGGGTCAGGCAAAGTGATATTGGATTTTTCTATTCATTATCAGCCCGGAGTCAGGAATTTGTGGCCGATATGGCGATAGACTCGCCCCCTATCACATCGTGGGACGGTATATACAAGGCGAAACGTTGGTGTTCTGCCTCTCTCTGCCTACCCCTTCTGGGAAAAAGGCGTCTGTTTATGTATGTATGTATGGTATGTAGAGATGCTACCAAGACATCACGTTTCATCTTGTATGTTCCGTCCCATGATGTGATATTGAGCAAGCCTATCACCATATCTGGCACAAATTCTCGACTTCTGGTTAATAATGAATAGAAAAGTTCAATTATAATAAATAAATACACGCAACAGTCATATAGACCTGACCCCACACTAAGATCGAGTCTTGTGTCGTGGGTATCAGGAATTAAGAAGTTCGGTCTAACAAACACTCAGACCCGAAGAAAATACCTGCGGATCACAAAATATAGTCATAGTGTTTGAAGGAAAGTTTGATGGACATTGTAGCCAGAGTAACTACTGGACATTATGAGACTTAACATCCTACGTCTCAGGATGGCGAGCGCAGTGGAATACCAAGCATTGCTTTGTAATTCATGGTGTTGTTTGGTTTTGCTACTGTCCATCAGCGGTTGTATCGCTTACCATCAGGTGAATGGCATGCTCGTCTCGCCATTCATCGCAGTAAATTTATCTTTGGGCACTGGAAGTCCACTGCTGTAAAGAGGCTTCCTTCACGGACCTCGTCACCTGTTGGAAGCATATGAGCGACCTACTTAATATTTGACATAAGAACTTCTAATCCTTAACCCTGTCTGTGTAGTTCAATTTCATGACTGAGAGAATAATTTTTATTTTACTCCCATCTGTCTGTATGACGTCAAACCATTTGGACATTTTCAATCAACGAATAAGCCACAATTTTTTAAACAAAAATAGTACATAAGAGTATAACAATAAAGACGATTATAGATACCTTTAAAATTCCAATGGGGACGAGGCACGCAGGTCTGCCTGAAGTTTTCTATTCACTGTCGAAGCTACTGTTAAATAATTTCTAATACCCTTGACTTTCAAAAGTGTGCATTGGTTTCAAACTGACAATATATGATTTGCCAGTCCATTGTCATCCTGTTGCGAATTAGGCTATGCTCACGAAAGACGATTGCTCGACCTGGTAATCGAACTCATGACCAATCCTAAATACCCGTAGAACACTTAGATGAATACTAAAAATATTACCTATTATAATAAATAAATCATAATAATATACAGTAGGTGTTAGATTATTGCCAACAGTTGCCCTGGAGAGGTCACGTGGTTCTTTTATAATTCATACGTAATATGGATACAATTAAAAGCGGCAATGAGTAATCGCAAATCCTTAGAAGCTCAGGTAAGTGACTTTTGAATTACGAAGGATTTAGGCATTATGCAAAGAAATGCGCCTAGAAGAAATATCCCTATACGGTATTGTATAATAGTTGCTATGACATTATTTATGTAACAAAATTCATCTCACTATGTAAAAATATGAGCATTCAATTTGGGAGATTATGTATTAGTGAGAAATAAGCTTGAAATTCTAAACACCCTCTTTTTACGTCGCGGGTAAATGACAACACAGAGCTGCAATTTTCAAAATAAGAAACAATATTCCACTTCTTTTAAAATTCGAAATTCATAATATTTGTACAAAAAGACGCGTTTGAAAACCGGAAGCCGGTGACAAAGGTTTTTGCCACTGCAACACGAAACTGCGTTTGAAATTCAAAAACCAGAGGCGTATAAACAATTTTTTTTTTTGTATTGTATCAGCCCATATACGACCCACTGCAGGGCACGGGCCTCCTCTACAATCGAGAGTACGATTGAGAGTGGTTAGGCCATATAGTCCACCACGCTGGCCTAATGCGGGTTGGCGGACTTTTACATACCATAGAAATTTATACAAATCGCTATGGTATGCAGGTTTCCTCACGATGTTTTCCTTCACCGTTATAGTGCGTGGTGATTGACTATCAATACACACATGACTCCGAAAAGTCAGAGGTGTGCCCTGGGATTTGAACCCGCGACCACCGTGAACATGTAGGCAGCCGCGTCTGGTCTGGTATAAACAAAACCTTTGTCAAAATGTATCAGTGACGTGCAAAATAAAGATGCGTTCGAAAACCGTGCGCAGTTTTATTCACGTCACTTTATTTATTTTTTCACGCGTCTCGAAACCGAGCCAAGTGCAGTAGGTGCATACAAAAATACCGACTAAAATTCAAGGTTGGTGTACGTTAAAAATAACGCTGGTGCATCGATGCTCCTCCCGAACGGCTCAACTGACAACATTATTTTGCTTTTGATATAAAAGTGGCTTGTGGATTTGGCGGGCGAATAGGTCGAAGAAAGATGTTGGAAAACGTCCTTTGAGTATGAATACAAAGACTCGTGAACTTGTTTCGTCCCTTCTCAAAGCTGGTACGTTATAGAATTAATACAAATCTTATAATGTTATGTTTTAAAATAATTCTAAAATCTCTAAAATCCCTCCGATTACGATCTTGAATGCACGACATAACAATAAATTGATCTGACAATAATTGTAACTAAACTGGAAACTTGCTGAAAGGACTTATATCTGTGTTTTGTGTTGTAACCTACAATACTTAAGCTTAATAACAAATACGGAATCCAAATCACATGGTTTCGTAATTAGATCCGTGACATAAAGAATAGACGTAACTGCAATGGGTTCGACGGCTATCACACTGGTTCAGTCTTTGTCTTGAAGTTAATTTCAAATGTGTTTTCTCGTAATGGCCTATGGGGCCAAAACGTGAACTCCTAAAGTTCACGCGTAGGTCGAATTGTAAAAAGATATTTATTGAGCCATTCCAGTTGTTCACAAAGAAATTCTATGTCACAGTGCAAAAGATACATTTTTTTGTCACGACTCACGATCGTACTCATTCCGTAATATTAGGAAACAAACGCATTATTTCATATTCTATATTTATTACGCATTTTATTATGTTGGTAAACATCATTAAGGAAGCATCGTGTAACGCATGTCATTTCTTATCCAAATGTCTTCCATAGATCACGTCTAACACCGAATCGCGAGCCCACGCGTACATAGACAACGAAAAAAAAAGATACCGTGAGTCACTACCGCTCGTCTCATTGGACGAAAAAAAAAACATTATTTATAGCCGTCTGTATTCATATTCATAGAAATAGGAGTGGCTTATGCGCCACGCCTAGGCGAATAAATAAAATTCAAAAATAGAAGAGCTTCCTGCTGATTCCAATTCTAAATTTAAATTTTAAAAATGGCGGGCGTTCCATCCGGCCGGCGCGCGCGGGCGAATTTGTACATAAAACTGCATCGCGCGCATTAACCGATCTAAACATTAAAAATAGAACGCGCTAGGGTTTAGGCCCGCGGCACGCCGAGCTTACTGAAGGCAAACGTGAAAAAAATGATTCCTCAAAGTAATAAAGGTAATACTTATTTGAAAATCCAATTAATTATAATATGATCAGAATGTTGTACTGATGTGGCGATGCAGATACTGATTTTCAGACTAATTTCATCCTTTGTTCCTAAACCTATGGTCGATGATTTCATCATGAAATAATTCGATGACATGAATTAATGTTGTTTCGTAGAATAAGTAAATAACAACGAATTGAATAAACTTATCCTAGTATTCGGTCTGTAATTCTGCAACAGACTTAATTAAGTCCGTTCAATTCTTGCTAATACACTAACCGTAAAACAAACACAGAAATATCCATTTATAAGTCAAACACAGGGAATAAATGTGCTAGATGAGCGTTTAAATAACCGCTGGGTCGAGTGAGGCGCGTCAACCGCTCGCGTAAATCCCGCCTTACGAACGCCAGATTGCCTTCTTTCAGCCAGTTAAAATAAACATTGGCGATATTTCCCAGCTCTTTCGAATGCATTCTGCGGATATACATCACTAGTGCTGTTGCGTTATACGTGTTGCTGGCCAGGTTTAAAATACGGATTTATTGGAGAAGTCTTTTTTTATGAGTGACTTTATTTTTGTCTTTTTTTTATGATAGACTGCAAAGCCATAGAAAACCTTTTATATACGAATATACTACCTTGTTGGTATTGAATATTACACGCATTTACATCTAGGGTAGAAAAATGGTTATCGAAAAAAGGTTACTTCTGCCTTTAATATGAATAAGTATTTCAACATTAATAAGTATCAATGTTGTTGATAATATCTTCAAGATATGATCCACTACGTTTCTGATTCCTATAAATAATCACTTAATGTAAGCATTCATCGTCATGGGGACTCTTTTTCATTCTGGAAAAAAACTCGAAACCCCATTAAAGTCAAGTATTTTTAATTACTAATTAGATCTAGCAAGTTTCCAGAATATGTAGCTCATTAGAGATAGACAGATAAGCGATCCTATCAGGTCCTATCTGGGTAAAGACTTATAATGTTTTACATAATATAGCTCTACTGCCACTTTTGATGGAAGATTAGTACAAATCAAGTCTCAACTTAGTTAATAGACAAAATTTGTCATTTGCATACCAAGATATATACGATTCATTTTCGAAATCAGTATATTTAACAGGTACAAAATGCGCTGGTATAAGGATGGCTAGTATGGACAAGAGATTATCTTTGACCTTAATTTTTTTCGACCTCCTTTAATACTTGGCCTAGTTGTTATACTACCGTACAAAAAGACTTAGCTTCCTTGTCCAATTGAGACACCTTGACGGTAAAAAAAACCTAGCCATTTGCAATAACTCCTTATTACATTTACGCCATGCAACGTGTACACAACAGCTAGTTATGTAGTGTACACACGCGCTAATGTAACTCGTAACGTATAAAGAAATGTTTACACTACGCGCCGTTTGATGTTCCATGATGTGCAGTGTGCACTCCTCCTATACGTGATAGTTTTTCATTGGGAAATAGTGCAGAGTTTACATTAGCGCGTGAGATCTCTTTGCTGACTGGCTGGTAAGTTGCCTTGGATTTTTGAGCGTGTGTGCATGGGTTTTAGAATGCGTTTCTGTTTAGATGAATCTTATTGGACGAATAAAAGAGCGTTCTGTGTTCGATTTTCATGCATGGTACACATGAACATTCCAAGATTTAAATACTTATAATAAATACAAAATATAATAAACTTACATATAATATATAATAAACACATACATACATATACTTCAAAAGTGTAAGAACACGATGCTATGAGGAGATATAGTAATTTTTTACCCTAAATTTTAACAATCGAAAACCAATAGATACGGCAAGGGCTCTACAAGAATATTTTACGGATCTTTACATTCAATTGATAGGGATTGCTTCTAACAAGTTGCTACAGAATCGTTTTGGCTATATCCAACATATATTTTTTGGCTGACAGACAGACGGATTGACGGTAATTGAGCAAGCGATTCAACTGCTGCAAATATCGCCGCCCATGAACGCCCACACCTGGAAAATTGTGGGCGCTTCTCTCAATATTACTAATAGTGTTGCCTACATAAAAATCTCTAAAATCTGTCGGATACCTACCTTTGATAATCGATATTAGTTAAGACAACAATATCGAAAATCGAGAGAGGTAAAGATAGCAATTATAAATGTATGGTAATCTTACTAGACCAAATTCAAAAACAAAATTACTTCATCTCGATTTTCTATGAGATAGGGATACCGGCTTATTCGAGCAGTTCCATTAGTGCTAAGGAAAGAACTAAGGACCAATACATTACATAATTTATTTATCTAAAACTGCATAATAATGATTTTAAAAAACTGGTTGTACATTAAGCATAGCGTAATTTAGATAACTATTAACTCCCTTTGACAATTTTCCTTCTAAATTTAAATTCCGAACTCCATCTAAAACCACAGTAAATTAGTTAAAAGCTAGCGAAAACTCTTTATAATTATTTTATCAATAAACTTGTGTACACAGTGCATCGTTAAATTAAAATCAAGTCTTCCTTTGCCAATTCCCTTTAATTTCAACCCGGAAACCATTACCCGAATTTACCTACCTATCACACTGATATTTATATATCAACCCAATAAATAACACGAACGGCAACAAATCACATAAAAGTGTTAAAACGTATCGCCTACGCACCGACTAATAGCGGTCGTGACTCGCCGAGGCGCTCGGTATTTAGGACTTATCTCATGATGTTATCGTTTTAGCTGATTGAAAGGTCCATATGAATAGTGGCATGAAATTGTTCTTACAAGATTTTCGTGAAAAATTGTTCTGGAATTGGTGAACAATTGTTCTACAAAAATGCCCAAATTTTGCTGAAAGGTTAAGTCTTGCCATTTTGAATAAATTATGTATTTCTTAAAAGACAGGAAGAGGGTCTATTGACACAGGTCACCGAACTTTTTCCGAGCTTACTGTAATGCCGTGGCAAAAAATCTAGGCCTAATCGACTCACAACAAGATATCTTAGAGAAAAAAATTGTAAAATATTTTAAGTACTTTATCCAATTTAACAGTTAACACAATTATTATATTATCTGACGTTATTGGCGCCGGAGCCAAGGTTTGTCCTCGTGCTCAACATTTTCTACTCCCGACCTTCCGTAAAAAACTAAAATAATATAACTAAATCAAATATACTGCTTTTTTAAAAGGAAATTAAATAGTGTTGTTCGGTACATACCTTTCTGAGTTTGAATGACACGTAATTCGTTCGCATAAATGCATGCTATTGTTTTATAGGATATTAAACGTCTTCCTACTGAACCATGCACAATAATCATAAAAGACCATTCCTTTACCATATACAGTATATCACAGAATCTACAATAATGCACCCTTAAAAAGGCGTAAAGTGCGAATACTCCTTAAATTCTCCATTATCTGAAGGTATATCTAGGAGGAGACTTTACAATTTACATCTGAGTCGGGTCGAATTTATACCAAGTATAAAATAAACAGCCCTTTTGTATTTTAAATCGGGCAATATTTTTCTATTAGTACCTATTCAGTGGTCGGTTAGTTAAAAACAAAATGGCGTCTAACGTGTAATAATGCCATTGTTTAGAACCGGTAGAATTTTGGTTGCAAAACTTGCGCCCGCGCACACTGACTCACTCGTTTGCGCCGCACAGTTGAGTGTTGTGCGGTGTGGCTGCGCATATTTGTGCCTTCGCCTTGACTTTTTAAAGTAATTTAAAGATTTTTTTAAAATGGAATGTGAATTTCAAAGTTTCAAATTAATTTAAATTTGGAATTGTTTGTAATTTTGTTATTTGAATAATTGTTCAATTAATTTCAAGGTTAGATAGGAAGTAAGAGTGTATAAATATTTGTATGAGTTAAGAATAATGATTCGTCATAAATGACTATTTTTTAACAATAATTATAATTAGTCGCATAATCAAAATACATTCGAATAATATGTTATCTCTGTCTCCTTAGAATTACATTTTTCATATAAATTTGCGAGCTAAATTAACGTAAAATTTTATGTGATACTTAATGAATTATTATAGGTAAAATATTAAACTTTAATAAGATTAATTCATACGTTTCTTTTTAAATCAATTATTATAATAATTAATTAAGTATTAAATTATTTTAATTTGTATCACAGTTTTATTCAACAATTGAAAAAATAATCACCAAAATTACGCAGTAGGTATTAAGTACTTTTAAAATTCACGGAGCTGCATCGCTGATTTGATATGAACTGTGGCGCGTGGTAGTGATGTGGGGGGGATGGTAGGCCGTACCTATCTGTACTGTTGTAGACGGTGAACGGTGATCGCTAGAAAAAAATTACGTCATCCCAACTTCAAGCCATATTCATCTTTATGTTGGCGTGATAAGGTTTAATATCAGTAGCGATATGATCGGTCTATGGGTGTGGTAGGTTTTTATTTAATGAATTGGGAATGGCAATTTTGTATTTATTTATTGGTATTTAATGTAACGAATTGATTTCATTGCGTTGGAATGTTGTTTATTTAATGTATTTCTTTGAAATATTATAAATCTAATGATAATGTACAATTTACCAAGATGCAAAATACATTGTTTTTATCGGGAAATCTAAGTATTTTTTTATGGTAATGTTGTTGTTACAAAATGATGATACCTATGTAAATAATTCTAGCTTTTATTGTGTAATTTATTGGAACTGATTGACCTGTACTGTATCAGCCCAGATACGTCCCACTGCAGGGCATGAGCATCCTCTATCGAGAGTACGATTGAAAGTGGTTAGGCCATATAGTCCAACACGCTGGCCCAGTGCGGGTTGGCGGACATTACATACCAAAGAAATTCTTGCAAATTGCTATGGTATGCAGGTTTTCTCACGATGTTTTCTCTCACTGAAAATATTTAAAAGATTGTTTGAAATATTGCTTAAGTAAGACCCGCATTAGGCCAGCGTGGTGGACTAAATGGCCTAACCACTCTCAATCGTACTCTCGATTGTAGAGGAGGCCCGTGCCCTGCAGTGGGACGTATATGGGCTGATACAATACAATAAAAAGACCAGGGAATTACATAAAAAAATTAAAAAATACACTCAACAGTCACATACATAGTCCTGACCCCGCATTAAGATGAGTCTTGTGTCGTGGGTATCAGGAACTACGAAAGACTGTTCGGTCTCACAAACACCCAGACCTGAAAAAAATACCTGTAGATCACACAAACATTTGTCACCGTGCGGGAATCGAACCCGCGGCCTCTCGTTTCACAGCCGGCGTCTAACCAACTGCGCCCCGGAGGTTGTCACTTAATTCTCATAATTGTCCCGGAACCTCTCGTTTCGCAGCCAGCGGTAAGTGTTTTTAGATCTCTGCTCATACCCGGGATAGAAGCGTTATACATAATACATTGAGTCATGTTAACAATTTATATAACTTGGATTTAATAATAGACATTACTATTGACATTTTCCAATACGAGCCGTTTCAAAGCTATGTAAGGATAATTTTTAAATGCCACTTGAGGTGCGTTTTATTTATAATGTGAGCATTTGTCACACCTCGTTGGTTTAGTGGGTGTGTCAACAATGAAGTCTAAGGTTCGATCTGCGATTTAAGTATTTATTTTTTATTTATTTATTCGCGTTATTGCACACAAAAAATGAAACAAATACAGTCAGAAATCATTTGAAAAAAAAGTACAGTTGGCGGTCTTATCGCTCAAAGGCAATGTCTTACAGACAACCATGGGATGGATATTGGAAAAGGATAAACAGAGGGCAGTCTAAAGCGTAAATAATAGAAGAAGTATAGTAAATACAAGTAGTAAAAAAACATAAATACACTTAAGTTATATGTATACATACAGACACAAATACATACATATATAAATAAGTAATTAAGGAGGGTTCGATTTGCGAAACATGACGGTATGCGAAGCAGCGTCTTTGTGTATTTTGATGTTTTTTCCCAGTCTCTGTTGTCTATGGTCAAAGATCCAAATTGTCTGTGTGTTCGCCTTTACCCTGCGAATATGTACAGCTCGTTACAGTCATCCACGCAAGTAACTCTTTCTGGGTTTAATTCTTCCTATTAACAGCTTCGAACAGAAAAAAAAATTACACCATTTTATTTTTAATGACGATATAGTACGCAAGGTTTTCATTTATAATATTACCAAAAACTATGGGTTTACCACCCAAACACAATGATACTTAAAACATAACAAAAAAAAAACATCACGATTTTTTGCAAAATTTTTAGTTGCATCGTGTCTGTAGTCACTAAAACTACCACCTGGCCTCGTTTTCGGTAGTAGTCTTGATATACCCTGTATGCACCATGTACTGCAGTTCCAGCGAGCAATTTTTATTTTTTTAACTTAGAAAAAATCACCGTAACACACAAGTATAAAATATAGAATAATATTGTAGCGGGTAACACGATATGTGAGAAAAAACAGGTTGCACGAGGCTACACCGGCACGGCCCGCTTGTCACCGTACAATGTTATTATATTTCTTTTGATACACGTCGCCTGCAGTTTTATCTGGGAACTGGGAAATAGGAGCCGAGGACGGGGTCAATCGGGACTATGGATTTAGCAAGTTATGTAGGAGGTACTTTATAGTCTTAGTTTTTATATAGAGGGAGCTCTGTGATGCATTAGCGTGTTTAAAACGTATTGTTTTGTTGGTAATATTGGTAGCACTGCTATACGAGTATTAGTGAAATTTGAAGTAATTATTAAACAACAAATTGCTTTACATTTCGTTGGTAACCGAAAGTATATTTTGTTATTATCATTGAGTAGAATTAAACAGCCATATGATACATTTTTATTTTTCAAATTTGACGTGTATGCTAGACAACCTACCAAATGTCAGTCAATAGATGGGCAGAAAAAGGTGGCCGGCACCACCATTTTTGTCTACGTTTTTGAAGTACCAGGGCTCCCTCTGTATTATAAATACTCTAAGGTTGTAGTAAGTAGTAATATAGGACGGTAATAGAGAGGCCTACAAGGAGGTCAATAGGATTTCGGTTTTTTTAAAGGTGTGTAAGATAGGCCGATTGGTGTAGGTTTGGCATCGCATGTGAGTATTCGGTGAGTGGTATCCTACTGAAAATCGTTTGTCTTTATGTTACGACAAAGCGCCTACATGTACTTGGAGGTAAATGCTATACAGTAATATAAAGTATAGGTACACCAGGGCGAGATAATGAATAAATAAATACACCTAACAGTCACATACATAGTCCTGACCCCACTAACATCGAGTTTTGTGTCGTGGGTATCAGGAACTACTATAGGCTTTTCGGTCTCACAAACACAAACAAAGAGAGACAAATACCTGTGGTTCACACAAACGTTTGTCTCGGTGCCGGAATCGAACGGGCTCCCGTCTCCAAGCCGGGGTCTGAGCAACTGCGCCACGGAGGCTGTCATAATGATACCGGCTTGAACGTCTCCTGACACGCATACGATGACCCCAAAGACACTCTTACGTCACAAGGTCAAGTCAAGTCACTTAGTCATCAAGGTCCAACCAACGTGAACTGTGGTCGTTACGAATATTCCAAAAAATATTTGAATGAAGACTGCTAGTAATAAATAATAGCTTTTCCACATAGCTGTAGGTAGGTGAAGTTATAAAGACACTGAGTTTTCAGTATCCATAATTAACAATTGAAATATGTTTTCATTATCAGCCCGCTGCAGTCCACTGCTGGACATAGGCCTCTGCCAAAGTACGCCATAGAGCCCGGTCTGCTGCTTTATGCATCCAGTTGCTGCCGACCCTCTTGATAACTTTCGTCAATATTTTTTCATAAAATATATTAATATTACTATTTCTTTCAACATTTTCTGCTCCAATTACAGACTTAATCTCGAACAAAATGTTGGATATTAATTCGTGCGGGTTATTTCAATTAAAACTGTGCCTCGTGTTAGATCTTTGTCTGCTGCCTGATGACTGCTTTAGCGGGCTTTGATCTTTACGTCCAGGTTCGATTCTCGACCTGTAATAACGTATCGAAATTATGTAAGAAAATAACAAATTGAAAAAGGTTAGTACTTACTATATTGAAACGATTTATTGTCAATTTGTAAAACTTTACCCATTAGTTTTACAAAACATTATAATTACTAAAAAGCGCGACCTCAGAACTAGATCTAAGGCTGAGACGGCAAGAAACCAGTTAGCTGAGAAAATGCGGATGAAATTCTTTAGGAAAGAATAAGTTAATGATGGGAATTGAAACTGTAAAGACGTATGGTAATTACTTTCTTACATATAAAGTATGTATGCAGGGTATATCAATACTGCAACCGAAACAAAGTCAGGTGGTAGTTTTAATGACTTTAGACACAATGCAACTAAACTTTTTGCAAAAAAAGTGACGATTTTTTTTATATATTTTTTTGCCCATCATCATATTTGGGTGGTAAATATATACATTTCCTAAAAAAATATGTAAACTCTTTTACTTTTAAAGAGGCTATAGTACGCAAAGTTTTGAATTATAGTTTAACAAAAATTATGGATTTACCACCCAAACACAATGATATTTAAAACATTACAAAAATAAATCGTCGCGATTTTTTGCAAAAATTTTAGTTGCATCGTGTCTGTAGTCGCTAAAACTACCACCTGGCTTCGTTTTCGGTAGCAGTCTTCATATACCTTGTATATGACCAAACTATAGGTAACCAAGACTCGGTTGCATCAAATAACTTTGACGAAAATGTTTACTTTGACGATATCAAAACTATGTTTTGGTATGTCGAATGTTCGACCAAATTCAATAAATAAAAGTATTTAATTAGTTGTGACTATAGTCTTTATCATCCTTAACGCCAGCGCATTTTGGTTGAAGTTCTGCTTCGTTATATCGACGCTTTGAATCAGGCTGTTATTATATAATTCTTATATTAAAACCTAGGTCTTGCCCTTAAATTCCTAGGGTACAATTACCGCTAGCGTCTAGCCTTTGGCAATTCCTTATTACAGTCTTTTGATAGGCAATTATACAGCCAATTTGGAACCATGAACTATCAATTTAAAAATACCTTATCAATTACATTTGTAATCAGCCGGGTTCTTGGAACAGTGTGCTTAAAATTCTAAGTCTTAAAATAATGTGTTTGGTTAATTAATAATATTGTTGATGATCTTGTGGGTCTTGGTAGGGCATAAGTATGTTTACATAAATAAATGAATAAATAAACACACCCAACAGTCACATACATAGTCCTGACCCCACACTAAGATCGAGCCTTGTGTCGTGGATATCAGGAACTACGGCATTGCAGTTCTAAAAAACACCTAGACCCTAAACAATATTTGTCTCGGTGCGGGGATCGAACCCGCGGGCTCACGTTTTACAGCCAGCGTCGAACCAACTGCGCCATGGAGGCTCGCAAAACCACCACCATGCTAGTGTACGTAACCCTATATGGTAGTCGTAGGATTGATACATACAATCATATACGATAGAAGAAAACTAATAGCCGCCTTTGAAAATTTCGCTTTGCGAGTTCAGCCTAACTATATTCTGTTTTGACTAGACCGGAGTAATTGTATCGACGAGTGATAGAAAATCACCATTCCTTTCTATTCGAATTTACCACCAATTTCATTGTAATAATTTCATAGTGTTTGTTTATAAATTTTCTTTTATTCAAATAGATATCTTTCCTCGGATCAAACCCGAAATCGTCTAGCCCAAAAACCTTAAGAGCGCCAATTTATTTCAAATTCCAGATGTAATTCCTACGAGGTGATTCGTTTTAACTATAGCTCTTAATGTTTATAAGGACTGGATACGAGCGGTTTTTATGGCGCCAATCCCTTGATATAGGGCTTCCTAAATCGTTAGGCTAATTGGAGTATTGCATTGGAATTGGCTTAGCATTCTAGAGCACTTATTATCTTAAACTTTCGATATATATAAAGGGATAAAACTTGAAAAATTCTAACACATTAAATTTCAATGCGATTTTTATAGGAATCTTACTTAAGCGCCATTTACACGCGGCGAGTTTCTCGCGGTGAAAATCGGATACGATTGTCGCATGACATAGCTGCCATACGATTATCGCGTTATTACAATGTTTACACGCCGCAACTTTTTAATATCCTTACGATAATCGTTTTTTTAAGGCGAGAAACTCTCCCCGTGTAAATGGGGCTTTGTATTCCCAACTGCATATTTGAGGGCTGTGTCAGAAATTATAAAGTACTTTGAATCTACAATACTACGAAAATTACTGTACTGTACTGTATCAGCCCAGATACAGCATACTGCAAGGTAAGAGCCTCCTTTACAATCGAGAGTGCAATTGAGAGGGGTTAGGCCATATAGTGCATCACGCTTGCCTAGTGCGGGTTGGCGGACTTTACATACCATAGAAATTCTTGCAAATCGCTATGGTATGCAGGTTTCCTCACGATGTTTTCCTTCGCGTTATAGTGAGTGACGATTGACCATCAATACACACATGACTCCGAAAAGTCACAGGTGTGCCCTGGGATTCGAACCCGTGACCACCGTGAACATGTTGGCATGTCTAGCCTGTTTACAACAGGCCACCACGCACTTAATTAGAAAAAGGATATCTTAATATGAAAATACCATAGTACCACAATTTTATAGCGCGGCGTATTTAATTTAGTGCTTACAGCGAAACCTAGTACACCCGTAGTGTTCCTAGGCCTTAATAAGTGCACTATAAATATGCCAAGAAAAAGCATCAATTAAAAAGGCAGCAAGCGCTTAAATCACTGCTAAGACATTTTCATTAGACCACAGTGAGGTATTCTGACCCGTATTGCTTAACATTTAAAGACTATTTTGGCGTAAATGTCTGCTTGAATTATAATATTTCATATGGACGTCTTAAAATAATGTTTTTGTAATAGCTGATAGGTGTGTTTGGATTTTATAGTGGTGTAATATAAAATAATGTTATTAATTAAGAAATATTCAAAATTGCTATCATTATTATCTTTAGCTCTAGGTAATCAACTGTTGAAAATTACGCTCCATCAAGGATTTCTAAATATTATAACCCAATTTTTTTTTCAATGACTGGCGAGACGAGCATGCCATTCGCCTGGTGGTACGCGATACGACCGCCCATAGGCAGTAGCAGAACCAAACAATACCATGGATTACAAAGCAATGCTTGGGATTCCACTGCGCTCCCCATCCTGAGACATAAGATGTCAAGGCTCATTGTATCCAGTAGTTAAATAAATAAAATAAATATAAATAATTAATAAATACACCTAACAGCCACATACATAGTCCTGATCCCACATTAAGATCAATTAAGTCTTGTGTCGTGGGTATCAGAAGCTACGGGCAACTTTTCGGCCTCACAAACACCTAGACCCGAGACAAATACTTGTGGGCCTCACAAACATTTGTCTCGGTGCGGGGATCGAACCCGCGGCCTCTCGTTTCACAGGCGGCGTCTAACCAACTGCGCCACGGAGGCTGTCGAACTACAAGTTACTCAGACTATAACCGGAACGCAACATTACAGTGATCACTGCTGCACATGAACACCCACAGCGCTGGATGTATGTGTTGCCTGCCCAATTGGTAGAAGAGCGGGTAGGAAAAAAGATGGGAAGAGGAAAGGGGTATTGGGCATCCGGCAATCTCACTCACCAAACGAAACGCGACTGCCGAGCTGTCGCTTCACGCCGATTTCCTGTGAGACAGTGGTACCGCCCGGATGAGCCTTTCATGCTGAATCATGACTGACGACATTGTGGCTCTATCACTTCCAGAACTTTCTGTGGTTCTGTGATTAACATAAACGAAGTCGGATATAGATTATTTTATTTATTAAGATGCATATTCTTCGATTTTGTGCCCATCTCAAATAGATTTAGCTTGCTTTATATTACGGTCAATAGCTTTCGCGGCATGAAGGCTTTTCAGAATTTTTACAATCCCGATGATTTTTTTAATGATTTACAAACTTAATCGCACATCGCGGGAATTGAACCTACCACTGGACTAATTCGACGGCTAAACTGCAAACTGCAGCTATGAATATTGTAATAGTAATATACCAAGTGACGATGTAAGATGATATATCTTAATTTAAATTACTGAACGAATTGTGATGAAGTTTTACGCAAATATAGATTGCAGTTTGAAAATGAGCTTGATATTCTAAGACGGTTAGGAAGTTAATTTTTTATGTAATAATATATTAGAACTTTAAATTATTTATTTTTTGTACCAGCCCATATACGACCCACTGCAGGGCACGGGCCTCCTCTACAATCGAGAGTACGATTGAGAGTGGTTAGGCCATATAGTCCACCACGCTGGCCTAATGCGGGTTGGCGAACTTTTACATACCATAGAAATTTATACAAATCGCTATGGTATGCAGGTTTCCTCACGATGTTTTCCTTTCACCGTTATAGTGCGTGGTGATTGACTATCAATACACACATGACTCCGAAAAGTCAGAGGTGTGCCCTGGGATTTGAACCCGCGACCACCGTGAACATGTAGGCAGCCGCGTCTGGTCCGTTTACCAACAGGCCACCACGCACTTGTGCGCACCACGCACCACGCACGCACAATTATTTATTAGTGAAATTAAAATAAAAAATAAAAGCAGCTCATTAAATATTTCATTTAATTTTTATCCTTGATTCATTCGACATCAAAAAATAAGCCAAAGTAATAAGCTATAAAAATTCAATCACAAGATAGTAAACACTTTAATTACTTTTACATTACTGGACTACGTTTTTACGACGCCAATAAATATCATGAAACCATAGATAATAAGTATTATGACCGCACAAAAAAATCTCAAAAGCCGCGCGCATAAACTCAAAACAGGAAGAAATTTTCCCGCCGCGCAGCGTCTCTGGCGGCAACGCTCGGAACTAGCCGCGCCCGCGCCAACGACCGACCAACTCTTTCCGCGCGCGCTTTCTTTTCGCGCGTCCCTTTCCCACCCGCGGCCTCTCGAGCCTTTTTTGGCGCTAGAGCGGGACGCAAAGAAAAAAATGGACGAACGCACATGTGCGCGGGCGTACCTTTTTCGTCTTATTTTTCGCAGTTCATTCGCCTCGGATATATTCGCGTCGGCAACGTTTTTGCTAGATTTTTTTTTCGTTCGCTTTTTTCCTTTTTTCGCGCGAGCTCCGTGTGTGTCCGTTGGGCTAGGTCGCGTGCGTGGGCCGCGAATTTATTTTTCTCTGGATATCTAAGCTTGTTTTTCTAATGCCGACGAGATTTTATGATCCCCTTTTAGATTCTAATGCTCGCGGGGTATAGTTTTTGTTATGCTTGACTCATAGGAATTCCTGCGCACGCGTAGGTCGTGCCGCGAGTTCTTTTATGCATTACTGATAGAATATTGCGTTTTGAAATTTATAAGAAACATTCAATGCTTTATTGTCGAGCGTGGATTTTAGATTTGCGACTTGGCAAAACGCATTACACTGACATTTCCGTGAACTTGGCACGGCCTGTTTGTAAAATGCAGGGTTATTTTAGGTTCGATATTTGTTTACTTGCACAAAGCTGTGTGCAGTGTTAGATGTGAATGTAGAAAATTTGCCTGTTGCAGGAGGTTTACCGAAAATATTGGCTCTAAGATTTCAAACAAGAACAGAAATAAAAAGCCTATTTTATAGAGTCTAAGTGGAAGAAAACGGTACATGCGTCCGCAATAGGTAGTTAATTTTGTTTTGACTAAAAAAAAAAAATTAGCTTATCCCATAAAAGAATACTTAAATTGTATATCTGAAGTGTTTTCAAAGGATAACTATAACAAGTTTCAATGTTTACCTGGAGTCATCTTCATTGTCACCAAACGCGTGTCTGAATCATCAGATCTGAAAAATAATAAAAGGTTATGTTAGTTTTATATAAAAGCACAAAACAAACCAGTAACGATATAAGGTCACTTATATTTCTATAGTGATATAATCAAATCAACCACATCTAGGAACTAATCATTACCGCGGTACTTATAATAAAATCTAATATGAAAATGAAATTAAAATGTTGTATCATGAATATCCCCGTTCAATACTACCCTTCCTGTACCGTAGCGTATAAATCTCATTATGCGTAAAACCCTTAATAAGACGGTAAAAAACCTTTAAACATCGAATCCTAAAAGAAGATTAGTAGTCAATTTTTTTTTATCAGCCCATATACGTCCCACTGCTGGGCACGGGCCTACTCTACAATCGAGAGAATCGATTGAGAGTGGTTAGGCCATATAGTCCACAACGGTGGCCTAGTGCGGGTTGGTGGACTTACATACCGTAGAAATTCTTTAAAATCGCTACGGTATGCAGGTTTCCTCACGATGTTTTCCTCCACCGTTAAAGTAGTCAAAATTACAGATCAAAAACCTGTATACATCTAATTAGACAGTATCAAGATTACTCAAAAATCTCGAACAAATCCAATACCCGTTAGCTCATATTCTAGGCGTCATTAACATTTCATATAACAACGGGGCCCTTAAAACTTAATTTTATCACGAGGAAGCGCAGGAATCAGTTTAATTAAACGAGTCAATTAATAAAGGAATTTTCTAATCAAAGCGCGCAGTAAAAAGATTTATCTGCGTGCGCGAGCGCAGACGCTCTGCCGTTAGCGATCTAGTGCGGTTATCGACTATCGATAACGGTATCGATGGAATGAGGATTTAAAATTTCTGGTATTTTTAATATTGCTTGAAAAGGTGGGATAAGTTAGTACATTTTAGGCAATGGAAAATATACATTAATCTGTTTTAAAAAATAATTTGATAATTGAATATTGATGTTTTTTGTAATTCAAAATGATTTATTGAATCCTTACAAACGGAATGAACATTCTAACATCACATTCACACTAGTCATAAAATGCGTCCATTTATTAAGCCAATTTAGATCTAATTATTAGCTCTGTACATAGTACTGGGTCATATTAAGAATGCTAGAAACATACGCTATACTAATTCTAAACAAAAGTATCTACTAAAATAGACACTAGCCTTTTGAACGTTGTGTAAAATACTTTCAAATCATTGTAGACAGAGTTCTTTACTGTAAAGAGAGACTGGTTAGATAAAAAAAAACGAAAAATCCCACTGAGTTTCTAGAAATCAAAGACGCATTAAATAAGATGAGACATAAAAATGAATAAAAATATTAAAATTTACTGGTGGTTGGTCTCTCATATGTGAGAGGCTGCCTGTATGGGTACTAGTACAATGTCTATTTCTTCCGTCAAATAGCAGTGTAAATGCACTTTCGTGTTATGGTTTGAAGGACATTGTAGCCAGAGTAACTACTAGACATAATGAGACTTAACACCTTATATCTCAGGATAGCAGTGGAATACCAAGCAAGTTTGGCTTCGCTACTATCCATGAGTGGTCGTATTGCTTACCATCAGGCGAATGACATGCTAGTCTTGCCATTTGCAATAAAAAAGTATCGATAAAGTCGCTGCAAAATAATCGCATCACTAATACAAGTCCCATGCAAGATGTAAGGAGGCGCGTTTACTTTTAAATCGTACAAATACAAATGCTATGCACACGTAATGAAAATATGTTGTATCATCTCAAGCAGCATTTTTTTTAACCCCGCATGCTTTGGAGTATTGAGATTGATGGAGCTTCGTGTGAAAAATATGTACAGCCTCCTTGGTGAATTTGTTTTGATTTGGTAATAAATAATGACAGCATGTGGCGCAGTTTGGTAGACGCCGGCTGTGAAACGAGAGGCGGCGGGTTCGATCCCCGCATCGAGTATGTTTGTGAGGCCCACAAGTATTTGTTTCCGATGTAGTTTCTGATTCCCACGAGAATTGACTTGTGTGGGGTCAGTACTATGTATGTGACTATTGGATGTATTTATTTATAACTATACGGATCACCTGATATCCAAATTCTGACAGTTTGGACCAGGAATTGATGCAATAGCAACGCTATCTTGGAATATATATCTGGTGCTGTACCAGCCCATATACGTTCATATCTGGTATTGTAGAATATTTCCTCTTCACGGTGAACACCCAGGACTGAAAATTTAAAATGAGATGATGTTAAAGGAAGAAAAGAAAACGTAATTTAAACAAATTGGTAGTTAAGTGTCGACATATTGGGGCCCTTTGCCAATACTCGCCACGCTTGGCAATGGGTGGGTGAGCGCAGTGTCGGACGCCCATCTACAAGGTGCACGCACCACCTGGTTAAGGTCGCAGGAAGTTGCTGGATGACATGCATCCAACAGGTCTATGTGGAGATTCTTGGCGGAGACCTGTGTCCAGCAGTGGACTTCCTGTGGCTGAAGAGAGAGAGAGAGTGTAGTTAAGTTCTTAAAACTATGCCAGTGGATACGCACCATTGTTAAGCTCCGCTTTCCCATTGAAAAGGAACTTCGGTTATAGATAATTTAACTCTTAAATTCCTTAGAAACTAGACAGTATTTTTGTCCAATATGGTAGGCGCAAGGCTCCAGCAAAACTCTGATCGAGCAGACGTTCACTTCCACGAATGGATCGGAAAACTCACTGAAATAGGAAACACCAAAGATTGGATTAAAGATAATTGAGCATAAAAGTATTTAAATAATTGTAATAATTATTACTTACAAAATACCTCAGACTATGCTGTGTATAAAATGTTGTTTCTTATTAAGATAAAAAATACATTTATCTTTTTCAAAGGTTTCAAGACCCATGTAGGCACACTGTTACTGCCTGTTGGTATAAAATAGCGGTAGTCTCGATTTAGTCAATAATTTTATTACAATATACATACATACATAAACTCACGCCTTTTGCTCAGAAGGGGTAGGCAGAGGTGCAACGAGGACGTTTCGCCTTGTATGTTCCGTCCCACGATGTGATAGGGGGAGAGTCTATCGCCATATCGGGCACAAATTCCTTCGGGCTGATGATGAATAGAAAAATCCAATATCACTTTGCCAGACCCAAGATTCGAACCCGAGACCTCAGCTTTGCAATCATACCGTAGTACAACTGCGCCACTGAGGCAGTTCAGCATTTTATTACTAACTACAAAATATATATGAAAGGTATAAGTCGCTACGAAATATTCAAAAAAATTATAAATCGTGACTACGTTTACGCCTTTAATCTATTCATAACAATTATGCAAGCATTTCTCCTATGTTTTTTTCCTTTTGCACTTAAGATAAAAGTCATTAGTAGTAAAAACATTCTATAGGCGTTTGATCTATTCATAACATTGATGCAATCATTTTACTACATATCTTTCATTTTATTTGTGACTACGAGTAGGTGAAGTATTAAGTATCTCATACCATTAGCTAGACAAGGCATGTCATTATTATAGTAGTTTTAAAGCATTAAAACTCAAAGTAAGGAAAGCAAACTAAAAACAAAAAACATACGATCAAAGTTGCGTGCACAAAATAGTCCAATCACATTTTCCAACAACGCTAAATGCGCGGACACGATTTTGTTATTACCAACAATAATGTCAGTGTTTCGAACACGGCGCGACACAGTGCCTGCCCCGCAAACAGATAGAAATAGTCCTTTATCTAGACTCGCACAAAGAAACGCTATGATTACAACAAGTATAAAACTCATACTTAGTGGAGAGCGCGTGATAACGCCCGGTTTATTTATAAGATGGCCCGTATTCATAGTATTGGACGCAGCGATTGACAATTACTGATTATAATTAATATTAATAAATCTGGATAATTATGTAACGTGGATATTAACATTTTATGGGACCATCCGTGAAGTATACTTTGAAACCAAAAAAAGAATTTTCCAAATCGGCTCAGGCGTCTTCGAGTAATCGATGAACAAACATAAAAAAAGATTCCGAATAATTGAGAACCTCTTTCTGTTTTTGTTAAAAAGGAATTATTTTTCGGTCAACAACTGTAATGACCACGAAATAAATAAATATGGATTGTACTAATATTTGCTTCAAACCTCGAATCACACCAAATAGCCGTTGGTATAGCTGTTGGAAGTTTATTCGTACGAGCAGGTAGCTACCACCGTAAACCTCTTTTCATATCTGCATCATCTCTAGGTTCGACTGGTAGAGAATTCCTTAGGAATTAAGTCCACATATACTCAATTTGTATAAAGTCTAAAAATGAAAAAAAATAAATAAAAATCATGTAATAAATGCCACCATAGCGACCCACGCTATCAGTCGCGTTTACAAGAATTGTGCCCAAGAGTTAAGAATCTTTAAATGTTCCTCAAATTGCTCATACTTTCGACTTCTTTCTTCAATTTACCAAAAAATTATCGGCTTGTTACAGCCATGCCCAAAATTTCGAATTTGACAATCAACGTACCTTTCAAAGTGATCTTTTTTATCAAAGTCACCTAGAAATTAACCTGCATACATTTAAGTTTGTTTACCGGTTTTTAGATACGTTTAAGGGTATAATTTCCTACCTCGAAGATTCCCGTCGCGTTCAGATGGATATGGTTAGTCTCGACGGGCTTTATACAGGTCCTGGCGTTTTCGATGTACGTGACAATGCAGATAACCCACAAGGGCATCCGCGGAAATGGCGCTGTCACGCTTTTAGAAAGTTGCGAGATAAATTCTGTGTTTATAGCATAGTGCGGCCCAGTGCTGGGCCCACGCTGTCTTTAGAAAATTTTAAGTCTGTAATATGGGCGGTTAACCTAGTTTGATTTTTAATTAACTAATTAAGCATCCGTCCGGTGGGGCTTGCCCTACATCTCCGGTTTCCTTACTGATTGAAAATACATACATCTGAGTGACAATGGAAGATACTTGTAGGTTATTATTATAAATGCATAAGTAGAGTTCGCTGTGGTCGTAAAAAGGCTACATAATAGATTTTAGTTTAAAGTACCTGATTTTTTATGTAATTAACATGGAAATCAGAATTAAATCTCAACTACTAAACAAAGTCTTAAAGTGCAGTCCTCTAATAACATAAAACCTATTCAAAAGTTAATAGAATCAACTAATCACTCATATCGTACTAAAATTACTATAATATCGTTTATTAAAACTAAAATATACTGCAAACATATGGCGATAGGCTCGCCCCCTATCACATTATCGGACGGAACATACAAGGCGAAATTTGGGTGTCCTGGTAGCATCTTTGCCTACCCCTTCAGGGAAAAAGGCGTGAGTTTATGTATGTATGTATGTACTACAAAGTACGTCTACAGTCAGCACTATAGATACGGCGCGAGAGCTTTTTTTCCGCACGCCGGTGCGGGGTTATCGCGGAAAAGTTGTGAATTTTTCAAAATTTTATCTACTTCGTGTAACGTACGTCGCACACACGCGCACCTAGTGATGCGCACGCGCCGCTCGCTGAGTCGACGATGCGTATAATCGATCGATTCTGTTGGAAACGTTGAATTGGATTTTAAAATATCGATTGTAATATTTATTGGTTAATTAGGTGTTGTGGTTTTTAAGATTGGATTTTTTTAGGATAATACAGTACTTTAAGGAGTGGGCTTTTATATATCAGTTTCTGTTACCTTAGTTTTTTTATTAGCTTTAGAAATTTTCAGGCTGATATATTTAATATACCTGTATATATCTTTCTACGTGATTTTGCTAAACGCAAACATTAACTACATCAGCGCTTCTCTTATAGGCACTAGCGAACAAAGAATATGGTACGAACCAATATCAAGTGGGCCCTAGGGGTTACTGTATGATCCGAAAGGAAACTCGAACTCGAATAAAAGTTCTTCTCCCCTTTAGTTCCTCATGTGAGGCCGGATTTTAGGATTTTGATGCATTGAACAATTTTATTGTAAGATAATGTTGTTTTACCAAAACTCTTGTTTCCCCTTTACGGCCAAAAGGCGAATCTCAAATTTGGCATGTCTTTCTAGGTGGGTCGCCCAGTCAACTTTGGGATTCACTGAACTACATTCATACACACAAGATTACACACGATTAACTTTATTAATGTTTATAAAGAAACAAAATATCTTATGCACTTCACTGGCAAAGAGGGATTTCGCAGACGCCATAGACTCTTTAACCTCTCATTCAAATTCCACACTGAGAAGTATAGGGAAAAGTATATTGTTAAAAGAAGTTTAGATCTTTCTTGCATTGTAAAGTATGTTAGTTCGTTACATGATTGCACATTCCTTTAAAATTACGTTTACAAAAACAGTTCTTATGTCAAGTTATTGAGTTCATTGTTCTAACAAGGAAAAATATTCTTGTTTGTCCAGTTAGAATTTCGATACTTGTAGTCTAATAAGATCTAGCAAATGTTTAGGTTAGGTTAGGTAGTATATAAAACGATTCAGTCGAAAATCTTATTTTTTATTGTTAGTAAAGTAATTCTGCTGTCTAAATTGTATTATTTACATATTTGTTTGTAATCTTTTATGCTGAAAAGACCAACATTTATAACAACATTTTACAAATACAAGAAAAACAATATATTAACAAATAATTAACAATAGATGAAGCTGGCATAATTTCTTAAGAATCGCTTCAAATTTCTTAGCAGTGTAAGTATTATAATATTTATTAATACTAAATAAATTAAATACAAGTATTTTATTATTATATTTTTAAAACCATATATACTGTAATTTTACTATAATTCAAAAATATTATGCAACATAACACAATCTGGATTGCGTCTTAAAGACGAGCATCCCATCACTAACCAATAAACTAGACCAAGGCGCTGGTAATTCGTTCCCAAGTGACTTAACGCCAAAATTATGCCAATTAATACTTAATTTTACACAAATTACATTAACGTTGAATTTGCGGTGCACCAAAAAGGTTTTTGCATCGTGTAAGAATGCGCAAAAATGCATTTTTTCGTTAGAAAAATGATAATAATGCTGTGTGTTTTAAATTGAAATTTTATAAGGCGACGCAGCGCGAGGCGGTTGTTTTTTCGTACATACGAGGTAAAAATTTTCCATTATTATGTAATGTTTTTTGTTTTTAATTTTTTGACTTCCGAACATTTTTTCTGAATACTTCATTCAAGTGTTGTGTGCCAGTTTATAAAAGGGTGTGATTTTTTAAAATGTGTTCTTTACAAAGCAGTTTTAAATGACGCATTCTGTTTTTAAAAGATAATTCTTTTTTGGTTTTTTCTCCAATTTTATTTTTTTTAAACTTAAGGATGAATAAGTGTTCTATTTTTTTATGTTTTTTTTTATAATGTTAATGCGTAAAAACATATTTTGACCCATACTCCGTCATTTATTAAGTTGAACTTTGGACCCCAAACCTTTATGTTTTTAAACAAGTAATAGTTTATTTACTTTAAGAGATAACAAATCAAACACTTAATTAAAGTGAGAAGTGTGCGAATAATATATTTATTATCTCATTTAAAATTCTAATTAGACCATAATATGATTGTACTATTCACCAACAGATGTCGTCTTGGTTATTTATAATAATTGCGTAAAAATGAGTTCGGACTTAACAAGTTATTTATTTTAAAATAAATGTATAGTGGCGGTAATAAAACAAAATTATACACATTTTAGCTGACCATAGGAATTATAAAATGATACATTATGGTAAATTAAGAATCATACACTCAAAGTATCCATACTTATTTCTTCAAGTTGCAACAAAAAACATTCACAAAAACGATACGACTCCACAAGTAGCGCCCGAAAATTTATTCAAATATAATTTGACAGCCGAAAGCAATGTTATTATAATGGCGGCAAAAAATTCACCCCACAGATTAAAAAAACTAAGCCGTACGTAGGGTCGCCCGTGTCACACAAAAGAAACAAAAAGAAAAAAGTAGGCCGGCACGCGCACCACCAATTAACTCGTTTTTTTCTCGAACACCGTTTAAACTGTTTCTTTTTTTTTCTATTTCCATTGGTTCAGCCTAATATCGGGGGTCGTTTTTGTGCCAGTCTCTTTTTTTATTTCTAAACAGAACGTGTCAATCCTGCCACGTGGTTTTTTATTGGTTGTACCGTTTAACACGGTGCTTTGACACGTGATATTTGGGTGGGGTTGTTTTTTTTAAATTTTTTGTTCGATTTTTAAATGTTTGTTTAAGCGGCCAGTGTTTAACGGTCAATTTGTTTTCGGGCTGTGGTTTACCGGTTTTTGAGGAACGGCCTGCGATATTAGATAATTTGTTACAGTAATAATTGTTTTGTTTGTGTTTGTTTTAACACTGCTATAGTCTTATGTGTTTATAGTCAGTTCGTGTAATAAAGATGGATTATTAAATACTTTTTTAGGTTTGTGGGAGTGTTTTGTACTGCGTTTAGGCACCTTTTTTTATTTATCCGGGTAGAATTTTTTTTGCGGGGTTAGGAGTATCGTGTTTTGGATAATACTATGATCATCCAAAGGATAAGCTAAATTGAGGAATTATTATGTATGAATTTTTAACTCAATTTCGGTTATACTTCTTGGACTAAAAGTTTGTTGTAAATCTAGTTTAAGGAAACGCTAACGACTTTAGACGAAATTTAAAACTTTTGTCTGAAGTTTTAAATTTTGAGACGTAAGAATTTTTCATACTTATTTATTTTCATAGTTAATAAGCGTAATGGTATGGCATTTAACAGCGTCAATAGTGTACAAATTTTCTAAAAGTTATTCGAAATAAAAAAAAATGATATTGTAAATAAAATCGCTTACTTGAATCTCATTATTCAATGCTTTAATACAAGCCATAATTAAAGCTCAATCCAAAAAAACGACCAATACTAAAATTCTCAAAAAATATGTCCGATTCGTAAGTAGTTATTGATCACACAGACAAGAGTCGCGTTGTACGATGCTCTGTATCGTCACGGCATAGTACCATCAATTATTTCACGCGGGCTGATGGTGTTCGAGTGTGGAGATGGACTTTTATTAATTATTTTTGAATAGGATCAGCTTGAATTAAATAGGATGGCGTGACCTAGAGGAATTTTACCTAAAAGCGGGTTCAAAAGACCAATTAATTGGATAGTAAAAGGGTGGCCATTTATAAAATCACAGCAAATTTATTACATACATATTCATCACGTCTGTATCCCATAGGGGTAGGCAGAGACTATGGATCGCCATTTTGTTCGATCCTGACATTACATGGCTGGTATATTAAAACAGTAAGATAAATGAAGTCTTGTGTTTTTGGTATTAGCAGTTTCAAAAACTAAAGGTACTGTTTGATTTAGCAACACCAAGACGCGAATCAATTTTAGTAGGTCCCATAAACATTTGCCTCGGTGCAATGGAATATAGTCTTTATGTCCTATAAAAAAAAACTTATAAATTTAATTCAATTTTACAAATAGAATTTTAGTTAATTAAAGTATTGTTTTTTTTTGGCACAAAATATAAAATTATTTTCGACTGCTTTAAAAATATTAACTTATTAAAAATGCCCAATAATACGAAAGTTGTTTCCACACTACCAAGCATTAACCCTTCACCGGTTCTTCCAAAAATGATTAAAAATAGGTCGCGGTGCGTGAGCGGCCGGTCGTTATGACCCTCGATTATAACTTTTTCCTTCACAAAACAGTTCTCGGGTATTTTTTACCCTTTACCTTTAATATATAACTACAAATTGGTAGCTTCCCGTTGTCTGGCAATTTTGTTGTAATCTAGCGTTTTTTTGTTTAAAAAAATATCTTTTATATTTAAATGACACGGAGTGTATCGTTAAATTAAAAAAAACTTCGATCAAAAAGAAACATAGAACATTTATAAAACTATAAAGCACAGAGTATTATAAAGTATTTTTTTTGAACCCGCGACCACCGTGAACTTGTTGGCAGCCGCGTCTATTCCGTTACCAACAGGCCACCACGCACTTACTTGATATCAAGTGCATTTATTTAATTACCACATAACTATCTATATATTAAATTGTAGAACCCATATCCATACACTCCCAAGAACCCCTTGTTTCATTCGTAAAAAGTCAATGATGTCACAAAACTTCTTACATTTTACAGGCACTTAATACCTTTCGTTTCTGTCTGCTCGGCCGTAGGGTTATTGATTGTCCAATATAATAATGGATGGAATCTAATTACTTACGTTTTTGAATATTTTATGGCCATGATTTGAGTGCTTTGGGTTTTACTATCATGTAGTCTTGACACTCCAATAACAATCGTAGTGTCTGTTTTTAATTAATAAGTTCCTTGTATTTGACTGCACAAGTATCTATATTAAACACGAGTTGATGAGTCTTGGCTTTTGGCTTAAAAAAAGGACTGTAGATTCATTATTATCAGTTTAATCGAAACAAGCGCCTTGTCAGACGCCCGCCTACAAGGCTGACGGACGACTTGGTTAAGGTCGCAGGAAGTCGCTGGATGCAGGCCGCTTCTAGCGGGTCAATGTTGAGATCCCTGGGGGGTCCTATGTTCAACAGTGGACTTTCTGTGGCTGAAGAGAGAGGGAGAGTTTAATCCATATCCATCCATCCATCAGCCAAGGAAGTCCACTGCTGAACATAGGCCTCCTCAAATGATTTCCAGTGACCAGTTGGAGGCACCCTGCATCCAGCGACGTACATATACCATAGAAATAATTGACCAAGAATGCCTTCGAAAATTGTGTTAAGCTACGTTTCTTTGTTATTTTTATTCATACGCAACCCAGAGCTGATATTGACTTACAAGTATAAAAAGTTTCTAATATACCAATGCATTTTTTTTTATATTTTGGGAGTTCTTGAACATATATTATGTCGTGTTTTCACCTTGATTATCCATCTTGCATTTTCCTATACGTGGTCTCCGCTCGGAACGTTTTCGGCTCCACCGGCCATCAGTTCTTCGCGCTTTGTGGTCTGCCCACTGCCACTTCAACTAATCTGGGTTACATGAGTAAATGTTATACTCCTATCTTTTATATCGAATTCAATCTCATAGCACAATATCGAGCATAGTCCTACATTACGTAAAATATTGACATTTCAGTTGTGGTGACATAATAGTCAAGTCAATTTCTAAAAAGATACATACTTACATACATTAATAATCGTCACGCTTGTATCTCATAGGGGCATGCAGAGACTATTGATCGCCACTTTGCCCGATCCTGACATACTACTTTCGCTTCATCCACTTTCATCAATCTCTTCATGCATGCTCATGTTTAGGGTACTTTTGACCTGACCATTGTCGAGGATATCACCGATTTGGATGGTGTAGGTTCGGTGCGGTCGACCCCTACCGACTCTTCCATTCACCCTCGCCTTTTATTTTTCCTCTAAAAAGATATCTACTTAATATTGCGTCGGGAAATATTGACAATATGATTACGACATCTTTTTTGGTTTGGCTGCCTCAGCTAAGATTAATTTATTTTAATATATAATTTAACCTAGACTATATGGCCTAACCACTCTCAAACGTATTCTCGATTGTAGAGTAAGCCCGTGCCCTGCAATGGGACGTATATGGGCTGATACAATAATACAAAACGATTTGTACCGTGTCCATCATTGTAGATTTTCAATTTCTCTTTTTTTTTAAATATTTACATTGTTAGTGCATTTTTCGTTCACTTCAAAAAGGTTGTAAATATATAGAATGTTAAACTGTATTTCTATTTTTTATGAACGTCATGTGTTTGTGACCAGTTTTGTGGAGCTAATAAACATTAAAAAAAAACTTTGATGAAGAATAAAAGTATTAACACAAAGATGCGGTGTTATTATGTGTTTTTTATTGTAAAAATATATTTACTTGCGTTGCAATTCGAATTTGTCCTCTCCTCAGAACTTTACTTATTAAATAAAACATATGACACACGGTTTTTTAACGCAGTGACAAACCGATACGGATAGAGTGAAAGTTATATAAACATCGATCGCTTGTTTTTCCACTAATGACTCACAAAAAGATAGTCTGCAAATTGGCGACGCGGTCCATTTGAATGCGGAGTGGAAAGCTGAGATCTGCTGCAGATGTCGGGATAAGTTGTAGGTTTTGGTTTTCTAATTGTAGTGTTTTTGTGTTTGGAAAAAACATGTGCGTGATTTAGTACGGCGATAAGATAAAAAGTATACCGCGTAGAAGTCATAATAATCAATTTTGATGCATAAGTTTTAACTCTTATTTATTTTTGAATTATATCAGCCCAGATACGTCCCACTGCAGGGCACGACCCTCGTCTATAATCGAGAGTACGATTGAGAGTGGTTAGGCCATATGGTCCACCACGCTGGTCTAGTGCGGGATGGCGGATTTTACATACCATAGAAATTCTTGTAAAACGCCATGGTATGCAGGTTTCCACACAATGTTTTCCTTCACCGTTATAGTGCGTGGTGATTGACTATCAATACATACATGTCTCCGAAAAGTCAGAGGTGTGCCCTGGGATTTGAACCTGCGACCACCGTGAACATGTTGGCAGCCGCGTCTGGTCCGTTTACTACCAGGCCACCACGCACTTATTATTTACTTATTTATTTTTACTAGGAGAATAATGTCATACCTCTAAAAGCCAATTTACATCAATATATATTATAATGTAGGTTTAACTTATACAAAATAGATCTCAAGTTCAAAGTGATTAATTTCGGATCAGTTTCATTTTTAACTAGTAAACATTTTGATATTAAATGAATGTCTATTAATAAAACAAGTAGGCTCAAACTAGCGTTCGCAAAAAATCACTCGAATCAGCACGTTAAAACTCCATTGATAGAACTAGTTTCAAGACAAAACATCTTTCAACAATCATTCTGGAAAAAAACAATGAAAGGACCCATTTGACCCTTCACGAATTATGCAAATGCCATACCTTTACAAGGGTTTTAATAATGACAAGTTTTTGTTTTTTACGGGTTAGTAAAAAATGATTTGTCAAACCGGTAGTGTCTGTTCGACCCATTGTCTAACACTGTGCGAAAGTTTCGTAGATTGCGAGATAAAAGACTTTTGTTCGGTTTTTGATGGGAGAACGTGAGAAAGCGCGTCTTGTTTGATTAGAAGGGTTAGTTTTTTTTTCGTGTTTTGTTTCGTGGCCAGTTGTTGCTGTCAAATTGTTTTTGACGTCTTAAGTGTGTAAAACCTCTTTGGTTTGATTATTTTGGTTCAATTGCAGTTTCTTAACTGTGTTGACGTTGAACTGTGTTTCATTTCCATCTTGGATTATTTGTATTATGCAGGCGGGTTACACTATGTTCCGATACGAAACTCGAATATTCGGACGTTCGACGTCTGAAGTAAGTTATAAGTTTTCCACTTTTAAAAATCAACACTATTCGCTATGATACTTATCATTCACTCCGAACTCAGTCTATGGTTACGACGTACGATGGAGGATTCGAACATTTTGTGGAGTACCTAGGGACATTCGTACAGTTTTACGTGCGACGTCCGAACATTTGAGTTTCGTTTCGGATTATAGAGTAACCCTCCTGATTCGTAATTTAGATTCGATGACTTCCAGATCATAATCATTAAATAAATTTGATGATTGTTTTATGATATTAGATCAACAAAGTGACTATACCAAACATAATGTTGATTACAGCGCATTTCGAGTATTTGTTGGAGACTTTTGGTATATATATATATATCGCAAATTGAAACAAGTATGCCCGCTTATATATCTTCTTAAAATTATTTTCCAATTTTCACAATATTTTCTCTATTGTGATACTTTCGAATATTTTTAAATTTATTTATTTAAATTCGTAAAAAATGATCTTGATCTATAGTCTCTGCCTACCCCTATGGGATACAGGCGTGACGATTATGTATGTATGTATGATCTTGATACATTTCGCTGCGCGTATATGCGCACTATACGCGCGTGTTATATCGACGTGTGGCGGATATTATGCAAGTTAATATAAAACTGTAACAATGAACTGCGGAACAGCTGCGCGACAGGACCGTCCATAGTGGACGCGGGATAAACTAAGAGGTGACTATATTATTTAAAGTTTATTTAATATTAGACTTTAACCGCCGGTTTGCTCGCGTTCATGTAGATTTTTTATTCATTTTGTCAATAATAGTAAAAAAAAAAAAAAATTGTAATCTTAATGTGTATTAAATTTAATTATGTTCCATTGAGATGTTAATACTTTGAGATCAATAAAATTATGAAGAAAAAAATTGAAATCATATTTGTATCTATTCAACTTCAAAGGATAATAATAATTTTGACAATAAAGCACCAAACTAGTTTAAATCCAATTCCATTTTTGTGCAATTTTTAAATATTTTTTTTCATATAAATAGCTTTAACATTTGCAGTCAATTTTGCGGCCATTGTAGAGCGGTCCCAAAAAAGCGTGGGGTCAGCCGGCGTGCGATTCATTGTTTCCATCCAATGTTATTATATCGTGTCCGCCTCATCGGACCCGACCATTACAAAATAAACTTCTTTTAGTCATATTTCTTGAGAATTTGATGACATTTGTATTGGTTTGATAGCAGGGGACATCCTTGGCTGTCATGGATGACGTAATTATATCTTTGAATATTATAATATGGGGGGAGCGCTGGTATTTTAAAAACGTAGATAAATTGGTGGTGAACCACCTTTTTCTGTCCTATTGGCTTACATTTGACAGGTTGTTCAACATGCACGAATTATTTGAAAAGGAAAAATAAAATAAATCATCCATCCATCCATCAGCCGAAGGAAGTCCTCTGCTGAACATAGGCCTCTCCCAATGATTTTCACAGTGACCTGTTGGAGGCAGCCTGCATCCAGCGACGTCTCGCGACTTTTACCAGGTCGTCTGACCACCTAGTGGGTGGACGTCCCAAGCAAAAAAAAAACCTATCGGCAAAAACCTTCAAATGGAAAATAAAATAAATAGTTTAACGTAATTGAAATCCACTCAAACTCGTTTTAGACCGAGTTTTTAGGCCGAGTCTATTCCCATGCTATTCAAAATTCAGGCACTTTTAGGGACTTTTCTGAATTACACCTAATGGATCGTATAGTCTGGATGAGAATCCCAGGACCTCGCTATTGACAGCCCAAATATGCCAAATAAATAAATAATAAGACAATAAAGCGACTATGACCAACTTGACATAATTATTTGGTTGCGAGTCCCTTGATAAACAAGACTTAGAGAGTTTTCAACTCACGGTACGGAGCAGCTTGTTAGTGCCCCTGGTATTGTAGAGCCCATGAGCAGCGGTAGCCGGATACCATCAGGCGGGCCGCTAGCTCGTCTACCTACAACGGCAAAAAAGAAAGCGTTTTCGATCTAACCCAGATAACCTATTGTTTGTGACCTTCAAAAATTATCTCATATATAAGTGAAGGCCAGTTTGGTGGACTATATGGCCTAACCCCTTTCAATCATACTCTCGATTGTAGAGTAGGCTCGTGCCCTGTAGTGGGACGTATATCGGCTGATACAACAGACAAATGACTCCGAAAAGTCCGCCAATTTCTGACACCTAAGACTTGTCAGCGTGAGTTTACTATGTGACTTTATATGCTCCATAGTGCGTGGTGGCCTGTTGGTAAACGGACCAGACACGACTGCCCAAATGTTCACGGTGGTCGGGGGTTCAAATCCCAGGGCACACCTCTGACTTTTCGGAGTCATATGTGTATTGATAGTCAATCACCACGCACTATAATGGTGATGGAAAACATCGTGAGGAAAATTGCATACCATAGTGCTTTACAAGAATTTCTATGGCATGTAAAGTCCGCCTACCCGCACTAGGCCAGCGTGCTGGACTATATGGCCTAACCCTTCTCAATCCTACTTTCGATAGAGGAGGCTCGTGCCTGCAGTGGGACGTATCTGGGCTGATACAGTACAGTACATATGCTCTGCTACCATTTCCACCATGCCCCTCCAAGACGACCAGCCACCGTGACGGCACTCCCAGACCCCGCCCGCTCATTACAAACGCGATTGTTTACTTGTTTAATGATCTTGCGATAAAAATACGGATACGCCTTGTGCATTCTGATCCCCCCTCTTTAAGGGGTATGTAGGTTCATTATCATCATACATTAGTATTGAAATGTATAATAAATCGGTGTATTTTCATATTACTCCGGGATATAGACTATTCAAATTGATATAATACGTACGTGTTAATCAACTATAGACGTAACTATAACTATAACTATGGACGTCCACCCACTAGGTGGTCAGACGACCTGGTAAAGGTCGTGGGACGTCGCTGGATGCAGGTTGCCTCCAACAGGTCACTGTGGAAATCGTTGGGAGCGGCCTATGCTCAGCAGTGGACTTGCTTTGGCTGATAGATGGATGGAATTAATACAAAAAAATCGTCATTGGCATTGGATTGGAATTTGTGGTGGTATACGTAAGGTAGTAAATGAGGCAGGTTCGATTCCCATATCGAGGTGATTGGAATCAATAATTATTGGTTTTGGGAGCGGGTGTCGTGGATATTTTTTATAGTAATATTACAGGTATGTTAGTGTGACGCAACTATGTATGTATGTGTGTATTGAGTGTGTTTATTTTTTTTGTATTGTATTGTATCAGCCCATATACGACCCACTGCAGGGCACGGGCCTCCTCTACAATCGAGAGTACGATGGAGAGTGGTTAGGCCATATAGTCCACCACGCTGACCTAATGCGGGTTGGCGGACTTTTACATACCATAGAAATTTTTACAAATCGCTATGGTATGCAGGTTTCTTCACGATGTTTTCCTTCACCGTTATAGTGCGTGGTGATTGACTATCAATACACACATGACTCCGAAAAGTCAGAGGTGTGCCCTAGGATTTGCACCCGCGACCACCGTGAACATGCAGGCAGCCGCGTCTGGTCCGTTTACCAACAGGCCACCACGCACGCACGCACGAGTGTGTTTATTACTATTTATTAACATACAGATAAGCTACCCAAAGATTATACAAATGGATTTTAAAGAAAACTTTGTTTCGAAATACAAATCTATATCTATAGCTATTTTTATATTGAAATATAAAATAGCTGCTCCAGGAGATGAGAGAATTTTATTACATAAAAAACCAGTAGTACAAACAGTACGTCAAAAAGTTTTTGAAAGTAATATTTTTTTAATATTATTTAGTAAATATTATAGATTGGAACACGTTTTAATACGACTAATGTTCAATATAATCTATATGCTTGTAAGACCTTGATAATATTCATTAATTTTGGATTCATTTATACGTAGAATTAACTAAGCAATAGTCTTACTGTATAGTCTTGGTTTACAATAATGTAAACGACTCTGAAAAACGACCCAAGTGCCGCCATCTTTTTTTCACGAGCCGAAAACTGTTGTCATTCCTGACTTGTTCATATTATTGGGATAATATATTCTAAGTAAAGAATATCTAATAAAGAACGTTCTAAATTAATAAAGAATGTAATTTATTACAAAATTTAATAATATATTAATTATTTATAAGTATTTTTAAGATTTTTGACTCTTAGTAAATAAAAAGATGTTTGTTACTATAATTTGGCTAAGGAAGTATTACGCAGGAGGAAAAAGAAAAACAATACGTTATTTTTAATATTTTATTTTACTACAACTTAACAAGAGTATATTTATAAAAAAAAAATTACCACTCACAGCATTACAAGAAAGTTTCTATTTAAAAAAATGTATTTATGTATGTAGTATTTTCTTTCATTCAACGTGAATTTGACTTTGTTAAATATTTTTTTATTACAAATATGAAGGGAAACATTAAGTATCTTATAGTAAAACTACTTTATGAAAAAAATCAAAGTGAGATGAGATTTATATTGCTAAAATATATATAAAATTTATTCATATTCGTTCATTTATTAATATCACAGAATAAATGCAATTATCATCTCTAAAGAGCAAACGTTTTATTTACTGTAGTGAACTAAAATAGAGGGCAGCACGCTCTTAGATAAATAAAATAATTACATTTTGCTAACACAAATTTCACAGTGAAGTATTAGAGTGACTTCAAAATATCCTTGAGATAAAAAAAAAGTCTTCAATGTTTTAAAACATGAAAATATTCAATCATAAATATGAGAAACATTCTAGTTAAGTATTTATCACCGCATTAGAAGATTTTGCAACGTCTGACGCCATCTTGCGTGGGGTAGCGAAGAGAGAATTTTCCGCGAGCCGCCCAGAGGGTTGAAAACGAACACTAGCGCTAAGACAACAAAACATACCAATATTAGTTTCAATATTAAAATAAATCAGAGCCTAATATGGACGCAATAATAATCCTAAAAAGCCATTAATCATAAGAACAAGCCAGTTCAATAATAATTTTATTTTTTCCTAACACTTAACCTTCAAGATAAAGTCAAGTACGAAATTTTCCTCCTAAAAAACTTTTATCGTTCACATTTCCAAGTTTAGGTAAAAACAGGAAAAATGAATCACGTTAAAGACCGTTGGCTAAAACCCCATGAGCTAAGCCCCGCCTGAACGCAAAAAAAATAACTCAATAGTAAAGAGGCGTTAAAAAGAATTCTCGGAAAAAACTCGGCGCGAAACAGCGCTATACGTTCCCTACGAGTGCGAGCGAGACAAACGCCATTAAGAAAAAATCACAAAGAAACCCATTCTTTTTCATTTCCTCCCTCACTAATAGCGGCTTAGAAAAAAATGGGGAGCGCTATCCGTCCCGCTCTAGCGTGCAGGGGTGGGACGGGAACAGGGTCGGTCGAGCGAGAGGGGAGAACACCCTTACGGCGTCCTTAGCACCCTTTTAATAGTTCTTATGTGGGCCGTGGTGAGAGCGGTCCGTCACGCGTTTTTGGGAAATCCGTGTGGACGTGTGGGGCGGGCGCCCGCGCGCTGGCCGCGCTGGCCGGCCGGCCGCCGCCGCGCCGTCTTTTCCTTGACCGGACGCATTTTTCCGCGGAAAAAACGCGGGGCGCGTGCGCCCGGCGACGGTGGGGATGTTCTTGGCCGCGTCTAAGGCGGCGGGGGCGGCGCCGCGTCTTGCTAGTTGGACCGGCGTCTTCGGCAGGCGCGCGCGTCCGCCCCACCCCGCAAGAAAGCGTCGCGACGCTCAAGTTTTCCACCAAGAAGTTAGTCGTCGCCCGCCCGCGTCTCAAGAAGGTCTCGCTTCCGCTTTCCACGGTCCGACCTTCGCTTTTCCGGGGGTGACTTGACGCGATCGCTAATAGAATTTTTTTTTTGGAAAAACTTTTTTTTTTAATTTTGGCGCCGCGACGCCTTTCGGTCCGCGAGTCTCAAGTGCGCGTTGTTTGCAGATCCGCGCGGTGCCGCCACTCCGAAGACATCGCGCGCCGTAGACTCGGACTCGCGAGAGATCGCATGCCATCGTCGTGACCATTCGTCCAAAACTGGAATTAATGTTGAAATACTTCAATGAGAACATATCCCTAGCGCTGCAGGAGAGGTACAGGGACCTCCATGAGTATCGGAAGACGGAAGCGGTAGAGGAGGGTTCACCCAGGGAGGCGAAAGTACCGAAAATAGCTGAGGAGGGCGAGCAGGTCGGCGGCGAGGGCGCGTTCGAGCCGAGCGCCGCGCCGCCGTTCCCGCGGCTGCTGGACGCGCCCAAGGAGGAGGACAGCTTCGTGGCGAACTGGCTGCAGAACTCGTTCAAGATGACGGCAGCCGAGGCGGGCGGCACTGAGGGCTCGGCGGGCGGCAGCGCGCTGGACTTGCGTGCCGCGCCGCTGTCGCTGCACATCCCCGCGCTGCAGGGCGCCGCCGACGCCGCGCGCCACTTCAAGATGCAGGAGCTGTGGGCGCGCGGCCGTGCCGGCTCGCCGCCGCCCGAGCCTCCGCCGGAGCACGCGCCCGCGCCCGCGCCGCACGCGCCGCTCACGCCGCACGCGCCGCCCACGCCAGACCACAAGATCATCGCCGACAAGCTCGTCAATGAGATACAGGTCAGACATACTTATTTACATCGCACGCATATTGTCACAGAACACATGTTCCCCACAAATTTAATTATATTTCTATTCAAAACATTAGAACTTCAGCATACAGTGTATACTCATTAGAATTGCCACAAGTATATTTTTTCAATAAATCAACAAATCAGTGAAACTGAGACAAAATTAATATCTAATGAAATTTTACTTGCCGGAAAAATAGAAGAAAATTTAAAAGTGTGGATTAGAGGCTTTTCTAGCGAGTTTTCTTATACCGTCGGCAAGACAGAGCCGCGCAAAACTTGTAAATGTATTTAACTCGTTTAATCATTTTCTAGTCATAAATATGCAAAATTAAATAATTATTCGTGGAAATAAACTATAACAGGACAATTTTAATGTGAACAATACTTTACCATACTTATGATTTGTAAGAAAAGTGGACACAAAACTCAAACACACACTTTGCGCGAACCAAAAAAAATGTAGTCGTGAAATTAGAATTACTTTAACATTTAATTTCGATTACGATTAGAAATTCAAATTGTAAATCGTGTGTATCCGTCAAAGATTGTTGGTCAACTGGCCTCAGGAAATTACACGGGGTCTGACAAAACTCGTTCCAAATTTGAATGATCCCTTCTTCTTTAAAAAAAAAAAAACTAACTAAGGCAACATATTGTAAAGCTTTTGTTAAACTCAAGAAAGGGTTAAGGGCCTTTGCGTCAAAGTTATTATTAAATCGTTTTTGTCCTCACAACACATCCGGTTTCACAAAAGGATATGTAAATTACGATAATCTGTGATAATTCTATTATTTTTACGTTACCCTGTGATCAACATGTCTTCGATACGTTTTTTCCTTTCGCCTTGACAAATGTTTGTTTTGAACATATGGCTTATTATTGGTTTAATATTATTTCCGTGGTTTCGGAGTTTATTTCGTGCGGATATTAGTTTTGTGTAACCGTTGGTGCGGTTTTAAATCAAATAAGTATTGCCTTAAACGTGAAATAATACGGAAATGAAGAGAATAATTGTCAACCTTTCAAACAAAAACCAGAACTGTCCTTTAAGTCACGTCATTTATCCAGCAACGGAGCTCCTTGCAATTTTAAAAATCACAAACTTTAAATTGGCTGGAAATAAAGACACGAAAAAAATTAAAACTTCAGCAATTGTCGTGTTCGAAATAAGGAATTTAAAAACAGAAGAGGAATATTACATTTTAAATTAGTTTTGGATACGCTCACCTTGCATTTGTCTATTTCCCACGGCGCGGATTAGGGGCACAGTTGCGATTTTATTTTTAATTTTTTTTTCTCGTCCGCCGCGCTTTTGTTTCACGAAGGGGTGTTGACAGTTATTTGTTACTGCGAATCTGTTCTCATTTGGAATTATTTTTTGTTTTAATAATTTCTGTTTGTATTTGGAACCGGTTTCGTTTCCCGTTCGAGTTTCGTATTCATTTGTTTTTTTTTTCCTTCAAATCGAGATTTAACGGTTCGACGACGTTGTTGCGCTTTTGTGGTTAGTTTTTTCTACGCAACGGTTAATTAAATTTTGATTTATTAATATTTCTATTGCGCTGTAGAGTCAAGGGCCTGTAATCAAAATAGGGAAAAGGTTACATTTTTTTATCATGTCTAATTGTTAGGGCATTTGAAATCATTTGTATCACATTGAACAATTCTAAATTTATAAATAGAGTAGAGAACTTTGAGCCCAAAAACTTTTGTAATAAACGCGACATCAAAAACAATTTAAAAAAATACCACATATTTAAAACTTCTTAATCTGCTAAACTAAACGATGGGTTTTCCAAAAACTACCAAAAATTGACTTCGCTATCTCTTTTTTTCACGCCGCCTTCATCATACGTTGGAATGGGACAGCAACAGCAGCAATCGCCATCGGCCGACTCCACGATGAGCGAGAGATCACTTGTACCGTTTGCGCTGGTAAATTTACTGTCTACACTCAATAATGTCGATGTAAATAATTTTTTTTATTATTATGTCAATGTGTCATGATTCGTGCAATTTTTTTCGTTTTTTTTTATTATTTATTGTAGAAGCCAATATTTGGTCCTTCGGGTCACGACTCGTGTTAACACTTTCCGTTGCGCTTGTCCTTTATGACTAATTTGAACAGCGTTCTTAATTTGAAAATCAGTCAGTTGTCCTTTTATTTTTTTTTCACCGTAACAGCATGTGCACGCCAGTGTTGTGTAGTTTAATCGATTGTGACGGGGTAAGTTTCATTTCGATTAATTTTATCGATTTGTTCATTAGTAATGAGGCATTTTTTAACATTTAAGTTGCTTTATTTTTTTATTTTTGCTATTACGCTTATTAAATTGCTTATAGTCGTTTTTATAATATAATTAATTACAACTAACTTGTAATACTGGTGTCATTTAATTATGTGAAAATTTAAAGCGATATTTGGATTCATTTTACGATAATTACAAAAAACACAAAATCACGACAATTTCCTACGTTTTTCCTCTCGAACTACTTCAAATACCTTCCTGTAATATACCTGAGTTCCTTATATCGATTAATATGTAATGCTAGGATTAATTTTTCGTTAGTTAATGTAGGCGCACCCATCCGGCGACATGACAATCACAACTATTGTCGTTTGTAACAAACAATTATAGAGTTAATTTAGAATTAAATAGACCATATGAAATAACATTTGTTTGAATGTATCTGCTGTCTCAATTGTAAACGATATAAATGGCTTCTATAGGCCACGATGATTCTCTTTGGAAGCTGGCTTAAAATTCAATGGGATGTTTTTTTAATTTTGTAAAAAATAATCTTAACCCTAAGTATATTATTTTTGTGTAATACGTTCCTTACTATTCGTTTTGCGGAAATTGATTCAAAATTTTACCAATAAAAATGAAGTTTTTTGAAAACAATATTCTAATTGTTCATCATCCGGGAATGAAGTCGGTCATTCACAATTGAATACCTAGTACCATAATGTTCTATTTATACTTTTGCCACATATATTTAACAATTATATGCACGTTTTGAATTGTATCGTCCCATATACGTCCCATTGCAGGGCACGGGCCTTCTCTACAATCGACAGAATGGTTGAGAGGGGTTAGGCCGTATAGTCCATCACTAGAGGCTTATTGCTCACTTTAAAACAGTTTTATATTTAAATATAGAACTTTGCAATAACTAAAAGTATAATACAAGCCCATTTAGGTCCAGTTGTTATGACTTAGAAGTTAGATTCGACTTCAGTCCACCGCGCTGGCCTAGAGCGGGGGACTTCACATACTTTCTAAATTATTTTAAGGATCTTTGAGATATACTGGTTTCTTTTATTCCCTTAGCGTAAGGTGGGTGCTAATTTACATATACATACACGGGTAAAAGAACTTTGGCCGCGAACCGAAATGATGTCCGATTTCTTTTAGTCTGGCCCGCTGACTATTTAGCTATTGAATTTTGTTCACTTGAACTAATTTGTTGTAATACAAAAAAATCTAGTAATAAGCTAATTTGATCTGTGATCTGAATTATAATCTCCACAGCTAGCACTATTCGAGTTGGAAAACATTTGAATATCAAACCAAAAAATACAGTCGAATTAGGTAGACGCAATCACGGCCCATCAACTTCCAATCCTTTAACCCCTCCTTTACAGTCCATACCCACCATTATATATACATTACATTACTAATAATTCACATATCAACTATAATGAATAATTAATGAATATAATTATTTAATAAAATAAATTCAAATATCCCAGTACAACAATAACTAACACGTTGCGTTGTCGCGACAGCCGCAGCAACAGTCGCCGCCGCCGGACGCGCCGCTCGGCGACCGCAACGCCATGTTGCCGTTCGCACTGGTAAATTTCCTGAATAGCCTCAATATCGATGTAATTATTGTTTATTTTGTTTCTTTTCAACGCTAGGACGGTTTGGGAACTCATTTGTTTGGAACTGTAGTTTGAGTTTGGATATAGCATAAAATATGTTACAAATGGTGTAATCATTCGTTTGTTATATGATAAAAATCAAAAGAATACATACGTTAAGATTATTCGTCTCAATGGGTCAAAGTTAGCACAGTTGATGCTGTGATGTTTTATAGTTAGTAAATTTTAGGCTGCATGGACTTTAGTTCTTTTGCTTAGGGTCTGAATTTAAAAAATAAGATTGATTGATTTCGTCTGTCTCTATGTAAGACGATGCGACGTTTACAAAATAACTTTTAATATTTTTACTTTGTATAGCTTTAAATTATATATTGGATAGTAATTAGAATCGTTAATTTGTAAAAAATCAATATTATAAAACTTACGAGTTACGTTGTTTAGTTTGAATAACATCAATGGAATTAAAAGGTATTTTCCTTGTAATAAAAAAAGCGCTAAAAATAGGCACGGTTATAATTTTATAAGCCTATGTGCGGTTAATTAAATAAAATAATTAAACCTAGGTACAAGAAACAACTGTATTCTTTGTTATCGCCATTTGTACACTAATTAAATTAAAAACTAACATAAAATTGATAAATCTGAGTACCTATAACTGAAAAACAGGAAATATATTTAAAATAATGCAGTATATATACATGTTCAAATTCACTTTTAGAAATTCGAAAAATTATAATTAGAGATTAAAAAACTAACTCAGGTTGGTAAAGTAACTATGTATATTGCTAAGATCATTTATAATATAGAGGAAGCGTTGGTACTTCAAAAACGTAGATAACAATGGTGGTGCCGGGAAACCTTTTCTTGCCCTCCTATTGGCTGCCATTTGACAGGTTGTCCTACATGCACGAATTATTTGAAAAAGAAAAAATAGTTTAGGGCTATTAAACTCGTTTTTAGACTTATAATAATTAAATTAAATTTTGGTTACCAAGGGAATTTGTAGAAATTTGTTGTTAAATACTTAGTTCAATTTTCATTAATATAGCAGTGCTACCAAAATTACGACCAAGTAAATATCTACGTTTTTGCAGACGCTAAAGTATGACAGGGCTCCCTCTATATTACAAGTACTCTAAGGTATATTGATATAAAAAAATATAAAATTTTTCAATATATCTAATTTCTAATATTTCAGCGAAATGGTTTTAATTAAAAAGATATAAAAAAATATATTTTTGTCGTTGGAACTGTTTTGTTTTACGATTGAAATCGAGACTTTATGACTGGTAAAGATCATTTGTTTTCTACAATGTTGTCATTTTGTCACGGCGGAAATATTAAGTACAAATTATACATATCTGATATTTCATAAAAAAATTGTTAAGTACCAAGTGGTACATAGTTTTTATACAAAAATCAATTGTGATGAGTTTTTTCGTCATAATTCTGAAACTAGACGAAACAGTAGTAACATGTTGAAATCAGTATCCAGAATATTTTGTTTTTCAAATTACATATCAAACATACTTCACTATAATTAACTAATATAATACATGCGATAGTTTTTACATTAATAAAGGTTAAGCAAAAACAAAAATGAGTTTTCAAAGCGACCACCATTTTATTTCTTTATCAGTGAGCTTTACTTGACTTTATAATTATTGTCTCTATTGTTTGAAAATTGTATTTTTTTCAATCTTTTTTATCGGGTAAAGTTCGCTGACTCTAACTTTCAACGACTTCGGAGTTTTTTTTCAAATGTAAAGAGATTAACAACTGCCAAGTTTGCCTTTCAAATGAATTCTTACTTTGCGAGATGGAAAAATTAAAATTTAATACCTTGTCATAGTAAGAGTTTATTATATTTCTGCTTGCGTTCACTCTCGTCTGTCTTTTGTTCAATTGCTTTTGACTAAAACCCTTTGTATTGTTAAGCGCAGAAAACTAAAAACTTAATTACTTCCATTGCCAAATGAAAAAAAAAAAACAAATATACTATTGATTAAATTGCACAAAATACTGGCATATTAGAATAATAAAAAAGAAAAATTTGCATTACCAAGGGTTCTAGATTTCTTATTTTCAAACGATGTACCATTCTAATTAATTCGTTGTTTCACGCAGCAACAAGCCCGGTCAGGACAGAGCATCAGCGAGCGAACGCTTGAGGAGTGCTGGTCTACACTGCAGCGAGTGAGTTGGCATCTGTTTCAATGCGTATTGTTATCTTCCAAAGGTAGGGGACGCGACGCGGCGACTGTGTACACTTATTCGAAATTTAAAATTAAATTGAAATTTTCAAATATCGAAAAAATAGTTTGTTTTATATCGAATGCCCGTGGAACTCAGTCGCTAAATCGCGTTCCCAAACAAAAGGGGTATTGGTTAAAAAACCAATCACTCGTAACAAATAATACTTATTTAAGGTGAGTTTTACTTTTTAAATTCCCTCGTTATCTAATCGTAAGGCGTATAAATCGTGTAAATTTATTTTTTAGCGCTAAAGCGTTTTATCGCGACATCTCGAGCCAGTGGGTGGCAAAGGAAACGCGTCTACGGCCGAGTTTTTTTTTTCTATAAAATATCTAGGTTCGATCTATGTTTTGCATATTCATTAGCGGTTAAGGAAACGTTTTTCGAATAGAATCGATCGAGATAAGTCGCGGGCGTGTTAACAATTTATTTAATGGAAATTTGCGCGCCATTTTTTAAATACATGCGAAGGTATTGGCCATCTGCGTACAAGGTGTGCATGAGATTCAGGATGTGCTTTACAACGCATCTGCATAGGAAGGGGTTAACCAATAAATAATATTGGATGTAAACGATACTTATCTACATTTTAGGTCTTATGATTTGAAACTTAACGGTATATTATTTACAATATATTTATGCATTTTATATTAAACTTTTTGCAATAATTAAGCAACAAGCAAACCAAAAAATCTTAACCTTTTTTCCCATTAACACGATCGTATAATTTAAAATACTACTAATGACTTGATCATCCAACATAACATTATTCACTCAGTGATGTATTCTACAAAAATCCTACGATTTATCTCAAAACAATACCTAACCTAGTACTCAAAGCGAAAAGTCAAAAGCACAGGTGTCTGACAATAAGGCAGCGAAATAAAAAAAAGTTAGCATCGCGTCGGATGTGAAACGGAAAGGTACACTGGCGAAATAAAAACTGCACTCTTTGTGCGCAAACAGGCACTTGATCTTTACACTGGACGTAGGAAGATATGGAGCTGAAATTGTACAAAAAAAAATTAAGTTTAATGGGATGATACAGGATGTACAGCACATATATGTCCCACTGCATGGCACGAGCTTCTGCAACAATTGAGTGGGGTTGAAAGGAGTTAGGCCATAATTTTAATGATTTATCATTTTATTATACTCAGTGCCCCGGTAGCGCAGTTGTATGATTGCAAAGCTGAAGTCTTGGGTTCGATTTTTCTATTCATTACCAGCCCGGCGTCACGTATTTGTGCCCGATGTGGCGATAGGCTCGCCCCCTATCATATCGTGAGACGAAACATACGAGGCGAAACGTGGGTGTCCTGGTTACTACCAGGACAATCTCTGCCTACCCCTTCTGGGAAAAAGGCGGGAGTTTATGTACATACCTTTTCACATCGTATAGATTCTCTTATGCATATCTTTATTATGTTGATTCATTTAGTTAAGAATTGGAAAAAGATAATGAAGACTTTTCGGAGTCATGTGTGTATTGTCAATCACCCCGCACTATAACGGTGAAGGAAAACATCGTGAGGAAACCTGCATACCATAGCGATTTGTATAAATTTCTATGGTATGTAAAAGTCCGCCAACCCGCACTAGGCCAGCGTGGTGGACTGTATGGCCTAACCACTCTCAATCGTAATCTCGATTGTAGAGGAGGCCCGTGAACTGCAGTGGGATGCCTATGGGCTGATACAATACAATATAGCCTTGATGTATTTTAAGTGCGTCCTATCGATCCCAGCCTACAGTTGCAATGATGGGTGTGTATAAACAATCTATTCAGAAATACGTATTCTTATGTATTGATTGAAAGATTATTGTATCGTGCTAGCTTTAAAAACTGCGGAAAGAAGAGTTTGTTTAAAGTCTATGATGCGTAACTACATCGTATTCGGAACACAAAGTACACGTCTTTTAAAAGGGATTCATTTAGCTCGCTGCTCTAATAAGGTTTGCAGTAACAAGCTATTTTCGAGATCTTCTAAAACTTTGAGCCATCAAAGTCATTGGACCTCTCCACGCCACCTGTATTCCAAAAAACGCGCTCCCAGCAACGTTACCAAAAAAATCTCCGTACATTTGCATGTCGATCCGCAATGAATTTATAGTTATTGCGTTGAGATTTATTGTTGTGCCGCTTTTCGAAAAAATCTCCTGACCTCCCGCCACATTTAAAATTCAAATCGCAATTGTTTTTCGGGCCGAAATTAAGACGCTTTTGACGTATGCCGTCCGTTTCGAACATGTGTCTTCTTGTACAGTTTTTTAATTCGAGTATAGTAAATCAGATCGGTTGTCGGAGCGCCGCGGCGGTCGCTTTGTAAATATCGTTTTTATTTCACGATAAAGGTTTTATAGCTTTAGTGTAGTTTAATGATTAAAAATGGATAGAATGCAGGCATTTTGAAACTATGTTTAAGAGGTCACTTAGTAGGTATTAATTTATGATGGACCATCGTCTCAGTGGCCGAAAAGTTACATGTACAATGCTAGGTTTGGTTCGAATTCGAGAAAAAAAAATGTTCTATAGTTATATTATGTGGTTAAAAAATACTTAGTCCGGGATAGTATTCGAAAATTAATTAACGACAATAAATAAACAATTCATTCATTTTTTAACTCTATAATCGTGACTTTTTGCGCAAAAACTAAATATCAAAATCTTAAAAAAAAATCCAAGACTGTAACATCTTGTAAGACCAGACGGGGTGGCGCGGGGGGTGGGGTGTGGTAATTATGAAAAGTGTCTAAAAGGGGTGGAAAAATTGTACGAAGCGAGGACGTTCAAAAAAACGGTCTAATGACCGAACGGCTTTTAAACTTAATAGGTTTGGAAAGATTGTCTCGATAGTCTTACCCCGTTTCTTGGTCTATTTTAAGTAATAGCACCGTAGGGTTGGGGTTTGTATATTGCTATTGCAAGTATATAATAATAAATTTGCGGTTTATTATCGATATTGGATAATTTCTTGAAAGAGGCGCCTTTAGGTGCAGTACATTTTTCGCATTTTTTTAAAATTCATTTTTGGAAAACTTATAACTAGTGTTAAAATAACAAGAAATATTTTAAATAAACAAATGTTATTTGCAATTTTCCACAAATAGAATAGGTATTGACGCATAAGGTTTTCTATCCGTAAGAACATTGCTTACAATGAGTTTGTTGTGAATGTTTCTGGCAAAAAAAAGTTTGTTTGAATTATTAATTGCTTAGTAGCCTGTTGGTAATGGACAAGACACGTTCATCAACATGTTGACGGTGGTCGCGGGTTCAAATGGGAACCTCTGCCTAACCCTTCTGGGAAAAAGGCGTAAGTTTATGTATGTTTGTACGTCGTATTCTGTGGTAATAGATGTGTTTTGTTTCTTTCAAATATTTGAAGGTCAAACAGATAACCATAGTCTTTCCGAACGGGAAACATTTCCGCCGCCGCTAGGTTCACAATCGCATTTATAACCAATTTCTTCAACAAGCTCATTGCTCAACAAAATTAGGTTATTTTGACAATTCTCCCTGAAAAAAAATTGTCAGGCAACCCTGAATAAAATAAATATATAAGTACAGTGAAGAACAGCGGGCGGTCTCCGCTCTATCATTCATAATGGCGGCCCTTCGATATCTTATTCATAATTAGGGTGTTTTGATTTAGTTTTTATGTTTATTTGACTTTTATATTTTCCTGGTTACTATTTTTGACTAAATATTTTTATTGAGTGCTTAAAGCAAGTATTTTAATGAAGACTTTTAATGTCGCATTGCATATTTTCATTTCGTGTATGGAAGGATTTTAAACATTTTTCTGAATGCAAATTGGTAATATAGAATGCAATACCTATACTGGTGGGTCTGAATTACTAAAAATAATAGCTATCGCGTTTTTTTTTATAACAAGTATGACACTACATTTGGTTATACACTTAATGGAAAACATTACTTGATTTACGTGATTTAAGGGGTAGGCAGTGGTGCAATCAGGACACTCAACTTTCTACTTGTGTGTTCCTTTCCGTGGAAGTGATAGGGGCGAGTCTATCGCCATATCGGGCACAAATTCTTGACTCCGGGCTGATGATGAATAGAAAAATCCAATATCACTTTGCCCGACCCAGAATTCGAAACTGAGACTTCAGCTTTGTAACCATACCGTAGTACAACCACGCCACCGCAGTCATTACTCGATTTGAAATTCTATTTTTGAATTAAAAACCTCAATTAGGTACTCAGGGTCTTAAGGCACGGTCACACGGGTCGTGATATTATGAAATACCAGTTATGCTTTAAAATATATAAAAAACACGATAATTAAACAAACAAGACAATTAAAGAGCCCGCGCGTCATCTCCATAACTCACGGCGCGGCGTTTTTTAACCGAACTTGAAAATTTATATCGCAATTACCCACGACACTTTTAACCCGCGAACATTATTAGAAAAGTTTGTGTTGCTCGTAAAAACGACCGGTTTTTTACCGGTGCCACCTGAGCGTCGGCGTGAATATTTTATTATTTTGCGAAATATCGCATTTTTCCCGCTATGAATTTTTAAGGAGTGTCAAACGGTTTTTTTTTTCTTGAATTTTTCATTAGTGCATGTGAAGTATACTCGTAGCGTAGTGTCCACTGTAGACACTAGCATAACTTGAGTTTTTGAATTAACGAGTGTATGCTTGTTAAATTATTGACCTTGAAATTGCAGAAAAATTCCGCGAGGAAAATTGCATATGGAAAGTACCAGAAATTTATAGCAATGTTATAGGTATATATAGTTAACTGAACCGTACTAGGCCAGTGGGTTGCACTCAGGCCTAAACATATCTCAATCATACAGGAAACTTGTTCTCAGGAGTGGTATCTTTTGGACAAAAGTTAATACTAAAGCTCCTTTTAACTCAAATACATTAATTTTGTAAAAATTAAAACATCTTCAAATATCTGTCACTACCAACCCTTATGAAAAGAAAACCTCGTCAAAAACGCATTAAGAATTCAAATATCAAAAACGCGTCCCAAAAGATAACTCAAAAACATCGCCCAAATTAACACTAACATTAAAAAAACGGGTTTAATGTCCCGCTACAAGATGTGGACATGACGGTTAAATGGTTACATTTTCACAAACACACAAATTGGCGGCAAAACAGCGCACCCTCGGGACGGGCAGTGAGAAAAACTCGGCAAAAATTAGATTTCTTCCGCATTCGCTACTTGGAGGAGGAATCTTGATACTTGGATATTATTGTTTATTTGTATCATAAAGTTTGGAATGGAACATTCATAGTTTTTATTAATACTTTCTTTAAAAGAATATGCAGCAGTCGCGTTAAATGTAATGGAATTTTAAAATAATATGATCTTTCAATAGCAGTGCCTACAAAGGATAACATTTAAAGACATCAAAGTTTATACTTAGGTTGATTATTGTCTGTACGTAAATTGTGCTGAATAGTATAATCCCATTTAAAATTTCTAGTTTTTATATAAATATTATAACATTTCTTGATTCACTTACGTATAATTTAATTACAAAAATGTTAACGTATCGATTAAATATAATCAGATTGACTTAAATACAAAATTTGATTCATTCCCCAATCCCTTTACAAACATACATACTCGTACTTATTTATGACACACTCACATTAACCATTAAATGAACACCAAAAACCACATGGTATATTTTACACCTTACACTATATGACGGACAAAATTCACGAACTATGACGTCACAGCCAAGTACCAATCACGTTCATGCACGCTATATCGGAGCTAATGGCTCGTGCTACAGTAAAAAAGGCGACGACGGTGGAAGATAAAAATTAGCTGAAATTAAAAGAGGATAACGAAGCCCATTCTCGTCCGTTGCGCCAACATCTTTCCTAATTTCAGACTTGTCTTGCCAGCAGGAAGCTGTGATTGTGTGAAAAATGTCTTGGAGGAGTTATTATGTTTACGTATATTTTTATCACGGGCCATGTTTTTATATCTATATGAGGTTATTTCTGCGTACTCGTGTAATTGTTAGGCATTAGTGGGGCTGGAGTTCAAAATCTTTCAAAATTCTCGAGAATGTTTAGACCTACACGATGCAATGTAAAACATGATCATGGATTTATTATGAATAGTAGAAAATATGGTAGATGATTCTTTAAATAATAGAGATTATACATCCAAAACATACGCACTGTGTGGATTAAGTATCAAAAGTTTCGGTTTAACAGCATCCAGACCCGAAACATATATTTAAATATAAATGTTTGATTTTTTGTATAGACCGAACCTACGACATTTGATTTCATAGCTAGGTTCTTATCATTATTTTACAAAAACTATAACATTATGTAGATCTCATTCAAGTATATTATTGGGACTAAAGATCAAAAGATCTATAACAATTATACACAATAAAAATTATACAAGAAAGACAAGAAAAAAGGGACATTGACTAAACGAAACCACATTCCCACACATGCTAAACGATTAATCGATTAATGTTTTCATCGATTGTAAAGTATCGATTAAAAACCCGTTGAATAATAAATGGAAGTGGCGACATCGGTACAATAATCGTGTAACCATCGCATTACTGTCGCACAACTAGTTATTACGAGACCCCTAATTTTACTGCATCGTTGGACCTCGGAACCTAAGTGTCCCCTTATTTTTAATAGTCTAGAATGGAAATAAATGATTAGGTCATTTCACGGTATTTTAATACTAATTATGTGCAAACGATATAACGACTTAGTATTGCAAAAAATACCATCGGTTTGTAATGAGAGGAAATGGAATGCGTGTAGGCTACCGGGAATTATTGTATTTTTTGTTTAAATATTTTTATTAATTTTAAATAATGTAATTTTATGCTATAATTTATTTCAAAATATCTAAATTATTTGCAGTATTATAATATGCACATTATTATAGAAATAAAGTCACTAATAGTCATTCGGACATTTTTAGAACCCTTTAAATCTCTTGTTCATAAAAACAAGATATATATGGCAAATACCAAAAACAAATGATAATTTCTCGTCGTAAAATTATTATAAGTTAATTATATTCAGCTAATAGCACTTACCTCCACGGGAAAGCTGTTTATTTAAAAAGAATCGTCTCATTATTGAGTTACAAGAAAATAAAAGCTTTTACTTTTTCCTTAAGCGTCGACCACCTGCGTTTTCTCCGCGTCTATTAGGTAAAACATAACTATCTATACAAAACAATATATGTACGTCCCGTCTGTACATTGAAGATGTTATACCCATCTATACCCAACAGAAAGAAATATCAGAAAACGTCAATCAAAATTTTGCTAAACCAATTTCGATGAAACTCTGCAGGTGGTTTTAAAAGGACATTTTACTTGTAATAAAAGTAAAAGAATATAACATCTCGAGTGGAGTCGAAGCAAAAAGTTATTTCCTATAAGAAAGCATCGTATGAGACGAGTTATAAAAACGAATCACGGAAAAAAACAGCGTGTCAGAGCGAAGAGCGGGCGATGAAAAACGGCATATAGCGCTGTCTCGCTCGCACGCCAGCTATCGCAAACCCGACTGAGAATTCTTGATACTTTCAGCTTACTCGAGCTGCTCCCGAAAAATTATCTCGGGTTGAAATACTTCGGACGTTTGATTTTGTATGTAGACTGTGGCAGAGTCACTATTTTGTTAGTAATTAGAATTGTAGAAGGTAGAGAACAGGCAATGAAATATGATTTGATATGGACGATATTAATTGTATTACTAGTTCTGCACAGAAAAAAAAACAATAAATGTAAATTATTCGACAATCTGTTAATTAAATAGTCACTGTGGTTTATATTTAAAAAAATGATTCATTATATGAGAAAATTACACGTTAAATTCGAATATAATTTAATACTCGTAATACGTTGTATTAATTACCTTAGATCTCATTCATATTTGTATCTTATTTAATTATCTACCTAACGATATAAATTATAACACACAAGAATATATAACGCTATGCGCATAATTTTGAGTATAAATCAATTATTAAAAATCGTATTTTATATACCTAACTGACCTTTTACAACAGTTATTAAAGAACCCTCGAATTCTTTTAATAATCAATAACATTATGAACAATTACTGTATTTTATATTTAATTTAATTTAATATAAAATATTTAAAAACGTATTTTATCCAACTCAACTAAAACAGCAAGATTATAAGACATTACGTCATACAATTTTTAGTACCCACATCAAAGGAAATCTCAATTTGACACCAGCTTATATATCTTGAGACAGATTGGCTCGTTACATTAACTTAGGAAGTCCAATCCACCTCAATTGGACGAAACACTAAGCAACTTTCATAAGAACTAGGTTATCCATAACAAAAGTGTTACGTAATAGAAAAGTACCAAGGAGTTTTAAAACAAGCCAGTATCAAACTAAGGAACCGCGTGGATATAGCCGACTATAATAAAAAACTTAGCAAGTACCTACACATAAGTGCATTACGATGCCTTGCTTCTATAACTATGGTACTTATAAACAGTACGCCTCCGGGCCACGGAGACGGCTACACAACGATTTTTTGCAGCCACATTTGAAAAATACATTTTGACGTAAACAGACCTATTTGCTGTTGAAAGAATTGTGCGGGAAAAAATCGGCGCGCTTATTGTCTATGGTCTGGTGTTCTAAATTTAAACGTTTGTGACATAATAAGGAAGTTGTCGTCTCGCTGTTGGACTTTTTTACGTGCAAGTGAAGTGACGTTTGACATTTCGTGAGATGCGTCGTCATTTACGTGTTTGTGTTCGATTTTCAAATAAACGATATAGATGCAGGTATTTATTTTTTTTAATTATATTTTTTTATGACGTTAAAATGTGCTGCATTTTTATCGAGTCTAGAAAGTAAAAAGTAAGGAAGTCTAGACTCGCTTATTAGAATCTCGTTTTATCTAAGATACTTTAGTATTAATAAATTAATGGGTACAACTTAATTAAAGTTCAAGTATTAATTAATAAAATATGTGTCGTGAAAGCAAAGTTAATCAACGGAGTATATTATTAGCATTTCAAAGGTTATAAGACGACCATAAACCTAACGCTTGCAATAAAAAACATCGATGTTCAATTTATGTAAGACTCTATGTACTATAATTATTTTTAAGGACAAAATTTAATTGAATGTCTTGTCGTACAAGATATGAATTATACTTTAAATTTGTATGTACTTACCACTATATTATGATAGTAAATTTATAAATTCCCAATACTTAGGTAGAGTTTGGTAGATATTTACGAAAGGCATAAAATTTATATAAATACTTATTGTTAAATAAAACAAATGTTATTTTTTTACTAAAAAAACTTTAGTAAATAGTATTTCATTAATAAAATTACTTATAATCACGTTTTGACAAAATTTCTTCTCCTTAGTTACCGCTTAAAAATTGATTTTGCAGTCATCAAGGGATTTTCTCTCAATCTTTATTATCTAATGTCTTGTATGTATAATATACTATACCTCTATATATAATGTATAAAATCACTATTGTACTATACCGATTACCCCATTTTCAATTTACACGTTTACTTAGTCTAGTCAGTGCTCGAGAGAAAGTGACCTAACCCAAAGAGCAAGGTAAAAGTCAGCGTGACATTTAGTTTATCTTTTTACTTCATTTTTATTCGCAAAGACTTTCTATTTTGAAACAAACTGCATATTGTATGCACTTTAAGAGCGTGGTATACTTGTTTTGAAAGATTCGAAATTTTAGTACCGATCATTTACGTATACCATTGACATTTTGAATCTATGGTTTTTATTGATCACTAACTTGAGTGGCCTTAGCTTGTTGCATCTTGGTTACAGTTGTCTATGGAAGTCTAGAAAACTCTAGATAGAATCCTGAGATAGATTGATGTAATTATGATCAGCTATTGGAGATACTGATGTTCTGATATTTTTTAAAAAGCTAATACCACTTTCTTCGCAAGTGTTCTGAGTCACCCGATATCGTACGACACATTTTATCATTGGGCAAGGGCCATCCCCGATACAGTATATGGTGGCTTAGGATTAAATCTATCACACATCTGATTTTATTATCCTAGTAATAATATCATTACATTAACCATACTTTATATATTTCGATCTTTTAATGCATCTTACTACAATTCTTGTCAAATAAAAAGTAGGGATATACTATTTCATACTCTTAACGATGTGTTTGATAATGAATTATGTCGCTTTTTTTGTAAAATCTACTTACAATTAAATAATTCTATTTATTAATGTTAAAAATATAAGTTATATGAAATAAATAGCAACAGGAATGTAGAGTATCTCTACCATCGCATTGTTTTGATATATACAGGAAACGTATATCAGACAGTTTCATATTATTTCGAGTGACAATACATAAGTTTTGAGTAAATAAACATATCGTGTTACAATGTTTATGTATTTAGAATAAGCTCTACATTTTCTACGATGTTTTTCTTCGTTGAAATGTTACGTATTTCGTAATTACTGAAGTATTGTTTACTTATAGACTTTATAAACATTTTAAATGAAATTTTGCAAATATGGGATTTTGAAATACCTAACATTTTTCGATGTTTTAGCCCACGTGATATATAAATGATTGATATAAATTATTTATTTATTAGATTCTGAAGATACACAGCGTCATTTATTTTACAAAACAGTTTAATATTTTTGTTAATAAAGGTACATTGTAAGTTATAATAATATTATTATCATTATTTACAAGTTTCCTTATAGGTATTTGAAAAATGTTCCATCAGTTGGATTGTTTAAAATTATGCATTTATCCTGGTTTTATTAAAAAAAACTATTGTTAATATGGCGTTTAACATGGTTGTTACGCATCCACTACGAATACGATAAAAAAATCTATCATGGTTTTAGAAATATTTTAATTAGTTCTTGCGGCTACATATTCTACTAAACATTTGTATCAATGTCACTCGGCAGCTAGATATAAAATCAAGTCTTTTGTCATGGTTATCAGGAACTACGGGAGACTTTTTGATCTCAAAACACTCAGCGAAAGAAATATTGCTAGATCTCACAACAATTTGTCTCAGGAATCGAACTTGCATCCTTACATTTCACCACCAGCATCTCAACCGACCACAAAGGTTGTCGAAAAGTTCCACTTATCTCTTCAAATTAAAAAAAAACAAAAGAGAATTCATTAAAAATGCCACATCAAGCACAAAGCTCACGTGCTCGACCTTTGCCTCGAAAAAAATATTAATAAAAGCCAACTAACATGGCTCGCTTTGTGAGAATAAAACTTAATTATTTGAAAAGTTTGCAACGTTCGCTGCTGGCGGAGATTTTAAAAATAAACTTCTTTTGTCCGCGGCACGACGATCTCAGGGCTGTGTCGGGTTTATCTCCACTCGGAGACATTTATCTGTTACTCATTCATCTTTAATGCCGTGCACTTTGCGGGGTGGATAGGGAATGGAATTTACACGTGAAAAATTTAGCGTTAGTTATGCTATTTAGAGAAGATTTCGACCTATTTAATGGTAGAGTCTATATGTTAGGCATTAGAAAATCATGAATACTGAAATGTTATTTTTATTTTCATATTTTTAGCTTAAAAGAAATATTACATAGCTTCTGTTTTACCTGCCTTTATCTCTTGAAAATATTAATGTATTGCTATGGATATATTTTATATTTGATACTCCTTTTGAGATAGTACATAATACCGAGTGTTTATATTTTTAACTTAAAGATTGAAGATTGGCACAAAGTGGATTGCAAGAATACCTATTTTTGCCGTGTGCCAACAAGTCTCTCAGTCTTAAAATAAATTGATTATTATAGCATGCTCCGTCAGACTTTTTAAAATGAACCAAAAATTAAGTTAAAAAATGTAATGTTGGGCTAATTAACAAACTCACAATCTCAAAAATAAATCTAATATGAAACATAATTTCGTACAAGGTTAGCAAGTCGTGACGAATACCAGCACTCAATGGGACGTGATAGTAAACCCATACGTGACTCTACTTAAACGCTTTCGCATTTCTCAAGTTCATTCACATCCGCTTATCATATTGCGAAAATATCTAAAGTGTATCCAAGTAAAAAAATTACGCAACGCACACACACACAAAGATACCGACACACACAACACACAACAGGAGTGTTGTTGCGGTAGGTCGGCACGATGCGAAAAAATGCGAGCGCATATCGGTTTCTGCTTTATTAAACATTTATGTGTAATAATATATTTTGTTTTTGCGTTTAATTAGGTCGCCGTTGCGCAATGTTGACTTGTTACTCGGAATTAAAATGGCGGATATGTAAAAACTTTTTTAGTTTTGCTGACAGGATACTTTGGTAGAGACGATGAATAATTACGAATATTTTTACAGGACTCTATTACACTTTAAAAAGTGTGTTTCATAAATAATTATTTGCTTTGAAATATTATCGATTTAAAATATACGGTTTTAAAAGCAGGAGACATATAATTTAGTCATTAATAATATAATATCCAACTTGAAGTTTTAAAGAAAACTAATTGTCATTCTTATAATGCGGCCATTAAAAAGAATGTTTCAGACAATTCAATTATAAAGCTTTTAGACGCATTAAAGTCGTCTACAAATTACACCTTTTTGTGTTTTTATTCAAGTTTTCGAGCGATGAAATGTTTTTTGTGTTTTATTTTATAACTGACTTAATCACTTCATAAAGGTGTAATACAATATTCAGTTTATTTATTTATTAAAAAAAGGTTTCTAAATACCTTAAAAACTTTTTTTATCATTTGTATAATCCAATCAAAGTTAAATATGTCAACATAATTATTTTTTAAATTTAATATTTCAACATGTAGAGTCGCATGTAACAGGAATAGATGCGAATGAAGTACCTAAAAAGAGAATAATATTTCTTCCGTTTGTCTAAACTTGTTCGGCGCACGCGCTCCGTTTTACATGTGGGCGTAGCGCTTGTGTGCGTTAAGGGACAGGACATGAGAAAAATCGCGCTCTACCTCGTAAATACTGATGATGTCATCGACTCTAGCTAGGTTTTTTATGGTTTTGAGGTAGTAGCTTAGGTTTTTGTAATTATATTAGCATACCACGTAATCGTGCGGCTTAAATAATTTAATGAACATTTTAAAAATATTTGTTTTTTTAAATTATCTACAGCAGATAGCAACTTTATTAAGCCCCTGATATAGCCGAAATCAATCAACCACAGTTCACACCGATAGACTGTTACTTTTCCTTCCTTGGCTATTACAGTGTATTACATTTTTACCTGCATCCAAAAAACACCATTAAATCAATCAAAATCTTAAGCTATTCGCAAAGAATCCCACATCAATTCAACGTATTCGCCAGTAGGATCGCCTTAACCGAGCATGTACACATGGCCTACAAACGCGCGCGTGTGTGCGAGTGCGTGCGCTCTTGTCTTAGGTTAGGGGGGTGAGCGAACTCTGCGTTTCGCGCCGCGTTTTATTTTTATTGCGACGTACACGTGGACCGTTGGCAGACGCGCCTTCCTTGTTCCTTCATTAGGATAATGCGAAAAATAAAAATATTTTTTTTGTTTTTTTATTAAGATGGCTTTTGTAGACTATTGGGTTTTTGTTTATTTTTTCTTCTTATAAATAATTCTGTTGAATTTTTAATTAGAATTTCTAGTAATGTAGCTTACAAAAACCTTTTTTTTTTTATAAAAAAAATGCAAAGCATAGTAGGCATTTAAAAATGCATTAAACATCGAAAAACACAATTAAAACCAATGTCACAAAGCGAAAAATATCCATTAGCACACAATAAACAATTTGGAATACAATCGGAAGGGAAATAAGTTTAAAAACGGTGCCATTGTGGCGTAATCGATTTAAAAATGCAAGTTCGATGTCCGTGATCGTGACATGGGCGAGCGCATGAATACTGCATGCCCGTAGCCTTTCCACGCAATAACCGCGTTATTTTCGGCTAACTAAATATATTTTTAACCCTGAAAGGTTCAAGTGTAAAGGAGAAAGGTATCTCCGTTTTCATTTTACGACTCTACCAGTGGCTATAGCTCTACATGATGAGTAAAGAACTTTGACCATTATTTATCTTGATACTAAATAAATTTTTTTAAAAGGAAAATACGAATGGCTTTCTTGATTTCTGGATCAGTTTTTCGTAAACTCTGTCTTTTACGTTACAAAGAACATATTGCACGCAATTAAAGAAACCTATTGAATTGTAGGTGAATTTATTAAAATTAAGAGTAAATAATACATGAGGCTTGTATTCCCGAAGGGGTAAGCACAGTTGAAACTTGTGCTATCAACAGCAAAACGTATTTTTGTCCTAATTCTGATGTAGGCAATTCAATGGCTATGCACAAATTCCTTGCCCGTGCAACACAAATGATATAAAGCAAAATACTCAAGACCACAAGATTCGTAGCTCCCTTACATATTACGTGTATGTACTTACAGTTTATACCTATAAAGATATCGGTAGTAAAAATAGACTGTTTACAAAAACTCGGTAACAATAAAGGACTCTTCGATACTGTGAAGTAGAGATAAAAATCAAGGTTTTCTCGGGGCATCGCCTCAGTACTTGATAGCTCTTATCAGGGACCCTGAAGGATCGTTGGTCTCCTTAAGGCCTCAGGCCGGGTCATACATGATTTATTAGCAATTTTATTACTTTCGATTTTATTTTTAAATACAATCTTTTGTTGTTGAACTGATATATTTATAAAAACAGTTCCTTTAGTTATCTTTATCTGTTTATTAATAACTTATACAGCCTTACTACTGGGTATTGGCTTCCCCTCTGATTTTTTTCTTGATCTAATTGTAAATTGGTAAGTCAATGTTTTGAAATTGAGAATAATGTAATACGAAATGTGGTTTTGTGATCAATAGGGAGATTATCAAGAGTTTTAGGTTAAAACTAATAGTTACATAGGTCAAATTTTAAACTGTAAATTAAATATTTTATTTACATACAGCTCAATACTACATTTAGCCAAAGTCGACATCTTACATATTCTAAAAACTTAAATATCAAAAAGAAAATAGATAAAATAGCGTTAAAACATGAAATTTAATTTCGAGGTATAATTAAAGTGTGTTATAATACATGCTGCCTCGGTAGCTTAGTCGTACTACGGTACAATAACAACGTTGAGGTCTGCGGTACGAATCCCGGTCGAGCAAAGAAATATTGAAATTTTTCCATTCATTATCAGCCCGAAGCCAAGAAAGCCCGATATGGCTATAGGTTCCCTATCACATAAGACGGAACATACAAGTCGAAACGTGGGTCTCCTGGTAGTACCTCTGCCTTCCCCTTCCGGGAAAAAGGCGCGAGTTTATGTACAAAACAAACTAAAGTACCAAACAAAATAATAACACCCAAACGATTCCCACGCAAATCAGCCATGTCCAGAAGCTCTAGGATATCCGACACACGATCAAGTCCTACATTGCATTGTCACTATTACATAAGGTTCATAAAAAATTCTCCTCGTGCCGTCATTTCTCCGATAAACGCGATTAGGTATTGCATCACCGTTCACACACACACAATTATGTGAGTGACATTTTTATTGTGTGCAGTTGTGTGTGTGCAAGTTTCGCTACAGTGGCGCTTTGTGGCACTTGGATGTGTGTGACATATTAGTTTTTTTTTGTGTTTATTAAACGGGTTTTATTGTTTGGATATTGATTTTGACGTATTTACTTGTAAAAAATTAGGTCTCTGGTAAATAATTATCATTTTATTGCAAAGATGTAATTTTAATTGTTGTACTTTTAATTATTTTGCACAGTTTAATAAGTTTAATATATTTTGAATAAAGTTAATGACAAATTATAATAAAGAAGAAACTAATGTACTAATTATGACATCAATATTGTAATTACAACACTTAATATGCAATTGCATTTTAGAATAACATAAATTTATTTTCTCTCTGTTATAGATTTTTTAATGAGGTTTATAAGTACTAATATTATGCCTAATGTTTAATACCATAATGTGCATTTAAAACACATTAAATTTTGTTTTTAATACTTCAAAAATTTGTATAATTACATTCTACTTTCATTTTAGGTCCAATAAAAAAAACAATCACAATTAAAATTATATAAATAGTACTGTACAGTAATGTTTTATTTAGTCTACGCTAAAATAGCCAAAACAAAATGTACAGTCAAATGTATAATTTATTAGAGCTTTCTCTACACCCAGCGAGATGCAAGTCGTGATAGCAAGAGTCCTTTTTTGCGCTGTTAGTTGTTCGTTGTGTGTGTACAATTGCAGCGTGTGTGTGTGTGTGTGCTATCGCGGAAAGAAATGAGGTTATCTGAATGTGCCTGTCATTGTCTCCCTGTTAGAGCACGCGGCACAGATGCGATGCCGATGTAGAGACATTCGCGAGAGTTGTCTCTTGTATTTCATGATAGGTTTTTGGATATGTTGTGTTGGAACGGGTTATTTAAAGTAATTGGTCAAAATAAGTACTTCAATAAGTAAAAATTTAAAAAGGATTTTGCCTAATTTAACAAAATCTGAGTAGTAAAGCAGTTATAAATAGTTCTTATTTTTATAAATAATTATTGTAGCATATTTTAGCTTAATACTATCTTCTGAATACAGAGCATCTTAGACAATATCTTATCAAGAGACAGTAGGGCATATTTATCATTAAAACAGTATTAAACTATTCAAATACATTTTTGAATCATCAAATGAAAATTATTCGTCAAAAAAATGAATTAAAAAATACATTTGTGATTATGACAGGTTTCCTTACTTTGCATACAGTCGCCATTTAACTGATAAATATTTCCTAACAGTAGCTTAAATGCTGAAAATTTATTTAATGTGTTAAATTCACTTGACGTTAGGCAGCATTTTTTTAAACTACCGACATATCACGCAACAAACTGCTCAAAAATATTATACAATCCTTTTCCTTTTTTTTGAGCATTTATATTCGTTCAGCCTCTGCCATACACTACTCTGTTCGCACACACACACGCCGCCCGCACACACGGCCGCTCGGTTTGTTGACATAGGTCAGTGTCGGAACAGTCAGTTTATTGCCTTTTTTATTTACACCGGCCGAGGCGACGTGCCTCGAGTGCCAGCCCACATTTTTGTCGGCTGACTAATTTCACCAGGGCGTGGACTAATCTTGGCCGAAACTGGCCAAGATTGGGTTTTAGCTTTTGCCAAGTTTGGCTTTGGTCTTTTATAGCCATTTTTTGGTAGACTTAAAAGTTGAGGGTTTCAAGGTCACGTATAGGTAGGACTAGTTATCAGTCTAAACGTGCGATGTCAAAAAAATGCTTACCTGATTTTTTCAGCAGTTTAACGCATATTAGAAAACTGCTGTATAGATTACTCCAATACTAGATGATAACTAAAATGCGTTAAAGAAGCGGAAATCACAAATTGACGATTTGCCGCCACTAAGATTTTTAATATAAAATCAGCTATAACTTATATTAGACAGAGCAATATCGATAGATTTCGCAGAGCAAAATTTCGCATATGTAATAACCTGCTAATTTTATATCAAACAATAATATTCGTAGTTAACTTTCGTTATCAAAGTCATCCAATCCAATTTATCACATTAGATACTATTCTTAAAACAAATGAACTTCAACAAATTCTCTACATTCCATACAAATCTAAAATCAGATTCACATCTAACTTCGCTAAACCTAGGCCTTTAAAAAGTCTAAGCAAGTTTTTATACCAATATAGGAAGTCCAATAGAGCTGAGCGCATTCCCCTGTGGGCGTCGGGTCAAGATAAGGATATCTTAACAGCTATCTCGAAACTAGACTGGTACCACTCGCCGTCCCGCTCACACCGCACCCGAACGAGAGGGACAGAACGCGCCGTGATTTATACCGAACCGCTATCTTGTATTGAGAATTAGTGAATAAATAATAATGAGGGTCTAACATATATAGATGCAGGTTTAATACCATGTACTGTATTGCTTTCTAATTAAAATTCTATCGCGCTAAATATCTTGTGACTTGTCTTTATAGTGCATTATCAAAGTGCAAATAATTGGAACAGATAGCTGTCATACGCTATATGTTGAGTCTGTAATTACGGTTACTACTTTATTCGTTGTAATTATATATTTTTGTTATTTTATTTCCCGCGAATTTTTCAAATGATTTTACCTCAGGTTTAAATTTTAGAACATCGTAATGTTTTCTATTTTTAAATAGTAATATATTAGCAGTTTGAAAGATATTCGATTTTTAAACAATGACAGTTGCGAGCAGTACTGTTAGATTTCGTAACTATGTATTAGTATGGCTGGAAAATTATGTAAATTGCAGCCAAAATAAATATTTGAATATCTAAATTATACAATTATATGTAAAAATGCACATAAAGAATTATCCATCAACAAAAGGAAGTCCACTGCTGAACATAGGCCTCCCCCAATTATTTCCATAGTGACCTGTGATATAAAGAATGCTTTTAATATTTCTATTAATTAAATCGGAGAACACGCGGAAGACTGAAGAAGCGGTGGAAAGACGAGTTGGATGCATTTGAGCCAAAACAGCAAGAGTTCGCAGAGGACAGGGTCAACTGGAGAAAAAAGAAGAGGCCTTTGCCCAGCAATAGGACACAATATAATCTTTAAAAAAATCATTTCAAAAGTAATTTAAAATGAACCGACTCATTTCCTGAAACCGCTCATCTGCAAGTCAATAAGTGAATAATGTCATAATATTTTCATAATAGTACGTTTGTCTGTAGATGTAATAACATGGCACGTCGTATGATAACTGATTGTACATACTAGCCAAGGCAACTTGATAACACGCAGGGCGTCATTTAGAACTATCTAGTATTTGCCTTAGAAAAAAAATCGATCGTAGAAAAGATTTCTGACTTCAATTGCGTTCACTTGTACACCCAAAATACAAATAAATAAATACCCACCTAAAATTATACTCGTATAGTCTTCACCCCACATTAAGATTAATTAAGTCTTGTGTCGTGGGTATCAGAAACTAAGAGAGACTTTTCGGTCTCACAAACACTGTTTCACTGCCGGCGTCTAACCAACCGCGCCACGGAGGCCGTCAAACTCAATTAATTCTTTTTCTATGTGTATATGATATGTGTATATGACTCTATGGCCTAACCACTCTCAATCGTACTCTCGATTGTAGAGGAGGCCCGTGCCCTGCAGTGGGTCGTATATGGGCTGATACAATACAATATGATATCAGATTGTTTAAGTCAAGTATCGCTGTGATACGAAAGTTCGCCGATTACATCCCCGCTGTAAGACAAAATATATACAAAATAAATTTATTAAGATCGGTCTGGGTGTTTTGACGCCAAAAATCTTTCATAATTTAATACCCAATACATGTAAGGTTTTTCTTAATGTGCGGTCAAAAATAGAAGCATTTATTTATTTTTATGCATTTATATATATTTCATTGCCTCTAAGCTTCACAGCCAAAAAATCTCAATTTAATCAAAAGATAGCCTCATATAAATTCACAAATAAATTCTCTTTTGTAGCCATTGTGAGAAAAGCTCAGAAATTATTAGTAAGTTTTTTGCCAAGAAAAAGCGAGTATATAAAGAAAATGTCCTTATCAGAGCGTGCTGGGCAGTGGTCCAAAATCGACTAATGTGTTGATAAAGTCTACGAGTGTATTTACAGCGACAACTCTGTTTAGGATACGTTGTATGGGAAATAACTACATTTACTTAAGAATATTTCAAAATATGGCTTGAATTTTTTTTTTCAGTTAATGCTTTCTATAAGAAATATATGGGTAGAGTTTTATAGTAAGATGTTTATCGTAAAAATGGATTGCATTGTATCAGCCCATATACGTCCCACTGCAGGGCACGGGCCTCCTCTACAAACGAGAGAACGATTGAGAGTGGTTAGGCCATATAATTCATCACGCTAGCATAGTGCGGGTTGGCGGACTTTTAAATAACATAGATTTTTCCGAATAGCTGTGGTATGCAGGTTTCCTCACGATGTTTTCCTTCGCCGTAATAGTGCGTGGTGATTGACTATCAATACACACATGAATCCGAAAAGTCAGAGGTGTGCACTGGGATGAACCCACGACGACCGTAAACATGTTGATGAACACGTCTGGGCCGTTACCAACAGGCCACCGCTACAAAATGGAAAATAAAAAATAAAAATGGAAAATTAATTTATTTCCAATACTCTTTTAGTCATAATGTCTGTTAAGGCCATAATAATGAGTTTGAATGTCGGTGTCTGATTTTATTCTATTTGTGAGATTTTTAAATTCAAACACATTTTTTAATCGTACAACGATGCATTATACTCGTATTCTAATAGTCGTGAGATTTTTAGTTGAAAATATTTTTTTGTAATTGTACAACAGATCATTATTGACAGCTCTACCACGCACAAACAAAGCGCTATCTACATAAAAACATTATGAAGTATATAAATATTTTTGTATCTTTATTGTTTACTCGTCCAAGGCCGGTTATTTCCAGTAAAACACGAGTTGTCTTCATGAGTAATCGTCGCCTTGAATCGATCGTTTGTCCTTTTAAAAAATCTCTCCGTATGTGTGTGGTCGTTGGTTTTTTATGCGAATTGAGAATATAAAACTGCAGATATATCGCAAAAACATTGTTTAAAATGTAGTTTAAAAAGTTGTTGTGTTTCCTTATTTTTTGTATTACGCCTTTATAAGGGATGGGTGGGTGGTATTGCCACTCGAACAATGCTTGACGAATGGTCATTTCGATCCTATGATTATAATATATAAATTCCAATATATTTTTAAATAATAACAATAAAAAAACCTCACAAAGAGTCTCAAAGTTCTTAATTACGTGCATAAGATTTTAATTGACTTTGATTTTTATTTTTCTAATTTACATTTCGTCAAAATGTTATCAATATTGGACTAGCAAAGCTCAATGCTCTTTTTTCGAACCAGCTTCAACTACATACCTTTGATTGACTACCCAATTTATGTATCCTTCATAAAAAAAAAACAAATTGTTAAAAATCTCTTAACATAAAAATACCTTCTTTTTGTATCACAGTTTATTTTGTACTTACGTGGGATCGGTACGTCATAACAAGATTCTTATTCATGTTTCCAAAAAAACTTGTCATTTTACAACCAGCATTTGTATATATTCACTACCTTAAACTTAATAAATACCTTAAACTTTTTAGTTATATTTAAAAACCACGTGATAAAATTGAAATAAAACGATTTTTTCAATTTAATTATTGTAAATTAAGTGTAATTAAATTATAACAGTCACTAAGCGGATGACTAATACCCCAGTCCGCCCCGTGACCACGAAAACTGTAAAGTGGTCAAAACGTCGGGAAATTAAAAAATATAAAAATTAAATCAAATTTGCGATAACATCCGTAAGAATTCGTTTTATTTCAATGTGTAACATTCGCGTAAATCCAAGAAACAATTACACGTGATAAAAGTAGCAAAAACTAAAAATAAACACCCTGTACATGTGTCCAACCCAAACATTTGCCACCAATAAACCCAAATTACGCCAACATTCAACAATTCAACCAACTGTCACCGCAGACCTGTTAATTTGTCACTCGGCCGCAATTGTAATTTTTAAAACACACATAATAACCGAGCGTTTTAATTTTAATCGCTGTATTCGAGTGTGTAGTTTTTTCGCCATTGAAATTGCAGTGTAGAGCGGGAAGCGATAACTTGCTAATGACCACTTTGACACCTGTTTGTTGGGCTATGAATGTGGCCCGCAGTGTACCGTGGGAATATCAAGCTGTTGTACAGTTGGATATTTTTTTAATTGCCAGATTGGAATGACTAAGTGATAATTGATAGTGTAGATCGGATTGTCTATTGGCGAGATGGTGGTCTCATAAGTTGGCGAAATTGTGCCGGCCTGCAGGCATTTTAAAATACATACAGAAAATCTCTCTGTCTCTCTCTAATCGTTCCCTAAATTATGAGTACCGAGTCGAGTCTTGGACAGCTGATCGCCAGGTTTGACAGTCCTCCGCCAGATGCAGTGCCTCTGGGATATATACATATATATAGAATATATGTACATACTAAAAACAAAACGGAAAAACCATTGTCATCTTGGCTTTCCACTCTTGAATCTAGTGAGTCGCAATCTTACTGAACATAGCAAACTTAACAGCTCAGTAGTTACTTCAAGTCGCTTTTCTATGGGACAGTGGTAACCTGGTCTAGTCAACCTATTTATACTGTAGCTTTAACGGTCTAGCTAAGGTCTACTAATCGATGTAGTATCAAGATTTTTCCGGAAGGTCAGAGGTCACGAAAACTAAGAAGGTTTTTCAAGAACTTTAATATAATTAACCAGTTTTTGTATTAAATGTATTTGAAAGGAGTAACTTCATAACTTAGTCTAAAAATAGTATTAAATTTTATGATAACAGTTTCTTCTGCGAAGTGGGCGAATGTAGCTTTCAATCATAAGGCTTTTCATCTCTTCGCAGAAATTAATTTTAATGTCTTTATTTTGAATCTATTTATTTATATACCGTTCTGCCCTCAAACTCCCGCTCTCGTAAGACAAGATTAGCTCGCATTTTATTACACTGAGCACTCAAGCTCAGCCAGTCTTTGGAAATCTTAAAATCACTGACCAACAACCAATTTTTTTTTAACCTGACCGTAGGAGACAAAAGTCGCTTGTAGTTTCTGATGTCTATGATACAAGATTCTTATTATACTAAGGGGTCAAACTTTGTTCGACTGACCCGTTGAACTACACATCCTGAAAATCGAATTTAAAAATCCGCCGTCTTCTCAAGTACTATGACTGACGAGAGATAGAATCATCTATTTCTCTCCGAATTGCACTGCACTTACCATAAGACAGCCTGTGTGGCGCAGTCGGTTATACGCTGCCTGTAAAACGAGATGCAGCGGGCTCGATCTCCGCACCAAGACAATATTTGTGTGACCCACAAGTATTTTCGGGTCTGGGTGTTTGTGAGACCGAAGTCTTTCGTAGTTCTTGAACCATGATACAAGCCTCGATCTTAGTGTAGGGCAGGACTATGTCTGTAACTGAAAGTGTATTTATTTATCAAGTGCATGATGAAATATAAAAATCGGCCGAAATTCAAAATGTTTACACGGAATGAATGAGTAACATTGTGAACTTGACTCGAATTCTTTCATTTATAAATAAAGATGTGGATGTTTTATATTTTTCGTTGCGTTGACCGAATTCTTTATTCATTGAGTTAATACATTTTTCTGGATCACTGGCTCTCGGGGTCAGTTCTTTGTGTGCCAAGGAGTTGTTTTTTACGATTTTAATGCGGCTTATGAAATGTGGGTGTTAGGTTACTTTTGGTAAGATGTTTGTTCTGGTCGGATAGCAAACACTTTAACAGTGGAAAGTCTAATATAATTGACTGCCTACGTGGCGCACTAGGTTCGACGCCTGCTGTGACACGTTTGGCCCTGGGTTCCATCCTTACACCGAAAGTAACGAGTATCTGTTCGAGTCTGGGCGTTTGTGATACCAAAAAGTCTCTCGTAGTTTCTGATACCCACCACACAAGACTCGATCTTAGTGTGGGGTCAGGACTATGTATGTGACTGTTGGGTGTATTTATTATTTACAATGACACATGCAAGTGTCTCGTGTTATTTAGCTTGTATATGTCCAGTTTCACAGGCCGGCATAATTATGTCAACCGGCAAGAGCATATTACATTGTCATCACTTTGTCCTATCATAAAAGTGTCCACGAGCGACAAAAAATATACGCACAAAAAGCTCCCATTAATTTCCCATAATAGGAAGATTATAAGAACGTCCCGAAACAGGATAATTTTCCTAAAATGTACTGAGCATATTTCATTCAGTTTTTACGCGGTGGCGTTCAATTTTTTATGGCGCTAATTACGCCCGAAGGGGTTGTTAGGGGTGTCCGTCAAGCGGGATTGGAGATTTTTTACAAAAAAATGTATTTAGTATTAATTGGCTTACTGTTTTACAGCCTTTTATTGGTGTAAACGTTAAATAAAAATCAGATCGTTTTGTATTTTAAGGCGAAAATCTGCTTTTTGGGTTATGGCTACCATTAGCTGGCACTAATTGCCATTCTTTTGAACGTACAGACGTGGCATAGTTACGTGGGTCGATATAGCGGGCTTAGGCCTAGTTGAATAAACTAACTTCGACAACTTTAATTTCGACAATGTCATCGCCATACATTTATTATTTATTTATTTACTATGGTACACCAGCATATTTGTAACGCATTTGACATTGCTAATATATGGGATAAGGGATTGACATTTTCAAAATCAAATTTATGGGCAAAGTTAGTCTGTGCAGGCTTTAATATAAATGCTTGGTAGTGGCTATCCGAACAAATATTAATATACATATGTACATAAACATCACGCCTTTTTCCCAGAAGGGGTAGGCAGAGGTGCAACCAAGACACCTACGTTTCGCCTTATGTTTTCCGTCTCATATTGTGATAGGGAGGTGTATATCGCCTTATAGGGCGTGTAATTTCGTGACTCCGGGCTAATAATGAATACAAATATCCAATATCACTTTGCCCGACCCGGGATTCGAACCCGCTCAGCTTTGTTATCATACCGTAGCACAACTACGCCACCGAGGCAGTCAATATAAATCAAATTTAATATCCTGCCTCCAAATTAGGCCTTAAAGAATCTCAATCAAACGAAAATATAGCATAAGAGCAGGCAGAAAAAGCAACTGAAGTCTGTGTATGTCGGTCACAGTTAATTTTAATACGGTGTCTCAACCCCGCGGGGAGGCAATGTTTCACGACATCTGGTCATTACGCGGAACTTTGTAAAAACTCTCACGTACGCACTGATGAGCGTTTAAACACTCGTTTAATATTTACTGTGGTTCTTTTTAATTTTTTTTACAATTTTTATACCATTATCTTTGTTTGGGAGGGTTTGACGAGATGAAATGAGGGATGATAGGATATTTGTGGTGAAAAACATAATTTATTATTTGTTCTCATACATACATACATAAACACACGCCTTTTCCCAGAAGGGGTAGGCAGAGGTGCTACCAGAACACCCACGTTTCGCCTTGTATATTCCGTTCCACGATGTGATAGGGGGCGAGTCTATCGCCATATTGGGCAGAAATTCCTGACCCAGGGCTGATAATGAATAGAAAAATCCAAATCACTTTGCCCGACCCGGGATTCGAACCCGAAACCTCAGCTTTGCAATCATACCGTAGTACCACTACGCCACCGAGGCAGTTGTTCTCAGCCCTTAAGAAAGCCAATCCCTAGAAAAAAAAACATATTTCTAACTCAAAAAAATTAAAAACAAATATAAATAGTAAAACTAATGGGTATACATTCCATTGCTGAGCTTCAGATCTCCTCTGTGTAAGTTTTAGGAATTAATTCACTACAGCGGCCTAGTAAGGGCTGTTAGTGTGTCAAAACAAGTTTCACAAAATATTTAAGTTGGAAGTTAACGTAGAACCATTGTGTTAGCCCATATATGAACAACTACAGGGCACGGATGGCTTTTGCAATCGACAGAACAGTGGAGCTGGGTTAGGCCATATAGTCTACCACGCTATCCTAGTGCGGTTTGGCACCTAGACCCTCACGCAACTGAAAGCCATTCTGCTCAAAAATAACATATTTCTTTATCATATTTCTTTATAATAAATAAATTAAAGCGGCAAAACATATACACTTATTCTATAAAGAGACAAAATTATTTGCAATCTCAAAACCAATTATTTACTTATAATCAACAGAGCAACTGTTACATCAATAACGGCAATAATTCACGTACACATTTCCGGGAATAGAACCTAAGACCTCGGCATCATATCGCATCAAAAGCATAAATTCTTTGCAATTTCTTAGTTGCGTGATCGAAACGTCTAGTCCCACTTTCTAACACGCGTGAAAGGGTTACAGTGCCGGCCGAAAGTATCGGACTTCTGTATTTAATATTATTTCATTTATACATATATTATATACATCAATAAAAGGACGAAATAATAATATGAAGACAATTTTAGTTTAGAAGAAGTGTAGTAGTTTAGTCTAGAATATTTCGGATATTGTAAAATGGTATGTTTATGATTTCTGAGCTGATTTAAAGTTGAATGATGAAATGACGCGTACTATGATGAAAATAATTTTCATTGGTTATATGTTAGCTTACGATGGCTATTAACTAAGAAATTTTAGGTTTCATTATTGAGCCAGGAGAATTGCGTTGATTTTTATACGTACCAATTATATGATTTGCTTAATTTAATTTCCCAATTATGTTCGGGTTCTCAGATAAAGAAAACACCAAATCATTTGTGAACACGCATAATGAATTCTGTTTCTATCTTTCTTTTATAAAAAGAGGCATTACATACGACAGAAAGAGACGGAAGGTTAAAACTTGCATAAAAATATAATATGTTGAATAATAACACGCGCCATTGTACACCAATCAGGTAACAATACTTGACAATTATAATTTAATAAAACAAGTGGATTTTATGCGGGAATTAATTAACTGGAAGCAAGGTTGCCACAGTAAATAAACCTTTAATCATTTTTATATAAATGATTATTGTATATTTAGTTTACGTCGTGCTTCGATAAAAATAAATATTGTTGTACCTATTAGCCCACGTATCTGTCAAGTTTTTTTCCTGTTAGAGACAAAATAAACTCAGCGGCAAACAAGGAAGAGGATAATATTTAATAATTTTTCAAGCAAATGTTATTTAATTGTTTTTTGAATTTATTTTCCTCGCTTGAAAAATATGGCGGTTTCTGTTAGTGTGCCGCATCCTCGCCGAGATTCATGTGGTTTCTTGAGTTTTGTGTTAAAAAATGTGGAATTACGGCAACAGTGATTTGTTGATGGAGGTAAATTATTTGTTTATTAATTTGTGGCAACTTATCAACATTTATTAATTAGTTTGCCTTAATTGAAATGTGTTATTTTTCTTTATTTCGTTCGTGAGTTGAAAATATATATTTTTCTAAAATGAGGTTAAAAGATTTTTACAATAAATATGAGTGTTATTTTATCTTCCTTGATTTGTTCATTTGGCTTTATATCAGACAGATGTTAATATTATCTTTAATTATAAATTGTTATATTTTCATTTAATTTTTACAATTAATTTCAAAATCCCACAAAATCTTGCTCGAGTAAAAATAATTTCAAAACACCAAAATGATACTACAAAATATTAAAGAGATTAACGTTGTGGCGTTGTCTGCGGCCCGCACTGTACCGTTGCGTGCCTGAAGTCGTTTCTTTGCGATCGCAAAACGAAGGGTTTTCAATAAACATAGCTAAGCGTGCGCAAATAATATACAACCGAGATTAGTTCCAGATTAACACGACTAATACATAACAACGCTGTATTGATAAAACTTCGCCTTTGCTAATGTTTCTTGTGTTTTTAAATGATTTTTTTCGATAGGTCAGAGTCCTTCTGCGTAATTTTATAGCAAAGTTAAATTGAATTTAAATTTAATTTCCTTTGCTAATGTTTTTGACTGCCTCGGTGGCGTAGTAGTACTACGGTACGACTGCAAAGCTGAGGTTTCGGGTTCAAATCCCGGGTCGGGCAAAGTGATATTGGATTTTTCTATTCATTATAAGCCCGGAGTCAGGAATTTGTGCCCGATATGGTGGTAGGCTCGCCCCCTATCACACGGTGGGACGGAATATACAAGGTGAAACGTGGGTATTCTAGTAGCGACTCTGCCTACCCCTTCTGGGAAAAGGCGTGTGTTTATGTATGTATGCTAATGGTTTAAATGATTTTTTTCAATAGGTCTGAGCCTTCTTCTACGTAATTTTATACTACAGTTATTCAATTTAAATTTTATGTTTGATATTATAAAATACATATAAAAACTGTGAAATATTTACTGCGGCGTTTTTGTTTTGCTTGACAATTTTTCAGCGTTACGATGGAATAGTTTCGGGTTTTGGTATTAAATTTAAAAGTAAACGTTTACCTCATAAAAAGGTGTTCTCCAATGAAAAATGCATCAATAATTATTATCTTCATAAATAAAATAAAACATTAAAACCAAGTGTAGAGTTAGAAAAAATCGCGCGTTTAAAATTACGATATTGAACATTTTTTTTTTAATACTGCTCTAAAACTACTATAAAATGGCGTTCAAAATATTTTAATTGGCTGAGATATTTTCTATTCTTTCAAATCTTCAATATTTACAATTATACTTTTATAGTCTGCAATATTTTCATAACTCCACAACTTGTTAACTACCCAGTATTAATCAATAAATCTATTTTTAAACAGATAGTATCGGAATTGGATCTGCATTAGCATAATGGATAAGCCGTTTATCGCAAGGTCGCAGGTTCAAACCCGGACGGTAAATCTGCGTTACGTAGCGTGTTTACACGAAACTTTCTACAAGAATATGGAAAACCAATCGTTTTTAATGTTGATATTAATTTTAATTTCTCTCGTTTATTTTAATGTCACTAGAAGAAATGTTAGTTTAAATGTAGTCAAAGAATTTCTCACTAACAATAAATTAACTAGACGATTTTTTTATGTAATTCGTTTTTTCTTATAAATATAGTTTTAGTTTTAAATAATCTGACAATGTTTAATAAATAGTAAATCGATTAAACGTAATTGCAATCCTAAATGTTTAGTCATTTCTTTATTTTTAATCTCTTCACTCGCTATCATAATGATACATAGATGGAATAAACGCAATTTTAAGAAAACAATCAAGAAATGATGATAATACAACTATCGTATTAGATTTTCTAATTTAAAACTTTTTAATCATTTGCAATTATTATTTATTATTTTTCAATAGTCAAAACACCTTTAAAATACACCAAATAATTAAACATATTCTGTAAGATACACTTAATTAAAGAGGAAGGAATAATATCTTAATAAATTAACCACATAAACATTTTATATACACAAGATAAACGCTAACAGGATATCAAACTATTAATAATAAGCACAAAGATATATTTTAATTAGAAATATTATTTATTAACGATTTGTTTATTTATTTATCCTTCATTGCACGGTGGAAGTAACGATAAAAATATACAGTAAAAATAATTATCCTGCCCATACAAGTCCTACTGCAGGACACGGAATTAATCTAAATTAAGAGAGGCTGTAGTCCACCACTGGTCTAATACAGGTAGTCTAACATATAGGTTTAAAGAATTTTATTCTCATAAAAAATATAGTTCACTTATTTATTTATTAATTTTATTACTTACAATGAGATATAAATGAAATCAACAATACAACTTATATCTAGGACGCTGGGTGCACAGTACAGTCACTCTTTGCACACATATTTTTTAAGTCTATTTTTAAACTGTTTTATTGTGTCACATTCTTTTATGTCGTTAGGTAATTTATTAAACAGCTGTACTCCCTCAAACAATATAGTTTTCTTTCCATAATTAGTGCGTACTTTATTAACTGAAGTTTGTGTTTTTTTCTTAGATTATAATTATGACATTGTGTAGGTATTATAGGTAGGTAATAAAATAATTATCCTGCCCATACAAGTCCTACTTCAGGACACGGAATTAATCTAAAATTAAGAGAGGCTGTAGTCCACCACGCTGGTCTAATACAGGTCTAACATATACCATAGAGAATGAAACATTTTCATATAATATTAATCTAGATTCTACGTATGTATATGGGATCCGTCCCACTGCAGGGCACGGACGACAACTGCCCTTAGTTAGATTGAAAGGAGTTGTGTTTTCATTGACCCCGAAATGGCTAATACATTGACGTGACTCCGAAAAATCACTTTAGCCATGAATTTGAACTACTGTACCGTATCGGCCATAAGCATATTGCTCATAAACCTATTATCTATACAATTTATCTATACAAAACAATGATATTTATAATTTTTGTCTATTTTTTGTCTAATTTTTGTTTTTTAATAAAGATAACCACGCAAACGGTGTAGCGGGCCGAAGCTAGTACATAATATATTTAGAAAAATGCCCTATAAACTATAAAATAAAGTGCGGGTTGTGGCCACACCTCGGTTGAATTATGCCTATGTAACCCTACACTGGCGTGGCCCGGTATAAATTGTACCCGTATTGAGCTTGCACACGTAATCTTGTACATCTTACGGCCTTAGACATATTTAAAACCTATTTTAATTATCAAATGTTTTGTCTTCTTCGCTCAAACTGAATTTTAAGTCGTTCGAAAGGGACAAAGAAATAACTAAAATAGGTTTTAAATCTATGAATAAAGCCGTTAGTGTTTGACGTGTGGGATTAATTAATATTTTGAAGATAAGTTTAAATTTAAAAAAGAGTTCGACATAGTAAAATAGTAATGGGTGATAGGACTTTTACTAAGGCTGTGTAGTTGATTTTATTTAGTATAATACATACATTGTACATAAATTAATCTTAAAGAATTAAATACATTTTAAAGATATTATGATGCCTGTTAAAGATTACATGAATAAAGATTTTATCGATTGATTTTATTTTATTTCGATGTACCGTGTAACCCTAAGCTTTATTAGTCTCAATCGGTCAGATATTATAACATAATTTAAAATCACAAAATATATTACGATTTTTAACCGCGAAATCCATTCTTTTTATCATCTCCAACTAACGCCATTTATACAGGTACTAATCTTCGTTTTCTTACTAAACCTTTGCCATCCCCCGTTCTAATAATTATTATTAATAAACATAATTTAATTTCTCCCCTCTAAAACTCACCTTTCATATACACATGTACACGCATAAAACGCAAACGTTGTTACAGATATTCATGCACAAAAGCGCAATGCAGATGCATGCGCGGGAGCTGCAACGCGGCCTTGGCGGGGAAGTGAAGCCGCACCAGTGCCAGCAGTGCCTCAAGTCGTTTAGCTCGAACCACCAGCTGGTGCAGCACATCAGGGTCCACACCGGGGAGAAGCCGTACAAGTGCTCCTACTGCGACCGGCGGTTCAAACAACTCAGCCACGTGCAGCAACACACTCGGCTACATACAGGTCGGTGCGGTCTGAGGCCTTTGTGGATTGAGCATTTTGAACCACCATTTTGAAAATACAAAATAATCGTCTAAATATTCTAAAAATGTAGAGAAATATTAGCCTTTTATTATAAAGACAGAGATTTTAAGCTTGACGATGCTGTGTCAGGACGTTTCGCAAATGTTGTTTTAAAAAACATATTGGTACGATATATTTTCAATTTTTGAGTTAGTATTGTTATGCTCAATCCACGTTTTATGAATCTATAGTTTAGTATTTGAAGAATATTCTAGTATGAACCAAATTCATTGCTTAGTATAATATAAAATTCGATACAATAAACCTATTATGATTCGGTTTCATCACACATATGAGTAAAAAATTAAATGCATTACCGTACTAATCGTATGAGCATTATAATCAACGCATAGGCTTTTAAGAAGGTTGCGTTAAAACACAATGTAAATATCGGAGATTCTATTTTTTTTACATGAACAATAATTGACATAGGGAACGTAGGTTTAGAATAAAGTTATCATAATGATTTCATTACAAAAATTACCAATAACTTCTATTAAACCTTTACGCAGTCGAAATGCAAAAGTAGAATTTTGAAACATGTGTGTAGAAACATCCTAAACTTATCAGTAATATAAATTAATAACATTTACTCCAATAGAATAGCAGAAAATACAACAAAATGCAGTGCGTGCGTTTCGGATATAACAAAATTAAATTGCAACTAGCAACATCTATTTAAAATAAACTGAACACTCGTAAAATGTTGCGCGCGGGATGTCTAGCAGACGTTATTCCAAAATTAAACGCGCTGCCGATACTGACGTATACCATCCTCCTTTCTCAGAAAAATATTTAAAAACTATTACATTTAATCGGTTTTAACGGCAAAGCTGTATGGTCTAAGTTCCTTTGCTTTTACAGCTCCAACTTAACGTAACGTACTGGCCACATCTAATTGTGGATTCTAAAAACATATTTTAAAATTGAATTTCGTGTTATGGATCATAATTATTTATTAATTGCAAAATACAACATAAAGACTACCGTATCGATTAAATTTTAAACAACAATGTGCACACGGTTATTATTAATTCAATTATATAACGTATAAATACGATAAAAATACTATTTTTCCATGTTTGTAGTACACGCGTCTACCGCCTGAAAGGAAGCCGTAGTAGGTAAAATCATTTTCCTGCAACGCATCTATTACATAAATATTACGTTTATTTTTAGCGAATGGCAATTATATTCCGTACAAACCGCACTGATAGACGCATAACCTTAGCCAATTACCGCAAAAAAAATGTAGAACAGCGAGTTTTATAATTAAAGCGCGTGCCACACTATTGGCCGCGGTTTCCACGCGAAAAAATACGCGCGCCGTATACGTGAAAAGTCGGGAAAAAAAATTGCCCAATGGTCGGCGACGGTGGCGCGTCGGCCAATGGCGTGTCGGGCCGTTACGTGTACGTTTAGAAAAAAAAAAGCCGCTGCGTTCACGTGTTTTTCCACGTTGCCGCGACCAATGGGCGTCCGCGGCGCCGACACGTACGCATCGTGATTCAAACGTTTAGTTTTTATAGTGTTGCCTGTTTAATTGATTTATGTGAATTTTTATTGATTATACGTATGGGGTTTTTGTTTTGTGCAGTTGATGTATGACATCAATTATCTCGTTTAGATAAAGTTTACTTAAACACTTCTTATTCTTTTTTGAAAGCTATTCATAGAACATGTTTTAAAGTAAAATATCGTTCTTTCAAAATAAAAACTGAATATGAATGCCATTAGAAAAGATAATAAGATGTAAAGTACGTGGACACTATTCATTCTGAGAAAAATATAACAGATTACAATATTGCAAATAATTACATAAATTATTGTTAATTACACATTGAACACTTCCCTACTATAACACCATTCTACATTCGCATTAAAAGCGCCAATTAAAATGACCACACGTACAGTCTAAACCTTCATTTCATAATTAATTTAAAATAAATGGCAACACCCAACAGTCGCGTTCATAGTCCTAAGCAAGATACACAAATATACAAGCATTGTGTCATTTATGTCAAAAATCCCTAGAGATTTGTAGGTCCCACAACAACCCGACTCGAAACAAATATTTGTGAGCCACATCAACATTTGTCTCCGTGCGGATAACGAACCAGCGACCTCTCATTTAGCACCCAGTGTCTTATCCAATATCGCTACGGAGGCTGTCAATCTATACCACTAATTCTTCATTTAAAATATTCCTAATTCAAAATTGAACCTGACGGGTTAAACATTCCAAATTCAAACTGAGTGACCTATTTTTTTTAAGACAAAGGACACTGTCATTCAGCCGAGGTTGTATACGTCTAGACATTTCTTTTCCATAAAACCTGCGTATTGGTAGCGCGTGTGCGAGTGTGTAATTAATACGTACGTAACTGGCAGGCGATGATTGTCGGCTGCCAGTGTGTAATGAGTTTTTTAATTGTCGTTAATTGCCTCCGCGCCGCGTCCACACTCGCACGTGACACCTATGCGTTTGTTTATTCATGTATTGGTGTCTTTATTTAGGGTTGATAAAATTTTTGAACAAAAAAAAAATTATTGTTTTTTTAGCTATATTCCTGTCTTTGACACACATCTAACCGATTATTTTCATCATAAGTAATAATACAAAATCATATATTTAATTAAACTGATTCGAGGCTAGACAATATCTATAATTAAAATGCCTAAAGTAAGATCTTACTCAACCTCACAACTGATATCAATAGATTCAATAATGAACTCCAAAAATCACAAGAGTTCTGGAACTCGAACCTGCGCCCACCATTCCACCAATCACATTTTAATTACCAACAAGCATTACCCAACACAAAACAGAAAACCAATTAAAAACACCTTTAAAATTGACCAATCACTATGACGAAATCCACATCCTCAGACAATATTGTAGGCACAGTAAACCCGTTGGCTCTAGTTTATTGCACTACAATTTTATTAAGCCCGGCTTATTTTACGAGTTGTTTTTTAGATTGGTAACATTTTCTACAGAATAGTGTTGCACATTTGATGGGTTCTGCAACTCGTGTCCTTAGAACGTGGTACTATTGGTATGGTTCTGTAATGGTTTTATTTCTAATATTCATTTACATACATACATGAACTCACGCTTTTTAACAGAAGGGGTAGGCTGCATATAAGCTATAGCATATAAGCTATAGCATATAAGCTATAGCATGTAAGCTATAGCATGTAAGCTATAGCATGTAAGCTATAGCTTAGGTATACCCAAGAAACTAACTATAATTTTAGATCTTTTAATTCAAAAATATATCCCCATAAAAACTTAGAATTGAGTTTAATTTCTAAAAAAAAACTCAATAGTTTCAAAGCGGAAAAATGGGAAACGTTGAAAATTACAAAAGGCGAGAAATTTACAGAGGGGAAATTATTGAAATATTTTCCGAGAAGTTTTCCGTTGGACAAGCCTTTGTTCTTTCTTAGTTGAATTTTTCACGTTCAGCTCGCAACTTTTCAGTTTAATATCAAGTTTCGCGAGATCGAATGCGCTGTCCACCTGGCCGCCATTTTTATTATTAAATTAAAACTTTACAAAGGATTGTATCTTGACTTTATTTATTGAGGAACGAATAAAATATAAATAATAGGTTACCTATATAGACTGCTTCGGTGGCGTAGTTGTACTGGTACGATTACAAAGCTGAGGTCTCGGATTCGAATCCAAGGTGGGGTATAGTGAAATTGACTTTTCTATTCATTAGTCCGGAGTCAGGAATTTGTGCCCGGTATGACGGTAGGCTCGCTCCCTATCACATCGTGGACACATACGGCGAAACGTGGGTGTGCTGTGCACCTCTGCCTACCCCTTCTGGAAAACGGCGTAATTTATGTGTATATGTACGATCATAGCTAGGTTTTATTGAGCAAAAGCCCTTAAAATCTCAACTGTTAATAACTACGAATCGTAAATGTATTATCCCGTTGTTTTGCTTCCTACCAAGCTAACGAATCAACGTTCATAGCTGCAGCTACTTTATAATGAGCAAAGGCCCCTAAACATTCAAAATCATTAACAAAAATAATTTCAACTGAAAATAAAACGTGAATCGTAAATGTGTCGTCCCGAGACATTAATTTCTATAACATCGAATAAAACTTCATCGCAAAAATCTACACAACACAGCGAGTCTTGCGAACAACGCACAAACATGACAAAAGACTAAAAACTCACGGGCCTTTTACAAAACGTGACAATACGCCAAATCGCGAATACTTATAAAATAAGTTTCTGTGTTATTGTAAAGAATGTATTGGAGTAAAACGTATTCTTACGGATTTTATCGCGAATTTGATTTAATTTTTACATTTTTTTATATTCCCGGCGCTTCGATCGCTTTACAGCTTTCGTGGTCATGGGGCGGAATAATGTATTGTTTTTGTTTGTGTTAAAATTATTTTTGAATATTATTTATACGTCTCAGTTTTGAGAAAAGTTATATATTAAGCACGATATAGTGGTTTGTGACTGGGGTGCATCAGATTTTATGAGTAGTGTTATTTAAAAAGACTGTTACCTCTCGCCAGTCGGTACAATTTTGCCGGCCTGATGGTATACAAAAAGATACAGGTTGAACCCAAAATACGACAGATTTACGTGAGTTTCCAATTGCTATGACTATTTCTCAACCACTATACAATGTGGTCACCATACGAATTGATACAAACAAGCCACCAGCGAAATCACACAAAAATACAAAAAAAAAAGAATTTCCCAACCTGGGTATCGAACCTACACCGTCACAGTCCACACGCAATCCTAACACAAACCTCTAAGTAAGCCAACTATTACACATAAGTTGCCACGCAGTGTAGCTTAGTACTCGCCCGAACACTATTCCCAATGGACTTTTGGTTTCGACACCGGATACGGGACAAATATTTGCGGATCACGCGTGCGTCTCGGTTGTATCGTCTCATTTGAATAGAGGCATTCATGGGACATTTGTGAGGTATTGAGTTCGGTTCTCCGGTGTGGTATTAGTAAATTATACATGTATTTCGAAATTTGGAACGGTATTCATTACTATGTTTTTAAAATTACAACTAACACTTTATGGACTTAACGATGCGCAACCCATGTGTGCAGACAGTCCAATCAAGCGACATAACCTGAGAAAATAAAACTGAAAAATTTACACACTTGGCTTAACTTTGTTAAACACCGCAGTTTTACCATGACGTCAATTTCTCACCATTCAAAATTAAAATCATCGTTTATCATACTTTATTAGTTCACACACAATCCACTACAGAGAAAGACATTTCACTAGATACCCATAAATCATATTTTACCTCGATGTACTTTACAATCGTTTTACAGAACTCTCAGATTTCCTCACGACATTATCAACACATGGTTTTAATACTCCCATGTTTTCCTTTACGACCAAAATGATAAGCTATCTTAAGACAATCTCGCCCTGAAACTCGCCACTGCAATGACTTTAAACTAGGATCAACACGCGTTTTACAATTTCACGCCGAGCAGTAAAGCTCAGACTCTAGGAATCTTCAAGATCTCGTTAACGCAATGAGTTAGTATCAGATAGTAATAAACAAAATATCGTCGACTTCCGTCCATAAACAATCATCAATAAAGTAATTTTTGCACATAGCTCCACGCGTTACAGTATATATAATCGTTTTCGGCGTTACCGCCCCGTGCCAATTATCGGCCACTATATACTTATGTACATAGGGGGTGCGAGGGGCCATCTCGTGTGCCGAGGGGGGGCGGGTGTACGGGGGGGTCGTCACAGGGGAGGGGACGCGGGATAGTGGAAATCAATACAATCATTGCGCTACGGAACACAACCGATGACTGCTCAACGCGTGAGGAAGAATCAAGCGAATGACGCCGAAAATAATTCATTGATGATTGTTTATGATGATGTCATTACCATGTACGTGGTGATTGTATTAAGATTCCGCAAGGATATGACGCGTGCTGAAATGATTTTGTATAATATTTATTATCATACAAATTGCCAGGTACTAAGTTGACTATCAGGGTCAGTCAACGAAAGTTGCGTTGTTATTTAAGTACTATAGTCTAACAGAAAGCAATGATTGTAATATGGAAATGAGAGTTAAAAGTCTGCACTATAAATACATTATTGCAGAGGTGTTAATTCTTCAAACGTAATTTAGCGCAAGCATCAAACCAGCGGCGTCTTGTTTCATGTTACCTCCTTTACTGTACCGAGTTACATACATAGCCCTATATCCCACAGGGGGAGGCAGAGACTATAGATTTCTACTTTGCATGATAGCTGCTATCTCTCGCTGCATCTATTTTCATCAATGTATTCATGTATTTTTGTCAGTCATGGCCTCAAAGTACTTGTAACCTAATTTTAACAAAACTCTCTTCTTATAATCTTGGATCATATAAGCAGAGAGTAAAAACGTAATCGCATAGACTGGCATGATTGTATCGACAATCGATTGTTCTAGAAATTCTCATAAAATCTTTATAACATACAGACTTCCTTAAAATATTTCCTCACCGTCAAATATTAATAACTATAATAATTTATTGCACAAAATACATATGTGTGACGTCACACCGACCCATTCATGCAACTGTTTCAATTCATAAAAAATACTATTTTACAATTTTTTTTTATTTTTTTAACGGTGAAGGAAAACATCGTGAGGAAACCTGCAAACCGTAGCGATTTTAAAGAATTTCTACGGTATGTAAGTCCGCCAACCCGCACTAGGCCAGCGTGGTGGACTATATGGCGTAACCACTCTCAATCGATTCTGTCGATTGTAGAGTAGGCCCGTGCCCAGCAGTGGGACGTATATGGGCTGATAAAAAAAAATATTATTTTACAAACGATAACACAATCCGAGTGTAACCGCACGGTGGGCCGTATACGCGAAATTATCATTAATTCACCGATCGAATATTGCATTAGTTTAATTTAAGGGAAATGCATATGCGCCGCGCGTCGCCGCAGCGCTGTGGTCACACACAAACGTATGCCTTTCATTTTAATATAATTTAGTTAAACATCGCTACAGACGCAGTGCGGGAGAAAAACTATGTAGATGGAATACGTAAATGGGCAAAGTAATATTTCCTTGGCGCAGTTGGTTAGACGCCACCTGTGAACGAGAGGCCGCGGGTTCGATCTTTGCACCGAGACAAATGTTTGTGAGGCCCACAAGTATTTGTGTCGGGTCTGAGTGTTTGTGAGACCGAAAAGTCTCTCGTAGCTTCTGATACCTACGAGACAAGACTTTATTGTTCTTCATTGTGACTATTGGGTTTATGGGTGTATATATTTATTATATCCCTAAGAGGAAAGGCGAGGTATTGCGAATCGTTTGTCGATTGTTTTACACTGTGAAAGAGACGAAAGAGAGTATAACCAACTCTACGGCTGACACAATTATGCCAGCCTGAGTGTATTCATATACACACAGGTTAAAACTGAAAAAGGATGCAGGCCGCTTCCAACAGGTCCATTTGGAGATCCTTGGGGGAGGCCTATGCTCAGCAGTGGACTTCCTGTGGCTGAGAGAGAGAGAGAAAGCCGACACGCTTTCGTATCTCATAATACCGAGTTTTTCACTAATACGTCGCTATCCGAATACGAAATATCTGGCCAACACTTTAAGCCACAAATAACAATTAAACATTTTCCGCAATACATTTCTTTAACATTAGAAATTAACAACTGCGCACAAAAAGTAGCGGAGGGGACCTCGAACCCGCACCCTGGGAATTGAAACTCTAACTACTCGTACTAATCCATCTTATCACTCGGGAAAAAATCTTAATGGAAAATTTTGTCGGAAAGAAATCCCGTCCCTAAGGGATTTTGTACATTATGTGGTTTTTAATACATTGAGTTAGGTGGACTATTGCTTAGTGGTGGAATATTCTTGAGATCGTTTGTCGCGGGTTCGATTTTTTATCACGATGGGTTGAACTGGAATGTGTTGATGTAGTTATATATCGCATGTTCTGTCGAAAATAGACTATAGAGAAGAGATTCCAAAATCAATTCGTTTTTTAATTTAAAAAAATACTAAAAGTAAATTGGTCGACTTAGGAATTGAAGTCAAGACCCCACAAACAGCTCAAACACGTTTCACTAGATATATGAGGCTCTGCCTTATTTGTAATACTTGAACAAAAATGATTAAAAATATACAATATTTTTAAAAAAAGTATCAAAATAATTCCTTGTATAAACAGTACATAAAAAAGCAAAAAGATAAAAAAGAAAACATTTAATTCAAACACTCGGAGCAGAAGTGTGCGTAATTTTCATGATTGGTCGGAATGGAAGGGATTCGGTTATCTTTTTTTCTGTCGCCTTTTTTCATTTTCCATCGCGTCTTTGTGCCACCCTCCAGAAAAGATGCTAGCGCGCCCAAACGTTATTGATACTTGGTATTTTTTCTCGAATATTTAGGTAAAGATGTTCGTTAGACGATATTATTACAATATGAATTGATTATTATAGGACTTAAAATCTATGAATTGATGTATTTTAACAGACTATGGAAGGATTTGTACGTTAAAATAATATATTCATTGAAATAATTACAAAAAACATAAAAAAAGAAATTCAAAAGTTTTTCATTCAACCTTAAACCATGTTAGGCGTAAATTCAGTAAATTAAAAATGCCTAAGCAACAATATTTTAATAGTATATTATAGATATATTTATGAAAACTCGTCACTAAAACCTTAATAAGAAAAAAACCATATCTAGGGACAAATTTTATTCCCCGCCTTTCGTAGTCACATAACTTCTAGTTTATAGTAAGAATGCCTAAATATCGCATAGTACCCTTGAAGATCATGGTACGTCCGTCCGGTAATCTAATAAAATCCGCCCGCCCGCCGCCGAATTCAGTTAGTTGCTTCGCTACGGCCTAAACTGGCTTCAGTAATGTGCAGGTGTCCACTGTGGCCTTTAGTATGCGACGTTCAAGACATGCTTAATTATTTACGAGTAATTAGGTGTTATGGATTTATATAAGTTTAGGCTATAGTGTTGGGGGCAAGTAGAAGTGCATCTTGTTATTTCCGTCACAAGATATAGAAGAGGGCGAACCTGATATCATCATGCGGTATAATTTGCAGTTCAGGGCAATCGATTTGAGATTTTTGAAGCCCAACGTACAAAACTCAAAAAACTAACCGTATAATTTCATTTGGATACAATTTCTGCAAAATTATAAGGCTTGGTAATAAACAATTTGTAACTTACAAACGTTTTATTTACATAACATTTTTAACTAAACTTATTTCTGATAAATAGTAAATTAATACGCCAAGTATCAAGATTATTCCCTCCGTGTACACAGAAGCCTATTTGCAGTATTTCGAGATGGAAAAAAGGTTGTTTCGCGCGATCGGTTTTTATTTGATTTCACCGATGTTTACCTGTAAATTAGAGCGGGTCTGGCCCCCGTCCGCGACGTCTGTGCCGCCCCTGTTTTTGTAAACAGACATATTTTTTATTTTTGTTATTGATTGAGAATATTTTATTGAGGATGCCATTCTTTAAAAGCGAAGTGCTGGGTAATTAAGACATTTTTGTACATGCTTTGTCGTGTTTAAATATTCTTTAAGATGCGCCTGATATACATATATATATAGGACAGATTTATCATCGAAATGTGACTGTATTGCTTACCCTCCAGTTCAGCATTCGAAAGACAATAAGTATGGCGATATCATCGACAATACTTGACTCATTCGAACACAGAACAAAACAGCACTTTAATAAATTATTATCTCAGAATCTCGTCTTAATTCTTCTCACCCATCTCAACTACAAAACTAAGAGTCCGAGAGGTCCGCATAAACGGCCGCAAAATTACTCCATAATAAAAATTTAAAAGATAAACACCCAAAATGGCAGGAAGGTCGGAGTGGAGCAAAGTTCGTAATTTAAAGTAAACCTGAGGTTAACCCTTTTTTGCGAAAGAAACCCTCAAGTTATTTTTCAATTATACTCCAGTGGCCCTTGGAAATATGATTTTTAACCCTTACATCTTATGACTTTCTCGATGGGGTACAAATGTACCTAGTGTGGATTGATTGAAAAATCGTCTTTTAAGTAATGGGTTGGGGGCTTATCCTCAAGTTACTAATAATTAATGAGGTGTGTAATGTGTATATGTGTAAATGCACCTATGACAAATAATACATGGTTTTATAATCTTGAATTTGGAACACGCACATAGTGTTAAATATTTTGCATTCGATTTCGAGTAAGGATAATTCGATTTGAACTAAAATACCTCGATAACATGAATTGTCCGAGATTAGATCTTTGGGTACAATATTACGAGTATTATAATATAAATATATAAAAACAGTTATATTTAAAGAATTGTCGATTTGCATAGTTTTCTTTATTTCTAGTATATCGCCGTCCACCAAAGCGTATTTTTTTGTGCTATATTTTTGACAATTATTAAAAAACATCACTGCACATCCCAAAAATGATCTACCCCATGCCTACCCCACATGCAATATCCCACCCCATTACCAACCACTTAAACACTCAAATAGTAATAAGAGATCCCCTCCCCGCACGTCGCTCCCTCCCCGCGCCGCAGATGTCGCGACGGAGATTTTTGAGGCCAAAATGAGCTTTTGCCTAATTTATTTTTTGTCGCCTTCTTTTACTTCAGTAAATATTGACATTCTGATGTTGGATTTAATGGGGATAAGGCATTTTTTGATTCTATATTTTTTATGTTATATAATAGTGTATCAACCCCGATACAATCGGGAGTATGATAGAGAGGGGTTAGGCCATATAGTCCACCACGCCGGCCTAGTGCGGGTTGGCGGACTTCACATACCATATAAATTATTACAAATCGCTATGGTATGCAGATTTCCTCACGATGTTTCCCTTCTCTGTTATAGTGCGTGGTGATTGCCTATCAATACACACATGACTCTGAAAAGTCGGAGGTGTGTCCTGGGTTTTGAACCCACGACCACCGAGAGCAACACACACAATTATTTCATCTTTAATACTTATGTTGCAATGATGCTAAGGGTCCAAATCCCATGACATTTCTTTACTTTTCAAAGTCATTTGTGTTTTACGGCCTTATTCATACACAATTTTAAAACCTACTTTAGTTATTGAATGTTTCGTTTTTTCGCTCAAACCGAATTCAAAAGTCGTTCGAAAGGGACAAAACTTTCGATGACTAAAGTAAGTTTTAAAACGGTCTATGTATAAGGCTGTAGGTCTTTTAATAACAATTTTGCCGACTACTTGAAAGTATCTCGGCTTTATCAGATACCTAAAATAGGTTATAAAACGGTCTATGAATAAGGCCTCAAGTCGTATCCACTCAAATCGTACTCTGACGTCACAGCTGAGGTTGGTATCTTTTTTCGACGGAACCGGACGTTCGGCCCGGCGATTAGGAAATTATATTGGGGCTGGGAATTTCTCGCGATATTTTTTCTCTAGGTGTCAGCCCGATTGGTTATTAAACGGGACTCCTGCCCTCTTTTAATTGTCTTACTTGCGCAACTTTTTTAATTTTCTTCTATTGCAATTTGATTGTGATCGTTCTAGAGGATTTGCCGTGAATATTAGAGTAAATGTACTACTAGATCTATTTACATATTAAAATATGCTATAATTTCCGGCTAACCTGCAACTTCTGAACCAAAACGCGCCTTAAATTTTCCAACCTAGGAGGTGAACCTAGAACTTCACGGTTCACAGTTTGAAAACTATTATTATTGTACCTAATACAATTATTTTTTAAAAGGGCTTGCCTCATGCATTGCCTATTTTACAAGGTCTCTCATCAAAAAATAAAAAACAGTAAAATTGATTACCCCAAAAAACTGGGAAACAAATTACGTTATTTTTACTACAACAAAGGGCACGATTAATTACTCGTATTAATTATAACGCTTTTTTCTTATTCTTAAGAACGACCCCTCGCGCCATATGCTAGGGCGCTGATTGTTTACAAGAACCAACCCTTGAAGAATACTTCTTAATGTCGAAATTATGAGTTTCAATGTGTAAGGGCAATCATATTTTTTGTGAAACCTTCTCAAGTTGGACTTCGAATCATTATCAAAATTTTAGTTCCAGCTTCATATTAAACTTTTTTTATGAAAATTTTGATTAATTTGTAAAAGTACATAACGTCGAAATTGCGAGTTTGAATGTAAGTTTTGTATATGTTGTTAAAATCTAGAATAAAAACTTAAAATATAATTTCACTTCAGGTTTTTGTTAAATTTCAATGACGACTGTACATAATGTACATCTTGTTAAAATTTCATTTGTTTGATTGTTTTCTTTTTTCAACTTTATCAAACCTTTCGACTTTCAAGAGTACGTGTTGAATTCTACAACGCTGGCCCAATGCGACCTTCAGCTCAAAATCATCCAGCCCATATTTTCCGTCGTCCAATAACGAGCCATGATCTAATATTCCAACACCCCAGCGCTATTCAAATATACAATATACACGTAAATATACATTTTTCCTTATTCTAATCACAAGTGTTGCGAATCGGGGACACAGGGCTTGTTACAAAGACGGCCCGACTTAACATGACAATCGGTAATGAAAGGCGACTAAAACAATACTCGGGAGAAAAACATGACGCTCTTTCATATGCACATGTATGCAACTAGATTTTAGAATGTACCTTTATATGTTGAAGTAAATATTCATTTTGAAATGAATAGTTCATCCTTTGTAATGTCACGTAAGACATGTATTTTTATCCATTTTGTATAATTCTACGCCTTACTTAAATGACTTAAATGACTGCCTCGGTGGCGTAGTTGTACTACGGTATGATTACCAAGTTGAGGTCTCGGGCTCGAATGCTGGGTAAGGCGAAGTGATATTGGATTTTTCTGTTCATTATCAGCCCGAAGTCAGGAATTTGTGCCCGATATGGTAATAGGCTCACCCCCTATCACACCATGGGACGGAACACACAAGACGAAACGTGGGTGTCCTGGTTGCACCTCTGTCTACCCCTTCTGGGAAAAAGACGTGATGTTTATATATATGTTATATGTATGTATAATTGTACAGGTTATACGTATTGAGATTAATCCAATCAGAAGTAGGTGTTTTAGTCGACGCTGGTCCAATGTAGTTGGTATACTTCACATATCTTTAAAATCCTTGGGGAATACTCTTTAGCCTTAACTTACCTTGGGATGTTTTCTTTCACAGAACAAATGATAATTATGAATCTTCAGGGTACATTTACGTGTGCCATGGGTCAAATCCGCTGTCTCTTATACCTTATTGGTAATATACGCGCATGAAATGAATTTCCCAATCCGGGAGTCCTATCTAGGACCTCACGGTTAAGTCCATTAACCTTCCCACAAATCCAAGTTTAAAAAGAAAGTTAAAAAAAATTACATCCGAGATTCATTGGTATAATATGTGAAGATCCCACGCCGCGCACCTGTTACGCGCACATGTTCCCAAAAATACCGGTAAAACATCACCATTCCGATACCGATGCGTTCCGTTTTTTCGCTGATTTCTCCGTAAAAAGCACTTTATGATGGTGTCGGACAAACAGCTGTTGTACGTTGTTTCAATCGATTTACGATATCAATTCCATTCGCGTTGGGGTTGGAATCGGGTATGTTGTAATTTGTATATTTTTTGGTAATTTGTGCGTGAAATAAAAAACTGTGTAGTATCTACGTGATTAATCCAAAAATGCTTTTATGTTCATTTTTAACATTTATTTTGACCCTAAGTGAGATTAATAGTGTAATTAAATCACCCATAGTAATTAATTCACATGCCAAAATTAAATTAAAATAAAAATGTTAGCCGTCGGCAGTTTCTCACAAATTCCTTGAGACAATTAAAAAAGAAACAAAAAAACAAAACAAAACCGGCGGAACAATTCAAATATGGAATCCGAAGTGACGCGGGCACGCAAACTCTCATTCCGTCACCAAATCCCCGTGGCGCCTTTTGTATTTTTGTAACAAACTTACTACTTAGACGTTTCTTTCTTCCGTTACTTTAATTAGCAACAGAATTGCGTGTTGCTTTTACCTTTTTAATTTAATTACTCGCCACTCGCCAAGACAATGGTTATAATGCGTTCCGCCATTACCGATTGTCGGGACATGCAAATTTTTGTACTTTTGTTTTGTTAAAAATCGGCGTTTTGTTTTTTTTTTTAATTACAAAGGTATTTAATTGTAGGCTTATTGTTAGTTCTTTTTTTATTTTTTCAAGCAAAGGAGGTAATTTAAATGCCGCTTGTGGCTGTCATATGTTTTTGCTTGTGATTTATTTTATACGAGATGTGATGGATCGCGATAAGTTGCTTGAGTTAAGAGCTCATTTAAATTTCATTGTAGGAATTATACTCCGGCGTATTTGAATTTTTATATAAAAATATTTTTGAATGAATTTATATGCCTTTGAAGACGTTTATGGTTTAATTTATAGAACCAGCTTTTATGGAAGTTAAAACGCTGTACATAATATTAAGTTTGATAGAAGTTTGATATTACGATTCATAGAAATCTTGGTTTTATACCTACATGTTACACATTCATCAAACTATTATTTTAATTAAGTAACACAGAATTCATCAATTCTGACTATTCTTTCATGTTAGCCTAAAGAGAATAAACCGCATAAAGCTGTAAAAAAAAAACAAAATAGCACAAAAATAAAATACAGTCATATTCCATTTTTAAAAACTTGACAAGCATCGCATGTCACAGCAATTTAATGACGTCACGGTCCATCACAAAAACGCAGTGTTCTATCGCTTGTTTGTGTGCGGATAAGTGTACCATTATGTTATTATATGCATCTAAAGTTGCATCAGCGCCGGCTAACGGTAACCGCTGTGTGCAATACGCGGCGTTGTGCGACCCAAACTGGTTTTTGTTTAAAACTATATAGATGTATAACACGTTTGGATTTTGCGTGCGGAACGCTCGCGACCTCCGCCGAGAGGACCTCTGTGCTCGTACTTTACGAGATTTGTAATTTTTAATGTTTTTTTTTTACGCAAAGGAAATGCTTTTTGAGGTTTTGGTTTGAATTATTTTAAATTTAGAAATGTCAATGATCAGTGTAATGACGGCACCTATAGGCTAAAGCTGGCCAAAGATTTAATTGGCCACGTACATTTTAATTGAGCGGTGTCATAAATATAGTAAATATCTTAATCTTAATATAAAATACAATAGTTGACTCAGTAAAATAATGTATTACCCTATTATGCAAGTAATTCTTAATTAACACGGAGAGATGTAAAATAGTATGCCTAATTGCGTACTTAAGCTACATAGGACCTATTAGCGATCCCGTTTTTCTTTGTGATTAAAATTGTCCTCCAATCTCCGAACGTATTGAGAAAAAGCATTCAGCCAAAACAATTACTCCTAATCACCAATAGGGTGAAAAAAAATGCGCCAAAGACAATTCATAATCTTCAATCAAAACGTTATCTCAAGATCATTCGGGGCGCCGATCCAAAGATTTTTTTTCACTTAATTTAAACTCAAAAGATACTCGAGTTAATTGCTGGCGGGGCTCCTTTCACAAATCGAACCCGTTTTGTGAACGGCAGAGCGATTCAACGACATTTTCCCCATTTTTTGGCATTCTTAGCGGAGGCGGGACGGGCGCCATTGTAAGAAATTGGTGATTAAAATTCAATTTTGGAACAATCGAGCCGAATGTGTTGGCCGCGAGGTGACGCGGTGCATTTTAATTGGACGAACAGTCCTCGCCGGCAATTACTATTATTCCAATTTTGAATTTTTGGCGGCAATTAGATTAGAAAAGTGGCCAGTCCCATTGTTAGATGTGAACCATAGAGGATGTATTTATAAGTCTTAGAAAATTAAAACTCTTTTTGGTAGTGGCCAGTGTTAATATCATGTAGGATAAATCATAATAACAGAGCATATTTCACGGAAAAGATTTGCAAAATTGACAAGTCTTTACAAGGAGAAAATTGGTTGCGTAACAACTGGCCGCACTTTGCTTTGCCTTTATAACACTTCTTTGTCAGCTTTATTGACTCTGGATAGTCTGTTAATACCCAATATCTATGCTCAAAAACGAAATCATCCACGTTAAAACAAAGCCTAATCACTACAAATTACACACCACAAAAAAATATCTTGATCATTACACCGAATCCAACCGAAATATTATCCACTAAAAAAATAAAAATCCCAACCCTTCACACGCCATGTGCGATGTAATTCATCAAATTAGTCACGAGCGGCGGATGGTCAAACACAAAAATAAAATGGCGTCTCAGCACAATAGCCCCGGAAGATACCTGCGAGTAAAATAATAGCTCCAGCATTAGCATAATAATGCGTTAGCTTCTATTATTTCGTGCATATTGGCTAACATTGGCCCGCGGGCAGCTGCAGTTTTTCGAGGTCATTTATCCGCCGGAATTCGGATGGGCGAGGATAACAATGTCTTTACCCTTTGTAATAATAATTTTTGGACGGTTCTGGCGCTTAGATAGGAATAATGCTGGAATAATTATTGCTTTAAATAAGTAAAGTATTTTTTGTCGGTTTTGGACATGTGATGTAATGGATTTATAGAGAAAAATTATATTGGTTATTTATTTTGAAGGACGAAATTATGAATGTTATTAGCGTAAAATATTGTATTTATATTAAAGTATAAGTTACCACTTAACATAGTGTCTAACCATATGTAATATCAGAATTCTTTTTCCCTGTTCAGTAATCTAAAAACAAATTTAAAACAATCCAGCTTTATCACTGGCCACAAATACAAATTTTAAAACAGAAAAACAAAAACACAATTGACCAATCAAACATCACGTAAAAAAGCGCGGCAATTCCATTTTTAATCTGTATCGCACATGTCAAATTAACAATACGTTTCCGAACGAAAATAACAATTAAATGGGAATTTAAAAAAATAGAGATTGACACAGCCGGACCCTTCGGACGGCGGGGCACAGGTAAAGGGTTGAAATAATAGCCGAAGACAAAAAATGGATCAAGGGTTGAAAGATTTATAAACGAGTATTGTGTTACGATATTGTTTTTACTTTGTAATAATAAGTATGTGAGCGGACGGGTTAAAGTTTAGGGACGTTCGATAGTAGGGACTATAAAATGTTCAATGTTTGTGACGATAAAAAAGGGTTATCAAGTTATCATAGTCCAGGTCTTAGAGTAAGATTGTGGCTATGTGTACCAGAAACTATGTACTAGTTTTCGATTTTCCATCCAAACGCAAATATTTGTCTCAGTGTGGCATCGAATCCGAGCTTCTCGTTTCATAAGCGGCTTCAACTGTCAAATCAACATACGCGTAATGAATCGAGCGTTTAAAAGTATCTCAAAACATCACGTGCTCATTTTAAAGTCATTCAACGTAAAAATCCATTTAAAAACAATAAGCGATAAATCTTCGTAACATTTTCCAACACTTCTTAACACCGCGGGGAAACTTGCAAAAAGTACGAAAAAACGTTCGGAAACTACACACGGCGGAGATAAAACAAGCGGCAGAAGTCGTTAGTGACAACGCCGCCCCCGCAGTCTTCGCCACCGCCTCCTTCGCCACGTATTTTTCGCCACCTCTGTTTTCATCACGACTTCTTTCGCCCATTTTCGCCACTGTCGGTTTCTTTCGCCCATTTTCGCCAATTGAGGCGGAACTTGCCACATTTTGATCGTCCTTCGATACATATAAGTTAAACGTAATAATACACTATTATTATTGTGAATAAGGTCGTCATAAGTCCAGGACAATTTTGACTTTTTAAGTTTCGTATGTATTTTAATTACCTAAATATTTTATCGCTCGTATTAACGGTAAAATAATACACAAAAAACTGGATATCTGCATAAAAGCAAACTAATACTATTTCTGAAGGAAAAAATTACAATAAATAAGAACAAATATATCCTTATTAAAATTTACTAAATACAATATTAAATAAAGTTATGAAAAATTAAAATAACTAAAATATTATGCAGGAAAATTACTAAACTAGTATTTAAATTTATCGTCGCTTATATGTAAAGATAATAACTGTATTTAATATTTTAACATAATGCCCTAACAGACAATAATTAATCACCTACGCACATCCTAAAATAGTCGGCTTAAAATATATGTACTGTGAAGCTCAATATTCTTAAAAACAATAGTTTAAGCCTGTTTAATTTCACTTAAATTCGTTTTAAAAGATTCATAACTAAATATACTTTCGGTTACCAATAGAATTTATAGCAATTTGTTGTTAAAATTAGTAAAATTTTCACTAATATAGCAGTGCTACCAAAAAAATATCTACCACTTTAAAACGCCAATGTTCGACAACGCTCCCTCTATATTTTAAATCTGTATCTGTATCAGCCCATATACGTCCCACTGTAGGGCACGGGCCTCCTCTACAATCGAAAGTACGATTGAGAGTGGTTAGACCATATAGTCCACCACGCTGGCCTAGTGCGCGTTGGCGGACTTTTACATACCATATAAATTTATACAAATCGCTATGGTATGCAGGTTTCCTCACGATGTTTTCCTTCACCGTTACAGTGCGTGGTGATTGACTATCAATACACACATGACTCCGAATAGTCAGGTGTGCCCTGGGATTTGAACCCGCGACCACCGCGAACATGTAGGCAGCCGCGTCTGGTCCGTTACCAACAGGCCACCGCGCACCTATAAATACTAAAAGCAATTTATAACAAAACAAAAGACAGTCCACTTCAGTTCCATAATATTTCGAGCGCAATGTTGAAAAGTGTAGCCTTTTCAGTAGTTCCGTATCTTTTAACTCGACTGCGCTTGAGATTTTAAAATGCTGTTGAGCTGAAAGTTTGCGGAAAGTTCCTCGTTTTTTCCTCGTTGCCGACCTTTAGAAACATTCGCGCGATGAATAGGTAAAGACTTGGAGTATTATTGCGAGTAAAAATGTCTACTATTTTTGTTGGACTTGTTTTATTCAGCGCTAGTTTGGATCTGTGTAAAACTGTTTTGGGAGATGAAGCGTGGGATGTATTACTGTGGTAAATTACGTCGATCTGTTGCTAATTTGTTTGTTCAACATACATACATAAACTCACGCCTTTTTTTCAGAGGGGGTAGGCAGAGGCATGACACCCACATTTTGCCTTGTATTTTCCGTCCCACGATGTGATAGTGCAAGCCCATCGCCATATCAGGCACAATTTTTTTGGGTAATTATTATGGGCCGTGAATGAATGAAATAATTTATAATTATTGGCCGCGCATTAGCGTTGTCTATTTCTTAAGATCGGTTAGTGTTGTGGATCTTTGGATTTTTTCTGCTGTGTCGGCTAAAGAAAGATTTTTACCATAAGATAAAAGAAATACCCTACGTCGGGCTATTCAATTATTTATTATTGCATTATCTTTCTCCTTAACTCAACTGGATCATTAAATATTATGCTAATTATATATTTTTTCCACGCAGCAACATATCGGGTATTTTTTTTAATACAATACAATATAATATTTTTTTTGTCAACTACATACATATACACACGCCTTTTTCCCAGAAGGGATAGGCAGAGGTGCTACCAGAACACCCACGTTTCGCCTTGTATATTCCGTCCCACGATGTGATAGGGGGCAAGCCTATCGCCATATCGGGCACAAATTCCTGACGCCGGGTTAAAAATGAATAGAAAAATGCAATATCATTTAATATTATTGTCAACTGATACAAAAAAAAATACAAAAACAAAACAAAAATACTTACATAAATAGAAATAGTTCGCAGGCAAAGTCACGGGTAAAACCTATAGGCTATAAATAATAAACCCAAAGACGTCGAGATGTCTCCACTGTTCCTTTTTCTCAAAACTCCTCGAGTTTTTATTTGACCAGTGAAGCGTTCGCGAGATAGCGGTGCGGTGAAAATTAAAAAAAAGATACGAAAAGAAACGAAAGAAAAAGGTAAAGAAAGGAAAGATAAAACCCGGGGAGGATGGGTACGCGGCGAGTTGGGAATTCTTCGCAAAACTGTTTGCTTTTTTCAACTGAATACAATTAAAAAGTTACTCGGATTTTTCTCAGATTGCCTTCGTTGAGTGAGAGGGGTTTTTAATGTAAGGGTTTAGGATCTCATGAATGTGTTGAAAAGTTCTAGATGTTTCCTTTTTATTTTTTTATTTAATAGCTTGGTTTGGAGGTTACGAATATGTGTAGTTTGTTTCGTCCTATGTTGTTTGTAAGTGTAATAGAGGTAGGTTTTTAGTAAAGAGGTCGGACTTCAAATATTGTAGTTTGTCGTTGTTATCAAATTCCATAGAAAGTATCATTTTTGTTATTCTGGCATACGCATTACATGATTTTTAGGCATCATAGAAAGATTTAAAATAGGAAGAAATTATCTTATCCCGGACAAATAATGTTTTGCAAATCGGGGCTACATCAAAATGTCTGTACCTAGGACTCTTAATGCACCTTACGGTTCGTAGGCCATGCAACCACTAGACCGTCATGAGATTTGTTACTCAAAGCTTAGTCTAACCACAGTTGGGATGTTACAATTTCAAACCGTTTGATGATTATACGTTTTTCATTTGATAGCCAGTAGTATAAAACAGCGGTAATTGTTAATACCTTTGCACTGCACTCGTTACCAATTCATAGACAAACTAGTTATTTCTTTTTTCAAAAACCAATCTCTATTCGCGATCGCATAGTCCAGTGATTTCGAATGCATTCAATAATAAAATTTTCAACGGTATACGTACAAAAACATGGCGGACAGTTTACAATCGGCACACCAATTTTGAATATTCAAATATCGAAGCCAAAATTTAACGGGCGCAAAACAAAATGGCGGTGCGGCGTCCATATATTTTAACGGTACGTCAATACGAAATTCCGCCCGTCGAACGCAGGTGGAATACTATTATATTTTTTTTCATGCCCGCTGCCCACCCCGAAATAGTTGGGGGCGAGGGTGGGAATAGTTGGGAGTGCGTGACCCGGGACCCACCCCTCGCGGGCGGCCGGCGGGGGGCCGCGGAGGGTCGCGGGGGGCGCGCGGGGGTCACGAGCGGCGGGGGGTTCGCGCCCCCGCGGCCGGCTGCACTTACCATGTGTGCACGCAAATTCATGTCCAATAATATAAATTTCCAATAGCTATGATAAATGCAGCATTCATATTATGTATTTACACGCTTTCGTGTGCCGCTCGCGTTTTATCTCAACTGTTTGTGATTATTTCAGACGCATTTAATGTGTTGCTACGAAAAGGTTATTTTTAATGTCCTGTCTGCATAATACAAGATGTTTAACAAACTCGTTCTGCCGGGTATTGGTTTGGAATATGATTGGCACACCTAATATTACTGGGTATAAAATATATTACGGACCATTGTATCTCTACAAAGGCAATTTTCAATTGAAATTTACGCAATATGCATCCATCCATCAGATATTATCACGGTCTTTGCGTTTACAAGACAAGTTTAACCTAATAGTTTTTGATGAAGGAACTTAAGTTACCTACCTCTTTGGCTAAGACTCAATAACCTTTTCCGTTTCCTCATAGATAAAAAAAAACTGAAATGAAATTTATAAAGCGGCAAAAACGCGTGAATTACTCGGATGCAAGTCGAAATGGCGCGTAAGACGCGTTCCAAATTCAAAAATAAATTCTCAACACACACGCGCCCGTCGGCGTGTCGTGTTTTAAAATCGACGTGCTGTGTTACGCATTTCGCGGCGTTTATTTTTGAATTACGAACAAAGATAAAACTGATCTAAGGGAATTATAATTTTTAAATTATTTTTAATAGAAAAATAATCATTGAGCCATTTTTGGCAATGCCTGATCAAAATTGGTCTTAAGGTTTCTTTGTCTCTTTCATATTACCGACCTATCGTATTATAGCCATGATATAAGTGTTTAGGTTTGTGTTTTGTAGATGCAGTTACGTACTCATATTTTAAAAATATTACAAACGCAATTAATCAAAATAAAAACACATTCACGTACTAAATCACATACAAAATTCAAAGCCAACCAAAAACGCCGCCAAAGTAATATCACAGGAAAATTAGTTTTTTAACCCATTATAGTTAACAACTTTAATAAAAGCAATTTACTCGAAACTAGGCGGAACAGCGAAATACCTACGTCAAACAAAAACGTATATAATCTGTGGGTTATTTTTTTAATTCTCGCCTAGGCACTGGCAAGAATGTTTCATGCCTACGCATTCAGTCAAAAGGCTCTTGTATTACTGTAGGGAAGTACTTTTGTATGTAAATCAAATGCGTAGGCTTTAGCTAGGCTGCCTAGGTCTTTGTGAACGTTGCAGACCTGGATTTGTAATACCTACAAATGTTTTAAGACGAGCTTTTTACTTATGTATATAATTTGAATGGCGTTTAACGGTTGTTTAGGTTGTTTAACCGATTTGTGAAGAGTTACTAACTATAAATTTTAATAAAAGGTATAGATATTAGAATTAAAAATACATTGGTATCTGTACTGAAATTGATACTTATCACTTATGAAGTTTTTATACTTTTTGCATACCATATTGTTTTTTAAAATATAATATATTACCTATGACCTATAGAGTTTGAACTTAAATCACTGCAGATTTGAAACCTACACCACAAGAACATTAATCCAGGCTTAATAACTTAGCCACGATACTCCATGACTAAATTGGGAAATAAACGCACTTTAAGAATCTATTAGGTACAGATTAGCTAAACTTTTAACATTTATAAATTAACCGGTGATACGCGAATATATTTGCATCCGCGATCATTCCCACGGTAAGCTCGTGACGGCTCGAGATAAAATGTGGCCTAAAACCTGGGACGTAAATCGGCATTATACCTAGATCTGCACCTAGGACATAAATCGGCAACACGTAACCTAAACAGATTGCCGGTATGAACGTCTTTCGTAAACTTTGCCACCGTATTATTGGAATTAAAAAGTAATATATCTAGTCTATGACGAGTTCTGTTCTATTTGTAAAAATTTGAAATTGGAATTCAATTTTCTCTAATGACTCTACTGGGTAATGTTCGACTGTTAAAAATTTGAATATGGAATTTGATGTTCTTTTAGGTTTTGAGTTATGGATATTAGTGTGGAGGCAATTAATAAAGAAGTTTAAACCTTTATGTAATGTGTTTCTTTGTCGGATAATATAATTATATTAATACTTGATAAATAAATTGAACGAAGAAAAACCAAGGAAACAAGATGAAATTCATCTTAAATTCGTGTTTATTGTGTAATACAAGATCGGTGTAAATTTCTGGACTATTGCCAAAAACATTCTTTTTTGGTTTCCGTTTAGGTGATTATGTAAACTCCTTTCCTTAACAACAGGGTGACTTTATGCAATATTTTTAAGATCACTTGCCTATAATTGCCTTGTAATATTGCTCATAATATTTTGTCATTAATTAATATTTAAATACATACATAGTTCTACATTCACATGAAATCTTCTAATGTAGCTCAGATTTATTAGTATCCATTTTCATATAGTAGCCATTTTCATCAAGATTATTACAAACGGACCGTGTTGCTTTACCCTTACCTAGGTACATATGGAAGCCGATCCAATTTTTGTCAACCAATTTTTTTTTTAAACAAAGGAATCTGAATATTAAAATGCCAATAATACAGTTTAAAATTAATTTGCAATCTCGGCGAGATAGCATCCTTTTGCGGCGCGCATCGTCCAAACGGTGCTAAGGTAAGCGCCTTTCCCTTGCCTACATTTATTCATAGAGAAATAACAAAAATAACCATAGACAAACCCACCAGTGTAGCTTGAGCCGCGCTGTGCCTCTCTCCTTTAGAGTTTAAGGCGCAGACATATAATTTTGAGCTGTTTAAGGCATTACGAATTTGTTCCGATTGTTTTGAAGTGTTATCGAGTGGTGTTTTAATAGTAAGTAGTTGTAGGCCACTGGTTTCATATAAACTTCGGTTTTAGACATAATTCATTTTTGTTTTGCGATATCTGTATAACATACAGGCAATTTAAAGGTCGTCTTTGGCCTTCAGGTTACGCTGAATTGCGAATGCGTATTAGTAGATTGTGTGTAAAATGTTAAATTAGGTTTCGAACATTTTATATTACCTATTTTTAACAACCGTGACGGATAACTTGACAATACTATCAAACACGCTCACCTTAATAATAAAACATAGAAACACAATTAGATCCGGTCGTAATACATCCGTCTTTTTTATAAACACGATAACCGGTTAGTAAATAATCAAATACATCCAAAATAAATCAGATCTTGTGAAATAAATCCTCATTATATGAATTATAATCTTGTCATTACAAAACAATTACAAATTATAACACACATAGTTTTGTATTAATGTTTAAACGTAAAAAAACATTTATTCAAAAACGCAGCACGAATTAGACGCAATACAAAACAATTACAAATTATAGCACACAGTTTTATAATAACACTTTAACATCTTCTTTTTCTTCACACAACATTTTAATATCAAAAACAAAAAAATATTAATTCAAAAATACAGCACACCTTAAGCAAAGATTGTGCGAGGGGTCAAGTAACATTGGCGGGTATTGCGTAGGTTGTATCGCAGTGTATAGGTTGAAAAATGGCGACCGAGCCACAATAGTATGGGGAACGTCGAACCAGGAAGATATATTCTCTATGGACGAGATTAATCTATGCTCTCTGTGCTCGTGTGTGTGCCTGTAATTTTTTTATGATGTAAGGCGGTGTCCATTACTGGGTATTGTAGTTTAGCGGATTTTTTGGATTTGAGTTTTTAAAAGTTTGTTGATGTTTTGGTAAGATATGTTTTATGAGTTTATGATTATTCTTTGTGCCAATATCGTTAATTTGTTTCAAACAACGTCAGATAATTATACTGCGTTAATAATTAAAAGTAGGTAAAATATGTTCATAGAAATAAAATACTTTATAATTATAGTCAAGCGGTGCATAATATTTAAAGCAGATACATTTTATTAAAAAAATAGACAATTAATATTCATATTGACTAGTTAGGATTATTAATAGAAATAAAACGATTATATTGTTATACATATTATGTTAATAAATATTGCTTTAGTGATTTAATCATATTTTTGTTGTCCGTAATTTAAATTATTGCTGTATTATATATGGTCATACTTGTATACTTTTTAATATCTTGTTTCTTTTTTGTTAGTTATTAGACCATCTAGATATCAAACGAGTTACTTCCAATTACAAAAAAAGAAAACATAAAAAATTCAAAAATCGAATTCTCGATTTTAGGTCTTAACACTCGTAACTTAGCCTTATCTATAAGGATTTACGTCGTCAACCTACAATAAATACATATAAAACACAATATTTGTCTGTTTGTACAAACGCTCGTACCTTGAGCACCACTTGACCGATTTTGATGCAATTTTACCGTTACGTAGTTCCTTGAGAGAGGCTTTGTGTGAATCATTGGTCCTACGCTAAGGATGATTTGTGGTTTTATGCACTTTATTTTTGATATATTATTCCATAAGTTCAGTTTAATAGAACCAGTTATGGACATAGGAAGTGAACGCTGGTTGAATGAAGCATGGTTTTTTTTGGTGGATGATTTTTTATTTTTTTAAAAGATGGAAGCATGGGCCTGTATGAGATTTTTTTTTTAAAAGAGGAAAATTAGGTTCTTAGATTAGACTTCTATTCAGTAGTAATCTTGTAGATGATAATGAGGTAATATCTGGTTTTAATGGTTTACAGTTTAATTACTTTAATTACACACTAGAGAAATTAAGACTTTATACTGCACGGTCATTGAGTTAGTAGTTATTAAGCCTAAAGAAAAAAATAGTACCTACTACATTATATTTTATTATAAAATTTGATGTAACCTATAATTATATAATGGATTCTTAGACCCGTCCGTCCAATTTTCAGTCCGCCCCGTGACCACGAAAGCTGTAAAGTAATCGAAACGTCTCGTTGGAAATTAAAAAATGTAAAAATGTAACTAAATTCGCATTACAATCCGTAAAAAATAGTTTTTAATTTATAAATATATGTCTTTAGTTATTAAATACAGATACATAATTATTAAATACACCCAACAATGACCCATGGGTCTGCCCGCAATTATATACCAAATCTTACGCCATGAGTTTTATACCAAACTCCCTTTTGGTCATACAACACTCACACCCGAAACAAAGGTCACGGCATAGGAACCAAATTCACGACCTATCGTTTCAGAGCATGTAATTAAACGTTGCTATATTTAGAAAATATGTCGATCTATTGATCCGTTGTTATTTTAAGGACAAAAAGAAAATATAGCATTTTTATTAGGTACCTATTTACTATAGATTACATACAAAACAACAACAAAATAATTATTACTATAGATACTAAACACATATTAATCGTTCATGATGGATTTTACATTTGATAAATTGCAATAAAGTTATATGGAATATTTAAATTCCTTTCTATATATTTTTTGGCTTGGCGGTGACTGCACTGCACCTGATGGTAAACATAAGGAGTCGAGATAGAGGCGAACTGTGACGACATTAGTATCATCATCTGATGATGCCTATACTGTTGTCCACTGTTGGACATTGGCCTCCAAATTGCACCATTTCACCGTCTTCGGCTTGTCGCATCCAGCATCTGCCAGCGACCTTTAGCAAAGCGTCACTCCACCTGGCTTCTTGGACACAATTATGCCGGCCAACTTATAAAATACTAATAATGTATTGAAAGCGATGTTGTGAATCATGTTCCAATATTGTGAGATAATAATTGCAAATGCCCATAAAATTACAAACATATTATAATTGTGTTGTAAATATAACTCATTCAATACAAAACCAGTAAAAAAACATTCATTCAAGACATTTCATTCATTCGTACACGACGCATACACACCTGTTATATAATTGGGGTCATTTATCACTGCGACTTGCAAGTGACTGATCTCATACGTATTTTTAAAGAGACTTTTATCAGCGGACTCAATAGAAGCAATTTACTTGTAAAATTTAGTGCCAATATAGCGATGGGCCCGTTACTGACAGCGCTACGAACCTATCTGCGATACGAGTGGGGACTCGTTGACCTTTGCACTTTGTATTTTTATTGGATCTCGTTTATTTTTATTTGTTAAAGGTTATGCTGGTATAGTCTAGGTCAGGTATTTTTGCCACGATCTATACAATGTTTGTGATCTAATTTAAATGGTTGTGGGGGAATAATTACGATATAAATTAATATCAAATAATTGATTGGCCTATTGACCTATGAATGACATATGACATATGACATATTATTCAGCATAGACGCTCTTCTTTTGCCAAAAAATTCTAAAACAATTTTGCATGTGATTTTCACTAACAATCTACTTTCCCACGCCAAAACTACAACCTCTTTACACCAAAAAAGTCTATTACCCAACCCAGCATCCTGACAGCGATACCGTCCCGACTAAACAAATAATATTAACGTCCGTACATCTAGTGGTATCTGAGGAATAATTTCGCGATATCTTCGTACGAGTACGAACGCATTCCGCACGCACACATTCGCGCTCGGGCCACGGACGCGACGCGCCAGGCGTGTGTGCGAGTCAATGACCCCACTCGCTCGCACTACGGGCTAAATGCGCGTTCGTATTATGGTCTTATTTTTAAAAATGGAACGCGCCGGCTTTCTCTCGTTGGGCTAGGTCGCGGATTTCGGGTTCGCGTGCGGGTTGACCGGTTGCGTAATGCGTAATGGCCTTCGGGTCGTGATCGATTTTCGGAATTTATCGATTTTGTAAGAATTTTTTAATCGATTGATTTTATGTAAGTTTTACAAATGTATGTGTCACTGACCTTTTTCTATTCAAAAAATGTTGCCATCAAGGCAACCTATATACGATGATACTCATTAGACTAAACTCCTTAGTACATACTCCGTAATATTTTTACAGTCGGTCCTAAAAATTCACCTGTTAAGGGCATGGCCACACCATCCTCAATCTAACACCATACCCACACAAGCCGCTCCGCTGTTTTGATATTAACTATATATTTGTCTGCCAGGCGAACGGCCGTATAAATGCCACCTACCAGACTGCGGACGCGCCTTCATCCAGCTGTCGAACCTGCAGCAGCACCTAAGGAACCACGACGCACAAGTGGAAAGGGCCAAGAACAGGCCCTTCCACTGCAACATCTGTGGAAAGGGATTCGCCACTGAGAGCAGCCTCAGAACGCACACCGCCAAGGTCAGTATCTAGATGGAATTCAACTACGCTGAGACTTCAGTATTTGGATGAAATTCAACTAAGATGAGACTGGGTTCAGTATTTGAATGGAATTCAACTTACTTAAGACCATCTGGGTGAATTAGAATTGATGGATGGAATTAAATATGAAAGAATTATCACCAATGGTTACAATAACGACATATTGTTTAAAGTTATTAATTGGTTCCTTAAATTTTGATTTTCAAAATTGTTTTTGATACAGCTATAATTCATACAAGAGCGTTATCAGGAAGTAATGTTCTTGGAAAAGCTAAATTAAGACAAAATATGTTAAGGATAATTAATGAAATGGAAATTAGTATTCAGTTTTATTAATTCCTTTGACGTATTTATAGAAACTGGATTTATTCAGCATAAATGAAATTAGGTACATCATTACAAAATTCGTTCCGCTTTAATTCAAAGAGGATAATGAAGATAATTTGTCGATTAGTCTGTGTAGATAATCATCGATCTTCAATATTTTACTATAATTGTTAATTTCAAGGCTATATGGCCTAACCACTCTCAATCGTACTCTCGATTGTAGAGGAGACCCGTGCCCTGCAGTGGGACGTATATGGCGTGATGCAGTACAGTACAGTTAATTTCTAGGCATGTTACTGAATTTTCTTTTTTGAAAATTTTGAAGTTGGTGAAAAACAATATCCTGATGGTTTTTCGTGATTGAAATTACTATTAAGGTATAAAATATCTTTGGATATGAGCTTAAAATAAACTTAGATTTAACTTAGCACTGGATTTCTGAATTACAGAATAATTGAGGGTGTTTTTATTTTGAATACTATATCAAAATTTATGAATATTACATTTATTTATTATTTTTACGTTTATATAACATATGTAATTATGTTTTCTTTCAGTTACAATATTTTTTTAATTTTATTTTATGAAATGCAATCGCATTTCAACAAAAATCAAAATTGACTTTTGGCAGATTTTTATTTTCAAAATTCCCATCTGACCTTACTGTATATATCGTGTTTTTTGTTACTGTGAATGTGTGCTAATTTTTTAATGCTATGCCCGCCGCGCCACCCCGTCGGTGGATCAGGAGCTTCAGCTGCACCTTGGTGTTTTGCAGCAACACGCCGCCCTCATGATAGGTGGCGCTACCGCCACCCCTTGCCCCATATGCCACAAAGTTGTGTTCGGTGGCGAAGCCCTAGTAGAACACATGAAGAACACTCACAAGGACCCGAACGCGTCCGGTGTTGCCAGTAAGTTTGCCGAATGGGGACGTTCGGTTTTTGAATTCGAATTGTCAGTGAAGTCTTGTCAAAAGGAACGTTTACGACGTTCCTTTTTCGAATTTTCGTTTTTAAATTAAGTTCGCCTCTTTTGTGACGATCGTTTTCAAATTTGGAAAATGATTTTTGAATTTAGAATACGATTTTTTTCACACGACGTCACAGACGGGGCTGTTAGCTGTAAGGTTTGCGAGCTGGAAGCTTGCTAACTTTCGCGCCGCGCGACGGTTATAATAAATTAGTTTTGATAGTCGAAACATTACGCTACATGATATTTCGCATTACAAAGCTTCCAGTTGGCACAAAGCCACAAGGGGTGTTGGTTTTAAAATTAACGGTAAAACAAAAACGTATCGTTTCCATAAATCTCAACGAGTGAGTTAATAAATAAGCTGGTTTGGAACGCGGTCTCAAGGAATGGATGTTATTGTTTAGCCACATCGGCTGGCCGGGGTTGTTTTGCAAACATTTTGTCAATCGCTTTAAAAACAAATTCTTCGGATGGCGTTCCAAACTATCATAACACGTTTGTGTTTATACTTTATGTTACATTTAATCAATTTTCCGAACGTTTATTTGTTCCGCTAATTGCGTTCGTGTTTTCATTTCGCCGATAGCCGGGTTTTGTATTTGTTTATTTTTGTAACTTCCTTTTCATTTACGTTCGAAATTATCTTCCGTCGTTCATTTATTTTCGAAATCTCCATTTATTTTCATTATTGTTTCGTTACTAGTTAAGTTTGTAGGCGACTTTTTTGCGGCATGTCGACCCCACTCAAAAAATTACAAAAATATTTTTGTATATCCTCTCTCAACCCAGAAAAGTCGTCTACCGTCGTCGCTGTACTAACAACCATAACTAACCAGTGCATTTTTTTTTCTCCCTCCCCCCTCACCTTTTCTAACCCACTAACCTTCCCCTCCTGGCTGTCGTCGCAGGCCCCCCTGCCACGTCGCCGTACCCCACTCAAGCTAAACCAAATGATCCTTATATAGCCAAGCGGAGGACGGCCAACCACCCGTGTCCTGTCTGCGGGAAGCATTACGTCAACGAGGGGTCGTTGAGGAAGCACCTGGCTTGTCATCCAGAAACCCAGCTCACCAGCGGACTCAGGATGTGGCCTTGTTCGGTTTGCCAGGCCGTGTTTACACATGAAAGTGGTATGTATATATTTTAAAACTTTTTTTTATTTAGGACCTGATATGCTGAGTGCAGGCAGAATAAACGCCGATTGGGATGGTCTCTTGCTATTCGACACAATTATGCCGGCCCACTGCTTCTCCACGCTGTTGTGGAACGATCCTGGATTACAGAAAGAAGAATTATATAAACTCTATCTTGCTCTAAGTAGAGACTATCCAATCCAGAGCCCACTTCTTGAAACAAGCTCTTCTCAAGAATTTCTATGGCATGTGAAGTCTGCAATAGACTAGCGTCGCTGTGGCTTGGGCGCTCTCAATCTTGAATAAGACCTGTGTTCTCAAGCAAGTCATGTAGGGGTTGATTTCATTATCTTGCTTTTATTCAATCACTACGAGGTTGTTTCTTTCGTCTTCAATATTATTTGTCTTTAAAGCCTCGGTTCTTGAAGCATTCGCAACTAACTCTATCTACTAATAGTTTTATCGTATATTTTAGACATGAATTATAATACTTCTAAATAGTCTTTACTTCTTTTGAACCGTTCATATTATCTCCGCTTCGGAACGTGTTATGCCAATGAAAAAAAAACGGCGACACGACCTTCCTAACGAAAAGAACTGTTGTTCTTCTTGTATTAAATAAATAAACCTTTATCACTATTAAATTTAAGAATTAGTTGCTGACGTACGTAAGTTCGTAAACATTATTCCGTAATAAAGTCTAATCGCAATAAATTAATTTAAATGAAAGTTCAAGTTGAAATAAGCACCTTTCCATTCACAAACAACATAATATTCCAGGCCTACTCTCTCACATGGAGCACATGAGGATGGAACCCAAGCACCAGTTCGCGGCGCAGTACGTGCTGTCCCGAGCCGCGGCCGAGCGGCGCGAGCGCGACTTGCTCGCCGCAGTGTCCGCGTCCGCTGGCGGCTCCGGCCTGCTCAACCTGGCGCCACCCTCGCCCGCGCACTCCGACTCCTCCTCCAACGGCCGCCTGTCCTCCTCCGCCGGCTCCGACGCGGGCGCCGCCGTCAACAAGCTCAGCGACCTGCTGCGCTCCGCCAACAACGGACACCAGGCCTACGGCGACGAGCGGGTCGCCGCCATCGCCGCCGCCGCCGCCAACATGATGGCGCAGCCCGGCGAGGGCGCCAGCGCCGTCCAAGTAGCCGCCGCCAACCTTGTCTCCGCCATGAGGCAACAACTCGCTCGAGAACCCCCGCCGACGCAGCCACCCGCTGAAACGCCACCGGCTCCAAACGAAGCGGCGCTCAGGATCCAACAAGCTGAAGCACTCCTCAGAAGCCAGGCCGAGGCGCTCCGACTGGCGGTCTCGCAAGCCGCGCAAGCACACGGAAATGACGCACCCAGCCCGTTGAGACACAACGGCGGGTTCCCCCCACAAGCACCCAATGACGCGAGTGGACAGCTATCACCAGAACTAGTTGAGGCTTTCAGAATCGCGCAAGAACAGAGATTAGAACAGGCGTTGAGATTGCACGACCCGAGAATGCTGGGCTTCAACCTTCCATCGCCAGTGCAGCAAGCCGCCCAGCAGGCTGCACAGCAAGCCGCGCAGCAAGCCGTCGCGGCACAGCAGGTGGCGGCGGCACAGCAGGCCGCGCAACAAGTGGCCCAGCAAGCCGCGCAGGCCGCTCAGGTCGCGCAAGCCGCGCAGGCCGCCCAGCAAGCCGCGCAGCAGGCAGCACAGCAGGCCGTCCAGCAGCAGCACATGCAGCAGCAAGCCGCACAGGCCGCGCACGCTGCACAAGCCGCACAAGCCGCGCAGGCCGCGCAGCAAGCCGCCCAACAAGCTGTCCACCTCCAACAGAATCCTCAGCCATGAAAATTCAGCTATTACTAATCCGACGCGATTTCGACGCAATAATAAAATTTATCTAGTTCGTAAGGGTCAGATGCAAAAATAGTTTTTTCGTATTTTTAGGACGTAAACAGAATAAAAAGTGTTATTTGAACGGAGAGTGAGCGAAATCGCCTCTGATTAGTAATTGTGTTTCATTATTGTTTTCGCAGAGTTAGTTTGGAATCAAAAATTTTAAAGTTTTTGTTGTGTGTTGACCGCAAAAGTATACAGATATAATGTTAATTAACAATACGCGCATTAAATAGTACTAATTGTTGTAAATACGAAAACGTTTAGAGAAAACAAAATTTTAATGTAAATACATGGAAAAAAGTACCTTAAAACTTAGTCGAATGTTTGAACAAAAATATGGAACAAAAACTCGCCCGAACAATCAATTAGATATTAGTGAAAACGACAAATAATAATGAGTGCAATCTTGGTGTGTTGAATCAGTTGGTATGTTTCATTAGAGTTAACATATATATGTATATTTATTTATAGTTATTGTCACAGAGCTGCGTATTTAGCTAAACAATTTTGGATGTGCCAAAATGTTTTAACACATTTATTTTTAAAGCATTTAGTGACACTGCAATATTTAGTTGCATATTAAATTTCCTTAGTTATACATATATTTTAAAATATAGTAAATCTTTTTTCATTTATTAATATATTATTTTCACGCAATAACAAATCTTATGCTAGTCACGTTTCGAACGCACAAATTGTCTTTATATACATTTGAGAAACGTTTCATTTATTATTATTTCATTCAAAATCGTTTCATTTCTTTCGCGATATCTTTTAATACAAATGCCATATTAGATAATAAATTGTAAATATTAGATATATTTAAGTACCGTTGATGCTTTTGTTTCATTAACAAATTTATGTTTATTTTATTTCATTTATTTTTTCTATTTTTATTTTTGAAATCGACGAATATAATTATTTACAATTATGTACATTTGTATATAAAATTTATTGATTTTTTTCAGAAGACTGCCGTTACTTATCTTTTTTTGTAAATACGATTAAATAATTGAGTTTTTATTAAAAAGAAAATAATTTTTACTAATAAAAATAGCGACTTTTCACTGAACATACGTACAGGTCAAGACAATGCAATATAGGACACGTCGAAGACACTTTACCACTCTCGGCTTCGACAAACTACTTGAGGATACAAAACAAAAGAAAAAAACACGAGACATTCTTTTCAACACGGATGTTCATACAATAGCCCAAACTATTACATTTAATTTTTAATTTCATATGATATAAACAATTTAAATGAACAGCAATAGCCCAGTTGATCATTTCAAATGGTTTTAAATGAAACGTAAATGTTCATTTAGCCAATAGTCACAGCAAGTGTTACAGTTGCCTCTGCAATAGAATTATAGTTTTACTAAAGGTTGCAAAACATTCCCCCCCGCCCGCGCGCGCCGAGGGGGGGATACTTTTGTAATCCGACATATAAGAGAATGTCAAGTGTTGCCGAATAATAATTCTTTTAATATTATCATCATGTATTATAAATAAGTGACAATCGTCGTGAACAATCAATGTTGCAATTGCATTGTGCCATTTATTGTTCAAAATAATTGTTTTATACGTGTAATCGTAAAGTAGGTAAGGTATAGTAAGCTGATTTTAATGTACGTAATTATTTCATTCTTGAATTAATATCGGCGGGCCCACACCCCGTCGATGTCAACAGATATGAAAAAAAAAATGCAATAGCCCAAAAATCGTTTATAATTTACGAGTAATGTTTTTTTGACGAGAATTGTTTTCTACGATGTTTGTTTTACATTTACGTAAGTTGTTTTTGAAATGCAAAACTTTTCGGCGTATTTTTAATTATGATTTGGTGAGAGATCGGCCGGTACTAACGAGACGCGAGGCATCCCGACTATGATTGTTATTTCAAGGAAACGTTTATACATTTTTCGAAATAAAAATACAAATTCCGACTGAAACAAAACTACAAAAATTAAACTATTACGGCAATAAAAATTCACGTGAACGGATCGCTATTTATGTAAAAAAAACATATTGTCCTCATAAATTTAATATATAAATAAATTTTTAATATAAACAACAAAAGAAGTTCCTATGAATATTGTATAAACTGTATTGTTTTAAATTTAGGTCTTAGTAGAGGGGGAAAAAAAAATTTATGGACGTTTGGTATTTTTAAAGTTATTATAACAGCGTTAGGGGACTGAACTCGGTGCGGCGAGTTGTAAAAAACAAGAAGCACGGATCCTGAATCCTAATGTTTAGATGTTTAGATCAAAACGTTACGTTTCCAAGAAAGTGTTCAAGTGACATCGGGGCGCGCCCGCGGCCCCGGCCCCCGCCGCGCTATATTTAACCGTAATTTGTATTAGATAAAAAAAATATTCATTGTATTTTGGATGACGAAAATTTATGTATTTCTTTGGGAGATACGCGTAGTGTTAGGACGGGCGGCGGCGCGGGGCGCGCGGGCGGGCCCACCCTCCTTCTGTGATCATCGAAATGGTATAGTTACAGATCGTGTCTGCGAGTTGTCCGTGGTTGTTTTACATTTTCCGTTTATCGATACCGAAATTTTTCAAATGTTACACGAAAATATAAAAATGATTTTTGAAAAAAAAATGATTTTCTACATTTTATTTTTAACGAAAATTCTATAGTTAAGCTGTGTACATTTAATATTAATGCCCTGCGAGGCATCCGCGGGGTCTGCGAGTCCCGGACTCGTCCCGGACTCGCAGAGCCCGTGCTTAGAGTCAATAGTACTGGATTCAGTTGAACCTTGTGGATACACAACTTATAAGGTGCGTTGTCAGCAGTGGCTGATGGAATGGATGCGACATATAAGATGTTGTAGTTTTATTGGCTATTAAAGTTGAATTAGTTGTTTTGTGGTTATGTTACTAGGTGAATACGTTGAGACTTTTCGTGGGGTTCGTTTGGGAAGGGGATGAAAAAAGGGGTTATAAAGTAAATCAAAAAAACTGTTTCAAACGATCGTTTCGCAACAAAACACGCGATTACATTACATTTAATTTTACAAGTTTGAACTTGGTGGGCGCCCGCGAATGTGATTGTTTTCGTGGGCGCCCACGGGGTGTTGTTAAGTTTTTAATAATAGATTGCTGTTGTTTTGAATTTAAACATCCTTATTGACTGTTATCGATGATTTTTTGATTTTCGCCGCTTGTTCGTATTCTGTTTGTTGTAAAACGGCTTGTTTTATGAGATATTTAGCTAAATATACACATTTATTCGTAAGTTAAGTGTAGACAGGATAGCCAGGTTTTCAATTTATAAACACAAAGTAGTTATTGCATGTATCTTATCGTAAGTTAGCGTAATTAATGTAATGTAATACAAAAGAAGGGCTTCTTTGTAAAAACTATTAAATATCCATTCCTCTTTAAAAAGTACTAACATTTCTCTCTGCCTAAGCTACGCGGCTTTTAGAAATAAGCGTAAAATATTTTTTATAAACAAGCCCGTTAAAGTAACAAAAATCAAGCACGATCCCGTGTGCTTAGTTTTTGTTATGTCCGTAGTGAACAACGAATAAAAAAAAACACATAAATACAAAAAAAAAATATCCGTGTACTTATACGTACTTAAATGTCATAGGTATTGGAATCTATTATTGGTGTTTTATGGGAATAACCCTGTATGTAAGTCGCATCCATTTTTAAAGTCACACAAAAATTCAAAAACACGAAATTCAAATTGATTTAAATAAAGAACGCAATCGAAATTTATTCCGGAATCAAACGAAATTAATTTAATTAATAATAAACATTTACGGCAATAAATAAAATACATTTTGTAAACATTTTTGACGAAGTATTTATAAGCTGACAGCGCATTGTACTTTTTGTCTACTTTATCGTACGCCTAGCCTCGGTAATGTCACATGTGGCATTTACGTTGTTACTTACATTACCGTTTTGTTAAATGTTTACTGACTTGTTTATCCACGTAAACAAATCTTTTCTAATTGGTGTATTTCTAGTCTTGTTTTAACATTTTTATTCTAAACGTGTCGTGATTTGTACCAAAATGTGCGAAATTGCGAATAAAACATTCGATGTATTGAACAATGGAAACAGACGAGTGTACATTGCAAAATTGTGTAAAACTATTTCGGCGGTATAAAAATTGTAAAAATTCAAATTTAGGCGTTAGATTAAACGGTTAGGTAGAAGTCAAAATTAACGTTTGGCGATATTTAAAAAGTGAAATTGTACATAATTTTAGGATCGTGGTGTGACGATATTATTGTACCTAATCGATGTTTTAGGCGAGTCAAATGCATGTTGACATGTTTTCAAGGACCCAACACATTGCCTCACGAAGGGTTTTGGAAAAAAATTGAACCCGCTACGATTTTTGTGCGGTCGAGAATTTTTCAACGACGCGTTTCTTCGTGGGCATGTGTAGTCTCCTTTAGCACACTATAAGTTTACTGTCACGTGTTCACGACAAATTTGTTTATTTAATGTTTAATTATTTTATTATTAACGATTAATTATTGTATAGAGTTGTATCGTGCATAAAAATATTAAGTTCTTAATTTTATTTTTAATAATTTAACATTTAAAAGATGCCATGTTTTAATTATATTTTAAGGATTACATTAGCAATGTGTTTATTGAATCTTATATTTTTTATAAAAGTTATATTTTTTTGTACTGTATGTGTAGTCAAATGAACTGCTATGTAATATAGTTTAGTGTTGATTTATGTTTGTAAGCAATATTTTTAATTATTAATTTTACATTATCGAACAAATTAACCGATTAATTTTTATTTTTTAAATGAGAAATATTATTTTAACAACGGAAAATGCTTATTGTGTCATTGAGATAGTAACTACTTATTATTGCCGGAATGGTTAGCTATAATTATTTTAAAAAATAAAAACGATGATTCATACGTGCGTTTTTCTTTAGACACCAATCTCTAATTTTGAAAATATAACATTTTTGCGATTTGTATAAATTTCTATGGTATGTAAAAGTCCGCCAACCCGCATTAGGCCAGCGTGGTGGACTATATGGCCTAACCACTCTCAATCGTACTCTCGATTGTATAGGAGGCCCGTGCCATGCAGTGGGTCGTATATGGGCTGATACAAACATTTTACCAGCCTCTGTAAGGTAATTTAATTGCTTAACAAATATATATGTACTAACAATTTAATTAAACATAATATCTTATTAGAAAGATAGACTTTGTTGCAAATGATAATTCCAATAGGATTATATTAGCGCCATCTATTATCGAATAGTAAAATAAAAACGGAAAATACTTGCAAGATTCAAATGAATGACTCGTCTTACAGGAGTATAAGATTCTAATATTAAAAATGAATGAAAATTCAACGTATCTTATATTTCAAAATTATAAATAATCAGGGTTGATTTATAATATTGTGGAATATGAGAATTATTGTCAAAAAAGCACTTTTTATGGTCTAAATATTTTCAATAACCTAAATGTTATATGCAGCAATATATTTGAGTCACATTGATACTTTAAAATGACTAGTTAACTAATTAGAACTGAATTGGAACGACTCATTTCAAAATATTTTATTACAGTAATAATAAAAATACAGACAAATATTTGTGAGGCCCACAAGTATTTGTCTCGGGTCTGGGTATTTGTGAGACCAAAAAGCCTCTCATAGCTCCTGATACCAATGACACAAGACTTAATTGATCTTAATGTAAATCAGGAATAGTCCTGAATGAATACACACATTCATACTGGCATGACAAAACAACAATGAACTGATGACAACTCCAGGCAGTCCAAATAGATGCCCACCGTTGGGATGGCTATCTCGCTGATCGACACAATTATGCCGGCCTGATTGTGACCACATGATGAACCCTAAACGCGACAAACTATAATGTCAGTGTGACGGGTCCTTAACTGGTCTGTATGGTGCTCGCAATCGGGACGAGTAGGAAATTTAAAAAAAAATACTGTATGCACATCTGTTATAATAAATGTTTTTGTGAAGATATTTTAGTAGTTTTAGTATCTATAGTCGAATAACACCAAAGACTGGCAGTATTATTTGAAGTATACCAGCTTTATTGAGACACTAAATTATATAAAATTTAAAAAAATATTTCTTAATTGTGGCCTGTGTCTTTATAATTGAGTTAAATATACTAGAGGGGACAGTGTAAACAAAATGTTTTTAACAAAAATGAACGGTACCGTACCGCTCCTTCTGTTTTTGTCTCTGTCATGCGTACGCAGTAACATCATCTTCGCTCTCCCGTGAATTACACTCACACGGGAGTTCTGTACTAGCACAATACACAGAGACTTTGTTCCCGATGTCCGCTTTACTATAACTTAATAAAAATGTGGGACCACAAACGTACGCGGGCATACTTGCCAGTCCTTCACACCAAACAGAAAAGACCGTGATGCACTCCGTGGCAATAACGTCAAAAGACGCGAATGCCACGCGAGAACAGATATTTAACAAAATTAGGACAACCATTAATGCACGGGCCGAAGGATTTAAAATAGACCAGATGAGGAAGACAAGGGATAGGAAGATTATACTTGGTTTTTATTAAGTTTAATTTTCTGATTCGGTATTCTGCAAGCTGCCTGTAAAGGATAGCTGATAGGTGATAAATTTATTTGTAAAATATATTGGCAAATGTATATTTTTTTGCTTTAAGATTCTATATGTACTAAAATATTGCAAATGACATAAAAACGTAACAAAAAAATGCATTATCAAGGGCAGCGTCATCTTTTAACGTACACTCGAACTAATAACAATAATTTTATTAAAGAGGTACTGTGCTGAAAACTGCGCCATCTATTGGTATAAGCGTACACTATTTGTTTAGCGAGTTAAATACTTTCATAGTTTCATTTTGAGTTTTCACAGTACAAAATAATTTTCGTAGTAAATAACAGATGGCACTATAAATATTTTATTTTGATATCAATTAAATCATAATTGATAATCTTCTATCGCGTTTAGTTGATGGTAGTAAATAATCACCAACCGGTAAATTTACTGATCGCAAATATTGATCCACAAATTTTAATTCATAAATATTTTGGGGTTTAGCGCCATCTATCAAAAATATTAATCACTAAATAGTAAGCAGAGGTTAGCACGCGATGCATGCCAAAAAGTAATAATAATTTCACTAGATGGCTTTATATACGTTTCTTTTAATATAAAACTGTTCTTTGTGTGAATATAGGTGGCGCAATAGATGTCAACATCTGCAAAATATAACCAATATTCTTTATCTATTTTTGTATTTATTTTTTATTTTTCGGTAAAGTACTTTACATAGGGCAAGTCATAATGCAATTTTGTTGCCATTATCAAAGACTGAACTAGAATTACAATACTTAAATGACTGAATAAATTACTACACGTATAATAATTAAATGAATTATCAAATAACTCAAATGCATTTTATATTTGGTCAATCATCTTCAATTTCAAACCAATCCTAGGGATGATTGCAACAAATTCCACCGATTTATTTATACACTTTTCTCAAAATCAGTTATAGAAGTAGCTATTAATTTGATGTTAATTGATAGCCGAAAGACCAATACATCATGTTTAGTAATTATTATTTTGTGATTTTATAAGGTCTATGAGATATTACAAGAAAATTAAAAATCTTTAGTTTCGTCCTTAGTGTTCCATATACGGAAAAATATAAGGTAGGTACATAATAACCTTTGTGCCACATTGAATACCTAGACTTAAATTGCTTTGGTGTTAAATTACGGAAGTAGTGTAATTTTGTCGTCAAATTTTATCTTTCGTACAAGTAGGTACATATTTAAAACTACGCGTTTTAAAATGGTCGCGACGATAATATTTAAACATAAGTAATTATTCTTTTTAACCGACTTCAAAAAAAAGGATAGGTTCTCAATTCATTGAAATCTTTTTAAAAAATGACGTAGTGTGTCGTGATTTAATTAAAAGACGATTTTTTTTTATTGCATTGGTCCGGCAAACGAGCAAACAGGTCACCTGATGGTAAGTGATCCCTGCCGCCCATGAACATCCACAAAGCTAGATTAAGGATGTGTTGCCGGCCCTATTGGAAGGGATGCGGGAAGGAAAAATGGTGGGAAGAGGAAAGAAGTATGGAGTATCCGGCAATTAATTTTTTTTTTATCAGCCCATATACGTCCCACTGCTGGGCACGGGCCTACTCTACAATCGAGAGAATCGATTGAAAGTGGTTAGGCCATATGGTCCAATAAAATAATCCAAAATAGTCCAATTAAATAATGCGGAATTAAAAACGATTCGAGGACTGGATTGACTATCAAAACCTAAAACCGAAAACAGCCCAAGTAGAGAGGTTCTATATCCGAAATTGAGTCTTATGTGTACCGCTATAGATATTATAATTATTTATAGTTCCAAAAAAGAATGATTAAATGTTGATATCCATAGAATAGTTATCGCTTTACTAAGAGTAAAAAAGTAAATATTATCATAAGGCGTTTGTATGATTGATTATGAGATGAATTCCGCCGGCTGTAAAACGAGAGGCCGCGGGCTCGATCCCCGCACGGGGAAAAATATTTGTGAGGCCCACAAGTATTTGCCTTGGGTCTGGGTGTTTGTGAGACCGAAAAGTCTCTCGTAGTTTCTGATACCCACGACACAAGACTTAATTGATCTTAATGTGGGGTCAGGACTATGTATGTGATTGTTGGGTGTGTGTTTATTGACAGGTTTTCCATAATGACTACTATGTATGACTCGGCTGAATTGAAGTAGGATTGAGCGGGACACGTCACCCGGATGCACTGGAAAAGGTGGGCGAAAATTGCCACGCAGTGGACGCCCACGGATAGCAAGGGGAGTCGAGTTAGACCGCGGAAGAGATGTGATGGGTTATAAACAGAAACGCAGGATTGATAAAGTAATAAAAGATTTAATATGAGAATACACGGACATGACACGACATAAGAGACGAGCTTTCACAAGAAGATCTTAGATCATAGAACACACTAATTGTTTCGTTTATACTCCTATACTCTATAACAACCAGTTCTAACAAGATGTCGCGACGACCTTGACCATTTCAGTAGCGTATGGACACCAACAGCAGCAAATAGAGACACATGGAAGCAGTTGAGGGAGACCTTTGCTCAGCAGACGTTAAAAAAAACTATAACGTTAGTTAATTTCTAAATATTGTTCAATCAACATTACTTCAGTGCCGTGGGCGCAAACAAACATTTTCACACGTTCAGACACAAACAAAAATTATTTTCAGGCCATATAAACAATAATATTTGTTAGTGCAACCAGATATTGAAAATATTACATTATTGATAGTGTCCGACCGACACTAGTTTTTGAGCCAAAACCGAAACCGAAACTTTTAAAAATTATTTAAAAATACGATTATTTACTAAAATTCACTGTTTTGTATTAAATAAATATATTAAATAAATGTAAAAATAAAAATCTGTCAATTTTAGTAAATAATCGTATTTTTTAATAATTTGAATAAGTTTCGGTTTTGGTTTCGGCTGAAAAACTAGTCCCGGTCGAACACTAAATATTGAATATAGGGCGGAAAGTAAATTATTAAGAGTTAAGTCCTACTTATACGGGGAGAGATTCTCGCCTCGTAGATACGATTATCGGAAGGATATAAAAAAGTTGCATCGTGTAAACGTTTGTCAGAACACGATAATATATGGCGGATATGTAATACAATAATGGCATACGATTATCGCCGCGAGAAACTCTCCCCGTGTAAATGGTGCTTTAGGCTTTCTAACCAGTTGATAGTATTTTTTTCTGCTCCAGAAAAAATTCAAAATTAAAGAAGGTAGTTTCTTGTCGTTTTTTGAGCCTAAGGTAGTTACTAAAAATAATTAGTCCGTTCTGCAGTTTAAGAGTGATTCAACCAGATATCTATCAACTTAAAAAGCTAGAAGTTCGTTTTATCAGACTGCTTGTTGGTTCCTAGTACGATCTCGTCATTTAAATAAATATTTTTATGACACACCAGCTTACGTTTTATCATCATCAGCCCGTTGCAGTCCACTGCTGGACATAGGCCTCTCCCAAGGTACGCCACAGAGCCCGGTCTGCTGTTTTATGCATCCAGTCGCTGCCGGCCCTCATGTGCAAGTCGTCTCGCCACTTGGCCAGAAGACGATCCACGCTACGTCAATTCGGCAATCTCACTCACCGAACTAAACGTGACAGCGGAGCTGTCGCTTCACATCGATATCCTGTGAGACAGTGTTACCACTCCGAAAAGCCTGTCCCTTCATGCTGAGTTATGACTGACTACAGCGTGGCTCTACTACTTACAAAAAGTAATCTGATATTTGAAAGTATTTTGGATATTTGAAAGTATTCTGATATTTTAACGGTATTTGTATTTATATGCAAAATAATAATAAAAAATCGATCATAGTCAAATACCCTATTGGGATACGGGTGACTGAGAAAGGAATGTATGGAAGAGATATTTAAACTGATTATTTTTAGTTTTGATAATTTCACACGAGCAGCCATTGTTTTAAATACAAAATTTTACCAGTACCGCCCTGAGACTTTATGTAAGCATGAATGACGCAGTTGTTGTGGCCTGTGAAACGTAAGGCCGCGGTTCGACTCTCGCACCAAGACATAATACGAATTCAGGAGTTTTGAGACCGAATATCTTAATAGAATGGGTATAAATCTTGACATTGAATCCAGATTAATCCAGATTTGTGCCATACGCAGTCAGGACTGTGTGTGATTGGCTATTATTCAATATTCAAGTCTAAATTGCATGTAGATTTTTTTCTTACCCTAGAAAATACTATAAATAAATAAATACACCCAACAGTCAAAAACATTGTCCCGACCCCACATTAAGCTCAAATAAGTTTTGTGTCGTGGGTATTACAAAACGAGACACTTCTCGGTCTCAAAAACACCCAGACCCGAGACAAATACTTGTGGGCCTCACAAACATTTGTCTCGGTGCGGGGATCAAACCCGCGCTCCCGTTTCGCAGCCGGTGTCTAACCAACTGCGCGAAGGCTATCACTATAAATAGACGATTTTCATAAAATAATAGCAATGCTTATCTTCCCCCCGACATTGCAGGAATCATAATTCGCCCTGCTCATTCTCTCGTAACTTGTATTAATTAAACAAAAGTTCCATGTTGTGGAAACGAGACGGCGAATAAAAAGTCTAATAATACAATATTAAATAAATCGTTGAGAAAAAAACATTAAAAAATACTGATACGCAAGTACAGAATATGTAGGGGCGAATCGATGCGTTGTTGCAACCGACAGAGTAGTGTGGACAAGCTCGAAGATATTTATAATTACTAACTTTATAATTAACTATATAATTGCGTGGTTTTACTTTGTTGGTTTTATGATGAAGTGATACTATTTAAGCCAGGATCGCAACGTACATAAACAAAGTTAATATATAATATACAATATAATAATGATAAAATGCCTGATTTCGGCTGTGACCGGTAGGTGGCCGCTTAGCTTAATGTTATAATGTGGTGCAAACCACAACACAACGCCTATTTTCAGTGTCACAATACAACTCTGTACGCAGTTAATTGATACGATAATTGTGACTCTAGACGCAGCGAATTTGGGCGTGAGTGACAGATGAGACGAGACGTTTTCTTTCACCGTTAAAGTGCGTGGTGTTTGACTATCAAGTTACTAAACTAAATGTTAATTTTATCTACATCGCCGTGTCCACAGTAAGATGTCGGCCGCTGCGCTCGCGTGTTTCGTCCATCGCTAAGAATACGTTAAGTGAGTTTTTTCCTCCATCACTTTTTCACATCGCCGATAAGTAATTTTCATTCCACTTTACCTCTTTTTCACGTACCAGGGGCGCCTCACTGTTCATTTTTTTACCGACTTTTTTATTATTATTTTCGACAGTGCGATTTTGCGTTTAAAAACTGCACCGGTTGTAAATTTTCTGTGCGGTTTTTTCCGTCGCGACCAATACGTGTGTATCATTGTTTACGTTTTTTTACGTGTTCGAGCCGCTTTTTATCGGTTAGCGTTTAGTTTTTCGTCTTTGTAATTGTGTGATTTATATAATTAATATATTTAGTTGCTTGGTTGGATTCCGTCTTCATTTATATAATTGAGATATTTGTCTATATTTACGTTTGTATGCTTGGCGCAATATGTTTAAGAAGCTTTTTATTACAATTTGCAAAAAGTAAAGTGAAATATGAAGATTCCGATACTCGGAACAAGAAGACCTAATTCAAGATGCATTTACGTGAGCATAGCATATATTAATACATTTTTCGATTTTTTACATCACGTGTATAATAATCTCGGCTCAAAATGTTTAATAAGTAATTCTTAGGGACATCGGGTCAAATGCTTAATTTTCTATCGATAACTATGTAGCATTTACAAAAATACTTACTTACTATACTTTCTAAAATAGTGCATCTTTTATCATTTTCATTTTTTAACATTGTCTCATACATTCTGGCCTTTCCAATACCCAATACAAGGTTTTATTTTTTTCGAAAACAAAAAAAAAGAAAACATTTTTTGCGTTTCTATTTTTTTGCAAAATGTTGACGAGCCCTGCGCGAACGTCCAGACGTCCACGCTCGGTGGTTTTCTAACAAATAAGTCTATTGCCATCTATTAAAATCTTTGCGTTAATTAACAATAACCATGTACCGTTGCCTTTGAACACGCCAATATAAGCTTTAAACGCTTCAAACTTCAAATGGGAAAACATGGAAAAAATGCTAGTTACATGGAATTTCTCATAGGAAACGAGCTTAGGTATAATTTTCTGTATTTCTAACTTAAATATTACATATTTAACTGTGTAAAGTATTACAAGATTTATAATAAGTGGGTAGGAAATCACTGTAAGGTCAGTTTTTGGAGGTAGGTGTCGATTTATTTAAAGCAAGCATGTCATTGATGTGGCCGATTACGAATCATTCTTTGAGTTAATATTTCTGATGTTCTTTAGGTTTTGGACAACTTCCCTGATTTCTTACACGAGAAACTAGATATTAAAGGCTTTTTTGGTTAAAATATTTTATGTGAAATGCTCAGGATTTTTCTGCCGGGTATGACAATAGTCGCCTTTTATGATTCATCTAAATTGGGAAAAATTACCCAACTTTGGGTGGCATTACTAAGTAGATATATATGATACTTTAGCTTACCTTAAATAAATAAATACATCAAACAGTCACATACACAGTCATGATCCCACACTAAGATCCAGTCTTTTGTCGTGGGTATCAAAAACTGCGAGAGACTTTTCGGTCTCACAAACAGCCAGGCCCGAAACAAATACCCGTGGATCCCACAAAGATTTTTTCGGTGCGGGGATCGAACCCACAACCTTCCGTTTCACAGCGTCTAACCAACTGCGCCGCGGAGGTTGTCACCTAAGTTATTGTCTTATGTATGTACATTTTCCATTAAAATATATGAACAGATAAGCGAAACTGCACAGATAAACCGTCTAATTTGTCTAGAAGACATGTTTAAGGTTTCATTAGTGGAGTTAAATCAAATTGTAGACGTTTATGAGCATGAGATCCGTCTGAATACCACATTGTCTTGTGATTCCCTACAGTTAAGGCATCGTCACTTGTAATGCAAAGATTATTAACTATGAGTATAAATATAATAAATTTTTAACCGATCGATGTCCGTAAATGGAAGATAAATGAGAAAAACTAATAAGGGGGGGTCTGTATTAACGTAATAGAACCCAAAACAATGATTTTTAGATATTTTTTTTTTTAAACCTTTATAGGCAGACGAGCTAGCGGCCCGCCTGATGGAAAGCGGCTACCGCTGCCCATAGACCTCCGCAGTGCCAGGGGTCCAGCACAACAAAGTCGCTGCCTACCTTAAGGAAAGTACTCTCTTTAAGCCTCGTTTGAAGAAGGACAGGTCATAGCGCTCAGGAAACACCGATGCAGGGAGTTCATTCCAGAGCTTACACGTGCGTGGTAAGAAAGAACGCTGAAAACGTGCCGTTCGGGAACGGTACGCTTCCAGGTGGTAGGAATGAACTCTGCTGCGGTGACGGGTGGTGCGATGGTAAAAAGGTGACGTTGGTACCATCTCAAACAATTCCTCGGAGCACTACCCATGGAACAGACGATAGAACACACAGAGAGACCCGAAGTCTCTCCGCAGTCCTAACGGTTCCAATTTGTGCGTGAGATTGGGGTCATCGACTATTTGACAAGCACGTCGCTGTAAGGAGTCAAGTGGGTTGAGCTGGTATTTTGGGGCACCTGCCCAGAGGTGAGAGCAGTACTCCACGTGGGGCCTGATTTGTGCTTTGTAGAGCGTCAATCTATGACTCGACGTGAAGTACCGCTTGGCTCTGTTCAGGATACCCAACTTCTTGCTCGCCAGTTTGACTTTATCCTCCAAATGGCTCCTAAACTCGACGCTGCTCGATATTTCGACGCCGAGGATCCCAATACTTTCGGATCTTTGGAGAGTAACTCCTTGGAATTGTGGCGCCAAGACAAAGGGGTCTTTGTTTGTCTGTGCGGTTGTGCGCGATGAACTCAGAAATCAACTTAATGGATTTTGATGAAGTTTGGTATGGAGGTATCTGGCATACTGGATTAACGCTTTGGCTACTTTTTATCCCTAAAAATTTTGTTCTCCCGTGGGGTGCGGGAGGAATTCCGATATATTTGTTACTTTTTCGTACTCAAATGGATGGGATGGGACTATATTACATATTGACATATATATATTGTATCGTATGTATGTCAATTTGGTGTATGTTTTCATTGCAGTGTATATTTTGAAGTATGTACCTGTTCATGTAAAATATATCTAGGTATATCTTATAGTATTATAAAAGGACTATTCATGTAAACCATTTGTCTTCTCTTCTCGCACGGTTGTCTGGAAAAGATCGGTTTTAGCCATGTTTTAGCCAAAGACCGCTATTTTAGCACTATTTTTTCTACATACATACATAAACACACGCCTTTTTCCCAGAAGGGGTAGGTAGAGGTGCTACCAGAACACCCACGTTTCGCCTTGTATATTCCGTCCCACGATGTGATAGGGGGCGAGTCTATCGCCATATCGGGCACAAATTTCTGACTCCGTGCTGATAATGAATAGAAAAATATTTTTTTCTTTTTAGTATTAATATTTTTTGCCTATTAAATTTCTGGTGTTTTTAGCAAAAAGTTATTATTTTGATATAGCATGCCCTTAACCCCATCTTATAAACTACTTAAGCCCGCGTCCACGCTTGGGTACTCTACATACCTGCGTTCAAACTGTTAGCCATTGCAAAAAACTAATTAGATGTGAAATACTAGAATACACTTCTAGACGTTTCCATTAAAAAAGAAATTTAATCTTGAATAATGGCTTTGTTGTTGCTTCATGGATATGTGGAATTAGTAATTAATGTGTTATTTACCTCACAAAGGGGTTTGGTTTCGCACATTTGGTTACGTTAGAAGAGGAAGCTTCATTATTTCTGAACTTCTAAGTTTAATTATTGTCAGTCGTAGGGTAGTTTTAAACTTTTAATTGGTTTACGCCGCGAGGTGATTTTTGTGTATTTTTCAAACATATTCCAAGGTAACTACTTACTGGAATAAAAGAAACAAAAATTAATTAAGCACAGTTTAAATTATTAGGTTTTTTTAATTGCTACACTCAATTTAACTCGTACCTCTGATTTACTTTATCTTTTATTTTAATTCGGTTTAGATTTGGATTATTTTTCAATATATTTAATAATGTAAACAACGATCATCTGGGCGTAATTTATTTTTACTACCTACCTTAATGTTGTTATATTCTGCAGTTATTTTACTTTTAAGTTTATTATAGTTATGTTGGATTATTTTGTTGTATAATTAATTTTTATTATGAATGTTGTTTCACGCCTATAATTGGCAAGTAGACCAGCTCTAAAATTGGCAAGTAGGTCTGAAATTGTATAAGTTTAATTTTGCATGTTTTGTCTATTTGCTGTTGGTGTGTCATAAAATAATAAATAAATAAATAAAATAATTCATATGTAAATCTACGACATGGTCGAAATTAAAATTAAGCTGGCTTCATTTATTTCTAGCAAACATCTCAATGTCATTAGAAACATTGGTTTGTAATGACGTTGAGATCGACTGCCTCGGTGGCGCAGTTGTACTACGGTATGAATGCAAAGTTGAGGTCTCGGCTTCGAATCCCGGGTCGGGCATGGTGATATTGGATTTTTCTATTCATTATCAGCCCGGAGTCAGGAATTTGTGGCGGATATGACAACAGGCTCGCCCCTGTCACACTGTGGGACGGTAAATCCAAGGCGAAACTTGTCCTCGTTCACCTCTGCCTACCCCTTCTGGGAAAAAGGCGTGAGTTTATGTATGTATGAATAATATAATTCAACGCGTCTCCCTAGCACGATTAAAATTTTGCTTAACTACATATTTTCTTTAATTTAACGCCTTAACAAAGTAAAGACCAACCGATCCTAATCAGCGGTTAGCGCGTCACAATTAGCGCGCGAGCCCATCACTCACGTCATTAACATAATGACGTGTTTAGATTCGCCACACTACGAGTATGTTTGCGAACGCGGCGTACAATTACCTCAAGAATTGCAATTAATATTATTTGTTGGGGAATAGTTGTATTTTAATGTATGGAAGGTATTCTGACCTAAGATTTGAACGTTATACATAGGTACATACATACATAAACTCACGCCTTTTTCCCAGTAGGGGTAGGCAGAGGTGTAAACAGGACACCCAAGTTTCGCCTTGGATTTTCCGTCCCACAATGTGATAGGACGAGTCTATCGCTGTATTAGGCACAAATTCCTAACTCCGGGCTGGCAATGAATAGAAAAATCCAATATCCGGTATTCGAACCCGAGACCTCAGAATTGCGATCATACCATAGTACAACTGCGCCACCTAGGCCGTCTTTTATTATTTATTTTATCCTTTATTTCCCACCCAAATACGGTGATGGGAAAAAATTACAAAAAAAAAGTCGTTGCTTATTTTTGAAAAATTTTTAGTTGCATTGTACCTAAAGTCACTGAAACTACCATCTGGCTCCGTTTTTGTAGCAGTCTTGACAAGCCCTGTAGAAACAATAACAGTAAATAAATGACATTAATAGTACAAGAGGCGGATTACAGAAAATAAAGGCGGCAAAAAAACGACTTGCATGAAGCAGCAGACCAGGCTCTGTGACGTACTTTACCAGCAGTGGACTGCAACGGGCTGATGATGACGAAAAGCGGGATAATTTATTCGTTTGGGGAGACCTGTGTTCTGCCAAATGTGTGGGATTTTGGATTTACCTTAAGTAATAATGTATTTGCACTCGCTCGATAAATGAAAATCATAATAGAGAACAAGATAAACTGCTTCTTATTTTGAAGTGAGTAAAAATGTGGTAGTATTTTTGATTCAGTAAATCAGTACAATATCAACGCCACATTATACAGGGCATATCATGACTGCGGCCGAAAACCAAGCCAGGTGGTAGATTAGTGCCTATAGACACGATGCAATTAAAAATTTCCCAAGCCTTGTGTATATTCATGAACAGTAGTGATCACTTACCATCAGGTGACCTGCTTGCTCGTTTGCCGGACCTATACAACGAGTATAAATAAGCGATACAAGCTAGTAACTCACAAATTCGAAAATTTATCTACAATTTGAGATCGAACCTGCACCTTCCGCCTTACTAGTCCACCTTACTAGGCTATCAGTAATTTCTTCACTCAATCTTCCCCCACAAACAAACAAATGAACATTCGTGACAAAACCCAGTTACTTCATTTAACCGACGGTTATACCACACTGGTTATAAAGTTTAAACAGTTAATTACTGTTTAGTTAAATGTTGCAGTAACTGAGAATTTATACGGCTGTTAAATTATAATTGAACCGTTTTACGTTTGTTGTTTTAACGCATTTTTAATGTTATTATTAGATTTTATTATACTATTTAGTTTTATTGTATTTTAATACGAGTTAATTTAGTTATTTATTTTTGGTATAAGTCTTTTAAAAGTATAACTTAGTAATAAAAGGATTGTAAAAAGTTATGATTGATAAAGTAATTGGTGTTTTTAGCAGCATGGGCTTTCGCATCAAGCTTACACAAAATCGTTTCGGAGCTGGTTATCTAAAGATGTGGCATAATGAAGAGAAGACATTTTCCTAATTATTACACATTTTTATTGACAATCGAATCTTTTTTCGCAATATCCTAGCCCTAGTCCTACTACTATTATAAAGGCGAAAGTTGTTGTTTGTTACTCCTTCACCCTCAAACGGCTCGACCAATTTTGATGAAATTTCCTATGGTGGTGACTAATACCTTGGATTAACATATAGGCTACTTTTTATCCTTAAAATGTAGTTTTATCCGTGGGATGAGAAAGGAATTCAAATATGTATATATGATCTGTCAATCGAGAATCGAACTCAAACTTTTCACTTATAATACGTAACCGCGCGAATTTAGAAACGGTCGTGTACGTTGATAACACAATTATAATTTTTCTTAGAAAGTTGATTTTCTCATAGCGAAGTTTTCTAATGCCTATCTATTGTTCTGTATGTGTACGGTGTAGTGTGACCATATTTTATTAATTACAGGATTTTTCTTAATAGTAGAAAATAGCCAGCCTACAAGGCATTAAAGGGACTTCATACGTAATGTCTCGGGGTGAGGAGCGTAATGTAATGCTTAGTAAATTAAAAAAATAAATGCATTCGATATAGTGTCGTAGCTCATAAAAAAGCGAAAATGTTGTTATAATAAGCATTGGTACAATTATTTACACAGGAAAAACAGTTACGAGGTAGGAGGAGGGGTTACATTTTTTTGAAATTTGATCGTAGGATACACAATTCTTGGTACTTGTTGATACCCAACCCCGGTTTAAACAATATCGACCAACTGGAAACGCATTACTTAATACGTTTAGCTTCCTCGTTGATGATGTGATAGAGGGCGAGCCTATCATCATATCGGGCACAAATTCCTGACTGGGCTGATAATGAATAGAAAAATCCATATCACTTTGCCCGACCTAGGATTCGAACCCGAGACCTCAGCTTTGTAAATTATACCGTAGTAAAACTATAGCCACCGAGGCAGTATTGTGATAAATGTCGCATACCCCAGATATAATTAAACAATTCCAAGGATTCTCATGAACCCTGATTAGGACAAGAAAACCAAAACATGCTCCTCAATCATAGAAGCTTGCCCATCAGGGGGACAATTAATTACAGAAATTATATTAAAAAAAATATTATATCGCAATATCCTTAAAAATTATATTAAGGTCACCCTACACAACCACTATGTTACCCCATAGTCTAAGAAAAAAAAGTTCAAATGTTGTGCAACCGTAATTCTTTGTTTCCTAGATAATCCCTATTTAAATCGGGAACTACAAACCCACAGTACAATTTAGATTATAACCTTTGTGACGTAATGAAAACCACGTGTATGTACAAGAACTTATATTTAAAAATTACAATTTAATAACTTTACAATTAGAATGACAAAATATTTTGTACAAAGATTTTTCAATGACGTATGAAATGATTTGAATGAACTGGCTGTTTAGCAATAATACATTTGGTTCACACCTTTTTAATTTCGAATGAAACTGTCTTTTAGTGGCGCCACTGTATCTGTATCAGCTTATATACGTCCCACTGCAGGGCACGAGACTCCTCTACAATCGAGAGTACGATTGAGATTGGTTAGGCTATATAGTCCACCACGCTGGCCTAGTGCGGGTTGGCGGACTTTTACATACCATCGACATTTATACAAATCGCTATAGTATGCTGGCTACTATGAGTAAAAAAAAATATATATAATGTATACCTTTAAAACAGATTGAGGATTTAATGTTGTCTTTCTGTCTGCCTTCAACCACAGGAAGTCCACTGCACATAGGCCTCTCTTAAGGATTTGAGCAAAGAACTGTTGGAAGCGGCCTGCATCCAGCAACTTTCTTGGCAACTTTGTTTGTATTTTTTTTTATTTGACATTCGCCTAATGATAAGCGATAGGACCACTCATAGGTAGTAGCAAAACGAAACAACACAAATTACAAAGCAATGCTTGGCATTCTACGCTCGCCATGCTGTGACATAAGATGCTAAGTCTCATTATGTCCACTACAATTCCTTTCAAACCGGAACACAACAGTGCATTCACACTATTGTTTGGCGGGAGAAATAGTAACTATATTCGCATGAACTTTGTTCGCATCAACTTAAATAAAAGTTTTATCCCATAATAGTTTTATCTCATAATAAGTGCGTGGTGGCCTGTTGGTAAACGGACCAGACGCGGCTGCCTACATGTTCACGGTGGTCGCGAGTTCAAATCCCAGGGCACACCTCTGACTTTTCGGAGTCATGTGTGTATTGATAGTCAATTACCACGCACTATAACGGTGAAGGAAAACATCGTGAGGAAACCTGCATACCATAGCGATTTGTATAAATTTCTATGGTATGTAAAAGTCCGCGAACCCGCATTAGGCCAGCGTGGTGGACTATATGACCTAACCACTCTCAATCGTGCTCTCGATTGTAGAGGAGGCCCGTGCAGTGGGTCGTATATGGGCTGATACAATACAATCCCATAATTGCGTATTGATGGACTTGGCGATTTTTTACAATAGAGAATTCGATTGGGACGGGTTATGACATAGTCCTCCACGCTGGCATAGTATGTGTTGAGGGACTTTACATACCATAGAAATTAATGTTTATACCCTTATTCAATTTATATTTGAGGGATGTACAACCCGCATTAGGCTATCGTGATTGTAGCCTAACCCCTCTCAACCGTACTCTCAACTACAGAGGAAGCTTATGTCCTGCGGGACGTATATGGGTCGACGTATACAAGTATAATGAAGTATGAAATAATAAACACAGTGATATTAGAAGTGTGAGCTAGTGTAGCAGGTTCAATGTCCGGGCGGGTCAGTGCTTGATTCCACAGCTCTATGGCGTGCACGTAACGTGTGTATATGAACCGTGGAAGATATAGGCGCTAGGCACATAGATTGTGTGGAGCTGATGTTAATAATAAAATATAGACCGGCCTTATTCATAGACAGTAAAACGTATTTTAGTTATATAATGTTTTGTCCCTTTTGAAAGACTTTTGAATTCAGTTGAGCGAAGAAGACAAAGCGCTCGATAGCTAAAAAAGAGTTTAAACCTATCTAAGTAAATAAAGTAAATACACCCAACAGTCACATACATAGTCCTGACCCCACACTAAGATCGAGTCTTGTGTAGTGGGTATCAGAAACTACGAGACTTTTCGGTCTCACAAACACCCAGACCTGAAACAAATACCTGTGGTTCACACAAATATTTGTTTCGTTGCGGAGAACCCACGGCCTCTCGTTTCACAGGCGGCGTCTAACCAACTGGGCCGGAGGCTGTCATGTATAATAAATAACCAAAATATATTAAAGAAAATAACACAAACTCGGTGCCTCGAGGGCGTAGTGGTACTACGGTACGATTGCAAAGCTGAGGTCTCGGGTTCGAATCCCGGGTCGGGCACAGTGATATTGGATTTTTCTATTCTTTATCAGCCCGGGGTCAGGAATTTGTACCCGATATGGCGATAGGCTCGCCCCTCTATCACATCGTGGGACGGAATATACAAGGCGAAACGTGGTGTTTTGGTAGCACCTCTGCCTACCCCTTCTGGGAAAAAGGCGTGTGTTTATGTATTAAATAACACAAAAAAAAAAAAATTTGAACCCGCTCCACGGCACTCGCTGCATGAAGGCACCATCACACGACATCGAGCGGAAACGTTGACATTTTCCATAATATAGAAGTTTATGCACTTTAATTCCGTTGATAGTGCAAAAAAACAGGTGTTTATCAATGTAAAGGGCAAGTGTTGTCGACCGCAGCGCTAACGGCTTTTGCGCTCCAACATACGACTGATTAAAACATACTAGATATACGAGTATTTAAATAAAAAGAATTCTTACGGATTTTATCGCGAATCTGATTTAATTTAACATTTTTTAAATTTCCCGACGTTTCGATCACTTTACAGTTTTCGTGGTCACGGGGCCGACTGAGGTATAGTCATCCGCTTAGCGACTGTTACAATTTAACTACCCTTTATTGACAATTATTTAATTGAAAAGTTACTTTAAAAAACTAATTGTTTTTGGATTTACGCAGAAGGTGTCTTGTGTCTTGAGGTCTGGCAGTTGGTCTTAAATTAAAAAATGTAAAAATAAATTAAATTGGAAACAAAATCCGTAAGAATTCGTTGTATTTCAATGTGTAACATCGCGTATCTAAGACCTAGTCGCGTATCTAATCTAAGCAACCATTATACTAGATAATATAAGCAGCTCTATGAAAATCTATAGGCCTATGTCCAGCAGTGGACTGCAACACACTTATGATGACGATAGAAATCAATAGGCCTATGTCCAGCAGTGGAATGTCTAAGGCTGCAGAGAGAGATAAAATTAAGGCTTAGATTGGGTGTAAATGTGCCTTAGGAAGTCGCTGGATGCAGGCCGCATCCAACAGGTCTATGTGGCGATCCATGGGTGAGGCCTATGATCAGCAGTGGACTTCCGGCTGAAGAGAGAGAGAGAGAGATAAGTTGTTTGGCGTGTTGCTGAAAAAATTGGATGCGAATTGCCAAGCTTGCGATAATGAATTTGAAACTTCTGATTTTTCGGAGTAATTTGTGTATTGATAGTCAAATTCCACGCACTTTAACGGTGAAGGAAAACATCGTAAGAACACATCAAAATCATTGCGGGCTCGATATTAGCAAGGAGATAAATATGTGTGACCCACAAGCATTTGTTGCGATTCTGAGCGTTTATGAGACCAGAGTCTCTCATAGTGTCTGAAACCCACGACGAAAGATTGGTGTAGGATCAGGACTGTGCGATTGACTTGTGAGCAAATTTATTTAGATATTAAGGTAAGGTATATATGAAGTACGGTGGCCTGTTGGTAACAAATCAGACGCGAACTATCGAGATTGCGATCAAGGATTTCTTAACTATGATTTTTGGAGTCGTCGGTTTATAATTACTCTTTTAAACTGAAGGAATATCGCGAGGAAACCTGTGCAGCATGTAGATTTACAAAAAAATCTACAGTAACTAAAAACAATCGATCCTTATTATGAAAGCTAGATGAACTATAGCATGAATCCACAAAATTTTAATTGTAGAGAGGTCCCCCGCTGAAAAAATTTGCCGCGGGTTCATCTCCACACTGAGACAAATATTTGTATGAATCACAAGTATTTGTTTCAGATCTGGGTGTTTGTGAGACCCCAAAATCTTACGAAATTTTTAATATTGATGTTGAATTTCTACGGTATGTAAGTCCGCCAACCCGCACTAGGCCAGCGTGGTGGACTATATGGCCTAACCACTCTCAATCGATTCTCTCGATTGTAGAGTAGGCCCGTGCCCAGCAGTGGGACGTATATGGGCTGATAAAAAAAAATTGATGATACAAGACTCGATCTTAGTTTGGGGTCAGAACTATGTATGCGACTGTTTAGTGTATTTATTTATTATTTATTTCAATTAGGATCACAACTGGTGTAAGGGAATGTATGTGAAATCAGGGATCAGTTTGCATCCGTCGGGTAAATATGTGCGTGTAGCACATAATGAATAAATACACCCAACAGCCCCATAAATAGTCCTGACCCCACATTAAGATCAAATAAGTCTTGTGTCGTGGGTATTAGAAACTACGAGAGACTTTTCGGTCCCACAAACAACCAGACCCAAAACAAATTCTTGTGGTTCACGAAACATTTGTCTAGGTGCGAAGATCGAACCCGGGGCCTCTCGTTTCACAGCCGGCGTCTAACCAACTGCGCCACGGAGGCTGTCAAATAAGCTAATGCATAGTTGGATGAATTCTGTGGGGAAGGAGTCGTACGTTCAAAACCAACACCGCTGCTAATGCAATTTTTTTCAGGTTAATGTGCAGTAGCCATATTTTTTTTAATAAATTGATCGAAATAAGATAACAATATTCCTAGTTAATAATAATACATAAACAAATACACCTAACAGTCACATACATAGTCCTGACCCCACACTAAGATCGAGTCTTGTGTCGTGGGTATCAGAAGCTAGAAGTCTTTTCGGTGTCTCAAATAGCAATAATATAACCCTCTTTCTCCTCAAGTGCGTGGTTGCCTGTTAGTAACGGACCAGACGCGCCTGCGTACATGTTCATGGTGGTCGCGGGTTCAAATCCCAAGGCACACCTCTGACACTTCGGAGTCATGTATGTATTAACAGTCAATCACCATGCACTATAACGGTGAAGGAAAGCATCGTGAGGAAACCTGCATACCGTAACGATTTTAAGGAATTTCTACGGTATGTAAAGTCCACCAAACCGCACTAGGCTTAACCCCTGTCAATCGTACTCTCGATTGTAGGAGTCCCGTGCCCTGCAGTGGGACGTATACGGGCTGATACAATACAAACAATCCTCTTTCGTAATATTGGGTATTACGCCCACAAAATAAATAAAAAAATCCGTATAATCAAATTATAACAAAGTTGACAAGAAAATAGCATTGTGCACAATTCTAAGGCCCAATTGATACTATCGGGGCGAAAGTCTGCGTTCTTGTGTGAATCGTACGTTTTTGTATGTTCATTGTGAACGGTGGGAAACGGCTGCTCTATATAACTTACCTTTTAATTATTGGGCTTATATACCTTAGTTATATACCTCATGGAATATCGAGTGTTAGACATTGATGTAAATGTAGGTATTTTCAAAAAATTAACGATTAAGTGATGGTTTGATACGCGTGGGTTGTGGTACAAAATTTACTTAAACTGCAGAGTCGCAGGTTCCAATTCTGTGGCATATCTCCGATTTTCCGGAGTTTATCGATTAAGGAAACATCAGGATACCTATACACCATAAAGAACTTTTTTTTATTGCACAGGTCCGGCGAACGAGCAAACAGGTCACCTGATGGTAAGTGATCACTGCCGCCCATGATCATCCACAACGCTGGATCAAGGATGTGTTGCCGGACCAATTGGGAGGGGAGCGGCAAGGAAATAGGATGGGAGGAGGAAATGGGTATTGGGCATCCGGCAATCTCACTCACCGAACGAAACGCAACAGAAAATCTGTCGCTTTACATCGATCTTCTGTGAGACAGTGCTACCGTCCCGGACGAGCCTGCCCATTGCTCAGTCATGACTGACAACGCTTGACTCTACCACAAAAAACACGTTCACTGCCAATTAGCAAAATATCACTCCTCAGTCGGTGTTTACTTAACCCTGTCAGTTAGCAGGACCAAACAGGTTCAGAAGTTTAATTAAATAATTAATTCAGTTTGACCTTTGAATCGCCTCGACAATGCAAACGTTAGAAGTCATTCATTGCGAAAATAATTGCACGACCGTTCAACTTATTACTCAACGTTATTATTGGAGTCACTCGTGTATTGCGGGTATATGTTTACAATACACTTTGTAATTATTTGTTTAGTGTGTTTTGTTATTTATTAAATATACTTACTTATTTTTTAAATATACATTCGTCTCCCAAAACTAGGGCGATTTGACTGTGAGGTATGCAGTCTCATAACAGTCATCAACATCATACAGTTTTAAAATAGACAAAAATAGATTTAAAAAAAGTGTTTTTTAAGGTTCTCCAAGTTACGTTAATAATGATTGTTTAAAATTCTTTCATACAATTCGTTTTTATTAACTTGTTATTTAATATCCCATAATATGATGGAGTACTGTTCGAATACTGTTCGAAATTTGTCAAAATAAATGATGCGTTGTTAGAAATGTTTCTAAATGAAGGTTTTAAAATACTACAATTTTTTTTACGTCATTGATTGGAGAGACGAGCATACCATTCGCCTGATTGTAAATACGACCGCTCATAGGACAGTAGCAAAACCAAATAACACAATGAAACCAATGCTTGGCATTCCACTGCCCTCGCCATCCTGAGACATAAGAGGTTAAGCCTCATTATGTCCAGTAGTTACTCTAGCTTCAATGTCCTTCAAACCGGAACACAACAGTGCATTTACACTGGTGTTTGGCGGGAGAAATAGACATTGCGGTGGTATCTACCCAGGCGGCTCTTCACATATGAGTAACGTACCAGTAAATATAATAAAATACTAAGATTATTTTAGAATCGAAGAATAAGTGCATGGAAACTGGTTTTGAAAAAATACAAAAATTAAAGTGCTTCGTCAGTTCTTCCTTTTTATATAAGCATACAATTTTTATATTGTCATTAATTATAATTTTTATTCAGAGTTTAACATGTTAAAAGGAACACATGCAAACCACTTACCTGATGTTATCTGGCGGTGACCACCGCCACTCTTGAATACCCGTAGTACCTGGAAAATCATCATCATCATCAGCCCGTTGCAGTCCACTGCTGGACATAGGCCTCTCCCAAGATACGCCACAGAGCTCGGTCTGCTGCTTTATGCATCCAGTCGCTGCCGGCCCTCTTGTTCAAGTCGTCCCGCTATCTTGCCGGAGGACGTCCCACTCTACGTTTGCCAAAACGCAGTCTCCACTCCAAAACACGCTTACTACAACGGTTATCTGTTCTGCGACATTTTTTTTTTACACTGGCACGGCATAATCACTGCACTGCACCTGATGGTAATCGCAAATGCCGTCCAAACAGAGTATCGAATGGCATCAGATGGTGACCCCATGCCATTCAATACAATTATGCCGGCCTGCTGAGGTGCTTCTTCACACTACGACGGAAGGACGCTACATATGTGGTCAGCCCATTGCCACTTCAACCTACTAACTTTCAGAGCTATAAAATCATATTATGTTATTATTATATCGAATAGAAAGCGGAAGGAAAACACTTTAAACGCAAACTCAGTGTTAAAGTGAGCTAAATAACAATGTATTTAAATTTTGTTGACAACACGCAAAAATTTTACAAGTATAGTACTAGTTAAACGTTTCAATGTGCTTGATTTTTAATAGTAACATTTTAAGTAGATACTCTTTTGGTACTAAGCAGTGTTATAACTTTTTGAGTAGATACTCTTTTATTACTAACCAGCCTGCAGAGCTATATTTCTTTTCCAAAACCCATAGTATGCAGTCATTTTCAAATAAATAATAAAATAAATACACCCAACAGTCACATACATAGTCCTGACCCCACACTAAGATCGAGTCTTGTGTCGTGGGTATCAGAAACTAATAAGACTTTTCGTTCTCACAAACACCCAGACTCGAAAATACCTGTGTAAATCGAAAATAAATGTGTAAATATTTGTCTCGGTGCGGGGATCGAACCCGCGGACTCTTGTCTGTCATAAAACTGACAATTTAACAACAACAAGCAATATAGTATACCTCATACCTGCCAACTCTGGGTTACTTTCTTGAAGCTGGATGTTCAGCCTCGACAACACTATGTAGCCTTTAATACCACTTGACACTATACCACACCACCACCACACACCACCTCAACCTAAGCCAGGATCAACACGCACGGAATCAACAAGTAACACTGAAATTGAAGTATAGGATCTATAACTTGGCTTTGACAACAAAACTCATAAATACGTATATCATTATGAAGATTTTGACAGAAACAATCAAACATTAACTCCCCTAAATATACCACTTCCATTAATCTTATATTGGAAATATAAATAGGCAGATTTAGATACAATTAATAGTTACATAAACACAAATTATTCACTATCATAATTGCACAAACTGTTAAACTTAGGCATGAAAAGCGCAGCAACGGAGCGCGCGACACGCGCCGCGTACACTAAACTTGTCAGTCGTCAATATAGCGGGAATGAAAAGTACTAACTACCCTCCATTGTAAAATAAAAAAGCGATGAAAATATAGCTAAAATTCTTGACATTTCAGAACACAACTAATAATTATTGTTATCATACAGACATACATAAATAAAATCAGGCCTTTTTCTCATAAGGGGTAGGTAGAGGTGCTACCAGGACATCCACATTTCGCCTTCTATGTTCCGTCCCACGACGTGATAGGGGGCGCGCCTATCGCTATATCAGGCACAAATTCCTGATTCCCGGCTGATAATTAATAGAAAAATCCAATATTACTTTGCACGATTAGGGATTCGAACCGGATCCTACAAATTTTTACAAATTCCCTTGGCAACCGAAATTAAAATTTATTATCCGTCTAAAACGAGTTTGAGTGGAATTTAATAGACCTAAACTAATTTTTCTTTTCTAATAATTCGTGCATGTTGGACAGCCTGTAAAGCCAATAGGAGGGCAGAAAAAGATGGCCCGTCACCACCATTTTCATCTACGTTTTTGAAGTACCAACGCTTTTTATATTATAAATACGCTAAATTAATGATTTTAGTATCTTGGACGATTACCAGGGTAACATAAGATTAGCGGCGGTCGTTCTTAATTTAAAATTAAAGCAGGGCCTGTATGCCAGTTGCTAACAGCCGTCGGCCTTACAGAATTAAAAAGAAATTTTTAAAATAAGAATGAAGCATATTGATTGCTTTACGCATTTTTAGCTGTTAGTGCATACATCTAGAAGCGTTATCGGTATAGATAGAATCTAACTCGGGACATACATAAAAAAAATCGTAGTTTTATTTGCATTATTAGGTAAATTATACCTTGTTTTAAAAGCAAAGGAAATCATAATAATAAAACCTGCATACCTGATAGTTGTACAAATAATTAAAGGTATTTTAATAATTCTAGCTGTGTTATCCCAGCGTGGTATATTAATAGCCATAGTCCCGTGAGGGTTGATGTTTGTCAGTCTCGTTGCTTGTCGCTCGTAAAATTGTCCGACAAATCTTTAGACTAAATGACTGAAAATTTATATTGCGCTGACCCGAAGTAATTAAGTGTGGCATAAGGGCTGGCAGCATTAAGATAATATTACCACTATGATAAAAAAAAATTGTATATATCCGGCAAACGAGCAAACAGGTCAGCTGATGGTAAGTGATCACTGCCGCCCATGAACATCCACAGCGCTGGATCATGGATGTGTTGCCGGCGCAATTGGGAGGGGAGCGGGAGCAAAAGGATGGGAAGAGGCAAGGGGTATTGGGCATCCGACAATTTCACTCACCGAACAAAATGCGACGGCGAATCTGTCGCTTCACGTAGATTTCCTGTGAGACAGCAGTACCACCCCGGATGAGCCTGCCCATTCATGCCGGGTCATGACCGACAACAGCATGGCTCTACCACTCCCAAAATGGATAGATGTCATAAATGGCTTGCAGTGTATATTATACAACAGACATTTGTTGGTTCAGTGCCATATTTTATTTATTTATTTTAAATCTTTACTGTACTGTACTGTATCAGCCCATACACGACCCAGTGCAGGGCACGAGCCTCCTCTACAATCGAGAGTACGATTGTGAGTGGTGAGGCCATATAGTCCACCACGCTGGCCCAGTGCGGGTTGGCAGACTTTTACATACCATAGAAATTTATACAAATCGCTATGGTATGCAGGTTTCCTCACGATGTTTTCCTTCACCGTTATAGTGCGTGGTGATTGACTATCAATACACACATGACTCCGAAAAGTCAGAGGTGTGCCCTGGGATTTGAACCCGCGACCACCGTGAACATGTAGGCAGTCACGTCTGGTCCGTTACCAACAGGCCACCACGCATTTTAAATTTTAAATCTTTATTATACACAAATTTACACAAAAACACTATACAGAAACAATAATAAAAAAAATACAAATGGCGGTCTTATCGCTCGACAGCAATGTCTTACAGACAAACATGAGATAGATTGAAAAGAAGGAGATAGAGAGGGCAGTGTAAAAAATAAAGAATACGAGCTAACTAATACTAATTAAACACATGAATACACAAGCATACTATACATACATATATAATCATAAATACATGATAGTATGGTCCGAGGTACGGGCTACCGACTATAAAGCTGTCAAGTAGAAGCAGGCTAGTATGGGAAAGAGATAAGGCGAAGATACGGCCAGTAGCTTTGCAGTATTCATAAATCAATCACTTTATGCCTATAAATAGTGGTAAAAGACTATTGCGCAAAAGTGCTCATATAACTAACCCCAGCTCAAAAATAAAGAAATACAGCAAAAAGGTTGCAATGTTTTCATTTTATACCTAGCTGCATTCAGGTGACACGTGCTGGCTGAATGCCCATGCAGCCAGATTAAAAATATTTACTAAGAAATAAAAAGAAAAATATGGCAGCACGCTTTGAATTAAGAACGTCAAAACAAACCGCAGATGTGTTTGAAAAAAGCCTTAGTATTGTTTACTGCGAATTTTCCCGATGTTTGTCCGAACGGGGTGAGGGGTCATGTGCGAGCGGGACGGAGGGATAGTGCCGTCTCCGTCGCTCTCGGCACGTATGTGATAAAACGAACGTTCGGTAGGGGCGTCCTTTTTGCGCATAGTCTGCACGGCTAGGCGGCACATTTCTGAAGGACATCGACCTGCGTGGAGTAGTTGGATACATAATATTATAATATTTTTTTTATAATATATTTTATTGGTATTATAATAAAAAAAATAGATGAGTACAACAAACAAATGATACTATTTGTAATTGTATAAGTGGTGGAGTCTTGGTGTAGGTCGTTAAATCTTTAGTATAAACATAAATATCAAACTATCTGTTAAGTATAGGACGGCTCTTACCATTGTCTCTTATAAAATAGTTATAGAGTTCACTTTGCTATTGGGTGTCCTTCGGTGCGTAAGATTGCCGGTGGCGCTACAGCTCTATTTACACATTATTTTCCTTTTAGCTTTATATTATCTGTGTTGGGATAAAACTAATTCTTACGGATTCTATCGCGATTTGGTTTAATTTGTTACCGAAAAAAAAGAGAAGGTTCTCAACTCGACTGTGTTCTTTTTTCACATTTTTTAACATCCTGACGTTTCGATCACTTTAAAGCTTTCGTGGTCACGAGCAGACTAAGGTATTAGTCATCCGCTCAGTGACTTTTACAATCTAAGAAACCATGATTACTCGTGTTCTTTTTTCTATAATAACTATAACACATGTTTCTGATCTCCACTTTCTCTTGTCTTTCAAATAAATAGGGGATTATAGGAATGTTATTTGTAAAGAGAACTCTTAGTATGTACGTGTACATAAAGTTTTTTTTTTTTCAATTATATGTAATAGTCATATTTTAGCATAAAGTATATGTGTATTTTTCATCGCTTAAAATATTTCTGATATAATAAAGGTTAAATCAAATGCACTTATAATAATTGCAATATTAAATATTTGTAGTATTAATGTCGTCTCTATACATTTGTATGTCCTGCGCAGATGACGGGCGGCATTGCGTGGTCAGTTTTTGTCCGTCATCCGAACTGGACGTTCCAAGTTCAAATTTGAAAATTGGACTCCGAAGGGATTCGATATTTGAAATTTTAAATTTAGCATAAAATACTGGCTACCGACAAACGCCAACTATTCCATTTTCAAATTGTTCCGTTTAATTTTATTCTGGAATTAAACAATGGTTTTGGAACGAAAATTATACGTTTTATATTATAAAGTTTTTATTTCATCTTCAATCATTTTAATGATTTTGTTTTTGTATGCTCAAATAAAATATGAATAATGTAGATCAAACGTTGAATTCTGGCCCGTTAACTTCTATCCACATAGTTATAAAATAACTTTTATCTTTACAAGGCAGTCTTTATTTTTGAAAAAAGAAACTAAGGAATTAAAAACATTTTACTATTTGCATTTGGAATGCATCTAGCATGGAGTATAAACTTTTTTGAGTTTTTATAATTATTTTTTGCAGGAGATCGCTGGACACGAACCGTCTCTAAAAGATAGTTGGCAACCTCGTTGTTCAATAATTGACTGCTATCATTTATTTAAATAAATTATTCAGTTGTTTTTTTTTTATATAAACATAATATTGTGCTTATCTAATATTTTATACTTAAAATTGCACAATAACCTTGAAGACTGTCAGTTCGAATTAAAAAAACTGACTTATTTTTTAAAATTACTTGTTAAACGAATTTATCTCATTTAACAAACCGCTCCCTTAGCAGTAATTTCCCTTGTCGTGTAATTTTAGTTTAAGATTGTGCCACAATTTTATACTAACCTAACCTTTAAAAACACAGCATGGTTAATAATAAATTGAACGTGCTACATAAACAGATATACCCTCGAAGGGGTAAGCAGAATTGGTAGTATCAACTACATTTTCTAAAATTAATTTTAGTTCAAATGTTATAGGGCGAGTCTATTGGCATCCATCCATTCATCCATCAGCCAAAGGAAGTGCACTGCTGAACACAGGCCTCTCCCAATGATTTCCACATTGACTTGTTGGAGCCAGCCTGCATCCAGCGACGTCCCGCGACCTTTACCAGATCGTTTGACCACCTAGTGGGTGGACGTCTTACGTCCTATTGGCATACCAGGTACAAATATGATACCGAGCAACCCATATGATATTTTCGAACTAATCTTGCCTCTTATTGACTGCCATGGTGGCGTAGTTGTACCACTTACGATTACAACACTGTAATTCATGGTTTTTGGTTTTGCTACTGTCCATGAGCGTTCGTGTCGCTTACCACCAGGACCGCTTACCACGGAGTGACGACGTCAAGCTTCAGGGCAAGACAAGGACAAGGCGCAACACCGAGCAAAGTGGTGCAGTAAGAAGGAGGCCTATGCGCAGTTGATGAATACGGGCTGAAATTATGATGATGATTTGTCTCTCTCTCTCTCTCTTCAGCCACAGGAAGTCCAGTGCAGAGCGTAGGCCACACCCAAGGAGCTCCACATTGACCTGTTGGAAGCGGCCTGCATCCAGCGGCTTCCTGCAACCTTAACCAGGTCGTCCGTCCACCTTGTAGGCGGGCGTTCGACACTGCGCTTGCCTGTACGTGACCTCCACTCAAGACCATTCAGCCACAACGGGCATCAGTTCTTTGCGCTATGTGCTCTGCCCATATTATGATTTCAGTATTAATTATGATATAGTTAGTTACTTGCCATGTAGTAATAAACATTTTAAAAATATAGATTTTATATTGCATAGGTCCGGCAAACAAGCAAACACGTCACCTGATGGTGAGTGATCACTGCCGCCCATGAACATCCACAACGCTGGATCATGGATGTGTTGCCGGCCCAATTGGGAGGAGAACGGGAACGAAAAATGATGGGAAGAGCTATAGGGTATTGGGCATCCGGCAATCTCACTAGTTACAGCATACGCTGTGTTATACACCGTGACAATTTGGATTTGCGCTGCGGTACTTAATTAATTATTGTAAGTTTTCATACGGTACTAGTTTTTTTCCAGTAGATACCCTGTTTGCAATACAACATACACAGATACATACATAAACTCACGCCGTTTTCCCAGAAGGGGTAGGCAGAGGTGCTACCAGGACACCCACATTTCGCCTTGTATATTCCGTCCCACCATGTGATAGGATGAGCATATCGCCATATCAGGCACAAATTCCTGACTCCGGGCTGATAATGAATTGAAAAACAATATCACTTTGCCCGACCCTATTCGAACCCGAGACCTCAGCCTTGTAATCATACCGTAGTACAACTACAAGTAACAGTCAGTCAGTTCGCAATACAATCCACCTACCATTAGGTATATCAAAGTATCTTTCTAGTACCAATATAAAAATACACCATAATATTGTCAATCTAATACCACCTTCCCCTTTTTTTATATAATATATATATATATATTTGGGAAACATACAGAACAATAAACAAAAAAATCTCAATATTATTACTAACACATAATCCAGTGAAGTTTCCACAGTTAAAATCCTCTATCCTAATCTTCCGATCCTTTTCCTTCCAGCTCTCTGATTTCAAGGACCGTCGACTCATTTATGATTCAAGCGATGTAGATGATCATGGGCGACAGTGATCACTTACCATCAGGTGACCTGTTTGCTCGTTTGCCGGACCTATGCAATATAAATATTGTAATTTGCTATTTGTTAAATCCTGGAGGGTAGTGTATTGCTGAGTTTCTTACTGATGGTTGCGAGTCTTGTGTGCGCTTTTGAAAGGTTGTACTTTGCCTTACTGTTTTAAATATTTTACCGCATTCTTATAGTTTTGTGGATAATCTTGTACGGTACTATTTAGTGGTACAATAGACAAAGCAAATTATTTTGTGGGAACTCTTGTGCAATGTTTATTTCTCCCGCTAAACAGCTTTGTGTTCCGATTTAAAGGACATTGTAGCCAGAGTAACTACTGGACCTAATGAGACTTAACATCTTATGTTTCAGAACAATGTCAAGCATTGTTTTGTAATTCATGGTATTGTTTGATTTTGCTACTGTTCATGAGCGGTCGTATCGCTTACCATCAGGCGTATAGCATGCTTGCCAGCCATTCATTGCAATAAAAAAGTGATTTTTAGTGGTACAGACGACAAGACAGAGTGGTATTCCTAAGTGATTCGTCGAGCTTCAGTGATGCGTGAATTCTTCGCGTGCTGTCACTCCTGGCTGACAGTTGCAGTGGTAGGTAAGTGGATTGTCTCTAGAATATTCTTTTATCACCAGCCATCAGGGATTGAGAGCTCTGGTGATCCGGTACATACATACATACATAATCGTCACGCCGGTATCCCATAGGGGTAGGCAGAGACTATGGATCGCCACTTTGCTCGATCCTGACATACTACTTTGGCTTCTTCCACTTTCATCAATTTCATGCTCGTCGGTTCAGGATACTTTTGACCTGATCCTTGTTGAGGATATCACCGATTTGGATGGTGTAAGTTCAGTGAGGTCGACCCCTACCGTCTCTTCCATTCCATTGAGGTGAGCTGAGGTGAGATGGTCACAGTGGTAATAAACGTAAAATTGTATATTTAGTTCCCAGGATATTTTAATTTGCCCAGACAGTGGTCACGGTAAATGTCAGTGGAATATACGACAAAGTGACCCAAGCAAGTCTGTCACGGTTTAGTTTTATTCTATTGCGAGCAGGACAACATAATTGTGCCGATTCGTGAAAAACAACAATCTTTACCTGGTGGTATTTGTACACTGTACTTACATAAAGTCCGCACTAGGCCAGCGTGGTGGACTATATGGCCTAACCACTCTCAGTCGTACTCTCGATTGTAGAGGAGGCTCGTGCCCTGCAGTGGGACGTATACGGGCTGATACAGTACAGTACTTAGAAACATACATAAACATCACGCCTTTTGCACAGAAGGGGTAGGCAGAGGTGCAACCACAACACCGACGTTTCACTGCACTTACAATGAGGTGTATTTTATAATTTTCATTTTAGGTTATCGTGGCCGTGTAAAATATATTAACTAAATAATTCTTCAACATGAAAATCATTCTTCGTTCGCCGACTTCACGAAAAAGAATAACAAATATACAAGGCAAAGTAATGTAATTGAAATTAAATTACAAGGGCAATGACCACAACTAATATCATTAATTAAATTTATTTCAAACTTACCTTCAATGCATTTGGTATGAACTTTGTTGTAATTGCTGGAAGTAGATTTAAACATCGGATTAAAAAGTAATTGCTAAAAGATTTGAATGACGGGGTAAAGGTTTATAGAATATACGGGTATATCAAGACTGCTACCGAAAACGAAGCCAGGTGGTAGTTTTAGTGACTTTAGACACAGTGCAACTAAATTTTTTGCAAAAAAAAAACAGTTTTTTTTCCTATCATCGTATTTGGGCGACCAATGCCTACATATAATTTCCTAAAAAAATAATATTCACCCATTTATTTTTAAAGACGCTATAGTACGTATGGCTTTAAATTATAATTTTAGCAAAAACTATGTATTTACCACACAATTACGATGACAGGAAAAAAATACTAAAAAAATCGTCGCGTTTTTTTGCTAAATTTTTAGTTGCATCTGTAGTCTATGTTAAATTTTTAGTTGCATTCTTGTCTGTAGTCACTACAACTACCACCTGGCTCCGTTTTTGGTAGCAGTCTTGATATACCCTGTATAAATATAAATAATAATATAATATTATATTATATACAAATTTGAGTTATAGTCCCGCCAGTTCGAATTGCGTATACCTGTAATGACTGTGTGTGTTGAATAAATAAATAAATAAATGTTGATACCATGATACAATCATCATTATTGTGGGCAACTGGAAAACCACTGCTGATCATCCTTTACTGTAGGGTTTCCTAACGACCTGTGGGAAGAGGCCTCCTAAATCCAGCGACCTCCTGATATGATTAAATAAATAATTAGATATAGAACACCGAATAGTGTTTAACATGAAGGTTTTAACTGTATTTATTCATTGGTATGGCTGATTGGATAGGCTCGCCCCCTATCACATCGTGGGACGGAACATACAAGGCGAAATGTGGGTGTCCTGGTAGCACCTCTACCTACCCCTTCTGGGAAAAAGGCGTGAGTTTATGTATGTATGTATGTTATTTATTGGTAGTTGTTGAATACCATAAAGCTTTTTAATTACAATTTCAGTGGCTCGGTTTTAGAGTAATTAGGCATATTTATATCAAACCCTGGATTAATTATCACATATCACCAAAAAATAAGTCAAACAGCGCCTTCTAAATAAATAAAATTAAAAAATAATTTATTACTTCCTTACCTAATATACAAATATACCACGCACTATAACGGTGAAGGAAAACATCGGGAGGAAACCTGCATATCATAGCGATTTGTAATTTCTACGGTATGTAAAGTCCGCCAACCCGCACTAGGCTAGCGTGGTGAACAATATGGCCTGACCATGCTCAATCGTACTCTCGATTGTAGAGGAGGCCCGTGCCCTGAAATGGGACGTATTTGGGCTGGTACAAATACAAATTCATGGTCTTAAATTATGTTGAAGGCAATAGGAAAAGGCTCAACTCGTGCTGACAGGGACATGGGTACCGACCAGCGCTGTTTTTCAGCCTCTCCTAACATTGAAATAAAACGAATTCTTACGGATTTTTTTCGAAACGTCGGGAAATTAAAAAATGTAAAAAACTAAATTAAATTCGCGATAAAATCCGTAATAATTCGTTTTATTTCAATGTGTAACATTCGCGTAAAGCCAAGACAACATTACTCTCCAAACATCTTAAGATTTTGAGCTAGAAATTGATGTAAGAGTTTCTAGAAGTGAGACATTTGCTACAATTATATTGGCTAGCTCAATTGTGTCTTTATCGGTTAAAGCATCAATGGTAAACGGTATTAAATAATACCTTTAAATTATGCCTGCTTCGGTAGCGTAGTTGTACTACGGTATGGTTGCAAAGCTGAGTCACGGGATCGAATCCCGATCCGAGCAGTGATATTGGATTTTTCTATTCATTATCAGCCCGGAGTCAGGAATTTGTGCCTGATATGGTGATAGGCGCGCCCCCTATCACGTCGTGGAACGGAACCCACCAGGCGAAATGTGGGTTTCCCGGTTGGTACCTGGATAATCTCAGCCTACCCCTTCTGGGAAAAAGGCGTGAGTTACTGTATGTATGTATCTTTAAATTATTTTATTAATATAACAGTATGTACATTTCTTTCTTGTCCGAGAATGACGTATGGATATGACGGCATATGTAGATTTCTACAACTAGAATTTACATGTTTCCTCTAACCCATTCAAGAACGTCAATATATTAGAAATAAATAATAATAAATTATATCAACACAATAATTTAAAAGGTATGTGCAGTTTATCAACTCCTTCTGAATCTTAGTGCATTATGAATTAATACCCTTTCAATATAAAAGAAGGCTCAGGTTGTAAGTGTTGCAGTAAAATTATTTAACTCTGGTGTCTACAAACCTAAACTTTGTAAAGTGACCACGTACCGGCAAGCATAGCGACGGACGCCCAATGTTGACAATTTAATAAAGGTTGTAGGAAGTAGTTGATACAATCCTAAACTTTATGAAGTGGAGACGACGTACCGGCAAGCGGAGCGACGGACGCCCAATGTTGACAATTTAATAAAGGTTGTAGGAAGTAGTTGAATTGAAGCCGCTTCCAACAGGCCTCCATAGGATTCCTTGGAAGCCTGTGTTCAGCAGTGGACGTCCATTTGCTAAAGATTATGGTGAATGTAACGCTCCATTGGTTTAGTAGCTCGTTCACGGGTCGTTAACCGCGGAGTCCTGTATTCCATTAAAAGGTGAACGTCTTGTACGGGATTTTTAATTTTATGAATAAAATACTTCGTTTTTTTTTAGTCAAAGTTATGCAGTTGAATCGTTTACAATTTTTTCTATGTATAAAATTGTGCTTTTATTAAAGCAGTGAATATAATAGTAAGTTAGGATATTACACTAGTAAAATATGAAATTTACTTTCATATTGACAGCGTCCGTGGCGCAGTTGGCTAGACACCGACTGTGAAACAAGAAGCCGCGGGTTCGATCCCCGCACCGAGACAAATGTTTGTGTGAACAAGTATTTGTTTCGGGTCTGGGTGTTTGTGAGACCGAAAAGTCTCTCGTAGTTCCTGTTACCCACGACACAAGACTCGATCTCAGTGTGGGGTCAGGACTATGTATGTGACTGTTGGGTGTATTTTATTTATTTTATATCGCAACAGCACAATTTTTAATTTATCTTTAAAAAATAAAATAAATTCTGCTACATAAATCAAAGCGGATGGTATAAAATTTTCACATTATGTGAGTTAAGAATTTTTTTTTCAATATGCTGTCATCCCATATTTAAGTGGGGTTCGGCACTACTCGATTTTTTGAACACTGGCAAATTAATTTAGGTTATAATTTTACGACGATAGTATTTACTAATCTAAGTGTGTTAAAATACGTTTATACTGTTACTGTATCAGTCCAGATACGTCCCACTGCAGGGCACGAGCCTCCTCTACAATCGAGTACGATTGAGAGGGGTTAGGCCATATAACCACCACGCTGGTCTATTGCGGGTTCACGGACTTAAGATGCCATAGAAATTCTTGCAAATCGCTATGGTATGTAGGTTTCCTCACGATGTTTTTCCTCACCATTATTGTGTGTGGTGATGGACTATCAATTCACACATGACTCTGAAAAGTCAAAGGTATGCCCTGGGATTTGAACCTGCGACCATCGTGAACATATTGGCAGCCATATATTCCGTTAACTAACAGACCACCACGCACTAAAATACTTTGACACACAATAAATAATTACTAACAATTTTGCTTCGAAAAGTCATTAATATCGTAGATGAGCGAAAACGTGATAATTATCCTCTTTACAAGACAGGTGATTGAACTTACAAATAAGACTTAAAAAAAAAATTGCCAACAATGGTGCGTTTCTAAGATCCGCACATGAATTTCCCCGTACCGCGCATCCACACGGTCAACAACCATCTCAATAGACGAATCCTAACCTACCGCAAGTGAAGCGAATTAAAACCAAACAGTTTCATAGTCCATCCTTTTATAAAAAAAAATTCATGACAATGCACTCGCCGACAAAAACTGGCAGGACCGCTTGATACATAGCTGAGTTCGTAATGTCTACGCGAAGCCAGTCTTGTGCCAACTTAGGCCACACCCACGAGGGCACGCCTCGCGGCAGTTTCCCGTCTCTTTCCACTGTGCGGGAAAGTGTATTTCCCTCTCTGTCGCTCGCCTGCCGCCTACACATTCTGAGACGGCCGTTTTTAGTCGCCGTAAAGACGCCGCCGCGGCCGCTGTTGTCGACCGACCCAACCGGTCCAAAAAAAAAAGTAAACGGGGAAGAAAGTGTTTTTTTTTTCCGTCCGAAATATGGAATTTTCACGTCCGCGTTGTTTTGTGAGGTTGTCTACCGTCGCACGTTAGTTTTGTGTTGTGTGTTCAGTGTTTTGTGAAGGTAAATATTTTTTTACGTACTTTTTTTTTGATTTTTTGTTTTTTTTTTCAAGTGTGTTGAAGGGTTCGTTGACGGGTTAAAGTTTAAATTGGTGTTGGTATTAAATTGGTTAGGAGGCAAATACAGGCTCCTTCTGTCATTGACAATTGCTCAAGATAAAACAAGATACCTTTTGACTCTTTCTTTTAGACATTTTCTTTTTGCTAATTCTACCTTCATGACTTGTTTTAAGTGCAACATCAGATAACACGGCTCCTTTAAATTAACAGAAAATCTATTATTAATACAATATTCCCGCGTATTTTATAATGCTTTTTAACTATTATCAAGGCCATTCTACACAATCAAATATACAAACACCCAAACCATAGACAAATTTATTCTAAATGCTTGCCATAATGTAGAGTCTTGATGAAATCAAGGAGAGTTTGACGCATGCAAAAAACTACAAAAACTAACTCTGTTTGTTACAAATAATCCGATAATTATAAGAGTTAAACAAAATTCTTTATAATGTGTTAATCTGTAGTCTAAATAAAATAATTATATTGTTTGACGTAACAATAGGGCCTATAAAAACCTAGATTCATAATCAATCTAGATATTCATCGAGCTGCAAACACTATTTAGAATATATTAAACTTGCATAATTCCAATAGCGTAGTTATTTAACTGCCTCGGTGGCGTAGTTGTAACAAGGCATGATTACAAAACTGAGGTCTCGGGTTCGAATCCCGGGTCGGGCAAAGTGATATTGGATTTTTCTATTCATTATCAGCCCGGAGTCAGGAATTTGAGGCCGATATGGCGATGGGCTCGCCTCCTTTAACATCCTGGGATGGAACAGACAAGGCGAAACGCGAGTGCCTGGTTACTACCAGGAGAACCTCTGCCTACCCGTTCTGGAAAAAAGGCGTGAGTTTATTAGGTTTTTAAATAGAAAATGAAGAGTTAAAAAAAGTTTAGTACAAATATATCTACCATAATTAATGTATTCGAAGAATTTAAAAAGCCGGTTATAATATACTTAATTTGTCAATAATGAAGAATTATCATAATAATAGTTATTTAATAAATCAAGAATAGCTTCAAACAAAAGTCTTAACAAAATAAAACTATCTCTGTATTTATATCAGCTCATATACGTCCCACTGCTGGGCTAAGGGATTTAAACACAATCGAGAGTATTGAGAGGGGTTAGGCCATATAGTCCATAACACCTAATGCGGGTTGGCTTTATAACTATCTGTACTATTCTTAAACCAAATTTTTGAAGACATGAATCTTCGATAGCCTCCGTGGCGCAATTGGTTAGACGCCGCCTGTGAAACTGGGAGGCTACGGATTCGATCCCCGCGCGGAGACAAATGTTTGTGAAGCCCACAAGTATATGTCTCGGGTCTGGGTGTTTGTGAGGCCGAACAGTGTCTCGTAGCGTCTGGTACCCACGACACAAGACTTAATTGATCTTAATGTGGGGTCAGGACTATGTACGTCACTGTTGGGTGTATGTCTTTATTATTAAAAATTGCCAGAGTCTAAATCAAGTTATAAAAACGGAATAATTTAGTCATTTGAATACAAAAAGGTCTTGACAGACAGACAAACAGATGGACGATGAAACAATCCTATAAGCGTTCTTTCAGTTTGAGGTACGAAACTTTAGCATAATAATTAGTATGAGTTTTGATAACATACCGGCTTTTATCTTCAGCTACATTTTTATTATTTATTGTATCAGGCCATATATGACCCACTGCAGGGCACGGGCCTCCTCTACAATCGAGAGTACGATTGAGAGTTATAATATTTATTATTATATATAGTTATTAGCTATAATCTTCTGTTAATTCAGATATGAATCCAATAAGAAGTCATGTTTTGATGTGATAAGTCTGTTATATTCACAATAGCATAGCTATTTGAATAAGCCTATGTAAATATATTGTTATTAATAAAAATATTATGAATATATTAATGACAGCTTTCGTTGCGTAGTTGGGTAGACGCCGCCTGTGAAAGGAAAGGCCACGGGTTCGATCCCCACGCCAAAAGAAATGTTTGTGAGGCCCACAAGTATTTGTTTCGAGTCTGGGTATTTATTAGACCGAAAAGTCTCTCGTAGCTTCTGGTACCCACGACACAAACCTTAATTGATCTTAGTGTGAGGTCAGGTCTATGTATGTGACTGTTGGGTGTATTTATTTATTATTTTTTAACCTATCCAAAGATTAAAATGCGCTAACTTGAATGACTATTAATTAAAATGTTCAACCTATCGAAAAAATAAAATGCGGTATTTAATTGAATTGCCTCTGTAACTTGCTTACATGTTTGAATAAAAAAAAAACAGCTAGAATTTACCTTCAAAAAGACCTAGCCCTGCTACATTAACTCTAGAGTTTTGAAGATGACAATGATTTATTATTATTATTATTTTTTTATTTATTTTGGCCTCGTGGTATCGGTGGCCTCGTGGTATCGGACCAGACTCGGCTGCCTACATGTTCACGGTGGTCGCGGGTTCAAATCCCAGGGCACACCTCTGACTTTTCGGAGTTATGTGTGTATTGATAGTCAATCACCACGCACTTTAACAGTGAAGGAAAACATCGTGAGGAAACCTGCATACCGTAGCGATTTTAAAAAAAATCTACGGTGTGTAAGTCCGCCAACCCGCACTAGGCCAGCGTGGTGGACTATATGGCCTAACCACTCTCAATCGATTCTCTCGATTGTAGAGGAGGCCCGTGCCGTGCAATACAATACAACAATTTATTTATTTAATTATTACACTTACCATTATGTTACATTATGTTGCACTATATTATGTTGTTCCACTTTCAAATTACTGTATAATGTATTGTCTATCTATTAATTAATTCATTCATTTCATTCTAAATTATTATATTATTATTATATTTTTTTGCTATTGTATAAATATTTAAATTTTCATGCTGTAGTCTCGTATAATTGAAGATCACGTCACAATGTAAACTATAATAATGCTACACCATTGTGTTTATTATATAATGCCGTGTATCCTTCGTTGGAGGTCCATAAATAAAATAAAATAAAATAAAATAAATTTTAACACTTAATTTAATTTGTAATATAGTCTCATTGATAAAGGTCGCGGGACGTCGCTGGATGCAGGCCTCCAACAGGTCAATGTGGAAATCATTGGGAGAGCCTTATGTTCAGCAGTGGACTTCCTTTGGCTGATGGATGGTGATGATTGTATCATTTAATAGTACTTGTAACATAGACTTTTAAATATTAAATTAAAAAGAGTTTGTTATATAAAAAAAATATAAAAAAATCGTCTATTCATTTAAATATTCGAAGAGCTAAATAAAACCCTTTTATTGGGTGGCGTTGGTTTAATGGTTTCAATGTAGTCATTTCATTTAAAACGAGTACGGACTCTATAACACCATGTGATAAAAAAGGATTGATAGAAAATAAATTTTCCAAAAAGCTACTCATACATATACTCACGCCATCTTCCCAGAAGGGGTAGGCATAGGTTCTCCTGGTAGTAACCAGACGCCCACCTTTTACCTTGTCTGTTTCATCAGGATGTGATAGGAGGCGAGCGAAAAAGCTACTCAAAAATATAATATTAATATTTAAATGCCTAAAGAAATTATAATCAGCTATTTTGATCAAAATATCTGAAATAGAGTTCTATGAAGGAAAACATCAACAATACTTTTACACACAAATCTATACCATATTAAAAACACTAGAGGCAAAAAATACCGCAATGTCTTTTTTTCCGCTAAACAGCAATGTATACGCACTGTTGTGTTCCGGTTTGCAAGATATTGTAGCCAGCGTAACTAATGGACATATTGAGACTTAACACCTTATGTCTCAGGATGGCGAGCGCAATGTAATGCCAAGCATTGCTTTTTGATTCATGGTGTTGTTTGGTTTTGCTACTGCCCATGAGCGGTCGTGTCGCTTACCATCAGACGAACGGCATTCTCGTCTCGCCATCATTGTAATAAAAAAACACCATAATATCTTAACACATAACTCTCAAAAACCTAATAAAAAAATAGGTAGAGTTTGACCCAAGGTCTCTACATCGACTCTACCACGTGACCCGGCACGCGCTACTAATTATTTTTTAATTTTTCTCACTAGTCGAGGAATTTAATACACGGCGTCGGTAATTTGAAATGCCAACAGTAATTATATTCAAAAAGTATCAATTACTTGCAACACCGTCTACTTAGCAGCTTGAATATCAAAGCAATTATAAATTTAATATTAGTACGTTGATTTTGTAATACAATTGCTGGGAAACCTATCAGTAAAGTACCAACTATACAATACATACACATCACACCTTCTTCCCAGACGGGGTAGGCAGAGGTGCAACCAGGACACCCAGGTCTGGGTGTTTGTGAGACAGAAAAGTCTCTTGAAGCACCTGATACCCACGACAAAAGACTCGGTCTTAGCTCAGGAGTATATAACAGTTAGGTGTGTTTATGGAAACTTTCGGAGGTGACACAAGACATTGTGAATTTATATTACTAAGGAGAACAAATCACTTACGATACTTCGGTAGCCAACACATTATAATATGCTACCATACATATTTATACTCACGCCTTTTCCCAGAAGGGCTAGGCAGAGGTGAAAACTAGACACTCGCGTTTCGTCTTGTATTTTCCGTCCCATTATGTGTTAGGGAGCCTCTCGCCATGTCAGGCACAAATTTCTGACTCCAGGCTGATAATAGAAAAATCCAATATCACTTTGTCCGACCCGGGATTCGAACCCGAGACCTCAGTTTTGCAATTACCTTAGTACAACTACGTCACCGAGGCAGTAGCTGCTACCATATGCTTGTGCTATATTGTAGCAGCCCATATACGTCCCACTGCAGGGCACGGGCCTCCTCTACAATCGAGAGTACGATTGAGAGTGGTTAGGCCATATAGTCCACCACGCTGGCCTAATGCGGGTTGGCGGACTTTTACATACCATAGAAATTTCTACAAATCACTATGGTATGCAGGTTTCCTCACGATGTTTTCCTTCACCGTTATAGTGTGTGGTGATTGACTATCAATACACACATGACTCCGAGAAGTCAGAGGTGTGCCCTGGGATTTGAACCCGCGACCACCGTGAACATGTAGGCAGGCGCTACTAACAGATTCCGATACTAACAGGCCACCACGCACTTATATGCTTTTGCTATATTTAATTAAAACCGACGATACAGACCTTTTCAGTAGATGATGCGTCTGCCGAACTTTAAGATAATTTATCACACGCTTCATAATGATAAACCACACCTGACAGTCACATAGAGTATATCAGTGTTTCGTAAAGATCAATTAACTCTGGTGTTTTTGGTATCAGAAATCTCGAGAGACTTACAGTCTCAGTAACAGCGAGACTCGAAAATGCCTGTGGGTCACTCAAATATTCACAGCTGGCGTCGAACCAACGACGCCACGGAGACTGTCTCTGTGAAATCTATTTAAATGTTTAATACACCATATATATTTAATTATTATTTAACATTTAACAATGTTGTCTATGTGAAAGCTCGTTTTATCGTGAATGCAGTCATAGCTTCTTTATTTCAATTATTTCAAAAATACAAACCAACATGCAATACAATTACAATAAAACATAAAATTCCTTTGCGAATAGCTATTGAAGGTATTCACAGCGTACACAAAAAGACTAAAGATGAAATAGAGCTATCATTTTTAAAACAAAAGTCAAATAACATTGAACTTAAATATAAAATTAATGAACTGCAGTCATGCTGACAAAAACAAATGAACAAAAAAGATACAATACTTAAAATAAATTAATTAGTATTAAGCAATGTCTATATGTGTCAGCCCGTATATGTCCCACTGCAGGGCACAAGCCTCCTCACTCGACAGTACGATTGAGAGTGGTTAGGCAATATAGTCCACCACGCTGGCCTAGTGCGGGTTGGCGGACTTTACATACCATAGAACTTCTTGCAAATCGCTGCGGTATGCAGGTTTCCTCACGATGTTTTCCCTTACCGTTATAGTGCGTGGTGATTGACCATCAATACACACATAACTCCGAAAAAAGAGGTGTGCCCTGGGATTTGAACCCGCGACCACGGTGAATATGTTGGCAGTCGCGTCTGATCCGTTACCAACAGGCCACCACATTAAGCATACTGTTTTTACTCACGATGGTACGCAGAAGATATATGCGTTCTCAATCTTACTCTCGATTGTAGGGGCCAGTGCCCTGCAGTGGAACGTACATGATACATACACACACACATTCATACATGCATACATACATACATACATACAATATACAAACACATACATATGCGTTTCGGGTGAGAGGATGTTTGCGTAAACCAATGTTGCAATTTATTTCCAAAACTACTGGCCCAATTTTGATGCGGTTTTCATTGATGGGTTCGGGTTTGATTGGTGCATGTTCTTAGATAGATTGTATTATTTCATAAACGCTTTATGGTGGTAAGTGATTGCCACCCATGAACATTCGTTGGATGGTATAGGTCCGTTGCCACTAATTATTATGGGAGGGAAAAAGAAGGGCAACAAGGGATTTTTGGTCTCGTGTAATCTCCCTCATCGAATGAAACATGAAAGCAAAGCCGTCGCTTCACGTCGGTTTTCTGTAAGACATTGGCAGCCAGTCGAGCATATTCCTACTATAGGCCAAGGTAGCAATATGGCTCTTAATCTTCGTTAAAATAATTTTTCTTCGTTAAAAACTTCGTTAAAATAATTAGAGTTTTTCGCCGCGAGAATTGTCATAGATTGTCGTGTTCTGACAAATGTTTACACGATGCAACTTTTTTATATCCTTAACGATACGTATTTTCCAGGCGAGAAACTCTCCCCATGTAAATGGGGCTTAAGATTCAAGCGTTAGACAGCCTCCGTGGCGCAGTTGGTTAGACGCCGGCTGTGAAACGAGAGGCAGTGGGTTCGATTCCCGCACCGAGACAAATGTTTGTGTGATCCACGGGTATCTGTTTCGGGTCTGGGTGTTTGTGAGACCGAAACGTCTCTCGTAGTTTCTGATACCCAGAATATAAGACTCGATCTTAGTGTGGGTTCAGGACTATGTATGTGACTGTTGGGTGTATTTATTTGTTGTATGAGTGCGTGGTGGCATCGTGGTATCGGACCGGACGCGGCTGCCTACATGTTCACGGTGGTCGCGGGTTCAAATCCCAGGGCACACCTCTGACTTTTCGGAGTTATGTGTGTATTGATAGTCAATCACCACGCACTTTAACGGTGAAGGAAAACATCGTGAGGAAACCTACATACCGTAGCGATTTTAAAAAAAATTCTACGGTGTGTAAGTCCGCCAACCCGCACTAGGCCAGCGTGGTGGACTATATGGCCTAACCACTCTCAATCATACTCTCGATTGTAGAGAAGGCCCGTGCCCTGCAGTCGGTCGTATATGGGCTGATACAATACAATACAGTACAATGACGTTGATGTAAAAACACTTATAATCAGGTGACCTGTTTGGTCGTTTGCCTGACTTAATCAATAAAAAAAAGGAAGTAACGATTGAGTCCAATGGTAGAAGGTAACTGTTTGTTGCTAATCTAATCTATCATGATGGTATTGGTTACCATCGGGTGCAGCGCAGTCACTTTGCTGGTACTGGTTAAAACAAACCTGAGATACGAAAAACGATATCTGTGAAGATAAAAAAAATGGTATAGTTTGCCAACATGTCATTAAAACTTACCATACAAAAACCTTTATGAGTATTGCTATTTTGTCACAACCAACAAGTCTTCGGTAGTATAGTGGTCAGTATCCCCGCCTGTCACGCGGGAGACCGGGGTTCGATTCCCCGCCGGAGAGGTAGACATCTGGCATGTTATTTTATTAACTTAAACTAAATTTGGCTTCGTTTTTTTTAAATTACAGAACATACAATGACATGACACATATATAATGAAAGAACATATTTATTTTATCATAATTTAGGTTCTAAAGAATTTGTGTTATTACGTTTAATATACAAATACGTTATTTTAATTACAGATTTTGTAATTAATTGTTTAGTAAAATGAAAACACAATTATTTTATATAGTTTTTATTTCTGTCTCATTTATTATTCTAAAATTATCTTTTCAAAAAATTCAAAGATTTCTTACGTCATATAAAATGTATGACACCTAATATGAAGACCCTTTGGAATAAAAATGTTAATATTTTACACATTGTATGAGTGGATTCACGAATAAAAATGAATAAATTTACTTATTTCATATTTATTGGAAAACCAACATACAAAAAAACTTACATACAACACAATATGTAACAAAATAGAGTATGAAATAGCCACTTACAGGTTTAATTACATTTTCAACAAATTTTTCTTAATGTTCACCCAATTAAAGAAAGTTCACTTGTAGGCAAAAGTTTTTCTGGGTAGGTACCACCGCTTTGTCTATTTTGTCAAGCAGTAGTGAGTTAGCGCTGTAGTGCTCTGGTTTGTAGGACATTGTCAATGATTACTGGGCATTATGACACACCTAATGACTCTGGGTGACGAGCTCAGTACTTCATCATCATCAGCCCGTTGCAGTCCACTGCTGGACATAGGCGTCTCCCAAGGTACGCCACAGAGACCGGTCTGCTGCTTCATGCATCCAGTTACTGCCGATCCTCTTGCAGTGCAGTGCTTAATAATACTAAATTCTGAGTGGCGTCCATTAAATAAATAAATATATAAAACAGTCACGTACATAGTGACCCCACACTAAGATAAGAGTCTTGCGTCGTGGGTATCAGGAACTACGAGAGACTTTTCGATCTCACAAACACCCGACACAAATATATGTGGATCACAAAAAATGTCTCTCGGTCCGGGATTGAACCCGCGGCCTCTCGCTTCACAGCCGACGTCTAACCAACTGCGCCGCGGAGAATGTAATTTTTTTTTCCTTTCCTCTTTTTTATAATCACGCGCCACATTTACCATGGGGCGAACGATTTGTAATTCTTTTCATATCCACTAATAATAAAAAAAAACAATTTTCCACCGACTGCCTCGGTGGCGCAATTGTACTACGGTACGACTACAACGCTGAGGTCTGGGGTTCGAAGCCGGGATCCGGCAAAGTGATATTGGATTTTTTTATTAATTATCAGCCCGGAGTCGGAAATTTGATATGATATGGCCATAGCTTCGCCCCCTATTATGGAACACTCAATGCGAAACGTGATTGTATTAATAGCACCTCTGCCTCTGCCAACCCCTTCTGGGAAAAGGCGTGAAAATATGTATGTACAATTTTCCATTAGTTTTCCTTAAAGAAACAACAAATTAAATAATATGCTTTCTTTATTGTAAAACGACGTGTAAATGAAAAAAAACTCCGTGTAATTTGCTTGTGTTTAATAGGCGCATGGCATCCGATGCTATCTGGAAAACTGAGTTACATTGTATTATTACAATTATCATGAATCATGGGAGTCTAAGGAAAACGGCAATGTAACGTTTTAATTTGCTTACATTACGAAAAGAATTTATTTACTTTGTGAAACTTTTTTCTGAACAGTGTCTTATTGCTGGGTAAAATTCGTCATAACATTTTTCATTTTCCATGCGTTATTGCTGCCAAAGAAACTGTTGAATGTGTGTTTTACTCGTCAATATTTGTAATTACTTTGATTAATACTTTCATATATTACACCCTTTAACAGCCTCCTTGGTACAATGGGTTGAAAGCCCGGAAGCCACCGGAGAATATGGCCCTTTTTCAGGTCTGGGTTTTTCGAAACCAAAAAATTTCAGATCCCACACAAGACTACCTTACTTTGGATTCAGATCTCTATGAATGTTGAGTGTATTCAGATACAGAACAACAAACGTATACATTTTATGAATGGTGTTCATTTTATAATCTCTGTTGACAATGCAGCGTGTTAAACCGTGCAGTGCCGCCGGCTGCCCAACAATGTGCCACTTCACGGTTAATTCATTTCGTTCAGTAGTTTTTTAACTAAACACTTTTAATAGACTCGGCTCGGATTTGACTGTAGATAGAAAACGGTCGAGAATAATTTTGTGACAGTTTTTTTGTGGTATTGCACTTGGTGTAGGGTCGTCTGATGGAGCAATTGAAGATTATTTGCTGCTATTCCGCACAATTACGCCGGCGTGATGGATGAGGTCGTGTCTTGTATATTAATTTATGTTTGCATGGAAATATCGCTTACGAAAATATAACTAACTATTAGAAATTACCATCATATTACATTATACACTTTTTTTAATTATTGCATAGGTCCGGCAAACGAGCAAAAAGGTCTCCTGATGGTAAGTGATCACTGCCGCCCGGGAACATCTAGAATCCTTGGGTCATAGATGTGTTGCCGGCTCATTACCAAAATTGGGAAGGAAAAAGGATGGGAAGAGGAAAGGGGTATTGGGCATCCGGCAATCTCACTCACCGAACGAAACGTGACAGCTGAGCTATCGCTTCACGTCGATATCCTGTGAGACAGTGGTACCGGCCCGGATGAGCCTGCCCATTCATACTGAGTCATGACTGATAAGTCAATAAGTGCGTGGTGGCCTATAAGTGCGTGGTGGCCTCGTGGTATCGGACCAGATTCGGCTGCCTACATGTTCACGGTGGTCGCGGGTTCAAATCCCAGGGCACACCTCTGACTTTTCCGAGTCATGTGTGTATTGATAGTCAATCACCACGCACTTTAACGGTGAAGGAAAACATCGTGAGGAAACCTGCATACCGTAGCAATTTAAAAAAAAAAAATCTACGATGTGTAAGTCCGCCAACCCGCACTAGGCCAGCGTGGTGGACTATATGGCCTAACCACTCTCAATCGTACTCTCGATTGTAGAGGAAGCCCGTGCCCTGCAGTGGGTCGTATATGGGCTGATACAATACAATACAATACATGACTGATAACAGCGTGGCTCTACCACTTCCAAATTCTCTTAAAATCTCCCTTGCAATGTCGTACTATGATGGTAGTGACGTCACAACTATGCATGTTTTCTTTTTGTTTTAACAACAAATACAGACTCGATTTCGATTCTACAGATTCGAACGGTTTATAATACAACCGTTTTTTTTATACCAGCCGGTTAATACACATTTCACCTGACGATACATTACCGTCGAAATGCTCTACCGTCTGACGATAATTTTGCCATCCCTTACAATTATCCCGCCTTCTTTAACTTCTTGACGTTCGATCTTCTGCCCGTCTCTCACATTCGAACTGCAGGCCTAGTAGTACAACTGCGCCAACGAGGCAATTGAAACCAATAAAAATGAGGAATTTTTCAATTTGATCCCTACCTCTCTTTTCCTTAACAGAACCACGCGTGCTGGCCTGCGGAGCCATAGCTTGACTGTTCAATCCATCTCCGCACGAACCAAAAGGATCCCCAATTCTTTTTTCAGTCGCACAGTCAAGCTGTGGAACGGTTTGCCATCACACGTGTTCCCTTTCTCTAATCCTGGGTCTTTTCGCCGTAACGTGAAGAGGCATCTCAACGGGCCGGCATGATTGTATCGAATGGTATGAAACTGCCGTCTGATGCCATTCGACACTCTGGCTGGACGGCATTAGCACTTACCATCAGGTGCAATGCTATCACTGTGCCGTGCCAATAAATGCCATAAAAAGATGTATTAACCAATCTCATTTCATCTTCATGTACAAGAAGTACACTATTGTACATATAGGCATTCCATATCAATAATTTTGGCTGGATATTGCCAATACTCGCCATATTTGGCAGGTGGCTTGGCAAATTTATGACGTAGCTTCTATCACTGATGACGCCGCTGGCCGCTTGCCATTTACCTACGCCATCTCTACAATGGTAATTCCCCCATCTAATACATAAAAAATATAATTACCTGCAACATATAATAGTAAAAACAAGAATTTTATAACACTGATAATCAAAATGAACTTTAATTAAATACTATTTTGACATGTTTTGCGTTAATCATCAACTAATCATTTGCATAAAACAATTATTTTGCAAGATTAAATTTATGGTAGCATTCGAAATAAACAGTCGCATTTCTCACTGTCTGTTCGTTTATTTTAATTGTCGGTACAAAACTTTATATTAATGTCCTAAATTATTTTCTGCATTAGTTACACAAGCCTGCCTTCAATTATATTAGATATTAATTCATGTAATTTATCAAAGGGATTACCAACAGGTGATATAGTTAGGATGTAAGCTACACAAATAAATATATACAGTACAGTTAACTTTGTATGAACGCTGTTCATATTTGGACTTCGCAAATATGATCATGTTTCTGAGTTTCATGCTAAGCTCAAGTGGTTACCTATACGGCTTCGTCGAAAAACTCATACATTCCTCTTCATTACAATATTTTGTTTAATCCCCTCACCCCTTGTTATCTTAAAGATAGATTTATTTGTCTTCATGACTTACATTCGAGGTCCCTGAGGTCTTCTGAGAACCTAAAGCTGAGAATGCCCGTGCACACCTCGATATTTACGGACATTTCTTTCACTGTCAAAGCAGTTTGATTATGGATCACGCTTCCAGCTGTAGTGAAACAATCACAAACAGTATCATCATTTAAAAGGCTGGTTAAAGAACACGACCTTTTTAATTCTTGTGTACAATAAACACTAAATAAATAAATAAACTGCCTCGGTGGCGTAGTGGTACTACGGTATGATTGCAAAGCTGAGGTCTCGGGTTCGAATCCCGGGTCGGGCAAAGTGATATTGGATTTTTCTATTCAATATTAGCCCGGAGTCAGGGATTTGTGCCCGATATGGCGATAGGCTCGCCCCCTATCACATCGTGGGACGGAATATACAAGGCGAAACGTGGGTGTTCTAGTAGCACCTCTGCCTACCCCTTCTGGGAAAAAGGCGTGTGGTTATGTATGTATGTATGTATTATGTAAATAAATAAACGTTTTTATTAGAAGGACGAGACGAGCAAATTATTCGTTGAATGGTAAATGATAAATACACAGACATACATAGTCCTGACCCCACGCTAACATCGAGTCTGTGTCGTGGATATCAGGAACTACGAGAAATTTTTTCTTCAATTCAATTCATGGTGATGTTTGGTTTTGCCATTGTAATAAAGGATTGATAATTTCACATTCACTGGTAAACACGGGACTCCTCTGCAACACAGAATTAGATTGAGGTGTTTCAGGCCCGGCATCAAAAGAATTACCCAATCGCGACAACCCTTCTACTAAATCATTGTGTTTCACAATCCACTGGAGATGTAATAATCTAATTACGAGTAGATATTTCTTATTCAAATTACAAAAGGCGGTTTACAAAAAGAAAATACAAAAGAGATTGGAGTTGCGAAAAAACTTAATTAACATTTTGTAACAGTTTAAGTGGTTGCTGCAACTTCTTGCCTAGTTTTCTTTTAGATGAACGCATGTCTGTTTTGTGTGGTCACAGCTTGATGGTACCCTTCATCTTGGCTAGAACCAATGTGTTCTCTAATTCATATTTCTTTATTAACTTTTGGAAGTGCTAGAGCGAAGTTGTTGTCAGTCATGACTCAGCATGAATGGGCAGGCTCATCCAGGGCGGTACCACTGTTTCACAGAAAATCGACGTTAAGCGACAGCTTTGATGTCGCGTTTCGTTCAGTGAGTGAGATTGCCGGATGCACAATATTCCTTCCTTATTCCTATCCTTTTTCCTCCACGCTCTCCTTGGAATTGGGCTGGCAACACATCTATGATCCAGCGCTGTGGACATTCATGGACGGCAGTGATCACCTGAAGCACCTGCACCTGTGAGCAGCTGGTTACCTGCTTGCTCGTTTGCCGGACCAAAACAATAAAAAAAATTTTACTGTACTGTATCAGCCCAGATACGTCCCATTGCAGGGCACGAGCCCCCACTGCAATCGAGTGTACGATTGATTATTAAAAAAATATACTTGACTAATAATGTGCAAGCTTACGAGATTCCTACTTTCTCAGTAATATGCTCATCTGTCGCAGCACGAAGGTGCTATTAGGCAAGCACAGCACAATTGTATCTTATTGGGGCAGTCAGAACATTAATCTTTGAAAACACTTCGCAGGTGCAATGCAGTTATTTTACAGATTCCGCATAAAATCTCCAAATTTATGGTGTCTACCGGCCGGTCTCTATAACCTATCTATCTTTAACTAGAGATTTCATCATATATTTCGATGCATTTTATGTTTCAGTAAACGAAAATAGAGAGGTATAGGTATAGTGTATATACTTATGCATAGCTAGGTAAGACAAATATATATGTCTTTGATAATTGAAGCGTAGAATTGCATCGACATAGTATTGGTAGCTATTTTAACCGCTTGTTAAAGATAGATAGGATATAGAAACCGTCCGGTAAGATGTTAAGAGGCAGATATCAGTAAAATATATTATGAGAGACAGAGAAACGGTATAGAATAGTTGTGATTTGCTCGAAGACAGTGGTACTGACCAGTTTGTCGTTCCATTTACAGTAGATTTACCGAAATACTTTAAATGCTTTGAATTCGCAGTAAAATTCATCATAATTATACTGAAAACGAACAAGAAACTGACCTTCTGAATTAATCTCTGTATTCGAAGCATATTATTTAACAGCAAGGAAAACTGCATAACATCATCTTTACATTAATTATTATGACATTATGACAGCCTCCGTGGCCTAATCCCTCTCAATCGTATTCTCGAATGTAGAAGAGGCTCGTGCCCTGCAGTGGGACGTATATAGGCTGATACCGTACATCGGTATTTGTTTCGGGTCTGGGTGTTTGTGAGACCGAAAAGTTTCTCGTAGCTTCTGATACCCACGACACAAGACTCGATCTTAGTGTGGGGTCAGGACTATGTATGTGACTGTTGGGTGTATTTTTTATTTAATTTTAAAGGCATGTGAACAATAACGGTTCTAGAATTAACCACGCCCTGGGTGGAATTTCTACAGCGCTCTATAAGTAATATTCAAGTCAAAGGGAAAGACAACAATGAAATTTGGTGTGGAGGTAGCTGACATCCTGGATTAACACTTAGACTACTTTGTATCCTGAAAAATAAAGCATTGCCCTGGGATGAGTCAGGAATTCCGATAAATTTGTTACTTTTTATACTCAAAGGGATGGTATGGGACTGGATTACACCCCTTGAGTGAGAATGAGATGGGACAGGGCGGGATGTAACGGGACGGTACGGGAATTTTAAAATAAAGTTAATCACGCAGACGAAGTTTGCGCGCAGAAGCTATAAATAGATAAATAAGGCTTGCTTAGTCTCTAATATCCAAGATACAAGACATCGCGACTTATCCCAATAACTTTTTCGTGAATATTAACTGTATTTAATACTTCTACGTATATGTTACTATATAAAACTGAATATTGGCTGTCTAGACACATTGTTCTTACGTGTTTAGCGATAATGTGCTGATTAATTTTTTTTTATCAGCCCATATACGTCCCACTGCTAGGCACGGGCCTACTCTACAATCGAGAGAATCGATTGAGAGTAGTTAGGCTATATAGTCCACCACGCTGGCCTAGTGCGGGTTGGCGGACTTACATACCGTAGAAATTCTTTAAAAATCGCTACGGTATGTAGATTTCCTCACGATGTTTTCCTTCACCGTTAAAGTGCGTGGTGATTGACTATCAATACACACATTTAAATTGCACAGATTTAAATATGCTATTGATTTAAATATCTATTGAAATCACCTGATCCTATTGGTATAAACATCTATTGGAATCACTGAAGTTATCTACTAAGGAAATATCTGTTTCATATTAGCGGATATTACTTCAGAATGCGTAGATTTGCGTGCGTACACATTGCGTATTGTTAACCAATCGTTTTTTCACCCATTGCCAATGTTAACAGACACCTCATTTGAATAATACATGCAAATTAACTTTTTAGGATGTATTTTTTACCATACATCGACTAATTAGTCTTAGAGTATCAAATGAGTATAATTTCATACACCCAATAGTCATACATAGTCCTGATCCTTAAGAAAAGAGTCTTGTCTCTTATATCAGAAACTACAAATTACTTTTCACAAACATTTGTCTTGCGGAGATCGATCAAAGAAACACACCAAACAGTCACATACATAGTTCTGACCCCACACTAAGATCGAGTCTTGTGTCGTGGGTAACAGAAACCACGAGAGGCTTTTCAGTCTCATAAACACCCAGACCGGAAACAAATACTGGTTCACACAAACATTTGTCTCGGTACGAGGATCGAACCCGCGGCTTCTCGTTTCACAATAAGTGTCCAGCCAATTGCGCCACAGAGGATGTCTAATTTATAATAATTATTAATTATTTTCTTATCACTTTATAATTTTTCTTTTTGTCACAAATAAATAAATTATTAAGAGAATAAATCTCAACGCAGACGGGTAGTTACGTACATCACATCATCAAACTTCGTGCTATTAACACTTAAAGTTGAGGTTAATTATAGTAATTAAAATTAGGGAGAAATGCCATTAAGGCAATATAATTATAAAAATCGGTGGCGTGTCGGTTTTAATGTAAATCAACGATAATTTAACTAAAGTTACAACTCGATTAATAGTTACTAGAATCGCTTTGACTATGACGTTCGTCTGTGGCCCTTCGCCTCAGTTGATGGCTAGTACAGATTGGCAAAAAAGTGTAAAAACGGAACTAACCCTTTATTTCATCTGGCAGCACTGTCACATCTTTCACATTTGTGAATTTTAATTAAATTTCGCATCGAAATTTACGTTTTTATTGAAGTATTTTCGGTGATAACGTTTAATAATTACTTTTGTTATTTAATTATCATTAAATTAATAATAATAAGAGTCAAAATTTAAATCTCAGCTTTAAAGTGATGCCATATAAATGGCTCAGTGGCGCCTCCATTTATTTTTACATTTTTTTGCCAAGCTATACGTGCTTTTAGATTTTCTGTCTATTGTCCTCTCTGTAGTACCTCAATAGCTGCATTTTTGTAACTGTGACATGTTCAAAGATAAATTATACATGAAAATACATACATAAGCTCCCACCTTTTTTCTCGAAGGAGTAGGCAGAGGTGCTACCACGACACCCACATTTCGCCTTGTATATTCCGTCCCACGATGTGATAGGGGTCGAGCCTATCGCCGTATCGAGCACAAATTCCTGATTCCAGGCTGATAATGCATAGAAAAATCCAATATTACTTTGCCCGGCCCGGGATTCGAACCCGAGACCTAAGCGTTGTAGTCGTACCTTAGTACAACTATGCCATCGAGGTAGTTATACATGAAAATTATTGTAGTTAATTAGCGCTCGTATACATTAGGCGACCAATCAGTGAAGCAAGCTGGAAAAGTGCGACTTAGTAAACTGCTCCATTGATAGTCGCACGGAAGAGACTCAAGTATGAAGGCTTCTTTACTTTAAGCAAATCCTTGGTCAATCTTCACCTGCAGCCACAGTAAGCCTGATGCAGAACACAGTCCTCTCCTAAGGATTTTCACAGTGATCTCATCGGATGGATCGGAATTCAGGGAAATTCTACAACATTTACTACTTCGTCAGTCCACCTCGTCTGGTCCTAAATACAAATCGATTTTTTAATACTTATCAAAATTAAAAACCAAAAGTTTAATGACAAATGTTGCGAAATTGTCGACGAAATTTATTATTTCAGCCGACAGAAGTCTTGCAGTCTTATTGAACCTTTTCTAAATTAGAGAAGTATGACCTGAACGGATTTTCCATGTTAATATGTGAAAAACCTGTTCGTTTTTTTAGATATAAATAAATAATACGATATATGTGTATTAGGCCTGTTCTCAACCTATTGAAATGGTGGATATTTTGAAGATAGGTGATAATAATTCAACAAAACGTCTTATGAAAGCGGCAATTATTTTTTTGCTGCTGAACATAGGCCTCCCCCAATAATTTCCACAGTAACCTGTTGGAGGCAGCCTGCATCCAGCGACGTCCCGCGACCTTCACCAGGTCGTCTGACCACCTAGTGCGTGGACGTCCTACGCTGCGCTTTCCGCTACGTAGCCTCCATTCGAGAACTTTTTGGCCCCATCGCACATCAGTTCATCAGTTTAATCCCTTAAAAACGAATTTAATTCGATATGTCGGTCGATTAATTATACGTGTAATAACGTTGCTATTTCATAGACTTTATAATTTGTAATAGACCTTCTAATTCTTGAAGAACCCAATCGCGCAGACAACCTGCAACATTTAAGCCTGCACAGAGACCTTGGATCTCAATGTAGCTTATGATATTTCTGCCCCAAAAATGCTAGACTTTTTAAAGATGGTACCGTCTTGTGCACTGTACTGCATCAGTCCAGAAGTCCCACTGCAGGGCACGAGGCTCCTCTTTAATCGTGAGTATGATTGAGAGAGGTTAAAGCATATAGTCCACCACGCTGGCCTAGTGCGGGTTGGCGGACTTTACATACCATAAAAATTCTTGCAAATCGCTATGGTATGCAGGTTTCCTCACGATGTTTTCCTTCACCGTTACAGTACCCTACCGTTTTCACTATTCTACTATTCTACATCGTACTAGTGCTTTCGTTTTTTACGAAATTTTTGGTTGCATTGTGTCTGAAGTCACTAATTTCGGTCGCAGTCTGGATATACGCTGTATGTTGTTTTATTTCATTAGTTTCCTCAAGCATTGCTCATCTTGAAAAACTTCAGTCAATAAGCAGCCTTAGAAAAGTCTTAGTTAAATGAGTTTAGTACACTCTTCAATAGTTTTGCAAATAAAAATAGTATTAAACTAGTTAAAATTCCAAATCCGTTTTTTTTTTTCAAAATAAGATGTAACAACCTATCATCATAGTAAAGTAGTAAAGTAGTATTTATCGTATTATGGATTTCGATACGTTAGGTCCTTAGTTCAATTCCAAGGAAATCCATATTTCATTTATTATAGTGAATAAAAAAATGGATCGTTACAAATTTTAAAATATAAATGAAGTCCCATTTTATATCATGTTAGTTATGATATATTACACGAACCCTACTTGAAAGTGGGTTTCGAGCGAACAAAAAAAATTAGCCTCCCTGAGAATCAAACCGACCCAAACTAGCGCAAGTCCCAACCGCAATCCTCCAAACTCTACCTACATTTAAATATCCAAATTGCGTCATTTCGAGTGGGCGGAGCTTACGGTGGGCGTGTGCGGTGGGCGTGGTCGCGGCGGTCGTTGACCCCCCTGCCCAAGTGTGATACGCCGTACACCCATTATGGTGTTTGGTGCCTGATTTGCAATTCTATGACTGTACATTATGGTTATGGAACTCGTAGAGATGTTTGGTAGAGTTAAACGTGGAATTTTATGTAGAGCATTTTGTTCCCTTAGTGGATGTAATATATAATTAAAATATTTTTTAACTTGCGTATTTGTACTGGGGTTGGTACGCATTTTTGTTGGTTTGAACCTGTACTGTGCTGTATAAGCCAGTAGTTGGCCACTGCTGAACACGGGACTACTATGCAAGCGATAGTTCAATTGAGTGGGCTTAGGCAGTGGTCCATAATGGTAGCTTGTAGTGGTCTGACGGACTTCACATACTACAGAAATGCTGGTAAAACACTATGGTTCGCAACTTCTCTTACGACTATTTCCTTTGACATAAAAGTGAATTGTTAATTGTAGTTCCAGGGATTCGAACCCGCAACCGCCGTCTCAGATCACGTCTGGTTCGTTGTCAACCGGCCACTACATATTCTTGACCCACTAAATAGAACATTTTGTTTTAGTGTCATAAAATATTTTCTACCATCTCGTGTCGTGGAGTTATATCGAAGTGTAATTACATAAGTAAATAGCTAAATTCTAACAGAGGGATATAAAGTTTCAGATCCATCAAAAAGAGATTTCAATAGAAATCAGCACTCTCTCTCTCTCCCTCTCTCTCTCTTCAGCCTCAAAGTACACTTGAAAACAGACCTCCCTCATAGATCGCCACATAGACCTATTGAAATGGTCTGCATCCAGCGATTTCCTGTGACCTTTACCAGGTCGTCCGTCCACCTTGTAGGTGGGCATCCCACCCTTCGCACTAGGATATATACATTTATTAAAATTTTATAATATTGTCTTTACACAGAGATTCCATTTATTGTTCAAAACACCCTATAAACCAATTACATTGATTAAATCAATCACACTAATTATATTAATAGCTAAAGAAAAAAAGCAATAAAATAATACAACATACCAATAATATCTAGATTATCTGTAATTACCTTATTATTGAGTCAAGGGCTATTTACATCCATCCATCCATCCATCAGCCAAAAGAAGTTCACTGCTGAACATAGGCCTCTCCCAATGATTTCCACAGTGACCTGTTGGAGGCAGCCTGCATGCAGCGACGTCCCGCGACCTTTACCAGGTCGTCTGACCACCTAGTGGGTGGATGTCCCACGCTGCGCTTTACATAGTATATTATTTTATATATTATACAGGGTATATCAAGACTGATACCAAAAACGAAGCCAGGTGGTAGTTTTACTTTAGACACAATGCAACTAAAATTTGTGCAAAAAAAGCGACGATTTTTTTTTGTAATGTTTTTATTACGACAGCTTGTTGACTTGTAAAGTCCCGCATTCGACACCTCATTTAGGCAATTCACTTTGAGTTTTTATTTTCAGCAATATTATTTGGGATAAAATTATCTCCCAAAAATTAATGTTCACGCAGGAATGCCAAATTAACTACGTTTTAAAATGTTCACTTTTGATGAAGTACTTATTTAAAACGAAAATCACTTTGCTGTCTGATGTTAACCCTTTCGATAATCCTAATCACGGGTAAAATACTTTATTCAAAAAATAAAAATAAAATAAACTTGGCTTATCCAGAAATTGAACCAACATTCATACTGTCTATTAACTGTAATAACCAAGACATTACCACCTACTATAAATGTATTTATTAAAAATTATACTTATTTTCTAATATAAGTACTTATAAAATGTATGTTTTCCTTTCTATTGCAGATGCCGGAACAAAGACAGCACATCATAAAAATAATATATCTAAATAATAATATATCGCAAATGTACTTAGTGCAATAGTAAAATAGGATTTGATTTAATCAACGATAAAAACGGGTTCAACTCAAAAATCGGTGCTTCTTCGTTAATTTTCTTTGTAAAAGTGTTTTGTAAAATTTTATTTTGACTTTCATGTTCAATCACTGTGATCCGGCTATACGAAACCAACAAGTATACGATTTTAAATAATCTTTTATAAAAATCATATTTAAAAAAAGTGGTTAATTATATTTGAAAATGGAATACATAATTATGACTAACTAATGAAAATGTGTTTCAAATATCGAATGACTTGAACATAAATTGTGAACATTATGAACACGGTAGCGTTAAGAAAGAGTATCGGTGACAAAAGACAATCGGTGGCATTCACTTTTACGTTCCAAAGACTTTTAAAAGTGTCTTATAAAAGTGGTGAATAAGATGTTGTATTTATGAGTGACTGTTGCGAGCAGAGCTGCGATATGTACACCACGTGGTACAGCCGTGGTGACAGTGGTATGCACCACCACCAGATGGGACAGCTGTACCACCATGGACCCCCCATGATAAAGACCGAGGCGGGAGTCAATAGTGACTGCATGATGGCGGTTGACTACGCCCCACCTATAAAGGTAGGACTTTTTCTATATTATTTTTTTATTTGTGGAACTTGTGTATTTTAATGCGTGAACTTATGTTTAAGATTTAATAGTACAAAACAGGTAACGTACTAATAATATTATTACATTTTCATGAATCGGAATGCGAAAAAGTCTTGCGTAAATTTATATAAAAATCTTAATGTATGTAACCTAAGTATTTGTTTTTGTGCGTGGTGGCCTGTTGGTAAACGGACCAGACGCGGCTGCCTACATGTTCACGGTGGTCGCGAGTTCAAATCCCTGGGCACACCTCTGACTTTTCGGAGTCATATGTGTATTAATAGTCAATCACCATGCACTATAACGGTGAAGGAAAACATCGTGAGGAAACCTGCATATCATAGCGATTTGTATAAATTTCTATGGTATGTAAAAGTCCGCCAACCCGCATTAGGCCAGCGTGGTGGACTATATGGCCTAACCACTCTCAATCGTACTCTCGATTGTAGAGGAGGCCCGTGCCTTGCAGTGGGTCGTATATAGGCTGATACAATACAAAAAAAAAAGTATTTGTTTTTACTAAATGTCATTGATTCTATGTTTAGTCTTTAGATCATCAGCTATGATCATTAAGAAAACACCTGTCCTGCATATTTTGTTCAACAATTATAATATGTTTATTTAAAAATACATATGTTGCATATTTTACGAATTCCTCGCCCCTTGCGCTAGTCGAAAACTTTATTACAGAATCTTATGAAAAAAAGCACAATTTGCGACTTACAATAGATTTTCATAGTTATTTTTTGGTAATATAACGAATATTATAAAAATTATGATATGTGTTAAAATAAGCGGACAGCCTCCGTGGCGTAGTTGGTAACACGGCGGCTGTGAAACGAGAGACCGCGCTTCGATCCCCGCGTCGAGACAAATATGTGAACCACAAATATTTGTGTCGCGTCTGGGTGTTTGTGAGACCGAAAAGTCTCTCGTAGGGTCTGACACCCACGATACAAGACTTGATCTTAGTGTGGGGTCAGAACTATGTATGTGACTGTTGGGTGTATTTATTTCTTGTATGACGTTGATATAAAAACTCTTACAATCAGGTGACCTGTTTGGTCGTTTGCCTGAAATTTTTAGTTAAAAAAATAAATAAAAAAGGGACGTAACGATTGAGTCCAATGGTAGGTCTGTCTGTTTGTGAGACCGAAAAGTTTCTCGTAGTTCCTGATACCCGCGACACAAAACTCAATCTTGTGGGGGTCAGGACTATGTATATATGTGACTGTTGGGTGTATTTAAAATAAAACATACTCAAAATTATCAGAACAGAAGAAAAATATCTCAAAAATTATAATCAACAAAATTTCTAAATCCTATCTCAGCAAAAACATAAAAAGAAATTAAAAGCCATGAATATCTGAAGTGATTAAAATTATAGGAAAATTACCGAGCTCTTGACGCATTAGCACCTGCTTTTAATGATATCACACGTGGTTTAATTGGAAATAACACGAATGCCCGACATTTTTGTATCATTTACGGTTAGCACGCGTATGAGGTAAACCGCTTCATCCTTTATCATCCATAGCCTGGGTACCTGGGTATAGGCGTCTCTTCCAGCAGGCCCTTTGTATCGGCCTTTTGTCATTAATACAGATTTTTTTTATCTCTCTCTCTCTCTTCAGCAACAGGAAGCCCACTGCTGAACATAGGCATCCCCCAAGGATCTCTACATTGACCTGTTGGAAGCGGCCTGCATCCAGCGACATTCTGCGACCTTAAGCAAGTCGTCCCACCAGCTTGTGGGTAGACGTCCGACATTTCGTTCGTCTGATGCCATTCGATACTCTGTCTGGACGGCATTTGCTCTTACCATCAGGCGCAATGCAGTCATTATGCCGTGACAGGGTAAAAAAAAATCGGGCTAGGAAATATACATTTTTTTTAATTTTATAATATTGTCTTGCCATTTTTAAGAATTCACTCTCAATCATTGATCTTAAGTCTTAACACAGGGATTCCGTTTGTTGTTCAAGGCCATCCATGCTTTTTTATCTCGCCAACAATGAAATTAAATAATTATAAGCTGGGCGACTCTTGAGACACTTAATTATCTTTATCCTGCGATATAAATACATAAAAAATAGTGCTGGAAATAATTGTCCAATTCCTTCCTAGACACGTTGGAAACAAGATATTGGGCCAAGAATTGACGATGCCATTAACGCATTTGATTATAAGGGTAATGCAGATAGATGCAGTTTATTAGAGATTGCTTTGGTTAGCAAACAACTTCAGGCTTGTAAACTTGATTATGCTGGCTTGTTAAATCGATTCTGCAAGTTACAATAGAATTTGGGAAGAAAGGAGCATGAAAGCCGGCTAAATGTTCTACAACTTAATAATAATAATAAAAATAAAAGTCCTTTATTTCAGGTAAAAATATATCAAGATGTCTTCTTTTCATTGTGTTATATCCACCCAAAGGTTGCCAGTAAGAAATCGCGTAGAGTGATAAGACCGCCATCTGTACTTTTTTCTTATTTTTATTATTTTTGTATGTTTTTCCTTTCTGTGTGAAGTTAAGAATTAATAAATAAAACGACCCATAACAAAATTACTGAAACATAATATACAAATATCAAAAATCAAATCAAGAATACAGATGTCACAAAATATATATATTTTTAAAGAAAATTAATTAATTTATAAAGAAAATAAAAATAAAAGAGAACACTAATAAATTCTAGTTTATGGTGAAGCTAAAATATGAGTGAAAGAAATCGATATGTACCTCATTATGTCAGAAAGCCAAAAAGCCTGACTTTCTACTATTTCTTTCTGTCTATTTTATAAGCTGTAAATGATCTTTGGTCCGCAAATATTACGCATATATTATGACATCATAGAAATAGGGGAGCATACAATTATTCCAATAAAGATCGCATGGCAAACGTTACGATGGTCGTTTTACTGCGCGATGGACTGACCACTTGAAAAAAGTAGCGGGAAAGGAATGAATGCAGTATGCTCAAGACTGACATGGTTGGCTTACTTACGCCCTGCAGTGGACGGCGACAGGCGATGGTTGTCCTCTTTTTTACACGAACTTTTCTCCCTCATGTAATAGCTCTGTGAAATCAGCTTTGTTCTCTTCTATTTCCACACCAAATACGACCTTCAAGAATACAATCTAATTATTTGTAAAATGCCGGTAGACTGCCTCGGTGGCGTAGTGGTACTACGGTATGATTGCAAAGCTGAGGTCTCGGGTTCGAATCCCAGGTCGGGCAAAGTGATATTGGATTTTTCTATTCATTATCAGCCCGGAGTCAGGAATTTATGCCCGATATGGTGATAGGCACGCCCCCTATCACATCGTGGGACGGAATATACAAGGCGAAACGTGGGTGTTCTGGTAGCACCTCTGCCTACCCCTTCTGGGAAAAAAAGGCGTGTGTTTATGTATGTTATGTATGCCGGTAGCAGGCGGACGATTCCTCTGATTTTAGTCGGCTGGTAGCGGTAACCATATGGCATTTTATGTCTCGTCTGTATTTCCACCACCAATTCTGTAAATATTATTTAAAACATACTAATTGTAATATTACGATCAAACACAAAAAAGATAATCCAATTGTTGTGCTCTTAACTCAAAAATAAATCATACTAATGAGCCGAATTTCTACAATTCAAAATAAATACATGTACATAAACACACGCCCTTTTCGCAGAAGGGGTAGGCAGAGGTGCATCCAGAACACCCACGTTTCGCCTCGTATATTCCGTCCCACGATGTGATAGGGGCGAGCCTATCGCCATATCGGGCACAAATTCCTGACTCCGGGCTGATAATGAATAGAAAAATCCAATATCACTTTAAGTGATACAAGTCAACGCATTCTAAAAACATTCTCTACAGCTTAAGTCAATCACAGATTCTTCAATTTATAAAAAGATCAGAGGAAATTGCTGGTTATGTAAAACGAGGCATGTTGAGTGTTTTTCAAATTGCTTGTGACGCAGGTTCTATCCTGTAGATATATATTTGCGTCATTAATAGTACTAAGAATAGTATATTTGCTATAATATATACGAGTAATTGATAACTTGGCAGTTGAGGCGAGTAGGAGAATAACATAACAATTAAACATAATATTTGTGGTGAAGAATAATAAATAGAATATAGAAATATCGGAATGGTGAAGTTTACCTGTATCTGCACAATTTAGTAACAATCCAATCCATCAGCCAAACGAAGTCCACTGCTGAACATAGGCCTCTCCTAATGATCTCCACAGTGATTTGTTGGAGGCAGCCTGCATCCAGAGACGTCCCGTCCAATTTAGTACCACCGAAGTAAAATTATTATCGTATTTTTGTGAATGAAATAAAAAAAATATTCAACAAAAAGAACCTTTCTTCCACCGCACACTTTGTTTTTTTCCAATATGCATCTCAAGTAAATTTTCAGAGAAATATGCCGTCAAGATTTAACCTGAACATTGATTTGACTAGAATAAAAAAGACCTAAGCTAAAATACTCTGTATATTACAAATACCAAGTCCCTACAATCTTATAAATAAATACACCCAACAGTCACATACATAGTCCTGACCCCACACTAAGGTCGAGTCTTGTGTCGAATCTAAATGTAACATCATCACATAACATCACAATCATTTTTAAAAAAGCATTCTTAATCCAGGCACCTATAATGAATGCAGTGAAAGTTTTTAAGAAGTCAATTCCAAATTCAAATTGCGCTAATCCGAAACCATAAAAGTCAGTACACCCAATCGTTTTTTTTTGTTCAATCCCATTCAGTCATTCGTTCATTCACTCTTCCCGTTCATTCATCGGCACAGGTGTCCAAAGTCAACAGTTAACTAGGTGATTACTCACGTATTTGAAACGTGACGGCGTTTTTTAAACCGCAGACTCCGGCGCATGGACCCAATAGGAAGTCAATCAAAAATAAAGGAGAATTATCAAGTAAAACTTAGAGGGCGCGTGCTATGCAAGATTAGGAGTGGTTCCGTAGGAATATAATATTATTGTGTTCCATTCGTTGTTTTATCAATTTTGTTTTTTGTTTTGTCAATATTTTGTGGAAAAGTTTTGCTGTAGCTATTTGAGGCAATGTGCTATGGCTATTTGCTATATCATTGGAAGAGGCCAATGTTCAGCAGTGGACTTCCTTTGGCTGATGGATGGATATTTGAGGCAATGTGTCGCGAAAATATGGAAGTTTGAGAATTGCTTACGAATTTCATTTAGTGACAAAAATTGTTGTCCCCAACTCCTAATTGTTTAATTAAGGACCAAGTTGCTCGTATCCTGAAGGTGACTTGATTGCTCGTCTCTCGGACTTCTTTTGTTTCAACAAAAATCTTCACCCAGCGGAATAATTATGCCTTCATATACATTGTAATCCCACAGTCTCTTAACTAATGCAGAAATTCATTTGTAGAGGCCGTCAACGCGAATATTTTCCAGCATTTTAGCTTATGGACAGCGGTAATCAGAACCAGGTGAGGTGTTTGCTTCTGTACCAAGGTTTTTTATTGCAATGATTGACGAGACGAGCATGCCATTAGCCGGATGGTAAGCGATACGACCGCTCATGGACAGGAGCAACACCAAACACCATGAATTACAAAGTAGTGCTTGGCATTCCACTGCGCTTGCTATCCTGAGACGTAAGATGTTGAGTCTCATTATGTCCACGTTACATTTGCTACAATGTCTTTCAAACCGAAACACAACAGTGCATTTACACTGCTGTTTGACGGGATAAATTGACACTGCGGTAGTACCAACCCAGGCAGCCTTTTACATATGATAGACCTACTAGTAAATAAATAAGCAATAAATAAATACACTCAACAGTCACATACATAGTCCTGACCCCACACTAAGATCAAGTCTTGTGTCGTGGGTATCAGGAACTACGAGACACTTCGGTCTCACAAACACCCAGACTCGAAACAAATTGTGGTTCACACAAACATTAGTTTTGGTGCGGGGTTCGAACCTGCGGCCTCTCGTTTCACACCTAGCGTCTAACCAACTGCGCCACGGAGGCTGTATGTCTACTAGTAAAATGTATGCAATGAAAACCATTCTTCTGACAATCTTCAAGGAACCCTACCACAGGCCCCGTCCAACGCAGAGCATAGAGAATCGCGCGCGATCGTGCGTAACACTTTTAAAATAACGCAAACAGGTTGTTTGGCTTTTTGTAAAGGTTTTTGTTTAGCCGCTGGTCATGGACCCGGGCTGGGCTGGAGATGAGCACGTGGATGGGTGGGTATGGTGCGGTTTATGGAGATATGGACTTGTGAATGAATTGTCTGTTAGGTGGGACGAAGCTGTTTTAATAGCGTCAATGAGTCTTAATCTCAGGATTAACTTGGGACTTGAAGGCTCATTCTCAAAGTCTGAGTGTGATTTCAATACATTTAAAATAAAACAAATTCCTACAGATTTTATCGCGAATATGATTTCAATTTTGATTGTAAAAATACGCGTTAATCTATGAAACCATTATTCTATACATTTATTGATTATACATATATATACTGCCTCGGTGGCGTAGTGGTACTACGGTATGATTGCAAAGCTGAAGTCTCGGGTTCGAATCCCGGGTCGGGCTAACTGATATTGGATTTTTCTATTCATTATTAGCCCGGAGTCAGGAATTTGTGCCCGATATGGCGATAGGCTCGCCCCCTATCACATCGTGGGACGGAATATACAAGGCGAAACGTGGGTGTTCTAGTAGCACCTCTGCCTACCCCTTCTGGGAAAAAGGCGTGTGGTTATGTGGTGGTTATTACATATATATATTGAAAGGTCAACTCAAGATTTTCTAGAAATAATCGCTACTGTATCAGTTTACAACTTTATTACAACACAATCTATGGCTGTTCCTTACATCTTTCTGTCTATTCAAATCTATCATATTGTGTCACCGTCAAAAGCTAACTCTGTCTCTCACGTTAAACAATCATAGAGTTAATTATATAACATTAAACAAAACTCTTTTACATATCACAAGACGCGCGCATTACTTCCTCGGTTACGTAGTTTTACTACGGTACGATTGCAAAACTGAGGTCTCTGGTTCGGCAGTAATAGATTTTTCAACGCACTCTTAAAGTGTAGCCAGAAGTCTAAACAATGATCGTGGCTAAAGACTGGAAGGCAAGCAGTCAAACAACAGAAAGCAGGAAATCGGAGTATAGCACGTGCTTCCACGATTGATTGCATAGCTTTCTTGTGTCTTTGTAGACAAAATTATTATAAGTAGTCTAGTGTAATAGTAATGCGTACGGGCTACGTAGGTTCTCTCTCTCTCTCTCTCTCTTCAGCCATAGGAAGTCTACTGCAGGCCATAAGGTACTGGTTTCAGTTAACAGGTTGGTCACCCAACTGTGTTGTTCTCGGTTTGAAAAGCTCGTATGAATTTCTAGGAGTGGTATTCGTGGTCGACATAACCGCCTTCCTCCTTAACTTAGAATGTTTATAATATAGAGGGAGCACTGATACTCCAGAGATGTAAATAAAAATGGTGGTGCTGACTACCTCTTTCTGCCCTCCTGTTGGCTGAAAGATAGGTTGTCCAATATGCACGAATTATTTGAAAAAGATAAATAAAAAATATTAGTTTAGGGCTATTGAATACCACTCAAACTAGTTTTAGAGGGATGATAACTAAATATACGTTGGATTAGCGACGGAATTTATAACAATTTGCTTTTAAATAATTCGTTCAATTTTCACTAATATAGCCGTCCTACCAACATTACGGCCAAAAAGTATCTACTTTTTTGAAGACGCAAATATATGACGCTCCCTCTATATTAGAAATACTCTAAGCTGCTAACATGCAAGGACGGTAAACTGCTTGGAAAGGGTTTAAAGATAAAGAAGTTCCCTAATACAAAAAAAATTAAAATACTCGGCGGTTAGACCCTGCATTCAAATCATAATGTCGATTCATCCTCTATTCTTGTAGGAGTTAAAGACAAACCAGTGGAAATAGCATTTCAATATTATTAGTAAAAGGCACGAGCATATTTTAAAACGATATAACTAAAGGAAAATAAATAGGGGAAAATAAATAATTTTTTAAATCAACTTTTTAATTTAAATAATTTTTAGAATACTAGCAGCTCAATCCGCCTCGTGATCATGAAAGCTGTAATGTCATTGAAACGTCGGGAAGTTAAAATAAGTAAGAATTAAACAAAATTCGCGATAAAATCCGTAAAAATTCATTTTATTTCAATAGGGATTTTCTTTAAAATATAATCGTTTCAAAAGAATTCATAATCATTTTATTCGAAAACTCTTTGTTGTGCAGTAAGCGTGCAAAATGGACTGTCACGATTGAACCGTTTAGTGAAAAAATAAATCGTTTAGAGATTCACTTGGAATTCTATAAAAAATATTCATCTTTAACCTAAACTGCATATTTTCTGCTTAATTTGAAAATATATTTTATTCAGTGAAAGGCTGGCTTGATTTACTTTGCATGTATTAAATACTAGCAATTTTATTTAACATAATGTAATTAATAATTACTAATTATCTCCCAACAAAATTAACTCACCGAATATGGTAAAACGTAGAAGTATTGAGAGGTATTTTTTTTATAAAATAACTATCATACGCCTTATGGTAAATACAATACTACATACATACATAAACTCACGCCTTTTTCCCAGAAGAGGTAGGCAGAGGCGCCACCATGACACCCACATTTTGCCTTGTATGTTCCATCCCACGATGTTATAGAGGGCGAGCCTATCGCCATATCGGGCCCAGAATTCCTGACTCAGGGCTGATAATGAATAGAAAACTCCATTATCACTTTACCCGACCCAGGATTCGAACCTGAGACCTCAGCTTTGCTACCGTACTGTAGTACAACTACGCCACCGAGGCAGTCAAATACAATAATATCCAGGGATTATCACGTGGTAAAACAAAAAATAAACATATGTGCTTTGTCGGCGATTTTAAAATTGTACTTCTGATGAAGTTTGTCCATTGAAGCTATGGACTTAACTCCCCTTTTTAAAGCCCCCAATAGGGGACATAAACAGCTCGATTCTAATTCATTTGCCTCATTGTCATCATCAGCCCGTTGCAGTCCACTACTGGACACATGCCTCTCCCAAGTTACGCCACAGAGCCCGGTCTGCTGCTTTATGCATCCAGTCGCTGCCGGCCCTCTTGTGCAAGTCATCCCGCCATCTGGATAGAGGATGTCCCACGCTACGTTTGCCAAGACGTGGTTATCTCTTGCCTCTTTCAATATGTAACTCTCTTTCTGACTTCTCCGCCACCAATTTCGCTGCTGAATATATGCCTATTCCAATGATTTCCATAGCGACTCGCCTCCAGCAACCAAGATAAAACATAGGCTTTCCCCAATAAGTGTCATGGCGACCTGCATCCAGTACCTGCGAAAATAAATACGTCTTAATTATTTAAGCTATTATATTAATAGCCATAATATATTATTAGTATGTTTTCCTATAAAAGTAAAATAAAATATAATAAAAATAATCTGCATCATCCACGAACCGACCATTGCCAACCATGGCACTACTCTCTGGCCTAGTGTGGGTTCATTAAACTTACCATAGATTTGTTTATCCTCTATAGTTCGATAGTCTGGCGCAGTTGGTTAGACGCCGGCTGAGAAACGAGAGGCTGCGGGTTCGATCACCGTACCGATCAAATATTTGTGTGAACCACAGGTATTTGTTTCGAGTCTGGGTGTTTGTGAGACCGGAAAGTGTCTCGTACCTGATACCCAGTCATAAGACTTGATGTTAGTATGGAGTCAGGACTAAGTATGTGACTGTTGGGTGTATTTATTTATTATAATATGAAGTTTTCCTTACACTATTTTTCAGACGAGACACGCACGTTTCGTGTACTGCATACATTGGTTCTTTGTGGTTATTGTCATCCTACAACATTAAAGAAAACTTTAACGGATATTTTCGCGATAGATATGGTTGAGTGTGTGTAGCCAAGGAGCGATCGCATCCCCGTGTCGACGTCAGCGACTTCATTAATCAACGGCCATCAGCGGGGGATGAACTGTGCTCACTGCTAAGACGCGACATGCGGACGAAATTTTACATTTCCTTTTTTTTTTCATCGCTAAAATACGCATAATAGTAATATCAACTGCCTCGGTGGCGTAGTTGTTCTACCGTATGATTGCAAAACTGAGGTCTCGGGTTCTAATCCCGGGTCGGGCAAAGTGATATTGGATTTTTCTATTCATTATCAGCCCGGAGTCAGGTATTTGTACCCGATATGGCCATAGGCTCGCCCCCTATCACATCATGGGACGGAACATACAAGGCGAAATGTGGGTTTTCTGGTAGCACCTCTGCCTACCTCTTTTGGGAAAAAGGCGTGGGTTTGTGTATGTATGTAGTAATATCCCAATGCAGATGTACTAGATAAAGATAGTTATTACTCATTCGCTGAACAATTGTTCCGGAATGTTCTAAACGGAATGTCACAGGACGAACCCAGAACACGATATACCATGTATCCATTCATCCATCAGCCAAAGGAAGTCCACTGCTGAACATAGGCCTCCCCCAATGATTTCCACAGTGACCTGTGCGAGGCAGCCTGCATCCAGCGACTTCCCGCGACCTTTACTAGGTCGTCACCGTCACCTTGTGGGCGGATGTCCCTCGCTATGCTTTCCGCTACGTGGCCTCCATTCGAGAACTTTTTGGTCCCAAACCGTGTTTACTATGGCTTTATCTTAACCTGTATACGGTGGTCTAATGGTGGGCTGATACGAATATTCTACCAGCAAATTTGACCTTTGATAACCTCGCTCACGAAATAGACCCAAAATGTTGCTTCACGTTGGTTTAAGAGATTGTGGTAGCAGCCAGGTCGATCTGATCCATTTGTGTTTTAGTCTAAGCGGCAGTGGGGGTCTACTGCTAAAATAATTACCCATCATCCTTGCTAAACACTCTTGATCCTACTCTCGATTGTAGAGGAGGCCCGTGCCCTGCAATAGGATGTATATGGGCTGATAAAGGACAGTACATAATGAAAGAAATAGTTTTTTTCATTGTAACAAGCTTACATTAATGACGTTGTACACTCAGTGAACAGACAAACAAATCAATAAGTACTAAGTGAACAGGAGACATAACAACAGTAAAAGTAATAAAATTCATAAAAATATAATTTATATGTATATTAAAAAAGCACTTATTTTAACATTCCTTAAAATTATATGTAAAGCACAGCACTTGTATCATCGTGTATGGTCGCCATTGGAACGGATATGTATTTCAGCACTTTGGGTATGTCAGTCAGTCTTACCCAAAGATACGATAGAAAACTAGTGTCCGACCGAAACTAGTTTTTCAGCCGAAACCAAAACCGAAACTTATTAAAATTATTTAAAATTACGATTATTTACTACTCGTATAATTCACTATTTTTTTTACAATTATTTAATAAATATATTTAGTAAATGAAAAAAAAAACAGTTTCGTTTACTTTCAGTAGGACACTATAGAAAACACCAGCGAATTACGAGCCACGGTCGCAATAACCCATAAGTTAATTCATCTTGTATAATTCCAACTTAATCTAGTATCAATTACGCAGTGCCGAACGCAACAAAATGACACTCATAATAATTACATTGTACTTGTTAATAAATGTATGAAATAGCGAACAAATTGTATACAAATAATCGTGTAATTAAATACGAGATTGCTTTTTATTGCACATGTTCTGTGTGCGGTTTTGCTTATGATTTTAGAGCATGGTTTTCAAAAGTAATCTTGCTAAAGTATACAGGGTGTATCAAGACTGCGACAGAAAAGGCAGCCAGGTGGCAGTTTTATTGATTACAGACCTCCTTCTATTATCCTGGACCTTTCCGCCGTAGTGTGAAGAAGCATCTCAGCAGGCCGGCATAATTGTGTCGAATGGCACGGGACCGCCGTCTGATGCCATTGGATATTCTGTTTGGACGGCATTTGCGCTTACCATCAGGTGTAGTGCAGTCATTATGCCGTGCCAGTGTAAAAAAAAAGGCAACGAAACTAAAATTTTCTCAAAAAAAAGACAGGTTTTTTTGCAATATTTTAACTGGTAACTCATCTATGATCCAAGCGCTGTGGATGTTCATAGGCGGCAGCGATCGCTTACCATCAGGTGACCTGTTTGCCCGTTTGCCGGACCTATGCAATAAAAAAATGTATAATTGAGGGTATCTAATGGTAAAAGCAGTGCAATCCAATAGACTGTCCAGGTAGAGAAGATTATTATCTGCCTCGATAGATTATTTATTTTATTTTATTATATATTTTATTAAAATAAAAAGACAGTGAAGGAAATCTTTAAAATCCAGCCTATTAACGTCTCACTGCAGGGCATAAGCCACGTCCACAATTAACAAATCCATTGAGAGCGGTTAGTGCTATAGTCCAACACGCCAGCTTAGTACAAAGTCGTAGACTTGAAATTTCTGTAACATCCCTATGATATGGTATCCTCAGGATGTTTTCCCTCACATCAAACGAAACAGACAGACTTTATAGCCATAAACCAGGCGATCTCGTTGACTCGTGCCCGACTAATTTATAAGCAATAAATAAATGTTTATCCAATTAAAAGCATTGCTCGTTTATAAATTTAATGTAGCTGGTTGCAAATCGTGATACAAGCCTTTTTATAACGTATAAAAATAAACGACATTTAGAACATTATGCGTGGGTTTTTGTTGAGCACGATAATACTTTGTCGTGTGCCGGATAAATGCATTGCTTAATTCGTTTTAATTTGATTAATATGATTAAAACGCTTTGATATGGATTGTTTTTGTCGGTTGAAAGTTTTATTAACTTATACACGCCTAGGTCCGTGAGTGGGTAGGCAGGGGTGCGTGATTTCCTTAATGAAGTCATACATAGGGCAGTGCATATTTATTTTAAGTAAAACTGACATATTGATCATGTTTTCATATTTGAAGTGAATAAAATTTTAATTGACTGCCTCCGTTGCGTAGTTGTACGGTTACAACGCTGAGGTGTCGGGTTCGAACCCCGGGCGGTTCAAAGTGATATTGGATTTTTCTATTCATTATCAGCCCAGACTTAAGAATTTGTGCGTTTTTCATTAACAGTAAATAATATTTTAGATTCATTAAAATATTTTTTTGGCCATTTGACAGGTTCAGTGGCGCAGTTGGTTAGACACCGGTTGTAAAACGAGATGTGGTGGGTTCGTTCCCGCACCAAGACGAATGTTTGTATGATCCTTAGATATTTGTTACGCGTTTGGGTGTTTATGAGACAGAAAAGTCTCTCCTAGTTCCTGATACCCACGACACAAGACTCGATCTAAGTGTGGGGTCAGGACTATGTATGTGACTGTTGGGTGTATTCATGTTGTATTTATTTTAAAAAGTATAATAAAGACTGTATATAATATGCTTTTGACTACAGGTTCGAAACGTCAACCTCAAAATATGATTTCAAATATCCTTTAATTCCCCAACTAACTTTTCATCCACTGCATCACCGAAGTAGATCAATAAAATTGTGCCAAAATATTCCTTTTTCAAAAAGGCGACATACCCCATTCTGCCCTAGTCGTCAATAAAGACATCAAGATAAACGCTCGGCCCGGTTCGCCGGATTATTCCGGATCGTCCCGGTGTACCGCTCCCGGTGTCCCGGGGTAATTTCCCGGAATTGTGGGATTGTGACGATCTGTCACAATGTCCGGGACTATTGCCCTCCGAGTTAATTGCTAATGTTTTTCCGTTTCAGTTGCGATGCGAGCTAATTTAGTTTTATTCGAAATCTTATTTATTGCCTTTGTAATTCTGGATCCTTTGTAATTGGTACTGGATAGCGTAGTGTACAGCGGTTAAGGGTCGTCATAATGATCGTGGACGTGGACGTCCACCCACTAGGTGGTCAGGCGACCTGGTAAAGTCGCGGGACGTCGCTGGATGCAGGCTGCCTCCAACAGGTCACTGTGGAAATAATTGGGAGAGGCCTATGTTCAGCAGTGGACTTCCTTTGGCTGATGGATTGGATTGATTGATAGTGATCATGTAATTAGGTCATTTTTCTGGTTCATTCTGTGTTTATCCTGGTACAATCAGGCCGATATAACTGTGGTAACCTGCGAGATCTGACCATCATGCATCGGTGGTTACTCTATCTGGAATCTCTGCACTTGATGGTAACATTAACAGCAATGTAAAATTCATCGAAATTCTATTGGCGTGTGACGAAATTAGGAACTAAATTAAAATATTACGAACAGTTTTTCTATCTTTAAATTTTATTATATTTGGAATGTTAATACTAAAGACATGTGGTGGCGTAGTGGTACTACGGTATGATTGCAAAGCTGAGGTCTAGGGTTCGAATCCCGGGTCGGTCAAAGTGATATTGGATTTTTCTATTCATTATTAGCCCGGAGTCAGGAATTTGTGCCCGATATGGCGATAGGCTCGCCCCCTATCACATCGTGGGACGGAATATACAAGGCGAAACGTGGGTGTTCTGGTAGCACCTCTGCCTACCCCTTCTGGGAAAAAGGCGTGTGGTTATGTATGTATGTATGTAATACTAAAGATTACAAGTATAAATATATATATATATATTTAAGGCGTTGTTTGAGATATGTTTTATAATATTAACAACAAGCATTTATACTTGTACTCTTTAGTATTAACATTCCCAATATAATAAAATTGAAAGATAGAAAAACTGTTCTTAATATTTTGACAACAACAGCAACGCATTCGGACGCGGAAAGATTGTAGACAATCTGTACCGTGGAGATAAATATTATGGAACCAAACATACTCAAAAAAACAAAAATTTTACTGCTTTTCTATAATAAAGCAGGTTGAATTAGTCATATTGTTGTGCGTGTGTGTGTGTTGTTTTAAAGCTAGGAGTGCTTTTGACGCTACGACAATTAGGGACACCTAGAAATAATATTTATAAATGTTTTAATATATGAGTAATTAGCAGCATATATAGTTATTATTTTGTACTAATAATTAACAAAAGAACGTCTAACTTTTCAATTTCCTGTAAAGTACAACTAATGCTACGTAAAATTTTGAGATATATGAGTAATTAGCAGCATATACAGTTTTTATTTTGTAATAAATATGAACTGTTTAATTTTCTGTAAAATACGCCCAATCAGGGGTATTTTTTAAAGAAACAAAGTAACAGAATAAGAAAGCATCCCCTTCCTCCCCTATCATCACGACAGACACACGAGCCGCTCGCACAATTAATTTAAAAGACAAGCCGTGTTCCCTCAGCCGCACGCTGCAACCATTAATATGAATACTCGGGGGACTGTGGGTGACACACTTGGAGTGAATTTAAAAAATCACCCACATTGACACTTTGTGGGTGATTTTGTGGTTTTATGTGTGGCAGTAAGATAAAGGAGTGTTGAGGTGTTAAACTACTTGTAATAGTCGCAATATGAAACAAAAATTATTGCGAAAATTGTTAAGATATTTTTTTTTTTTTTGGAAAACAAATAACCATGCATTGTATATGTATGTAGATATATAGGTATGCTATAGGTAAATCTACAATCCACAGCATTTCCACGTGTTACTAGCTTGTAAAACTGTAATTGATATAATTACAGTTTTGATGAGATTGAGTAAACAGATACTATATACGTAACAACATTACAGCAATTTTGCTATTTATTACATATAAAAACGAAAACAAAACGAAAACTATAGAAATATACCCAATAGTTACAAAGTCCTGACCCCACATTAAGATCAACTAAGTTTTGTACCGTAGTCACTAAAAACTATGAGACACTTTTTCGGTCTCACAAACACCTAGAACCGAGACAAATATTTGTGAGCCACACCAACATTTGTGGGCCACACAAACATATGTGTTGGTGCGGGGATAAAACCCGCGGCCTCGTTTCACAGTCGGGGTTTAACCAACTACGCCACAGAAGCTGTCATTTCAGTTGTTATCAAATTCGTTTTTATTTTATTTATTTTTTAACTTTGCTTCTTATTGTATTGTGTCTTTAGTATTTAATCTAGAATCTTATTTTTTACCCTCAACTATAAGAATTTGATTTTACAACCATTCTACTCCGAAATATATCTGTTTTGCTTCATATTATATTTTAAACTTAACCTAGAATCATAGTATTTACCATTAATTGCTACCCTTAACCATAACTTCATTTTACAAGTAATCATCTATATATTTATGTCCTCCAAATCTTCGTCATATCTGTCTTCACATATCGATCCAAATATCAAACATCAAGCGAGTAGCGAACAGATAGTGAAAAATGGTTCGGAGTTTTTTTGCCGCCCCCCGAGCTACCGACGCGGGACTCCTGATGTTTTATCATAAGCATTTTATCAGATTTGGAAATCTTGTAGGCCGGCTGAGAAAATTGCGGAGGGTCAAATATTTGATTTCTGGGTTACATTTGATTTTTGGAAGTTATGTGTACTTGTATCAGCCCATATACGTCCTACTACAGGGCTCGGGCCTTCTCTATAATCGAGAGTACGATTGAGAGGGATTAGGCCATATAGTCCACCACGCTGGCCTAGTGTGTCGGCGGACTTATACATACCATAGAAATTTATACAAATCGCTTTGGTATGCAGGTTTCCTCACGATGTTTTCCTTCACCGTTATAGTGCGTGGTGATTGACTATCAATAAACACATGACTCCGAAAAGTCAGAGATGTGCCCTGGGATTTCAACCCGCGACCACCGTGAACATGTTATGTGTATCGTGATCATGAATGTGTTGCCAGCCCAATTGGGAGGGGAGCGTGGAGGAAAAAGGATGTTGTTTATATTATAAAAACACAAGTATATCAAACAATGCGTTAAATTGATAATTTTCAAATTTTAAATGTAGTTCCAAATTTCGCCACTCTCCAACAGAATTTAGATGAATTTTACATAACATTCCTATTATTTTTTTAATTAATCACATCATATTCTCTGATATCGACTGCCTCGGTGGCGTAGTTGTACTACGGTATGATTGCAAAGCTGACGTCTCGGGTTCGAATCCCGGGTCGGCCAAAGTGATATTGGATTTTTCTATTATCAGCCCGGAGTCAGGAATTTGTGCCCGATATGGCGATAGGCTCGCCCCTATCACATCGTGGGACGGAACATACAAGGCGAAATGTGGGTGTCTTGGTAGCACCTCTTCCTGCTCCTTGCGGGAAAAAGGCGTGAGTTTATGTATGTATGTATTCTCTAATATTCGTTCCATCCAAATACCCAAGACTATCAAAAACCGTGACGGAATTCAAATAACAGTTGTAATTAAAATGTTGACAAGTTGTAAACTCGTCTTGCGTGTAACACTTTAATTTATCGGCGAATTAACGCTTTATAAGGATTCTGCGGGTCCGAGAAAAGTCGAACGTAATAAACGGCTTTTTTCCTTCATGTTAGGTAAGCGATCACAATTATTGAGTGATGTAAAGGAGACGGCGATTAAAATTACCTTAACATTGCTGTGAGGTTGTATTTGGATCCTAAAATTCTTTATTTTTTAAATTCTACCATGTCAATAGTGCGTGGCCTGTTGGTAACGGACCAGCCGCGGCTGCCTACATGTTTACGGTGGTCGCGGGTTCAAATCCCAGGGCACACCTCTGACTTTTCGGAGTCATGTGTGTATTGATAGTCAATCACCACGCACTATAACGGTGAAGGAAAACATCGTGACGAAACCTGCATATCATAGCGATTTGTACAAATTTCTATGGTATGTGAAAGTCCGCCAACCCGCACTAGGCCAGCGTGGTGGACTATATGGCCTAATCACTTTTAATCGTACTCTCGATTGTAGAGGAGGCCCGTGCCCTGCAGTGGGTCGTATATGAGCTGATACAATACAATACAATACAATACAATACCATGTCAATCCTATTTGGGTCCAAGAAATATGTTTTTGTTTAATATTCTCTACTTTACCGGTATTGGCATCGTCGATTGTTAGACCATTGGCTCTGAAATTATCTTCTACGTCGAATTATCGCTTTTCCAGTCGCCCGTGATGTTTCAGCTCGGCTATATTAAGACGAATTATCGTTTTTTAATCAACCATGGGGCTTATGTCCGTCTATATTGAGGTACAGGCATATTATGTTGGAAATACAGTGCTGTAGACATTACCTAACAATCTCTTTCAACTTTGATCGGTCACAAAAGCTGAAAATAGAATTCAGAATTTGCGAAAACCTTGCGTGGAAGTTTTACCGCAAATTGGTATTACAAATGCCTGACTATTGATTATAGGAACACATAGCCATTCTACTCTTGATATCCCACGAATACATGGCTATTACAATATATATTGAATTATATCGCTGAATAATTAGCGTATTATAACCATCATCCGCGAGCTTGTTAACCTCTTCCGAGAAAAACTCAAAAATTTCAAATTATATTTTTCATGCATTTTTTATTCAGGCACAATTAAAGCCAGCCTGTTTAATCCCAACTAAAAACATAAAATAAATTGCGCGAACCATCGAGAAAAACTGGCCGACGTCGCGCCCTCTCGTCGTTTTCCCCTCGGTTATATTTAAGCCGGGCGGCTGAAAAACTTCAGTAAAAAATCGCTTCCGAACGCCGTCAAGAGATGGCGTTGTTCATGGATGATTTTTTTATGAACGTTAATAACTCGCTAAGTGGCCAGTACGTGACGACTCATTTGTGAATGAATAGTGAAGATAGAGATGTAATAGACATATTTTTGATACTCTAAAGATTTTACTTGTATTATTATAACGTAAAAACCAATTATAATACAGAAGTTTAGATTAGATATTTTACAGTGAATTTTCCGAAGCAATTAATTTATCTGCACAAGCTGAAGACGCACATATATTTTGCAGAAAGGTTTCGCCTTTAATGTTCGCTCCTTGGGAAAATTATTTTTTCCCAATTGTATTAAAAAAATTGAAAATTGTTGTAGTAGAAAAACAGGAAAAAATGCGCAGCTGCATTTAAAGCACTAAGATAGAAAATTCAAATGTACAAAATTATTAAAATTTACGTTTGATCAATCCGTTATAAATTCAAAAATAGAAACTTCCAATCTATTTTGACATTGAATGAAACATTTTTATTTACAGGAAGTCACGTAAATTTTGTCCCGTTTGAATTTAGAACCTTTCTTTCTGTCAATCATTCCACAGATTATAAAACATGTTTTTTTATGTTTTTATTTTAAAAACTGGATGATCAGGTTGTTATAATTTATGCCAAATGTCTTTTTACATTTAGGCCTTTATTCAAAAATAACTGTTTTAATTATTTTATTAACGCCTACGAGTTCACTTATAAATACATAAATAAATACATTACTATTAGAATATTTTATATTATTAGCTCTCAATAGATCTTGAAAAACTTAAGTTCCTTTGATGATAGATTTTTTAGTACTTTATCTAGTTTTTACTATTTAATGCAAATGGCGACATGATACGATCATTGATCGTTGCATAAATTATTACAATGGCCACTCGATTTAAATTGCAAAGCATAATCACTTTAAAAAATCGAGTGTAAATTCATTATTTTTTAATCAACTAGGGAATTATTTATTTACGATATATTATGAAGTATTTTATAATTGTAGTATTTGTAATATAAATAAAGATTCCTTAATGCACAGGTAAGAAATCATCACCTAACCTTCGGCTTTCAACCTTGGCCTTTTCAATGTAAAGACTCAATTAAAATGCACAACATACCTACACAAATAAGCCAATAATTATATGCGAATTAAAATATATTTGCCTTATCATTCGTTTCCATCCCAAAGCGTTTAAATTTTCCTTTTTTTACAAAACATGATAAATAAATAAATACACCCAACAGTCACATACATAGTCCTGACCCCACACTAAGTATGCGTCTTGTGTCGTGGGCATCAGAAGCTACAAGAGACTTTTCGGCCTCACAAACTGACATCAAATCTGAATCAAAAAAGAAATAATTAATGCGACCTGTATGCATACATAATTAGTACTTGACTGAAAATTACTTGACATACATAATGTCAAGGTGTGGAATTGTTTGCCGTCACACGTGTTCCCTCCTTCCTATAATCCTGGGTCCTTCCGCCGTAGTGTGAAGAAGCATCTTAGCAGGCCGGCATAATTGCAATGAATGGCATGGGACCGCCGTCTGATGCCATTCGATACTCTGTCTAGACAGCATTTGCGCTTACCATCAGGTGACGGTCATTATGCCGTGCAAGTGTAAAAAAAAATGTTAGAATTGCACATTTTTTGGATATGTCAGTCTGTACCAGCTTCTGAACACGTGCGCCAAATTTCATAGATGTATGTATGTTTGTATGACTCTATATTTGTCCACGCATATCCCAAAAACTATAAGTGTGATTTCAAAAATTATTTTTAAGTTGAATTGGGTATGGCTTAACTAAAGAGCAGTGTAAATTTCATCAAAATCGGTTCAGTAGTTTTTGTGATAGAGCAGGGCTGTCTAACCTTTTCATCTATTATGATTTATTCTTTACCTGTCTATACTACATTCCTTAACCACCATCAACAACTATTGCCAATATCTTTTTGGTTTTGTTTTAATTATTTAGAGCAACGAGACGAGCAAGACGCTTGTTTGATGAACACGCCCCTATTCACGAACAACCTTTTACTTAGCACTGTATGGTCCGCCAACCCGCACTAGGCCAGCGTGGTGGATTATATGGCCTAACCTCTCTCAATCATACCCTCGATTGTAGAGGAGGTCCGTGCCTTGCAGTGGGACGTATATGGGCTGATACAGATATAGATACTGTATGGCACGGCACTGCGATCGTCACCCCCTCATTGGGTGTGAGTCTCTTGATGCCCAGTAATGGCTGGCTACAATGTCCTTTAAAATATAACACTGCGTACACTCGCTGCTTGCCAGAAATGTCCAGCGGTAACACCCAGACAGCCTAATGTATATAAGGGGCACAGCATTACCAGAAACTACGAGTAACTTTAATACATTCTTAACATGATGGATGAACACTGTCTTACCAATATAATTACTGTCACAAAACTACACTGTACTTTTCGCACCTTTTCAGCTTTTACAATTAAAATCATTATTTACCCTTAGTAACTAATACTGTCACAAAAACTACACTGTTACTTCCACACCTTTTGAGCCTTCAAAATTATCATTTACCCATAATAACTAATAGTTTCTTCCATATTTCCAATTTCTTCAGAATTTATATAAATACTTATTGGCAACTTCTCACACAACATTGTCTTCTGTATTCCTCCTTTTATTTTATAGTAATTAAGAACTTTTGACACACATATGAAGCCAAAAACCTTCAGAATATATTATGTTATCCAACAGACACCACTTTCTCAACAAAACATGGTGTTTTTAATATTATTTCACGCAGAATCCAATGGACCTCATCTCACAGTTTTGAGGTTAGAATGTTCTTGTACCGAAAGGTGCTATTATTGAATCTATAGATATTAGCGAGATCATTGTCGCATGATTACCAATTATTGTTTTACGAAGTATTAATTTGACCAAATTAATTAGTGTTTTTTTAAACACTGTAATTGCAATTATTTCGTAATACAAGATACAAAAAGTTTATTAGTGCTGCTAATTTCAGATTTTCGAATCGATCTGTTCGAATCGGTTGGACTATCGCGATACAAAACCTAATGCTGGAGTTACGTATATCCCAGATAAGGATGTACCAATGCATCCACTTATACTGTACTGTATCAGCCCAGATACGTCCCACTGCAGGGCACGAGCCTCCTTTACAATCGAGAATACGATTGAGAGTGATTAGGCCATAAATTTATACAAATCGCTATGGTATGCAGGTTTCCTCGCGATGTTATCCTTCGCCGTTATAATGCGTGGTGATTGATTATCATAACGAACATGACTTCGAACAGTCAGAGATGTGCCTTGGGATTTGAACCCGCGACCACCGTGAACACATTGGCAGCCGCGTCTGGTCCTTTTACCAACAGGCCACCACGCACTTATATATTGAGCTAAGTATAAAATCCGCCATATGGCCTATAACATGGCCTATATCTCAGAGAGTGTTATTATAGTTTTGGGTAGGCCGACATATTGATGTCGACAGTCGAGAAGTCCCTCATAATCAATACTCTATACAGTACCCGACCCTTGCCTTCAATTGGATCCCTTTGAAGCAGTATAAAATTGTAGATGCATTTATACAACCGCAATTAAGATTATTTCACAGAATAGGAATGTGGATAAGGAAAATACGATCATTAGCTTAATGATATTGTAGTACTGTGATCATTATATGCAGATCATCAGGTGCTATGACTTAATAACAAATGTCGTAGTGTTTAAGAATAATATCTTATGAGAAAATAAGATATTTTTATTGATATTTTGCATGCAAAAATGCCAAGGTATTTCATGAAATACTTTCGTTTTTTTTTTTCATTTCACTTTAGGAAATAAATAATGATAATAAATTGTTTATTATATCTTTCCTTAACCTAGGTTTCAAACAAAATTTTTACTGAAAATAAAAATGAAATCTATTTATAGTCGAAATAGCTTTTATGTATACTCAAAATACTTTTGGTTTTGTTTTTGGGACCAGTCGATGTGAAAAATTGCAAGGATAAGTGATGATCGATTGACGCAGCGGTTATGAAATTGGTTTCCTGCGCCGGAGGCTGCGGTCTGGACCTCCGCTTTGATAAATATAATTATAATGTAAATATTATTTCCAGTATTTTTTTTCTTACAATATAGGAGTGAGCTCAGGCTTAAAAAATGATTAAAAAATATAGATCAATGTCGAGTATTTTAATAATAAGCTCCTCAGTAACAACAGCGCCCCAATCAGAGCGGGAAAACTCAGAACTAATTACTAAACGCTCCCCAACCAAATTAAGAAGACTTGCGCGCGCTACCGTCGGTGAATGACAAATGGCTCATCTCATTCAGCCGGGTATTCTCCGCTTAACCCTTTACTGCGCATGCCTCCATACATAAGTAGATGAAAGTAAAAAAAAACACAAATTTATACCGGGCAAATTTTAAACCTATACTTTTTTTTCCTCGCCAGCATTTTTATGTCGATCCTTTGTGTGTGTGCGTTGTGCCCTGTTTAATTACGTATCGACTTAATTTGCCTGCGTACCTCACAGCTTCTCGGATGGTTTTTCGCTCTTCAAAATTTGTTTTGAGCATTTTCATAGTGTTGTGCGGTGTTATTAGGCTCGTTTAAGTTTCTTGAGTGTTTAGGTTATGTTTTTGGTTTGTGTACGGCCTGTGGCGAGTGAATTTTGGTGGGAAAATGTGTGATGTGTAAACGTATCGCCTGACTGGATTTCTTTAACACTATGTGGTAAGTAGAGGCTCGAGTTTCAAGTACTTTTATGTCTTGCTATCTTGTTTTAAAGTTGATAAGTTGCTTTTGATGTATTATTAGTTTTTCGGATATGGTTATTCGAACTCTTTATCAAATATGGATCATAGAAACCACCTGTTGATGCTATAAGTCATAAGTTTAGTCTGTATACGTTTGTCACCGCGGAAAGGGATGGACAGAGTGAATTAAAATTTTACTTTCGCTGTGCACTCGGGGATTTTTGGTTTACTTTAAGGTTCAAATTTTTATTACCGAATGTTAAAGTAAGTTTCATTATTATTCTTTCGGATATATAAGAATATTATAAAGCATTTTATATGCAAGTAAAGTGTTGATTTATGAACGGGTATAATTTTTAACTCGATATAACTTGTGAATACATTTTGCAACACAAATCAATCCTCAGTTTTCTGGAGGCACATTATCACATCGATTCTGCTCGTATAATACTAATATTCGTATGTTAATTGTTGCAATTTGAGAAAATAATACATTAATACAGTCTCTACGTCCAGAACTCTCAATCGTACTCTCAATTGTAGAGGATGCCCGTGCCCTGCAGTGGGATATAGGCTGGTACAATACAATACAATTTTTTTTTTTTAGATCAACTTCTTTAAAAAAGTATACTAGTTGAACAAATCTGCTACAGAATACTTATAGTTTTACTAGTAATTGAAGACAACGATACAATTTATAAAGGTAGGCGTTCTTGTAGATCGGTATAGCTGTTAATACGCGGTTCGACCGGGGTGGTCCCACTATCTTACAGAAAACCGATGTGGAGTGACGAAGCTTGGCTGTTACTGGCTCGTTGACTAAGATTGTCGGCTATATAAATAATACTGTGTTGGTATAATTATTTAAAATTTTTGATGGGCCGGCAACACATCTATGATCGAGCGTTGTGGATGTCCATAGGCGGCAATTATCACTTATCATCAGGTAGCCTGTTTGCTCGTTTGCCGTACTTATGGAATTAAGAAAAATCCATCACTTATTTTTGAAACTGTTTGATTAATTTCCTTGCTGATTAAAGACAATAATGGTCAGCACGGTGTCCATTAACGCTCTAGAGTATTCGAAACGTCGAGAATCTAAAATCTAAAAGATATAAAATATATTTCAATAGTTAAAGATAAGTTAGGCATTCCCGGAGACTCGCTGAGCGTCAATGCTCAGTGTCATTACAATGCGTGCCACTGTTGATCCTGGCTTACAGGAGTTGCAGTATCGGGTATGAAGGCAGGACAGTCTCCGACAAAATACTATAATTTGTGGTATAGTTCTGGATATCTATCACGCTACCTAATAGGGGCCATTACAATGGCCACGAGAGTGTACCCGCCCTGAACCATTGAATAGTGGAGTTTCAACCAGATTTTTTTTATGTCAATAAATGGCGAGACGAGCATGCCATTCGCCTGATGGTAAGCGATACGACCGCTCATGGACAGTAGCAAAACCAAAACCATGAATTACGAAGCAATGCTTGGCATTCCACTGCGTTCGCCTTCCTGAGACATAACATTTTTGTCGATTGGAGAGCTTATGCCCTGCAGTGGACTATGATAATCTGATGATGCTAAGAACAGATAACGTGAAATATAAGACAAGTTTTAGTGACTAATTAGTAATGAAGCAAGCAATTTTAGGATAAAAAGAGGTTTCATACGAAAGATCTCGGGATGACAAACACACGAATGTGTGATGAGATACTTAGTAAATAATTTTATAATGTTTTATTTTGCTCCTGGTTATAAGCAGGTGAGACACTTGTTATGTGTTGATGTTTCACCATGGTGGGTTATAAAAAAGGAAATTATAGAATATTCCAATACTGTAATAATTCATTAAGCAAGGTCGTGTCTTTAAATAGAAGGCATTGTATGGAAGATATAGACATGAGAAGATTTAAGCAGCAATCTTTAGAAGCTAATTCCTCAGCAGATTTAAGAATGTGTTTTCTATACTTCACGTGACGTTTACGTGAAAACGGGGAAACTCTACGTTCGAATTTAAGTTTTCCGACCACAGTTTTAGTCTAGACGTCTTAGAAATAGTTTGGTAGAAATGACGTCAGATGGCGTTTGTTGCCTTTCTTGATTCTTTTGATACCAAGACAATTTATTTGTATTTGACATATTTTTCAAAATGTACAACCTTCCTGGGGTTCTAGGTTTGAATAAAATATTATAAGGGTTGTAAAAATAAGATCTATATTGTGTGGTACAACATATCCTTGTAGAGTGGACTCAATTAATTCCTGAAATAATTTTGTTTGCAGTCATAAGGCATTGTTGAGGCTGAGACAGTTAAATAAATACACTTAACAGTCACACATAGTCCTGATCCCTCACTAAGACCGAGTCTTGTGTCGTGGGTATCAGGAGCTACGAGAGACTTCGATCTGACGGAGAAATAGACATTGCGGTGGTACCTACCCAGGCGGTCTCTTACATGTGAGAGACCTAGTAGTAAATAAATAAATACGCCCAACTGTCACATACATAGTCCTGACCCAACACTAAGATCAAGTCTTGTGTCGTGGGTATCAGGAACTACGAGAGACTTTTTGATCTCACAAACACCCAGACCCGAAACAAATTGTGGTTCACACAAACATTTGTTTCGATGCGAGGGTCGAAACCGCGGCCTCTCGTTTCACAGCCGGCTTTTAACCAACTGCGCCACGGAGGTTGTCAAGTTAAATAAATAAATCCTTAATAATCGCAATATTTCCATATTTAAAATAAAATATCCACTCGCAGAGCCAATAAACCACTACAATTTAACACTCAGTATCACTATCCCACGTCGGCGAATGTTGTTAAAAAATTATTTATTGTCCAATATAATGAGCTGGAAATATAACAATGCGTTTATGGGCCGTTTATACCGTCCACCCCGCTTTATGGGTTACCGCCTTGATGCTTAAAAATGTGTCGGGTGATGGTCTTGTATTGGCTGTGGTGTTGCCAGCAAAAGAATTTACCGATTTTTAGGGACTGTTTCGTGTGAAGTTGGGGTAATTTGTAATGGATTTGGGAGGAAAAATTCAATTTTTTTTTTATTGCATATTGGTATTAGGTCGTTAGTAACTAAGTGAAGGTCGCTGTTGATGAGCATCCAAAACATTCAGTTAAGTTGGATTGCTGTAGGAAAATAGTGTTTATAATAAAGAGACAGAGGGATAAGACAAAGAGATAGAATTGATAGTATTATACATTAAACAATATCAATTATTTATTTGTCAGCCGCTGTGGGCAGTTGGTTAGACGCCGGATGCGAAACGAGAGGCCGCGGGTTCGTTCCCCGTACCGAGACAAATGTTTGTGAGGCCCACAAGTATTTGTCTCGGGTATGGGTGTTTGTGAGACCGAAAAGTCTCTCGTAGTGTCTGAAACCCATGACACAAGACTTAATTGATCTTTATATAGGGGCAGGACTATGTATGTGACTGTTGGATGTATTTATTTATAATTATCATGAAAAACTCAGCATTGCTGTTAAGATTTATTTTTATCATTCACCACGTAGAACAACTTCAGTTTGTGTTTGATTTGGCACAGACTACTAACAACTTCTGTGGCACAGATGTTGAAATAACTATCCTTAAACGAGAGAGCACAGGTTCGATCCCCGACACAAATACACCACAGTTCACACTGACGTACAATATTTTTTCTATAAATAACCTTCATTTCCCCCACGCTATGGCTATATGCTATGACATATATATTTCCTATATGGCCTAACCACTCTCAATCGTACTCTCGATTGTAGAGGAGGCCCGTGCCCTGCAGTGGGTCGTATATGGGCTGATACAACACAATACAATACAACCTCCATTTACTGGCAACACCGAGGCGTCGTAAACATCAAACTCTCGACGATCGGGGTGTGGCAGCGGACGAAATCCAACAATACATTTTAAACAAACAGTTGTTATTTTCTTGTTAGCGAGTGATTCATAGCTGGGAATTGGACGGACAAACTGATTCGCGAATACAATATTGTGAGCCTGAGATTGTGGAGTAGAACACTAGAAAACAAAAATTTGAGGAGAGTAGGACAAAGGTCTATTCTTAAAACTTAATGTAGTTCCCTTAAATGCTACCATGATCAATTGAAATAGAGTTACATCTTATTTATTTATTGAATTCAGGTTTCCCAACAGTATATACATTAAAAAACAGATTAATTATTTTTTACAGTTACATTCTGATGTATATACCATTTAAAGGATACATATAGACAACACTTTAGATAAATTAAATAGACGCAAACAAATACAAGGAAAAATTATACTTAAGAATGAAAAAAAAAGTTTCATCTTGTGCTGAATATAAATAAATGCACCTAACAGTCACATACATAGTCCTGACCCCACACTAAGATCGAGTCTTGTGTCGTGGGTATCAGAAACTACGAGAGACTTTTCGGTCTCACAAACACCAGACCAGAAACAAACATCTGTGTATTGTATCAGCCTATATAACTCCCACTGCAGGGCACGAGCCTCCTCTACATTCGAGAGTACGATTGAGAGGGATTAGGCCACATAGACCACCACATATACGTCCTGTGTATCACACAAATATTTGTTTAGGTGCGGGGATCGAACCCGCGGCCTCCCGTTTCATAGCTGCCGTCTAAACAACTGCGCCATGGAGGTTGACTATTTATAGTGTTCAATAGTATTAAATGCAATTTATCAAGAACAGGCCAGGAGATTTTAAAAATATGTTTTAGTGGATCATTATTACCAAGTACCAAATGTTCAGTCATTACCCACTTTATAACGGGAAATTGTAGTCAAAGATTGTGAAGAAGCATCTCAGCAGGCCGGCATAATTGTGTCGAATGGCATGGGACCGCCGTCTGATGCCATTCGATACTCTGTCTGGACGGCATTTGCGCTTACCATCAGGTGCAGTGCAGTCATTAGCCGCGCCAGTGTAAAAAAAAAAAAGATTTTAATCATCATAATTTTTAGCCACAGAATTCTGAATAGGCCGTTAGCTAAATCTTTCACATTTATCAAAAATCTCATTAGACAAACCAAAAGCCTAATTTTGAACCTACATGAGATTTTTGCAAATTGCTACCGGAACTAGGTGGTAACATCGTAATGGCGGCATTATTCTGATCGCCAGTTGTGGTTACCGGTTGCGGTCACTAACTATATCATACGGGTTTGATTGCATTTTTGGAATTGGTTTTGTTCATTCGGTTGTCAATATCTTGACTGCGGTTAGTAAGGGTTATGATTATTGTTTGTCTATGATCAGTTTGGTGATCAAGCTATCTATTGTTAGGGAATGAATCAGTATTAGATTTAGCTTTCTTGCATTGTAAAGTAGTACTTATTTGCTATTTTCAATTCGTGCACACTTCAATTCTAATAAAAGAAATAAAGAAACAGTTTTATTTCTCAGCTAGCTTCTGCCCGCAACTCCGATTGCGTGGTTATTATTTAAAAAAATCCCATCCCGTCCCGTCCCGTTATATTACGCCTTGTCCCGTCTCATCCTCACTCAAAATATGTAATGCGGTCCCATTCCATCTATAGTAGTTTTTCTCCTTTATCTTCCATGTACACACATCGATCGGTCACAAAATTAAATGTATAGATAACGACGAAAATCGTTCGATTTTGCCGAGAAAAAAGTAGTGACTACATCGATATGTAACCTAACAAAATATAATGTTGATATTTTGTTCTTTAGGTGCTTGGAATAGGGCTAAATCATTAAAAACGTTTGCATTCATAACGCGATGATTTTAACAATAGTTGACACTTAACAGCAATATGTTGCTTTTTGTCTAATAGCTCATGTAACCTCAACAGCTTAAAAAAACACTATTTTGTTGTTCTATATCACAACAGTTAGCACCTTTAAAAATATATGTAAAAATAAGTCACATTTCCATCTTCTGAAGATTCGATCGCAACTAATTTTCAAACAATATTAGTTCTATAGTTCTACAGTCGTAATTAACTTAAGTTTGGTTAAATTAAGTTTTTTCAACTATTCATATAATAGAACTTTAGCAACAATTAACGCAAAATTCAAACGACAAACTAAGCACCTTTGCAGACCGTGCAAAAAACCCCCAAAGCAATTTGCTCCCTAATCACATTAACTGAAATAACAAAATTGATTTGGCTCCCAATTCATTACAGCCACTGCATTACGCCGTCGGTCATTAGAGATCATAAGGTCCGAAAACAATAACATGGCGCAAAAAAGGTAAAAAACAACTATTACGGGGATAAAAAAGCTTCGATACTTGATGGTAAAAACTCGAGCGGAAGATAGCGCGGCGCGGAACGAATTTCGGTGTCATTAATGGCTCTCATTTAGATTTTTGTGTCTTATTTAGAAACTTGATTAGCTCGGTGTTGTTTACATGTGATTTCGTTTTTGTTTCAGAGACAATTGCTTCATTTAGAAATGGTGTTTGAAGTTTTCTTTCCCCTGTCTTTTTGACCGATGATTATTTTTCAACTAATTTATTTTAAATTTATAGATTTTGGTTATTTGTATTGGTGATTTGCGATGTCCTACTGCTTACTGTATACTTAATGGTAAATATTTACCCATGAGAGATGATCTTGTAGGTCGACATAATTATGCCACAATGCTAATTAGGCTTATATAAATGTATTTTATTGTCAATTACTTACATACATACATAAACTCACGCCTATTTCCCAGAAGGGTAAGGCAGAGGTGCTACCAGGACACCCACATTTCACACACACACATTTGTTCTGTCCCACGATGTGATAGAGGGCGAACCTATCGCCATATCGGGCACGAATTCCTGACTCCGGGCTGATAATGAATAGAAAAACCCAATACCACTTTGCCCGACCCGGGATTCGAACCCGAGACCCCAGCTTTGTAATCGTACGGTAGTACAACTACGCCAACTAGGCAGTGTTAATTACTTTGCTTACATGTTTCCTTTAAATTCATTTATATGGATATGGGCGTCCAAGATACTGGTATATCGGTTCATAATCGTCCACAATTACGTACAGGGCTTCTCTACAGCTGATAGGTCGATTGAGATGGATTAGGCTAATGGCTATAGTACGGCTTGACAGCCTTCACATATCTACCATGGAAATTCTTGAAATATATCTGTAGTACTTAATGCAAAAGTAATTACTACGTGTGTTTTCTTTCTCCCTTATCTAAATTAAGATATAATTAATAGCTAGAACTAATATAAAAAATAAATTATAAAATATATCGGTGTTTATCATATACTAATAGACCTAGGACTGTCCAGATATAGTCTTGAGATTTGCAAATCTGGGCAAAATCAATATTTTCGTGAAACGCTTATTTAATCATGATTTCTTAGATTATCTGTTTCTTAGATTAACGCGAATGTTACACATTGAAATAAAATGAATTCTTACGGATTTTATCGCGAATTTGTTTTAATATTTATATTTTTTAACTTTCCGACATTTCGATCACTTTACCGCTTTCGTGGTCACGAGGCAGACAGTCCGTCTGTAAGAATTCGTTTTACTTCAATAATCATGATCAATATTATAATGCCATAGGACAGACAGATTATCATATAAAGGTTGCTGGATTTGAATCTTAAATAAACACTTTTTGTATTGTATTGTATCAGCCCATATACGACCCACTGCAGGGCACGGGCCTCCTCTACAATCGAGAGTACGATTGAGAGTAGTTAGGCCATATAGTCTACCACGCTGGCCTAATGCGGGTTGGCAAAGTTAAACACTTAGAGCCTTATTATTAAACTTGGATGAGGGAAGGGTTAACTTCAGTCCAAGGCTTTAGAATTGAGACGATTATTTTGACTATTAATTTGACTATAATATTGAATAATATAAATACAATACAATACACTTTGTTACGGAGGGAAGTGGACAATGATTTATTTCCAACCTTTCCTGTTAATTTAACTTTATGATGGATTTCGTTGCGGTTAAAGACAAGTTAGACATTCCTGGAGACTCGCTGAGCTTCAATGCTCAGTGTCATAATGCGTGCCACTGTTGATCCTGCGACACAGGAGTTGCAGTGGTGGGTGTGAGGGCGGGACTGTCTCCAACTACAATACAATATTTGCCTGGTCCTCTATGAAATTCCGTGTTTATTAACATAGACTTGAATACCTCGCTAATCAAGATAATCGAGTCAGTTCTAAAGCCTTTGACTAATGTTGAAACTTCGCTTATCCGAGTTAATTAAGGCCCTTAGGGAGACCCATGTTCACCAGTGGAATATGGACTTTCTGATGCTGAAAATAGTGATGATAATTAATAGATTAATATTTATATGTTTGGAATTACTGTGCTTGGGTCTTGTATATTAGTAGTAAAAATGGCTTATGCTCTTCAATATCAATCAATTGACGTCACATTTCTTCACACATCCTTACTGCCATTTTTTTCCTAGTCATCCTCATTAGCCCGATGCAATCCTGCTGGACATAGGCCTGTCCCAAGGTACGCCACAGAGCCCGGTCTGCTGCTTCATGCATCCAGTCGTTGCCGGCCCTAGTGCAAGTCGTCCCGCCATCTGACCAGGGGACATCCCACGCTACGTTCACCAAGTTTTAGTCACCCTCAAAGCATACAAAAGAAAGACAAACAAACTATTAAGGTACATGCCCGAACTGCTACCATTACCAAAGATAAACACTGATCGGAAGTGAGTGGTCGTACAAAATACACTGTGATTACCTCGCCGCGTCCCGGTAATCGAAGCCATTACATCGGTTTTTTTGTTCAGTATTAAAATGTGCATTGAGCGGTTTATGCAGTGCTTGGAGGATGTTTTTAATTTTTCATTAAATATATGAGAATGCGTGTATGTATTGGATGTCCACTTAAAGATTTGTAGGCAACTAGGCGAAATTCCGCAAAATTCAAAATGCAAAATACAAAATTCCGCTTGACGCAGCCCGCTTCTAACTGGACTCTATGGAATATTGGTGGAAGGGATAGGCCTCCCTTAAGCATAAGTTCTGTAAAAGACTTATTCGGGCTGAAAATAGAAAAAGAAAGATAGAAGCAGAGATATATTTGCATGAGAAAATTCATAACCAATACATGCTATTACTCAAAAATATAAAGATTAGAAATTACATTATTTTGCTAGCTTATTAGCAGTTTATTAAACGGATTGAATAATAATCGTTACAGAATTACAAAACGCTTTAAAAATAGATTTTGACACTCCTTTACCGAATTAACTTTTAACTAAATTAATTTTGTGAGATTAATTTTGACATAACTCCTTCACTTACGCATTGGACCGTCCATATTTAGCATAATATCTTGTATTTTTATGATTATGATTTAAATTAATGTACGTACTTTCAAGCCTTTTATCCGACAGGGTAGGCAGTGATTATTCAATTAATATCGTACAAATACCATTATGTTCGATTTAAAACGTGTTGCAATTAGTCTGGTTACATATTTCGGCATCCTTTGATAGTATTCTTGCCTCAGTAGCCGTTAAGCGGTGAAATGAAAGGACTTGGGTTCGACTCCAGTTTTTTTAAATATATATAAGGTCTGGCAAACGATCAAACAGGTCACCTGATAAGTGATCACTGCCGCCCATGAACATCCACAACGCTTAGGTCATAGAGGTGTTGCCGACCCATGAAATCAGGAAGAAGCAGGAAGGAAAAAGTATGGGAAGAGGAAAGGGGTATTGGGCATCCGGCAGTCTCACTCACCAAACGAATCGCGACAGAAAAGCTGTCGCTTCGCGTCGATCGTTCGCGTTTATTAGTATGAAAAGCAATTATCAATGCAGTTTTGGTTATAAAAATAATATTTTTTAATAAACTTCCACACTCCTATTGAATGCACACAACATATAATTTAGATGTTTATCGCGAATGTGTTGCGCAACACCTGCGTTTACATACAATGTATTACATAAATAAATTACTTGCACACTGTATAAGAACCAGTTTTGACTAAAGTATAAGTTAGCTGGTGATAGAACATTCCTCGGCCTGTTGGTAACGGACCGGACGCCCTTACCAACATGTTCACGGTGACGCGGGTTCAAATCCCAGGGTACACCTCTGACTTTTCGAATTCATGTGTGTATTGATAGTCAATCACTACGCATTATAACGGTAAAGGAAAACTACCTGTAGAAACCTGCAAATTATAGCGATTTGTATGAATTTAAAGTCCACCAACCCGCATCAAGCGTGGTGGACTATATGGTCTAACCCCTCTCAATCGTATTCTTGATTGTAAAGGAGGCGTGGGCCCTCCAGCGGGACGTATATGGGCTGATACAGGATATTCGAATTCGCCCGTATCGCGACCTCCTCACAAGAGTTAAGGACCCCTCTTAATAAGCCACTTAGGTGAGACGTTTCAGGTTCCGGTATACATCCGGATACAATCACACCGGCATAATTATATCAACCGGCGAGAGACAGCCATTTTAAGCTGCTAAATACAGCTCTACTTGTATGGAAGTATAATCGTGGCGCCGATGTAACAAAGGTACACTAATAAGATGTGTGCATTGTCGGAAAGAAAATCGTCGTAAAATACCTGCTAGAGTAGGTATTTGATACTCGATTTCATTTTTTTAATAACCTATTTCAACCCACTGCTGCATAAAAAAAAGTTTGTGGTGGCTTGTTGATAAACGGACCAAATGCGGCTGCCTACATGTTTACGGTGGTCGCGGGTTCAAATCCCAGTGCACGCACACCTCTGACTTTTCGGAGTCATGTGTGTATTGATAGTCAATCACCACGCACTATAACGGTGAAGGAAAACATCGTGAGGAAACCTGCATACCATAGCGATTTGTATAAATTTCTATGGTATGTAAAAGTCCGCCAACCCGCATTAGGCCAGCGTGGTGGACTATATGGCCTAATCACTCTCAATCGTACTCTCGATTGTAGAGGAGGCCCGTGTCCTGCAGTGGGTCGTATATGGGCTGATACAATACAATAATCCCACTGCTGCGCAAAAGTCTCCCCCCTCTCCACAATCCGCGCTCTAAGGAAAATTCAGGCCATGTGGGCTCGAAAGCATCCAGGCTCCGAAGCGATTTCATTTCTTTCCATTAAGTTCCTGATGGCCAACATAAAGTAGAGTAAAATTGTGGGCTACTGCAGTATTCAATAGTATCAAAATTACTTTTCAATCTTCGTTTAAAATTTAAAGGAAAACGTCGCGAGGAAACCTACGTCTTACATACTTCGGAAATCCCCAAAAAAATTGGATTAAGTGAAGTGTGTCAACCGCACGCCGGCGTGGTATACTATGAAGGTTACTCCCGAAAGGGTTTATGTCGTGGAAGTGTAGAATAGGGACTGGCAGAAACCTCAGGATTCTTCATAATATATCAAACGATAATAGAATACTATAACAATGCATTAACAATGCTTGTTAGACTATAGTGTGCTATGACGTCACAAGACACTACCTTAAAAATCACCGCCCTAAAACCTGAAAATAGCTTTCATTTAAAATACAATATAAAAGCGTAGGAATATATCATATATTCCGTCCCATAAAGAAGTTCTCTAATGCATTATCCGAAACTATAAGTTATAGCGAGAGATAGTTTGGACCGTCGGCAGAGAAAATCCTTTTGAAGCTGATACAGGTAATAAAAGGGACTTTTTTCTATTGTTAGAGAAAATTGAAACTATTTTAGGTTAACTTTTGATTCTTAGACAGGTTTTTGTAGAGAAAGATGATTTGTAATTAATAATAAAGTTGTCTAAGAAGGGAATGACAAGTTGTCTATTGTAAACTAACCCAAATATTTCTCCAATATTTAAAATATAATGCGTGAGTTACATTTTTATAGATTTCTATGGTATGTAAAAGTCCGCCAAACCGCACTAGGCCAGCATGGTGGATATGACCTAACCACTCTCAATCGTACTTTTGATTGTAGAGGAGGCTCGTGCCCTGCAGTGGGACATATCGGGGCTGATACAAGTTAAGGGCTACAATCAATATCTTCTGGGGCTTAGCCATCTTTACCTATTTATTGTCCATCCTGTCAGCTTACGAAACAGGCTCTGGTAATAGACAGATGGTGGAATAACCGTCACAGATAAGAAAATTGGGGTAAGCCAACCTTCAGTAGTGGTCTTCTGGTGGCTAAAGGTCAAGCCAGATTTAACAATATAAAAACAATGTTATACTAAAACAAGAAAAGGAAATACTGTACATATGTAACGAATCTTGAAAATATAATTATGTAAACGGTACATTTTTCTTCAAATTTATGGAAACTTTCTGCGCAAAATTTATATTATATTTACATAAGATTTATCAGGGGACTCAATGGAGTCTATGACTTGCATAATCTCTAAATCAGAGTAATTTAAATAGCACATATTTTGAAAATACCCATTCACTCGTACTTTTTAGGTTATGAGATCTTTACATGTCCCTTTTCCCTACCCTTCCTTAGTGTCCTGAAACAGAAGCTAGGTCAGGAATCGCTTTCAAAAACGTGAGTAGTCCAAGTAATATTACTACCAAAAACCTTGAGGTAGGTCATTGTTTAGTAGAGAACTTCCTATAGCTGAAAATTTTAATGACGTCAGACTGATAGAAGCTAAAGCTCAACATCATCAACTCAAATGACAGCCCCCGTGGCGCAGTTGGTTGGACGCCGGCTGTGAAACGAGAGGCCGCGGGTTCGATCCCCGCACCGAGACAAATGTGTGTGAGGTTCACAAGTATTTGTCTAGGGTCTGGGTGTTTGTGAGACCTAAAAGTCTCTCGTAGTGTCTGATACCCACGACACAAGACTTAATTGATCTTAATGTGGGGTCAGGACTATGTATGTGACTGTTGGGTGTATTTATTATTTATTTATATTATTATGGCGATATGGCGATGGGCTCGCCCCCTATCACATCGTGGGACGGAATATACAAGGCGAAACGTGGGTGTTCTGGTAGCACCTCTGCCTACCCCTTCTGGGAAAAAGGCGTGTGTTTATGTATGTATGTATGTTATATTATTAACAATGCTTTCCCCTCCTATCTCCTCCTTCCCCATCCCCTTGGCACAGTTCCTTTTACCACCAGATGTCGTGAGTGCCAATGACCTACCATAATGCAAAATGTGCACTATTAATAGTATGCCTACATTCTATACATTATTGTCGAGATAAATTTTAGAAGCGCGAAGCTCCCGTGACGTCAAATATTATATGTTACGTAAAAAATCGACGTAATAAGATTTCGCAATTTCAGTGAAAACCTCTGAAATAAATTCATAGAATATTTTATGTGTTTTCTGACCGTACGAGTCTTTCTACGTACATTTCGGGACAAAAAATTGGTTTATTAGATTTTGTTAATATTTTTTTATAATAGTATGTATTTGTTATTGTGTTTGTAGCGCCCTTTAACTATTACAAAACCCTACAGAATATGTCGAGAAGAAATTGTTGAGTAAGTAATGTGTTTTATGGCGATCAACAATTAATTGTTATAGGGATACTTTTGCAAAACAATTGTTTGATTTTGATGGTAATCAACAGAATTTCCATTGTGAGATTAGGAATACCGATAAATCCCAGCATAAAATAAATTATTAGCGATAGAATAAAACGATTTTTTGCGGATTTTATCGCGAATTTGATTTAATTGTTACGTATTTTAACTTCCCTACGTTTCGATCACTTTACAGCTTCGTGGTTACGGGGCGGACTGAGCGCTAAGCGGATGACTAATAGTCATCCACTTAGTGATTGTTACAATTTTACTACCCTTAATGTACAATTATTAAATTAACTTTTTTAGTTTTTTTCACTCTTTATATTTAAAAAAAAACCGCATCAAAATCCATTGTGTAGTTTATTCTAAAGTTCCAAGCAAACATAGAGACAGACCGACAGCGGGAAGCGACTTTGTTTTATACTATTTAGTGACAACGCTTAAGACTTCGCGTCGTTTCGTTGCCCGCATCTTGAAATAGGACAATAAAGGACAGAACTAGGAAAGATACCATCAATGTTTTAAGTTAAACCATAGCCTGTCCCCTTTACCCAATCCCAAAGAATTCCTAACCAAATAAATACTAATAAAATATTCGTCACCTCCGCATGCCAGTAAGTGTATTCTCAGGCGCTCCGCGGCAGAAGGACGTAAGTACGATATGAGTTCGGCTCGGCTGTATACGTATAAGTTTCGCTTGTGAGCGTACACGCGGATGCACCGACGTGTGTTTTATTACTGTACCTGGATGTGACTTTTTTATTGAGAATTACTAGACTTTAGATCGCTCGTGATGGTAGGCTCCTCGACTTTCTATCAATAAATGAGTGTCGCTCGGCGTTGGTAAGTTTCTCAGCTGTCTTTGAATTGATGGAGATTTTCTTTTTCTCTTTCATCATAGTGAGTCCATTGCTGTACATAGACCTCCGCCAAGATTTAATAGGGATCTGTTGTAAATGGTATGCGTCCAGCGACTTCTTGCAACCTTAGCTGGGTCGTCTAAAAGCGATACTGAATAGATCTTAATATTATTAAGCATGGTTAATAGCCAGTTGATTTCCAGTAGACAAGTGCCTATCCACCCGAGTCATTAGGTGTTAAGCTTATGGTGTTAATTCCCAGTAAGTACGGGCTGTCATGTTCTTTGAAACAAAACATAACAGTCCTGGTTGGCGGCAAAAAAGGATTAGATAACTCGACTGTACTGCAGAATAGATTAACCAATCCCAATCGCAATCTAAACATTGATCCCGAAAATAAACCTATCAAAAGAATTCAAATATCGAATAAATAACCCGATTGGTCCGTTTTCAGGTTCGATCTTTAAATGGTGATCAAGATAGCTTATTAATTTCGGCCTCTATTGCACTTGTCATCAGATGTTGAGTCATTTTGCCGCCCAGTAATAAAAAAGACACACTGGTCTTTAATGAATAATACACTAAAATATTAACTAAAACATTGATAATCTTGTTTACACCAAACAAGGGAAATGATAGACAGTTTAAAGTTTAATTTTTTAATTCAATTAAGTTTCAAATTCCTTCACTGGAACGGCTGGTATAAGAAATTAATGAATTCTATTCAATTATTACTAAGCTCGATGTTAGGGCTGATTTAGAAGCTTTATATTTATTTGATTTATTTTAATAAATACTAGTAAGGTATGTATAGCATTTTTGTAATGTCTTTCGTATCAGAAAGTAGGTAGTAATCAGAGAGATCTTGAACATATTACGCAATTAAAAACTTTAAATTTAAAATAGTTAAGAGCTTCGACCGACACTTTCAGGGGTCCAAGCCATCTTCACCTGCTCGCGGTGCACCCAGCAAGCTTAACAAGGCTCTGTCTACAGAATGACGATAATACCGTCCGCAAAAAATCTGAATGTTTGCGATTTTTTTTTCGTCCAAGTATCAAGCTGTGGAATGGGTTCTCGTCACACATGTTCCCTTCCTCTCATAGCCCTGGGTCCTTCCGCCGTAGCGTGGAGAAGTTACTAAGCGGGGAGCAATATTTTGTTAAATGGAATGAGACTACAGTCTACAGAAATTCGGTTCTCTATTGGGACTGCATTACGCTTACCATCAGGTACTAACATTCGTCATACCTCGCGGACTCCAAACCTGTACTTGGATATTTTACAGCTCGTTTCTTATTCACTACCTACAATTACTTAATACGTCACCATCACCAATGATTAATAAAAAAATACTAACAAGAAGGCACAAAATACTCACTAAATATTAGTAGAGCAGTGTCGCATCCAGCCTGGAGTTTCTGACGTCCGAGCTAGCGTTCATACATGAAGGTGCAGCCGCACACACGCGTCGCATCACCTATTTTGGTCTAGGAATAGCTAATAGAGAAAACTGTGGAGACTCTAAAAATGCATTTTAATTATTTTTTCCTATTTTTTTTTGTGGTAGCACTTTTCTTTTAGGTTATCAAAGCTGTTGTATTAATATGTCAACCCGACCCAGGTGATACCATATTACATAAAACCGAGCTTTAGTGCAGCGTTTTATAAAATAAATGAGCATATTGCAGCAAAAAGTATTGTAAATACAATTCGTTTTTATTCCTATAAGTATGACTTATTAGACATCATATCACTTAACAAAATATGATTATTAATATATTTTCACGCGAATTATTCCAAGAAGGTAACACATATTTAAATTGAAAGAGTTATAAAACAATGCGCGCTTAAACTGTATAATTGTGGGTTAAAGTTCCAAATAGAAATATATAGATCGGCTCAATGGGGTGGTATCATTATCTCACGAAAAACAATGTGTCGTATCAGTTTTAATGTTCGGTGAGTTGAGTTACTGAAGACCTTACATCTACTAGATACGTATCTACATGATAACTTCCAAGATGGTAGATAACCCGACATAGACAGACGTAGATTACAATTTAGCTTCAGCCCGTGTATACTTTTTGCTTAGCACAGATCTCTCCATTCAAGAGAGGTTTGGTCTTCATCGAACAATCAATTGACGTATTTTACCGGCCTATAAAAGTTGTTTTCTTTATGGAAACCCTTTAGATACCTAAGTTTCCCTACAAAATTGCCACCACCATAATTGCCCCATAATTATAACGTAATAACACATAAAACAACATTAATAGGCTCTATTTTACCAAATTCAAAATCCAAATTCAAATCAATTATGAATTTTGAATTTGGATCTGGAATTTTGAATTTGAATTCTGCTTTACCAAAAAAAAAAAAATTAAAATTATCGAAATAATATACAAATTTGAATCTCCACGCCCGCCGCTGTTCCCCTCACACATAGAGTCTACCCACACACAGCGCTTACCTGTGTGTCTCGCAGTCTTGAGAATAACATATTTTTGTTGCTCTTATATATATTTTTTTACTTGCAGTATTTTATATTTTCCCATACTATATGTGTTGCCCTCTGCGGAGGTTTCTTTTTTATCTTTCATATGAAATATTGAGGGGTGGTTCGGACCTGGTCTAGTAATCTGGAAGTGGAAGTTTCCAGAATCTAGTTCAACATTGCGCATCAATCTCAAATATGGTTGATGATTTCGTTAATATGATATGGTGGCGCTGGATCCAGGTTGCCAATTGGTCACTTTGGAAATCTTTGATGTAAGTGGCCAGTAATTAATTTCCAATGGTTGAGCATAATCTAGTGGTTTGTCCAGACAATTTAATTTCAACAGCTCAAACGACTGAGTATTGTATTGTATCAACCCATATACGTCCCACTGCAGGACACGGGCCTCCTCTACAATCGAGAGTACGATTGAGAGTGTAAACGACTGAGTAGTACAATTAAAACTAACTTGATTACTATACTCAACATTATTTCTCTCTCTCTCTTCAGCCACAGGAAGTCTACTGCTGAAGATAGGAACCCCCATGGATCGCCACATAGACATTATTTAAATGCTACATTAATTTTAACTATATAAATGAACCAGCTCGACAAGGCAGTACCACTGCCACAGAAAAACGAATTGGACAAGTTTCGTTGCCACGTCCCTTTCGGTCAATGTGATTGAAGGCTCAATAACCTTTGCCCTTTCCCTCCCTCATACAACAGACAACGTCTACAGCTACACGTAAAAAGTTATTTACTGATAAGAATTTTTATTGAATGGAATTTCAATGGCCACAATTGAGGATGTTAATAGTTTAAGTAGAATGAGTAAAACGGAACGCTAGTAACGATCATAGAAATGTCTTTGTTTTTTCTATTCATTATCAGCCCGGATTCAGGAATTTGTGCCCGATATGGCGATAGGCTCGCCCCCTATCACATCGTGGGACGGAATATACAGGAGAAACGTGGGTGTTCTAGTAGCACATCTGCCTACCCCTTCTGGGAAAAAGGCGTGTGTTTATGTATGTATGTAGAAATGTCTTTAGAAGCAAACATTACAATGCTACAGTAAATAATCTAATTAAACATATTAATGTAAAATCAGAAGTGTGTGTTGGTTTGTGCAGGAGTACTTCTTTCAGTGCAGAGCAAAGAAACAACAATTTTTTTTACATGAACATAATTTATGAAGCAAGGATTAATATTGGTTTTCCTTTAAAAAAAAAAAGTATTCCTTCTTTTTTGTAATGCTGGATCCTTCCGTGTGAAAAAAAAACAGTTTATTTAGGCCGTCATATTATGTTAATTATCTTCCCGTGCCTGTTTAATCTATCGAGATCGTCTAACCTTCGCTTTGGGGGTCTCTCTGCCTCGTCGCCTATATCTGTCTTACGGCATCCATTCGCCGATGATTTTGGCCCATCGATCAGGATGCATCCTGCAGACATACAGAAGACTGCTGAGGTACATAGACGAAATTAGGGGAAGCCAATGCCCAGCAGTGGGATCTTTTAGGCTAGTATAATAATCACTATGTTAAATGGCAGGAAAAAATCTAATGACAATCGGAGCTCTGTCTGTATGACTTGCTTACCATCAGATGCAGATACTTGATACAACTGGAATAAAAATCACGACCACCTTTACACGTGTTCAAAATTTTCAGTACCTAATAATTTGACCTTTAGCCCTATAAATCAATATCCACTATAGAAATACCTCTCTCATGAAAACGGAGTAGAAAAGGCCTTGAGAATAACTATCGCACAAAATATATCGGAGAAATCGTTCACAATGAGAGCGCTACCCCTTGTCAGTAAAGTACTAAACTTTCCACGACGCATTTAGCTGTATTTTACTTTACCAAAATATCTAGAGTATACGAAATTTCAATCAAAATCATTCATCAAATCAAAGAAAAAATTAGGAATCATTGGGAGAGGCCTGTGTTCAGCAGTGGACTTCCTTTGGCTGATGGATGGATGGACGGATACGAAATTTACAAATATTATTTTCGTGGGTTCCTTTTTTCATTAATTATCATCGCGGAGTCAAGACTTTATGCCTGATGGCGATAGGCTCGCCCCATCACATTGCGGAACGGAACACAAACGCGAAACGTGGTCCTGGTATCACTTCTGCCTACCTTATCTAGGAAAAAAGCGTGAATTTATGTCTGTAATATGTATGATCACTTACCATCAGGTTTGTAGTGGACACTTTATCATGAAATTTAAAAAAAATGCTAATCTAAACTCACCCCTACGTGAAAAATAATTTGACGCACCTGCTTGCAACAGACATATTAAAAAAGCAATGTATTTCTTTCATGCTTTATATACATTATAGAAATACGACTTAACAAAGCAAGGGTAATAATACACGTAAGCTCACGCCTCTTTCTGAAAGGGTAGACTAATGTGTCATAAGGGTAGTCAACAGTTTCCCTGGACCAGTTTAAGATAATAATGTCTGTATCTGCCCATATACATCCCACTGGAGGGCACGAGCCTCCTCTATAATCAAGAGGACGATTGAGCGGGGTTAGGCCATGTAGTCCTATTCGCTGGCCTAGTGCGGGTTGGCGGACTTTACATACCATAGAAATTCTTAAAATCGTTATGGTATGCAGGTTTCCTGACCATGTTTTCCTTCACCGTTATAATGCGTAGTGATTGACTGTCAATACACACATGACTCCGAAAAGTTAGAGGTGTGCACTAGGATTTGAACCCGCGACCACTGTGATCATGTTAGTAGCCGTGTCTGGTATCCAATAATTTTGGCATGATATCCACCAGCCTCGGTAGCGCAGTAGGCAGCGCGTAAGTCTCATAATCTTAAGGTCGTGAGTTCGATCCTCACCCGGGGCATATTTTTGCTAGTAAACACTTAAATTACATTATTATAACTACAATATATTTCTGTACTGATGTACAAATTGTGCTCAGTACACACGGGCCTCGGTAGCGCAGTAGGCAGCGCGTAAGTCTCATAATCTTAAGGTCGTGAGTTCGATCCTCACCCGGGGCATACTTTTTCTGCAAAAATTTTATCATTGGGTAAACATATCTAATAACCAAGAAATTTGAAGAATTAGCTTTGGCAGCTTGAACTAAGTAACAGGGCAGTAAAAGCTTTGATTGAAACAGAAATACCTCCTTTTTACAATTACATTTAAGTCTTACATATTTTGTTATTGTTTTATAATATAAATTGTAATTTTTTCCGGTCCGCTAAAATTGATATAACAGTCAAAACGCGAGACAAACAGTGAAGGAAAACATCGTTAGGAAACCTGTATACCATACCGAATAATTTGTAAGAGTTTCTATGGTATGTAAAGTTCGCCAACCCACACTAGGCCTAGACTATATTAGCGTGGTGGACTATATGACCTAACCCCTCTCAATCGTTCTTTCGATCGTAGGCCCGTGCCCTGCAGTGGGACGTATATGGGCTGAAAAAGATACAGATGCAAGCGCGAAACGTGACAATTACGCCAGTCATTATGATGGGTTGTCACCAACTTAGGCGGTGGTCACCATCTGGGGGCTACGCATATACCTCCAGCAAAGTATTCAATTGTATGTATGTTAAATAAATAAATACACCCAACAGTTACATACATAGTCCTGACCCTACACTAAGATCGAGTCTTGTGTCGTGGGTATCGGAAACTACGAGAGAGTTTTCGGTCTCACTAACACCCAGACCTGAAATTACCTGTGGTTCACACAAACATTTGTCTCGGTGCGGGAATCGAACCCGCGGCCTCTCGTCTCACAGCCAGCGTCTAACCAACTTCGCCACGGAGGCTTTGCTGTAATTAGTGAGCTAATGTTATTTTGAGTATCAAATATAATTTACTTAGTTTCAAATTTTGTTTTTAGTAGGTGTTATTTTAGTTCCTCAAGGTACTTTATCGTGTGGAAGTTATACAACATTGTTTCACGTAGACAATAAAGACATGATTTACATAAATTCGTGTACGGATCTAGGCGTGGAAATTTATCAGGGAATTTTGTGTGGCTGCATTCACCTCATAATCTATGCGATCTTAATTATTTCTGTAGCAGATAACATGAGTATTAAGTTATAAAGTTTTCATTTCTACATTCTGTATGTTTTTAAACCATAAATAACATGCATTTACTCGCGTTATAGCATCAACCTACGGCCAATAGTCTCCTTCTATACGTCAATAAAAAATACATTAAAAAATAAAGAAAAACTATAAAAGCAGCCGTCTTGCGATGCGTTATCATTTTTATATGTTCACCCCCCTCCCGGCCCCCGCCTCCCCACCCCCGGCGCAACCCTTTCACCACCCACCACCCAGATGCACACACACAAAAACATCCTATAAATGGGTTAAAGAAAAATGTGTCTACCTGAAAATGTACGATGCATGCGTTTTTTTATTCCCCTTACATTTTCTTTGCTATCCGCGATTCTCATATCGCCGATATAAAACTGAAAAATACATTTCCTATAAATCACACAAAAATAAACTTTGCCGTGAAAGAAATAAGTCCGAAATTCAAACGAAAACTTACGTAAAAACAGAACACCCATACAAGAAAAGCCCGTCCGTACACACAGAACTGCGCCGTTTAGAAAAAAAATAAAGTGCACACATATAAATTGCATGCAGCTCGAAAGGGATGCACTCAGAGTCATAAAATACTCACACAAAAACACGGCTCCACGCCCACGTACACGTCGCCTCTAGTCTAGACACGCGCACATGCACTACACTGTACGAACACGCTCACACATGCGCGACATCGAAGAAAACCTTCTATGTGTTGGGAAAATGCTTTTCCTTGCAGCAACCTCACGGGAAGAGTTCCATAGCGAATACCTCGCGGTAAAGACTGCTCGTTCTAAAATTCCAAATTTATAAAAAAAATATAAAACCTCCATAGACAATAAAAAATCAATTACAAAAAAATTAGAACGTAATCGATCGGTCGCGCTGGCCGCTCGGAATTCAAATTCAAAACACTTCACCCGTTTCGAAAAATGCGTTCCGAATTTGAAAAAATGTCACAAAAAACGCGGGTCGCGCGGAAAAAATGTCGTTCGCGCCAAAAGAGGTGTTTAGTGAGCGTACAGATTAATTCGTAATTGAAAGTTTTGATTGCAGCCGAGTTAATGGTCAGCTAAACACGTGCCGCGTGCATTAGTGATGTAAATGTGTGTTAATGAGTGTTTGCCTGTGTGCGTCTGTCGGTGTGGTTGTCTCCGAGTTTCCATGATAATGGTATCGCGTGTTATGTTGAAAAAATTCGCGGTATTTGATTGTTACTTGCGTTCGCTTTGCCACGTCTGTAATTACGTCTTATCAACGTGTTGAAATTATTTTTTCTTGCATTTTTACATTGTGCTCTTTTATATTAACAATTACATTAATTTAGCTTTGCTTATTTTAATTAAATGCACTTTAATAATGATATTGAAATAGCATCTTTTTATTTCATTTAAAACATTAAAATATTTTTCATATTACAAATAAGATTGTGTGATTCATCAAATTCAAAAACATGCATTTCGTATTAACTTGTGTTTTTATAAAAGCATACATTTCATTTTTTCTAGTACCTTTCTTCTATTTTAATTATAACACAGGCACAAACATATTTTTAATAGGTGATATAAAGACAGTTCGTGTTAGGCAAATATTTATATTATTTTTTGTATTTCATTTAACTTTAAAACCAGTGAAATACTAAATAGTAGTAGCATTTGAATTTTGAAATGATACGAAGTTAATGTTTCCAAGATAAATGTGAGACATAACAAAAACTTTCTAAAATAGTATTAAGTATTATCGACTCTTTGATATTTTTATATGACAAAGACATGGTATTTCGAATCTGCAAAAAAATCTGTGAAAAAAAAGGAATATGTGAGAAAATGTAGACTAATAATCTATTTAATTGTTTTAATCTCAAGGGACTCGGAAATGTAACAATCAAGTTTATTAACTTAAAAATGTGAACTAAAAATTCCATACATTGTATTACACATTTTAACATAAATTTCTTTTTACAATTCGCAATTTACAAAGGACAAAGTAATTCTTCAATGGAAAAGACAATTTTCTTATCAAGTTAGCTGTTATATTACTTGTACAGAATGTGAAATGTCTAAGCTAGGGTGCATGTAAAAGCCCTAAGCACTGCCGCAGGGCGCAATCCCCAACTTGGAGCTTTCGAGCTTTCCTAGATAACTAGGTTTGTAGGGCCGCTTTAGGGCTTTGAGCTTTTTTCAGCACGAGTGGTAATGGAAATAGGTCGTGAGGAAAAGTAATTGTGATGATTGTTTTGTTTGTGTGCGTGTGTGTGTGTGTGTGTGTAAAAGAGGTTTTGTGATGTGACACTAGATTTAGTAATTGTGTACGCTGATAATGAACAATTTACTCGCTTGTACCTGAAAGTTAATTTTTAGATTATATTCTGCTAAAAAAGAGGTAGGTTGTGCGTTCATATCTCTTAAGGTAAAAATGTAAAATATTCATACACAATGTACAACTGTTTGTTATACCTAATTAAAATTTAAAAAAAAACAATAAATATAGAAAAATATTTTTTCACCAACATTTTATACAGGTGGCATAAAAGGCGATATAAAAAAAACGATTTCCCAAAAAATATTCACATCAAAACGAAATATCTAAACAATGTAATAAAAAAGGATATTAAATTCAAAATTGTAACCAATTACAAACCCATAATTTAAAATAAAAGATATCTTATTGTTTAAAGTTAAAAAAAAAGTCAGTTAACCTTCCCCATTTCAGCCATATTCATCCAGACAAATTAGCTCGGAACTAGTCTAGATTGAGGGCACGTGGAGTGGTCACCTGTCTGCCCTATGAAAATATGAATTCACTAAAAATAACACGACCTAGATGCATGAATAACTCTGCTATTGATTACTTCACCGGCTATTGTTTCAAATCCGTCGACTTGATACAGTTTATTTCGGTTTTTAAAAGAGATAGAACTTTCTGGGCTAATAAGATAATGATTGGCTATTTGATATAATGTTGAATGCTGTTATTAACATTTTAAAATTACGCATTTGTTTCTCCTTGTTTTCTTTCTTCCGTAAGATTACGTTACATTAGATAAAAGTCCAATACAATTCATTAAATGAAGCCGCATTGGGCTAACTTAGACTCAAAGTTTCAGAAATGTTGGGGAAGCTATTGCAAGTATATAGACTAAAACTGAAAATAAAGGATTGTATTGCAACGACTTATTTCAATTTCACTGTGAAATGTGTACAAACACAAGTTCAAAGTCAAACGTTCATTATCATACAGTTAATTACAATATGGGTTATTAAAAAAAATCATTCAATTGTTACAAATAAAATAAAGGTAAAAATGTTACAAAAACAACTTAAGGACAAATTTTCATAAACAATTTGGAAACCAAAATTTTGAAATATTTGTATGCCAATGTCATGTCGTTCATGATATCCAATTATAGATTCCGATAAGCAAACAAAAATGGGACCCAATAGGATTTTTTTCTAATAAGAATAAACTTCTTATTAGTAAACGAAACGTAGTCTAAGACGAGAAGTTCAAGACTAACTAAGATACTATTCCACCCGTACACTAATTACCGCAACTCCTGTAAAATAAGATTGATAAGGCGCACTCGGAATGGCTCCAAACTACAACATCTAATGAATATAATTAGACAGAAAGTAATAATTATTGAACATTTGGCCAAAAAAAACATAGTTTAATTGAAAGCCTCCTCTTTTTTTTGAAGTCGGTTAAAAACTACTACAAAACTATAGGTAAAAACTTATCGGAACGCATCGCGAAATGTTTAAAATCGACGTCGTTAAACGGGTGAAGTGTGATTTTAATCGAGGAAATTCTAATCTATTTATTTTGATCCAGGCACCACCTAACCCAACGATAGTTCCTATTAATACCTACATAATTACGAAGATATATATTGTTATTTTAATATTATATAGACATTTGTGTATATGAAGTAAGTTATTAGTGCCAAGAATAATGTCAGTGAAACTTTCAAACTCAAACGTATTTATAAAGAATCCTATAGATTTGCAAATGAAGAAAGAATTTGACGACTTCAACGCTGAAGAGACAGCGATGGAGCAAAACGACAGTAACTCTAGCGAAGTTAATTCAGAATTGAGTGATGTTGAGAACGGACCTAATGAGGACCAGAGCAACACTGCTTTAGACTACACAGAGAATACTTTATCTCTCCACCCAGTGGCTGATTTTATCAAGAAGGAGTTCATGCCAGAGTTCAACTTTACAAATCCGTTTAGGAATCAGAATCTGGCATTCAAAGATAGGTTTCAGAATCCCAGGCCGCCATTTTTGCTGCCAACGCAGCTGTATAAGAGTTTCCTGGCCAGTTTGGGTAAGAGGAGGAGGAATGTGGCTGACTGCTACTCGTTGTATCCACGGAATATGCTGTTCTCTAATGGATTCGGCTTGGAGACTTCTGATGATGAGAACAATGATAGGATGGAGAGTCCTGATGAGGTAATAGGATAAAAATAGCTTGTAAGTTAGAAATATATACCAATTATTTTTTTATGGCTTTTGATTCGTATTAGATTTAACTCAGATAAGATTTTACAAAGTTTCTGTTTTTGGACAATTCTGGGATTATAATAAAGTTGTTTTAAAGCGAAAATGAGGGACAAACTTGTCGCATAAACAGGAGCAAATTAACTTAAAACTTGATATTGTCAGCAATCACTGCCTCACACTACATTGCGTACGGATAACCCAATCCATTGGGTATCTCTCAACTACAATACCCTCCATAGGAAAACAGAACAGGGCTTACACAATGCTGTTTGGTGGTAAAAATACACAAGTCCATGATAGCTCACCAATTGGCTCTTGGTAAACCAGAGACTTAACCACGTCATTGTTAATTGTGTATGTCTAATTTTATAAATACTTTTATTGGATTGTCCAACATTGCAAAGGACATTCTTATTGGTATACTTTCTTGTTCAAATTTAGGAGAAAATTACTTAATAAACTAATTGCCCGTTGCAAAGAATATACTTATTGGTATAGTATACTTTCTTTTTCAAATTTACGAGATTTTTTTTGAAAAGCTACTTTTCATGCAAAAGATTTTCTTGTCTTAATTGTCATTTGACATCCACCACCGTGTGATCTTTGTTGGAACGGTAGTGTATTCGATCTCAGCTCCGAAAGAAATTTATTTATTTAGAGGAAAACCAAAGACAAATATTCTCATCGCATAAATAAGTAAGTTTTGTGTGGACTCTGGACTTTGTGTTTTGAATGTTTTACTCCCATTCTTAGTCTTCGAGCTGGGGATAATTTGAGAATTTCTGAATTTCTTTTACTTTAAGAGAAAAAAATTCTTCTTCTTTCTTTCTGGTCGTTTCCTCAATGCTGAGGATCGTGACTGTATGTCAATCTTCTCCACTCGGTCTGGTTCTGCGTCATATGTACCTCTCCCTGTATCACTGAAAGAAAAAAAATGCATTTAATGCTAGTTTTAAGGGATTTAATATGTTAACCACCTGCATAACTTTAGCAAGGATTTTCCTGTACTAAATTGTTATTTTTATTTACAGCAAAAAAATCTAATTTCTAAATTATATTCTAAAATATACTCGATATTTCAGCTTTGGCAAAATAAAAAATCTTATAAGAATACCCAAGGTTCATATTTACTTATTTTATAAATAAGTAAATTAATGACCAATAAGTTTTTAACATCTATCTTGTACTTGAATATTGTCTTATTTTGAAAACTTAAAATTTCTATAATTAAATGTCTGTTAAATAGTAATATTGGTTCAATATCTTATCTTTCACTTCAACTGGTCATTGCTTTTCTCTAAAGGAAACAACTCATCTACATCTCTCTACATCATCAGGATGTAAGAAGTGGTTTTAAAATCATGAGGTGGTATGTTAGTAGACTCTCATCTATCTTTGTTCCTTTAAATATGATGTATTTTGTGTAAGGCTTGAAGATACAAAACTTTACTTTCTTCTATGAAATGAGTAATCTCATTACACTGTTACAATTTTATAGACCATGACTTGAAATTCAGAGATGTGTAAACAGTTGAGTAAAGTTTAGAAAGGCCTTCTGCGTAGATTAAAAAAAAATCGATAACCAGCGGTGGTTACAAATTTACATACACTATAGAAATTCAAAAATAAAAGTAACACCTTTTCAGGTTATCGTAACATGTAACTATAACAATTTAAATAAAATAAAAAATCATAACAGAATTACACAATGATAATTGAGCTAACAGCTTTACCCTATGGATTTTGCTTACAGCTCTATCTGAAAACATTTTAATGTACATTAACGTCCCATTTTAAAAAATTACAGAAAACATGACAACAAAAGAAAACTCAATTTTGATTGCTTCTTCACTCAACTTTTTTCTGGTTGATGAGCAGATATTCTGGCCAGTTACTGACCTCACCATAATTTCAACCATGCTGTACGGGACAGTGCTAACTTAGCACATTACTGACCTTATTTACCACTGTGCTTTAACTGCCGGTGGCGATTTCACAGTTACTGACCCCAGCATTGTTCCAGAAGGCGGGTGCGTCGTCAGCGTTCGTGTGGAGCGGCGGGGGAGTGAGCGGGGGCGGGGGGCAGGAGCAGCCGGCCGCGCAGACCGCCGCCGTGCCAACAGGTCAGTATTCATACTTCTATACCTTTTTAAAGGGCAAAATTTATCAAGTGTCTCCTTTGTCAACTGCTTTGCCTTTTGGTTCTCTGAGTACTCTGAGGAGAAGGCGGGAAAGGGATGCCAGTTTCACTGCTTATGTAGCCTGGCATGCTCATAGATGGCATGATGGCATGGTTTCTAATAGCATGCCAGGAACTTAGCCCACAATACTGGACCAGGTTCCCAACACAGTTGTTGGAATTGGTTATACATGATCTGTGTGTATGTAAAAGATTTTGCTCATGATGGTCGAAACTTTATGATTCATGATCCACATATGCTGCCTCTAGACCAATCAGACAATAGGGTACTTTATAATTAAATTTATTTATTAAATTCCTGACAATTCTTTTAATGACGACCAGAAGAGCTGGGTAGGAGTTAGAAAATCAGTTTAGAAAATCTTTAGAAAAGGCTTATGACCAGCACCGCTAAGCAGTGCACTTCTCATCACTGATGATTATTACAAACGGTAAAAGACAATATTGTGACCTTGACCCCTGTCAGCTAGCTTACCCACACTGTCCATCAAAAGACGCATCACGCATTTCTTGCTAGTTACCTAACTCATACTGTCCATTACCAGGCACATCAGGCGGCGGCGGGGCCCAGGGCCTGGTGCACTGGATGTCCGTGATGGCCGAGCACATGGGAGGGGGGCACCATGACCCCTCCCACTACGCGCTCCCCCCCTGGAACAACGGGGGCGTTGATGTGAGTACATTGTTTTTTGCTAATTCGTTAAAAAATATTAATTTGGTATTTGTGCTTTTAAACTAGCGACCTGGGCGAGCTTCGCCAGGGCCAGATATTCTTACAATAATAAAAAATAATAATATGAACTTTCCTCTTGAATCACTCTTTCTGTTGAAGAAAACTGCGTTAAAATCGGTTGCGTATTGAAAAGATGTAAGCGTTCATAGGGACGAAGTCATTTTGTTTTATACTATGTATAGATTTTGAACCATTAATATAAATAAAATAATATGTATTTTGATGACAAATGTTTTTGAATAAGAAAAATGGTTTGATTACTGAACTAAATTGCACAGTGTTAAAGTATTCTTACCTACCATTTTGACATGCCCATTTGAGTTTCCATCCACAAGAACAATTGTTTGCTAGAGCTATAGATGCTTTTTTTTTTCAATATTTCTAATCATCGAAATAATTAAAAATATAGGTTTCTTAAAAATACATAAATACGAGAATTCAACGCAAATTCTGATACAATTCCTATCAGAATTCCATTTAAAATATTAAGCAAAACAAACTAGAACCGTTACAACGAACATTCTAGAAAACATTAAAAAGCCAGTACGACCTTTACTCACAATTCACACATTTCCTTCAAACTAATTACAGAAACACTTGCAAAGTTTATTAACATATTGCTGACAATTGCGAACAAGTTAGCTAAAATATTATGCTAATGGACCTTAATACCAACGATTACTTACAGTGCCACATTTAACTGAGTTCAGAGTTAAGTTATATTGTAAATTTTTTAGTTAACGAGCGTGTTTGCACTCCTGTGTCTTAATGAGCGAAAGTTATTGTGTTCGCGTGTGCTAGGATGTATGTGTATCGTGTCAATTAAGGGGCTTTTTGTCCTTACGCTATGACGTTAAAATATTTTTTTGGTGTAGGAAAATTTAGACTGCCTCGGTGGCGTAGTACTACGGTATGATTATAAAGCTGAGGTCTCGGGTTCGCATACCAGGTCGGGCAAAGTGATATTGGATTTTTCTATTCATTATCAGCCCGGAGTCAGGAATTTGTGACCGATATGGCGATAGGCTCGCCCCCTATCACATCTTGGGACGGAACACATAAGGCCAAACGTGGATTTCCTGGTTGCAACTCTGTCTACTCCTTCTGGGAAAAAGGCGTGATGTTTATGTATGTATCTATGTAAGATTTAGAATACATATATTTCTTATTTCATGGCGAGTCGAGCATACCAGTCGCCTGATTATAAGCGATACAATCGCTCATGAACAGAAGCAAAACCAAACAACACCATGAATTGCAAAGTATATCTTTGTTATTTCTATGAAAATATTAGTGTGAAAATATGTAGTATTCATTTTACAGCATAAGAAAGAAAACGTTGGTTTTTTATTTTGTTGCTAAATGTCTAAGGTTTTTTACATATTGCATTCATTATTTAATATGAAGTTATTTGTTATCTATAGAAAAAAAGCACTAAAAAATAAATTGTTTTAACCGAGTACAGAACTTTAATCGTTTACAGCAAATTTACAAACCCCTAAACTCTCATAAGCATTACCATAAAATGATCACAATTGGAAACAAAAATATTTCAATTTGAACGACAAAGATTCTAATAGTTTAACATTAAAAGTAGGAAATATTTATTTCCGACTTCGATACCGTGTTCCAGCAACACAATCGTAATAAACCATTAATAATTTAAAGCATCGACTCCCAGTGGCTTAAAATAGAGTTCGCGGTAACACAAATTGTTACTGATCGATATTCCATGTTAGGACTATTTTAGTATCCACATTGCAGGTAGCTTGGTAAGTTGGTTGGTTTAGTAAGGTTCTGGAGTGGAGGCCTCGTAAGCGCAGCGTCGGATGCCCGCCTACAAGGTGGACGACCTGGTTAAGGTTGCAGGAAGCCGCTGGATGCAGGCCGCTTCCAACAGGTCGATGTGGAGATCCATGGGCCTATGTTCAGCAGTGGACTTCCTGTGGCTAAAGAGAGAAGAGAAGGTAGCTTGGGCTATTGTAGGAATAGGATGTGTGAACCGTGGTAGCGTCAGTATTTCGTTGATTGCGTGAGATTAATCAAGGTCCAAAACCCCTCCCTCTTCCCACTTTGTGAGGCAACGCAATTTTTTTATTATTATTTTTTGGACCAACAAAAAGCTGTTAAGCTTACATTCTGGTAGCCCGGAGTAGACCGAAATGTGTATACAAGGTTTTTTTGACATATGGTATTTAATTTAAACCACACGTTACTACCCATCCCAGTTAACATTGTACTAAGTTTGAAAAAAGACTGACTGGTAGTTTAGTCAAAAATCGTGATTTTATTTTCTAAAACCTTTGATCAACCCGTATAGGTACGATACTGTTATACACAATGTGCAAATCTATATAAAATGCACCTCAAATTAAATGATATGATTATTTGAAATTTATGAATTATAATTGATGTCATTGACGTGTAAAATAAATGATGCAATTTAGGCTCCTAAATAATTCATTTGTTATTCTGGTAATAATGTACCTAATAAATTTCTATCAAAAGTTTTCTAGGAAAAAACCGGTGAACCATTTTCTACATATCCTGTCTCAACATTAAACTCAACAAATTTCAATTTTCAAATATTTAGACGTGTGTACTATTGTAAAGCACCTTTCAGAAGAAATTACGTTTCCTAAAGTAATTTTAATACAAACTTTCTTATTTTAAATTTTCAATAAATAATTGAAAACCAAAATTCATTATCATTAAAGTAAAAGTACATTACAAGTATGTAAAATAAATTATCTTTACGCGACTACTTCGCAAAAACGCACGTGCGTGTCATAATTAAAATTAAGATAACAGGATTTAAGGTTTGTAGATACCAGAAACTTATTTATTTATCTACTTTAATCTACGCTTGTAGCTTAATGAGTAACACGCAAGTTCATTGGTATGTGGTTCGAATTCAGAAGAGTTTAATTCGGCAGTTATAATATAGATTGTATATATATTATAAATTATTGTATTGTATTGTATCAGCCCATATACGACCCACTGCAGGGCACGGGCCTCCTCTACAATCGAGAGTACGATTGAGAGTGGTTAGGCCATATAGTCCACCACGCTGGCCTAGTGCGGGTTGGCGGACTTACATACCGTAGAAATTCTTTAAAATCGCTACGGTATGCAGGTTTCCTCACGATGTTTTCCTTCACCGTTAAAGTGCGTGGTGATTGATTATCAATACACACATAACTCCGAAAAGTCAGAGGTGTGCCCTGGGATTTGAACCCGCGACCACCGTAAACATGTAGGCAGCCGAGTCAGGTCCGATACCACGAGGCCACCACGCACTTATAAATTATACTGAACCTCAAAGTTTGAGAGACTCTTCAAAATTGACAGTAATTGTATGAAATATAGACCAATTTTTTTTACTTCAACCTTAAAGTATATTTAATTACTTTTAATTCAAAACTATTTATCATTAGGTATTTTATAATATTACATTCTATCCAATGACCCTTGCTGACCAAGTACTGTACGGAATAGTCAAGTTTAATTTCTCAATAATAAATTTCTAAAATTTGTTACAAATTTTTATTTAAATATCTAATAAAACTATTAATTATTAAAATCCATAATATTTTTATATATTTTTTTGGTCTAACTTGCTACCTATAGTATTATTCTATCTCCTACAAAACATGTGCAAGAAAAAAACGTTACTCACATTTTTTTCTCACGAACCAAATAATTTGCATACATCGCACCGTACTTAAACAAGATCATTTATTATTAGACAATATGAAGAGAAAAGGAATCGCGCATCGTATACTAAATAGACAAAACCTGTTTAGTGATTCTGAACGCATCATTACCAAATATCTAACCATTTTAAAACTACTATTCACATTTTATTATGCACCTTATTACATAGCATTAAGGGTGAATGAATTTTTTCGAACGCATTCAATTTGTCACCCTCTTTCGATTCCCAAACTCAACCCACTGCGTTTTCCGTCGCCCGCGGTGATGCAAAAGTATGCAAATTTTTTGTATCCTTATTCCTTCCCCACACCTAGTTAAGTGTTTCTTATCAAACTATAATAGAAAGGGTTTTGTTAGATTTTTTAATATCCTTGGCCACGAACTTCGAGTTTCGCACCACTGTGCATAAATTTGCCCTTTGCTACGGCAAAAAGTGATGGATTAGGCAAATTACGCGTCTTAAATGTATTCTTTGATTAATTATTTCCTATTTTTTAAGTCGGTTATCTGTTTGTGTGATAAATTTGCATATGTGAAGACACGCACACGTTTAGTATGCAAGGAGGTCATTAAATTAATGTTGCATCGAAGATTCCTAATCTATAGAACGGAACAAGCGTGAGAAACGAAATATGGAAGAAGATAATGCAAAATACTCGTATTTACATTACAATTTTAGGTCCTTCGTATGAAATAACAGTTACAACGCAAGATATAAGATGTTTCCTTTATATTTAAGTATTCTTTGCTCGAGAATGTTATCAAAATCTACCTAATTTTATGAGACGCATACCTATCTTATACTTGGGTTTAAGATAATGATGATTGATGCTGGAACAAAAGATGGGTTTAGGTAAACTAATGACCTATCAGATTTAAAAATCGACCTAATCACGTTATTTTTTATATCCTTTCTCGATTACCGCTACTTCCAAATAAAAAGCAAGTGAATGCCTCGGTGGCGCAGCTGTACTACAGTATGATTGCAAAGTTGAGGTCTTGGGTTCGAATCCTGGGACGAGCAAAGTAATATTGTATTTTTCTGTTCATAACCATCCCGGACTCAGAAATTTGTGCCTGCGATAGGCTCGCCCCCTATCACATCGTGGGACGGAACATACAAGGCGACACGTGGATGTCGTGGTTGCACCTCTGCCTACCCCTGCTGGGAAAAAGGCGTGAGTTTATGTATGTAAAGAGCAAGTAAACCAACATTTTAACTCGGTCTTGGCGTAACAAAGCTTTCAATGTGTTTGCTTCCTGTATTTGTAAGACTCAGCTCAACAATTCTGTTCATACATTGCCTAACTATTTCAGTCTTGAACGACCCTTTATTGAACGATTATTCACGTCTTGTAAAATTCTAAGCAATTAAACCTGACAATTACAATTAGGGATGTTTGCAAAATAGGTTGTAAGAGATAGTATGTTGCACCTTATAATCTGTCTGTTAACTCCAAGGTAAACGGGGATCCAAGAGGATTTTCCCCATGAAAAAAAAAAAAGAAAAAAAAAGGATATAATTAACGAATGTAACTTTACTTTTCTTAGGTAGCCAGCGACTTGGTTGTGCTAGACTCCTGGCATTGCGTAGGTCTATGAGCGGCGGTAACCGCTTACCATCAGGTGGACCGTGCTCGTCTGCCTGTAGAGTGCAATAAAAACTTAACAATAGCGATAAAAATCGTCATTTTTTTTGTTTTAAAATCTGTAAAGCTGTAAAGCTACATTAGGTGCATAAGATACGAGTAGATAGGTTTTAAGAAAGCAGCGAAACATCCAAAGCTATCAAGAAAAATCAGTTCACCCCCTTATCACCCAATAAGGCCAACTCACTTTCAAAACTTCGCGTGTGAGTAAAATTTATGATAAAAACTGTTGTGATAAAGAGATACGTCAGTTGCATTGTGCGCTGCGTGTGGCCGGTGATAAGAAATACCGTTTCTTGCAATTAAATGAAAGTTGTAAATAAACGATACGAAATCTCTTGATTGGTTGATAAGAGTGATTAGGCATTTGAATTTTAGATTTCGTTTTTAAGTCGCGTTTATTAGGCATTTTTTTTGTTGTTTTATGAGTAAAATATTGTTTTGTTTCAATGTAGTTTAATACAGCTTAATCAGTACATGGTCATTGTTTTCTTTTTAACAATATTTTGCTTTAATTCGTTGTCGAGGCAACATACGTGTATGCAACAAAGCTTGGTTTTCATAACCGTGGATAGTTAGACTCTTCTATGATAATTAATTTTTTATTAAACATTAATATCTACTTTAATAATGAAATAATATCTTCCGTTAGTTTGTTTAAAAATCACAAAAAAAAACAACTTCCGAGTAACTCACAGATAAAGAATTTAAAAAACACTTATAATCATTTTTAATTGCGCTCTCACCCCTGACGTCTAAACAAAAACGCACAGTGGTTCGCACGTCGACAAAAAATAGAACAAAAAAATATTACAGCACCACATTGATATATCATAACACAATAAAAATGATATAGGTGTCGGCAAAAGTCGATTTTTGAATTACGACAAAAAAATTGCCAATATACACATTGTACGGAACCCGGCTAACGATATTTTGATGACTGCCGTTGATCTTCCATACAATAATGAAATAACAAAAAAAAGGAAAAAGTTATAAGACTACTGTGTTGAGATCGACACCGGCGCGTTGTCGGGTGTCGGACAAAAAATTTTAGTTTGAGAAAACATGGCGCTAACAAATCATGAATAACAGGAATTATTTGATGATGCCTCGGTTATTGTAACGAGATTGTGTAGGGGCTTTATGAGTTATGTTATATTTATAGTATATCGATAGGTTTTTTCATAGGGCCTATACGAACATACAGTTCACTTCCTATCTAGGAAAAATTGTATGAATATCAAAATATTTCAAAATTGGTGTGTTTTTGGTATTTAATTGTTGTAATAATTAGGTATTAGAAGTGGTGGGGAATTGGAAGATTTCAGACTGTACATTTTTTATTTGGTTCACAAAACTGGACATACACAAAAAGCAATATCAAATTAAATATCGTTTCTAAAAATAACAAATGTGTGTACATCCTAATCGATAGCAACATAACTTGCAATATTTTACATCTTAATGTTTGTCAAAGTTCTTATATATAATTGGAAAATGCTAGCATTTTCAATGACTTAGTACATTATGCTAATTTAGGATGAGATACCTTAACATTATAATTTTAATATTCTTGAAGCTTAGTGTTAGGTATGCAAATTTTTATACCTTTAAGCCGTCACTATTTTATATACTGAGGAAATAAATTTCGTCTGTAATAAATTCTTGTGCATTACATACTTAAATAAAATCATAACTTTTTCCCAGGAGTAGGCAGAGGTGCTATCAGGACACCCACGTTTCGCCTTGTGTGTTTTGTCCCACGATGTAATAGGGAGCGAGCCTAGCATTTCAATATTTTAATTAAATTTATTCCGCGATTCATCTAAATTAATAATAGTATTGAGTGACGGTACTCAGTCACGTAAATTGCTGACTATTAAATTTTAAAACACAATTCCAAAATAATGACTACAATAATTTAAAATAAATCAAACAAAAAACAATTAATAAACAAACATTCTCACAGGAACTAACAAACCGCCGGAGCATCCAAAATGGATTAATAAACTTAACAATGAAAATTAACCGTCTGTCGTCCACACAACATATTAATTACGCGTACGTCAAAATCAATTATGCACACCGGTTATATTTGAATAAGATTCATATTTAACCATTTGTCAAAATCGCTTCTGGGTATTTTTTGTCCAACCCACCCTCCGTTCGGCCGCACTGTGCGTGATATCAAAGATCAATTTGACTGTCTTAGATTTTTTGTAAAGGGTTGAAACTTTGTGCCCGAGATTTTATGCTTGATTTTGCATCAATAAATCGTTTTGTTGTGTATTAATTATAACAGCCAGGTGTGTAACGATCATTTTTGGATGTTCACGCCTTGCTTGGTTTGGAGTAGCCAGGGGCTAAATTTAAGTATTAATAATTAATATTATTAAAATATGTTATTTCATATTTTAAAAAAGGCTTATTTTGTCTTCGTTTTGCTCACGGCAGTTGTAAATTCGGCATACTTTTAAAATATAGATTGATTTAATAGTTACAATAATCTGATTCTGTAAAAAGCATAGTCCTAACCCCGTACTAAGATCGAGTCTTGTGTCGTGGGTATCAAGAATGACGAGAGACTTTTCGGTCTCAATATCCACCAATCTATATCGCACCGACGTGGACGAAGTCTTTTTATTATTCCGTGGGGAGAATAGTATCTAGAAGCGGTCTGTGTTAGTTAAAAGGCCGAAGAGAGAACTAACGCGTATATATTTACAATCAAACACAGAAAATTCACAGGTTATACCTATCTTATGTAGCTTTGCATACATACATTTCCCAAATAGGATAGGTAGAGGTGCTACCAGGACACCCACGTTTCGCCTTGTATGTTCCGTCCCTCGATGTGATAGGGGGCGAGCCTATCGCCATATCAGTCATAAATTCCTGACTCCAGGCTGATAATGAATAGAAAAATCCAATATCATGTCATGTCGTGATTGCCTATAATTGTAATAGAAATTTTACTTCTTTTTGTTAATTTCAATGTACGATTCGCAATTGTATGTTATGTTGGCGATCCTAAATAAATAAAATAAAATAAAAATAAAAAATCAATTTGCCCGACCCGGGATTCTAACAATACCGTAGTACAACTGCGCCACGAAGGAAGTCTAGCTTTAGAAGCTTAGGAATATTTAAGGCTCTGTTAGGTATATTTTGTATATAAGTATATGTATTTTTTTTATCTTTTCTGAAAATACGAGATGTATCGACCTAGCAAAGAGCAATCAATTTCAAAACGAATATTTCACCTAAAAAAACGTTTTCTCCATGCGGGAATTGAACCCGCGGCCTCTAATTACAAAACTAATTATGCTTCTACTGCCTATCACAAGGGTGGAAAAACGCGATGTGTTAACGCTTTCGTGGCATCTGCCTAACCTTTTGTGGCGGTAGGCGTGACGATATAATCTATACTAGCCCATATAAGACCAAAGCTAATTTAATAAGCAATGAAAGGAGCTGCCTTTTTGTCCGTCACGAAACAATGACAGTTAGAGGGTACTTTTTTGTATTTTAATAGGTGAAGGAAAACATCGTGAGGAAACCTGAATAACATAGCTTTTTGTAAAATAAAATTCTATGGTATGTAAAAAGTCCGCCAACCCGCACTAAGCCAGCGTGGTGGACTATATGGCCTAACCACTCTCAATCGTACCCTCGATTGTAGAGGAGGCTCGTGCTCTGCATTGGGAGGTATATGGGCTGATACAATATAGGCAGTATTGTTAAATGTTTTTTTTTTTATATGCTAGAATAATTAAATTGACAGATTGTTAATTTAACGTCGCGCAGTGATGATGCAGTCAATAGTGATGATTTGCAGAAGTAGAACCTACCCAAATATCCCTTTGCAAATTATGAGGGACTTACCAAACCTAGTATATGGCTGATATTATACAAAATATATATTTTTATAAGCATAGGTATATTTTTTTGTATTTATACATTATAAATAAACACACCCAACAGTCACATACATAGACCTGACCCCACACTAACATCGTGTCTTGTGGCATGAGTATCAGAAACTACAAGAGACTTTTAGTTCTCACAAACACCCAGACCCGAAACAAATACTTGTGGTTCTCATTAACACAGCATTTTTTGTATATCCATCCATATCCGCCAAAGGAAGTCCATTGCTAAACATAGGCCTTCTCCAATGATTTCCACTGTGACATGTGGGATTCAGCCTGCATCCAGCGACGTCCCGCTACCTTTACCAGGTCATCTGACCTAGTGGGTGGACGTCCCACGCTGCGCTTTCGGCTTCGTGGCCTTCATTCGAGAGCTCTTGGGCCTAAAGGCCAACATATATCATATTTGTACATAATTCAACATTATTTTATATCACAAAGACATCAAGCTCAAATTGGACACCCATCAAGCAATTACTTGACGAAATATGACTCCATTTGTGTTTAGTAAACGTATTTTCGTGCGGCCAACGCGACTCCAGCCGACCATGACACACGCGACTATCGAAATTTAACGTTAATATTAATGTAACTTACTTTTAGATTCGGCGAAATTGAATTTTAGTTATGTAAGGCCACGCCTGTGTTCTCAGGGGTACGTAGGAATGTTACTGGTGCCAAGTTTAAATCACTGAGTTTATTTTCGGTCTCCATCCATCCATCAGCCAAAGGAAGTCCATTGGTGAACATAGGCCTCTCCCAATGATTTCCACAGTGACCTGTTGAATTCAGCCTGCATCCAGCGACGTCCCGCGACCTTTACCAGGTCGTCTGACCATATAGTGGGTGGAAGTCCCACGCAGCGCTTTCCGCTTCGTGGCCTCCATTCGAGAACGTTTTGGCCCCATCGGCCACCAGTTCTCCGTGCTATATGCCCCGCCCATTGCTATTTACGGTCTAAGATGTGATATAGATACTTCATACTTGTAAGGAATACAGTAAATATTGCATTTTATGAATTTACGTAGGTCAATGTCAATTTTCCGTAGCTTTTACCTGATGATAAGGTTAGTAGATCTACCAATCTCACTCACCAAACGAAGCGCAACAACTTTAGTTATAGGTTTTTTTTTGTATGAAACAGTGGTACCTGCTCATTGTAGTTTTAGGATTCGGCTCTAAAACTTTAAAAAGCTAGAGCATGGCTCCTACCAATTCTTTGTTGATTACATACAACATAGTGTCACCGAGACTCTTCGAACTGCAGTGCTTGGTGTCAACAGTTTGTCACTGTTGATTCAAGCTGACAGGAGTTTCAGATATGTTGAAGGATCTGGAGGGTTACTCTATGATCCGAAACGAAACTCGAATGTTCGGACGTCGCACGTAAAATTGTACGAATGTGCCTACGTACTTCACAAAATGTTCGAATCCTTTATCTTACGTCCTTACTATAGACTACGTTCGTAGTGAATGACAAGTATCATAGAGAATAATATTGATTTGTAGATATGGAAAACTTATAATTTAGACGTCGAACGTCCGAACATTCGAGTTTCGTTTCGGATCATACAGTAACCCCCCAAGAACGGAAGTTCTAGTTAACACATAAGTACGGTTATATCAACTTACCGATTTTTGATCCAAAATTAAATAGGAACTGCGGCACACTTGGTGACAATTCTCATTCATTCATGAACTAATTAAAAATTATTCGGGTATGTGGAATGTATTTTCATTAACAATGTTTTGTATCGTTACAAAAATGAATAAACATACTATAAAAATATTTATTGTATACAATTTTTGCAAGTCACCTTTCTTCAATCCATTTTTTTACATAAACAGCCTCCGTGGCGCAGTTGGTTAGACGCCTGTGAAACGAGAGGCGACATGTTCGATCCCCGCACCCAGACAAATGTTTGTGAGGCCCACAAGTATTTGTATTGGGTCTGGGTGTTTGTGAGACCGAAAAGTCATAGCTTCTAATACCCACGAGACAAGACTTGATTGTTCTTAATGTGGGGTCAGGACTATGTATGTGACTGTGGGGTGTGTTTATATATTGGGTGTATTTATAAAAAAGATTCAGAACCCTGAAAAATATCTCGCAATGCTTTGCTTAATACAGCTCCAAAACAACATTGTAATATCACGTGCGTATAAGCTATATCTTCATTATAAATAACGTCTTAATAATTAATGTGTCGCACTGTAGACGTACTGTAATTATCGAGTGACGGACCGTTCGTGCTGACATAGTGATAGCAACTAGCGAGAGTTGTTGGAATAAATACATAGTAATTGGACACGCCCGAGTTTTGCGCATTGTCGAGATTAGGTGTTGTTGAAAGAGAGAATCCACTGTTTCACATCGACGTGAAGTAACAGCTTTGCTCGTGTTTCGTTCGGTGAGTGAGGTTCCAGGACGCACAATACCCCTTTCCTCTTTCTATTTTCCTTTATGTTCCTCCTCAATTCGATGTGCCGGCAACACATCCATAATCCAGCGTTGTGGATGTTCTTGGGCGGCAGTGATCACTTACCATCAGGGCCACACATCTATGATCTAATCGTTGTGGATGTTGATGTGCAGTGATCACTTATCAGGTGACATGTTTGCTCATTTGCCGGACCTATTGTACGAAATAAGCTATTTCCTTCGATGTACGTATGTATAAATCTGTACTGTACTGTATCAGCCCATATACGTCCCACTGCAGGGCACGGGACTCCTCTACAATTGAGAGTACGATTGAGAGTGGCTAGGCCATATAGTCCACCATGCTGGCCTAGTGCGGGTTGGCGGACTTTAACATACCATAGAAATTTATACAATTCGCTTTGGTATGCAGGTTTCCTCACGATATTTTCCTTCACCGTTATAGTGCGTGGTGATTGAATATCAATACACACATGACTCCGAAAAGTCAGAGGTGTGCCCTAGGATTTGAACTCGCGACCACCGTGAGCATGTTGGCTGCCGCGTCTGGTCCGTTACCAACAGGCCATCACGCACCTTTACACATAGAGTTATATAGACTATCTGTCAAAACATCACAGCCGGCTTGACGCCCACTTTGTCATGATTGTCATGCAGATCGATGTACTGAACAACAGATCTTAATTGATGCATCTATGGGTACTGACCTCTTAGATAAATGAGTTTAGAATTTTCATACAAGCTTTATACAATTTTATACATTCCACACATTTCTGAGTTCTGTAAAACATCACTCTTCTACATCAATTCAACAAAATCAATCCAAATTAATTAATCCATCCCATAAAGAACAAACCGAACTCAAACAAAAGCGGCGTTTTGAAACAATAGTAGCACATATCTATCAGTACGGTGGCCACAATTTTGACAGCGCCGAGACCGGTCCGGGAAGATTAATGGTCGTTCTACTCATCGCCGTAATGACGCCCCCTCCGCGCCGTCTAATGACATACAGTGCGCGGTGACCACGAGGCGGGGAGATGAGGGACTTGAGTTGGCAGGAAAGAAAAAAATACTGGCACAAAAATAAATAAACAATGGGTAATCGTGAGGGACAATAAAGAAAAATATATATTTGAAAATCGAATTGGAGAATAAATATCTGTTTCAATATTAAAGCTGAGGACAGCCTCGGTTTAATCATTATATGGTGAAATTTTATTTAATCTGTTTTTTTTATCCGGATGAAGGCTGAATAGAAGAGCATCCAAAACATGTATTATTTAAATACTTAACTATTACGGTTACGAATCACGATACAAGAAAAAAAAGTGTAAAAAAACGTTTATGTGTAAATTTTAATATCGCCAACGGTATTTATCGGTGAAGTGATTATCGCCACTAATCACTTTTAAATCGTTGTATTAACATTTACAGTTTTTCATACCAATAAGAAACAATGTTATGGTAATAAACTTCTCAAAGCTGAAAGATAATCTTAGAATACCAATAAAAACTCAACTGATATCTAATTTTCTAGAATATCTTATCAAACTTGAAATATTATTGAAGGTTTAAAAACCTGCTCTTTTCGCTTTTCTGATATATATTTTGATTGTATGAATTTCTCGCACCGTGTTTTTTACCTAAAGTACCATTTTAAATAGCAAAGCGTTTTATCACCATATAAAACTTTTACGTACCCCAAATTACCCATTAAAATAAACATTTTCATAAAAACCACCTCCCCCTCCCTAGTACACATCCACGCTCCAAACTATCCAGCACTCACCCCATTTTGTCCGGCAAGTTTGGTCCCTCATGGTCACCGTCGAAACATCCTTGCTTAATGTCTTTGGCGTAACGAAAAAAAGTCTGGCATGTTTATCTTGGCTGGGACGGAGCGTCGTCGCGAATTGCTCCTGTGAATTTCGTACACGGCAGGATCGGATTCAGGGGTTGGTAGGACCCAAAATATTTCGGTAATTATGCTTTGGGGGTCACGAGTGGACGTGGATTTGGGTGGGATGTTTGGCTTTGTTTATTTTTTATTGGATTTGATTATGATTATTGATTTTATTTAGACACTTACCTATCTTTGAAATACAAAATAACATGATCACCATAAAATATCAAATTTTAATGTTTCGGTTTTAAAAAAATCGGCAATATTGGAAGGCTAGGATCTAGAATACTGATTATAGTGCGCAAGTGAGATGATCAACACGTACGCTTCGTTTTACTTCTAAGGGCTACATAACGCATCATGAATGAGGAGATCATTTGTACTTCAGACATTATAATATGATACAAACTTGCATCAGCATATTCATGATATATTAAGACGAGAGAAAGATTTATATCTAAGCATTTTGCCATTGTAGAAATCATTGGCAGAGGCCTATGTTCAGCAGTGGCCTTCCTTTGACTTGGATGGATGGATTTTGCTGTTAAACTGTTACTACGAAAACGCAGGTGTAAGTGAATGTATTAAGAATATTTTCGGGAGGTCGCCTGACCCCTCTACGCATCCACTCCGCGCCCTGCCCGCCCTAATCGATTTTGCTTCGGACGCGTCTAATTTGGTGGATTAATCGTGGACACCCTTGCACGGCTAATTTTCTTGTTTATACCCAGCGATAATCAAGTATTGTTTACGTGTTGTGTTTTATTGAAACCTTTGTATGATAGATATGTTATTGGTATTTTCGAGTAGACTGACCTCGTTGGGTAGATTGGACGAATGAGCGTCTCGATTGTCGAAGTAAATTTATGTTAAGTAGGATGGTTGAAGTAGAATTAAATTTAATTTAAGCGCATTTCATGTTTGGTCTTAACTAGTGTGTTGATTGGTTCTTTTCATCCATCCATCCATCCATCCATCAGCCAAAGGAAGTCCACTGCTGAACATAGGCCTCTCCCAATGATTTCCACAGTGACCTGTTGGAGGCAGCCTGCATCCAGCGACGTCCCGCGACCTTTACCAGGTCGTCTGACCACCTAGTGGGTGGACGTGGTTCTTTTAATGTTGCTGAAATACAAATAAAAAAGTCTTAAATTTTCCGAACGTTGAGAAATAAATAAATGATATTGGCGCAATTATTTCAAATTAACTTTTTTCGATGTAGTGACTGTTGATAGTGGATTGATTTTGATAAATTTGATTCAGGCCTAAATCTACAGAAATTTCGCTTTTCAAAGTGTGAAAACAAATAAATCTTAATTTGTCTAAGTAGATTAAGAGTACGTTTATCGCTTACCAACGATAATAACTTTAGTTGGAATTCGCAATAATAAATAATTAAGTGACATCATCTAGGTCACCAATAGTGTTAATGATTACGATAAGAAAATTAAAAATTCAAGTTTTCGCTGAATTAGTTCGTGCTAGTGTAATTATAACTTTCAAGGACGAGAAGTAAACGTTAATCTGAAGATGTTAAAGACAGGGCGAAACGAAGAAAATTAAATAGAAAGGCAGACCCAGGCACCAGCCGTCATAACACCTAGTAGAACGAACTGTATTGTACGGTGGTAAAATACATCATTCATACATAAACTCCTTCACCGTTATAGTGCGTGGTCAAATATGTATGTATGTATGTATGTGACTGTCAATACACACATGACTCCGAAAAGTCAGAGATGTGTCTTGGGATTTGAACCCGCGATCACTGTGAACATGTAGGCAGCCGCGTCTGGTCCGTACCAACAGGCCAAGGAATGTTCTATCACCAGCTAACTTACAATTTGGTCAAAACTGGTTCTTATACCAACGGGCCACCACGTAAATTTGCAGTACACTTTCCCATAAAAATATCGTAAAATATTGATAGTATGGTCACGTCGTAAAGCCAATGAAGTACGTCGGCATTGTGTGCCTGAGCCTCATCATTACTAGACTTAGACCAAGGGGTAGACCAAAGAAGCGCTGGCTTGATGCCGTCAAAGAAGATATGGGAATCAATGGCCTTACTATTGAGGATGAAGAAGGCAAAATGGAGGAGACATAGGTGAGGGGATCCCTGGCATCGGCCGAGATAACGCCAAGTAGAAGGAAGGAAGAATCGATCCGTCCACCTAACTTTTCCAAGTATACTGTACTGTACTGTATCAGCCCAGATACGTCCTACTGCAGGGCACGAGCCTCCTCTACAATCGAGACTACGATTGAGGGTGGTTAGGCCGTATAGTCCACCACGCTAGCTTAGTGCGGGTTGGCGAACTTTACATACCATAGAAATTCTTGCAAATCGCTATGGTATGCAGGTTTCCTCACAATGTTTTCCTTCGCCATTATAGTGCGTGGTGATTGACTGTCAATACACACATGACTCCGAAAAGTCAGAGATGTGTCCTGGAATTTGAACCCGTGACCATCGAGAACATGTCACCCACGTCTGGTACGTGTTTACCAACAGGCCACCACTTCAAGTATACCTGCTCATAAATACGTATAAATCAGTCCAAAGTGGCACGACGAATGCCCAAGAGTGCTCGACCACGGCGAAACTTGACGAAACTATGCGAATCGATATATGGCTTGAAGGCCGCTATAAACCGACGGACAAAGTTCTTTTATTGTTATTAGTTGTCCGAGTTGTTTGCACGTTTATTTCTTAAAAATCCATTTCTTGCTTCTTTGTTTAGCTTACGTTTCGTTTAATGGTTAGGTGTCCCGTGACGGTGGATACAAAGATCTTGTTTTTAATGTTTTTTTAGTATAGGTTCAAAAGAAGTCTTGAAATTTTTCTCATGAGCGTAGTAGGCAATTGAAAAGGAATAAACTAAATTACTTTTCAGTATCAGTATTAAGTTAATACAACAGTCATACAGGCTTCAAATTAATTGTATATAAGTCATGTATAGTAGATATAAAAAACAATGTGAGATTTTCTGGTCTTCGACTGAAATTCGTTTCCGGTGTAGCAACAGGATCCTATGACGCTTTGCTGGTGGTAGGATATTCGAAACCGCCGGTTTTGCGAACACCGTACCCTATGTAGAACCTGGGGGGTTACTCTATGATCCGAAACGAAACTTGAAACTTCGGACGTCGCACGTAAAATTGCACGAATGTGCCTAGGTACTCCACAAAATGTTCGAATTCTCTATCGTATGTCCTAACAATAAACTTAGTTCGGAGTGAATGATAAGTATCATAAAGAATAGTGTTGATTTTTAGAAGTGGAAAATTAAATACGCACTGCAGACGTCGAACGTCTAAAAATTCGAGTTTTGTTTCGGATCATACAGTAAGCCCCCTGTATTCGATTCTTATTGAACCACGCAAGTATATTGCGTGAGGTTCAACTTCAGAATATGTACATAGGCTTTATGTAAGTCCGCAAAATTATATTGACTAGCGCGATGTAGTTCTATCTATTTCCATATTACAAAAAAAAAACATAAATATACCTTTATTATTTATCTTTATTTCGTAAGTTTTTTTACGTTTTTATAGACATATATTAAGAAAAGCAATACACATATAAAAATATTAAAAAAAAATAACCCAACGGTGGCGAGGCTCAAGACCCAAGCCACCGGTTAGGGATCCAAAGTGAGGAACCTCCTCACTATGCAAGCCGTGTCCAACAACGCTGCCTTTTGGATCTGTCTCTTGACCCAACGACCAATTGAGAGCCTTTGGAGGTGTTGGTCGAGGCTCTGTGGTATCAGTCCATGTGCAGAAACAACAATAAGTCACAAGTCTCAAGTATCAAATATCACATCGGTGACCCATCCAAGCCATTTAACTTAAATATCAATAGATATAATACGTGATAAATTTATATCCAATACAATATTATGATGTGACTCACAATGGAGCAGTCTATAGCGTAATATCGGCGATATAAATTCTGAGGCCTGTCTTGTATTGTAAGGGTTGTTTTAGGGACGGTAAATGGGATGGCGTGGTTTTGATACTTGCTCGTCAATAAGGATGTTCGGTGAGGGATGTTTTGTTGTATTTTTAGGTGTTTGAATTCATGTCATTTTGGGTTCCCAGATGGTTTTTTTTTTATTTAATGTAAAACTCGTTAAATTAAAAGAGTAGTACGCGATAATTTTATATATGTTTTTTTAATATATTTGTTGTGATCTCGGATAATTTACGAATTTGTACAATTTCGCGAAAATAAGAAAATCACTTGAAAAATTGCGTCTATTTGATATTTTAATAATTAGGGTATATCTAATACAATCTAGCGACTATTTAAGAATAAGGCATATTTAATAACATTCGATTAAAACGAATAATTTATCCGATACATTAACAAACAGACAGATATACGTATAAAAACGTAAATGAAAATGAAAAATAATAATTTATTGAATTCAGATTCAGATTTCCATCCATTTCTTACTGTCCGTATATCCACAACGATCAAAATCGTCCAATCCACATAAAATATAAATAACAAAAACCCACTATTTAATTCTCATACGGCGACAACATAATTTAACGTCTCAAAGGGGTTGCTAACCGCTTGCAGTTTTTTTAACTAACCGTATTTGTCATCATCTCTAACTAGGGTTTTTTTTTTGACAACCCTAAGAAGATTTCGTTTTTTACGGTACCCCCAGTCAAGAGTTTAAGTCTGGGATTATTTTTAATACTTTAAGTTTTATTATTATATGTAAGAGTATGTGTAATTAGTTATTTTATTTCTTGTATATAATATGCAATCTCCTCTGCCTCTGCCAATGATTTTCACAGTGACCTGTTGGAGGCAGCCTGCATCCAGCGACGTCCCGCGACCTTTACCAGGTCGTCTGACCACCTAGTGGGTTGACGTCCCACGCTGCGTTTTCCAATTCGTGGCCTCCATTCGTGAACTATTTAACATTATGTATATACAGTTAATTGGTTTTCTAAACTCATTGAGCACAGAAGCTTGGCGAGTCTCTTAGCGACACTAGCTTGCCTAACCTGAAATGAAATCATTCAGAAAGAAAACGAATAGGCGCAACAACAACTTACACCCATACGACTGCTCGATGCAATATAATTCTTCTTTTACCTTGCAGATGGAATTTTCATATCGGCATATACCACCTCTTGTTTTCTTAAACTTGTATATGTATATTGTATATGGGTGTAATATATAAATCATTCATATGTTTTGATTTCCCAATCTTCATATTGGATCCAGGACACCAGAAAAAATAAATAATAAATCATTAAATTATTGCTTATTATGACAACTGTTAATGAACTGCTCTGATTTAAACCAACTTGTAACATTCGTAGATAATAATCACTGTATTGTAAACTGGTTTTGAAAAGAGCAACACTAGAGCTTCTTGCCAGCTCTTCTGTAGTGAAAACCGCTTTCCGAACCGGGTGGTAGAATAAAAAAATGACTGAATCTAAATGATGTTAAACGTTTTTACAGATTCAATTAATTATATTCATTTCATTTCAGATTAACTATGACATTGCCATATGACCCATCGATATAAAATTCAAATTCTATACTATTATCTTCTTTCAATGACGTATACACTGAACGCAACGAGTAAATTATCATATTAAGTACTTTTTTCAACCAATGACGTACACATCATGTTACGTGCTCATTGGTGGAGCTACCGCTGACGTCACTACTGAGAAACAAAGAGTAATCAATCGCACAGAAACGCTATCTCATAATTACACACGCGTCGAACGCACGTGCCGCCTCGCTGCGACGAATTATTTGTTGACATTATTTTGTAGGCATTTTCTTTTAACTGCACTTAGGTGGAATTGACGCAATATGGTATTTACTAATCTTGTCTAGAACGTGTCTTTAAAATAAAAAATACGAACAGCATAAAATGTTACAGTTAGCGATTTAATAAAGGACGAAATAGAAAATATCGGTATTCTCATAATGTGGAAAAACACTATGTGCTCTTGAATAAAATTTAATATGTTTTGAAGGACTGCTGACGCGAGACCGTGTGTGTGGTTTCGAATAATGATAAGAATATGTCTCCGGTATCTTGTAAAATTATATTGGAAGTATTTATTTTAACAGATGCCTTCCATTATTCATAACACGTGCGGTCACTGAAGCGTACTATTTTGTTACTTATCATTAAGTCTAATTTTGTTTAAGGAAATAATTAAATTATTTTAAATTATTTTAAAAAAACTGCTGAATATAAGCCACGTACAAAGAACTCCATAGTATTTGGCGGAATCGGCCAAGCAGCGACTTCACCTTGACGAAGGCCATTTGGTATAATTCATTACATGACAGCCTCCGTGGCACAGTTGGTTAGACGCCGACTGTGAAACGAGAGGCCGCGTGTTCGTTCCCCGCACCGAGACAAATATTTGTGAGGCCCACAAGTATTTGTCTCGAGTCTGGTTTTTTGTGAGACCAAAAAAGTCTTTCGTAGTTTCTGATACCAACAACATAAAACCTAATTGATCTTAGTGTGAGATTAGGACTATGTATGTGACTGTTGGTTGTATTTATTTATTTATTACTTACAGTCTACTTTAGTATATAAAATGAAGTCTGTCAAGTAAGCTACATCTATCCGCAAATACTTAAGAATACACAAAACAGCAGTAACAATCATCACAATTTCCAGCCACATTTTCCCCATACATTTCTGAGAATTGGCGAAAATTCGGCTCAGAGAGGCGCACCCGGCCGCCATCCATCTTAGGGCGTGGACAGACGAGCTACCGGCCCATCGCGGTAATTTGTTCCAGTGTGTACAAGCTTAAGACTTCGTTTATTAGTCGGAATGTAATTGAGACGTATTGAAAATATATTGGAAAAAAAATTGTTGAACATTTTGTAACAATAAGATATTAAAGGTAACAGACCCGCATTTAGGTGAGTTAATTTCAACCCTAATCGTAATAGGAGGTGAGCTTAATATGCCGAAAACATGTTTCAGTCGCGGCCAAGTCACGAAATTTTTAGATTTATTATTCTACTAGAAAAACTCACACAAGGTTAATTTCCCGACAAAGGATTTGAACTCGGGACGTTGGTTCGCATCTCATATCGGTACACTAATGCTGCAAAACACTAACACGATACTAGGCTTACAAAATTCAAACGAATACTTATCTAATTCTCTAATTCCTTCGTATAAAAGCTGAAAATCTCATCGACGTCGCTTATCCGACGATATCTATCCGACATGTCCTGGGGATGACATTGACGGATACATGTCGGGGCACAGATTATGGCCGGCTTTTGTGACGGATCTTCCCCGGATTATACGGAACGACACCTACTTACAATCGTTGGTGTGGTTTTCGCTATGTTTAGATGTTAAATTGTTAAGTCATTATTAAATAATTTCGCTGGATGCAGACTGCCTCCAACAGGTTACTGTGGAAATCATTGGGAGAGGCCTATGTTCAACAGTGGACTTTCTTTGGCTGATGGATTGATTTATTGGATATTAAAAAAAACATACAATTGATTTGAGAACCTCCTCCTTCTTTTGAAGTCGGTTAACAAAAAAGCATTAAAAAGGCTAGTTAGTTAGCTTAGGGTAACACTGGGCAATACTAAAAATATTCTGAAAGCTACATGCTCTCATTATCAAAACTGCCAACCCGTACTAGGCCAGCGTGGTGGACTGTACGACCTAACCCCTGTGAATCGTACTCTCGATTGTGGAGGAGGTTCGAGCCCTGCAGTGGAACGTATATGGGATGATACAGATCAATGATTTTAAAATATTGATATGGTTGAATTAGTTCTACTTTTTAAAACTTTCTAAACTTAATTTTCCTAAAAAACAAATGTATTAAAATTTAAATTGTTTCTCATATTTATTTAAAGGAGGGTTGGCCAAAAGTCTATTCATATTGTATATTGCTTTTTGAATTACATCACAAGCCAATTTTCTGTGGAAATTCTCTCTAACTTTCGATAAAATTAACACTATAATTGACATCCATCATATAATTACTGTAACGTTTAATTCTACTCCGGAATTTACACAAAATTCTGACCCTTTGTCATACAAAGACACATGCCCTAACAGTAGGGCTTATATACTCAAAAATAGAGCAACTATACTTACAATCAAAACACCAAAAACAGCAAATCCAGTCTCGACCCAACAATACTTATATATGTGATAATGACAGCCGAATTTCGGGGTCGTCGGCCGAAGGCGTCACTGCGGCTGACTGTGACGGATGTGCCACAAATGATGATGTTGCACCGCTAATGACGCCGCACGGGGGAGAACTTTTCACACGCACGCTTTATCTTAGACGAGTTTCTGCGAATCTTTAAGATATAGATGTCCGAATCATTTTTACGGAATTCATATCTGAATTTTTGTATCTATATTGATTTTTAACTTCTGGAAAATAGTGTTTGAGTCACGAAGCGAATTAAAGTACCCGCATAATGAATGTTACAATTTCTACGTTAACTTTCTAAAGTCTCCGGAAATACAGAGTATATCAAGACTGCTACCGAAAAAGCCAGGTGGTAGTTTTAGTGACTACAGACACGATGCAACTAAAATATGCAAAGATGGAGTCTTGTGTCGTGGGTATCAGGAACTACAAAAGACTTTTCAATCTCGCAGAGAAACAAATATTTATGGTTCACACAAACATTTGTTTCGGTGCGGGATCGCACCTACAGCCGCTCGTTCCACAGGCGTCGTTAACCAACCAAAAATACCAAAAATATAGTCCTCAGATCCTCGGTCCCGCATTTCGCACATACAGAGACGGTTCCGTCTCCTGTGACAAATGGACGTCCGCAAATTGAGTTTAGATTCCTTCAGACGTTTGAACATTTTATCATCGTTTCCTATTCTCGTCAAGTTTTACAAACGTTTATTTTTTCCTTGCGATTTATTTGGGTTTGTTTTTGTAGATTTTAGGAAAAAAAATTGGCATACGAGTAGTTAGGTTTGGGGACGGACAATAAGTTAGATGGCCTCTGCCGGGGACATGAGGATAGATAATTTTAATTTTAAACTCAAATAACTTTATGTTTTAATTTATTACGCTTTTAGTTACGTCTAGTCTTAATTTTAGGGCTTCAGATTTACTTTAAAGGAGTCTAAGAAGAAAAGAATATTACATCGCGGGTCGGAATACACAAGGCGAAACGTGGAGGTCCTGGTTGCACCTCTGCCTACCCCTTCTGGGATAAAGGCGTCATGTTTATGTATGTATGTATATCGATTCTTAAGTTCTACGTTACGAAGAATTTATAAAAAGGTAATGATTTTAACAATCATGTGCTGTTGACAAAAATTTCATGCGCCCCGTGACCACGAAAGTTGCACGCTTCGAACATATGCGTTATCTTACAGATTCGCAGAAATTCGTCTAAGATAAAGCGTACCTGTGAAAAGTTCTCCCCCGTGCGGCGTCATTATACTTTATGTATTATGTGTGTGTGTTAAATACAATATACTGAACATAAGTTATGAAATTAAGGCACCAGGAATTGTTTAACTTTGTTTTATTTGTGTAACTTATGATACTTTAATTTTTAAGCAGAAATTTCGGTGACCTGTTTGTAATATGATTATTTTCATCATACGACTGTTTGTGTAATAGGACAGTATTTTTCACGATTCATCATTTTCATTGGTCCAGAATGAAACTGATGGGACTACGATCGGTAATCTTTCCATTCCTAAAACACAATTGACCCAAAATTAAATCATTTTCCGAAACAATTTATGTCAAATAGAATGCTTCGAATTATTTTTGATTTTTTTATTTCATATGTCATCATTATTTTTAGCCGTAAGCAACTTGCTGCTAAAATAATGTTATGTCATGTCTGTCATGTCTCTACATATAAAAATCACATAGAAACCTACGTAACTATACTATAAAACAAACATAAAAACTTCATATTTACATATATATATTCCTAATAAACAAACTAGTATTAGATACATAAGATTCGCTATCTATAAACAGAGAATATATTTTGCAGCCAAGCACACCATGTTATTTCGGTTACTAAGACTATGCTGAGTCTGAAAATCTAGACTATCTTTTCCAGACACTGGGTTTTCAACCTAGGCTAACATGACTTGCGTTGGGCTCGAGTTTACTTGAACTAAGTTAATGGAAGTTTTAAAATATTAATTGATGTAATAATGAAAGTACTGCCACGGTGGCGTAGTGGTACTACGGTATGATTGCAAAGCTGAGATCTCGGGTTCGATTTCCGGGTGGGCAAAGTGATATTGGATTTTTTCTATTCATTATCAGCCCGGAGTCAGGAATTTGTGCCCAATATGGCGATAGGCTCGCCCCCTGTCACATCGTGTGACAAAACATACAAGGCCAAATGTCGGTGTCCTGGTTGCTACCAGGCAGAGGTGCTCCTCTGCCTACCCCTTCTTGGAAAACTTCGGACTGTGAACGAATGAACCTAGGTACTCCACAAAATGTTCGAATCCTCTATCGTACGTCCTAACTATAAACTTAGTTCGGAGTTGATGATAAGTATCATAGAGAATAGAATTGATTTTTAGAAGTGGAAAATTAAAAACGTACTGCAGACGTCGAGCGTTCGAATATTTGAGTTTCGTTTCGGATCATTGGTAACCGCCCTGGTACGGAATTTGAATTCGCCGGCATAATTTTGTCAACTAGCAAAATGTTGAAGTCTGTCAATAGATACTCTATTTGGATAACATTGCACTTATATTGCAATTTAATTACTTTGTTGCCTATAAAAACTCAGTTAATGTTTAATTGATACTAAGTGACCTTGGGAGAAAATATACTCTGAATTGAATTCGGCAGAATATAAGAATGCGTAATTAAATGAATAATTAAATGAGGCATTTTTGAAGATGTTGTTTTAGATAAATAAATATAATTGGTAGGTGATATTTATCACACAATACGACTTCAGTTAGAAATACGTACATAAACATCACCCCTTTTCGCAAGGTGTATGCAGAGGTGTAACCAGGACACCCAGTTTTCGTTTCATAAAAATGTAGTTCAAATTCAAATTCCCCAGTTGGAAATAAAAACGTATTATTTTCAAAAAAATATCTTAAAACTGCGTACTATGTTTAGCTGAATAGATATTATAAATAACTAATCTTAGATTGTTCGCTTCTATAACGGTGAAGGAAAACATCGTGAGGAAACCTGCATACCATAGCGATTTGTATAAATTTCTATGGTATGTAAAAGTCCGCCAACCCGCATTAGGCCAGCGTGGTGGACTATATGGCCTAATCACTCTCAATCGTACTCTCGATTGTAAAGGAGGCCCGTGCCCTGCAGTGGGTCGTATATGGGCGGATACCATACCATAGATTGTTCGCACTCAATACCATAGGTGAACCTGGACATAAATCGTAGAACAAAACTGTTTTGACAAGTATTTAGGTCTTATCCCTGACCCAATTGCGTTGCCAAATATCATAAAATACTCCTTGAAACTGTTACTTTTATTCTACTAGCTTCAATATTTTATATTATCTATACAGGGTATATCAAGACTGCTACTGAAAACGAAGCCAGGTCGTAGTTTTAGTGATTACAGACACAATGCAACAATTTTTTTTGGAAAAAACGCGACGATTGTTTTTTTATAATGTCTTAAATATTATTTTGTTTGGGTAAGTCTATAGTTTTTGCTAAAATTATAATTTAATGCCTTGTGTACTATAGTGTCTTTAAAAATACAAAGGTGTACATTATTATTTTAGGAAAATGTATTTATTTACCACCCAATAATATATTATGATACCCAATAATACGATGATAGGAAAAAAATTATTTAAAAAAATCGTATATTTTTTGTTGCAAAAATTATAGTTGCATTGTGTCTAAAGTCACTAAAACTACCTCACTTCGTTTTCGGTAGCAGGCTTGATATACCCTGTATATTATGTACCACTGTTGGACACAAGCTTCCTATATGATTGAAAAGATTTAGGTCTCAATTCACTAAGCTTGACTTTTGAAATGTTGTAGAAATATCATGATGGTTTCATAATGTTTGTCTGATTATAAAATAAGACTTATTCAACGATAAAATTATCCAAATTATTGCATAACTTAAGGTGTAATACATTAGAACTGCTGGTACATATTGAATCGTAAATATCGTCAAACCACGTAAACAGTGGAAATTTGTCATCAGTATACACCATTCCACTAGACACAGGCATCCAATTCCATTGAATATTTCATATTATCCATAACTTGCAAATCGCTTGGGAAAATTGAGACTTATTTACACGAATTCACTTTCAAATCTGTCTAAATTTCCTTTCTTTTCGATAAATTGGTTTTCATAATCTACAGACTACAGTCCACTGCTTCAAACATGTAACTCCAATTCCAAGAAATGATTCCATATCTATCCTTGAACATCAATGATTTTATCAAGTAATCATCCATCAGTCCAATGCTGGTTCAAGCCTCTACCCATCCCAGCATTAAGAAAGGCTTTCTTCCAACTTCCGCAGCGAACCCGTTGCAAATTCAAGAGCTAAGTTAAAATGGTTCGTGTTATTGATTATCTATACAATGTTATTTCTAGACCCGACAGCATAATATTTTACTACCCAAGACGTGCGCACACATGCACACTCACACACACACACGAGCGTCGACGTGTGTCACACACACATACGTATGTAAGAAAAATACTCGTGTCGCGGGGTTTTCTCGCGAACAGTGAAACTGTGGAGAGGTTTTCAAATTTTATTTTTCTGTGGAATAATAATATGACGTAATTGTGGAAATAGGATAAAATGATATGGCTTACTAAACTTGCGAAAAAAATAATGAACAGTCAATTAGTAATCTATAATTACAGGGTTGTAATGTATAAATACAATAATCATTAATAAGACTTTGAGATCTCTGTTGTTATGTTATGTTATGTTATGTTATGTTATCTTATGTTATGTTATCTTAACTTTTAGGAATTATACCAGTAACACGTCATAAATATACGTCATTACAATTGTTTTCCCACCAAAATCAGACTTGAAAGGACGAGTTAGTCATGTTTCGTTCCAATTTCCATACCCTTCCCTATATTTTTTCAATCCCATATCTTTTCTTTCGATACCAACAATGAACATATTATTATCTGTGTAAATGTTCATAAACAGCGCTTCCTTGCCATCTAAACAATTCGCCAATTTCCCTTCCAAAAAAAAATACAACCCTAAAAATTTCGACTCCACGCCACTCTGAACAATACCTACGTACCGCACAGAGTACTGCGTCACACGTGAATACTCCCTCTCACTCACACCCCCCGCGTCAGACAAGGACGGCAAGCGAGTTTAGGACTAACATTTTATATGTTGGCTGGGTCATGGATATAAAAATCGTTTTCCCAACATACACATACCTAGAATTCGTAGGAAGCATTAGGAATCTCCAATAATAGAGAATTATTGCCATTGTGCGATGCCATTTTAAAGGTTTATTGTAGTTTTATAAAGGAATTTTTATATCTATATTTTATTTCTTGGTACAAATCTCCTTTGTACCTGTATTGGTTTAAAATAGGATATTTACAATGGAATTAGTTTTCTGTTTGTGATCAATTATTCGTGGTTTGGAAGCGACGTTTCTAGATAATTCTGGAGCCTAAATTGTAAGGTATGGGACAATAAGTTTTTACTGTGGCACGGCAAAGTAACAATGAATTTGATGGTAAGGCAGTTGAATCCAGATTAATTTCGAGCAAATGAACGTTAGCCCTCGCTGGTCGAAAGAATTTTGCCGGCCTGGTCCAAACCATAATCAGACAACACGAAGCACTACTCGCTTAATTATCCTGTGGATTTTCCACCATCGTGAAGCAGAATTATGAGTAGTATCATTAAAAAAATATTGAAGTATTAAAGATTCAGAGCGTTCCATAACCTGAAAAGGTTTTGAAAAGAGCAACACTAGAGTTTCTTCCGTTCTTCTCTAGTGAAAACCGCTTTCCGAACCGGGTGGTAGATCAAAAAATGACTGAATCTAATTAATGTTGAACACTTTTACACATTCAATAAATTATTTTCATTTTTCATATCATATCCACTAATATAAAATACCCACTTCTATTTAATTTCCTTTTCGCGAGCCAAAAAAATGTCCATAACAATTCCAATATCAATTTTAAAATCTCCCCCGTGCTGTAAATTGGCACGGGAATGAATTTAGGAAAGCAAAGCCTTAAGACTTTGATAGAAAAGGTTATTTTTATACACTTTACTGGTGATATCTCATATGTGAGAGGCCGCCTGGGTAGGTACCACAGCCATGTATATTTCTTCCGCCAAACAGCAGTGTAAATGCATTGTTGTGTTTTTTTAAGGACGTTGTAGCTACGTTTAGCTACCGTCTATGAGCGGTCGTATTATTTACCATCAGGCGAATGGCATGCTCGTCTCACCATTCAATACGATAAAAAAAAACACGTTACATACTGTGTAACACATAATATTAGGTTTCCTATTGCTTGATAAGAGTATTTTACGTAAGAGGTTTACGTCACGCCGTGGGTTCTATTCCCAAGTCGGGCACTTAGTTTATCAGTTAAATAAACATGACTAACCTCGATAATTTCAGCATTATTGGATAATTTTCCTAAAGTATTAGCTTCATACAGTCGAACCATAGGCCGAATCAATTGTATGGATAATCATGTCAGGCTTATGTTAATGTACGATATTTTACATTAATAATGACGTCTATAAGAATATGAGACCGACAAATTTAAGTGTGATATAAAACTTAATCGAACTAATCCATACACAGTTTTAAAAACTGTTTTAGCTATCGAGTGTTTTTCTGTCTTCTTCGCTCAAAATAATCACATTCTAATTTTAAAATTAATTAAAAATAAATTTTATTATTTTCAAAATAAAAACAAATGCATTGTTTGTCCAACAGCACTGCCAACAAAAGGATGGCCTGGAATACGCCGCGTGGTCTCGGCCACGGGGCGCGATGGCCATCAAACAGGGCTACGAGGTGAGCCAGTAGCCAATGCATTCCATTTTTGAATTTAATTAATTAATCCGCTTATTTTTAATTAATTAATTATTGTGATTTTATTTGCGGTGTATTTTCATTTTTTATTTTAGAATGCACGTGATTTTTGTGATTAGATTTTGTGCAATAATTTAGTTTTATTTTTGCGAAATTTAGATTACTTTGTGTTTTGTTTTTAGATTGCACAGGACATTGTGCAGATAAGTAACATATTTCGCAATTTTAATTATCCACCTTAATTTATTATTCGACTCTATTATTATTGCAAGACGCAACAAGTTGTATATTGTATAATTAATAATTAATCCTTTATAAAAATTTCCGTAAAACAAAATGATGTTTTTTACGCGTAATTAAGATAAAAGAAATTGTAATTCAATAATACCATAAAATTACAAAAACAAGAACAAAAATATAGCAGAGCGTGGTTTCGATCCACGGACCTCTGGGTTATGGGCCCAGCACGCTTCCACTGCGCCACTCTGCTCTAGGCGTGCCTGCCGAAATTAACGATACGTTTCTACGGACCTTATAAATATTTGTTTACATGTTTTTTTAAATGTAATTTATTAAAAATCAATTAATAGTAATATTCCCAATTATTAATTTTTTTTTTAAATATTATTTTTAAAAATGATACAAAAAATATGAGTGCTAATGATATTATGCAACTTTATGTGATAATCTTAAAGAAAACTTAAACTATTTATTTTTTAATTTATTTGGGATATTTTGCACCCCACAATTAGTTATTTCTTCTAAACATTAGTAGTTCTTCTAGTCTTTGCTTTTAAAAATTGCCGATAAGAAGTTGTTAAAAATTAGAATTTCTCCATCCTTTCCTAATTTTTCATGACATTAACTAAATTCCTGTAGTAGTTTTCGACGCCACTACAATAATTCTGAGATTTAACCTTTTGTTAATGCTTTCAAAATCGCATTCTTAAGGCTTATCCCATACACTATTTAGTTAATATATGAAACTTCGAATGTTCATTTTGATGTAAGAAATCATACAATGCTAAGCTTAGTGAATTTGTGTAATAGATTTTATAATCAGTGGAGTGTTATGTAAAATTTCTTCATAATTAACATTAACCTGAGTTGACACTAAGTTTCGCTAGTATTTATCATATAGCAAAGACCTTGATTTTTTGCAAGCGAATCTATTTACCATTAATAAAAAAAATTAAACTTTTTACCGAAAAAAAATTTTTCTTGTTCCAAAAATTGTGTACCCAGTACTCCACATTACGAAAATTTCAAGTTTTTTGTCCCTAACCGCCCCATAAGGGACAGCGTGTCCCCGTTCAGTTCGTCTATGACAAAAGACGCTCATTTGCAACTGTCTCTAGCAAGCGGTCACGCCCCCGGACTCGATCCCGCACTTTGCGTGATTACTGTACGTTAACATCCGACTTTTGTATAAGTAGATCGTGTTTGGTTTAATTTCGATTCTTTTGGGGCATAGTGCTTATCAACTTAATATATTTCCCACAAGATTCACAATATTAAGGCCCCGACTTCAGTGTTAGCTAAACCAACGTTACAGAAATCACTGTCCTGTCCTTTACCAAGATATATAAATGTGAGGAAAAAAGCATTTATAAACGAAAGTAGGTAGGCACTAACAGACAACTGTATAAAAACAAAAACAAAACTTAATACGAAGTAATATTGTGCCTAAAGGTCAAGACAATTTTGTGGGCCTATTAGAAGTTGGATATTTACAAGCTGAACCCAAAATGTGACACATTTACATCCTTATCAAAGGTTTCCCAGATGTTCAATTGCGTCTTAATGGTTATTAACTTTCCACCATACAAAGTATAAAGTATTAATAATAAAACTTTAAGACAAAGAATGCTGTATTATAAAATGTGTAAATAAAAAAAAGCACACGAAACCGCACCAAAACCAAAGCAAGACACAGCAAAACAACAATTTTATATATCCCCAAAAACTTCATCAGCGTTCAACACTAAAATACAGAAATGGGTCGAAAAACACCAGTATTTCTCCTGGTAGCGCAGTTAGCGTCAAAAGTCGCCATTACCCGCGGATAGATGGCGCTGTACTTAAAGTATTTGAACGCAACTCTTTACGACACATAAAAATATTGTGTCGAATATCGTGACCCGCACTTTGTTGCTTTATGCACGGTTCAATTAGGTTTGGGAACTCTTGTTATAAGTTTTATACGATATTTTGATCGTTTGGCGGAGTTAGCGTCCTATACCTAGCTGTAGCAATATTGAGTTCAATTAAGCCATTTTGCAAAGGATATTGTAATTTAAAAAATATCTGAAGGTCGATTGTATTTAGTTCTAAGATAAACTGAACTATAGGCTAGATATATTAATAAATAATAAATAAATAAATACACCCAACAGTCACATACATATTCCCGACACCACATTAAGATCAATTAAGTCTTGTATCGTGGGTATAAAAAACTACTACTTTTCGGTCTCACAAACACCCAGACCCGAGACAAATACTTGTGGGCCTCACAAATATTTGTCCCGGTGCGGGGATCGAACCCGCGGCCTCTCGTTTCACAGCCGGCGTCTAAACCAACTGCGCCTCGGAGGCTGTCGGAGGATATGGATGGTGATATAATCGAAATTTATATTTCATCATCATCATCAACCCTTTGATTACATTTATTACAATATAAATAGTAATTTGACTCACCACAGAACCCAGTTTCCTCTATGACTAACCATCAAATGATACTGCAGGATTCAATCGTATACTGTTTTATAAAGAAATGAATAGAAAACATCTTTATATTGAGGAAAACGTTGCAGTCGATAAGCTGAAGTTAGCTTGTAGATATAAAGGTGCCATTAACCTGTTACCTGGCCTACTTCAAGATGTATTAAGATATCATCAAAGTTATTTGCTACCAAAAATTGAATATCATGGTTCAAGTCTTTGCAGAAATTAGCAAAATCTTTCAAATTCCCATTTATTAAAGTTGGCCTATTTTTTTAAACGGAACACTAGAAAAAAACTAATATTACATTAAGCCATTTGTTGAACGTCAACACTTTCTAGGATTGATCCACGCGACTCATATTTAAGAAATGAATAACCCCCAAAAAATACGAACCGCGAGAACCGAACTTAGGACTTCAAAACTGACAGCCTTCTACACCACTTAACCAATGCCAAAATAACCACTAAACAACAGGAAATCATAATTATATTGTAAATACATACGAGTCATCCCTTCTCAAAGCGGGTCAGACCGACCCCGTCACACAATTAATACTAAAATTAAATTTCTGTCGCGAGAGGGCGCTGCGCGGAATTAATACGTAACGAATACGTCGGTCGAAGGGACCGCTAGTTTGTGATTTATCGCCACCACACCAAGTTGTAGGGTTTAATTTAGTCGGAAGTAATTTTAGAGTTATTTCATTATTGTAACTAGTACGAGAAGTATAAAGGTTGCATATTGAAAATAAAAAAAAATATCAAAGAAGTTAAGTCTGTATTGTGACACTTAACTTTATTTTGGCGCACCTGTGGACATTGCGATAAGGTCGCCCTCTATCACATCGTGGGACTTACTAGGCGAAACGTAGAAGTCCTGGTTGCACCTCTGCCTACCCCTTCTGGGAAAAAGGCGTGAGTTTATGTATGTATGTAAGTCTTTATAATCCGTGGGAGTAAGCAGAGGTGTAGCTAGTGTCACACACAGTTAGTCGAATTTGTCATCGTTCCACGCTGTGTTAAGGTTAAATTAATCACCATGTCGGGAATCAAATCCAAGATGAGTTATATTAGACAAATTCACACAAAGTAGAGTCTTCGATATGAGAAATTAAATCGTTCGTGTTGCTAAAGGAGTTTCTTGCTCCGTTTCTTCACAGCTACAACACGTTCCGAAGCGGTGGTAGTAGTAATTCACGTATCAAAACACCTTGTGAAAGACTATTTGAATAAAGAATATTTTGATTTTGGATTTAATGAAAGTATTTTTTTTTATTGCAATGAATAGCGAGACGAGCATGCCATTCGCCTGATGGTAAGCGATACGACCGCTCATGGACAGTAGCAAAACCAAACAACACCATTAACAACAAAGCAATGCTTGGCATTTCACTGCGCTCCCCATCTGTAAGAAATTACCTGGTGTGATAAGGCCGTCTCTGCACTATTATTTTTATTGTGTAATTTCGTATATGTAAGTCTGTATTGTGCAAAAAAAGGATTAAGTAAATAAATAATAAATACCTACCCAGGCGACCTCTCACATACTCCTATAAGAGAGCTACCACCAGTATAATATATTTAAAGCGACCCAGACCGCGTGTACACCCGCTTAAACCATTAATCGATGAATCAGTCCGAAAACTAAATAGTAATATTAAAATGCATCACGCGTAAACATTATAAGATATACACATAGATTTATCACGGTCACACTAATAGTAACTCCTTTCGCTAAAATATTGGCACGACATTGCCCTTTGACGTCTCCTTTCATTTCACTCGTATCTTTATAGAGCTGTTAATAATTGTAATTATAATATTAAGGATTTTCTGACGTTAGTCATATCTTATGGCTGGCCCAATTGTAATGTTTTACAGATAACAGACAACCTATTGTGTCAGTTTAAAATAAGTAAAAAAATAAAAACTTGTAGGTGGAGTATGGCTACACATCATCGACCTTATTCATAGATAGAGTTAAAACCCATTTTAGCTATCGAATTTTTTGTTTACTTCGCTCTAACTGAATTCTAAAGTCTTTCGAAAGGGACAAAACATTTGACAACTAAAATAGCTGTTAAATCTGTCTAAGAATAAAGCTTTAAATGTCTTATAATATCTAAGAGATGTGTTTTTGGTTTGAAAATAACTTCAGTTTTGTATTTAGTGATTTATTTGTCTAATGAGAGATTTAATGGAGGCTCATAATCATTACGTTCATTTTCCTATAAAAATATCAACTTGAAATCTTCTACGACAAACTTAAATCCGGCTCTAACCTATGAGACAATTTCAATTTGAATTACGATAAAAATATTTTTTTGTAAGAATTTTGAATTTAATAAAAAAAATTGTCATAAACAACTCTATATAAATACGTAAATTGGACAATGGCTCCTTTTTGCGTAGTGTCGGCGGCAAGTGACAAGTCAAGTGGCAGGGCAAGTAAATAAGTGTAGCGGGTGGGGCAAGTCACACTGTCAATTACACGCGACAACTCGTCTGCCAACTTGCGCGATATTAAATATTTATTTTGTTTCAGCTACGAAGGCACAGAATAGCAACACATTTTATTTCTATATTTAACTTCATCTATTTTACAACTTGATGGACTGATATTTTTTTAGAAAACTTTATTATATTATCATTTAATTTAAAAAATATTGCATGTTGAAACCTCCGTGGCGCAGTTGGTTAGACGCCGGCTGTGAATCGAGAGGCCGCGGGTTCGATCCCCGCACCGAAACAAATTTTTGTGTAAACTACAGGTATTTGTTTCGGGTCTGGGTGTTTGTGAGACCAAAAAGTTTGTCGTATTTTCTGATACCCACGACATAAGACTCGATCTTAGTGTGGGGGCACGACTATGTATCTGACTGTTGGGTATATTTATTGTATTTATATTGCAATAAAGTTTACGCTACAAAGGTTTAGGTTTACAAAATATTATTCCAAACAAGAAAAACATTAGATAACAAAAAAAATAAGGGCGACGTTTTACAAAACTTATCAAACTTGTTCTATCTGCGTCAGAAACTTGGGATTCTTTTTCACTTTTTAGTGTAGTACCCATAAATTGTATTTGCATTTTTTATACTAATATTATGTCCAAAATCATAATGTACTGTACTGTATCAGCCCATACACGACCCACTGGAGGGCACGAGCCTCCTCTACAATCGAGAGTACGATTGAGAGTGGTTAGGCCATATAGTCCACCACGCTGGCCCAGTGCGGGTTGGCGGACTTTTACATACCATAGAAATTTATACAAATCGCTATGGTATGTAGGTTTCCTCACGATGTTTTCCTTCACCGTTATAGTTCGTGGTGGCCTGTTGGTAACGGACCAGACGCGGCTACCTACATGTTCACGGTGGTCGCGGATTCAAATCACAGGGCACACCTCTGACTTTTCGGAGTCATGTGTGTATTGATAGTCAATCACCACGCACTATAACGGTGAAATCATAATGTATCCGTCGATAAAGCTAAAACAATAGTACCTTAATAGATTTTTTTACTGTCAAAGCTTAAGAAAATTATGATTTCTGTATTTAAATCTTGAACCTTAAATCTCCATTTAACCTCGAATAAAATTGTCAAAGTCTTAAATCTATTCGTCGAACATCCCACCCGTATGTCACAAAATTAAAATGATTTATCCGCGTTATCAGCTTCGCGTTGTGTTCAGCAAGTGACCACCATTGTCGCCGTCCCTCTGACCATTATTTATCGTTGGCAAGTCGGACGGTCACCAACTAGTGATTTGTTAACACCGCACTCGTAAATAACTTGAATTAATACGTTTAGTTGAAATGTTAACTCAATTAGATAAACTTATTTGATTAAGCGAAATGACGTCGATTCTTAAGCGTTTATATTGTGAACATTTTATTTTGTTTCAGAATATGCCTTTTTATTTTTTTAAAATACGAATCTATCATAGAACTAAAGCTTTATAACAGTTGTAGGTACTCCTAAATTCATTGGAATATAGAAGGATTTTTTGTGAAACGAGATTTATTAAATTAAAAATAAATACATAGTAATCATACATAAACACACGCCTCTTTCCCAGAAGGGTTAGGCAGAGGTGCTACCAGAACAACCACGTTTCGCCTTGTATATTCCGTCCCACGATGTGACAGGGGGCGAGCCTATCGCCATATCGGGCACAAATTCCTGACTCCGGGCTGACAATCCAATATCACCTTGCCCGACTCGGGACTCGAACCCGAGACCTCAGCTTTCCAATCGTACCGTAGGACCACTACGCCACCGAGGCAGTCACATACACATACATACATAGTAATCAAGATAATTAAAATATGGCTGGAATACGTTGCAACAAAATATGTTGAGAATCGCAAGAATTAGACGTGTTCCGAATTCAACGAGTAGCTGTGCTAATCTTTTCAACCGAATTTCAATAATATGCACTCTTGTGGATAATGTATAAAATCCCACTACATTACTATTATGTTTGTTATATTTCAGGTTTTATTTTCACAATCAAATTTCTTTAAAAAAGCGACAAATTTTTTTTTGGATACTTTTCTATCACTGTATTTGGTTGGTAAATACATACATTATCCTAAAAAAAATGTACACCCTTTTATTTTTAAGCACGCTATAGTAAGCAGGGCTTCAAATTATAATTTTAGCAAAAACGACCATTTACCACCCAAACACAATAATATTTAAAACATTACCAAAAAAACTCGTGTTTTTTAGCATAATTTTTAGTTGCACCGTGTCTGTACTCACAAAAACTACCACCTGGCTTCGTTTTCGATAGCAGTCTTGATATACCCTGTATACATGATCATGGCTAACATAAGTCATAGTGGTAGGTGACCAGGCACCATATTCCCCACCTCCCACACCCTCCAAATATCCTAATATATATAAGTACTAATCGTACGTACGTATGTTCCAGGCGAAGATGAGCACAGGCGACGGGACGGTGGGGGGTCACCAGAAGACTGACGATAGACTCGCGCACCACCAGTCAATGAGCCAGATGCTGTACGGAGCCGGCCTGGGCCCAGGACGATCAGGTACGTTGGTACACACCTCAAGAAAGGAAGGTCTTTTATGGAATTCATTGATTTCACCAGCGTTCTTAAGAAGAATTTAAGCCCAATTGACATCAGCATTTGAGTACACGTATCTTAGATCTGTTCTTCTTATGCCAAGAGAAATTCTTAAAGCATCTTCCGTTTTTAATTAGGGATTCTGCCCTGTACAATGGAGCATTGTCGTAGTGATGAATGTATTAGGTAAAGAAAATATCATGATTTAACCTGAAATTTAAAGGGTTCTGTACAATAATATTGTAATTATTCAACTCTAAGACTTCGTGACATACTTACCCCATTTGTTCATACAATAACTGTACTGTATCAGCCCATATACGTCTCACTGCAGTGCACGAGCCTCCTCTACAATCGAGAGTATGGTTGTGAATGGTTAGGCCATATGGTCTACAACGCTGGCCTAGTGCGGGTTGGCGGACTTACATACCATAGATTTTTTTAATCGCTACGGTATGCATGTTTCCTCACAATGTTTTCCCGCATCGTTATAATGCGTGCTGACATACCTCAATACACACATGACTCATGTTCTTACAAAAAGCAAGACAAAAAAACATTCAGATCATTATAAAAATAGCTTACCCAGGCAACTTAACACTGACACCTACAGAATCCTAAGTTCCCCTGTTCTTGAATGTTTGGGCTGACAAAATTGAACAATAGTCAGTGTAGAACTTTGTCTTTAGCTATGATATAAACCAAGCCTGCATAATACACATCTGTTTAGTTTTTCCATGGTATTCCAACCTCCTTGGAACAATATTTTTTACTATAATTAACCATCCCCGCCCTTCCTTCCAGGTTCATCCTCATCATCTCCCGTGGGCGGCAACAATGCTGGGAGTGGGCTACTGGTAGTACCCCAGCCGCTGGGCAAGGGGCCCACGAAGCTGCAGCCTCTGCACGCCCACGCCCGGAAGTATCACTGCAAGATGTGCCCACAGGTGAGTCATAGAATAAAGTGTAGGAGAAGAGGAAATACTTCTAACCCTTACATCCTTATTCAAAGACTGTTTTAAAACCTGTTTTAGTTATCTGATGCTTTGTCTTCTTCGCTCAAACTGAATTCAAAAGTCGTTAGAAAGTGACACAAAAATCAATAACTAAAATAGGTTTTAAAAATGTCTGTGAATAAGGCCGCGTTTTACATGGTATAGGAAAACTAGTCAAGATTGTCCAGCAAATGTTTAAAAAATCTTTAAATTTAATAAGAAATTAGTTGACACATTGACATTTGTAGTACATGTAAGTCTTGATATCAAAGAGCTTCAATAAGGTACATAAGCACAGAAGTAAGCAGAGCATAGAAAAAAGAATTGTTTTCGTGATGTATACAGTGAAACATTTTTTTTAGGTAAAACCTTAATACCACATAATAACTATTACAAAAATAACACTGTTTATTTTATAAGACTTCTACTAACCAACGACGGCTCATACCACCACCAAACTACACTTAATTGTCCAACAAAGGTATACCTCTTATCAGAATGAATACAATGTACGCGGGACGGCGCTCCGCCGAGATGGCGAAATGATAATGAACGGACGCGGCGGCTGCGTCATCAAAATTCAATTCGTCAAGCCAGTACGGTCTGCAGAGAAAACAATAGCAAACTAAAAATGTTTATTTATTTTACTGCAATAATTTACTAGTACTATATCTATGGTTTTGTGTACTTTAAGGAAAACATAGTTAAGAAACTTGCCTTCTAATATTATATTTCTGCCCCGAAGTAATACGGTAGAAGCGTTTTGGTGGTTTAAGTTTTGTCAATTTTACGGCACAATAACCTCTAGAACCTAGGAAATATGTTTGGTTGTTAGTAACCTAAATTTTCAGTCAATTGCTATATTTTCGAACATGAAAACTGGATTAGTTATCGATTAATACTCAAGTTACTTCCATTTAAAAAAAATACTGTTATTTGCGCCCAAAGAAGCTTCTACTCAAAGTCTTATAAAATCTAAACAGCTGTTATTTGATAAATTATACAGTATGGTAATAAAATAGAAAAAATAATGTAATAATCCTGCGTTATTTGCATGAGGTGCCATTAGAATGCTAATTTAATTAAACGCAATCTGCCATCGTATCGATTATCCCACCGATCAACGATTGATTGATACATGACAGCCGTCAATACGGCACGCATTTTCATATTGAACAATGATTAATTGTTTTTATAATTGAATTAGTTGGTTTTTAAACTATTGGATCAAGGTTCGGACACCCACGCAGGTCCTTTGAGGTCTGTGTTCATTAGGATGACATGTAAATTATGTTATACAAAAACATACATATTTAATATTATACCGGACTAAATTTATTTTATTTACAGTAAGGTTCTTCAAAAATACCCCTAACAGTTAGCTCAATGGGTAGTGTAGAATTAAAAAGCGTAAGACAAAAACCATGCCACACAAGGTGCAAATATTATGCTATCATGATGCCTGATTTTACCAGCTGTTAAACCTTTTACAATACAATATTCATATTTAGGCATTCGACGGACTTCACAAATCACACTCAAGTTGTACCATTATTATAATCAGTTTAGAATTATTGTTATTTGGAAAGTATATTCAGTAACTTTAACATTGATTAAGTTATTAATATCTACGTTTGTACGTGTATACTTCTATATCAACCCATATACACACTGTCTGAGTCCACTACGCTTGACGGATGACCAGAGACAGAGGTGAGCGATGATAATAGATTTTAGAATTTTACACGGATAGGTTTTGCTGGGGCATCAAACTTTAAACCTTAATTTCTATGTATATATCCTTGGAATTCTTACAGACATTTCTAAAATATTCGTATTATAACGTTCTCTTACGTTTTTCCATCATCGAGAAATAGTAATAATAAACTTTTTTTTTGCCGACTGTACTCCGCCATTGCGTCCAGAATCCACAATTAATTCCGTACTTGGTGTTTTTTGCACCACACGACGCGTTTAGCGGGCTAACTCATCTTTAAACATTTCATATCCAAATAATATTATTATGCACTTATTTTGATAACGATATTATGGAAGTCCAATATTAACAACCACTTTAACTGGCGCTGTGGAATTTTGACAATGGTTCTACCTACATTTTGTGCAAATAAATGTTTTCTCATTCTGGTTCTTTGTAATTTTTTAATTAACCAGTTATTGTGTGGAATTATGTTCCTACTTTTTTCTTTAAATTATTGTATAGGAATAAATTACGCGATGTCGAAACGTAATAATGTGAATCTTATATGATTATTTCACTATAAGGATAATTTAGGTCGATTTCGCAATTAGTTGGAGTTTGGTGATATGAATTTAAGCTATGTTTCAGAAAGATGTATTTTTTTTAGATCAGCTGTTTAAGAGTATGACTAACCAATAAACACAGCTAATAATTATGATTTAAGTACGATATTTTTATAACTTCAAGTCATAACAAACTGAATCGCGTAAAAACTAAAGAAGGATTTTTATAAAACCTTTTTTCGTTCTCAAAGTTATTGTTTCGGTGCCGAAGCGAGAACAAAAGGGACCTATTTTGATGAGACACTAATTGGTTAATAATTTGGGCGGCTAGCTTTTTGTAAGAAGGTATTTATTGCCGACAAAACAGGTACATTTCTTTGAGCTGCCGAAAAGCGTATACCCCAAAAATTCATTGACGGAATTGTACAATGCGCCATTTTACCTAGACGCTGTTATGGACTAATAGTAATGTAATAATTATGTACTATTTTTCACTAAAAATACATTTAATTTATTCAACAAAATACAAACTTAATTTACTATTTCGGTCTCTGAAAGTGCTTTGATATCTGCTTAAAATAGTTATATGTTTTAACATCACTGTTCCACCTGACATAGCTACAGAGTTCAATTCTGTTATACGCAGTACAAACAAGTTAGCATTATCAAATAGAAATTAAGAAAATCTAAACCAAAGCGTGGACAATATCACAACATTAGACCAGAAGAACTAAGATTGTTAGTGATAATTGAAGCTTCAGCATGAGCCAACTGGGCGGTGGAGCCACTCCATAAGCAGCCTCAACCAGTAGTTCTCAAACTTTGGGTCGCGAGCGCCCTGAATAGGTATAGATAAGGGCCCTCGTCCCCTGAATTTTTGGCAACGATCAGCATTAAAACTAAATATTGAAATAAATTAAACGTATCAGACTTATTGCAACCAAAGGTAATTAAAATTTATGTTAACGCTATAGCTGTAATGACAAAAAAATTGGATACAAATACATACTTCTCATTAAAAAATACAGTTCGTATGGGTATTTAAGTATTAAACAATTTTATTGTTAAGTGAATGTATTTTAACAATACTTTTACTCCCCCTTTACGGGCAAAAGGTGAGTCCCGAATTAGCAGGTCTTAAGTGGGTCGGAGCTCAGTCAACTTTGGGAACCACTGGTCTAGACTATAATACAATAAATCATCATTATTAATTAATACAATAAATGGCCAGTTCAATCATGAGGTAAAATGCAGACTGCAGGAATTTCCGGTGAAAGGATATTAGCATAAGCCCGGACTATCATACACTAGAAATCCCGTCACTACGACCCACACAGGGGCGTTGCCTTTCGGTTTTAGCCTGTATAGTCTGGTATCAATAGGTCAGCATAATTGTGACCAGCAAGACATTACCATCTCACCGATTGACGCTCTATTTAAATCTCAATGAAAGAAACGAAAGGAAGAGAGTTGGTGATGCTGAGGGAGTTTCTTGCGCCATTTCTTGTTCACAACTGCAACACGTTCTGAAGCGGTGGTAAAAGTAATTTACGACTCAAAAGATCTTGTGAAAGACTATTTGAATAAAGTATATTTTGATTCTAACTGCTTTTGAATCGCTCTTTAGTTAATATATTGTAGCCAGATTGTCACTCTTGTTCATATTTTCTTACAGAAACAAAAACAATATAGCCTTTCCTTTTTTTAACGAGTATTATCCAAGACGTCTCCAGGATCGACCATAGATATTTTTTTTATTTTTTCATAAACGTATTTCCTTTGCCGGCTGTATAATTAAAAACCCATTCATGCATTCCGGTCGCTGTGGCGCATTTTTATATTGTCATTAGAAGTTGCTATAAGAACTTGCGCTTCTTGAGTACTATTTCTTTCTGTACTTGATTATCGTTACAACTAGTTTTGGTGAGGTAGGCAGGATGATTGAATTAACTGGAATCTAATTTAGAATTATATTAAACTCGTATATCAGCTGTTGTTTCAATCTTGCTTCGAGTGTGCATACCAGATTGATTAGGTGACGCAATGCTCTGTAATTTTGACACGAAATTGCGGCATGGGTTGAAAGCCAAACTAAGGAACCAGCATCAAAATCTTGGAATGTCTCCGAGATTATTTGCTGTTGATCTAGGTCAGCGTCTCTCAAACTAGTGGTCGCACCCACTAGGCGGTCATGTGCGAATATCAAGTGGGCTCTGAATACTGAATAGATATCAATAAAAGTCCTCCTCCCCTTCAGTACCTCATGTGAAGCCGAATTTAAGGCTACTTATGTATTTAACAATTTACTGTAAGTAAATGTTGTTTTACCAATACTTTTGTTCTCCTTTTATGGCCAAAAGGTGAGTCCTAATTTTGCAGGTCTTGGTAGGTCGGAACCCAGTCAACTTTGGGAACCACTGATCTAGGTTATTGCTAATTAAAAAATTATAAATTATCTTTTCTTAATTTGGAATTGAAAAGCTGTCGTAGGATCTGATAACTAATACATTAGGCTCTTATATTTAAGTGGTGCTAATTTGACAGTATACAAACAAAACGATTATCCTATAATAATAAAAATTCAATCATTACCTTACCGCGAACAACCAAACCTTAAACTAAAAAACTAACCAAACTAATTTACACAAAAGGGGCTCGTTAAAAAAAAAATAAAAAAAAGAAAGCTGGAAACGTCATCGGCAAGTCTCATAGCTTTCTAATCAAATCGGGATGTGGAATGTTATGGCAAAAATTCTGGATGCACAGTGGGACGGCGACTGAACGGCCTCGCAAAAAGCACAACAAGTTGATACTTGTGTAAATTTTTGGATTCCCGTCTCGGCTGCGTTTCCCTTTTGGATGTCGCCGGTGGCCAGGGGTGCTGCAGTTTTGGTGCAGTACTTTGTATTGATATGATTTTTTTTTCACTTCTATAAGAATTACTAGAGATTGATAGGTCTCGTTTTGAGATTAACCGTACATAGGTTTATCATATTTTGAATAATTCAGCTTCGTTTTGTCGCCTTGTTTATAAAGTAAATATCGTTTCTGGCTAGTTCAAAATTTACTACATCCAAACAGCACTTACCATCCGTGCAGTCTCATTACCAGGCTGGTAAAAGTGTGTAATTACTTCCAAGGAGCAATTTTTTTATTTTATTAAGCTTCATATACAACACTGTATACCAGGCGGACTATACGCCAAGATAGTAACTATAGTTGAGTGACAACTGACCACTGAAAATCAACACTGTATTGTGGTTCACGACATAGTATTTTATTTTTTTTTATTTTATTAATTTAGGATGGCCAACATAACATACAATTGTGAATCGTAAATTGAAATTAACAAAAACAAGTAAAATTGCTGTTACAATTATAGGCAATCACGACATGACATCACAGAACAACTAAACATAAAATTAAAAAAATTAATAACAAAGTAAAATAATTCTAATCAAAACATAAAAATAGAAACAATTCGACATTAAACAGTGACATTAAAGAATTAAAAATAAATGAAAAATTAAACAGAACAATCCATTTAATATATCTTAATACAGTGGAAATAATACTTATGGGTTTTTACTTGTATGTCTCAACTGTACAACATTAAGCTGTCACCGACATGTCACGACTACGACGCGGCATATTTACTTAATCTAGCTTTAAGACATTTTGTTAATACCTGCTGAATACCTCGTATGTTGTTGTAACTAATAAACACGTTCATCTTCCTTTTTATTTTAATATAGCACCTATGTAGTATACAGAATATATCAAGACTGCTACCGAAAACGAAGCAAGGTGCTAGTTTTGGTGGCTACAGACACGATGCAACTAAAAATTTTTGCAAAATAACGCGACGATTTTTAATTTATTTCACAATATCGACCTTATGTTATATTCCTGGTCAGCGGATATTTTTATCTAGACTAATAGTTGATTTGCAACCAAATTGATTTCAACATTTAGTACAAAGTTGCGCACCCCTGTGAAAACCCCAGAAGCTTTTTGTTTGATATTGCCGCCCGACGCCAAAATGTTAAACGAAAAAATAACGAATAACGGGACATAATTATCGCATACAAAAAGAATATAAAGGAAACACATCAAAAGCTTTTAACATCACGCGCTTGCTAAGGAGAATTCTCGGCTAACTCATGAATACGAGGACGGGGTTCGAATACGGAGTGGGACTTAACATACTCTTTTAATTAGACTTACATTTCAGTAAAAGTATTTGTTATTAATAATATATTATGATCTTACAATTTTTTATGAAATCGGCGAAATTATTTTTAATGTGTAAGTGGAATAATTTGGCCTGCAATTTATGGTCGTTCATCAGACATTAATTTGTATTGTATTGTATCAACCCATATACGAACCACTGCAGGGCACGGGCCTCCTCTCTAATCGAGAGTACGATTGAGAGTAGATAGGCCATATAGTCCACCACGCTGGCCTAGTGCGGGTTGGCGGATTTTTACATACCATAGAAATTTATACAAATCGCTATGGTATACAGGTTCCCTCACGATGTTTTCCTTCACCGTTGTAGTGCGTGGTGATTGACTATCAATACACACATGACTCCGAAAAGTCAGAGGTGTGCCCTGGGATTTGAACCCGCGACTACCGTGAAGATGTAGGCAGCCGCGTCTGGTCCGTTACCAACAGGCCACCACGCACTTTTTTCAGACATTAATTATAGGCCTTATTAATAAACTAAGATGAGCGAAGGATTGAATTTAGTCGAAGGCCTTAGAATTGACTCTGAATAAATACACCCACCCAACAGTCACATACATAGTCCTGCCCCACATTAAGATCGAGTCTTGTGTCGTGGGTATCAGAAACTACGAGAGACTTTTCGGTCTCACAAACACCCAGACCCGAAACAAATACTTGTTCACACAAACATTTGTCTCGGTGCGGGGATCGAACCCGCTGCCTCTCGTTTCACAGTCGGCGTCAAACCAACTGCGCTACGGAGGCTGTCATAATAGAAATAGAAGCGGAATAGTGAGGTATTCACAACTTTATTAATAAACACGGAATTGCATAGAGGGCTAGGCAACCCTCTTTGTAGTTACATTATTCAATATTATAGTCAAATTATTAGTCAAAATAATCACGTCAATTTTAAAGCCTTGGACTAAAGTTAATACTTCGCTCATCCGAGTTTATTAATAAGGCCCAATAATGTTTTAGCCAATATACGAACTGCAGAGTGCGGGACTCTTCTGCAATTGAGAACTCGAGTAATTTTTTTTTCTCCTATGTTCTATTATGTTGGGGAACGGTTTTGTGTAGCTGTCACTAGGTGTGTGTATATGTAGGGTGGCTTAACCAACAAAGGGTGGGTGTTTCGCTATTGCATATGACAACCTTAGAGTGATTAGGTTTAGGCCACAGTCCACGTTATAGGCAGGCAGGCAGGTATGTTCTGCGACCTAACTCTTCAATCGAACGCTTTGTTTTAGAAGAGTGGTAGGACAAGCAGTAGGCGATTTTTGTCCGATACAGTACCTACCACGGGTATACATGGCCGGAAAAAAACCGTTTATCAACACCTTGCAAAAAAAACATAACATTTTTATGACTGTACCGGATATGATATCATATGGGACAACTAATGCAGTTCTTGGTGATTCACTTTGATATGATTGATACGAAATAGATTACCGTAGCTGCGCATCGAATCTGGCATTATAATTAAATTATTTTGCGTTTGTTAAGAAAATTATTTGTGAAATGTTTTAAGAATATTGTACGTACAATATTTTTAATGGCGCTTAAGACGGTAGTGATAAAGAAAATAATGTCTTCGCGTTTTGAACAATTTTAAATTTATTTATATTTGCCCATTTCCCCCACATAGTACAACTACATAGTACATCTTTCATCGAATGTAGGATAAAATATAAAAACTAGAACACAGTTAATGTTTGAGTAACCAAAACACTCATATACCGAGTTGTTTCAAATAATTAAATTTCTAACAAATGAACGACAGCCTCCGTGGCGCAGTTGGTTAGACGCCGGTTGTGAAACGAGAGACCGCGGATTCGATCCCCGCACCGGAACAAAAGTTTGTGTGAACCACAAGTATTTGAGTCGAGTCTGGGTGTTTGTGAGACGGAAAAGTCTCTCGTAGTTTCTGATACCCACGACACAAGACTCGATCTTAATGTGGGGTCAGTACTATCTATATGACTGTTGGGTGTATTTATTTATTTACCTTAAGTTCATAGTATCAGCTACTTTATGCCGCTTTAGCCACTGAATTCTGAAACCAAAATGTTCAATAAATCCACATGTTTTTGTCAAGAATAGTCTTATACCAAGACACCCTTGTTTCACCTAATAGCCCATAGACAAATCGGCCATAGACAAATCGCTTCTCACATTTGCCAAACCTCCCAATATTCCGCAAATGACTGCACATTTCCCATCATCTCTTATTGCAACTAAAAAAAATCAAAGTGACTCTTATATCTATAGACGTAAGGCTTAATAAAATATTTGGTTTTTGTTGTACTTGAATTTTGTGACAAGGTATTTTGAATTTTATTACGATGCAATAAGGTGTAAAGCTGTGTGTCAAATGTATGTTTTCGGTAGTGTCCATTCTGTGTTAGAAAATGGATCTATTTTTCTGTCGTCACCAACTTACGTTATGAGTTTTTCAATATTCATATTGTTTTACGAAAATATTAGAAGACTTGTGAGTTTGGCTATAGTTGATTATGCCGATAGGCTCGCCCCCTGTCACATTTTGGGACGGAACAAACAAGGTGAAACGCGGGTGACCTGGTTACTACCAGGAGAAACTCTGCCTACCCCTTCTGGGAAAAAGGCGTGAGTTTACGTATGTATGTAATTGTGAGTTCCTAATAATCCTAGCACTTTGTATCACTATATTTGTAAATGATTGCCCTCCTAATATAAACTCGAAAAATGTATCATTTACAAATGATGTACTCAAATCCAATACAGATCCTAAAAGTACATAGCCAAAATGAAATAAAATAAAATGAAAATATTTATTAAATCCATTAAATTAAATTACTATGTAACTTGAGAGTACAATAAAGAGTGTAAATAAATAAATAAAATGTCAAACATTATTTAGATTCAGTCACTTTTTTGTCACTACCACCCGGTTCACAAGGCTGTTTTATAATTAATAAAACACAAGTAAATTAGTAGTTTTAGAAATAATCTAAAACATCGTGAATAGCGTTAGTGCCAAGTGATAAAGCCACGATATCACCACCAAGTCTACCACTCTGAATATTGTTCACAGAAACTTGAACATAAAAGTACGAACTGACAAAGGCATCGTATTTTTTAAATAGAGTCTTGTATTTTAATCACTTTTATACCATTTAAATACTACTTAGGAAATTAGGAATTTGTGCCCGATATGACGATAGGCTCCCCCCCTATCACATCATGGGACGGAATATACAAGGCGAAACGTGGGTGTTCTGGTAGCACCTCTGCCTACCCCTTCTGGGAAAAAGGCGTATGTTTATGTATGTAAATACTAATTTTATTCATAATTGTACCCCTAGTAAAGCTTAATATTTTTGCAACTAACCACTTGTATTTTAATTATTTTTCCACCATTTCGATATTTTGTTCATAAACAATTTTCCTTGTAAACCCACACACACACTCGACTTTGCATCGAGATTCGAACCCTTACACGTGAACGCACTACAAAACGGCGATAATTTATGACGTCCGAGCACCCATAGTTTTTGCGGGGGCTAATGACGTCATTAGAGGGCTGCATTGTCCCTCCGTGAGGGTTATATCCAGATATTAGTACGTGATTTGCGCGAAGAGGGTTATGGAGTGGTTACTAAGACGGGCGACGGGTTAAATTGATATTTGGTTCTGGACGACTTCAAAAGTACGTCCTTAATACGATATGTAGAATGGTGCCTAGGGTTTACGCGAATGTTACACATTTAAATGAAACGAATTCTTACGGATTTTATCGCGAATTTGATTTTATTTGCGGACTGAGTCCGCCCCGTCACCACGAAAACTGTAAAGTGATCGAAACGTCGGGAAATTAAAAATGTAAAAATTAAATCAAATTACGTATTTTACGTAAGAATTCGTTTCATTTCATCGATATGTAGACTAAAATATTATGTACAAAATGTATTTAATTTGTAGCCAACTTTAAAATAAGAGACGACTAATCTCTCTACCACCTCTGCCAACGGGCTAGGCCAATTCAGTGGCGTTAGGCCAATGTGGTGAACTACATAAGCCTATTCCCGACAGGCGGGTGTGGAAGCATGCAAGTGTGGAAAAATTTCATCTTTTGCCGATTCTTATGTAAATGTCGAATAAGGCCGTGCTGCTCGTGTTGCTCGTGTAAGATATTCAGCAGCCCGAATAGTGACTACAGTACAAAAGGTGTAAAGGCAGCCTAAGTGACCGGCGTTAGTGCGCCGTGTTCCGGCTTAAGCCTGTGTTTATTCGTTTTCGATCAGCTGTCTTTATTTACGGCCGGTCTCTATATCCAATCTATCTTTAACAAGAGCTTAAAATAGCTACCATTACTTTGTAGATACGATTAAATGCTTCAATAAACAATAATAGACACATACATTTATCCTGTCTCTCTATAAATATATGCACCATATATCTCTCTTTGTTAACTGAAACATTAAATGCACCGAAATATCTAATGAAATCTCTTATTAAAGATAGATAGGTTATAGAAACCGGCCGTAAGTCAACTTGTGATTTTAGTCGTTTTTCACCAGTCGATACTACCTGGACCCCCCTGCGCTTACCAACAGATATTAAAGCGGTCACTTTCTCATGCCTTTATAAAAATAGAAATGAAGTATACCGACATAAAAATATATCTATCTGCCTACCCACATTGTAGCCGTGGTGTAGGAAGCGCGTGCGCGCGGGCAGGTGCGTCGGACCTCCCGTAATTAAACCTTGTCATGCGGCTGCCCATCGCGTGCGGCGGGCCATAGAAATCGAGACGAAGACGCTTATCATTTTAATTTATAAAAATATTAATATATAAGATAGTCAAGTTTTATTGAAACTCACAATAATTTCTAGCTGGTTGTGGCACCCATTATCCAAGCTTCTAGTTTAGGTTGCAGGACTGTTATGACTATTGGGTGTATTTATTTAACTAATGGAGTATCTATTGTTTTTTTTTTTATTTTAAACACTTTTTTTTAGCATTCAAGCTATTGGTACACCATTGACGACTGCCCTCTCATATATCCTCCTCTTTTTTCATCCCAAGGTAAGAGATTGCTTTATGCGATATGATCGCCTTTTGTACTGCTATCTGATATATCGTTTTTTTAAGGTTATGTAGTGTACAGTCACCGCCAAAAGTAGCTGAACATATTCAAAACGCCAAAAGTCATATACACATAAAGCATCAGAAGTAGGTGACCAGTGTCGGCCACAAAAATTCATGAACACACTAAGGTTACAAAAGTTGGTGAACAGCAAAAGCAACAAAATTGATGAACACGTCAATTGTACATAAGTCACTGAACATTTATAAAAAGTAAGATTGCCGTAGATGTGTTCACCTACTTTTGTTGCTTTGTTGTGTGTTCGTTGTTAATTTTTTTTCACCGTTTATATTTTTAATTCCTTCTCTGCATTAATGTAATGTCTTTTACGTTTTTGTGAAATACCTAACTAATATTTATTTTCCTAGAGTTTAAATGTCGTGTTAGTCTGTTGGCGTGTGTGCTTGTATTAAACAATAAATTGTTATTCTTATAGATACCTAATTATATTTATATCGTGCTGTTGGTGTTCCAAATAAAATAAATACATAAAATAAGAAAATAAAATATATCTCTGTGGTCTTGTTCCGTGTTAATAAATGATAATGTATGACAATATTGGCAACAATTTGTGTAAGTATGTGCTTTATTTCAATTTTGTATATGTACTGTACCTACATGGTGTGTACGGTTTTGGTGACAATTAAAATAAGTAAATACAAAGAAAATATTTAAATTTATTAAACAAAAAACAAATTCAACAAAAAAAATAAAAATATTAAATTGTTTAAAATCTTGTGTGGCCTCCATTTGCATCGATGACGGCCTGTAGTCGGCGTCGCATAGAAGATAACATATTAGCACATACATTTCCCCCTCTGAATGTGTCCCACACGCGTTCCACGTGCCTCACAGTGCCTTCCTATGTGCGTGGCGTGTCGGGCTCCCAGGCCTGGACAATGAGACCCCATAGATTTTCTATAGGGTCCAATTCTGGACTCTTCGGTGGGAACGGCATCTCGATAATCGCATTTTCATTATTGCGGAACCACGCTTGACATCTTTTAGCATTATGCACGGGGCTGTTTTCGTGGACGAGGTGTATTGGCTCCCATACGTGCTTTCTGGCCGTAGGAAGTAATGTGTTTTCCAACAAATCTAAATAGCATTCGCCATTCAAGCGGTCCGAAATTTCCGTCAGCTCACCGGGGCCCGATGCACTCATCCATCCCCAAAAGCCAACGCTAATACGGCCCGCCGATCGATTATTCCTAATATTTTCCGGGTTATATCTCTGACCAGTTAACCGCCAAAGAGTGCATCGTCCATCTTCCGTTGATTGAAAAGTTTTTTCATCGGCGAAAACGACTTGCGACAAATCGAAATGCAAGAACCTTTCGGGAAATTGCAGGCGTTTCAGTTTGTGCCGTGGTGTTAAAATAAATTTTCTTGCTGGAACTCGATTGTAGAAGCCGTGTTCTTTCAGCCGCTGGCGAATTGTATGTCCCGATATGTCCATGTCTGTTGCGACCGTCGATACTCGCGTGAAGCCACTGCTTCGGAACCGCCGAATAATATCAAAATCTTGATCTCTTCTAGTTTTCCTCGGTCTACCAGTACGTTTAGACGTTCGAATTAAATCTTCGGTTTCCCACCGTCTCGTCCAAAGGTATACGGTATTTCGCAGCAAAAAAATAATCATTAAAATATTATTGACTTCGGTCTACAGACATTAGTAAACAGTGGCTTCACGCGAGTATCGACGGTCGCAACAGACATGGACATATCGGGACATACAATTCGCCAGCGGCTGAAAGAACACGGCTTCTACAATCGAGTTCCAGCAAGAAAATTTATTTTAACACCACGGCACAAACTGAAACGCCTGCAATTTCCCGAAAGGTTCTTGCATTTCGATTTGTCGCAAGTCGTTTTCGCCGATGAAAAAACTTTTCAATCAACGGAAGATGGACGATGCACTCTTTGGCGGTTAACTGGTCAGAGATATAACCCGGAAAATATTAGGAATAATCGATCGGCGGGCCGTATTAGCGTTGGCTTTTGGGGATGGATGAGTGCATCGGGCCCCGGTGAGCTGACGGAAATTTCGGACCGCTTGAATGGCGAATGCTATTTAGATTTGTTGGAAAACACATTACTTCCTACGGCCAGAAAGCACGTATGGGAGCCAATACACCTCGTCCACGAAAACAGCCCCGTGCATAATGCTAAAAGATGTCAAGCGTGGTTCCGCAATAATGAAAATGCGATTATCGAGATGCCGTTCCCACCGAAGAGTCCAGAATTGGACCCTATAGAAAATCTATGGGGTCTCATTGTCCAGGCCTGGGAGCCCGACACGCCACGCACATAGGAAGGCACTGTGAGGCACGTGGAACGCGTGTGGGACACATTCAGAGGGGGAAATGTATGTGCTAATATGTTATCTTCTATGCGACGCCGACTACAGGCCGTCATCGATGCAAATGGAGGCCACACAAGATTTTAAACAATTTAATATTTTTATTTTTTTTGTTGAATTTGTTTTTTGTTTAATAAATTTAAATATTTTCTTTGTATTTACTTATTTTAATTGTCACCAAAACCGTACACACCATGTAGGTACAGTACATATACAAAATTGAAATAAAGCACATACTTACACAAATTGTTGCCAATATTGTCATACATTATCATTTATTAACACGGAACAAGACCACAGAGATATATTTTATTTTCTTATTTTATGTATTTATTTTATTTGGAACACCAACAGCACGATATAAATATAATTAGGTATCTATAAGAATAACAATTTATTGTTTAATACAAGCACACACGCCAACAGACTAACACGACATTTAAACTCTAGGAAAATAAATATTAGTTAGGTATTTCACAAAAACGTAAAAGACATTACATTAATGCAGAGAAGGAATTAAAAATATAAACGGTGAAAAAAAATTAACAACGAACACACAACAAAGCAACAAAAGTAGGTGAACACATCTACGGCAATCTTACTTTTTATAAATGTTCAGTGACTTATGTACAATTGACGTGTTCATCAATTTTGTTGCTTTTGCTGTTCACCAACTTTTGTAACCTTAGTGTGTTCATGAATTTTTGTGGCCGACACTGGTCACCTACTTCTGATGCTTTATGTGTATATGACTTTTGGCGTTTTGAATATGTTCAGCTACTTTTGGCGGTGACTGTACAATAAAGGATATGAATAAAAATAAATAAATACTCTGCTGACTGCCTGGGTGGCGCAGTTTTATTACGGTATGATTGCAAAGCTGAGATCTCAGGTTCGAACCCTGGGTCGGGCAAAGTAATATTGGATTTTTGTATTCATTATCATCCCGGAGTCAGGAATTTTTGCCCGATATGGTGATAGGCTCGTCCCCTATCACATCGTGGGACGGAACATACAAGGTGAAACGTGGGTGTCCTGTTTACACATCTGCTTATCCCTTCTGAAAAAAAGGCGTGAGCTTATGTACGTATGTATGTATGTCTACTCTCAGAATAGCCTACAAAAGAATCCAATCTGACCAAAAAAATTGTTTATGACACTCAAAATCGAACAACTGCCCCTAAATTAGACATAGACAGCAAAAACAAATATTTATTGAGTATCAAAATAATGTAAATACAAAAAAAGTATTAATATATTAAGTGAATGCAAAAGCGATGTGATGCCGAATCTGGACACATGAAAGCATGAATGCCGTCGAAGCAATTAAAACTAGTTTCTATAAAAAAACCTTCCAAAGTGCTTGAATACGATTACCTGAATTAAAATATTAATCGCTACTTTAATGCCCGCACCGTGCAAGTAGGCATTAGACGGGCGGCGCATGTAAACGATATTTTTATATTAATATTTAATCTCACAACGGTTGTTGTTATCGGTTCATTGTTAATTTCGCAATTTATTGTCGCGACGGCGTGGTGCAACGCAACGGGCCTTCGAGGAAGTGGTGTTACACTGTCACGCTATACAACGCCATCTAGTTGGCAATTTGTGAACTAATGTTAAATATAATCGTTTAAAACATGTTTACCATTAAAAATATAGACACTTCTTGCCATAATTTTACTTATTTGTTACGAATAAACATATTTATATATATGCACATATAATTATATTTAATTCCACTCGACTTATATTACCTATATTGTTTGTACAAAGTCCCAAGTCCAAAACTGAAGTTTTTTTTTACGTGGAATTTATTTTTATAAAACTCTCCCACAAATCATTTTTTAGTATATCTAGTCTGGATCATTACAGTTTGAAGTATTTTTTAAATTATTAGAAAACTTTAAATTCAAAATAAAAGCATAGTTTAAAGTTCCTTTTTAACCCTATATCGATAGTTCAAAGGTCTGCTATAGAAGTGCGCCCGCAACCCTTAAACTTTCAACTGCGATTAGTCATGTCAGACACATAGCTATGGTCGAAAGAGATAATATTTCATTTCTGAATACTGTATTGTAGACTGTAGCAGGAGGCCGCAGGTTCGATCCCAGATTGAGTTATTAAAAATATTTTGAAACTTTGTTGTTTTTGTTAAAGAAGTTTGTAGTTTCTGTTAGTTTACTGAAAGTGGTAGAGTCCCTTAGACTACAGGAACGGTAGTCTCGACTGGTGTGGTACCACCGTCACATAAAATGGTAATGAAGGGATAACTTTTGCTGTCATCATTTGTTAAAACAGTAAGATTTCCGGATATAAAATGGATGGTACTAGGATATTGATCCGCAAGAATTACGACTACCAAACAGGATAGTGCGAATCCTATTATACTGGATGCAGGCTGCCTCCAACAGGTCACTGTGGAAATCATTGAGAGGCGTATGTTCAGCAGAGGACTTCCTTTGGCTGATGGATGGATAGATGAAGCGTGCGGTTTAGTTGCTCAGTCTGTGTATAAAAGGTTTCGACTAAACCAGCATATTTTTGGACCGGCTGATGAATACCTAGTTTAAATTGGACTGTGCTCATCAGACATAAATTCCGACGATTCAACAAAACATGCTGTGACCACACGACTCCTCATTCTAATTAAAATGTCGCATAACATACACACAGACACCGCAAAACGAGAACAAAACATGAAACACAAGACGTCCCGGAATATTAGCTTTATAATCCACGCAAATGATCTAAGAAAACCTACAAACATCTTTATGGTTTAGAACCGCCCTCACCGCAAGGGACGGAGAGTTGTGGCGATGCTTACAAACGGTATTATTTTGACGTAATTCTTGAGTTTACTGGTGGGGTAACCTGGCTTGGTTTGGGTGGAATTATTTTATAACTATACAGGGTATATCAAGACTGCTACCAATAACGAAGCGTTATATTATGTGTTCCCTTTACCGAATATTAATTATCAGCTGCGTATTCACGATCATTAGACAGACTACATTCACATCTTTAAAAATCTTTTGTAACTCCAACAAATAGATGTAATGCCATGAAACGTTTTTTACTCATATATTTGGATAAAAGAGTCTTAAAGAACAGTTGCAACATCCACAAACAACTTCCGTCTAAACCTAATACCGCAGATACAATTCCGAGCACGTCATTTAACCGTCTCTTATTGTATGTCTCAAATCTCAATAATGTCTCTTAAGGTACGTTTAACAGGGCATCTATATACGCATAATATACTCTATTTCTTTGCATAAAAATATAACATTTTAAATGAAACATATTTTTTATACTAATATTATGTAATTATCAAATAATATTCGACACTAACTTAAAAATTACACAATTTTCAACATCATACCATCCAATTCAATCGAATCCATCAGCCAAAGGAAGTCCACTGCTGAACATAGGCCTCTCCCAATGATTTCCACATCATAACATAACAAATTTTAATTACACAATATTCATCTGTATCAGTACATATACGATCCACTGCAGGGCACGAGCCTCCTCTACAATCGGGAGTACGATTGAGAGGGGTTATGCCATATAGTCTACCACGCTGGTCTAGTGAGGGGTTGGCGACCTAGGCTAAAAAAAAATAACTGAAATAGCAACACCTACAATCAACCTCCTTCTAAAACCAAAAAGACTCAATCTCTAACCCCGTAGATACAATTTAGAGCACGTCATTTTACTACACGTAGTGCAAGGCAAGTTAAACATTGTTCCGTTATAATGAAACTATTTTAATTCCAAAAATTCGTTTCTCAAATTTCACCCAACCGTTTTCTCTCTACCAAACAATTTTACATACTTAAAGATGCCAACCCGCACTAGGCCAGCGTGGTGGACTGTATGGCCTAACCACTCAATCGTACTCTCGATTGTAGAGGAGGTCATGTGCCCTGCAGTGGGCGTATATGGGCTGATACAAACTTAAAGATTATATAATTGCCAACATAACATCATATAACATTCTACCATTATCATCCAAAAACATATAAACACCAAATTGCGACTCCCACAAACAACTTCCGTCTAAACTTTACTAATACAGCAGATAAAATTCAGAGCACATTTTTACTGCACGTAATGCAAGGCAAGTTAAACAGTGCATCTGCATAACAATGCAATGCATTGTTCGCTAATAGACGTTGCGGTGCGAAACGCATTGTGGACGCCTTGAGGGAGATAATCCATCATGCGTAGGGATGGGGTTCGATGCGGTGAAGGGTTTTGTCGACAAAATTCCAGATGATTTTAATGTTTGCAATGTGACAATATTTTTAAGTATATAGACAATAATTAAGTTAGATGTTAAAAACATAATTAAGTATTTTATATCAAGTAAGTTATATAATTACTGAATGTATTTAGGTAATATTTATTTTTACAATTCCTCAATAATTGTATTATTTTTCACAAGAATTTCAATTATGTGTGATTGCATTAAACCATCGTGATGGATAAACTAGTCCCAAAAGAGTTAATATCAGACAGGGAGCGGATCATAAAATGATAAACCAGGTTATTCAGCACCATGGTTTGAAATTCGTTTTTATTTTTTTCCGATCAACACTATTTTGACCGAAATTTTTTACCGTTTATTAAAGTCACCAAGATTTTTTTTTTTCAAAATTCCTAGGATTTTATTTGTTGTAATTTATACTCTTTATTGTACATCTCTAGTTCCATAGTGAATCAATATAACAAATTAAAATGAAACAGTACAATTAGTGACCATATCGCATTGAGAGATTTCATCCTGGCAACCCTTGGATGAACAGGAATTGTTGGCAAACAGGTGTCTTTCGATAAAATGACATAAATCCTTTACTAGTACACTTACCAATAAATACACTGTACTACAAAAAACGGTGAAGGAAAACATCGTGAGGAAACCTGCATACCGTAGCGATTTTAAATAATTTCTACGGTATGTAAGTCCGCCAACACGCACTAGGCCAGCGTGGTGGACTATATGGCCTAACCACTCTCAATCGTACTCTCGATTGTAGAGGAGGCCCGTGCCCTGCAGTGGGTCGTATATGGGCTGATACAATACAATACAATACTACAAAAATATCAGTTCTCGTGCAAATCCTTATCGACATTAAACTTATCGATACAATTTGCCATCCTTACCACGACAAATCAAACAGCAAGCTATTATGTCATACGCACAATCGAAACTTTGCATGATAATCTAAATGATGGCGAAACACCTAATAAGGGCAGCTGGTGAGAAACGCACTCCAGTTAGGCCCAATTTGTCATTGCCAAAATCAGGATTATAGAATTTGCATAGTCTTGGGAACTATCTACGTGAGTTGAGGTAATTTATGGTGATGTATTGGCAGATCGATGTTTAGAAGGAAGTTGTTTGACTAGGCTGTACGAGTATATAGAGCGAAAAATAATATTTTATAACAATAAATTTAATGATATTGGATTTTTCTATTCATCATCAGCCCGGAGTCAGGAATTTGTGCCTGATATGGCGATAGGCTCGCTCCCTATCATCGTGGGAGGTAACACACAAAACGAAACGTGGGTGTCCTGGTTGCATCTATGCCTGCCCCTTCTGGGTAAAGGCGTGATGTTTATGTATGTATGTATCAATTAGTCATTAGTTGGTTTATTAGGTAGAGTTACAAAACAAAATTAAATATCACCGCAAGAACAAAATGGAGGTGCTTGACTACTAAATAATTCATTTTTAAGGTTTATTTTCTTTATCATTTTTATACATTAATTTATAGAGGAATTCGAAGATATTAAACTGAAACACGATTTTTATGACTCAATTTAAATACTTTAAAATTAAACAAACTAAATTTGAATCTGTTGAAATATCCAGTGGCTATACGGTTAAACATAATTTGCCTTGTTTCATGCCCTGCTTGTTTTAATCAATGTCTTTCCAACTCTACCAAAGTTTTTGAAGTAATTTACGGTGATGTATTGGTCTATGGTTAGTAGTAAACTGTTTGAATAGGCTAAATAGGACTAAATCAAATAAGCTATAAAAGTTTCCCTAAGGGAATATTATACATTGAAATAAAATATATTAGCAGGTTTTATTTATTTAAAAATTTAAAAATCTGTAGCAATGTCGGCAAAAACTGATTTATTTCAAATTAGTTTAACAACAAAAAAAAAAGTAGTAGTAGTATCTTCGAATATTGTATTATGTAGATATTGGTCGTTAATAATACAGAGTCCAAAAAAAAGTTAAATATATGTATTTTGTATTTTATGATATTCAAAAGAAGATGCATATGTCGGAGATATTTATTACCCTAAGAAAACAAAATGTTGAAGCAAAATAGAATAAATTGAAGTTCAAATAACACTTTACTTCTATTAATATTTAAATGAAAACAAGCTAAAGCAACTTTTTGTGATTAAATTCTACTTATAAAAATACCAATACAAAAATTCAATATAATATGTTACTATCAGACCACTCATGACAAATCAAAATAACCACAATCAATAATTTCCTTAACAATCTTGCCAACAATAGCTATTGCAAATTCTATCAACCACTGGTATATTGTGATCAACACTTTCCTTAAAACCTCACCGCACAATACGCATTGCTAATAATAAAGGGTTAAGAAACGGTAACAAGGATGTACTTAACCCTTCGCGCCCACCACAATAGATCAATAGCCAATAATCTTATAATAGCTGAACCCTCTCGATGGGTCTGAGCGGCCCCATCGGTTTTATTGAATGTTGTCGACGCAATCCGATTTTGTTTGAGATATTTAAATGTGAAACAATTGGGCTATTTGTATTTACCTTTGATAATAATATTAAACATAAGTAACCTCTTTCATTACTGTTTATATGTGTATATTTTAAATACGATCTTAAAGGTACTACAGATCCTACGGAGAGAAATTTAAAAATTCCTAAAATCTTGTAACGGGTATAATTAAGTATTTATAATGCCTAGAATTATTATTTACAAAAGATGGTGCCCATAAGACTTATTTTCTTAAATTTCAACATTCATTTCATCCATCCATCAGCCAAAGGAAGTCCACTGCTGAACATAGGCCTCTCCCAATGATTTCCACAGTGACCTGTTGGAGGCAGCCTGCATCCAGCGACGCCCCGCGACCTTCATTATATTAAAAACGTTACTATTCATTTATTAAAAATTAATACAGACAAAGTAATAACTCTAATACTACGATTTTTTAAAGTGTTTGCATCATTTTTTAACACTATTATAAAACATATCCTACAGTTTATTCATAAATAATAACTATACACAATAATATTAAATTCAAGTAAATAAACATAATATACTACTAATGTAATATTGCTTCACCGGGAAGTTTATAAAAAACTTATAAAATATATAGCTACCTATAGCTTTTATCAAGTGGTAGAGCCACGCTGTTGACAGCCATGACTAAGTAGGAATGAGCAGGCTCGTCCGAGGCGGTACCAATGTCTGACAGGACATCGACATAAAGCGACAGCTTCGCTGTTAGGTTCGGTGAGTGAGACTGCCGGAGGCACCATACCCCCTTCCTTTCCGCTCCCCTCCCTATGATGGGCCAGCAACACATCCATGATCCAGCATTGTGGATGTTCACTGGGTGATCATTCACCATCAGATGACCTGCTTGCTCGTTTGCCTGGCCTATGCATTTAAAAAAACCTATCCAAAAATATGTTCCTACACCAATGCACCACAATAAAGTAACACGCGCAACTATTGACTACCACCTACCATTCAAACCAACAAAAACACAATACAATAACAACCCTAATATTATATTTCATCGATTGTAAAGGGTAAAAAAACCGTATTGATTTTTTTCGTAGTGACAACGCGTGCTCGATAACATCTACAATGCGTCAATTGTAATGTAACTTGATAGTTTTTGCACTGACCATAATAAGCAATTGTGACCATTTTGGGGCAAATATTTCAATAAAGAAATATCTTTTTATGGCAATTTAATACTACTCATTCTGTTCTGGTATAAGCTAGTGGAGCTGATCACCTTAAAAAGTAATTTTTGGACAAAGATATAGATGATTTTGAAACACAATTTTTGTAAAAAATCAAATTCAAATATGCTTTAAGATAAATAAAATCTTACATCAATTTAAAATATGTTTGTCTGTACTGTGTATTAAATACACATACAAAAGTCTATAATACATATTTCAACAATAAATTTATAAGAATCAAAAGATGCTTAAACAGAAAGAAGTATTTAATGTGAACCAAATTATTATCAGAACAGACAATACAAATCCGTTAAATAACCAGAAATGCAAAGACGCTACCACTCCGTTGTCCCTCACAAACAATATCGCAATTAATAGCGAACTCGTCCCCGATTCTCACGATTTTTTTAATTACGACCCAGCAGATGTTTTGTTCGCGTTAAAAAATAATGCACCCGGAACAAAAATAAATTATTCACAAAAAAAAAACATCGAAACCGGTATACAATTAAGCGTAAAGAAATTACACAGGGACAACTGCGCCGGCCCTAATTATTCAACAAAGATACAGCTCACACGATACCAAGACTATGACAATAAACGAAATGAACGAAGAAAAAAATGCGACCCCATAATAGAATTTATGAATTAATTAAAAAATCCACTGTCCTTTCGATAATTCGCGAGTAAACATACTTCAAAGACTTTTATATGCAAAAATAAGGGAGGGATCGGAACCAGATATGCAAATGTCGTGCGAAGATGTCTGAAAAACAAACAGACGAAAAAACCGCTGTGTATAGCTTTGGTATAAATAAAAAATACACTTTTGCATACATTATACCCCTAAATTCTCACAAGGAATATGCAAATGTTTGATAGTTAATCTTTTATTTTAATGCCATCTTTTTGTTGGTCGCTCGGTTTGTAAGGGCTCGGATATTAATGATTTGGTCTATACTCTATGCAAATTGTAAGAAAGTGTGGGAATGATTTTTTGTGTTTTCTGAGGGTAGGATGGCCGTTGCAGAGAAATCTGTGGGTACGGAGATAAAACAGCGTATAGAAAAAAGGATTGTAATGTAATGAGTTATTAGGTAAATGTATTATATTAATAACAACATCTCTGATTGCTTTAATCAGAGCTTTTGTTATTAATATTGAATATGTGAAAATGTAATTAAGTTTTAATATTAAATTAGGAAGATTTTATGCGATTAAATGCGTTGCTAAAAATGAATATTTCATTTAGAATATTAAAATTATTAATTCTAAATTCCAACTCTGTGTTTTCAGAAGAATTTTTCTTCATTAGCAATTACTGACATATATCAATCATTTAAAACCACTATTGAATATGTTCAACATTTATTTTAGTAATTTTCATCACATATTTCTATGTAATCAACATTTTTATGATGAATTATTTATTTAAATAAATATCCGATGATTATGACATTAAACACTAATTGACATTTTTTTGTTACAGGTATGTAAAACATCAATAAAGCAGCCGTAAGTAACATTTTTCCAAATTAATCGATCTTTAATTTGCATAATTAAATCTGCCCCAGAATTAATTTGCATAAATCGGTCGTGTCTTTTTTTGTTAGCGACATCTATTAGTGAGTTATGGAACTTGGCCCTAGTTCTTACAATCTAAACTAGATGGCGCTGGCAACGCTCACGCAACTCGCGCGCATTTGGTAATTGTTGCGCAGACCACAATCCGCAACTTAATTCATACATTAATATTAAATGAAAATTATTGTGTAATGGGTACCTTTAAATTGTTTTAGCAAAGAATGGAAATAACTCATTTAGATAGTCCTCATTGATCCGACAAAAGTAAGAACCTTTTTTTATATTTTTAAAGCAAGCCATACAGTTACTAAGCGTAGATTTAGAGTTAGACACATTCTTTTAGAAGTCTTGGATACCCTGGAGGTAGTATTTACTCCTATCTCCTATTACTTTCCATAGAATATTATGTAATATCTTTTGTTATAATAATAATTAAATGATAAGACGATTTGAGACCTCTTGAAATGTTTCATAAAACTCATCACAACTTTAGTTACACATAATTGACGTAGGCTTAATCAAAGGACATGGTTTCTTTTTGTCCTAAAGGAATAATTCAAAATTAAGGTACTTTATATACAAAATAGTCACAGTATTTTTGATATCGGCCTGTTTTGAATAGACTTCAAATCACGTTACTTTTATCTTCTATTCACAATCTCCGATATAAGCTTAATAAACTATGATGTTTAATTAATAGTACGTGGTATTTCGCCTTTATATCCATAGAATAGATGTTTTTGCGCCAGACGTTGTAAACAATCTGTCAAGTCGTATGCTTTGTGAGTTTACCTCCGTAAGCTAAGTAAATTTGATGGAAAACCCAGCATTCATATTGTAGCAATTGTTTTTTTTTAAATTCATAGTCATAGTTTTATTTTTTGTAAATAAGGATGTACTTTTGTAAACACGAGTTACTTAATGAAACTATTGATGTTGTGACGTAATATAAGCTACATTGTGGTTATTGTCGACTATCGTAGAAACAGACCGGTTGGGGTACAACTTTCACAGAAAATTGATCTGAAGTGACGGTTTTGCTGTCGTGTTTCGGTGAGGGAGATTGCTGAATGCCCAATGTCCCCTTCTGCTATTTTTTTAGTTCCTTTCCTTTCATTTTGAGAACCTAGCAACGCGATTATGATCCCACTGTTACAGTCGTTCATAAGGGGTGGTTATTACTTACCATTTCTTACGGTCACAGCTGGTCGGAGACGTATATGTATGCTGAAAAGGCACTAAAAATTGTAACGAGTTGGCTCTCTTCAAACCTTCTCACACTCAATCTTGCAAAAACAGTCTATATGCCTTTTACGTTAAAATATTCCGCAACAAATGCTCTCAATTCCCACACAATTAAAGCCCATGCCCATGATTGTCTTATAAATTCATCTAGTGCACCGTGCAACTGTCCAAAATTGTCAAAGGCAACTACAGTTAGATACCTTGGGGTCGACATCGATACCACATTGAGCTGGAAGCCACATTTACAAAAGTTAACTTCACGAGTCCGCAAGCTCTTGCCCATCTTTCGGAAACTGAGAAACTCTGCAGATTTTAGTTTATTAAAATCTGTTTACTGTGCTCTATGCCAGAGTTTGCTTACATATTGCATAACAGTATGGGGTGGAGCTTCCAAAACGAATCTTCTATCACTAGAACGATCACAAAGAGCGGTCCTAAAAGTGATGTGCTCTAAGCCGTTTAGATACCCTACCTCAGACCTGTACAATGATTGTAAAGTCCTGACGGTTCGACAGCTCTTTATCTTACACACTATCCTCAGAAAACATGCCACACTCATATTTAAAGCAGATTGTACGAAAAAGCGCCGCTCATATAAAGTGTGTACTACTTATAAGTCAAATACCGCCACTGCCCAGCGACATTACCACATTATAGGGAGCCATCTCTATAACAAAATCAATAGGATATGTAATATATTTCCGCTTACTAGAAAGTCCTGCAAAATGAAAGTACAACAATGGCTACAGTTCTTAAATTACGATGAGACAGAAGACATAATCAAATTATCTATTATTTGAACACATGCTGATATTAGCTATATTTTTGGCAATTTTTGTAATTTTTTTTTTTTTTTTTGTTGTGTATACCACTAGTTTTATTATTAATATTTTATTCCTTAATTGTTAATTGTGTTAAATAGCATGTATCACGTTCTTTCCGACTACAATGTAACTCCCTTTGAAACATGTTGTAAAGCGCTAACATCCAAAACTCAAGTTAACTCTTACCTTGGATGTTAGAGTGTAATTTTTATCCTATCTGCTGTTATATTGTATTACATATAAGCGACTCATAAAATGGATTATGTACAAACTTTCTTGAAAATAAAGATATTATTATTATTATTATATTATTATCATTTGGGGAGTAATTTGGTCACTCATCGAACCCAAACCTTAGCAATAAAGTAATGTAAAAAAATGACTTATTCTGACCTAATAAAGTGACCGTAACTTGGTAATATATCTATTTATATATATCATATATTTGTAACCGATCGATGTCTGTACATGGAAGGTAAATGAGAAAAACTGATATGGGGGGACTATATTGACGTAATAGAACCCAAAACAATGATTTAGAGGGATGAAATCGTGGGATGAGGGAGGTCCGATATTTTTTTTACTTTTTCGTACTGCAATGGAGGGGATGGGCCTGGATTACATATCTTGAGTGAGAATGAGACGGGACAAGGAATATAACGGGACGGGATGGGATTTTTTATAAAAATAACAACGCAAACGGAGTTGCGAGCAGAAGCTAGTATATATACATATATATAATAAACTGTTTAAGTACTTTTTCACAAACATTGCTTAGTAGGCCTAAAGGAAATTAACCAGCAATAACTAATAAATAATAAACTGGCTGTTATAAATCAAAACTGTACAATTTGGAATATTGACAACCTCGCCGATTGAGTTAATGAAGTGTTAAGGGGTTCCGGGTTCGAATACAGAACTTAATTATGTTATTGAAGGTATCTCAAGGTTTGTATGATGAGGAAGAGTTTTGCAACTGGTGGTCAAACACTAAGGTCATATAACTGAATAGCCTGTAATTAGTGCCTAGTGTCTATTAAATATATAAAATAAAATAAACACACCCAACAGTCACATACATAGTCCTGACCCCACACTAAGATCAATTAAGTCTTGTGTCGTGGGTATCAGGAACTACGAGAGACACCATGAATTACAAAGCAATGCTTGGCATTTCACTGGGTTCGCCATCCTGACACATACGGTGCTAAGTCTCAATATGTCTCGTTTACCCTGGCTACAACGTCCTTTAAACTTGTACACAACAGTGCATTTACACTGCTGTTTGGCGTCAAACTGCGCTGCACTTACAGTATACTATATTTTATATGTCACTGTATTACCAATATAAAGAAAATCAGTAGATACAAAAATCATGCCTCTGCTGACTGCCTCGGTAGCGTAGTGGTACTACGGTACGATTGCAATGCTGAGGTCTCGGGTTCGAATCCCGGGTCGGGCAAAGTGATATTGGATTTTTCTATTCATTAGCAGCCCGGAGTCAGAATTTGTGAAGAAGAATTTGTGCCCGATATGGCGATAGGCTCGCCCCCTATCACATCTAGGGACGGAATATACAAGGCGAAACGTGGGTGTTCTGGTATCACCTCTGCCTACCCCTTCTGGGAAAAAGGCGTGTGTTTATGTATGTATTACAAAAATAATAGCTTTATCACGCATATTAACACAATTTATTGCGTTAATATTACAAACCACCGCCAATTCAGTAGTCACGATATTAAATGAATATTTTAATCCAATTGTTTCTTGTAACGAACAAACCAGTTCTGATGACCTTGCCAAAGCCAAACGCGAGATGATAATCGATCAAGCGCTAGTGTATCGCTGCGTTCCATTGAGATAAATAATTAAAACAACCACACAGTCCTGAGTTCGTTTCCAAATCCTATTAATTCGACTTTGTGATTTAATTTATTAAAGGCAAGTTAAACATTCCTCCAACATTGTCGCTGTGGAAATCATTGGGAGAGGCCTATGTTCAGCAGTGGACTTCCTTTGGCTGATGGATTGGATTAGACATTCCCGGAGACTCGCTGAGCTTCAATGCTCGGTGTCATTACAATGCGTTCTGTTGATCCTGGCTTACAGGAGTTGCAGTGGTGTGTGTGAGGGTAGGACAGTCTCCTAAAAAGTCTGCAGCCCAGTTTTATATCTTGTGTCGTAATTAAACGCAATGAATTACAGAAATATTCACTGGTAAGGTAGCTATTTCTCGTCACTCAACGCTATTATGCCGGCCTATTAAAAAACGACACGTTCATAGCACGGTCATGGTATGCTACGTTGACTACAACGTAGCATACCATGGTATGGTAGTAGGTAGAGGCCCTAATCTCTCTAAAGTCTACGTTTATTTTTAATGACGTAAATTAAATACATACGACTGGTAATAAACTAGCAATTAAATTAAATACAATAGTCTTAATTAACACGTGAAAATAAGATTTTTATTTAAAGATTAAGAAGATTTTTCTCTCAACAAAAAATCTGGATAAAATAGAACGGAAAATATTTTAGTGGATATTAAATTAATTAAAAATAATTTTAAAATAAATTTATTCGAAAATGCCACTGGTGACTAATACAACGGAACATATTTATTTTGTTAATGTGCAAAAACAGAACAAGAATAATAAATGATAATTTAATTAAAACAAAACCATCCAAAAATAAAAACGATTTAATTAAAACGAAAATCATTTTATAAAAATAATCTTGTTAATCTTTCCGCGTAAGTACGAAAGTGCCGAACTGCCGGAGCAAGCGCTTGAACACACACAAATCACCAACACGCTCACACAAACACACTCAATTACTTGCACACACACAAACGCTATGAAATATTAGTTGCGAGCCATGTGGTAGTTTGTTGTGTCGAGTATTTTGACGAATTCCGAATAGAGCGGTGTGCGTTGTTCCATCCGGGATGTTAGATGCTAAGTTTGTTTTTTAAATAATAATGAAAATAAATATTAAGCTAACTAAATGCAAATTAATGCAACTTGAACTAATATGATTTTATCACATACATTAAACATTTTATTGGAAGAGTGTCTTATTATTGCAGAAAAAAAAGGGCAAAGGTTACTTAACTTTTTATATAAAAGTTATAGTATTATGAAGATTGTTAATATTTTATTTTAGGAACATTATTAATACATACACATGCTAAATGATTTCTAGCCCGTGAGATACTTATTACTATGATATTAATTTTGCTTCATTTGGAACAACAAACCAATCACATCTATCAAAACTTATGCCATATTTCAAAACACTGACATATCGCATATTACCAACTTCCACACAAAAATTCGAAATTTAAATTAAATAAAAACTGCGAACGCTCAGCCTAGCTAACGCACTCGTCGCCTCAGTGACGCTCCGGCGGGGGCCGCGGGGCGGGGCGGGCCAAACCTGATTTTCGGTCTATGCTGACCTTGTAGCGGGCACGTATTACATCATAATATTTTATAATGCATTATTTCGATACCACTCTCAAATGATTTCCAACTTTGAATACCAGTGATAAGGTTTAAATTAGCGTGGTAACAATGGTGTTTACGACATTGCGTGTAATTTTCGCGTACTGATAGATACTCGTCTAACTCGGCTACCTACGCTAGGTTTTTCCGGCAAAGCTTTCCGCGTTTGTTTAACACTCAGATTTGATTTGTTTTGATTTTACAAGCGTCGGTTGCGTAAACACAGCTCATCAAATCTTAGTTTAAGTTGGAGTGTTTAACTTTCGATGTTTTGTGGTAGCGGTGATGCTTCGTGGGTGTAAGGAAAGCCGCAGGTTCGATCCAACGAGACAAATTCTCATGATAATGTTAGATTGAACATTTTCAAATACTCATTATATAGATACTGATCTTAAAGAGAGTTCGGGTCTTTGTATCTATGTGTTGCACAATATTTTTGCATTTTTTTAAGCTCATAGTTCAACTTCTCTCTCTTTCTCTTCAGCCACAGGAAGCCCACTGCTGAACATAGGTCTCCCACAATGATCTCCACGAGTTCAATTCATTTCAGTTCTCATAGCTCAATCAATATAATGTTATTTATTAGTGGAACTTTACTGGATTTTGTAACATATTCTTTTGTTATGCATATGACAATTTCTCTGTTTGTTACCCAAATAACAAATAAATAGAATAAATTAATTTATTACACCTCTGCCTTAGAAAGACGTGGGTTCAAATCCAGCACGCAAACACTATGTCTAGTCAACCTTTACCACGCCTTGGTAACCAAAATAAAAATTATTTTAACATTCTCAAAAGACACTTGTTATTAATCCCAGCAGTGGGCTTGACATAACCTTTTAAAACGTAACTCACATCATGATATAACCACCACATATTAGTATAATATTATAATCATCTTATAATTTTTAACCGTTTATAATTACAGCGATCGGTCGCGCTATTACGACTAAATTACCCGCTTAATGCAATTAATATGTAGTAAATATTAAGCAAGTAGTTTTAGTATATATCCAATCCAATCCATCAGCCAAAGGAAGTCCACTGCTGAACATAGGCCTCTCCAAATGATTTCCACAGTGACCTGTTGGAGGCAGCCTGCATCCAGCGACGTCCCGCGACCTTTACCCTTACCTTATAGTATATAGTTGTATATACTAATTTGGACTAAAAAGGAAATCCACTAAGGACTTACGCCGGAGATCTAAAATTTGTTAATACTCGCGTCCGCTCGGAAAGCGACCGCGTAAATGTGTCGCGTTTCGGGATCAGCTTGTATCCCGTTACATTCAGGCCGACATAATTGCTTCGACTGGCGAGAGATAAACGTGTAAAAAAGGTGAATAGTCTTATCTAGATTGTATCTACGATCAAGCATTGTAGTCACTGCTGTTATAAAAACGTTCTGCAATAGTTAGTCGATAGCAAAACTACAAAACATTGTAGTCAGTCTACTCCAATGGAATATAATGAGGTTCTGTGACAGCCTCCGTGGCGTGGTTAGACGCCACTTTGAAACGAGAGGCCGCAGGTTCGATCCCCGCACCAACATAAATGTTTGTGTGGCCCACAAATATTTGTGTCGGGTCTGGGTGTTTGTGAGACCGAAAAGTCTCTCGTAGCTTCTGATACTCACGACTCAATACTTAATTGAACTTAATGTGGGGTCAGATCTATGTATGTGACTGTTGGGTGTATTTATTTTATTTATTTATGTATATATGCATGTGCATTTTTTAAAGCTATAAATGGCGAGACGTGTATGCCATTCGCCTGGTGGTAAGCGATACGACCGCTCGTGGACAGTAGCAAAACCAAACACCATGAATTACGAAGCAACGCTTGACATTCTCGCACGCCATCCTGAGACATAGTCAAGTCTCATAATGTTCAGTAGTTACTCTAGCTACAATACAAACCGGAACACACAAGTGAATTTACACTGCTGTTTAGCGGGAGAAATAGACATTGCGGTGTAGCCGCCCAGGTCTCTTACATATGGGAGACCTACCACCTTGTTAGACTTCTGCAGACTTCACTCACAGGGGCTATTGGTAAAGAAAATTAGGACAAAATTATAAGATTTATATGAGACTATGAGTTTGTGGGAGGCCAAATACCCGTTTCCTCCCGTCGCGTTTCTTTCCCTTTTCTCCCCAATTTTGAGAGGTTGGCAATATACTTATAAACTAGGTGTTCTAGATTATGACGTGATAATTAGTTACCATCATGAGTCGACTGCGCGTTTGCCGAACTAATAAAAAAAAATGATTCATTATCTAGCATTTTCTCATGCATACAAGTTTTATGACATTTCCTTCGGAATGCAAATAACCGAAACTAGTAAAAAAATATCAATTTTATTATTCATAATTGTGTTTAATTCGGAGGTCATCTTGAGATCATCGACATTTCGACGATTTGCGTCCGTTTATACTTTATATCTGAAAATGCCATCTATATCTAGATTTAAGACACCAGTCCTTTTAAGGCTAAGTTAGATAATAATTGGGTAAGTCAGTGTCTGTATTTAATTTATTGTTGGTATACTTTATAAAGTGGTAGAGCCACATTGAAGTTAGTATCTGTATCAGCCCATATGCGTCCCACTGCAGGGCACGGCCCTACAATCGAGAGGACGATTGAGAGGAGTTAGGCCATATATTCCACTACGCTGGTCTAGTGCTGTTGGCAGATTATACATACCATGGAAGTTATTACAAATCGCCATGGTATCCAGGATTCCTCACGATTGATTTATCCAAAAATAGGGTCGACCAGGGTGGGACTGTCTTAGTAAAAACAAATGTGAAGCAAAGGCTTTGCTCTTGTGTTTCGTCCGGTGTTTGAAATTGACGAGCATCCTCAATAACCCTTTTCCCCTCCCATGCTCACTCATTTGAGAGTATCGCAATGCTTTTAACATCTAAGTGTAGTAGATGTTCATGGGCGGTGGTTATCACTATCAATAGGTGAATTATTTGCTCGTGATGGTTGTATCATCCATCCATCAGCCAAAGGAAGTCCGCTGCTGAACATAGGCCTCCTCCAATGATTTCTAAAGTGACCTGTTGATTTGACGTGACGGTTGTATGCAATACGTCATGAAAAAAAAACAAATACGAACGTATTCCCCCCTTAAAGGCCGGCAACGCATCTCCATGCCCCATGGTGTGGTAGATGCTCATGGGCGGCGGTGATCACTTACCATCAGGTGACACGTATGCTCGTTTGCCCACTATAATATAAAAAAGTAATTTTAACATGACAGAGTCGACGTAAGTTCTCTAATACAACCTGCGCGTTCTACACGTATTACACGGCTTTTAAAATACATAAACAAAATCTCACTTAAAATATCTAAACGTACATAGTAACGAACAAGCAAAAGTCAAGGCCAAGATTAGTATAAAAATTCACACTAAAATGTTACTTATAAATTATACTAGTGAAAGACTACCCAACCGAAACGGGTCGCTCAAGGTCATACCTCCTCTCTTTTCTATAAATTAAATCGCGCATGTTCATTTCCGCAGACCAAAAAGCTATTAGCGAGCATATAAATTATTTTTTTCCCGCCACATATATTTTTAATTAATTTAAGACGATAAAACAGTAACCACAGCCACCATGCTACGCGAATGCTAACTTTTTGCGAGTTTACAGCACAACAATGCAATAAAAAGCAAAACTTTCGTTATCACCACTAAAATTACATAAAAACTATCATTCATTTCGACAACTACACGTTTTTTGAACGCATGCGCCGCCATCTTGTTTTTTGTTTCAATAAAAACGGCGCGAAAAAATGGCGGGATTTTTTCAACTCTTTTTTTCTAGCGAATATGTTATTCTGTTTTTATAGTATTTTTTCAAACAATACTGGGTCACTGTGTTTCTGTCCTTTAACAGGTTTGTGACTTAAATTATTTAAATTTCTGACTCATTTTGAACCGTTAACTGCAATATTTATTATCTGTGGAAACGACCGTTTAATGTATTCTAATGTATGAAAATGTCTTCACAATTAGGGCTTGATTTCTTTTTTGTATGTTTTTTGAAGTGAGGTTAAAAATAGACATTTATCGCTTGTCGATTCTCGAAGCAGAATGTATTAATAAATTATACATTTTGTAGATGATCAGTTTTAGTAATTTGGATACTTAATGATTTGATTTCCAAGGGCAGTGTTTGAGGTCAATGTTCCTTGACCTACAGCCTCTTAGACGCGCTATAAGTAGGTCTTAATGACTCTTCAGTTATTTTAATGTAATAGGTAGCCATCTTGTAATTTGGGATGGTGTTAAATTCACCTTTGCGCATTACTCAGTTACCAATTACAGACGAAAATATTTGAGCAACTAGTCATCTTAACATTAAGTTATTTCTGTTTAAGTATTGACGAATAATAGACAAAACCAACTTCAAATAGGTTCAGGGGATTAAATCACAATCTATGAATATTAAAATTTTGAATAAGAACTTTGTATGTAATGACGAAGGAAATGATGTAGCGCCTTTTTGCCTGCATCAGGATTTCTAATTTAGTAAATAGGTATTATAATGAAGTAATGAATAAACTATTGCATCATCCTCGTCGTCATTCCAGTCCATATTTACCCAGTGCTGGGTATATGACACTTCTATACTACACATCTTTTGTCTTACTTACGCATTGAATTATTACACTAGAAGCTTCGATCAAATTATATATCTAAGACTACAGGACACACCGATTTCTGATTCTGTCTCTATCACTCCTACACACTCACACTATCTTCCTTCTCACTCGTTTGGTCTACAGTCGTGGTTGGTCTGCTCCAGTGTAGTACCTCTGATTTTCCAACACCCACTTTGCCCTGCATTAACTACATCATCAATCTTTACTGTACTGTATCTGCTCATATATTACTAAGCATTGGAATCCTCCACAACCGAGAACTTAATAGAGAGAGCTTAGTCCAACAAGCTGGCCTAGTCCAGGTCAAAGGACTTCACCGACCGAACTTAGGGCTTACTCTATACTCCGATACGAAAAAAATGAGCATAGGACCTCTCTCCACCGAGAATTTTATTGAGAGGACTTAGTCCAACAAGCTGGCCTAGTCTGGGCTGGAGGACATCACCACCCATCTAGCAAATCCTGGGGGGTTAATCTATGCTCCGACACGAAAAAAAGAAAACTTGTTTATTAATCACAACATGCGACGTACATATTCAGTAGGTATTAGCAAAATTTCTTAAAGCTAGAATGAGTAAATAATAAAAATAGTATAAGTACAATAAATACGCAAATAAATACGCATGTCATGTCACGTCGTAGCCATAATGTGGGTGATCACTCAGCTTAATGTTGTACTGCGGCGTGAACCGCAATACAACGCTGATTTTCATGAGCATGACGTCAATTGCATGTTCGAACGTTCGAAGTTCACGTATAAGTAATAAGTTTTCCACTTCTTTAAATCAATAGTATTCTTTATTACACTTATCATTTCCTCTGAACACAATCTATGGTTATGACGTAAGATACGAGCATTCGAAGATCTTGTACAGTAGGGACATTCGTATCGTCATGAATCGTTCGAACATTCGATCGATTGTCGGAGCTGATGAGTTTAGATAAATAAGTACACTGGCGAACAAAATTAACAAGGATTATTAATAAGCATATTTAAACAGTACACACGACAGTATATAAAAAAAAATATATTTCAAGAGACGAGCGGAAGGAAGTAAATCAAAACATAGACAATATAACATAACTACCATAGACAATGTTTGTTTAACATATGTCAGTAATACTGGCACTTACTCAATAAACTGCAATATTACTAACATCTACTAACCCCCCTTATCTTCCTCTTGACTTCTCTGTTAGTGCTTACATAAAACCCAACACAAAGACACCAGCATCAGCGGTACCAATTAGCAGTATTGTGTATTAACGACCACACTAAATCTATGAATATGAATCAATGTTTTTGCCAGCCAATCTGAGTGATTGACGCGTGAGCATTAGGTGTAATACGTGCTTCTATGCTACAGGAGTAGGGTGACCATGCTGTGTGTAGTTCTTGGGATATTCCGTTTTTATATACCTGCTTTGGTATTAGTGGATATAAAGGCTTTAGTAATGACAAGAATTTAAGCGTATTGAGTGGAGTCAGTCAGTCGTATTGACTGTACTATATAGGCAGTATTAAATAGGAACAGAATATTGTAATATTATTAATGTTGTAATATTATAAATAACATTATAGTTGGTCTTGATACAATGAACAGACTTCTCGTGTCGACGCAGGATTAAGTTAGTTTTTGATATTTCTTGGATACATGATAGTATTATCAAAGATTAGGGTAAGAATAAGTAATCTATAGAATTCCGGCCGCGCACTATTTCCTTAAAATGGATGTTCAATACTATTATTCCTAATTACTTCATTATTCTATTGCATCTTTGTTTTCCATTTCGATAAAACAATATTTGCTACAAACTAAATTAAGAATATTAATAGAACCATCTCCCAAACTATTCATTTACCATGGTCACACTATCAACAGGTTTTTGGCTAAAGCGCGCCCGGCTCTGACCTCACGATCCTTACAAAATAATTCTACATAATATTCTTGGGCATCAAACATCTGTCATCATCAACTTAAGACTTGCTATCACACCGACGCGTAACGAACTACGATCTATGTAGGGAATGGAACGTTCTCAAACACGTTCGAAATTCAAAAATATATATTTTTATATAACGGTGAAGGAAAACATCGTAAGGAAACCTGCATACCATAGTGATTTGTATAAATTTCTATAGTATGTAAAAGTCCGCTAACCCGCACTAGGCCAGGGTGGTGGACTATATGGCCTAACCACTCTCAATCGTACTCTCGATTATAGATGAGGCCCGTGCCCTGCAGTGGGTCGTATAAGGGCTGATACAATACAAAAAAAAATATTTTTATAAATATTTTTGAATTTCGAATGTGCTTCGAAAACAATAAACTATGAAGCGAGCACGAAAAGCGTGACTTTATGGCTACCAATGCTGAGAGTAATCATCAGGACAAACGGCTTTAAATGTCCTCTGAGCTATGAATAGACGTATTCTTAAAATATGTTTTATAAGAAATTAATGATAAAAATATTATAATGATACAATTTATTGTCCGTGCGAATAATAAATCATGTTAAATTCAACGGAAAATGTGTAATTTATACAGAGATTTTCACATAATTGTATTGTTAACTAGAATAAATATTTATTTTCCTTTTAAGATTTTTCCTAACAATAGACATCATGTGGTTAATTATATTAAAATAATAATTTATTTCTTACTCTAAATTTAGTTAGTGCTTAGTAATTACAAAATATATTTATAGTTATGTATTTTTTTTTATTACTTGCTAAAGCAGGCCGCTTCTAATAGCTTCCTGTAGCAATCTTTAAATAATGAATAAATAAATAAACTCACCTAATAGCCACATTCATAGTCCTGACCCCACACTAAGATCAAGTCTTGTGTCTTGGGTATCAGAAACTGCGAGAGACTTTTCAGTCTCGCATACACCCAGACTCGTAAAAACACTTGTGCTGCACACAAATAGTTGTTTCAGTGCGGGGATCGAACCCACAGCCTCGTTTCATAGCCGGCATCTTACCAACAGCGCCACGGAGGGTATCTTTGGGAGAGGCCTACGTTTATCAGAGGATTTATTGTAGCATAGAATTATGATAATCAAAGAACACAGTTATCATCGCGTAACATTACTTCTTTACTTTATATTTGGATATTAGTTCCATATGGCGTCAAACCCTGGACCCCAGGAGCTAAATTTCGTGTAACTCATCATAATCTATACAAATATCTTCACTACGAATTGACCTACTGATTCAAATCCTGTCAATCCTGTCATCATCATCATCATCAGCACTTCCGCGTCTACTGGTGGACATAGGTCTCTCCTATGGCACACCACTTGGCTCAATCTTCAGCACATTGTCTCCAACCGCTGCCAGTCAACTTACTTAAAACCAGAATATTGTCTATTACAACACAGTGTAAAAGCAGCCCTGTCTAATTGTGTACTAAACATTTCCACGCGTTAAGAAGCGTTTAAGTCGAAACGTAGCCGCATCTAGGAGTATTTTCCGGGGTGGACTGGCCCCGGGGGTTTAATACAATACGGCAAATGAGCAATCAGGTCACCTGATGGATGTGATCACTTGGCGGCAGTGATGAGTGACCACTTATCACTGCCGCCCAAGAACACCCACAAGGCTTGGTTCATATAATAAAGCCATTAGCCAAAGGAAGTCCACTGCTGAACATAGGCCTCTCCCAATGATTTCCACAGTGGCTTGTAACTAAATAAATACATCCAACAGTCATATACATAGTTCTGACACCCTAAGATCAAGTCTTGTATCGTGGGCATCAGAAACTACAGACTAGAAAAAATTACTTGTGGTTCACACAAACATTTGTCTCGGTGCGGTGATCGAACCCGCGGCGTCTAGTTTCACAGTCGGTGTTTAGCCAACTGCGCCACGGAGGCTGTCAAATATGTACATACTTATATGTTGCGGCCCATCAAATTGGGAGTGGAGAAAGAAGGAAAAATGATGGGAAGTTTGTAACTATAATTTTCATTAAGCAAAAACGATTGTCAAAGTTAGACAAACTCCGTAGCTTAGTTGGTAAATAAACTGCCATTCCAACTAGAAGTTGTGGATTCGATTCCCGCACCGAGGCAAATTGCTCTCCACAAATTGTTTTGATGCTGGGTGATGGAAGACCGAAAAATCTCTCGCAGTTTCTAATACTCTCACGAATTATGTTACTGTGTGAACAAGACATTTATACATATTTTATTTTAAATACGCTAGACCATTTATAATAACCCACCCTTAGACCATTGCTATGGTATGTAAAGTCCAAAATGGCCAGCGTGGTCGACTATGGCTTAACCCCTAACAATCGTAGAGGAGGTCTATGCCCTGCAATGGGACGTTGGGTTTTTTTTTTATAGTCCGTTAGCATGCAGACGAGAATGAAGCCGCCTGATGGTAAGCGGTCACCGCTGCTCATGAACCTTCGCAGTGCCACGGGTCTAGCACAGCCAGGTCGCTGCCTACCGCATGGAGAGTACTCTTTAAGCCTCGTTTCAAGAAGGAGCCTGGGCTAGAGTCTAGGCCAATAGACTGTTCATAAGATTTCAACCCATTAATCTCGAAAATCAATAATGTAGGCACTTATAGGTTCTGCCCACCACTTCTCAGTTCCGTCTTCTCAATGTATGACATCACCTTCACAAATAAATCATTATATAATTTTAAGAGTTTGTTATTTGTAATTTTCGTGCGGTTTCCACGTCATCGTTGAGGAAAATAGTTTTAATCATTATGTTACGTAAAAGTTATTGGTTTCTGACGATTAAAACTTAATAACTGAGAGTTGTACGTCAATGGTACGATTGTCGTATTTAAATCGTCTATAGATTGTCTACGATCTTTCGGCGTCCGAATGCTGTGATGCTGTTGTCAAAATATCAGGAACAGTTTTTCTATCTTCACATTTTGTTATACTGGACATGTTGATAATATTAGATTACGAGTATAAATGTTTTGTTTATAATATGAAAACAATCTTAAACAATGCCTTTAGTAGATATTTTTAAATTTTATTTGTAGTTCGAAATTTCGCCGAATTTAACCCCCTGCTCCGTGAACATGTTGGCAGTCGCGTCTGGTCCGTTAAAACAGGCCTCCACGCACTTTGAAGCATTACAACCATATTTTTCATGAAATTTTCATTTTTCATTAAACATTTTCATGTTCTCCAAACAATAGATCATAATGCTCAGTTTCCGCATGCTATTAACATAAATACATACGGAATAATTAATATATTTAGTAGCTATGTATTTACTACCTTTCAACTAATATTTAGCGGGGCCTTGGGATTTTTTGTGTACTCGCCAAATTACACGTTACCAGAGTTAATTCACACATTAAAATCATTATAAATTGATTATGTGCTAGTGGTTTTGATAGAGCTTGGAGGTCAAGGATCGATTCTTGGGTAGGAATCGCTGATTTTGGAATTACAATCTTGCAGGCTTAATAGGTTACTTCTATCGTTGTCTACTTCGATAATCTCTCTTAATCTCATTTCATTCTCTATTTTCATCAGTTTTGAAGAGGAATACGGATGTAGTGTAGAGTACTTTGCTTAAGGTAGGCAGCGACTTTGTTGTGCTGGACCCCTGGCACTGCAGAGGTCTATGGGCAGTGGTAGCCGCTTTGCATCAGGCGGGCCGCTAGCTCGTCTGCCTATAACGGCAATAAAAAAAAATAAAAAACGTCAACCAATTTTTTGCGCTTGGATCATTGTATGTATACCAAAGTCATTAGAAACTATAGCTGGTGGTACGAGTAGAATGGTCGTATGATCTTCCCGGATTGTCACCATACATATACAGGCATACCATCCACAAGTTTCAAGCTTATCTCTAAAATATATTTAATCTGCTTGCATTCTGTAACTCTTAGTCTACGTCTATATTTCAAATTTCGTGCACCTCATCCGCTCCTTCAATTGTCATTAATCTCATGCCAGTCTATGTACTAAACAAACATGTGTGCAATTTATATAGCGAACTAAAGCTTGGTATTCAACCACATGTGCGCAACACTTGTCTAGCCGACAGCTCTGTCACTTATATTTCATTTATCGATGTGTAGGCGGGGAGTTGTGTGGACATGCCTTTATTTAAAAATGTCGACGCTAGTTCCAGAATAATTCACTTGAGGCTATGATGTTCTGGTTAATTTGTCCAACAGTTGAATTACCTAAGTTTAAGAGGGGGGAAATTGGTAGAAAGTTAAAATTCAAATCTTTAACGCTTTATATGCTGTGGGATAGTTACCTGATTGGTGACATTATTAAACAGGGCGTGAAGAAGCAATTGAGAAATTTTATCGTAATTATAGACTATCCATTGAATCACTGCAACTTCAATCAACCAGGATAAACAGTGACAAAGATTGATCACACGCACACTAGGCACTGAAGCTCAGTAAGTTCCTTAGATCCCCGACTGTTACTGTTTAGGTGACAATCTATCTAGTCAGCACTACATCCACAGTCAAATATTGAAATTATCATTGAAATTCTCCAAAACAGTACAAAAAAGCAAATACTAAACACTTTTTACAAATCCCAATCAACCTCAAACTCAATGATGGATGTAAATTGTCGCAATATTGTCAATTGATTCATTTAATAGCTCTTCCGAGACCTTCACGAGGTTATGCCACGACACGGGCCGGTGGAGACCAGTGGTTCGTACTCGGTCAAGGCAGATTTCTTTTCCTATGGGTTTTTATAGATTGGTTAAATTATGATAATGCACCTGGAAAGGGCAGTCCAGAAAGAGCAGCTACCAGCGACGAGCGCTTATGTTTCGCCTCTTTGACCAATCAGCGAATGGTTTTTAGTTCAAAAAACGATGTTGAATAAATGGCAAATTTTTGGGGATAGTTTTCACATGAAAGACCTTTTTATACAGGTAAAACAAAATTGTAAAAGCACATCTCAAGCGCAGTGCCTCCTAGACAGAGTACAGAATGACGTAAACTAGTATAGTCATTTCCACCTTTCTCCCTTTCACCCATTCTTAGAGACACGCAACTGTGGCATGTTTTGGGTACATCTATTATAAGTACCATTTCGCGCAAGTATTATTATTTCATCTGGTAGAAGAACACTTCTGCAATTGTATGATTAGGTACAGTAAATAGTAACATTAGCCAATTTTATAATGTCATGTCCACATGTTCCCATTGCTCTAAAGCATGGCGGTAGTAACTCAACACACGAAATCGATGCAAGCATTCCTTTACGGTCGAAAGGTCTCGCGTTTGGGAACGAGGAAAAAAACCTTTCTAAAATTTGAGCGAACAACAATTAATAGGAACGGAAAACGACAAGTTGTTTTGGAGGAAGTGCGACGGGAATTCATTTCAAGTACCTTTGAATCTGAGAGTATTTTTTGACAATCTTAGTGGTTTAAATTTAATGAAATTCCGAAATTGTGAATTCCATAACAATAAAATATAAAAAGTGTCTCTTTCTAAATGCTTTTAGTAAAATAGATCGATAGGAATTTATTTCAATAAGCAAAATTTCTGCCCTTTGGCAACTTCTGCATTGTTTTTGTATTTTCCTATTTAAAAACTATACTCCCCATTACGTTAACTCCAGCGCAATATGTTAACACTCCTCCAGCAGCCTTGGTAAAAACATAGTTCCGAGCTAATTAATTGCTGGTTGCTGTCAAACTGGCGGCCCGTGACGCGATGTGTTCCGGCACTGGTAGCCTCAAGGTCGAGGTCACGATGCACCGGACGTCTCGTCACGAAGGTGAAGAGGAACTTAAGTCATACAGCCTAATAGAATGGGCCAATGTTTCACCTTGTGAGTCATCTCTAAGTGCAAAGTACCAACTATTTTATGTCATTATGTGATGTTTGGTCCAATGTGCCGACATCCGTAGCGCGGTTGGCTAGACACTGGCTGCGAAACGTGCGGCCGCGTGTTCGAATCTCTCAACGAGATAAATATTTATATGATGCACAGGTATTAGTTGCGGGTGTAGGTGTTTGTCAACCCGAAAAGTCTCTCGTAGTTTCTTATACGTAAGACACAAGACTCGATCTTGAGGGGTCAGGATTATGTTTTTTTTTTATGTATGTATGTGGCTCTTGGGTGTATTTATTTCTATTATTCATTTAATATTCGGTAATACTGATTACTAGCTAGTAATATTGTGACTGTTGTGTTTGACCTTCAGTTGACACTTCACTAAGTACAAAGTATCAACTGAATGTGGTTTGTTGTTTGGACCAATGTTTGTCTGACCTTCAAATGTTTGATTCTAAGTGCAAAGTACAAGTGCTGATTTCTTCAAATGTTTGATTGGTCTTTTGATGTAAAGTACAAGCTGTTGATTATGTTTGGTCCAAAATCTAATTTTCGTGTGACTTTAAAATGTTTGCTGGATCTCTTAATGTTGGTGTTGGTTTTTTGACATATGCCTTATAGTTTATATATCATGAAAGTTTGAAATTGCTATTGTTAAAACGCAGAATCTACCGTGGAGTGCCATAATAACTAATTTAAATAAATTTTACATTTTGTGTAATCAGCATTTAAAATTAAGATTAATTTATCAACCACAATATATCTGATTTGTTAGAATACTTAATTTACTGCTGCTGTGTCCTTGAACGTTTAAATCATTCTAAATTTGGCAGTAAATAAACTAACAATACTTAATCAGCTCGTTTATACTAAATCATCTCTTATACCAGACGACCGTATAAAGAGGATAAAAAATACATTAAAATACGAGCATTAAAGATTAAACACACATGGGTAATTTTCTAACCTACATAGAAAAATCTGAATAAAAAAATGTTCCCATCGTCCCTCTAAAAGCGTATCGCCGCCATCTCCCCACGGATTTACGAAAAATGCGTTCGAGAAAAAATCGGGCAACACCTGTTGCGCCCACGCATCCGTTGCCAGGCAACCGCGCCATCTTGCTCGCAATATGGCGGACGGCCATCTGTCAAATTTAAAATTCGAAATTAATTACCGCGACAAAAAATTACTCACGTATGCGCCAAGAATGTTGACGTACATAAAAAATCGCAATTAGAATATTTTAATAATTTTCTGAATTTAATTTCGTATTATGTACTCAAGGAAGTGTTCGCTAATCTATCTTCGTAATTATCAACACATTAATGATCAGAGTTTCGCTTCACGTTTTTTCGTGTGATTAAAGTGATTTTTTATTTCGATATTATTCTTTTCGAGGTGTAGGTAATTACTTTGGTTTCTAGTCGGCAAGTACTTAGTGGTGCCCAAAAAATAAAAACGATTTTTATGTGGAACAAAAAAATACTAGCAATTACAAGGAAGCTTTTACGAATCATTATTTGCTTTGTAAAAGTTATATTGCTTATATTTTGTAATAGGTTCAATACTTACAGTTTTTATATTTATGAAGGCTTAAAAATATCTATAAAGACGTGTGTAAACATGTTTAATTACTGGAATAGGCACATCAAAAGACCTTAGGGTTAAAAAAAGAAGTCGCCCCTTAACTTACAAAACAAATAAAAGAATCTCAAACTCATTGATCCTTTAAACCCAACAAATTTGGAGTTATTTTATGACCCCGTAACTTTATCAACACAATAGCTGAGACGAAACGCACAGCCCAAAAAACTGAAAGCCAACGCACTGGTTTAACCCCTTTGCCCAAAAAAATGACCAAACTGACCCGGAGTTATGCAATCGAGAGCAAATACTAATAAAAAACAAAGAACACCAAGGGCAAAAACACATAACGGGTTGTACGGGATACACCAGAAAAAAAGGAGAGAAAACATCATTTTTTATAAAGAAACGGGAGCAAAAAGAATATACAAAAAATATGACCACAATGAATAATGTTTTTGCAAATACGAGAATAGACTTTTTCTTACCACGTGTCTGAATTTTAAACTGTGTTTTTATTCGTTTTGTTTTTGTCAAAGTTGGGTTAGGTCGGTTATACGCTGTGTCGTCTTGTCGTAAAAATGCAAATTAACTTGTTAGCGTTAAAAACGAAACATTCAAACAATTTGATCGAGTATGTCATTTGTGGAAATCGATATGATATTCTATGAATTCGATGTTGAGATGTGATTGACTTAGATGTGGTGATGAGTCAGATTTTTGGACAGGAAAAAATTGAGCATAACAATTTGAAAGTAACATTTTACAGACTACTTCCAAAAAGGCCTCCAAAATTTTTTGAAGTTTTTTCAACAGCGACTTGTAATGGTTGGTAAAACTTTTGTCATAAATTGGATAGTATTTCATAAATTTCGTAATTCATAAATAATAGTCTAACATGAGTTTAACATCCATATTAGTTCACTATGCTAGAGCAACCTGCTTTGGTAGCTGATCTATAGTTAAAATGGTTCATGTAAAATATTTAACTGGAGGTTTTAATTCAAAACCATCGTAAGCTTTTAAAGCTCTTAATATTAACTGCAGCTGTGTTTGTCAGACCGGGACGCACATTTAAGAATAATTTTAAATGTTAACTACCTGAATACAAGGGATTTTGGGAATGACCGCGTGGCGTGGCTAAATGCACATGCCGATTTTAAACAACAGTTTTAAAACCAATTATTAATTTTACGCCATAATTATTTATGTAAATTGTAGTTATATTTTGTGAGTGAATAATTTTTGATATTGTTTATTACTTCAAATATCACAGCTAAAGTAATATAGTAAATTAATAATTATCTTTCAATAAGTTTGTTTCGATTATTTTTAATAGATATTAAAGTAATAAAATTAGTAAAATTGCAGTCAATTCGATTTATTTAAAGATTCAGTAGCTATACTACAAAAAATAATAATTTACGGTGCACTTGAATTAGTATGTATATTGTTCTTCAATTTATAATGAAAATACAAAAAAACAACACGAAACAAAAACAGTTACCGTAATATTACAAAAACGGTTTAATTCAATAAAAAATCCAGCAAAAAGGCGCCAAATAAACTTAATGACACATTTAACGCAGTTTTTGTGAAAATGTGAAAAAATGTAAACATGCAAAAACAGCGACAAGTGAATTTTGTAGTAAATAAAAAATATGGCAAAAACCCCCTGCTACATGGGGGAGTTTTTTCAAATATAAAGTTTTAAATGCTGGAATCTGCGCGCGGATGCGCAGGTAGAGTTCGCAGGTAGTACAAATCTTTGGTGGATGGTAGAAAAAATGGTCGGCATTATGCGACCCACCCTCTGAATGTGCGCCTACGATGTGCGGCCGTGTTGGAGGATTAAGAGGTTTTGATACTTTACAATTCCTTAAGAATATTTGGGCACAGGAGGTTATCAAAAATCTCAAATCAGTATCGAATAGTTCTTAACAACTTTTCTATGCCATTTTATAATATCCTATCATCAAAATGTAATACTAAACATACCAGAAAAAAGTGCTAAGCTAGGTATTCGTTATGTTTTTAGAAATATATTATAGAAAAGTATTAACGTGGTGGGGTAGGCCATAGCCTAACACCTCTTAATCGTGTTCTGGATTGTAGAAGAGACCCGTGCCCTGCAGTGGGACGTATACAGACTGATACAGACATAAAGAAACTAAAAATTACATAGTTTCTGATAAAATAAAAACTAGAAATAATCTAATAAATAATATGCTAATATAAATGCTGACATTTATGTTTTCGATCACACTTAATGTTGCATAATTAATAGGTAGCCTTATGAAGCGTATAAAACATTTTGTATTTTTTTTTTCTAGCACGGTAAAGTGACTCAACTGAACTTTGTGGTAAATACAGTACTAGTACTGGCCAGATATATCGAGCGGTCAAATATGAGTACAATAGTCTGTCGTAATTATTTTTCACGCGCTGCATACCAGCATACATGACCCGGGACTATCGCCCGAATACTCAAACGCCCCTTAAATATTATGTTTATTTATACTCTTTATTGTACTCTCAAGTTACATAATTAAATATAAGAAATAAAATTAATGTAGTACAATGGGCGGCCATATCGCATTGAGCGATTTCTTCCTAGCAACCTTTGGATGAACAGGAATTGTTGGATTATGTTGTACTTAACTACGCAAGTCCCGTTTAAATGTACTGGTTAGGTGGTATGTGGGTGGTTAAGTGCAACTTAATATTTAAATGGCGTATGAGAAAGAAAGAAATCGAGGGCCGGCAAACAAAGCTTAGGCTTGATACGGCAATGAAAGCAACTATAGTAATTCTTGGTTTATGTTGGAACTTTAGTAACCAAAAAGTAGATGTGTAATAATAAATGTTTCGATCCTAATTGTCTTCACACTAACTACCTAGTACCTAAGATATACGACACAAATTAAATAGGTCACGATTGTGTATTATTGGGTTAATTAATTTATTTGTACTCATGAAGTATCAAAATTACTTGTTCACTGCAACAGCGGGGGTGGGAACGTGCACTAACAATGCTCTGCGCCCGCGCACACACACACACACACACACACACACACAAACACACACACCGACACGCACGCACACACACAAACGCTGATTTATAGCCGGCGCAACGTGGCAACTTGCGAGATTTAACTTGCCACTACTTGACTATGTGCGATCTTTTACTATTTTAACTAATTTTAGGAGCTGATAAGGGACATAATAATTGCAACTAGGGGGTGAAATATCTGGAAATAATATCGAATATTAATTTGGCATAGCCCTTCTCTACGATAAAGAATACGTAGTTTCATCCCCACGCAAGCTTATTGCCATGTGGCAATATTCGCTCGAAATTATTATAAGAATGTTATCTCACAATATTTTCCATTGCCCTTCAAGTAAACCTGAATGTTATTTACCACAATTGATCAAGCATATTACATAGCTAGCATACCCTAATTATACAACTGACTCTTTTTGAAATAAAACTAATTTTTACGGATTTTATCGCGAATTCGGTCCATTTTTTTTTACTTTTGCGTTTCTGTTACTTCACAGCTTTCTTTGTTTTAAACCAAATGTGCGTAAAAATCGGCAATAAACAGTTTTATTTCAACGTACTAAATTCGCGTAAATCTAAGAAACCAATGTCTAGCTCTCTGTCAATTTAGAAGTTAATATAAAAACCCAGGAAAATGACTCAACCAACCACTAAAATAAAAGGAAAAACATTAAATTTGAGACCTTTAGCCCCGTTGAGCTAACATCCTAGAACCTTGATCGAGATCACTCACCTCTGTATTGTCTGCGTCTAGACGGAACAGATGTTGTGCGTACTACACTAAACAACTCATTTAGTACTTAAACAGTATTATATTCCCTACTATTACTTAACTTTGTAGAAGTTAATAAAAAGGGTGGAGAGATGAATTTTACAACCATGGCAAAGAAATTATCGGAAAATTATATTCTAACAAGTCCACCAACCCGCACTAGGTCAGCGTGGTGGACTATATGGATTAACCACTTTCAATCGTACTCTCGATTGTAGAGTAGGCCCGTGCTCTGCAGTGGGACGTATGCTGATACAGTACAGTACAAGCAAGCCAAGTGTCGGACGCCCACCCACAAGGTGCGCGGATGACCTGGTTAAGGTTGCAGGAAGTCGCTGGATGCAGGCCGCTTCCAACAGGTCTATGTGGCGATGGGGAAGGCCTATGTTCAGCAGTGGACTTCCTTTGGCTGAAGATAGAGAGATACCTAAAGTAAATGTTTGGTATACCGGTTCTTCTATATGTATTATCTGTCTGCACAAAGACTAACACGTACTATTATGAATCATTGGTCACATTTTCGTATTCAAGAGATCACGTGTACATAAGTTCCTGGTTTCGCCTTGTTCGTAACTTTTTGTACGCAACTACGTCGATCAACACATCAAAGCACAGAGATTATTACACAGTCATGCTTTAAACCAATTATATTTTAACGACTAATCGTTAAAACTGACTTTAGGCCTTGGCTTTGGTTGTCAGCCAACGTTTTCTATGACTTCTTTATCAATATGGTAGTTAGGCACTACTGTAGCTTGGGCTAGCTCGACTGGAGTGGTACGACAGACTCAGAGAAAACCGAGATGAAGCGACGGATTTGCTGTAGAGTTTTGTTCGATGAGTGAGATCATAGGAGATCCAAAACCCATCCTACCTCCAGTCCGAGTCTTTCCGTTTCCCCTACTATTAAAGGGGCCAGAAGAGCGTCTATAAATCCAAGTGTTAATAAGTTTTTGGGCGGCGATGGTAATCACTTACTGCCAGGTGAGCGCTTAATGATTTGTCGGAGCAGTGTAATAAAAACATTTCCTTAGAAATAAATATAGAAGAATCAGTATACCAAACATTTACTTTAGGTATCTCTCTCTCTTCAGCCATAGGAAGTCCACTGCTGAACATAGGCCTTCCCAAGGATCGTCACATTAACCTGTTGGAAGAGGCCTGCATCCAGCGACTGCCTGCAACCTTAACCAGGTCGTCCGTCCACCTTGTAGGCGGGCGTCTGACACTGCGCTTGCATCTGCGTGGCCTCCACTCCAGAACCTTTCGGCCCCAACGGCCATCAGTTCTTCGCGCTATGTGCTCGGCCAACTGCCACTTCAACTTGCCAATCCTTTGGGCTATGTCGGTAACCTTTGTTCTCCTTCTTTGTTATTAATGATTCGATCTCTATGTACATGTATATACTTTATATAAGGTGCTCGCGGATCCAGCAAAGCAATTTGTAGAAGACTATCCTTATGGAGAACCCTCAGTCAGATATGCAAGTTTCCACACGGTATTTTCATTCACCATTAAAGCAAGCGATAATTAACTATGAATGTTAAGACTAACTTCATTAATCAAAAGGCAATAAACAAGATATTTAAATGTTCGCGTCTGGCCATAAACAGGTCGATGAAAATTAAAATAGCTTGTTATATCACGCCATTTCCTTTTTGCTACAACCAGATTTAGGTTCTACATACATGCATACATAAACATTACGCCTCTATCCCAGAAGGGGTCGACAAAGGGGCAACCAAGACATGATGTGATAGGGGACGAGTCTATCGCCATATCAGGCACAAATTCCTGACTCCGGGTTGATAATGATGATGCTGATAAAAACAGGCCACCATGCACTGAACATCGAACACATCTTACTCAATTTATAAATAAATACACCCAACAGTCACATATATAGTTCTGACCCCACACTAAGATCGAGTCCTGTGTCGTGGGTATCAGAAACCACGAGAAACTTTTGGGCCTTCAAACATCCACACTCGAAACGAATAATTATGGTTCATATAAGCATTTGTCTCGGTGCGGGGATCGAACCCGCGGCCTCTCGTTCCACAGTCAGTGTCTAGCCTGCGCCATGGAGGCTGTCAATTATCACAGCAATATAAAAATCCTTTACATTTGTGAAATCCCATACTCCTGCATCATCAGACGCTGGGTAATCAAGTGTTGTACCAATACTGACACTTCTCCAAACTCAAGTATGCGGTGCGTACAAAAACGTTTGTTGTCAATGTATGGAGTCAAGTTTAGGTACAAATTACTCACGACTGATCAGGGGCTACGGGGTACACGAATTTTGGAGGTGATGGATTGAAATGTACAGGGTTGTAAGGTAGACTTTTCTATTTGTTTCTGCTGATAGAAATACAACAAAAAAAATTGATACTTTTTAAGAAAATATTTAAAATACTGTTATTGTTATATGATGTACTGTCTGTCTGTTTGTATTATATGATGGACGAAACTCTGAAGAATGGCTGATTATGGAATAACCAATGTAAAGTATTTGAGCCACCCCTCCCCCCTACAATCACTAGGGAAGGCCTATTGTAAGGTAGGTCCTTAGTCCTGACCTAACAATGCCACAAGTACCAAATAATATTTCAAATAAAAATATATGTAAAATAGATAGAATTTAGATAGCAGGACATTAATGTTTAACCATAGTACTGACCTTCAACTGCATTCCTTGATACAACATCAAGGACCTCTTCTAATCGCATAACAATCTCCCATTTCCTACACCCAACAATACCATCTACATCTTAGTGATGAGTGATGACACGAAAATAAAAATCCGGCATTAAAATCACATTGAATGGTACACAACAATTATATAAATTCAGAAGCCTTTACTTGTAAGCCGCGTGCTATTAATCAAAACTTGCACACACACACACACACAAGAACTCGTTTTTGTGGTTCAAGCTAGAGTCACGGTCATTGCCTAATGCTCGCTAGTTGCTACATACACGCCGACAGATAATACATTTGCGAAGACGTAATTTCCTACTACATTTAAGTGGTTGAGCTGTTGAAGATTATCTTCTTCTCCTGCCTGTCCTTATGCCATTACACACTTAGGGTTGATTTAATATTTTCCGCGTTCGAAAATGATTTGAAGACTTTATTTTTAAGACTTTTGACATAAACCTTTTCGGAATTAAGCCCCTTATAGACTTCTATGACTGCCTAGCGTTTGTAGAATTTACATACGTCCAAAATTTTGTCTGGAGAAGCCTCGGGTACCCTAGTTTCATTCTGATGTGTTCCTTCGTCACTAAAACACGATAATAACTAAGAACAAACATGTAGCTTTGAAATACCAGTAGTGTTTGCACTGAGTTTGTAGATGTTTTCAGTACTAAACTCCTGGAGACTGATAAACATTATAGTTGATCTTGATAATTAAACCAATGTGGTGATCCTTGTGAGATAGGCAAGTCACACAAATTTCGATAAACTTTTGACAGAAATCAGGACCTAAAGCTGAATACAATTCTGTTCAAGTAATGCATCAAAGAATTTCTAATATATTTTTTTATGGTATGTAAACTCCGCCAATCCACACTAGATCAGTCTGGTGGACTGTATGGCCTAACCCTTCTAATTGTACTCCAGATTGTAGGGGAGGCTCGTGCCCTGCAATGGGACGTATAAGATCTGATACAGTAAAGTACAATATATGCATCAACTGATGACACTCTATTATCGCTCCCTTTTCAACGCTATTATATCGACATGGCTAAACATTTCTTTAAAATTTGCTTTAAAGATCTACGATTTAAAAAACGAGAAGTCGTAGCCTGGGATACTGACCCACAAATGACTTTTCCTCAAGAAGTAACTCTAATGTTCTTCAAATGATAAAATCTTTTCTTTCCCGACCAAGACAACACGTATTTTTTCAGCATTAATTATCTCTTTATGAAGATCTTGATATCGTTCGATAATAATTAGACTCTTATTGTGTGCCAAATTAAATGTTCTTTTATATTTAATCTTACAAACCACGTCAGATGTGGTGTAGATGTAGTTGAACAAGTTAGCACGTTCCTTATTTCTATGAATACGTTTTTCTTTAAGAATAATTGGTTGGTTCAAGGCCCTTTATTTTGCTGGCTTTTTTTAGTTTAAACCAAGTTCTGTCATGACTAGACTTATGACTTGTTGTATCTGTGTTACATAAGACCGAAACAAATTGTGAGTCTAAACAATATTTCTAACTAGGATGTTAAAAAATCATCGGAATTTTGAGCACTGATATAGCATGGTCCTTTATAAGTTCGTCTCTTCAATATAAAATTTAGGTAAATCATTAGTAAGTATTTAACATACTTCATAGTTTCTCTATGGCCTAACCACTCTCAATCGTACTCTCGATTGTAGAGGAGGCCCGTGCCCTGCAGTGGGTCGTATATGGGCTGATACAATACAATACAATAGTTTCTTTATGATGATTAATTAGCAATTTTAAAATCTAAATCTTGTTCTATAAAGCATTGCTTCTGTCGGAGCCTGGTCTCTTTCCCTAATCTCTATGAGATCCATACGAAAATTCCAGTATTGGAGAACTAAGTTTTTATAACCAATTCATATTTTTAATATACAATTAGAAATGTGACGTCATTTTGCTTACCTTTATTACATCTTCAATCATAAACTACAGATAAATTATGTTGTTTAAAATATATTGCTTCATTATCTTTATCATGATTTCCTAATATTTGTATTGTATTTTTTCAAACGTTTCTGGAAATTTCGTTGCAACACCAACGGTAGGTACTGACGCCAAATCTCAATAGCCTTGAAGTGTCTTAAAGCATTGAATCTCATACTTACCAACATTACAAAATTGTTTCTGCGCTTACTAAAACTATTAAGTTCCTTGTCTGCACGCACTTCGTGTAATAACTACTTGATAATATCTTTACCGAGGGCAAACATAACTTTGTGTTATTTTGGTAGTTAGTTTTTGCGATTATATCATATTTATATTCTGCTATGTTCAAATTCTACATCGTATGAAATGTTGATTTTGACTTCAAGTTTTGATGTAGTTATTTGTTTTGCGATAACTATTGACACACCATGGTCAAATTAAGCTTGTTCTTACCTTCCGTCAAGGAAGACGTTTAAACCCTGAATTATGATTTATAATATTGTTTATAAATTAGAAAATAATCAATCATTCACCAGTCATTCAATACCAATTATACAATCTGTTTACGGAATGTTAAACTCCTCAGATTTCTTACAAGTGTGCACTTTAAAACATATTTGTATATAATGTAAAGAGGTTATGTAAATGTTATGTACAATGTACATCCTACAGAAGTGAGTAACATGTAGAATTAAATAATCAAAGAGTAGAAACGCAGATCGTACTCTCGATTGTAGAGGCTCGTGCCCTGCAGTAGGACGTATCTGGGCTACAATACAGAGAAGCAGAACAAGAATTCTTCACAGGCCGTATAATCTCCAATAATAATGTAAATGAATAATTATGCTACTTTATTTATTAAAACTTCGTCTTTTTCATAAGGAGCTGTTGAATATATTAACCAATTTAAGTAATAAGTAATTGTGTAATATTTATACAATTGAACATAACAATAAAATTATTAAATTGTATGGGCGGATCAGAGTCCGAAATCACGATAGAAAGTATTTCAAAATCAACTTGTACAAATGTATTAATTTATTAAGAAGTGAAAAATCGAGCAGATTTCGTATGAAATGGCACCCTTTGACATAAAAACTATAAAATGTTAAGGCAAATGTAATAAATGAAAAGGTTCCAATTTTATTAAATCTTTCATAGAATTTTTAAAGTGCAATTGTTTGTTTGTTTCTAGCCTTAAAGATCCCACTGCTGGGCAAAGGCCTCCCCTAAATTTTTCCATAAATCTCTGTTGAGAGCAATTTGCTTCCAGTCGTTCTTAAATTTATTGAGGTCGTCCCGCCATCGCTTTCGGGGTCTACCTCTTCGCCTAAGTGCAATTAAGAGACTTTTTAAAATTACTCTGGGCAGTGTATATTCATATTGGCAATAAATTCACCCTTATCACATCTAAATGATACCAAGCTCGGTGAACTGTCAATGAAACTGGGAACGCCTCTGCTTACCCCTTTGGAAATATAGCGAAATATTACAAAAAAAACGGATTTTTGGACATGGCGTAGTTATTTCTGACGTCGCTGCAACTCAATTCTGCCTTACGTATAGTGTCATTTTTGTTTTCAATGTGCGTTAGATTTGCAATGTGCGTTAGATTTTTTAAGTGCGTGGTGGCCTGTTGGTAAACGGACCAGACTCGGCTGCCTAGATGTTCACGGTGGTCGCGGGTTCAAATCCCAGGGCACACCTCTGACTTTTCGGAGTCATGTGTGTATTGATAGTCAATCACCACGCACTATAACGGTGAAGGAAAACATCGTGAGGAAACCTGCATACCATAGCGATTTGTATAAGTTTCTATGGTATGTAAAAGTCCGCCAACCCGCATTAGGCCAGCGTAGTGGACTATATGGCCTAACCACTCTCAATCGTACTCTCGATTATAGAGGAGGCCCGTGCCCTGCAGTGGGTCGTATATGGGCTGATACAATACAATACAATAGATTTGCAAACAAATATTTGTGTCGATGTCTTACATTTAGCCATCAAAGAAGATTTGCTTGCTGACTTAAAGTCTAATTATTGTCAAGTGCTAAGCAAAATTCTGAAAAAAACCTAAAACAAACAAAACCGACCTAAAATTACATTGAAGAAGATTTGCTTGTTGATTTTTAAGTCTAATAATTGTCAAGTGCTAAGCAAAATTCTGAAACACAATACGACATAAAATTACTTTAACAATCTCGACTATTAAAAGGAATAAATCCAAAACAGTAAATAACAAACACATTGAACCAACGACAGCCACCTGAGTCTTGACAAAGCGAGCCTCCCTGCGACACTAAAAAGATGTTTTCGATGAAAAAATCTCCCACGATGCAGTTTTTGTACGTTTGCGCGTTTGTATGAATTTTTATCGGTGATTGTGAATTATTGTCCAAATCATGTGTATTGTGATCGCGTTTAAAATAGATTTATTGTAGTTCCCAATCGGTCATTTGTATGAATCTCCGTACAAGTTCAATAAAGCGATCGGAATATTGGTAAATTGTGTCTTGGGTTTACGCGAATGTTACACACGGTCACGGGACCACGAAAACTGTAAAGTAATCGAAAAAATGTAAAAATTAAATCAAATTCGCGATAAAATCCGTAAGAATTCGTTTCATTTCAACGGAATATTGGTGTTGGGTGACATTTATATTGTTTCGAGCTGATGCAATACATTCTCGTATTTAAGTTCATATATTAGTCGGTAAAGGTCCGTTGCAAGACTTAAACCTTTAGACATAACGCCAATGAGCGTTCGTCATGGAATATTTGCCCATATATTAACATGGAGCAGGTTAGATTGTTGGTCAACACAGCACAAGAACCTTCGCCAATATATCAGCAATAAGAAGTGTGCTGCTGAACATATGGCTATCCCAAGTATTTGCTTTTTTTTAATGGCTCAATCGCAGATGCGACACCTACGCCAATGACAAGTCTTTTTAATGTACTCTGTGGTCAACCAAGGATTTCCATAGTGACCTGTTCCAATTGCTTTCCATAATTAGAGAGACTTGCAAAGCCGACATAACTCGCAGTCAACAATACCAATACTAATCATGTCTAAAACATTAACTTTAAGTGTCCCTGGACATTAATTAACTCTTAGTTCAAACACATGTGATACAAAACCTCTTTTGTTGAATTTAAAACTACTTAAATCTTCACTTCGCTACAGGATGCGCGCACTCATACCAATAAATTTTAAATCTACGGAAACCATCTGAAACATAGCAAAATTTTATCCGAATTACGTTCCTTTAAAAGCTGGGCGTCTAATGACATGCTTGCAGAAAGTATCAACCAAAATTATACTTTATTTAAGGGCGATAAAAACGAAAATTCACTAAACAGTTGCATCTTAGTAAGTCATTTGGACTTAAGGGATGTTATTCAAGATGTTGCAGATGATATAAAACATATAAACGAAGTAAGTGGCAATATCGATAAAGAAGATGCAACCTTAGGCAAAGCTGTGAAAGTACAAATTCAAACAGCAGAAATTGGATGCATAAGTGTTAATTCTAACAAAGGATGGTTGCAGGTAGAGAAATTCGAACGTTTCGAAGGGATGATAGAAAAAATAAGGGTCGTATTTAAGATACAAAGGATGGTGTCGGCGTCACGCGGCGCGATGGATGGCGTGCGGATGCAGTTTTGGATGTTTCGTGTTGATTTCGAAATACCATGTTGGTTAATTGAATATGACCACTTGTGGATTTTTTGTCCTTATGACTGAAAATTTAGATAAAGCAATATTGGAAAAAAAAGATATTGGATGATGGAGAAGCGTCTAGTTCTGCACAAAATTGGCTATGATATTGAAATCAAAGTTATATGCAAAAATAATGTCCATCTGTTGCTTCGTGAAAAAGCAAGACACTAACGTTCTCTTGCATTTTTTAGTAATATGATAAACATTGAAAAATTATCAAATCTTTGCTGACCCTAATATGTGTATGAAATACAGAAGGTTTAAAGCTTTATACCTACCTAAAACGTTGTCTTTACTTTGAAAAATATGCGGTAATTTATCACACAGAAATCACATCTAGTTATTATATTTTTTTCACCTGCAATAGTCATAGATTTGTATGGGGTCGGCGCAACAATATATTTTTATGATTAGCAAAAAGCATTTTTTACAATAATTGTAATCTTTATCGCGGTTGGTTTAGTCACTTAGTGTGTTGTATAAAAATAACAATAAAACAGTGTTAATCAAGAAACCATGAAACATTAAACATTTTCCTTCTTTTATTGTCATAAACACCTACGAGAAAAAAAACTATTGAAATAATGTTACATATTTTAGTGATAGATTTAGTTCATATACATTTTATAACTGGATCGTCTCACTACGCGATTTAAAGCCAGTCAATGGTAAGCGACACGACCGCTCATGGGCAGTAGCAAAACCAAACAACACCATGAATTACAAAGCAACGCTTGGCATTCTCTGCGCTCGCCATCCTGAGCATATTCTGTTAAGTCTGATTATATCCAGTGGTGACTCTGGTTACAATGTCCTTCAAACCGGAACACAACACTGCATTTACACTGCTGTTTGCCAGGAGAAATAGACATTGCGGTGGTACCTACCCATGCAGCCTCCCACATATAAGGGACTTACCACCAGTAATCTTACTACTGAAGCCTCGTTATAGATTTTCCTCTTCTCCTTGGTAAGAACTGTAAGGCTCATAGGTTACCCAATAATGTTTTCCTATAACCAAACTAAGTAACTACACGTAGCTTTAAAAAGTCCAAGGTGTGCGCCCCAATCTCAAACCTGCGACTTCTGTCCCAGTAGGCCTATCTTCTGTTAAAAATGATAAGTCATTATTCCCCAACTCAATGTCCTCAATCAAACTTAGTTTTTTACATTTTATAACATCTGCATAAACCAATCCATTTTGAATAAACTAGAAAAAACTTCATGTCCACATTGCCTCTTAAAACAGTCTTTATTTTTATAGCCGTAAGGTGTAATCGATAGATAGAAACATATTTGATTAAGAAAAAATTAGGCCAGGTGCGCAAGATCCTTTGTTTTTTAGACAAAATCTTGCATTGTTTGTTTTACGTTGGCATTATGAAAAACTACCACCCTTTACATATTGCGTAAAAAATCTATGGTCGGTAGCTTTGAGCTTTTTTATTTATCATAGACAATTTAAAAAGTGAAAGTTCCAAATTCTGCTTCCTGACTATAGTTTTTTGGTTTATTAGTATATGACTTTAATAGTGAGCTTTCTATTTGAAGTTACTTTTATTTTTATGGTTGAAATATGTTAAGGGTTGTCCTACAATGGTGTATAGCATTGTACTTTTATATTAGGGTTGTTAATCTCCATTTTTTAAGAGGCTTTGCAGCCTTTTGTTCTTTGCACCAATTCTTATCTTTGGGAATCCTTTCACGTAAGTCGTGGTTGACTAAATCCAATCTTGTCGGAGATTAGTAGCTTAGCGTTTGTGATAGATTAAATAACCGTATGTTTAAATTTGTAATTACTTTTTTTATGTTACGCTGGTTTTAGCATAAGGACTATTTCGCATTTCGTTACTTCTTCTTCCCTACAGCCACAGCAAGTCAATGCTGAACATAGGCCTGCCCCATGTAGCTCCCCATCGACCTCTTGTAAGCTGCCTTGATTTCCTTACTATCTCAAATTAAAGCCCTTACGGTAGGCAGCGACTTTTTTGTTCCGGACCTCTGGAAATGCGAAGGTCCATGAGCGGCGGTGACTGCTTACCATTAGGCCGGCCGAATGCTCGCTGCCTGCTTAGACCAATAAAAAAAACATAATATCTTATCATGTCCCGCATTAGTCCAACAATAACTGGCTGTATACCATCATAATTAACATCCTAAGTTTGATTCTTATGGAAGGTTGTTTAGTCTGAATTTCCCTTTACGAACTTATATTTTGATAATTTACTTAATTGTCTTATAATAATTAACGTACCTACTACATGGTAAAGTTTACATAGCAGTATACTACCAACACATTGTGTCTGTTTATGTAATTTAGCCACCAATGGTTTGGGAGCTAAATTATTGATCCGTAATCAAACAATCAGAATAGCACTATGCAAAGGCACCTCTACAACGGAAGACTGTACTGACATTGATTTACAACCGATCGTATATCATTAGTATTATATTTACGGATAATTTTATTGATACTCAACATTGCAAAGTTAATTTGTTTGTTCATATTATTAACATCACAATTATCGGAATCAGACTTTATGCAATAGGTTAAATGCATTCGGATTTCAGCTAAGGATAGAACATATTGGTATAAATTGGAGGAGGCCTATACCTGAAAGGGGCCTTAATTTTATGATTGTTATTTTTGTGATTTAAACTTTTACCGAACTTGTAATAATATTTGTGGATTAAGGAAATAAAAGGCTTTTTTAATTTTTTGTTTATTTTTACTTAAATGCATTCGAACAATTTGTTGTGGATATATTGAGAAATCAGATGCTGCGCTTAGCAACTGATTTCCCATTTATGTTGATTTACCAACCAAGCTTACACCTGCAACCAATATAGGCATCGCAATCGAGAATATATTTTTGCCAAGAGTAGATGTGGAATTGTATCAATTCTAAAAACACACATACAAAGTTCTAGAACTAATCTAGTCTAATATCGTATTATTTCTTCCAACACCTAAAAGCAGTTCATGCTATTTTTCTTATTTTTTTCTTCTAAAGTCATATAGCACCCAATCAATAGAGTTTCTGCCAACTATTCAATGAAGACCCAGCTTTGCTCAAGATATTATATTTGTAGTTTACTGTCATTTCGTTAATTCAAATTAAGGTGTCAAATGCACATATCCTTGGGGGTATTATGGCGCACACATAGTTATCTCAGTAGCCTGTTAGCCTCTGCAGCCTTCAAAATGGACAGAAATTGTATGACTAACAGTAGAACCTATTTTTTTCAATTCATCGTTGAAGGCATCGTTATCCTTATTCAATTTCACAGAACAAGGATCAGTTGTTGTGGACCTTTTATAAGTTTTTATGTATGCTACGTTTCTATTTAAGTATTAACTCCAATAAGATTATTTATGAATCGAGATAGCACGTAGATTAAAGATCTTATTAAAATACATTAACATAACTACGTGATACAGATTCTAATAGAACTGAAATAGAATCTAAATTAGCCAGACAATACTATGTACCTATTTAATTTAGTGCATTGTTACATTTTCAATTACATATTCATAGAAATAATTAAGATGCGTCAAGAACCGTCCCTGTTTGTGGAAGCCATGAACCATGCTCCAATGAACCAGCTTTGTGGTAGAAAACTTTTATACGACTGCATAGACCTCCTCGTCTATTGGGTTACTCTATGAACGGGTAAATATGTACGAATGTGCCTTGGTACTCTACTAAATTTTCGAATCCTCTATCGTACGTCGTAACCATAGACTAAATTCGGAGTGAATGATAAACGTCATAGAGAATAGTGTTGATTTTTAGAAGTGAAAACTTACAACTTCGGACGTTGAACGTCGAACATTCGAAATTCGTTTCGAATCATAGAGTAACCCCCCTGTCTAGAGAGGTACGTGCATAGGACGGAAGAAGAAGAAGGCAAGGGATAATAATAGAGATATATCATTGAAAAAGAGTGCTGAGCGTCGACCTTTGCTCCAAATTTAAGCTTAATACTCTAAGCTATCTTCCACTACAACGATTTTTCTGTTTCACAGGACATTACATCATCTTAAATTGGCAAGACATATCTATATCAAAATATATCGGGTGCTTTAGTCATGACATTAATTAAAACCACATACAGGATATCGTGGCAGCAGTTCGTATATCGAAAATTATTAAAATTCAAAGGTATAGCTACTGGATTTTTTTACTAGATAGATTATAATGTCATTTAGTTTGTATTTTTTTATTTTATTTTCATCTATATCGTAATTGATAATTTTTAATAACTCGTAGCGAATTTAAATCTTCACTACTCCTTATACGTTCTATTGCTAGACAAGAAACTATTTTATTAAGAGGGTTTAGACCTTAATCTATCCTTCTATAACTTTAAATGCCTTCCAAATTCGTAACAATAAATTCTTTGCCAGTAATATAATCCGAACGCCCTCCTACATTATTACAACGCATGTCCGAGATCTCACCTAACCGAGTTCCATCGAAACGGTCGCCACAAACCATTTCGAATATAATAAACAGTACACGCCATTATCGCACGTAATGCAGATACAATTCAAATAATTGGTCTAAGTCTCGGAACCCGTCTTGTCTCGAATCCGGTTTTGAACATTTGCGTGATGGATGACTGGGCGCAAGCACGCGGGGCCCCCTCTACCACCGATTGTGTTTTATCTCGCACTTCCTTCTACTCAATTTCAACTTCACCATCCATTGCTGCTTGTATATTAACCATGTTATAACGCTTGGGATCAAAAACGTCAATGGATGTTGAAGTTTCTTTACAGTTGGACTCAAAAAGTCGTTACCAAGATGAGCTTATAGACTGAGTAGATCAAAATGGCGGACTCCAAAAATACTGGTTCCGTGATTATGATGGAATATGTAAGAAATTAAGCGTTACCAATGTTAACTTGAACGAGTGATGTTTATGTTTTTTTGTTTTATTACTTACGTAAGTAACTCGAGGTTGGCTATTAATAGTCAGGTGAAGTTCTTTATCATGTGTTATTTTATCTTAAGGTACGAATCATTCACAAAGCCTTCCTTTGGAATTTTACAATTATTTGATTTTAGTATTAAATTGAATGATTTAGGAAAACTTGAGGATTTCATAAAAGCCTTATTGACATGTACAGGACAACTTGGATACCATTTTTAGAACTTTAAATAATTATACTAGGCATTTTATTATAGATTGTCTTTAAAGATTTGTTATTTACCTATAAAGAAACAATAGGTACTATTTATTTACCTTATTTAACACAAAAGGGTCAGAACAGTACAGACAGTACAGAACAGCTTCAAGCAACCCAAGCTTAATAGCTACTGAGTGGTTGCTGCCTAGTGCATTAATGGCTTCAATTTCCCACCACCCCTCCCCCTATTCTTTACACAACCTAGTTATATTACCTTTTTGGCAACATTTCAAAATGTATAGATGTCATTTTCTAAAATCTATATATATAAAAGAAAGTCGTGTTTGTTACACTATTTATAACTCAAGAACGGCTTTACCGATATGGCTGAAAATTGGTGAGGAGGTAGCTTAGAGCCAGGAGACGGACATAGGCTACTTTTTTTGTGAAGGAAAGGCTTGAAGGGGTTGAAATAAGGGATGAAAGTATGTATGGAAAAATCTAAACCGTTAAAGTTAAGATGTTAAACTTTGCACTTTAGTTACTCATTTAAAAATAAAAATATATAAATTAACCCTAAAAGGGGTTAAAATAAGGGTTGGAATTTTATATGCAAAATCGAAACAGCTGAACTATTTCTATAAAAATATATATTTCAGCTCCTTATTACAAACAAAAAATAATGGCTTACAGTAATTTTGGAAAAACATCATTACGGGGGTAAAATAAGGGTAGAAATATTGTACGGAAAATCAAAACCGCTAAAGCTATTAATGTAAAAACTTATAATTTGACACCAGTAACGAAAAATAATGTGCACTATAAAACATCATAGGTAATACATACATAAACACACGCCTTTTTAGGGGTGGGCAGAAGGGGTAGGCAGAGGCGCTACCAGGACACCCACGTTTCACCTTATATATTCCGTCCCACGATGTGATAGGGGGCGAGCCTATCGCCATATCGGTCACAAATTCCTGACTCCGGGCTGATAATGAATAGAAAAACCAATATCACTTTGCCCGACCTGGGATTCGAACCCGAGACCTCAGCTTTGCAATCGTACCGTAGTACCACTACGCCACCGAGGCAGTCAATAGGTAATGCATAGTCTTCTTTATTAGCCTAAAGCGACGAAAAGGGGTTTGTTTTGACGAACATTCTTAGCGCTGTTTCAGGTAGGAATTAAACAGCAGAAATCACCAAGAAGGGAAAAATGTGTGTTTATATAAGGCCTATCTACAAAATAAAAGCAATTCCAAAAAATTGTCAACCTGCCTATTTAGGCATTAAGGGATGAAATGGGATAAAGTGGGACGAACGCAATGAGACCGGTCGGATCCGGATTGCATTCGATGGGAAATAATGGGACGGGATATAACAGAAAGAAAAGGAGCCAGATGAGATGGGATGGGATACGGTAGGAAAAGGGATAGTAGGTACTTAGGTTGAGTTCAGGAGTACAAAAGTTTGAACGGGAATAAGATATTTCTGGTGTGGAGTGAAGTCTAAACATCTAAGCACCCAGGCGAAGCTGGGCCGGGCCGCTAGTATTACCATAAAAACACAAATTGAATTATTTTTGTGGCTCTCACAATAAAAACACACAGGGACCTGATGTGAAACCACCTGAAAGCCGATTTGAATATAAATAAATAAAAAAAAAAATATCTCAAAACAGATCCACATCCTGCTTCCGTGGCCCAAAACAGGTGATTCGAAAAAAACCTATTCAACAATTGTCAAACCCTTGCGTCGGTACTTGAGGAAAAAAACCAATGCATACGAATCAGTAGTAACGTCATAATACAGGCACAAAAAATCAAGGACGAACGAAATCGAAATTTAAAAAGATGGTTTAAAAAATTGGGTGTGACGTAATAAACGTCATTGGTAATTTGAAAAAAGAAACAGCCAGTAATTTAAAATTGTTTTGTTCAAAAACATTTTTAAGGACAATTAGAAGGAATTGAGAGTAATAAAAAGGTTTATTGGTTTCAAAACATTGCAATTAAAATTAGTTTACTTTTAAATAAAGAATAGGGTTACGTCACTTACAGGCCTTCTGTCTTTTTTTTATTTCGAAAACAAAGTTACGACGTTTACTACTTTATGCTTATGTACATATTCTATTTTTGAATTTGCTCCCTTTGAAAACTGACATTAATTTTATTATTATAAATAATATCTTAAAACTTAATATTCTACATGCATTGATGATGTTAACTAGAGGTGTAAATGAGTCTGGAGATTAAGGAGAAGTAAAAATTAACAAAACAAGTAACAAGTGCTGAACTATTAGTGTAAGACATTACATCCTGCACTCGCCAACCCACTTGCCAAACGTTTCAAATATTGGAAGATGAAATAATTCTCGAGTAAGGTCAATTTTCAGCAGTGAACTTTCTATAGCCGAATTTTTTGGTAATTAGAACATTTGGCATTTAGTAAGTTGAATCTAAAACAAGTCATGGCAATTCCCATTGATACTACTTTTAAAAAACTTTTTAATGCTGAGATCTGAGTACGAGTATATGGTCCTCTAAGATAGTGCCATAAACTGACGACATCAGTTTTCACTTTTTTAATGGTCCCATTTTTTACCGCCATTTTTTGACACAAAACGTCAGAACTCGTTGACGTATAACCTTCAAAATGGCGCATTTACACTAGGCCATTAAAACTTTTTTACGACTCAAAACATCAAGGCTGGGCGCTGTAAAGCGACCTTGGGCTGAAAATTGAAAGTTTTTAACGACAATTAGATCGTAAAAACTAAAATAATGTATTGTCAACCATTGTCTCATCGTCGAGTCAGATTATTAGATGCTGCCGAAATTTTTAAACATTTTATTGGGGGTAAATTCTTGCATCTGTTTAGTTTTTAAACGTTTTATTGCTTTGATGCTTTAGTAGCAACTTGCTCGTAATATGAATTGTAAACTCTCCAGTATGATTGCCAAATCGAGCATTTAATATTTAAGTTTTGCAATTCAAAAACACGATTCCCACCGGAATGCATTATTCCACAATGGCTGACCGTGGTAGTTTTGACATCGTCCTTTATCTTGGTATATACTATAGACTGAGGAATCCCTGCTTCTGGGTTCTTTTCATAAACGCCATACCTGCGACAAAATAATCCAACATGTATGAACGTCCGATTAGCTTATGACCACAAAATTCTTACATTCATAATCGTCACGCCTGTATCACATAGGGGTAGGCAAAGACTACGGATCGCCACTCTGAGCGATCCTGACATACTACTATAAAATACTTTATCAGACTAAGTAATGTACACCTTTTTTAAACATGTGTAATTATGCATAAGTGATACGTAATTATGGAATAATGTCAGGCAAAAATAAAAAAAATACTTACTAATAAACTTATTCTTAGTGAAACGAAACCTCATTTATATCTGTATTAGCCCATAGATGTACGTCACTGCAGGACACAGGCCTGCTCTACAATCGAGAGTATGAATGAGAGGGGTTAGGCCATATAGTCCATTTAATATTGTTTGAAACAAAACCTCATAAAATCATAAAAAAATCTTCCCTCTCATTTTAGTACATTCAAAAGTTCCCTTATTCTAAGTCTCATTCACTAGGTCATCTGTCTAGTCCTATAATCCTCGTCACCCTCGCACACAGCTGTACATAATATTATTGTTTATCTCCCTTGTTATTACTTTATTATGTTTATAAAGAATCAAATTAAATGGCAGTATTGGATTCTGGTAATGTTTTGGGTCCTTTAAATCGTAAAATAAAAAATATCATAATTTCAAAATGTTGAATCAATTCATAATTTTAATAAAGATTATACTATAGGCAACTGCATTATGAGAGCACTTACAATATTTTTATATCTATTTCGTAATTAGGCCCAGTTTTATGGCTTTGAACTCCAAATCTAATCTGTTTAAACAACAACACTATGAATGCCTTTGGAAAATATTTTTTTAAAATTAATTGGTACTTACAAATAAGACAGACATACAGCTAGTATTTTTATACCAAATATAGGATTTATGTTACAATCACTCAAAATCACGAAAGCAATGACAGATAAATTCCAAACATTCTAATATTATTTTCAACGTGGGGTCACTATCCCCCGCGCTTTCCCTCGCTGCAGCCCTGTCCAAGCTGACCAACACAGCATCTGCTCACACCATTGTATCGCCATATGCAGATTGCACGAGTGACCCCACAACTGGGGTAATAACCATTGTCCAATATTGACGAAAATTTTATATTTTGGATGAGTATTTTTATAATATCTATCTGATAAATAAGATCTAGTAAAACTTAGACACAGTTACACTACTAACTTTTGAGTTGTCTCGAATCATGTCGTTGTAATACGTTTTAGAAAGAAACAAAAACGTTAATTGTAACTCCAATATGACAATAATAAAAATGACAAAAAAACAAAGAACAATAATAGCCCACAAATATGGCGCCTACAAAGGTTCCTCCCATTCAGGTATATGATGCAGTACTGCATGGACAGTACTGCAAGGTTGGTTTTCAATGGGAGGCCCAAGAGACGCATGGATAAGTCGGAGTTGAATAAGATTAAAATAAGACTAATTTTTAAGGATTTTATCGTACTTTGGTTAAATTTTTATTAATTTTAACTTCCCGACGTTTCGATAGCTACAGTTGTCGTGGTCACGGGACGGACTTCCTTTATTTCAATTTGTAACATTCGCTTAAATCTAAAAAACCAATGGCAACGTTGCTATGTCATATCAGAAAATCTAAAACTTCAAAATGTCTGAGTTAAACTAATGTCGAATAAACTGAATTTGATTAAGTATAGATAAAGTTAAGCCTTCTCATAATGCGAGGATGGGCCCAAACTTCGGTTATACCTATATACGGCTATTAAACATGATAATACTTATATTACATACATACATACATTGCGTTTTTCAATCATTTTAATGTCAGGATTTGTCAGTCGTAAAAAATATATTTATTACTGCAACCTGCTTAAAAAGTAGTCCCGATCCCCACACAAGCGTGGGTTAAGACAAGGTAAAAGTACATAGTACAAAAGTACCATACAGCTGGACAATTTTAATACCTACTTCCTAACTTTTTATCTGGGGTTCCTTCCGCCCCGCTATCGCTTGTGCCACTTGCAAAGTTTAATACAACGTGACAAAACTTTAGACTTCGCCAAACGGTATCATAAGTTTTATCTCCGAGTTTTCCTAAACCATCCGTAGAGACGTTCATCGCCAGCGTTTTCCTCAACATCTCATTATTCCCAAGAAGGCGGTGTGAGTACAACACTATTTACATTTTTTTTCGTCGAGCAGGGAGCGCATCGATCGCTGCCGTTTCCTTCGCTGCATACAATTAACCACCCTCATTTACGTCTGGTCAATGACAGCCCTGTTTTAATCAATAACTTCTTTTTAGCGCGCCGCGTCCTTGGTTTTTTTTCCCCGGCGCGACGATTTCTGCGCGTATTTCACTTATTATGTGTCAATCGGCGGTAGTTTTTTCAATAAGCGCCGCTGTCCTATCGCGCCTTACCGCGTTTTCGTCGATTCCGCAAAAAGCTCAGTAAAAAAGACAAAAGCTCGGCCAAAAAATAGTCTACCGAAGAGTATTCCGTGCCGGCGGTGTTGTAGCCATTTTAATTATTATTTAATACCGAGGGACGAGCACGTGGCGACGCGCGCCGTCCCTGTCGCTCCCGCGGCGCCGCGTGCGCCCGCCGCCGCCGTCCCGCTCGCTCGAGCCCACTTACACACATAAAAATCGTGAATAATAAAAAAATGTGTACACATTTTTTTCGCTGAAGCGCGGCTTGCGAGTGTGCGTGCGCCTCGCGCCGGCGAGCGAGAGCCCGCTAGCCGAGCGAGCGGCGCCGACTGCTCCCCACTCCGATTTTTTAAGCTCCGCTGTCTATGTCGGAGTCCGTGTGATTTTTTTCATTTTTATGTGTTAGTGTACCCCTCGCGCGGTGTAGTTCACTTTTTCTACTATAGATCTGAATTTCAGTCTCGTTTTTGCCGCGTCCGTCTAAAGGCGGGCGAGCGGGTACTGCGGCGCAGCGTGCTGTGATGCTAGCGGCTCGGGCCGAGCACAGTTGACGGACGCAGCCGGTGTGGGGACAGCACATGTGTTGAGGAGCGGGCTCGGCACTGCAAGCGGTTGCACGCGCGAAACGCCCGTGCGAGAGGGACGGAGCGGGCCATCACGTGTGGACCCACCATTTGTATAGCACACTCAAATATTGAGCAGAAAAAAATCTCGTAATTTGGATCCTAGTAACGACGTTCGGCATTTATAATTTTACCGCGGGGTGAGCAACACGGCTCGCGCGGCCGCGTCCCGACCGGCGTTTTTTTAAATGTTTATTTGCGCGGAGCACGTGGATTTTTGTAATAATTTTGGCTGTACGGCCGCGGACTGTTGCCTTTACGTGTTGTGACGTTAGTGTTACCCTTATTATGTGATATTTAGTGACATTACAAGGAACAAACTGTGATTTATTATGGTGATATAGTTGGAATCGAGAAGATTTTTGGATAGTGACAGGTATGTTGTTGTTTGTGCGGTGCGGCAGGTCGCCGGTGCGCGCGGGAGTGCCGCTCCCTCCGCGGCCACTGAGGGGAGAGGACTTTACGTAACACCCCGTCCTGTTGTAATTGGCGGCGGGCGTCTGTCAAACGCGACCTTGAATGTGGCCGCACTATAAATACGGAAATATTTTCGGCTGAGCGCCGTGACGTTTCGTTCAAATCGGCTTGATTTGCGATCGACATTGTTATCAAACAGTTCTCATTCTCGCCGGCGACCTGCTGTACTTTAATTGATAAGTCCAAAATGTTGTCTCAGAATGCCTAGGTCTTATCAAGTCTAGTTTTTATCCTCGATGCATGTTTACTCAAGTGCATTTATTAGTAAATGCAGTATTAAAGGATGTAAACGTTTTTGCCTATACACCTGCCGTGAAACAAAATTACCATAGAAAAACATACGTTCGAGTTAAACCAAACCGGAGCTTATCAACTATAATAAAAACTTGATCGGTTATTCATCAATTAGTTAACATTAAGCTTAATAAAAGTATTAATGCCTTGTAACTCGAGTTATACGAATTAAATAATTTATTTAAACATAAATCGAATTTAATCACTCAAGACAGGAAATTTAAAAAACGTTTTGACTAAATTTCCTGCGTATTTAAATAAATAAGCGCTTAGCGATACATTGGCAATTGAAGATTTTCAAATAAATTTCGCAAAGTTTAAACTGTGAAACTTTAATATGGAAATTAATCACAGTTGCTCTGAATTATTTTTACACAACATAAAATAGTTAGAAACGGTTATCCAATGATAGATCGGGCTGACGGTAACCTTGTGCCACGGTTCAGTAGACGCGAAATCTCCAATAGCTGGTAATCATACGACAAAAAGTGGTCGAGAAAAAAACTTAAGCGATCACGTGACTTATCGCTGTCAAGTCAATTATTAATTAATTAAATAATATCTGCGTATTTTTTCATTTAAATTGTACATAAAATTTGCAATTGTGATAGTTTTATATGAAATGTACTTTCGAAATGGTATTTAAATGTTCGTAAAATTCATCCTATTATTTTTCATCAAGTTAAAACATAGTGCAATTTCAAGCTAGAGCAAATTTTATTAATGAGTATCTAAAAGTTAATTGAATATTAAGCTTTATTTATTTTTAAGACTAAAAAGGCTTGAACAGTAATAAAATGTGTTTGTTTAAATTTAATACAAGTCTACTAATTAATAATGACATAAAATTAAAAATATATGTTGTTTGAAGCTTGTTCCTAAGACCTTTGAAAATAAATAATAAATTAAAGACTATTTAAAATTAAATTATAATTTTACACAAACTAATTTACGATCTCGAGAGCAGCCAAGTGCGTTGAAATTAAAATATAAATTATTTTTTGAAATAAGAATCCGAGAACGCTAATTACACAATAAAATAGATAACAAAAATGTAATTATTCGCCTCGGAGGCACTTCCCTGCGCAGGTATCGTTAGAAATCTTGTCGATCGACTGTACACATCGCCCAAATATATCTGACACCTGGCTGTACCAAAGGCTGAACTTAATCCTTATCTCAATAGTATAAGGACGATAATCGAATGGCTTTCAAGCACGGAGACCGCAAAATTAGTTTGTTTTCTTTTCTGTACGCGCAATTATGTGTTTGACAGCCGTGTGTATCTAAAGGTACAGGTGAGCGCAAATGCTACTTGCGGTTAGATTTTTGTTGTATTTTTTTTTACTTGAAACGTTTAATGTTTTTTTTATATGTAATACTAGTAAACTGTAATATTGTCATTTTACGTGTTACTAAAAGTTTTATTTTTGCTCTGTTAAATCATTTCATTGAATTCGTAATTTGTTAGTTTGATGTTACTTGTTTTCCTTAAAAAGTTTAATTTCCAAACTGCAATCAAAATAAAAACTTTTAAAGACTAAAACGTCAGTTTCGGTTACATTAATACGACGATTAAACAGCGTTTATGTAAACTCTTATTATACGTGACATGTTAAAAGATAAAAATCGCTATAAACAAGCACGTGTTGGCAGCCCGTCTGTACAGAAATGTGATTATCGAGGCCTCATTCGATGCGGCATGTGGGCTAGGGGCTAGATCATTGACACAACCTACGCCACCTCGCGAGCAACTCGTCACCTGCTCACCACTGTAAAACGGCGACAAGTTTTTTACACGTCAAATCTAGTTTAAAAATAGAACGCCAATTGTGCATAGATAAAAAATAGCCGAATGTATGTTTTAAATCCTGGCTGGTGACGGCTGGTGTGTAAAATTATAATTGGAATGTAATTAAAAAATATTGACGAAAATAATTACATTGATACACGAAAATATTAATTGAATTTAATTTTTAATTTATAAATTAAAAAATATACTCAAATATACGGCTTGTTACCCGTTTAATGTCGTCATTAACAAGTTTATTCGAATTTCCTAAAACGTTTTTACATCCGATTGTACCGTTTTGCCGAAAGACAACATTTTGGACTTCCATAGCCCGAAATCATATTTTATTTATGGACCCAAAATTCTGTCTCTTGCAGCCCAATGAAAACGGTGGATCTCGGAACAATTCCATGACATAGAGAGAAAAGCAACAAAGACGTATTTTTATAAGGATAGTGCCAAAAGAAACATTTATAAGCGAATTTTTTGTATAGATAGAGAATATTTTTAATAAATCAAAATGATGGAAGGAAGGACTATCGACTACCGGCCGGATGGGGGTGGCTTGGACTACCACAACTCCCCCCTAATGGCTGAGATACCAGTCGACAATTATTCACATATACACAGAAGTATAGAGCATTTACGATCGATAGTGCCGCCACCTATAGACCATCACAGGCATTTGGCGACGAATTTAGCTGATTTAAGAAGATACGAGCACCCGGACGAAATGCCTGAGATAAAGCCGTCAGTTTTAAGGCTAAGTGAATTTAAGTCGGGCCTGCACGACATGAGGCATGAGCAGGAGAACGAGGGGCACAGGCAGCTGACGCCTCAAGATGAAGGGCCGAAGGGGTACAGCGCGCCGTCCACGCCCTTGTCGGAGAATGGAGGGCAGACCATACAAGAGGAGAAGGTGAGGATTTTTTGTATTTGGATATAAATTAATAAACTGATAATTTACGAACTGTTGACTTTGATGTGAGATTTTTACGGCTAAAAACCTCATTTAGTTTGATTTTTTTTCTTTTTTTTTCGCCTTAAATAGCACATAATGCAATACTTGGAACATAATAATCGTTGTACTGCGCTGATTTGCAAAAAATATATCTTTATCGAACACGTAAAAGCCTTCGCAAAAATTGGTAATGAAAAATATATTTTTGATTTCGACTATTTTCTGTCATAAGGATAGGTAATGACTATCCTTCTACCTACAACAACGAGTACTGGGACTATTAACATCATCCTTGGCACTTCGGAAGTGTAGACGTCTGACGTCATCACAATTTGGCAGTTCATTGTTCGTGCCGATCATTAGAATCACGACGTGGCGCGGTTCCGCGTGTCTAACATTAATCTTGATGATCCTTACGTAACTCTGTTATGTTTTCGAGTTTTGGTCGTGTTTCGAGTTTGGGTTGTGTGAGTTTTAATTTTTTTTCTTTGTCAATATTATTTTCATGGATATTGCGGCTGATTTTTATTAGTCTTATCAGAGTCAATATTTTTCTTATTAGTAATGGGATTACAATGGCGCAAAAAGTCGTATTGGAAGATATACATAAACATCGCGCAATTTTCCCAGTAAGGGGTAAGCGGAGGTGCAACCAGGACACCCACACACACTCAGGTTATGTGATAGGGGACGAGCCTATCGCCAAAACGGGCACAAATTTCTGACTCCGGGCTGATAATGAAAAAAAAATCCCCATATATCGCTTAGTCCCACCCAGGATTCGAACCAGAGACCTCAGCTTTGTAATCATACCGTAGTTCAACTACGCCACCGAGGCAGTATTTTTAAAATATAGGTTTTAATATTTATGTTTAATTGCTAGGCATAATATGCTTACTTCAAATATCATAAGCTTGGAACAATGTTACCAACCGTAATATATATAGCAAATGTTCGTAATATTATCAAGATCATAATAATTTTATTTCAAAATAATAAAGATTATTGAAACTAAGTGCGTGGTGGCCTGTTGGTAACGGACCAGACTCGGCTGCCTACATGTTCACGGTGGTCGCGGATTCAAATCCCAGGGCACACCTCTGACTTTTCGGAGTTACGTGTGTATTGATAGTCAATCACCACGCACTTTAACGGTGAAGGAAAACATCGTGAGGAAACCTGAATACGGTAGCGATTTTAAAGAATTTCTACGGTATGTAAGTCCGCCAACCCGCACTAGGCCAGCGTGGTGGACTACATGGCCTAACCACTCTCAATCGAATATCTCGATTGTAGAGTAGGCCCGTGCCCAGCAGTGTGACGTATATGGGCTGATAAAAAAAAATTGAAGCTAAACAAAGTTCAATAACGTCGAATACATGTTTTATCCGATATATTAATTTCCTAGTAATGTTGCCCTATGGACTTACATACACTGTTATCTTATCCAGAAATTGTGTAACTGTTTCCTTAACCTTCACTGTAAGAACATAATTCAAAAGATTCCGATCGAGAACCTTCTTTTTCTTGAAGTCGGTTAAAAACACGGATTTGGTTTGTCGATGTACCGATCTTACATGTGGCTTGTCCAATTAAAAAAAAAGAAATTTAACTCTTTTATTGTGTCTTAATCTTTTTAATGTCTCTGAAAAAAATTAATACCATATTCAATCTTGACCTCAAACCAAAATGTAAATTTTCCAAAAGTAGGTTTTGTACCCGACCTTGAAGTTTGAACCTGAGACCTTCAGTTACGAAACGGGTCAGGATTTCAGCTTCTGTATTTACTATTAGGTATATGCAAATACTAATAAGGTCAAGTTTTCCAACAAGACAAGTTGCAGAATTTTCGGTAGGATTTTTACGAATATTTATCATTAATAAATAATTTATGAGCGTTCGGATTTATGGTAATTATATCGGTTTTTATATTGGCTCGTAAATCATGATTCGGTATTATATATATATTATATTCGGTATTATAAAAAGCAAGTGAACTCAGGACTCTTGGTCTTATAAGACCTAAGTATCTTCCCGTGATTTTTTTCTTGTAAGAATTATTTTTTTGTACTGTACTGTATCAGCCCATATACGTCCTAGTGACAAGCCTCATCTATAATCTAGAGTACGATTGAGATGGGTTAGGCCATATAGTCCACCAGCTGGCTCAGTGTGGGTGGGCGGACTGTACATACCAAAGAAATTCTTACAAATGGCTATGGTATGCAGGTCTCTCGCGATGTTTTCCTTCACCTTTATTGTTAACTGTTTTAGTCTAATGTATTATAATTGTATTTCATTACAGAATTAACTTTAATAACTATAATTTTGATTAATATTATCTTGCAGACTACATCTTGAATTAGGCATAGGAATCATCATTATATTAATGACAAAAATTCGAAAGTTTTGTTGTTATTTTTTTGTAATATAAAATCGGCAAAAACGCCTTTTATATGTTTTTAAATAGACATTGTCCGGTTATCTAAATTTCTCCATTTAAATGGAATACACAAACTGAACCAGAAACAGGATGTGAATATCGTATGAACTAGGAACTAAACGAAAAAATCTTGACCAATATTGTTTCTTCTTTTGATGAAATATGTTACATGCTCTCTTGTTTGAATTATTATAATTACAAATCCAGCAATGCTACGTACGTTATTGACGACGGTTATAAAAAACTAACAAATGATGATTTACCTTCGTTTGAACTTACCCTTCAAGTCAATGTTAATTGCGTGCAACACGACAATCAAACGCACAAAATTGCCATCATTGTGCCGAAATTACTTTAGATTTAGTGTCGTTCGTACAAAACTTCTTTAGATGCTATTAAGGTATGGGAGAACACTGCGAATCGTTTTTTGTCTTTTTTATGAATTTAAATAAAATTATTTCTTTGTGCTATTGAATTATCATCGAATGGAATAAAAACTACATACAATATGGCAACATTGCAAGTTTTTTTTGGCTATATTTCAACAAGTGGCAAGTGCTAGTCAGTATTTTTAACCCACTTAAAAAAAAGAAGGAGATTCTCTATTCGTCGGTATCTTTGTTTTTTTTTATATGCCGCTGTCTATTGTCATTCTCTAGCTAGAAGCGAACATCATACATCGAGCTAAAATTCAATTCTCTAGCCAAATAGTTACGCGTTACGAAACTAGCATACCTAATATAACCCTTGCAATATATTTAATTAAACCAAGTACTAGGCTATCAGACTAGCCTCACCGACTAGTCTCACGACTAGCGACTAGAGTAGTGCCTAGCGACTAGCAACTAGTGTCTGTCGACGCGTTTGATGCGCGGATGTGCCTTGAGCGCCAAGGTCGAGCGGGCGCGCAGAGGTTGCTCGGGACGCCTCGTGCCTATTGTCTGACTACACAATTACACGTTCATTTTAGGGATTATTATTTTATAAAAAAATAAGATTATATTTTTAATAAATACACCCAACAGTAACTTATAGTGCTGACCCCACACTAAGATCAGGGGTTAAGCATAGATCTAGACTAGGGCCGTAAGTATAGATCTGCCTATTTCACAGCTTTCCGAACAAACGTTATCTATACTATGTAAATAGTAAAATATATAATTTAATTTCACAATATATACTCAGACGATAAGTTGTGATAAAAACAATATTAACGTAAATACGTTGGATACATAGTACCTAATCTACTGCGGGCCAAAATAATTGGACATGCTCATAGTTAGCATTATTTGCCAATATTATAAAATAGTAACGGCCTTATTCATAGACAGTTTTAAAGGCAATTTTAGTTACCGAATGTTTTGTCCCTTTCGAACGACTTTTGGATTCAGTTTGAGCGAAGAAGACAAAACATTCGATAACTAATAAAGGTTTTAAAACTGTCTATGAATAAGGCCTTTAGTCGAAATTTTACAAAATTTTATAAAGCGTCTGAACCTCTCCGTTCAGCCCCTACATTACCTAGCGATGATATATTTTCCGCATAAGCAACGATTAGAAGTAACAAGAAAATAATTCTATAGGCGGCTGTAATCTTGATACCAGGAAACCTTAAGATCTTGATAACCTTACATTTGATAACACATACAACATAAATAATTTCAATTGACCAGTATGACGTAGGCAACTGTTTTCAAGACTTTGATTGATTCAAGGCACTAAACATAGTCTTGGAAATTCGATATTCACTGCTAACCTATTAACAATCCCCTGTCTAGTTTTTAGCCCTGATCCTGCACTTTAATGAATGCGATACATCATGACTTATAATGTTAGCTTGCTTAAGATCATTGGGAGGAGACATTTTAGTCTACCACGCTGGTATTATGCAAAAAATAGATTTTACTCGCTTCGTAATCATTGAAAAACTTAGATATGCAGGTTTCCTCGCGATATTTATATTTGTTCAGGCAAGCGATCATTAGCGATAAGTACCACGTAACTTCGAAAATTGTTTGCCTTTAATTCGAAACCAGGGGTCACTCTATGTTCAGATACGAAACTTAAATGATCGGACGTTCGACGATAAAGTAAGTTACAAATTTTCCACTTCTAAAAATGAACACTATTCTCTATGATACTTTTCATTCACTCCGAACTAACTCTGGATACAACTGACGAGAGAGGATTAGAAGATTTTATGGAGTACCTATTCACATTCATGCAGTTTGCGTGCGACGTTCGAACATTCGAGTTTCGATCACAGATTAACCTCCAGACCCGCAGTAAGACAACACGGTCCAACCTATCGCTTGCACAACATCTAAATCCAGAGATAGGCACGTTTGCATGCTATGGGTGGTGCGGAAAAAAACTCGATATCTCTGGTTCCGCGGTACAAAAAACAACGATAACCAGAGGCTGACCCGTTAGACTCCGGCGCAAGGCCAGCGATAACCCACGTTACATAACTATTTCGCGTGTACAAATGTGTGTCAGATTTGGTGGTACATCTGGTGTTCGTGAAAAAGTTGAAGTGGAAGTCGCTAGGCAGACTTGGTTGTGCTGGACTCCTGGGACTGCAAAGGTCCAAGAGCGTTGAGTAGCGGTGACCGCTTACCATCAGGCCGTATGCTCTGCATGCGACGGCAATAAAAATATTGTCTGGGAAAATGCTACGGGCTGAAAGAGTTAAAGTAGCCAAAACACGCAAAATTTAAAGTGAATTATATTTTAAAAGCGATTTCCTAACTTATTTCCATCTGTATCAGCCCATATACGTCCCAAGGGCACGGGCCTCCTCTACAATCGAGAGTACGATTGAAAGTGGTTAGGACATGTAGTCCACCACGCTTGTCTAGTGCGGGTTGGCGGACTTTACATACCATAGAAATCGCGATTTCCTCACGATGTTTTCCTTCACCGTTATAGTGCGTGGTAATTGACTATCAATACACTCATCACTCCGAAAAGTCAAAGGTGTGTCCTAGGACTTGAACCCGCGACCACCGTGAACATGTAGGCAGCCGCGCCCGGCCGTTGCTAACAGGCCACTTTGGGCCAAAAAGTTATGACGCTTTAATAGTACAAAATTAGTATCATTTTTGGTTAAAAATATCAGCTTTATTATATATTCTTTTGATATTAATAGACACTTGCATTCTCAAGATTTAGCGACTTGAAACCTTAGTTTCAATTGCTGGCCATTTCCATTAAAAACAACAGACATAAGTAAATTGAATTTCCAAAATAAATGTAAACTACATCCAAAACCAAGGCGTATGACAAATGTGTGCCGATTTGCCTCACAAATCTCCCGCCAATGCCATAACTCGACTTGATCACGATTCATTTCCCAGTGTTTAACGTTGTTTTTCGCGCCCGACCTCGGGATCTCTTTGATATACCAAAATCTGCCTCGCATTAACCCACATCACGATCGCTTCCATTACCACATATTTGAATGTAATGTTTTCTTATTGCAATTTTGTTGATTCTATAATATCAGTCCATCGATTGGAAATACAAGGCGTTGATAATTCAGTCCTTATACGTCCTGCACGGGCCTCTTCAATCAACACACGGTAGAATTAGGCCATAGATAGTCCACCACGCTGGCCTAGTACCTCAAATCAAATCAAATTATTATTCAAACAGTCTTTCACAAGATATTTTGAGTCGTCAATTACTGCTACCACCGCTTCGGAACGTGCTGTAGCTGTGAACAAGAAACGACCCAAGAAAGTCCTTCAACAACACCAACTGTCTTTTTTTTTCTTTTTTTTTTAAAGACAATTTTAGTTACAATTATTAATGCCATGTCACTTAATACCACCATTCATACCATCGTACTCTCGATTGTAGAGGAGGCCCGTGCCCTGCAGTGGATCGTATATGGGCTGATACAATGCAATACAATACTTCATACGATAGTTTGTAAATCTCTGGTATAGAAGTTCATACAATGTTTCCGACACTTGCAGTGCGTGTTACATGATTATCGAAACACATATGATTCCGATAAGTCAAAGGTGCCTCCTGATATTACCAAGGGTAAAAATAACCATGGAGCATCCTTTAAAAAACATAAGATCTTTGTATATATTTAAGTACGTATGTATTTATGTGTATATATATTTTGAGTGTATTCTATTCTAGTGTATTCTAGACTGCCCTCTCTTCTTTTCCTTTTCTCATATCCATCCAAAGGGTGTCTTTAAGAAATCGCCTAGGGCGATAAGACGCCATCTGTACTTTTTCTTAACTTGTAATATCATGTTTTTCCTTTTTGTGTGTAGTTAAGAATAAATAAATAACATCACGACTATATCCGCGAATGAGTAAGCAGTACTAGTGCCTCGAATTGTTCTTGTCATTTTGCGTATTCTATCCGAAAACGTGGTAATACAAACTATCGCCATTCATAAATTCCATTACTAACCAAGTTTCCTGGTCCAATTCCATAAGTTTCTTGGTCATCGTTTCAAAGCGTTCAATGTTTTAAAACGAATTACGATAAGATTAACCTTGTTTTCATAACAAAATAAAAACAAAGATTTCATAAACGGGATCCATAAAGTTTGTTCAAGTATCTTCCGTGTATAAATATTTTGCAAACACAATTTTAATATCTAATACTTAGTTATTTAAAAAAATCAAATAGATAAATAAATACACATAAAAGTCACATATTCCTGACCCCACACTAAGATCGAGTTTTGTGCCGTATCTGTATCTGCAAAGAACAGTCTGTATACGTCCCACTGCAGGACACGAGCCTTACAACAATCAAGAGCACGATTGAGAAGGGTTAGGCCATATAGTCCACCACACTGGCTAAGTGCGGGTTGGCGGACTTTTTATTTCGTAGGAATCATTTTAAAATCGCTAAGGTATGCAGGTTGCCTCACTGTGTTTTCCATCACCGTTAAAGTGGGAGTTATAGGAAATAGTCTAGTATAATATAAAAGATGACATATTCATAATAGAAGTTTAATTAACTTAACTCTAACTTAGTTTTATAAGATTATAATATGTCGTAAATATTAAAAAAATATATAAAGTCAATGTGATTATCGTAAAAATGCATTTTATAACAATATGTATTTTTAAAATGCAATAAAATTGACATTAATTGTAATCTGTGGAATTTTTATAAGTGCATAATTATGCACATTCATTCACAAAAATCACTTCAAGTTCGTTCCAAAATTATCCGCTGAATGTGGATTTATTTACGGTCGTAATTTATTTCAACGATTATTATATTTGTATAAAAGATTTAATTTGTGTATTTTATGAATTATGATATTTTACGTTTCTTCATAATCTTTGTGATGGATATATTGACATAATAAGGCTTCGTCTTCGTAGTTCATTAATTATTAGAATTACAAAATTTGTATACTTCGTCAGAATAAGGTTTTAACTTTTTGTAGAAACAACAAACACATCTATAAATAAATACAGCCAACAGTCACATACATAGTCCCGACTTCACACTAAGATCGAGTCTTGTGTCGTGGGTATCAGAAACTACGAGAGACTTTTCGGTCTCACAAACACCCAGACTCGAAATAAGTACCTGTGCTTCACACAAATATTTTTTCAGTGCGGGGATCGAACCCGCGGCCTCATGTTTCACAGCCGGCGTCTACCCAATTGAGCCACGGAGGCTGTCAAAAATTTTTAAACACATCGATCTCTTATTTACAATACATTTAGAATTAATATTAGGTTGGCTGTCGTAAAATTATAACCTATACCATTGTCATACTTAACCCCACCCTCTTACCTACCCTATACCAAATATACTCCCTTATACGAAAGAGGTAGGCAGAGATCTTAATTACGCCTCCTCCAACCACTGATTCAATTCCATCCCGATAACTGCATGGGGTGGACCGAACCCCATGATTGGGCTAAACCCTACCCTGTGCCCAGCAGTGGGCTATAAATAGCCTAGAAGTAGCTCGTGTCTACCCGGTAACCCCGCCAAGGACACGCGATACGCGCAAGATACAGCTTACACGTGCCAGTGATAAGGGAACCAGTGTAACTACTACACAGTGTGGTAAAACGTCAGTTGAGTCCTGGGTTCTGTGTAAATTTTATTTCTAAATATATTAAAATATTCACAACGATAGGCTCGCCCCCTATAACATTTTGGGACGGAATATACAAGAAGTGGGTGTTCTGATAGCACCTCTGCCTACCCCTTCTGGGAAAAAGGCATGTGTTTATGTATGTATATGGATTTTTTTGCACTGGCACATGTTTTGCTTGTATTGCTTTGCTGTTTCGATTTAGGCAATTTTTTAAGTTGTAATTTTATGTTAGAACGATATTTCAATGTTTTTAATAGAGTGGTTGTGGTGTTTTGGGATCAATACCTACTTATTGACCTTATTCACATAATATGTAGTCGAAAATATTTTTAAAATTTATTTTGTTATACGTACAAGAAAATTTTAAAAAGTATAAGTTTAATCATAGGTTAGTGTTATCTAGAGCAACCTATGAACATCCCGCTACTGAACAGGGCATCCATCCAAAAATTGATTTTTGTAATTATTGTTGACAGCTTTTCTTAAAACAATCCCAAAGACAATTATTTAATCAGCTTCTGGCGGCAAACATAACCTCAAACAGTTCTACAACACCAACAGCCTCCGTCAAGTAGGCACAAGCTAAAGGATCGGTTATCTATCTAATCTATCGATAAAGACTGTTCCCGCGCGAATCGCCGTCCCCCCACCGCCCGCGCGCCCCGCAGCCCCCGCCGTCGCCCGACCGCCGAATTCGCCCCAAGGCCGCATTCCATTTTCAAACCATTGTCAATGTCACCGGCCGGCGCGCATGACGGATGTGTTTTCTTTGGCCGCGCGGGCAATTTATGTTTTTTTTTAAGATGACATGATCGCTCGAAAAACTGGCAATTAGAATCTTTTTAAATTTGGAATGACGTCGATCTGGCTGAGTTGGAATTAAAAATATTTTTTTGAAAATGGAATTTGAACCATATAAAATAGAGCACGAATTTCGGTTGAATGCAGCTCACAGCTGTCAAGTAAAATGGGCGCGAAATTGTGAGACACGTAAGCAACGTAAAGAAAGTAAGTTCTCTCTAAAAACGTTAATTTCGTGACGGTATTACTCCAACTACACGACATTTATTTTTCTACACAGTAATTGTAATTGAAACACTAATCTAAATAAAAAATGTCTTGAAGCGATATATTTAAACAACGACTGCCGTCAGCGATCTCAAGGAGCAGTAAAAGCTATGCAATATATCACAAAATGACTCCTTTATAAATAAAACAGACATTTATAGTTGTTAAGAGAATTATCGCGTAATGTATCAAGATTAATTGTGTTTTAAGCGATCCGTGCAAATATGTTTATTTATATTAAAATGTACGTGGGGAGCATTTTTTAAATCTAATATAAATACCGCATCAATCTATCTAACGCGCTATTAAATGCTTTTAATTGTTGTTTTCTTATTTATGATTCTTATAGCTAATATTTTAGTAAAAATAATGTGCGAAAGCCGTATATTAATTATTGAAAACAAGAACGAAATCTGTATCGGTTTCGTTTGGTAATCTAAAATTCCTAAAAAATCGCAGCTCGATACCCTATAAAAAAATGAAGTATTTTAAACACAAAGAGACGAAACAAATCTATTATGTTGTAAAGGCTAATAAATGGCCCATTACGTCACTGACAACGTAGAGGGTCTGTCGTGACGAGTGACAAATTTTTTGCGTGTTGCAACAAGAAAAAAATAATCAGTAACAAACAACTTTTTTATAATGGTCATTGACTTTAAATATAAATTATACATGCGTTTTCGATAGAGCGAGGTTAACAAGCAAAACTTAAATGATAGTATTGCACGTTATATCCAACCGTTGGTATACGTGTGGATGGAGCTCCAACTAACGTATGGTAGCAAATTCTTGAATGATTGTAGCAATAAATTCAAAAATTTAAAATTGGAATGCTAATTCGTTCTATGCTTAAATCCAAGAGATTATAAAAATTCCGCTCATATTTGACATTGTAGGGGCACTGTGACGTCAATATTTAATTCTAATGACCGCTCAACATCTTTTTAATCAAGATCTAATCATAAATTAGTAATATTTTTGAGCGGTTTAATAATATTTTTTCCGTCAACAGACATGTAGTAGCAAATGTCAAAAATGACAGCTGATAAATTGTTACATTAAAAATACAAATTACATTTTTAAATTAGTTTTTTAAAATTATTAAGCAAGTGTGTTTCGAAGTTCAAATAAAATAATTAGGTACAAACTTATTTACTCATGTTAGTGATGGAAAACAAAATCATTAATACTATTACTGCTTTTGGTTTGAAACGATGCAATGTGTCGATAACATCGTTAACATGAAATCTTATAGACAGTTTATTGACATTAGGCTATATAGAAAATATATAGCCTCCAAAATCAGTCATAAGTTTAATAGACAACCGGAAAATAGTGGCTATAGATTAGAGACGAGAGACCATTGTGAGACTGCCGTCAGATGTCCACAACTGTACATAAACCTTTTATAGATTTTCTTAGCGACCTGTTATAAGCACCTTGCTTCTAGCGATCACTTGCGAAGATCATCTCGTTATTAAATTAACATGTACATACACTTATTTACGTCCTTTATGCATTGTTAAGTATCTTCTTTAAACTATCTTAAACTATCTAAAATTAGTAAAGTATTTCGATACGTACTATCTAAAGCTGTTTTTCGTGCTACCTAATAAGTCATTTTGTTTCTACATGCCATTAATTATATTTTCCTCCGTTTTCCGCATGCCCTCTGCCGCTCCTCCGGCTAAATACCGTGAAGGCAAACACTTTTAATTTAACGAATTTTCGTACATAACAACACATCTACATCGGGAACGATTCTTGGAACGTTTTTCTAAAACCATTTGCCACTGCCTAAGCCTTATCCAATCGTTCATAACTCTTATTAGCAAAGCAATAAAGATCAAGTTGCCCCAACAGATCGGTCGCCAGATGTAAATCGTGGTTTGTTTTTGTGTAATTTTGATTGACACCGACCATTACCGCGGTGGGAGTTGCGTCATCGTGCTCACAAAAATAATAGAGTAACCAAACTATTAGTTTTCAAATTTAATACGATGAATTGGTGGTGGAAAATCTTTATAACCTTCAAGGATGTTGTGTGTTTGATAATTATTAATTTTCGTAGCATAGAGCAAAGTGCCAGCCTCATTTTTACCAAAAAAATGGGACGAGCATGTTGCTCATCTTGGCAACACTGCTCAAAATGTATAATGCACTGCATAACATTGTACTGCGCTCATCTCTAGACATTGTGTAGGTGTTGAGGCCCACAATACCCAATAATCACTAGTTTCTAAGTCCTTGAAACTGGAACATAATTTACACCGTTGCTTGGCAGAGCAGACAGAGTTGCCGCACGTACCAGACTTCCTCTTGCATACGAAGGCCTTAGTTGTGTTCACTATACTGTTATTTAAAATGACTTCTACTTAAATGCCATATTATTAAACAAGAATCCATCCAAGTTTGTCTTGAAGTTTGTCCCTGCCGACCTCTGAAAGTCCTGCCTAATTGTTTGTCAAATAAAAAATGTACGCTCACAGCAAAATAAATTAAGACTTTTGACAGATGTCAGTCGTCCGCTAATTTATCAACATTCAACGAATATTCTAATGTTATTTATTACTATACTATATAAATGTGCCAGTCGGTCTGTCTGTCATCCGTGTTGTAAGGATATTCGCATCCGCCCGCATAGCTGCCTTTATATAAAGTGTAAAATATCCCATGCAAGTGTAGCTGTGACAGCCATGACTTCAAGATGGCCGTCAACATTCTATCGATTGGGAAGATCATATCTTGTCAGTTGTTCTACATGAATATATTAATCGAACATCACATTCCCTTACTAAAACAACTATAATTCGTGACTGGGTGTTTAGGACTGAATATTCATATTATTTCACCAAAGAAGTCGCGTAAGATAGCGAGTGTATAGGTAATTGTTTTTTTACAAACTAATTTTCAAGTATAATTATTACAAAATGAGCAAACATCATAATGACTTTGGTACTCGTTCATGCAAAAACTATTTAACTAAATTTGATAAAACTTTGCAGCATTATAACTTATGTATTAAAATAACACAGAGATTATAAATTACAAATATATTGAGCAAATTGGCCATGTTATAAAGACAAACATTAAGTAAGAAGAAAAATCCTATTTTAGACTTATAGATTGTTAAGGAGTTGGTGTTACTACACTCAGATCAAATCTTAGGTATTAAGACAACCATATACCGTCAGAGTTTTTTTTCATTTACCGATGTAATATAAGATTATTAAAATATCCCATGACAACCAAACAGACAAACACACACGCTAGTAAAGCCGCGGTTACAAAATTACTCAAATCGTTGGTCGGACACGCGATTCGTCTATCTGTTTGATATAATTCGACGCCCGGAGGCTGCGCACATTCTTTATGGTGTGTATAATGTTTCATTTTGATGGATATACATGGTGTCTCAAAAACACAAGTTTTTTTTTATGTAGCACTGAATTGGCAGCTCCTTTGTGGTATAGTTGTTAGTTTTAAATGCGCGTCAACAGCTATTGTAAATGTTAAGGAAAGTTTTAGATGTATTGATACTTCTACAGCCTTATTCATAGTCAGTATACAAACTTAATTGGTTAGTGAAGCTTTTGTCTTGTTCTATCTGAATTCAAAGTCATTGAAAAGGGACGAAACATTCGATAACTAGACTATGTTTTAAAAACTGTCTTTGAATAAGGCCGCGAGTCTGTAGCAATCTAGCTGGCCGATAGAAACTTCGTTTTGTGTAAAATAGTCATACCGCTTCGAACACTGATAATAAACTTGGTCAACTAATGTAAAATTGCATGATATTCTTTAAAAGTTACTAAATTACAAACACATAAATACACAGAGTAAGTTGGTCATTATCAAAATCCTTAAGATTTACTCAATGACTGATGATTTACATTATGTTCTGCTCCAAATATATATACCAACCGTAGAAAAATCCACATAGCAACTTCCAACATGGCGAACGCGTATCAAAACACCTTTATTCCTTTAATATATTTTTAATAATATACGTTACTTCCTCTCGAAGCAATGGTTCGTTACAACCGATATCAGGTTTACAAACTTGATTTTGCATACGACTTGTCAAACTTATTAGATTTGATATGTCGATAATTGTTTGAGAATTAATGCGGTGGTAATTATTTTGTTGAAGTTTAGTGTCTTCTGTATTCTTCTTCAAATGGGGCTTAAAGAGTACTCTTCCTACGGTAGGCAGTGATCTGGCTGTGCTAAATCCGTGGTACTGCGAAGGTCCTTGAGCAGCGGTGACCCGCTTACCATCAGGCGGGCGGCATGCTCGTCTGCTCAAGGCCAATAAAAAAAACTTAATTCCTATACCTTAGCCACAGTGGCATATGCTAGTATGTTTATCTAATTTCTACCGGGCCGACATTTTATCTAGTGTATATCGTATTTTGATGAGTCTGTATTCATCATTAGGTACTTTGAGATTACTTTGTCATACGAAAAAAAAAATATTATTTTGAACCAACGACAATTTGTCACTAATCTTATTATGAGGGAAGTTTATTTTTTATTTATAATAATTTTGTGTATCAAAGCCTCTCTAAAAGCCATAGTTATGTAAAAGATTATGGACAATATAGCGTAAGATTTACGATAATTTTAGGCAAAAATGGGGTTACCATGGTGAAAATATCGTCAAAAGCCATTTAAATAATAAATAAATGAAAGTAAATAATTAAACCCTGCCCACCATTTTGAAAGGCGTGAACATACAACTCGGGAACCTGTTCCGAACATATACTAAATAAATTCCATAAGAGTAGGTTGTATTAAATTACGTTATTGTGGTCGCCTTACATTGTTTCTTACGGACCTCTGGCGTGTTTAATATTAAGGTCACAATTATAACGAATAAATGTATTAATCTATACATATAATAAATCTGTAACCGATCTATGTCTGTACTGGCAGATAAATGGGAATAACTATGGGGGGACTATATTAACGTAAAAGAACCCAAAACAATGATTTCTAGAATTTTCGTCTGTTTTGAATCTGGATTTCGATGAAATTTGGTGTGGAGGTAGCTGACACACTGGATTAACACTTGGCTACTTTTTATCCCGATAAATGTAGTGTTCCCGTGGGATTAAGGAGGAATTCCGAAATATTTGTTTCTTTTTTGTACTCAAATGGATGGTTTGGGACTGGATTATATATCTTGAGTGAGAATGAGACGGGACGAGGCGGGATATAACGGGACGGGATGGGATTATTTTAATAAAGATAACCACGCAAACGGAGTTACGAGCAAAAGCTAGTATCTGATAATATTATCCGGCTTGTACGACCACTTCAGTGCACGGGCCTCTTCTACAATCCAGGGTTAGATTGGGAGAGGTTAGGTTAGTCCACCACGCTGGCCTAGTGGGGATAGGTGTATCTATGTAATATTACATTTTTAGTTATCTTTAGCACTATTTCTAGTTTTATGCCTATATCTCAGGCTTACATGTTCTTTTTTTTTTGCTATATGTGGCAAAACGAGCAAGCCGGAACATAACAGTGCTTTTACACTGCTGTTTGGCGGAAGAAATAAACAATATGGTGGTACCTACCCAGGCGGCCACTCACATATGAGACCTACCACCAGTAAAACATGAAGCCGCAATATGACTTTTCAGCCATGTTTCCTGCCTCACATCAATGGTTTCGGAAGTGGCTTTCTGATGTACTATGCTATCCCAATGCTTTTGATAAAATTTACATAACCCCCTTATATTCTAATTCCATATATGAGCAGTGTATTTTTCGTGAACAGAAAATTCAGTATCAATCAGTTTTAATCTCGGCTTTGGTATGAACGAGATAAAATGCATAAGAAATAGTAGGTCTAGTTTTTAACATACATATTTTTCTCAATATTTCAACATATTATAACACAGGAAGTCCGCACCTGAACGTCGATAAGCAACTGATTTATAATAATGGATGTTATTACTTTATTCTTACAAAAAATAATTTCCAATATAAATTATTTTTTCATTCATCAACCTAAATATTTATAGTGGAAATTAATATTCCTTCAGCACTTTTTGATAGATCGCTTCCGATGGCGTCGGTAATTTTTTCATACTAACGCGATGTTTGAAGTATCGTTTATGATCGGGGAATTAATGCTTGTTTTCATCAAAAATTGTATGGAGTCCTATTGATAACTAAACTGTACCTTCCTGTGGTGAAATTTTCAATAATAATACACTTATTTAATATATTTTCTAAATATAAATATTTCTTTCTTGAGTACGGTGGTAGGTAATAGGTCAAATCGAAGTATGAAGAAAAATGGCTTGTAACCAACGGCCTTTACATCAATGCAATCATTTTAAAAAGTGGTTCTATTATTTTTAAATCTTATTTTAGAATCAATACCGTCTTTATCAAATCAAAAAGCCTGAAACAAATAACTCCTGAAACGATTCCTTACATCATACTGAGGTATTGCCAATACTCGCCACGCTTGGTTGGTTGGCGAGCGCAGGGCGTAGTTCCTCCAGTGATGACGCTGCAGCCCGTCATCAGCCTGTCATTTGACTACGCCATCTCTGTGAAGGTTATCCGAACATCTCTCTTTCATGCTCTCTGTGTCTGCCAACGTACAGCAGGATGCACCATCAGTAAGGAATGTTGGCTTATGCCTCAAGTTTTTGGTTGGAGCTCCTCGTATTCACAAACGGCCTTATCCATAGAGAGTTTTATAACCTATTTTAGTTGCCGAATGTTTTGTCTCTTTCGGACGACTTTTAAATTCAGTTTGAGCGAAGAAGACAAAACATTCGATGACATAAATAGGTTTTAAATCTGTGTATGAATATGACCGAAGTGATCATCTATCTCCTTTTTATAACTAAACTATTTCCTCGGCCTAAAAATCAAGCTCAGGAATATATTCATCTAGATCATTATATGACTATTAATAACGTTAATGCTTTACACGTGGCAAAGTCTCAAAACGAAACAAGACCTGCAATTTAGTCTAGACTAATTAGCACTTGCATATCTAGTTTCCATTTCCTGTAATTTGGAGTAATAAGTACTATTAGAAAGCTTAGACGCGGAAGTAAGTTGATAAGGATATTCGAAAATGATTTGACATCGCAAGATTAAAACGGGATACTTGAAGAGATATTTAAGACTTTTGTTAATTGTTTTTATAATAATTTAAATAGTGTCGAATACCATAAGCAGTAAGTGAAGTCGTTTCTGTTTAAGGTATGACGTTAACTTCCGACAAGCGACATGCTCGTCCCGTCATTCTCGCTAAAAAATCTTTTACTCATACAAACCATATCGAGTCATTAATTGCATAATATAATGAAGATTGAGGCATTATTGAAACGAAAACATTCTAATCTATAGTAATTTAGTAAAAATACGAAATGACAAAAAAATATTGATAGCGTGCAGATATGGAGAGACACCCGAGTATGATTTCGTTTTTTGCCGTCATTTCAAATACGCGGAAAATAATTATTTGAAGTCCGGTTGTAGTGATAGTGTTCTAATTAATATTTTTTGTGACAGAATGTAAAGTTTTATTATTTTTAGATTTTGTGTTTTATTAACTCGAACTATAATTATATTTATATAAAACACTACCGATGATTTTAATGTGGGTAGATTTATTTTTAATTTATTTCCTAATTCTGATATTGTATACAGGTCTTAAGTATAGGTCAATCCATATAGGGCTAAGAATAGTAATCTTTTAAATACGTTTGAAATTCCTTAAAGTTCTACTCCTCCCAATGTAAAATATTAAAAACAATACATCAAAGTCATTCATTCAACAGGTATTACGCAGTTTCATGTAATACTGTGTGAAAGTTAAAAAATATAAATTCACTGCCAGTGTCGTTGCTGGCGGTTATTCTCGTGCGTTCGACATTTGAAAATTTTCAGTGCATGTATTCTGTCTCTGTATGCTTGTAAATTCAAATTTTCAAAAAAAGAACATGTTCTTTCGCGTTTTAAATTTGACAGGTTTAAAAAAATAGAAATTGTATTGAAAGAGGCTTTGGCTGTGGGTTTATAATCTTTTTCTGGACGTGTTATCTAGATAAAACGATTCATTATGCCTGTTTTTTCTTAATTATTTTGAATATTCGTTATTAAAAACAGACATCACATATTTGCCGGCTAACTTAGCTATCGTTACGCTTCTCGATTCATTAAGTAACAGGATGTGCCGCATTCTGGCAATGCGTGGCTTACGTTTTAACAAAAAACACGTGCATTAGTAAAGAATGTGATTTAGCTTTACTTATAGTGCCAAGTTATACATAAGCACGGTTTGTTTATTTTATTTAGCGCTATCCAGCCTGGCGTTACTTTCACCATTTCATTCAATCATTAACAGCTTCTATGTGAGTAAAAGCATGACGCTAATTTGATATATATATAATCTTATTTTAGATCTTATTGGGTTCTCCTTACGTCTACTCTCACTGGGGAAAAAACAGCGCAAGAAATTTCCTGAATATAGTAAACAAACAGTAGCAACTCGAATTAATTGGAAAATATTTGTTCGCCGCGTGCGTCATTCAATTAGCATTGAAGTGTGAAGTTAACTTATGCATATAATACTGTTAAATTAAACATAATGTTTTACAGCATCTGTTATCAACGAAAAAAAATGACAATTTAATACCTTTATTATTTAGATGTGTATTCACTATTATACTTCTTTAATTTGAAAAAAAAAAAACGTAGCATGGGAACTTCGTACCAGATTGTTCGCAACGAGATTTTCAAAAATACTTGAGTACCATCAACTTGCATTACATCGGCTGTTTTACTAAGGCCTACCTCTCGTAGAATTCTATTGAAGAAGACTCATTTTCAGCATTGGGCCATACATAGATTGATATAATAATGAATTTAATCCTTATAGCTGTTTTTATAACCCACCACATCAATTTCACAATTGATGGGGGCCTGTTGGTAACGGATCAGACGCGACTGCCAACATGGTCGCCACGCTATGGCCAACACGGTGGTTGCAGATTTAAATTCCAGGGCACACCGCTTAGTTTTCGGAGTCGTGTGTGTATTGATAGTATACGGATTATACGGCCTAACACCTCTCAATTGTAGAGGACGCCCATGCCTTGCAGTGCGATAAATATGGCCATCTAGCTCAATTTAAAAAATAATGAAATTAAAATATAATTTGCTCCCCTTCAATCGACATCAGTCAGTGACATTACCAGGCTCCAAAACCAGTAGACAAAATATCGCCGCACACGCGATAGAGCGCGTCAGTAACAGCTATAGCGTCACTGCGCGTATTTAGCCGACCTTGGCGCTGTTCAATGCCAACAGAATTAGGCAGCGAACGTCAGGTGTGCCGCGTACGCGCGATGTACGTCAATAGCGTGCACCGCTTGATGCAAGCGCTAACTTACATTTTGCACGATCGCTGTAGACGGAAAATTAATTAATACGGTAATACCCGGTGTCTTTGAGTAATGATTACATCCTAGTGTCTCTGGGTGACGATTGTTCAATATAGGGAGCTTGATGCAAGCGGTAACTTACATTTTGCACGGTCGCAGTAGTAGACTAACAGGACTTGTCACATAATGTCTCTGGGAAATAGTATAGTATGCTTGATGATAGCGCTTTAACTTACTTTTGCATGTCGGTTACACTGTTAATGAAAAGAATTATCCTAATGTCTCTGGGTGACCAGAATATAGCATAGTTTGCTGGATGCAAGCGCTTTAACTTACATTTTGCTTAATTGCTGTAGACTGACTGTACATTTTGCGTGTTCGCCATGGACACAATTCGAGAATTATTCATAAGCTCTGTTACATCAAGTAATTTCGACCATCGTTAAAGAAAAAGAATAATTTATTTACGGAAATATTTTACAAGACTTATGTATACGTACTAAAAACATTCAATATACTAGTAGTAGTTTTAACTTGACGAAATTTATGTCATACTTTTGGCATACCCAATGTATGTCATTAATATGGGCATAGTTAAAATTATGATCAACGTTATATGATTCAACTAAGCTTAAGAAACAACATCTTATGTGAAATGACGAGTAAAGTATGCTTGATGCAAGCACTAATATAACTGCGCCCTTTTTCAGCGTTTGTAAGCTTCAAACCATATAATGCATATTGATAAAATAAAATAATTCAAATGCATTGCTACTGAATTTATGTAGTCACAAATCTTTAATGTTATATACAATGTAAAAAAAACATTTGAACTTTAAGTAAGCTCATAAGTGTGTCTTCGCTTATGTGTTTGATATAAGCGATTTAATTCCCAAAAGAAGTGTCGGTGCATCCTACATAAATAGTATTACGAACAAAAGGATTAATTTTGAAAATGGAATTACAAAATAAAACATTGTAAATAATATTCAAAGGAAGCCATCAAAAGCCTTGCTTGCTGACAGCTGATGCGAAATTGTAATTGGCTACATACAATTTAAAAAAAAACTATTAAATTAATTGACGCCATAAAATATATGAAATTTAAAAATGGAACATTCGAATACCAATGTAATATTGTTTATGAAGGGGGAATTGATAAGTTGGTTATTTTTTATCATTATTTTTCTTCACTTCGCGCAGATATATTTTCTTGTACCATTGATCGCTGTATTTATAATAACGATTTACTCTAAATTGAATACTAATGTAACTCTAAATAATACCTAATGTAACAAAACCAGAACTCCCGACTCATGACCTCGCAACTATAACAAAATAAATCAAATTTTATCCCGGGGGCCATAATTAATTTCACCCTCTGAAACTAACAAGTGCACACTCTAGTTTGAATATTAATATCGCTAAACTGGCCAGTCATCACTCAAGGGTTGGTTTAACCACTGAACCTTAGGGTCCTTTGGTGAGTTTTGTATTAATCATTAAGTTAGAAATCAGTGGTCGCTGGTCACACTTATTTTGCGATTTTTTGATTGGAGTTACTTGTATATTAAAGTACAAATACAACTTGGTATCATCTTTAAGTTTCCTTGTCTTGTAGGTGATTCTTCATTACTTCATTTTGATGTAAGGATGCAGCTGTTATGACATTTCGTGAAAAAAAAACTAATAAATAATCAATCGCTTGAGAAACATTTCTGACAAAGACTAAAGTTCTTACATCAATTATTTCGAAAAAAAATGTCTCATCAAATTTTGCAAAAAAAAAAAATTATTTTGCCAAATCTTCTCGCCATTACCGCTAAGTGTTGCCTTACTACCAAATGGCTCCACTTAATGCCAAAATCATAACAATTAGTATTTCTAAGGATTCCAGCACAGGTGTGTCCTATATATGGGTCATATGGCCCCAGACCACCCGGTAAGGCGTCATGTCGGGTGACCAATTATATGGGAGAGTAAACACTCGACTCGCACCATATTGTGATGTCATATGGTGCGCTCGAAATCTGTGAAATTGTTCAGTTAACTGCGTATTAAATTTTACCGTGAGAAAAATATTTTTGACACTCATATTATTTTCTCCAGCATAAGTCTTAATTTCCTCTTAATTTAAAACCTTAATATAATTTTTAATTTTGAGGTTATTTTTAAATAAAATTGTTGTTAGTAAAGGTTTCGATTAACAGATGGCGCTGCTTTATAAGTCAATGTGGGTACATTCAAAACAAAATGTCCGGCGAAATTTATTAACCGTGCACTACCCTCAATTAGCATAGATAGTAACGGCCCTCAGATAAAACGGTTTGGGGTTAAGATGGACTTTATCTGATAGGTTAGATTTATTAGTAGTTTAGTAACAGAATATCTTAGTTAAAGCTTGTCTAATTGCAACTTAAGGCATTACGCAACATGTAATAATTCAATACATTTAACACAATATATTGAATATATTATTTATTAAGTTGAAAACTTGAATTTTCTTTGTTTTAAATTTTTAACACTGAACATCTTTTGTTGAACTAACTCCAAGGCAATTTTCCAAAATTAATGGATCCATTTGAAAAAGGGATGGCAGATTATTAGCATTTTCGAAGTCTATTTTAAATTTTCGAAGTACAAGTTTAAACGGATTTTGCAATGCATATTAAACTCTTAATATATGAATATAGAACACGTTTCCACAAAAGAATGGGGAATATTTTTTTATATTTATTTTTACGTCAATGTGTTTAAAGGAAATTTAAATTTGAAATGAAATGTATGCCAATGTCGATTGTTCATCTGTGTTTAATCGGGCCACCTGGTCCCACCTGATCACACATACTATTTTTGAAACCAAATAAAGTGACCGATAAGCAATACAAAAATAGAATTTAATCTCGTTAAATTTGAATTAAGAATAACGTGAAATCGAATATATGCCACTACCTTATTAAAAAAAATAGATACGACAATTTCGCATGTTATTTTGCTTATGCATTGTGCATTAACCATAAAAAATTGGGTTAAATTTAAAATAAAAACTCATGTGCTGATAATGTACTTTATCTTTTTCACATTTTCGTGCCTAATTACTTAACAGGTCGACATCGAATGCACTGTATATCTATACTCTACGCCCTCTATGGTATGACGTTTTTTTCAAAATTGGAAACAAGTGGCGAGCGGTATATCGTTCGATATTTAAATCAAAGCAACATTTAAAAGTGGCCAGTGATGATTGCGAAATAATCGATTACTTTTCGTTCATTGTGTATTTTGATAATTATAATCGTTATGAGTTACAATCGATTTGACTCTTAACCAAACAAAATTAGCTGTGTAAGTATAATTATATGTACCGGAACTAAACGTGTTTTATCACGTCAACATTGAAGCTGTAATTTAACATTATAATAGAGACGTGAATTTAATTCATTTATTTTGTCTAAGTGATGACGCAAGCAAGTACAAATTTGGTTAACGTTACATAATTGTGTTAGCAATTCTGCGAAGAATAATGTATATGTTATAATATGAAGGAACCTTAAACGCATTAATAGTGAATTGATTGTAATATTTAACAATATGTTGTTAAAAAATGAAGTTGAATTTTCCGAAAATTTCATTTTGCATGAGACTTCGGCAGAATAATTGGACATATATGTTTTAGATAACTCAGTTATTTGATTTTTTTCTTGTCACATCTATAGGATGATGTGGTAACTAACTGTTAAGCGACAAACTCCTTTCAATAGATAAAAAAAATAACAAATGACCTTCAATATTGATTAAAGTATGTCTAACTATTCGGTCATTTACAGTGGTCATTACTAAATATAAAGATTCCACAAAATTCACCTGACCAAATAAACTACACACCATGTGTTTCAAATAGGACAAAATCACAACACAAAGTGTCACATTATACAGGATGCGCGGATTTTAAAAACAGGATGTTAGATGCTCAAGAGGGATGCTTTTGGCCTGTCCCACGACCCCAGGTGACGTCACATATGGTCGACAACCCTACAGAGAATTAGCAACAGTATTACATACGCGTAAAGGCGAAATTGTCTTGGCAAGGCAACTCGCATCTCGTGGGAACGTGAATTTTACGTTTCTAAGGAAATTTTCGATATATTCTTTGTCCCATTGTGATTTGTGCAATTGTATTGAGTATTGGAATCTTTTGTGATCGCGAATGCATATTTATTGATTGATGTGAGAAAAGCTTTGATTTGAGTATAGTCGTGGATTTAAGAAGATCATTATTAACAGCTGTCCATTTGTCACTGGCTGTCCAGAGAACTGTTTTTGTACGGGTCACTAGACAATACGGCCCTAATTCTTTAAATAAATAAATACACCTAACATTCACATACATAGTCCCGACCCTACAGGGTATCAGAAACTGCGAGAGACTTTTCTCGAGAGACTCGTGGTTCACACAAATATTTCTTTCGGTGCGGGTGCGAACCCGCGGCTTTTCGTTTCACAGCCTGCTAACCAACTGCGCCACGGAGGCTGTCTTTAGATTTTATTTTTGTTTTTAGGAAAGTAACCTTTATCAATGGCTATTCTAATGTGTTCTTAAGACTCCTACACATTCCGAATCAGCCATATTGAGTATTGAGACCATTCGGGGTCAAAAAGTCCCATACTTACTTTCCTGTCCATGAATATTATTAAAAATGCGTGAAAAATTATCCAACCATTTCGAACATCTTTTGAATTCAATCTAAATCGGTTCAGTAGTTGTTTGAAAGTGAGTTGCAGAGTATCGTATTTTAAATAGAAGTACTCATATATTTAATTATATAATCTATTTATTTTTTCTTAAATTAACATAATATATGATCTAAAAACTACATTCGCAAATACTTTGTCCTTTTTAGTTGACACAATATCCGAGGGATTGAATTACAAATAATATCTTATGATATAAATAATCTTTATTTGAATAGTGGAATACCTCCCCTAACGGTCACTCGATGACCCCTCGCAAGGGGATGCTTGTCACAGGGTAGCTTACTGCCCCATATTCTTTATAGCTAAACCTATGTAAAAAAATTGGTGTATCTGTAAGGATTTTTGGTAATATTTAATTGGTCTGTTGTGTTACTTGTGTGTGACGTGGGTTTGAGTCCTGGGGAGTAAACATAATTAAATATCTTAAACTGCTTTGTATGTATAATATCTCAAACGTTGAGATAAGGTGTTGATTTTAGCTTTAGACCCCTTGATTTCGGTGCTATGAACAGCGAAAACTATATATGCAATATATTCGTCTCAATATATTTATTCATATTAAATAATTACATCCACATAGATAGTATTTATGTACATACATCATATTTATTTATTTGCTATATTATTTCTCTATATTGACATGCAACAGTCAAAACTACAATGTACAACTATGTGCCATGTGCCGTTTCCATAGACAATATCCAACTGACATTTCGCGACGTTGTTTTACAAGGCATTCATTTTCATCGGCCGACGACGCAAATTGTACGTTGGTTTTAAAGGGCCCGCACGGAACACGTGTGTTTTGTGTTTTTGAAGAGAAATTCGCATTCACCTGCGCCGTCGCATCGTGTTAAACGCCATTCATACGGCGTAGAGCTGGGAAGATTTAGACACGGCCGTAAAAAAAATAAAAATGATTTTTTTTCCGTAGTAACATTTTACTGCCTCGATGGCACAGTTGTATTACGGTATGAAAGCTGAAGTCTCGGTTTAGAATCCCGGGTCGAGCAAAGTGCTATTGGATTTTTCTATTATCTGCCCGGAGTCAGGGATTTGTGCCCGATATGGAAATAGGCTTGTGCCCTATCACGTCGTGGGTCATAACATACGAGGCGAAACGTGCTTGTCCTGGTAGCACCTCTGCCTACACCTTCAGGGAGAAAGGCGTGGGTTTATGTACCATTTTTTACGCGCCCGCACAGCGACCACTGTATGCGATGGTCAAAAACCGTAGTAACACAATCAAGTGGCGCTTTCGAGCAGACCAACATACATACCGAGTATCGACATAAGAACGAAGTCTAGCTTCTTAAAGTAATTAATAATAACAATTAAACTACAATAATCCTTAAGAAGCCAAAGATATTATCTCTACAAGTTTGTTTTAGTTCGTAAAGTCCGCCAACTCGCTGGACTATGGCCTGAGCCCAATCGGTATCCCAATTGTAGAGAAGTCCTGAGGTAATAAGTGGGCATATGCTGGCTGGTATATTCTTAATTATATAAAAAATAGCATAATAGAAAAACGATAACATTAATATAAGCTTTAACAGATGGCGCTGACAATAAATCACAATCAATTAATTTTTCAATATACCCCCACCGACTTCCCGGAATTTCCATCAACACTTTGGGTTATGACCTAAACCATTAAATAACTCGTAAAATCTAGACTTTTTCTACATCTACAGACCGCCGTGGCAGTCTACAATCGAAAATAATACTTGTGTACGCCGAAACTGGTATTGTGAGAGGGTAGATACGCGATCTAATGGGTGCGAGAGAGACAGAACCACTCACTTCCTGCAGACTGCACGTAGATCATTTTTTGCGTGCCTTTATTGCAATTCTATTGATGTATTGATATCGATTATAATTTGTATGTAAAACAACGACATGTTTTGTGTTTTTGGGGCGGAAAAGCTTTTATCTATATACGAAATTATGGAGATTTACTTGTGATTGTCAATAGGATGCATTGGTAGAAACGCTCTAGAAGGCGTAGTCGAACAAAGTACATTATGTATACTGAGAAATCAATGGTTAGGTTTTTACGTCGAGCATTTATTATTATTTACTACTGGACATATTGAGACACAATACCTAATGTGTCAGGATGGCGAGCGCAGTGTAATGCCAAGCATTGCTTTGTTATTCATGGTAATGTTTGGTTTTGCTACTGTCCATGAGCGGTCGTATCGCTAACCATCAGGCGAATGGCATGCTCGTCTCGCCATACATTGTAATAAAAAAATGCGTTTTTGGGTTATTTCCGGAATTTGCTAGGGACTAAATTTATTTGCGGTGGTGGTGTAGTCTATTATCCTATAATAGATAGCTAATAAAATTCCTATGGATTTTGTCATATTATTTCTCACTTAGTCCTTCAGGAATGCAGGAGTGCCTTTGTTCATAAAATGTATATTCGTCATAAAGACCTTATTTTCACAGCATTTAACAATCTAGCCTTGATTTTAAAAGCATTAATTTTTGGGTGTTCAGAGCAAAGAACCTTTTCATTATTTCTGACAATTACAGCACAATACATTATGTATTCTTATGTAAGGACAAAATAAGTTACTATTGGTTATATGTATGTCTTACAACATATTACAAAGTCTTTGTACGGAGCATCAAACTTACTCCTCAATGAAACCGATTTCAAAGTAATAAAAGCTAAATTGAATGAGGAAAGTATTTTGCATATAAAATGTAAAATTATATCTTCCAAGTATTCCGAACGTAAGCCGAAAGCTATCGAAAACTTATTATAGATACGCGAAGATAACCGCACATCGTGGTAAATCAATACAATTATCTTAAAACCACTATAAAAATGACTTATATCGAACAGAAGGGCTCCATTCTGCGAATAATTTCACTGTTTACGCAAACAAAAAACATTCTTAAGATCACTAGTTTATGACATAAAATACAATGATTTTTATTACACACAACATCGACGCATACACTTAAAGTTGAGTTGGAATAAAAAGGGCTTTATGCTCAAAACAATACAGTTCATATTTCACTGGCAAGGTTGAGTTACTTCCATGGTTTTTGTTATTCGAAATTCACGTTTATTACTCAAAAAATACGGATGAAAACAGCTTGAATGTTTATGGGTGGATAGTACGTTTTATTATACAAAAAACACAGATGCTCCCGCGCATCTCACGGCAGCGGGCGGAAATCTTAATGGACCCTGGAACCCGAGCTAACGATGTGATCCATCGATCCAACGGGGCATAGAACTATCAATGGTCCAGAACGGAATAATAAATGGAGTACTTATGTATTGCAATTATTTTTTAATTATTATTCTAACATAGGCCTAAAACCTATATGCTATAAGCCTTAATAATATCATCATGTGTTTTGTAGAATATAATTTTAATTACCGCGAAAAACTGTAAAAAAAAGAAATTTAAAATCAGTCATAAAATAAATTATATAATTCATCCTTTTTGTGCCATACTCCTAATTTGGCTCTGATATACTACTCAATATAATATCCTTCCTTTTTCTATTCATCATTAAATATCCTAGATATATTTGACCACTTCCATCCCTGAATACCAAAAGCATAGTCAATTTACTCCTCGTAAAACAATCCAACGATAACTAAATACGACATTCTTATTTCAAAATGTCCAAGTGTCATTTGTTTAGTCTATGGCAGGTCGTGTCTACGTGTCTGTTTGTCTATGCGTCATTACGCGGCCATATTTGCACAGCGCCGGCGCATGCAAGTGAACGAATACACCACAACATGAAAATTCGCACGATGGCTTGGTCTGATGTCTTTTACTATATAAATAAATACAAAAATTCGCATACTGACCCTACGTTATCCAAATCTCATGTAGGTATCAGAAATTACAAGAGACTTTTCAACAATATGAATGGGATAATTTCCAATTGGTGCCTACTTTGTCTGCAAAGCACTTAACTGATCATCAGGCGCAGTGTAGCCATTTGCAGTGGCAGTAATAACATCAGATAACTTTGATCAAGTTGTGCGTGGATTTAAATATATTTTGAAACATGACAAAAAATATATCTACTTACAATATATGAATTGTACCCATTAAAAATAAAGAGTTTTCCAAGTCGGTTCATGCGTCTTCGAGTAATCGGTGAACGTGTATAAAAAAAACAAATATTCTGACTAATTGAAACCAACCTCCTTTTTTTGAAGTCGGTTAAAAAAGGGGTAAATCGATAAATCCATTTTAACGAAAATGGATATTAAAAATCACGTCAAGTATCAAAATAACGGCATTTGCTAAATTCACAATAACAGAAACCGCTGTAAATCCACCAAAATCGGATTGTACTCGTAATAAATTAAGCTGAATTTAATAGAATTTTCCGCACCCGCCGTGAAGAATCGAGAAAAAACTTACTAAAATGTGCGAAGATTATAACAATTCTTATTTCTTAATCTATATTTGTACCGTAAGTATAAAATATCAATTTTAGGCAGCACAATGATGGCGTGACGCTGACAGTGGCTCGCGACAGAATTTTTCGTTCCAAACCGAATTTCTACGGTCAAATCTGTGTTCGTCAATGCCAATATTAAACGGATTTTTTCACAAACACGATTTCGACTTTTCGCTTGGGTGACAAAGGCGAAAAAACTGTAACGTAAAAACTAAATCGGCGGTAGAACCTTATTACGATCGTTTAGAGAGCATTTTTAATCGTTCAAGACTGGAAGTGGGTCTTGGCCGTGCAAAGCTTTACGATAGAAAATGGTGTTTTTTGGAGGCACGCGCTGTCGCACCCCGCTGCTTGCTTTTGTCCGTTTCTTGTCGGTTGTTTTGACATTGTGACTGTGACAGGAAAACGTGTGAATTTGCATAGTGAGTGCACCTGATCAAACTATCATTTTGTGGGTTTCATGATATGGCTCATTATTCTGTATAATTATCTATTTCCATCCGCTAAGCATTGGTCCATTGTAGTTTGCTCTTTCCATTGCCTGGTGGGTCATATGTACATTAAAAATAATCCCCCTTGTTTAAAATATGCTATACCTGTGGAATAATAAATCCATTAGATTCTTCGCAATCAATCATACCACGTCGTATTGTGTGCAAATGGAATCAAACACCACCAATTATCATTAACGGCAATTTAATCTCTAGTCTTAAAAATATAATCAGATTAATCTTGTGCATTTCATTTTAAATTTTTCTTTTATTTTTGACAGCCAGGTAGCATCAATGACATTGACAGGATGCATCTCACAGTTAATGTCATTTGAATATGTCAAAGCGCTATATTCTAGAAAACCTATGAGGATTCGTAATTAATTCGCGTGTTGTCGCATGACCGTGCGTTGAATTATTTATTTTGTTATATAAACCCGTGTGCAATGCGGAAACTGGAAAGACACGCCTTTTGGCCAAACCTGAGTTAAGCCGACGAGCCGGCTTAAACCTGATATGGCATTCCTTAAAATGTATTTAAGCATTTATATAAAGTACTCCATCCTTTAAAAACTATTACTCAATAAATCTATAAAAGTAAATCTTTTGCCAAGACCATCAATATTAATTCTATTTAATGTTCTATACTCCTTGGTTAATATATGTTCTGACTGGCGGACGGTAGAGGGCGCTTACATTTGTGCTTCCCGCGCATTCTGTTCCCGGACGTCAAGCGAGGCTGAGTATTGGCTATGGTGTTTCATTTGGTACCGACCTATTTATGCAACCTGTACAGTCAACACAAAAAAAAGTGTAAAAATGAATTCGACCCGATTAAAATGCGTTCTTCAATCATTTTCAAAGGATTTGTAAATGTTTCTCGTAATAGTCAGTGCAATAAATCACCACGCAATAAAATAAATTTAAATAAATCAATTATTCATATCTGTGATCTATATTGACAAACAATTGCACCGTTTAATCGTGTTATTGCTTACTTTATCAGACGAATAATGATTTAATCTGATTTGAATGCAGAGTTGCGATTATAAAAAAGATATACATACAGGGTATATCAAGACTGTTACCTAAAACGAAGCCAGGTGGTAGTTTTAGTGACTACAGACACGATGCACCTAAAAATGTAGTAAAAAAACGCAACGATTTTTCTTTGTAATGTTTTAATTACAACTATGTTTGCGTGGTAAATCCATAGTTTTTGCTAAAATTATAATTTAAAACCTTGCGTACTATAGCGTCTTTAAAAATAAAAGGCTGTACATTATTTTTTTAGGAAAATGTATGTATTTACCACCCAAATACGTTGAAAGGAAACAAATACAAATAAAGTCATCACTTTTTTTTTTCAAAGATATTAGTTGCTTTGTCTAAATGCACTAAAACTACCACCTGGCTTTGTTTTCGGTAGAAGTCTTGATATACGCTGTATGTTGAGATATACCGGATAGCTATCCCAGTATTCTTAGTAGAAAACATATCGTACACCATTGACATAAATGTATGCACAGGGCGGAAAGCGCGTAGTGTTCCGACGTACATAAGTGTTGCGGCGCTGCAGTCGATCTCCAGTGGAGCGTTACTCAAATTAGTCGTCCCTCGCAACGATTTTGAAAAATGCTTGCTTGTTTTGAAAGAAAGTTTGGTAAAAAAAATAATAATTGATATTACCATTAAGACAAAATCTATTTCGTTATGTTCATTTCATTTTTATTTCGACGTAGTAATGAAAAAATCTAATAGATGGCGCGGTTTCACGGCCATCTTATTGATACTCCAAATGTACTGAAGGGCCTACCCTTGGTTTTTAAATCAATGTCAGACTCACATTTTTGTTTCAGTCTGAAAATATACGGTATTCGATATAATTGCACATAGTTGATTATTGAATTGCACCGAACTTATGTATTCTCAATTGTAGGTACTTTGTCATGCCAATATAAAAAAGCCTAAAATAAAAGATTCGCCAGTTTAACGACCCAACCGTTTTGATACTTAAGAAGAATGTCGTAACATCATTATTGTTTTTCGTCCAACAAAAATGTACAAATTTGAGTGTCGAATCGGGTTTAGTAACATTGGCTGATTTCTCGCTATTTACCTAGATTACTTGGTTTTTTTCAACGGTTGCGCCAATACTTAACGCATGGTCGCAACTGACATTGGCTCGATCGGATTTTTTGCCGCCAAAATCGCCGTAAGGTCGCCGAGAAAAACAATTTTCAACGTTTCCCAATGATATAACACAGAAAAACGGCACAGTTATGATTCATTGTCGATAAATTGAATTTTGTATTAAATTATAGTTTTTTCATTAATCGTTGATGCATTCCTAGAGTTCACTACAAAATTGGTTGAAGTAAAAATGAAAAAAATAAATTTGGAATATTCTGTAGGGTAACGGTTACTTGATCAGTTTTCTTACGATATGACGTCATTTAAAAAATCTTTTTCTTACGTGGGGTACCGTATTGGCGACAACCGTAAAATTTGTTACATGTTCATGAAAAGATTAAATCGATTTCTACGATTTACGCATGGCTTATTGTCGCGCTTTTTGCATTAAATAGATTCGAATACATAATAGTTGATAAAGGGGACCTGAAAAGATTCTTTGCTTGGCCGTACGTGCGATGATCAATTGGTCTTTCTATGACTGTTCATCTTGAAATGACTAACTTTTTTAGGAGTATTCGAGACCAATTGGATGAGTAAGTTTCAATGTAAAATAAATAAATGTTCTATTTTCGAATTAATTGTAGTAAATTATCACGTCCCTGGTGTAGTCCAATCCAATCCATCAGCCAAAGGAAGTCCACTGCTGAACATAGGCCTCTCCTAATGACTTCCACAGTGACCTGTTGGAGGCAGCCAGCATCCAGCGACGTCCCACGACCTTTACCAGGTGCAAGGTATAGGAAGGGGACTAAAACATACGCCCTAGGAATTAAAACATAAACAGAAATTAACAAACAAATATACACACGTAAATATTTACAATTCAAAAAGTGCATAAACAATTGAAATTAAAACACAGCATTATCGAATGATGGACAGCCTATACAAATCGATTAATCGTTTAATTATTCATAATCGATTATCGGCTTAATTAAAAGTTGGATTTTAATCGTAATCGCCAAGATTATCGTAATAAATTGAAGTTTAGACGCACAATGAACAATAATTGATTCGGAAGCCGGCAATCCGAGGTTCCCTTCCTGGTTGAGAACGCTTCCGCGATGCTTTGTTTCGGGTGTTTTGGCGTTATCATTTCTTTAATTGACTGTAATGTTGGGTTAGATGAATAGTTTAATTTTATAAAGGTCATCTTAATAACAAAGCCTTTATTATACATAGTAACGAACTATACCAGCTTGACCTTATATTAAAATAATTCCGATAATGTTTCCTCGAAACATTTTGACAGGTTACAAGTTGTGCCAGTTAGAGTTCGAATATTTCTTTGCCGAAGATGTCATAGAAGAAGATTCTATTACAATGCTGAAGACTCCAAATCTTCAGAAAAATTCATGACCACCCTGGAAATCGTAACCAAGATCTTTAAGATCTTGATTAGTACATTTCTTAGGAAAGTAGATTTAACATTAACATAGATACTATAATGTAATTCAGAAAAACAAAAACCTTATAAAACACAACTATTTAAAATATCCAATGTCCCTTAATAAGCCCGCGGCCAAAGTCAGGTGTGTAATGTGTCCATCTGCAAATGATTTCAAAGTAAACTGACATCGGTCTTAACACGAAATCTAATGTCACTCACATGCCAAGCTTGGGATGAATATGCCTCAAACTTATTTAATTCCGACTTTAAATCGTGTGTTAACCTCACCCTTCGTCTAAAGACTGCACTAGATCTTTCTAGAATTATTTTTAATCTTTTTGAGAGAATTGGATTTTTAATTTGTATTGTTAAAATCCTAATGTGATGTAATAAAATAAAAAAGCATTTAAATTGAATATATTGTGCGTAAAAACATTAATATCAACACCAATTTTTCTCATAACAAACCATTAAAATTTCCCGCGCAAAAACACGCCGCCATTTTCTAACCTCAATGCTGTCGCAAAATTAATCTTGGCGGCAAAAACTACGCCTTATTAGACAAAATCCCGCCCCAGGACAAGCCTTAATATCCTTAGATAAACAGTGAAAACGTATGACCACAATTAATAATAACAATTTTAGACGAGTGGCAAAAACTTGACGGTCACCCAAGCTGTCCATGGTTTTTGTAGGGGAGACAATTTACAGCGACCCCTCGTGGCGTTTTAAGGAAATTAAGTTCGTAATTGTAAACAATGCGTATTTTGTTTTGATACAATTGTATTGTTCCATTATTCGTTTAGATAACTAAGTTACCGTATAAATAGGAAGATGCATGTGTAAAACTAAATCATTAATAGTTATTTGACTACTCTAATATTTCTCCATCAATTAATTATTCACCATCAATACCTAGCTATCGACGTTAAACAACCTTTTTATGTCCTCAACGTATTTGTATAACTATTTTACAATTCCTACAGACCTATTTCTCCTAGAAAATGGAGAACACTTGTTCTAAGTATATATTCCTTAAAACTAGTCCTCTGCAAATTTACTAAAACATATCATATTTTTTCTATAAAAATAACCAAAACAAATCCAAAAAACGTGGTCACCCTAACCTAAAAACATTTGACAATCAGTCAACACACCCAACCTACGCCCACTGAAAACCTTCTTAAAAATTACGACAAATGTCTGAGGCCGCCTGCAATTTTTCCCTTGTCCAAAGGCCAGTAATAGATGACCCTACGTTTATATTGTGGCTTATCCGCCCCCGTGTCAAACCTCTGGCCCTAATCTTGCCCCTGTATCGGATTTTCCTCAGATTTTAATGGGCTTAGCCATTTCACATCTGTCACTTGTCTATGGTGATTATGAATTTTATCTGTCATGTCATCTGACATGTCATGGTTGTACCGCGTTTCCTTTGCCTGGTTGTTTTGGTGTTCTGTATTTGAAAAATGTTCTTTATTTAAACAGTGACTCAAATTCTTGATTTAACTTTGATATTCTGTAGCTATTTATTACTAAGCGCGTGTACTTTACATAATCGTAAAGGAACCAACAAAATAACTACATATTTCATAAATTCAGTTAAAGGCAATAAATCCTATTTTTCACGCTTAATAATTTCATTGTTTCCTCATTTAGTACGTTATTAAGATTGTTATCGTGATACATCATTTTTACTTACTGTCGGTGTTGCCAGGGTCCTCTTTGTTTTAATTTTATTATGGACAGTATCAAATATAAAGAAATTATTACATATTACCTTGTATATGTCCCACTGCTGGGCGCAAGGTTTCCCTGCTTTATGAAAATTCGCTTTCGGGCCGAAATATCTTGGTGAAAAGATTGATGGGACCAACTAGATAGATCTACTGTGAAAATCTGATTATATGTAAGGAAACTCCGTCTTAAAACGTCATTTTCCGGAATGACTCACTGAGTTCGAGGTTTAACAATATGTACTCATTATGTAGTCTAAGTTATATACATACCTCGTTTAATATTTTTAAAACGAAATAAGACATAAAATATGAAATAAATCAGCAACAGATAAAAATAGTCTTGTAATGCACCTTTCGTGACTTCTGAAACAAAATGAGCAAAAGTTAAAAATATTTTGTTGGACAAAATTGTTCATAAATTCATGGTTTATTATCTAGAAAACAATTTGCATTAGATGTTGTTATACTAAAAATAAAACTGGTTCCTAATAGAGCCGTGGCCTTGGCAGCCTTAAATTTAGCGTCGGTGCGTGCATTCTTACATATTATTTTTATTTTTTTGTATGTTACTAAGGAACTCGATTTAAACTGCCTTAATATGACAGTTTTATAAGTTTTAGACAATTTTGCATATTCTTATTTTACTCTATGTTTTGTAAAGCAATTTATCTAATAAATGCAAAAAACAGAATATTTGCGTACATAATAATTATATAATTATTTTGAACGCTCATGTAAATCCTTTTTACGCTAAATGTATAACTTACTTATTTTTAAACATCGATAGTATACTTATGAAAAGGAAATTCATTCCATCCATCAGCTAAGGGAAGTCCACTGCTGAACATAGGCATCCCCCAATGACTTCCACAGTGACCTGTTGGAGGCAGCCTGCAATCAGCGTCGTCCCGCGACCTTTACCAGGTCGTCTGACCATCGGAAATTCATTAAGCTATTGATACTTCTGACGTAGTTACAGAACATTCGGTATAAATACACAATATTTTAGATCACGACAAACCTATTCCGATAATAAAATTACTCACTAACGAAAACTTATTTACCTAAAGTCAATGTTCTGCGATGAATTTAAGACGATTATTTGATCGTAAAAATATTTTTATAAGTTAATTCCTTTTATTTTAATTTACGCCAATTAACACGTGGAATTGGCAGAAAATAGTCTTCAATCTTCAATCGTCGACAATTATCTGTTATGTACGGGTGTTTTATTTACCCGTATGTAGGTATTGCTTAACATTAATTACTGGTACTTACGTCCTGCGAAAACATCTTTCTGTCTCACTCTTATTTCATTGTCTTATAATTGATCGATATAACTTAGTCATCTTCAACGAACAAGGAATCAAATTTCCCAATTTTACATACCTAACAGTGAAACCGAAAACTTACATTGAAACCGAATTTATTTAATTTATTAACAATTCTAAGTATAATAATAGTAAGTTGTATTTGTAAAACCTCCTTTGTTAAAACTTATACGAAATTGCTCCAAGCCCAAACAATAACTCCTTCTCTAAGTGTGGATGTAGAGTCATCGTCACCCGAACATCTCCGCTGCCGCTGTTCCACCAATTTAACACAGATTCCTTACCACCAATCGATCCTTCACGAAGTCCTATTAAAAGTCAACCACCAACACGAATTTCTAGCCTCATACCATTAAGTAGTGCTCCAAACTTTAATTATGTTCGGGCTGTGACCAATTGCGTTCATGTCTTGCATTTTCTGACGAGTCATGCAACGTGCTACCGAATCCTACAGCCTCGCTCACTTAAAAGGCCGTATCTCCAACATCATTACCTAAAATAACGACTTTATTTACATCTAAATTGAGCTCAAAATCATCTGTGCTCGGCTCCTTTTGAAGGCATTCGGAGACGGAACACAAGTCAGACTCCGACCGATCACCGTGATTGCAATTTGAACTTTGTGATCAAACTTTTTGGGTTCAATTTGAAATGACATTGGTTTATTGAATGCCCATTTCACGTTGCGCCCGGAGGAACGTGGCCCACGGCTTCATTGTTATGTGAATAAAACTTATCGGGAAGATGACGCGACGATTTCGTGTTAGAAACTAATTTGGAATATCACAATGGGTATCAATGTTGTACCGAAACAACCTTTCAATGTGCGAACAGTGTGGCGGCTATTGCTGTGCGTCGGCACGCGTACATCTCAAATAACTACAGCAGTACTGCTTCCATCAATTTTATCAAAGAAGATTTCTAACTCGTGGAATTTAGTTTCGTTATACAAAACTAATTTGCAACTGACAACATCTAAATAAAACACAATGAAGAGACGGTTATATCGATTGTTACGTACATTGAGGAAAATAGTGTCTGGAAGCTCCAATTCGATTTTTCTATTTGCGTCTACATTGTTAGTGTTTGCTTTAGAAACGCTAGCTTTCAATGCGTTCTCTTATATTTTACTGCTTTATAATTCACAGTGAGTTTCACAAATTTTAACTTGAAAAACGATTCTTTACAGGAAATTTGTATCAATATTTTAGTCTAGGCTTCTTCTTGCATATATTTCATTAAAATAACCTAAAATGCAGGCAATAATTTGGCTAGTGTTAGACTATAAATCCCTCGTTAGTCGTAAAATCGAGAATAATGTTGTCATGGACCGATCAGGAGGTGCAATAAAGCCGTGAAGCGGCATCCTGCTTTACTGCCGTGTGGGCAAGTAAAAAACTTTGCTCCGGCATAGACTAATCTGTTCCGCTTACCGAGGATGACGATCTAAGGGCAGGACTCACTTTTGAACCATTGTGATGATGTGCATGTTTTAGCTGAATTTATTAAGGTAATTTCTACACAAAAGTAGGAAATGATACACAAAAATCAAAGGAAAATGTTCAATATTCAAAAGAGATGATTCGAATCTCCGACTATGATAACATAGTGGAATTTTATTACAATCAGATATAGAAATAGGTTTTAATAAGTGTGAAGTCACGACCAAGAAGTTGTTTTTAAAACCAGTAGAGTGGTATGCAGATAGGATCTTGCATGTAGATAATTTGTACCTACGTTCAAATCTAATTGATATTTTTCCAAAGTATTTTTTGCCATACACAACGACTCTATTTAAAACTAAAGTTCCTTCCAAATGATGTAATATGCGTCTATTTCATTCAGATCATGTACTTTCAAAGCGATAGACATGTAAAAAATAGTATTCAAAATAAGTCACGTATTGCCTACATTATTCTCCAAGCGCAGTTGTGTATCTGATTCAGTACTAACGTCGCATTCTCCTTGTTTCCAGGTTTTCGGATCGAAGGCGGACCTCCAGCTGCACACGCAGATCCACCTACGCGAGGCCAAGCCGTACCGCTGCACGCAGTGTCCCAAGGCCTTCGCCAACTCCTCGTATCTCGCGCAGCACTCCAGGATCCACCTGGGCATCAAGCCGTACCGCTGCGAGATCTGCCAGAGGAAGTTCACCCAGCTGTCTCACTTGCAGCAGCACATCCGCACGCACACCGGCGACAAGCCCTACCGGTGCACGCAGATCGGCTGCACCAAGGCGTTCTCGCAGCTCTCCAACCTGCAGAGCCACAGCCGCTGCCACCAAACAGACAAGCCCTTCAAGTGCAATTCCTGTTACAAGTGCTTCACGCACGAGAAGGATCTGCTCGAGCACATCCCCAAACACAAGGAGTCGAAGCACCTTAAGACGCACATCTGCCAGTACTGCGGCAAGAGCTACACGCAGGAGACGTATTTAAGTAAACACATGAACAAGCACGCGGAAAGGGCTGATAAGCGGCCGCCGATATCCGCTCTAGGACTGAGCGGACTCAATAGGTCTTTGGCGGCCGCGGCGCCGACTGCCGCGCCCTTCGCCGAGCACCCTTACTGGCCGAAGGTGAGCCCCGATTCTGCAGCGCATATGTCGGATGAGGGCGGCTACCACCAGCAGAGGGAGAGCGATGACCATCACGAACAGCAGCTTCAGCAACAGAGGGCGCTGTTCGCGCAACACGAGAGCCAGGACGACAGGATCCAGCCGCCCGTGTCGTCGGCGGCGAACTCCGCGTTCACGCCGATCAACTCGATGGCGCCGCACCTGAACGGGCTGTCGCACCACAGCGCCCTGCCCACGCGGCCGTACCTGTACGACCCGCTGCACTTCCAGCAGGGCAAGCAGCAGCCCAACTCGTTCCCCAACCAGTTGATATCGCTGCACCAGATCCGGAACTACGCGCACCAGCCGTCCGCGCTGCTGCCCGCCGAACACATCCTGCCCCACGCCCTCTCGCACAAAGATAAACAGTAATGTAACTTGCCGTTTCCCTAGGTACACTAATTTAGTACTTACGATGGTATTACTAGTATATAAATTTAACGAAATATTAAATGAACGTCTAGAACTCACAGACGCGACACTCGGAGTGTGCGAATTGGTTTTGCCGTTAGCGAAATGAATCCCAAGGTTTTTAGGTATTAATACGTGTAATACTCTGAATTTTGTGAGTAGATAACAAAATTTACTGGGTATTTGATGTGATTTCAAAGACTTTTATTATTTTTAAAATGGTTTACTGATTGATTTTATTGAAACAAGTTAGACCGCGTTGTGTGTTTAGTTGGATCGTCTATTTTATTATACTTAATCTATATACCTACGTGACAGACGATCGGCGATCGAGCTATCGACACAACGGAGTGCAATTTTCATTATATGAATAAAGTTTTATAAAAAAATAACCATTCGTATCGTGAAGCAATATTTCTTGCAAGACTTGGCCTAAAGTAAGTTTTTCTCGATTCTAAAAATGTTATGAATATAAATAAATCTTACCCAGTCATGTATACACTTTGTGAATTTTAAACAATAATTGTTTTCAAAGTATGTGTTGGAAGGAATGAATCCTTTGTAATATAAAATGAATTGAAACTATAAGACGCTGATGATATCTGAATTTAATTCCGGACAACACACAAAACTCGAAAGTTCCTGACACAACAATTATTTTGGAGGGGAGGCGGGGGAGATAACGGATTAATGAAATCACATATTATCATATTCTGTTGCATTTTAATTACTTTAAGTGTCTACTACAGATCTCTGAGACATCACATACTGACCGCTCAGTTCCTAATTAGATCATATATTATAATTTAGCTTTATGTATCGTACAAATTATTTGTGTGAAATTAATGGCATTTTAACTCCTATGTACTATAATTCATTTAAATAATACACCAACCCCACACTGTGGGATAACGGCGGGTTGTAGCTTACTTCTTTGATTTGGTGGGAATTAGAAAGAAAATAATATAGGACACGATTCACTATTGAAAAGGAGAGTGGGGAAAGACGGGTGGGCTGACATTGTATTGAGGTTGTGAAATAGTTGATTATTGACATATTATAAATCGATATTAATTATAAAATTTATTTTGCAAAATGACTATAAAATAATACAGCATTTCTGTTTTTAATTTTTCGTTTAAGGATTTACTCTGCCATTTCTTTCACATATAACTAAAACTTTTGTGTTTCCACATAGAAAATGTGGTCTTCCTTCAGATTTTAAAAATATCAATATATTTATTCTATAAAAAAACTGAAGATCGAACATGTTTTCTTGATTATGTTTTTTTTTTTTGTAAAAATCTAATTGAATGGCCAAAATCATTTTCATGGTGTAATGAGGGCGCTTTTTTTGTAAATATCATTGTAAATACGAATTTTTGAGAACATCTTGGAATTTATTGTTTTTTTTTTTTTTGTTAACTTAAGTCTAAAATGCTTATGCTCAATTACTTAGAGTTAGGCTCGGCTCGGGTTATCGGAATGAATATGAAATTTTGTATCATAGTATTCCTTATTTCAATGTACTTAATTGGCTCTTAACCATTGGATTATTTGGGACCGCGGCGGATATCCGCATCCGTACGGATTCTCCCTCATCGCATAATAATCACATAATATTATTTTTATTAATTTCCTTTAAATTAATTTGTACAAATACCGCATGAACATTTGACTACAATCCGCGCGGTCCTGTTTAGAATAGTTTAAAGTATACGAACAAAAAATCGTTGATTTTGTGTTTTTTCGATATTTTTTTAGAAATAGCGGTAAAATGAAAAAAAATGTGATAGGAGATGGATTGGGGAGTAATATTTTTGGAGGCAAGTTGACTTGATTTTGATTTGCTGATGTTAAATTTAAAAAAAAAGTTAGGTTGTGGTTAAGTAGGTTGATGCCGTCTGTCTGTCACAAATGTAGCCAAATCTATGTTTTCTTGTATAAATGTTTTTTTTAATATAGTTATCACGGCAATACTTGATTCTTCCGAATTGTTGATTAGTAATGCACATTTTAATGTATAATATACATAACATGACAATGAGCCAAGAGTTATATCCAAAATTTTTAAATCTCTTTGGTATTTAAGGGAAAAAAAATTGAAAAACGCCAATATCTCTCTATTGTAAGTAGAAATGTGATATTGTAATTTTTTTTTGTTTTAAGTTAATTGTAATCTTATGAATACGAATATTTTTGTAAGTAATTTTTTTTGTCTCGTTTTAAATAAGTTTCGCTTATCTAGCGTTCTCGGTTTTAGATTTATAGAGAAATGAAACGAAAATCTTTTTTGTTACTTAAAATCGATTAAAAATTAATTAAAACTATGCCAAGAATTATTATTTTGTGTATTTTATTTTATAAATTCCCTGCTTCGACGAGATCACTTTACACATAAAGATTATGCACCGTATGAAATGATTATTTTCATTTTTTTTAATTGCGATGAATACCGAGCATGTAATTCGCTTGATGGTAAGCGATACGACCGCTCATGGACAGTAGCAAAACCAAACACCATGAATAACAAAGAAATGATTGGCATTCCACTGCGCTCGCCATCCTGACACATAAGATGATTAGTCTCATTATGTCCAGTACTTACTCTGGCTTTGGTATCCTACAAACCGGAACATAACAGCATTAACAATGCTGTTTGGCGGGAGAAATATACATTGCGGTGGTACCTACCCAGGCGGCCTTTCATATGTACAAATTGTATATCCCTGGAACGGATAATTTTCGTATGCAAATTTGCAATTCAAACGACAACTTACTACTCGTACTACCAGGATAAAAATTATAATCCATAACGATCAAGTATCAAATCTTACTTGGTGACACTTCTTTAACGTCGAAAAGAAAAATTTCAACGAAGAAACGACACCAAAACGACGGAGAAAGGAAAGAGGATTCCTTACTGCGAAATAATTCTCAGAGCACAAAAAGTACTAGGGCGACAGAAAAAGGAAGGAGGTTTCCTTAAACCTATGACATCAATAAGAGAAATAATTCTCAGAGCACAAAAAGTACTAGGGCGACAGAAAAAGGAAGGAGGTTTCCTTAAACCTATGACATCAATAAGAGAAATAATTCTCAGAGCACAAAAAGTACTAGGGCGACAGAAAAAGGAAGGAGGTTTCCTTAAACCTATGACATCAATAAGCGAAATAATTCTCAGAGCACAAAAAGTACTAGGGCGACAGAAAAAGGAAGGAGGTTTCCTTAAACCTATGACATCAATAAGCGAAATAATTCTCAGAGCACAAAAAGTACTAGGGCGACAGAAAAAGGAAGGAGGTTTCCTTAAACCTATGACATCAATAAGCGAAATAATTCTCAGAGCACAAAAAGTACTAGGGCGACAGAAAAAGGAAGGAGGTTTCCTTAAACCTATGACATCAATAAGCGAAATAATTCGCAGAGCACAAAAAGTACTAGGGCGACAGAAAAAGGAAGGAGGTTTTCTTAAACCTATGACATCAATAAGCGAAATAATTCTCAGAGCACAAAAAGTACTAGGGCGACAGAAAAAGGAAGGAGGTTTCCTTAAACCTATGACATCAATAAGCGAAATAATTCTCAGAGCACAAAAAGTACTAGGGCGACAGAAAAAGGAAGGAGGTTTCCTTAAACCTATGACATCAATAAGAGAAATAATTCTCAGAGCACAAAAAGTACTAGGGCGACAGAAAAAGGAAGGAGGTTTCCTTAAACCTATGACATCAATAAGCGAAATAATTCTCAGAGCACAAAAAGTACTAGGGCGACAGAAAAAGGAAGGAGGTTTCCTTAAACCTATGACATCAATAAGCGAAATAATTCTCAGAGCACAAAAAGTACTAGGGCGACAGAAAAAGGAAGGAGGTTTCCTTAAACCTATGACATCAATAAGCGAAATAATTCTCAGAGCACAAAAAGTACTAGGGCGAAAGGTAGAAAGGGTTTTGCCAATATTGCAACATTATTGTTGCATGTCGCATATAAAATGTAACTTAGGTTCGTCGAGTAACATAAGTGCAACATTGTTGTTGCATGTCGCATATTAAATGTAACTTAGGTTCGTCGAGTAACATAAGTGCAACATTGTTGTTGCATGTCGCATATAAAATGTAACTTAGGTTCGTCGAGTAACATAAGTGCAACATTGTTGTTGCATGTCGCATATAAAATGTAACTTAGGTTCGTCGAGTAACATAAGTGCAACATTGTTGTTGCATGTCGCATATAAAATGTAACTTAGGTTCGTCGAGTAACATAAGTGCAACATTGTTGTTGCATGTCGCATATAAAATGTAACTTAGGTTCGTCGAGTAACATAAGTGCAACATTGTTGTTGCATGTCGCATATAAAATGTAACTTAGGTTCGTCGAGTAACATAAGTGCAACATTGTTGTTGCATGTCGCATATAAAATGTAACTTAGGTTCGTCGAGTAACATAAGTGCAACATTGTTGTTGCATGTCGCATATAAAATGTAACTTAGGTTCGTCGAGTAACATAAGTGCAACATTGTTGTTGCATGTCGCATATTAAATGTAACTTAGGTTCGTCGAGTAACATAAGTGCAACATTGTTGTTGCATGTCGCATATTAAATGTAACTTAGGTTCGTCGAGTAACATAAGTGCAACATTGTTGTTGCATGTCGCATATTAAATGTAACTTAGGTTCGTCGAGTAACATAAGTGCAACATTGTTGTTGCATGTCGCATATAAAATGTAACTTAGGTTCGTCGAGTAACATAAGTGCAACATTGTTGTTGCATGTCGCATATTAAATGTAACTTAGGTTCGTCGAGTAACATAAGTGCAACATTGTTGTTGCATGTCGCATATTAAATGTAACTTAGGTTCGTCGAGTAACATAAGTGCAACATTGTTGTTGCATGTCGCATATAAAATGTAACTTAGGTTCGTCGAGTAACATAAGTGCAACATTGTTGTTGCATGTCGCATATTAAATGTAACTTAGGTTCGTCGAGTAACATAAGTGCAACATTGTTGTTGCATGTCGCATATAAAATGTAACTTAGGTTCGTCGAGTAACATAAGTGCAACATTGTTGTTGCATGTCGCATATAAAATGTAACTTAGGTTCGTCGAGTAACATAAGTGCAACATTGTTGTTACATGTCGCATATTAAATGTAACTTAGGTTCGTCGAGTAACATAAGTGCAACATTGTTGTTGCATGTCGCATATAAAATGTAACTTAGGTTCGTCGAGTAACATAAGTGCAACATTGTTGTTGCATGTCGCATATAAAATGTAACTTAGGTTCGTCGAGTAACATAAGTGCAACATTGTTGTTGCATGTCGCATATAAAATGTAACTTAGGTTCGTCGAGTAACATAAGTGCAACATTGTTGTTGCATGTCGCATATAAAATGTAACTTAGGTTCGTCGAGTAACATAAGTGCAACATTGTTGTTGCATGTCGCATATAAAATGTAACTTAGGTTCGTCGAGTAACATAAGTGCAACATTGTTGTTGCATGTCGCATATAAAATGTAACTTAGGTTCGTCGAGTAACATAAGTGCAACATTGTTGTTACATGTCGCATATTAAATGTAACTTAGGTTCGTCGAGTAACATAAGTGCAACATTGTTGTTGCATGTCGCATATAAAATGTAACTTAGGTTCGTCGAGTAACATAAGTGCAACATTGTTGTTACATGTCGCATATTAAATGTAACTTAGGTTCGTCGAGTAACTTGAACCTATTCTATCAATATGCGCAATATTTCAAATATGTTTTGAGCTTGGTAAAAATATTTTTAAACAATAAACATTTTAACTATCTTAACGCTCCAGATACATATAGGTAGATCTCTCGTAGGCTACTTGTATGAAGTTTGGGCTGTGTGTGAATTACACACATGACACACACACACAAACTTTGTTTTTTATTTATGTTGTTATGGCGAAGTGACAGTATTTCATCTGATAGAAAGCATAACAGAGCCCAGATAAAGCACCAGACGACAGATATACAATAATCATTCTCGTCATACAAAAGACTTATGGCGCCCTTTTGGAGGTATTCAAATAAAACAATATTATAGAACTTTCCTTTTTTTATTCAGTTAACAGTCGCAAAATATAATAATAAACACTTACGTATATGTATTTACAATAAACGGGGTCATTCTACCTACGTAGGTAAAACATTCACAAACCATACATGATTAGAAAGCAACTTATCATAAAACAGCGCAACGCAACAGCGAACCGAGCGTAGAACTCCACTGGGAGGTTCTGCAACCGGTTAGCGAACGAAGCAACGAACAATTATATATCACCCCTCTAACATTAAAACTTTTACCTAAAAAAGATGTAGAAGAGTGAGCAGAAGTTGTAGAAAAATCGCTCGTCACTTCGCGAAGCGTTACGCCGGTCACTTTACTTAAAAATAAAGGGAATATTTCGAGTTAATAATTTATATGTATTGTCATTTAGTCGCCCTAATTACTAAACGAGAACCATATAAATGACGAAAATCTCGTACAATCGGATAACGGTGGCTCACTTACCGCGGATATCCGCAGATTTTTTTTTTGTCTAGGGCCTCACTAACATTTACCCATTGCAGTATATTTTCACTACAAAACTCTTTGTGTAAGGTCGTATTAGCCCAAAAAGAAAAATATGGTTAAATCGGGATACATATATTGTTTTTTTTAACGTCATTTGGTAACTACCATCTGCATGCGATTTTTTTAAGCATTTCTATCTATTTCTTTATAAACTTATAATAAATTTAGTTAATCGGCCCGGATACAAAAAGCTGGAGATTTTCTGAAGCAGTCTTTATCTAAGAAATACTGATTCTGTCAGTGAGACCCAAGTCCCTGCTCAGTACGAGTAAACTACGACAAAATAAGAAAAATTTGAATGAGATCACCCATTCCATGTAGCAAATTACTTCATCCCAATTCACGACCTGGTCTACGTTTTTGCTTGCAGTCAGTTATCCGTTGTCGTGGTAAGTGATCAGAAAAGTTTCGGATTTCGAAATATCCGAAAAAATATCCGACAGTTTTTGTTGCCGATTGTACAAAATTTTTGCATACAACCTAAATGTTAATCGAAAATGCTTGTGTATTAAGTAGTTTTATAAATAAGGTACGAAACACACGGGAAATGAGAGGAGGTGACGTCAAAGATGAGAGATCAGACTTGACTGGATTATCTGTTATGCTCAAATACTGGCGAAATCTACATAGAAATAGTTTTTGATGGGGTACTTTTACCTATGACAACATATGGAAGGTTTTCCAATAGTACCCAGGCAGAAATCCACAATATCCGAAAATCTAAGCGTTTATGATCGTGACTGTACATGAGAACAAAAAAAAAACATAAAATGATGAATAGAAAATATTAAACGGCAGCGCGCATCCAAAATACCAAAAAATCTAAAAATATTCTTTTACCAAAACTAACTAAAATCTACGACTAGAATTTGAACACGAATTTACATTTTGACAACACAATCTAACCTAAAATTTTGGAATAAAAAAAAACAAAAAAAAGAAACAAAATGTTTTTGCAAAGTCTTTTTGAAATAAAATGACTACAACGCGCTGCCTGCCTGTGTGCTTTAGACTTCGACCTTGTAGGGGGAGCCGGGGATGTGCTCGTCTCCCCACTTGACGATGACGATGTAGTCTCCCCTGTCCCTCACGACGTACCAGCACTCGTAGTTGTTCTTGCCCTTGTGCTTCAGCTGGACCTCGTCGCAAGGACCCTTGGGGCCGTAGATGCCGACGTAGAGGATGTTGTTGCCTGAAAAAAGGAAAAACAACAATGTAGCTACTGATTTTTACCAGAAGGGATAGGCATAGGTGCGACCAGGACACCCACATTTCGGCTTGAATGTTCCATCTTTGTGCTTGATGTGATAGGGCGTGAGCCTATATCGGGCACAAATTCCTGATTCCGGACTGATAATTAATAGAAAAATCTAATAACACTTGGCCGACCCTGGATTGGAATCCTAAAAACTCAGCATTTCAATCATACCGTAGTACAACTGCGCCATCGAGGCAGTCTGATGTTTACTTAGATATTATAAACTCTCCAGAAAAGACGAAATTTGTAACAAAAATACGCATACAACTGGATAACTTAAGTGTAAAGATGAGTAAATATTATAAAACTAGCAGCCCAGCCCAGCTTCGACTGGGTGCAAATATGTTTTGACTCCACTGCAAACCGGAACTTCTAATTCCTGTTTAAAATTTCGTATGCCTGAACTCAATTTAAGTGCCCTAGAGTGCCCTTTCCTTTCCTCCATGACATGTCCCGTTCCTTATAATTCCCATCCCGTGTCATATTGTGGGCACGAATTCGTCAATGGTACCAATAATTTAGAGATTTGAACTAAAACCGGTTCTAGACTTTATTGTTACGAGATTAAAGCCCCATTTACACGGGGAGAGTTTCTCGCCTCGAAGAAACGATTATCGTAAGGATATAAACAAGTTGCATCGTGTAAACGGTTGTCAGAACACGATAATCTAGGGCGGTTATGTCATGCGATAATCGCATTCGATTCTCGCCGCGAGAAACTCTCCCAGTGTAAACGGCGCTTAACATTGGTTACAAGAGAAGCCTTGCTTGTAACCACATACACCGTACAATTTACCACCATTTTTCGTTAACTTACCAGCATCACCAGCGTGGACAGTGAACTGATTATGTTTGTTGAGGTACGCCTTCTTGAGTCCCATGCCTTTGCTGGTCACCTTGGTGGCGTCGGACTTGAAGTGTGGCAGCACTGGGCCTTGCTTCTGTGCTGCCTTGGACACTTTCTGGACTGTCTCCACGGTCACTGATGATGTCTCCTGGGCGCCGATCTCGGCCAGGTTTCCACCTGACGAATTTGCAGGTATTTACCATGATATACTTCTTTTTCGAATGATATTCTGACTACAATACACCTATTACCACTTAGAAAATAATAATGGGCATATACTTGGTCTAAATTGCTTATTGGTGAAAGCATACATGGGATTTGAAACATAGAGTTCAGTTATTAAAAAGGGTTTTACGTCTCGGGGGAAATTTTACTAAGTAAAACAAGCTGTTTCGCATTTACTTGTATTTTTGCCTTTTAATAGTATTCTAGTAGGAATTTCTACGGTATGTAAGTCCGCCAACCCGCACTAGGCCAGCACGGTGGACTATATGGCCTAACCACTCTCAATCAATCCTCTCGATTTTAGAGTAGGCCCAGTGCCCAGCAGTGGGACGTATATGGGCTGATACAATACAAAATAATATTGGTCCAAAGGAATAGGTGCGATTACTCTTAAAAAAAAATAAAAAAAAATATTAATATATTTTGTTTCTTTGTATGACTACAGCAGCCTGTTGAGTTTATGCTGTGATAATTCGGCTGCAACACAGCATTATCAGGTGTGGTTGGATTTATGAGTAAGAAAAGCAATTTTACGCGAAGGAGATACGTACCAACAGCCTCGATCTTGAAGGGCGAGCCGACGATGTGGTGTCCGTTGTACTTGACGCTCATGTAGTAGAAACCAGGGGCGAGCGGCGTGTAGCGCACCTGATAATCAATTAATTAGTAACTGTTTTTATGGAAAAGATGACAGACGAGCAAGATATGGAAATAATGGTATGTGATCATCGATGTTTTTTATAATTTCATTTAGTTTATTCCAATAAATCTTGTTTTTTTTATTGTCGTTATAGGCAGACGAGCTAGCGGCTCGCCTGATGGAAAGCGGCTACCGCTGTCCATAGACCTTCGCAGTGCCAGGGGTCCATCACGATAAGTCGTGTCTAATTTAAGGAGAGTAATCTCTATAAGCCTCGTTTGAAGGACAGGTCATAGCGCTCAGGAAATACCGATGCAGGGAGTTCATTCTGAGAACGCTGAAAACGTACCGTTCGGGAACGGTACGCTTCCATGTGGTAGGAATGAACTCTGGTGCGGTGACGGGTGGTGGTCTATCTGATAATCTATTTATTGCGAGTGTATTCCAAATATTTAAGAAATGAATATATGCCTTATTTAAAAGTCCTTAAATCATATATTTGTATAATACTAGCATTGTTATCAGTACAAACTTATGTAAGAGATTCATTTATTTCTCGATTATTATTTTTAGCCTCCGTAAAATCGATTGCTAAACATTGTCTGCTTCATGGATGTCCACAGCTGATACTGCCTTAATTCAATGGACTTCTGCATTGTGGATAGACACCGGACGCATTTTACTTCTTAATTTCTAAATTGAATAATTAAATTTACCTTGTAGCCCTCTTCGACTTCAGTGCAGTCCATGGAGACCCTGGAAGGTCCGTCCATGGTGACGGCCAGGATGCCCGCGCCGGCGTTGCACGTGTCGATGATCAGGTCAGTCTTCACTCCTGTGGAAGAACATTTGCGTTAAATATAATCTTTAGTAAGACACGTCTTAATATTATAAGCGTTAAAAACATATGTTTAAAGTACGAGTACCATTGTAACCCTTGGAACGTCGGCATTGACATTAAAAGGTATCTGGTTAACTTACGTAAAATTTTCTTCTTCTTAATTTAACATAAATTATTTTATAACCAAAATTAATTTAAACTCACCAGTCTTAACAGTTCCCAATCCAGCGCCATGTGCGTGGACGGCGGCTGGGTCAGCGTCATCCTTACCAACCTGGTGGGAAAACAAGAAATAAATAAATTAGATAACAGGAATAAGAAATATTATAAAATTAGGCATACCTAAATTAGTACCAAATGGAAAAAACTCGTTAGGATGAAAACGATGCATAAGGAAGGTCACGACCCTCAATATTGAGGAGCACGACGCAAGGAGGAGGAAATTAGTTTGAAATCAAAATATCAAGTAAGTAGCCTATTAAAATAAAGGTCGGCTGGTAGATAATGCCTCTGGCATTAAGACCACCTTATATACAATGTATATGAAGTATAAATAAATAAAAAATAAATAAAAATTAAATACATACAGGACGAATTAAGCCCCATTTACACGGGGAAAGTTTCTCGTGCCGAGAATCGTATGCTATTATCGCGTTCGCCATTATTACCACCTTAAGATTATCGTGTTCTGAAAACGTTTACACGATGCAACTTTTTTATATCCTTACGAGAATCGTAGTTCGAGGCTAGAAACTCTCCTCATGAACATGGGGCTTTATTCATATTATTACTGAGAATATCACGATCATGGAGTTCTAGATCATGTATGATACTACTATGCTTGCGTCAAGAATGTCTGCTTCTACTTTACTCATCATCAAAACTGACAATCCATCACTACCTTTCCCTCACATTCCCTCTGTCCATCTACAAACCTTGATCCTAAGAGGCGAGGCAGGAATATGCACTCCGTTGAACTTGACATTGATGTTGTGGACTCCGTTCTCGCGAGGCATGAACCTGATGGAGTACTGGTCTCCGTCGATGTTCTGGATGAAGCAGTCATCAGTCTTGCCTGATGGGGAGATCACCTGAGGAGGAGAGGAGGATTAAATATTGCATAAGTATATTAGCAATCTAGTACTTTTCGGTATTCGGAATGATGTAATCAACATTCATTCATAATGTTCTCACTATGATGATTTTTTGGGACGTATGAAACCCAAATATGTACATGCCACTGAGCAAAATGCTTCTCCACGGTTGAAAAGTGGCAATAATTTACTACGCACACTTATTTTATTCCACTAATATTAAAACTTATTCTGTATGCAAGTTTTCCCTCACTACTAAATAAATTGGTTAATAAAAATATTAAGGAAACCCCAAAGTGCACTTTATAACAAAACACGAGATCTCAAACATTGGAATACTTATATAATTCACACATCAATCATACTCGCGAACAAAAATTTTACACCATTTTAAATTTTGTTCCAAACAGGCGGCCGTTGAATATAAACTCTTTATGCAAACACAATGTCTTGAACAACAGATGCAAAATCAAAAATTAAACTTCGAACGGAACTGACGTTATTTCGCCAAATCCCATGGAATGATTCAAATAAAGCGGGGGTCAGTGATTTATCGTGCGAGCATGACGGCCAGTCTGTTATATCGTGAGATTTATGATGGATGACCTCGAAGGATCCTTTTAATGTCTCTGATTTTTGGCCACGGATATGTGTGACCAGTGCGGATGAAGATTGGCGTGATTTGTGCTAGATACATTTTTATTTTTGGCTGCAACTTTGTGTGTAATGAACCACTGTGCGCTTTGAGTGTCCAGAGAAATGCAAATCGGAAAGTACGTTATAATCGGTTTTAATTTCCGTTTCAAATTATTGTTCAAAAAATTACGATAAGATACATTCGTAAGACGCTAGTTATTGTAATATTTCTAAAGACTTTGAACTATCGATTTTATTTTTAAAATATTCTCCCAGTTTCTAACAAAAGACATTGCTACCAATTCCCCTGACCAAATTACCCTAAACGTAATCTCCAAATCTAACAATAGTTCAAGTAACACATGTCTCAAGCACGCACAGTGTGCCTACAAGATTCTGTTGGACAAAAAACGCAATAAAACCGGCTGACCGCACGTGACCGCCCTAGCGAATAAATCTCCGCAATTTAATATTTTATCACGCCGACACGATGAATATTGTGAGAAGTTTCCGCGATGCGTTATAAAAATTAATAAAGGGACAGCGAGTTGCTCTTTTGTTTTTGACTAATGTTGCGGACATGTATTTTTATTTTTTTTCCTAGTGACGCGGTAAAGAAATTATACTACACATGATTGTAATTGCAGTAAATAGAGTATCCATATAAAAAGATTATAGAGTAGTATAGAGAGAGAAAATACTTTGTCTCGAAACAATAGTCAGGCGTAACGAATCTGATTCAAACCATCCGTTTGATCAGCGGAAGTTGTCATTGCAATAATTTAGACTGCCTCGGTGGCGTAGTGGTACTACGGTATGATTGCAAAGCTGAGGTCGCGGGTTCGAATCCCGGGTCGGGCAAAGTGATATTGGATTTTTCTATTCATTATCAGCCCGGAGTCAGGAGTTTGTGCCCGATATGGCGATAGGCTCGCCCCCTATCACATCGTGGGACGGAATATACAAGGCGAAACGTGGGTGTTCTGGTAGCACCTCTGCCTACCCCTTCTGGGAAAAAGGCGTGTGTTTATGTATGTATGTAATAATTTAGATGAAACAATAATTCATAGATATATTAAATAATATAAAATAAAAATAATTCATAGACAGCCTCCGTGGCGTAGTTGGTTAGACGCCGGCTATGAATCCAGAAGCTGCGGGTTCGATCCCCGCACCGAGACAAATGTTTGTGCGGCCCACAAGTATTTGTCTCGGGTGTGGGTGTTTGTGAGGCCGAAAAGTCCCTCGTAGTGTCTGATACGCACGACACGCGACTTAATTGATCTCAATATTGGACTATGTATGTAACTGTTTCGGTATATTTATTTGTGTATTTATTTATATTAATTACTAAATACAAAATTTATAATTTTTTGTCCCCACTTAAGTGCACTTAAGTGCTTTCTGAGAGCTTATATTCAGTCTCTGTGTACCCCTGTACAAGGACGATATCATACCATGGCAAAAGATCGCAGAATGTAGGCTTCCAATAAATTGCACATATCTTTATAGATCCATCAGTGGAAATTATGACTAATGACATTTTACTGGTATATTCACCTATCTACTCCATACAGGTAATCTTATACTAAAACGTTGACATATAATTATGAACGCTACTTTGAAGTTTTGACACTCACCCTAGCATCCAAGTTTCCTTTAGCTCCATTCATCCTAATATAGAACTGGGTGGGCTTGTCCACCTGCGCGGAGTCGGGGAACTGCGCCACCTCCAAGAGATAAGCGTCGCCCACCGCTGGGGAGATGTACACCTTGAACGGAGAGTCTGGGATGTGCTGCTCGTTGAACTTCAGACCGATGCGGTATTCGCCTGGGGAGAAAGTCGAAGGTTAATGGATCTATAAATACCACGTTTGGGCTTTAGTCTACTAAGCACTGCCCTAGATTGCAGTTGTTACAAAAACACTGTTAAAATTATCGTAATAAGTCTTAGGCATGTGATTTAACGAGAAATATCTTAAGTTCACTAATTATAGTAAAGTCAAAGTTTTTTCGCTGAATTTAAGCTCTGCTCGCTGGTACTATACTATCGCTTACTTTAATTGTTGATTAATATTGTATGCTTTTATATAAATAAATGTTATATTGTTAACCACTAGTACCATGAACTTAATAAAACATGATATTATACTTCGATACTGAAAATTTGCAAAAGATAAATTACAAAACTGCCATGTGACAGTTTTTATGGATGAAGCCTTAAAAATACTTGTTTCAGTTCTATAAAACTGTTCCAAAATAGCCCCAAATTCGATTTCCCCAACCGGATACTAATTTCAAATAACAAACAACCAAAACCTAATTCCTCCATCACCAACGTACTAATAAATTGCACAGTGGAGCAAAAAGCGATCGATGTGGACAAAAAACACAATTTGAATTGAAAAAACTATTTTACAAAGGTAAAACATCAATCTGTACTGACTAACGATGCTGTAGTATATGCACGCGGCTCTGTCTGTTTTGTGGGATTTTTTTTATCTCTCCGCGGTGGGCATAATGTAACAGATTTATTTGCATCCCAAACGGGACTTTTTTCGATATATTTCGTTCCCTTGTTTTACAAAAAACTATTTCTTTTTGCATCGGTTCTTTTGTTACAAAATTAGCGGTGGTTTGTGTTGTCGGGTATTGGCAATTTTAACTAACGGTTAAACTGATTTTATTAGCGTTACATATTGAACAATATTATTGTGCAATCCTTGATATGTTTGTGATCCAGCTTTTACTGCAATAAACATTTATATACGTACCAGTGACCTTTTCTTTTGACTAAAGCAGCTTGAAAAAGGTTAGATCATTTAATAATAATAAGCAACTTTAGAAAAGCAAATACATTTTTGTACAATTTAAGTGAGGCAATAACCAAATTAATAAACTTATTATATAAATGTAATCACTATCAACATAAAAATGCGAATTTCAGAACAAGTTTCTCGACAATATTCACAGCCGGAAAAGAAAAATATGAAATGCTTCTAGAACCAACTCAACGTATCAAAATATGATATCTTGCTAGTAAAGTGAAAGATTTTTTCTTCAAATTTTGAATAACAAAAGAAGACTATTAACGTATTAAGGACAACACAAGTACAATCATTTGCCTATAATGAATTTACTTGAATTTTAATACCAATTTATATATCGAACATGCAGAGGTGTAGTCTTACGACCTTATTTATAGATATATTTAAAACATATTTAGTTGTCGTATGTTTTGTCCCTTTCGAACGACTTTTGAATTCAGTTTGAGCGAAGAAGACAAAACAATCTATAACTAAACTAGGTTTCAAATCTGTCTATGAATAAGGCCGTTAGGAATCAAAATTAAAAACAACTGAATAAAATATTTTATTACCAGGAGAACTCAAACTAGGCTAATCTTAACTATAACATTGAAGAAAATTTAACTGTAGCTTAAGCCGCAGTTAACATCGGCGACACAACCGGTCTCCCGCAGTGGTTCAAATAATGATGTAGCCGGTATGCAAAGTGACGATATTGACATGTTACGGAGTTCGATGCCCGGCCCGTTTCCTCCTGTTTCTTATTAAATGTTTTTAATCGAACAAAAACGTTTGGTTTTTGCTACTGCTCGCAGCTGATGTTATATCACTCGTAAAGATCCGTTGATACAATCGGAAGTGATCGTTTTTCGACTATTTCTTTGTCGGGAAATCGAGTCAAATGAAATAAAACGAATTCTTACGAATTTTATCGTGGATTTGATTTTTTTAATTTCCCGACGTTTTGATCACTTTACGGTTTTCGTGGTCACGAGGCGGACCACGAAAAATGTAAAAATTAATTCAAATTCGCGATAAAATCCGTAAGAATTCGTTTTATTTTAATGTGTAACATTCGCGTAAGTCTAAGAAACCAGGAGTCAAATGAAATAATTAAACTCATAACCGTGAAGGGTGGGCAGTAAGGTGAATAATGGAAAACAAAATTCGCGAACCTTATTTCTGTTCCATTGTGTGATACAGCAAGTGCATATCTGTATAGCTGGTTCTAATTCTAGGCCTGACATTTAAATGTACTTAAAAAAAAAGAAATAATGACATATTTATATGGAGTATAAACGGACCACTTTTTAATTAAATTATTATTACGAGTTTTTAAAGAATTTCTACGTTATGTAAGTCCGCCAACCCGCACTAGGCCAGCGTGGTGGGCTATATGGCCTAACCACTCTCAATCGTACTCTCGATTGTAGAGGAGGCTCGTGCCCTGCAGTGGGTCCTGTATGGGCTGATACAGTATTATTACGAGTAGGTACTGTTCTGACAAGCATAAGCGGTTTGTAACGTGAAAGCCTTAGTAAGTTGTAAGGAGCAGTGTTTGGCAAAGTGATTGGTACGAAATGAAAAATCGCTAATTGGAATCCTGCACCAAATATTTGTGTAATATTTTTTAGGAATATATTAATACGGATAGTAAGAGAGAGACGTCGAGGCAGACCGTGGAAGAGATGGCGCGACCTTGACCACTTCAGTAGCGTATGGACGGCAACAGCAGCAAATAGAGACAGATGGAAGGAGTTGAGGGAGACCTTTGCCCAGCAGCGGGACAACGTAGATTAAAAAAAGAAGTTTATACACCGGCATCTTCAAAAACTCAGCGGTATATGCATAAGTTCTGAATCTTATATCCCTGATTTGATCGCCTGATCCGTTATCAATAAGTTTATGGCTAGTGATAAAAGATTAGGCATAATTGTATCGACCGGCGAAAGATTACCAATTACCAATGGACACTTTAATTGCACTTCGTTTAACATCAGGTGAATTACACTTCACTCTCTCTCTCCAGGCAGAGGAAGTTCACTGCTGAACATAGGCCACTCCCAAGGATCGCCACATAGACCTGTTGGAAGCGGCCTGCATCCAGCGACTTCCTGCGACCTTAACCAGGTCGTCCAGGTCTTTGTCATTCAACTACAAAAAATAGCCCATGTCTATCCACCATTAGTCCAATTCACCCCAACATATTTGTCGCTAAGTCTACAGCGAAGAAATGTCTAACCCCAATACATTTATGAAGTATTTGGGGGCAAAAAGCGACTTCTTTGTCGGATAGTGCGCGCCTTTTTTGCCGTCCCAAACACAATGGCAGTCGACGATCAGATCCCGCGCACGCATTCCGAACTCCTGGTGTTTAAGAATAATTTTAATTGACCGTCCGGAATAATGGCCGCGGCAAAAATATCGAAAAATTGATTTTGGAGTATTTGATTGTTTGTGGTTTGTTTATGGTTTTTTGCAGTTATCTGTTGACTGGCTCGGTGGCGCAGTTGTACTAAGGTATGATTACAATGTTGAGGCCTTGGTTTCGAATCCAGGATCGGGCAAAATGACTTCGGATTTTTTATTAATTTGATATTCCGACCTGGAATTTGCCCTACATGGCGATAAGCTCGCCCCCTAACATATCGAACGGAAAACTAGGCGAAATGCGGGTGTCCTTCTAGCACCTCTGCTTGGAAAAAAAAAGTGTAAGCTTATGTACCTATGTATGTTTTGTTAATATTGCGTTGTAGAATGTAGGTTAAGAACCAGACGAACTGGTGAGACAGTGGTAGCGGCTTCGAATTCTTGGAAACATTGCTGACTTTTCTGAGGCATATGTGTATTGTTAGGCAATTATCGTGTAATTTTATAATACAGAAAAACATCGTGAATCATGGGAATCTGAATCTGAATCTGTACAACAATCCCACGGTTGTCTGTAATGCATTGCCTTTGAGCGATATGACCGCCAATTGCAATTTTTATGTATGTGATTTCTCATTGTATTTGGTTTTTTTTTGTGCAATAATGGGTAAATAAATGTCTATGGTATGTGAATGGCCTAAGCCTTCTCTATCGATATCGGTTATAGAGTGATCGACTTATAAGTTTCTTTATTAAATTTTAGTGTAAAATAAAGTATAAATAAATAAATACAATGCTAGTATAAGAGTAGGTGCATGTTTTCAAGGGACAACTTGATATATGCCCTATCAGTATCCATCGGGAGAAGGCCTTTTAAGCTACCATCCTGGTCTGTCTTTTTTTGAGGCAAGGGTCTTGGCCTCGCGTCAAGTCTAATCTTACGCTGTATCAACCCATACACATCATACTGCAGGACACGGGTCTCTTCTATAATCGAGAGTACGGTTAAGAGGGCTTAGGCCATATGGTCCATCACGCTAGCCTAATGCGGGTTGACGGATCTTAATGGCGGTTAAAGCATTATCTGGAAAATATGTGTATGTATTCCGATTTGTGTTAATGTAACATCTTAGCTATTTTAAAAGCACCCTAAGCAATCAAACGGCGATTAACAACAGATGGCTGTATCGTTAATGATGCGGTTCTGGTAATATGTAAATGAGTGACGGAAAGTCAGTATTAAACAACACTCGCAAAGGGGTAATCCAGGGTGGATTACCCCTATTATTATGAAAATGCAGATTAATTGTGTAATAAACGGTATAATTTTAATTATTTGTAAATTGGTATTAGTAACAATATAAGTATAGAAAATACATTATTGGTTTGACTTCATTTCCAATACACGATATCCATTTTTAAGTTGCTAGATTTGGAAAACCTGATTTGGTAATTATTATTTACGAGTAATTTGTAATATGCATTTTTAGTATGTAAGCGCCGCTCGTTAAAATTGTATTATGGTAATTTAATTTATAATCTGCATTAAATACATGCATTGAACAAGAAGACATTATGGACAAGAGTCCATGTTTGCAATAACAGAAAAATATTATATCAAAAGATTTTGTGAACCTCTACTTTCATTACAAAACATAAACATAACCAAACTCTCATTATTTAATTATTCCAATATACGAATAAAATTCATTCCAAAACGCAACAAACAGTAATTATGACACATACTTACTCATCAAGCTTCGTTTGCCATTAAAAAAGTAATAAAGCCCTAACTTAGAAAACTCGAATTAAACAACATTAATCCTTACAATTTGGTACAAGACAATGGGGCAAAAAAACGGTGCAGATTTTTCGAGAAAGTTACGACATCCATTAGTAAAAACGTATATCGTAAATCGACGCAATCACTGGCCACTAAGAAAACGCGACAACCATTACGCGAGGATTTTTGAAAAAAGAAGCGCAACACTCTTTTGTAAGAGAAAAAAAATTCGAAAATACTGTCCAGCCAGGATGTCTTTGGGCGAATTATTTATGAGTTCCGTCAATTTCGTAATCTGTTGTGGTTGTCTGTTTTTTGACAATGTTCTTTTTTTAAATTGGGCAGCGATATAAAGTATTATTGACGCATGGTTTAAATCAAATTGGCTGTTTTGATGAATTCAATTGTACATTTTTAAACTGGAGTGTACATAATACGATTATTGAATTAAATGCCCGCGATATATATAATTTATATGTATACGACTAAATATAAAATTTAATAATAATGAAATCAACACCAGTACAATAAATTTAATAAAATGTAGCATCATTGCATTATAACCAACACAAATGGCATCAAACGTTTCATTAAAACCGATAATTCTTTCCGCAAGCACATAACCATTTATAATTTTCATACGCCATTAATAATAACATTGAGGCATTATTTCTTTTTTCCTTTGCCATAAGACCATAGCCAAGGAACTCTAGAACGCGAGCTGTCAAAATGGTCCGCAGTAAATATAGTACCGCGCGCCGTCCATTCGCCGAGGATTGGCCACCGAGTTGGTAGGCGTGGTCCACATTCGTATAAGGAGCAACACGATTTATTTATGAAGTGCATTTCAGTGCTTTCTTGTGTACGTTTTCGCGTTCGCTATGGTCGCGGGGGCGGCGGTCATTTGAATTGGTGATCGCGATGCGCCCACGATAAAACACCTCGTGAATTATTTGAATTTAGAATGTTGAGTTTTGCGTTTTTAGCGCTAATTATTTTTTTGTTGAGGTTTTTAAGAAATGAGTCGGTTTAAGTTTTTAATAGCGGTGAAAGAAGTTGCAATGTTTTATTTTACAGTATTGCTTTAATTAGTTGAAGACATGAACCTTATTTAAAAAAAAAACGTTACATTTTAAAATGTAATATATTGCGTTTTTTTTTAAATATCCAAATACGAAATAATAGCTAGTACATAGAACCAATTCATCATCATCATTACCACCAATTAACATACGGTTCACCTACCACCAAGATACATTCCCTACCTTAGTAATAGAAATTTAAATAGACGAAGAAAGCACGAGAAATATACCTACACAGCCTTATAAAAAAAAATCGGTTAAAAATCCAGACACTCACCAGGCTCATCAACCTTGTAAGACACGTCGCATGACCCGTCCCTCCTGTCCTTAAAGTCGATCTCGGCCTTGCTAGGCCCTTCCAGAGAGATGGCCAGTTGTCCAGCACCTGCTTCCCTGGTCCAGACGTTGAACTCGTTGAAGCGTCCTGCCTCTCCCCGCTCAAGGCCGCCACCGCCAGCCTTGACCAGATGGGCCCCTGAGTCGCGCAGGGGACCCACGGTGAATTGGAAGGGGGAGCCTGCGAAGGAAGTAGGGGTTAGTTTCGATTTGTGGTGAAAAACGTTGTGGGTGAATTTGTTTGTAGATCCTTAAGTTGGTGGAAAAATTCTGGTGTTATGAATTGTTGATAGTGATGAAAAGCACTTATTATGATTATTAGATAAGTTGATAGAAAATTGGAAACCAAATAATTGAATTTAATTGTGTGACATGACAAATTTGGTAAGTATGGGCACTAAAATGCGTTATTTCTCTTGCATTATGGGTACAAGTAGGATTTCATGGCGCCCTAACTAAATGAAGTAAGTACAGCTTTTTTATCCAAACATGGCATGATTTTTTTTTTATCAGCCCATATTTGTCCCACTGCTGGGCATGGGCCTACTCTACAATCGAGAGTACGATTGAGAGTGAGTTGAGAAAGAAAGAGTTAGGCCATATAGTCCACCACGCTGGCCTAGTGCGGGTTGGCATGTTTATACTGCATCTATTAACATCGATAATCAACATGATTATATCGGTGTACTTCATACAGTTATGATCACACGTCAATTGGCAAGCACAACCACCAATCTGCATCATCAAAAAGTAAAACTCCAAGGTCCTCACCAGGAATATGGATCTCCCGGTACTTGACGGAGACGGTGTGGACGCCCAGCTCCTTGGGCACGAAGTGGACGGAGTACAGCCCGTCTTCCACCTCCTGGATCTCCGCGTCTTCGGACACACCACCGGGGCTGGTCACCGTGGCGGCCAGGTCGAATGACGTGATGCCTGGGGGTAGTAAAGTTTGATTATGGTAAGATTGTCAGAATCTTAGCAGGAAATTTTAACTGGCCAAAAATTCAATTAATCAAAAATATATATAGAAAGCTTATTTGATTCCATAGACTTAAAATATTACATAGATTTAAAATACTAAAAACAAAAAATAATCGGCAAAACAATATTGATACTTTTTGGCTCATGTTATTTTTATTTTATGTACATCCATCTTCGTATGACATTTTACTACTTCTCGGTTGCAATGTATTGATTTTAATGACTTTTGTGCAGGTGAATACACAGCGTCTGTTAAACGGTAAATAGCTTAGATCGTACGCTTTACAACTACTGTAGAAAGTATCAAAATTGACTAAACCACAAATTCTTACCGGGCATTTTGAAGGTGAGCTTGCAGTTGGTGCCGACCTCGGTTAGGGGCGCGGGGTCACGCTGCCTCTGAATCTTCTCCCTCTGTCTGTTACTGCCTTCTCCGGTCACCTGGATGCGTTATGGGACCATGAAGAAGCCATTGAGCACGTAGGATTGGGTAGAATGTTGAGAGATAATTTATTTATATTAAAGCCCAAAGAGAGGAAATCAATAATTTAATCAATAATTAATCATTAGGAGAGGCCTATGTTCAGCAGTGGACTTCCTTTGGCTGATGGATGGATGATGATGATGATGAAAGCCCAAAGTATTCTCTTATTTTTATTCTAACAAAACGAAATAACTATACCTGACAGTAAATGTCATTGTATTCATAGAAAGAGTATCGAGAGCACCAGCGACATTATTAAGCTGATCACTGGATCAACAATAAATAGACCAAACCCGGTAAGAGTTTCGCAACGCATTTGCTTGGTTCACTTAAATAGGTATTACGTCATCGTAAACGGGGTACGCTATCCAAGCAGATAATAATATCCAAGCGTCACCTTAATAAACTAACTACGATACAGTCTTATCCGGATAGCGTCGCTTGCACCATTATCTACCATAATTGAGCTGTTCTGCTCAAAACTGAACACAGACTTGCATGGATCACTACAGTAGCTTTTACGAAGGCGGATACCAATGACACCAGTGTTAAAGCCACCAGACACGTAACCATATAACTGTGCAATATCTGTGCAAGTCTGACTTTGCACACAGAATACTAACAGAAGTCAAGCTTGTGTATGATCTTCACTTTGTTTGCTACGCTCACACTAGGCTCGGCGGTCGCGCTAGGGTTGTTAACTCTGGCTTATTCGAAAACAAGTATCGTGGTAATAACACTCGTATCGTCTGATTGATTGTTTAAAGTAGAATTAAAACGTCCATCAACTGAACAATTGTAATAATTTTTTTTTTGCTCCATCTTTGCACAAAAAATATCATTAGATGCGTGTCTGAAGCGGGTGAAACACGCGCTCGCACTGGTCTCGATCGGTCTCGAATGTCGTGTCGGTGAACGCTGTCTATGAGTGCGTTGATCGAACGTGCTTTGTATCGAGTTTGATTTCTGTTAGTATTCTGTGGTTTGCACCAGCCTCGAATCGAAAATTTGTATGAAGTTTGCGCAGTTATTTGCCAACACACGTTCCAGTATACTGGTGCAAACTCAGATTTGCACAGTTATATAGTTACGTGTGTGGCGGCCATTACCAACCTTGACAGTGTAAGGAGAGCCCTCGACATGGTGGTCAGCGAACTTCAAGTTGATGATGTAGTAGCCGGGCTCCGTGGGCTTGTAGCTGATGGCCAGCACGCCGTCCTTGCTGTCTGCGCACTGGATCTCCGCCTTGCTGGGACCTTGAATAAGAAGAACAAAGTTCAGCTTCTGTTCTATCACCGTCGTCAGTTATAAATAGTCCACTGGAGAATGTAAGGCTCTGCACTAAGGTTTTTAAAGTGATTAGGCAGAAATTGGATACAGTGACTTTCTGCACCCTAAAAATATGTTGTTGTATTGTTTCTGCCAGTTACTAATACGAAGTTAAAACAAAACATATTTGGACAACTTAACGAAAATTGTAATTTGATTCAATTTGAATTATTTTTATATCTTCCATACTGTATACTGATAAGTAATGAGATACGACCCTGATCCCCATAAACTTTTAAACTACTTATTATAGGTCGTAATAGAAATAATGACTTATGTTATATTTTGTATCAATTTAATAATATCCAAACCACAAATAACTTGTAATTACTAATGACACAATATACTTCACGAAGACTATACATTATATACAGTAGTCATATTAAAGTTACACAAGCAGCTTCCTACCTTCAATGGAGAGTGAGAGACCACCGTAACCAGCATTCCTGGTGTCCACGCTGAAGGTGTTCTCACTGTGGGTCTTGCCCTCCTTCAGAGCGGTGCCGGATACCTGAACAAAATTAAAGCTATTAGTCAAGAACTTAATTCTTTCCCTAGTAAGTTTGTTAATTTTGTCTTTTATTAACAACCTCCATGATCTGACCTCATAGAAAAGTATATTAAGAGTAAGTGCAATTCAAATATAGTCAGTACTGATTAGAGAATAAGATTATCTTTTAGTGAGCGAAACAATCGTACTCTCGATTGAAGGGGATGCTCGTGCCCTGCAGTGGAACGTATATGGGCTGACACAGATACAGAATCGAAACAATTATGCCAGCCTGATCGCATCACCTAACAATAAATTGGGCTATTTCGAATTTCCACAATTGTCTACTACTGACTATCCAAAAGCTTACGAATATCATAAGGCTCTATCCTCACCTTGACTTTCTTAGCGTCACCGACTTCCTGGGTCTGTACAGTGATGTTGAACGGAGAGTTCTGGATGTGAACGCCCATCTTCTTCACGGAGACGATGTGCTGGCCAGCCTCGCGAGGAGTGAAGCTGATGCCGATGTTACCGGAGGGCAGGCGCTTGAGGAAGCAGGGCTCTTCGAGGCCGGAGGGGGCCTGGGAAAGGTTGATATCATTTTGTAAGAACATATTGTATTTTTTAAATGATCCAGTATGACGAAGAAGTCACTTGGCTGCTGGTAAATATCATGCATGTCCATAAACAGAAGCAACACCACCTCAGATCTTGTTAGTAAGCTCTGCATGTAACTTCGAGACATAAGGAGTTAGGGCCCTTAATTCCAAGTAATTTCACTAGGTGTAATATAATTTTATGTGTGTTTTTCTCTCCATATTTCATGTTTTTTAATTTTTATGCTCGCAAGACGTTGTTTCCAAGTCTTACAGGAATTTCATAGTAATATATTATGAATCTTTTCTTTGTCGATATGGTGAACTGACTACACTGCGTCTAGCAGTAAATACAGACAGTCTGTCCACTAGCCAAAGAATTGTCACCAAATATTTAGATTCCTAGAATTCAATTTCTAGAAATTGGATTCAGTCTAGTCGATTCTAGTGTAAATTATTACCTGGATGGAAGCGTTCAGGCTGCGGATGTCGTTGTCGGTGATCTTGCCGGGCAAGGTGACTTCAGAACAGCTGCCGACCGAGATCTGGTTCCTCTTGCGACCTTCGCCAGTCACCTAGATCAGAAATTGAATTTACGGTACATAATATGTAGATCTTATTTATATCAGATAATATAAACGCTGTTGATGATGTATCTCTAGCTTCGATTGCCGAAATAGCAATATATGGGGATATTTCCTATATGCAGGAAAAAATATAGGAAAACAAACTAAAAACGGACTGCACGAAAAAACTATAAAACAAAAAAATGTTTTCCGTCTGAAGACAATTTTATTCTGCAAATTCATAATTGCCAGTATGATCAGAAAAGTTTTCATCATCATCAGCCCGTTGCAGTCCACTGCTGGACATAGACCTCTCCCGCGGTACGCCATAGAGCCCGGTCTGTTGCTTTATGCATCCAGTCGCTGCAGAAACATTATTTTCTTTTAATTTTTAGTTCAGAATTAATTGTCTCCATAACTTTGGACAAGAAATCCAGAATAAACTGTTCTCTACCATTAAACTTCTATACAATTGCATTGCTTTTCCTCTTATTTCTTGTATTCATAAAGGTAACCCACCTTAGCCAAGAAGGGCGAGCCCTTGATGTGTTTGTCTCCGAACCGGACGGTGATCTTGTACTCTCCAGGAGCTGTAGGCAGGTAGGATACTGCTACTGTGCCGTCTTTGTTGTCATGGCATGTGATCTGGAAGGTAAGGAAATAGGATTAAATAGATGCTTTTGATGATAAAACATTTAAAAAACATAGTTTTGCAATTTGCATTATTTTTAAGGGTTTAATTTAGAGAAAGATGCTATAAATAAATATGAGAAATTAATTTATCGAACAAAACCTACAACATAAAAAATATAATATATATGGAAAGGCAAAAGAGTAGCGTCTGAATTCAATTTCTTATAAAGTTTCAAATTGAAGCTGGAAATATCTATGCTGTAAAAAACAATCGGATTGGATTTTAGAAAATATCATCTGTCAAGTTTAAACAAAAACGTTTACTCTAAGACACAAACTTTCATAACACTGACTCCCAAATTAACCAAACTAACTTACAAGATATCCCCATCATATACCTCAGCCTTGCTAGGTCCCTCAACAGCCATAGACAAGCCTCCAGCGCCAGCGCCCTTGGTGCTGATGGTGAACTGGCTGGGCTCGCCGCTGACGCCGCTCAGCAGCCCTGGGCCGTATGCCGTCACGTATCCCGACTGGATCGAGTCCACGTGGAACTTGTAGGGGGAGCCTGGTGGATGAAAAGTTGAAATTTTGTAAGTCTTTCAATTTTTTTGTTTATTTTATGCTCTCTGAATGGTGATTATACTGATTATGTGCCTTAATTAAATAGCAGATTTTTAGGACAAATTGGCTATTGCTAGGCAACATTTTCTCCTATCTCTAGAGTTTGATTTGTATTTAAATTTAAAGAATCAAATTTTATGGGAATGTTTTGAGACAATTGAAGTAACACAAGTCACATAATCTCGGCTTATGCCCCATTTACACGGGGAAAGTTTCTCGCCCCGATGATACGATTATCGTAAGGATATAAAAATGCCGCATCGTGTAAACATTTTTCAGAACACGATTCTCTATGGCGGTTATGTCATGCGATAATCGCATACGATTCTTGCCCCGAGAAACTCTCCGTGTAAATGGGACTTTACTGTAGTTAATTAACGCTGAAGGGGTAAGCAGATATACTGTTGTCACCCGTAGCTCAAGAGTTGATTTTCATCCCAATGCATAACAGGGGGTGAGCCTACCACCATATCAGGTAAGGGCAATGAATGGGAATTTCAGGACAATTTTACTCTACAACTCAATCCGAGACCACGACTCCTGTTATGGCACTGTAGGCCGCATCAATTGAGTGACTAAAGATTACAAAAAAAACCTTAATTCTCAAGTTCTCTACATACCCTGGACATGTTCTCCATTGTATTTAACGTAGAGCTCATGAACACCTTCCTCGCGAGGGTCATACTTGATGCTCACTGTTCCGTCCCTGTTGTCCTCGATCACGGGCTGGTCGATGTGGCCGCTCGGCATTTTGACTTCCGCTGAAAAGAGATGGAGGTATATTAATTGGTGTTGGTAGAGAGGGATAGAGGTATGGTTGGCATAATGCGTTTTGGTGTATTGACTCTGCTAGACAGAGATGCAAATATGTGTAATGTAATGCGAAAATACGGTCATTTCTTTTTTAATTAAGTATGAGTGAAAATTATATAGAAAAATATGAAAAATTCTTTAACAAATACTTAATAATACTTTAATTCGGAATACTAATGTAATTAGAAATGAAATATTTATTCAGGTATATATTTGATTCGTCGTCATTATTCATGTTAAAAACTGCCTCTTTACTTTTAAAACCGAACAGTATTATTAAGGCATATCCTATACAATAATCTTGAACTGAAATAAAGTTATAAGTACATAATATACATTTATACAAATTATAATATAGAAAATAAACAAAAGATGTGTATGTACAATAAAAAATAACAAAAATGTGTATATTAATGTGCAAAAACAAACCATTCCTCATAGTAGGATGATTGAGGTGTGTGCTCAATAAACGAAATCTTACTTAACATACAATACTATCGTAGATTTATTTATTTATTTTTATTTGCATCACCAACGTAGCTTACATTCATAAATACAATTAAATTAAACAGTACTTATGTATATCCCTTGCTAAAGGTCGTTACATTTGTAGGTGACCACGGCATGCAATGCAATGGTAAACAAAACATAAAATAAATATAAGGTTTTAAATTATTTTATTTTTTTGTTCTTTTGTATCAACAAAATATCTATCTACACAAATTCCGCTCCGGGCTGATAATGAATAGAAAACTCCAATGTAATTTTGCCCGACCCGGGATTCAAAGACCTTAGCTTTGCAATCATACGGTACAACTGCGCCGAAGCAGTTGAACCGGGATAAATTTATCACGGCCTTTACCAATCTAGGAGTTGCAATGATGGACGCGTGGGTGGGACATTCACACCACCCAAAATACCAAGTGCAATCTCATAAAAATATGTAAAATGTTACAACAAATTCTCTATAGCAACATATCATTAATATCGTGATAATTTTCGCAAAAAAATGTTATTCGTTTGAACATTTTTCCCCGCTGACGTCACTGTTGCGTCAAAACGTCGGATTTTCCGAAGCATCTCGATAAACAAGTTGTCAAAATTAAATTTACCGATTGTTGAGATGAGAAAGTTCTCGTGAAAAGTGAATTCGTTTGTTATATAGACTTGGTAAAAAGTTATTGGAATTTTAACATAAACTATATCTTTTTCAGTCCATTTATACATCCATATACGAAATTAGTTTTTTTTAATTACATCACAAAATGCCTACACTGTACATCATGGTAAATATAGTAGTGTTTGAATAAGGTATTCACTGCTCGCCGGCGATTTATAAAAAACTAATTAAATAAATACACCCAACAGTCACATACATAGTCCTGACCCCACACTAAGACCGACTCTTGTGTCGTCGGTACCAGAAACTACCGAAAGGTTCCCCTTTTCGGTCTCACAAACACCCAGACCCGAAACAAATACTTGTGGTTCACACAAACATTTGTGTCGGTGCGGGGATCGAATCCTCGACCTCTTGTTTCACAGCCGGCATCTAACCAATTGCGCCACGGAGGCTGTATAACTGATTTATTTAATTTTTATTTGAAAACCACCAGGGAGACGGCTTGAGGATAAGAACGGATTCGATTCCCATTCCATGACATTTGTACGACAATTCGTTTTTTTTTGTTTGTATGTCATATAAAACACTAATTCCACAAAGTTTATTAAATGATTAAAAAAACACTAAAAGTGATCCTACAGGGGATTTGAACTTGGGAGATCGTTTTCTCTAGTATGATTTGCTATAAATAGATACTAATTCAATACAATTGAATGACATGAAATTCATAATTCCGAGAACACAATGAAAACATCTTAGTGCTTTGCCTACGTCATTAACACGTCTACGCCAATGACGTCATACAACCAAATAAGAATTAACACGTGTAGAAAAATAATGCTCATATTTGGCACTTTTATAAAATACTAGCGGCCCGCCCCAGCTTCGCCTGGATGTAGATATTTTTTATTCCATTTCACACCAGATACATAATATGTATGTACCTAATATGTATTATACATGTAAACCTTCCTCTTGAATCACTCTATCTATTTAAAAAAACCGCATCAAAATCCGCTGCGTTGTTTTAATGATCTTAGCATACATATGGATAGACAGACAGCGGGAAGCGACTTTGTTTTATACTATTTAATGATTCCACCGGTCCTAATGCACTTTTAGACGTGACCATTGGTCTGTTGATTTTAATAAGCATATAGGCATGACTATATCCTGAAAGAGAAAACAAATAACAAATAACGCCTGCGGTTGATTAACCTTATTTCAGTCGTAAGATTTAATACGGTGCGTGCATATTATTATCGCCATATTGGCTACAATTTCCAGTCTAAGAGAACTCATATTACAATTTTAACTACTTACATAAAACGAAATACTTGAACTGGGTATCAAACGCTGGATTCAACGGTTTACACCCCATAGAATATGCTATTAGACTAATGAGACAATATCATAAACTGATTAATTGCCTTATATTCTCGCAAATAAAATACATTTGACAATTATAATTGTTTTAAAGAAGATATATCAATTTGCATAGATCGTAAACATTTTTCAAAAGTTATACAAAAAGTCAAAGTCATACATCACAAACCTTTTCTTGTGTCGATGTGGTATATAGTGACGAAGTTCAGGGGTACGAAAGTGTATCCAAATCCGGACTTGTTGAATGCGATTTTGTGCGCCTCGGCGTAAACAATTGGCACTACCTCCTTATCGATCTCTGACACTGAGAAGTACTTCTTTGTGTTGTCAATGTATATTCTGTTAAGTTCGGCCCAATCCTCCTCTTTGTCGTTGCAGCCGACGAGTGAATTCCACAGACCACTCATAAACGCCATTTAATTAAAGTTTTTTAAACTTGAAAAATAAAGTGATGTCAGTGTGCGTGGGTGTGTGTGTGCATCGCAATGTTTTGTGTTGCATGTACCTATTTTTATAACCTAAATAGACACTTATAATATCTGAAATATATTTTTTTAAGATAGTGACTAAAAATTACAATGCAATTGGTGATTAGCACTGTACAATTTAAATTAAGTACAACCAAATACAACAATTGATTGCTGTTTAACCCGGAAATGCAGAGGCTAAACCGGAAATGTGACATATTTGCGACGTAATGAGCATCCAGGTGAATAGGAATATCTTACGACCATACAGTCTCCAAATTTTACACATATATAACTTTGGTTAGCTCTAGTTAAAATTAAAATATCTAATGGGTAGTGCGATATAATAAGAAAACTAATTCATTAATTCAACCTTGAAATAAAACTACTATAAACAAATTAAAAGCCCTTAGCAACAATATAATGAAAAGAATTTCAAGGCGCGAACAACCAAAAGAATTCCGTTAGATTGTGAAAACAGTTTGACGTTAACGCATTCCGATCTTAATTATTGAAATTTATGTCGGCCCGTTGACAAAGTTCAAGATATATAGTAAAAATAATCAGATTTTAGTGTCTAGTTAGGCTATAATTTGCGATGGGGCAATTTTAATAATTGTCATATATTTTAGTATTTTTATTGGGCGCGTCTGACTGACGTCACGCGATCTCGTGTGTGTATAAATAATGTTTGTCACTGGCAGTAGTTAAATACACAATAACGTTTTTCCGTACGGTTTTGTACACTTTGATGTTATGAAAAAAAGTTACATTTTTAACGGATCATTTGCGGCAAGCCTAATATATCTCGACGCGTGTTGGACATTTTCTCGACATCAATTTGTGGTCTACACACATATAAAACTTTCTGTTTATGCGGTAGTTTTAACATTAAAAAATGTCATAAAAATAGTTGGCAACCCATGCTTTGTGGGCTAAATATAACGGTTGGCGACTCCTGCATTACGTCAGAGCTTGCATTTTTATAACCTTTGCCCGCGGTGACAGCTTCATCGCTATTCAGACGTCACAAACATTTTCGCGGGGGTTTCAAAATGTTTCTTTATCAATGAAATTTCTTGATTTAATGGAGGACATTATATATTTTTATGTAATGTAAACGATTAACGACAGGGCTCTTGATGTTTCAATTTTTTTTGATGACCGCTTTACACGGTTCGCGGGTGCTATGTCAATTTTATGGTTTTCATAGATGATTAATTTGAATCGTGCTGACAGATTAAATAGGCTTGACATGTTTTCTTTGGTATTGATTTGATATGTAACTGTCAGCTTCTGAGATATGTCTAAATATTTTATATTAAGTGTCATAACTAGACTACTTTATAAAAGTGTAACATGGATCCCAAGAACTGTAAAATTTTACGACAATTTTCACAAACGTCACACATTCTAATATATGAATATTTCTGTTCTCTATTTATAATTTTTATTTCTAAAATGTCTCGTCATCATTGTATTTTAGAATGACTTGTGTCTAAGCTAGCGCCTAGAACTGTGACGTCATAATCAAATGACACGTAAACTAAACGTCAATCAAGCCTTGAATCGCGGTGGTGACGTGGAATACGTTTTTGTTTATTTAAATTTAATGAGTTCCTGACCTAGATCATGGCAACCAAGGTAAGAAAAGTATGCTATCCTTATACGTTCAAATTAAAGTATGTATATTTTCTCTAGTAATTCAAAATGTTTCAGTGGGAAGAGCACTAATAAGTTTACCTTCTAACTAAGGACTACTCCAACATCGCTAGTGCTTCCAGCTCAGTGTTTTTAGTTACTGATGAGCTCATCAAAACGCATTACTCTTGTTATTAAAGTCATTGCCCTTTACACGGGCTGATTTTGGCAATCTCCATGTTATTACAGCCGACAGCAATTAGCTGCAAACGGATTTCGTATTCTCCCAACACATGTACTTTATTTGTGGCGTTTCAAACAAAATTATAACGAAATAAATAATGTAGAAATTATTAAAATAAATTCTGGAGGCGTCTGGCAGTAATGGATTTTGCGTTGTAATAAACAAACCTGAATTTTATACTTAAACGGAAAAGCGACTATACTGAGCCTCATGGTTAGTACGTTACGTTATCTTTCGCGTTGGACATAATCTTTACAATTGCTTCTTGAAGCTCTTGCTGAAAGTGCGATAGAAGAATTGGTGAGATTGTTTTTTTTTAATAGATTTAATCTTGACCTAGTTAAGGATATAAAGTTTGGACTTCAACAAACGCCTTTTGGGTGACTTATTCTGCCAAATAGACCAATGATTTTTATAGTGATACAGTAAAATTAGTGCAATCCAATCGATGGTAACTTTATGGTATGATGGTAAATTGACAGGCAGCAGTATCAATGGTGCAAAAGTAATGTTTCTGCAATGTATACCAGCTCTTATACGTTCTCCTCTACAATCAAGAGTACGATTAAGAGGGGTTAGGCCATATAGTCCACCACGCTAGCCTAGTGCGGGTTGGTTGAATTTTACACACCATAGAAATTCTTCCGAATCCTTTTGGTATCCAGGTTTCACCATGATGTTTCCTTCACCGTGGTGATTGACTATCAATACCCACATGACTCAGAAAAGTCAAAGGTGTGCCCTGGGGTTTGAACACATACTGATTGTAAGTGCTGTAGTTACAAATGTAAGAGATGATCATCTCATCAGTTATTTCTCCATCTATAACATTACACTTATTATTAAATGCATTATAGCCAATTTCCAAAACAAACACGTGGTTTTATAACATCCGCAATTTAAATAAGCTACACCATCAAATCTACTCTAAATTCTCGAATCCTTCAGTCATTAAAACATTTAATACTCTTTGTGTCCTGGAAGTCGTAAATTCCATTGACGTGGCCTTAATTTTTAAACGCTTGTCGTTTCCGAAGCGTCAGATGTTCCATATTCAAATATAAAATGAATCGATCGATTTACGTTGGCATCAGACGCAAAATTCCAAATTAATTTTATTAATATATGACGGGAGCCAAATGTTTGTGACGGCTAACAGATGTTTGTCAGCGCGATGGGCGCTTCCATCTTCAAGCGTTACCGTTTACGGGGTGTTTGATGTTGTAAAATATTTTGTAGTATTTTTATTAGTAATTTAAATAACCTGAAAACTTGCTTGGGGTAAAAAATAAATATTATGTTCTGAACCTGTGGAAGTTAATATGTATTTTCATACTAGATCAAAAATTATAAGGACAGTTCATGTTTTTTTTGCGGATTCCATTTTAATTGACTTAATAAGACGGCAGGCATGGGTCGAAAGCTTAAAATAAGTGCGAGTTTGCGACAATTTCACAAAATTTTATGCATGAGGGATTGGAATTCATGGGAAAACATGTTGGTAGCTATTGGAACAGATACAAAAACCCCAACCCCGGCTTTATTCTAAAAAGTTGTCCCAGTGTGCATAGGAGACATTTATGGGGAGAACTCTCAGGTATGCAGATTTCTTTGCAATGCCATTCTTTCACCGTCAAAGTAACTTTTTTTTTAAATCAAATCAAAGGCCTAACGTTTTATAATTACACACAGCTGTACGACGCGGTAACCACCTCAAAAAACTATAAAATAATCTTCGAAATTCAAATATTTAACATCATAGAAATATCCCAAGTGTATGTCAAACAACACGAAAACATTTCTTAATGGTAATTTATTAAAAGCCTAGGCAGACCGTTCCGAATTCCTTAGCGTGAAAAAGATATTCGCGCGGGAAAATTATTGTCTATGTTTATATTCTCAGTTTGAATAAGTGCACAATTTGCTGTGACGAACAATGTTGGCAGATAACAATGTAGCCATCCATTTATATAACAATAAAGTTGAACGATGTGATATATTATTGGTTTAATGCGTGTTATTGTGACAAGTTGGATTATATTATCTTTTGAAAAGTGAAACAATGATCTTGTATTAGTTATTTAATAAACTACCTCTACCAAAGTTCTTTCTCCTATAAAATGAAGTACCAGGAATCAATAAAAATTGGAAGCCAATCAGTCATGTAGTTAATTATGAAAATATATGACATATACTAATTGGAAAGTCTATCTAAGGGCCACCGCAGACCGGGACGGCACGGCAAGAGATTTATTTTATTTTTTTAATCGGTGTTCATAAAAGGTGATTTGCTCTCCGAGACAGTTTGCTAAAATTGTCCTTTAAAAATACACTTATGAACTCCGAGTTTTTTTTAAACAGTTTGCTAAAATTACCCTTTTAAAAAATACAACACTCATGGAAATACACATCATGCACCAATAAACTACGTTAAAACTGAGCTTTAAATAATCAAGAATACTAAATCCTTGTCCACACGCGAACAAATCCCCTGGAATTTCATAAACTACAGAAGCTATTATAAAACTACGAAACGGGTGCAATGGACTGCTCGACAGCAGATTACAAAGATATTTACAACACATAATTTAGTACGTATAAAATTAAATTGGGTTGTAAAAAAATTAGAAAAAAAAATGTAAGAAAAAAAAACTGTAAAGCTATTATTGAATGGGTTGTATCTAATTGTGTTAATAAATAATATGAGCTATTGTTATAAATAAAAAAATGTATTTTCCCTTTTTTATTGCCTACATAATATGTAGACATGATCAAGTGGGCTGACCGATGGTAAAAAGTCACTTATGGATTTGACAATGCCATAAGTACTCCCGTTGTTAATATTATTTAGTTTTGTTATTAGGTAATTTGTAATAACAAAGATGGTTTACTTTTAGTAAAGTGTGTATTGATAGTCAATTACCACACAACGGTGAGAGAAAACTTTCTGAGGAAACCTTTATACTCTGGAAATATTTACAAACATTCCGTGAAAGCCGGTATACCTTAAAGATCTTTACAAATATCCCTACATGTGAGTTCCGTCCACCCTCATAATAGTGCTCTCGATTGCAGAGGAACCTCGTGCTCATATTATATCAACATGGCCTTAAAGACAAGAACATTTATTTAATTTATTTGGCATTGTCTATGTTGTGACCGCCCTCTTCTTTCTAGCTTCTTTTCTATCCAGTCCATCTAAAGGTTGTCTAGAAGACATCGCGGTAAGCGATAAGACCGCCGATTGTTACCTTTTTTTAAATTAGTTTTCCTATTATTATTTTTTTGTCCTTTTATTTATATATATGGTGTGTAACAAAGATATAAATAAATAAAAAAAAATGATACTTGTCTATTATTGGTTAAATGTAAAAGAAACTTGAATGTAAAAAAAACGCCACTTATGAACCGTATAACTACTCATAATAATTCCTATGAATAGTTTGTTATTATTACAAACGAAACCATAAATTCTGCGAGCTACAATGTAATGTAATGAAAACATTAATTAACCTGATTTAAGCTTCCTGAATTCCAATTTTACTATCAAACTGACGCGATTTCGTTTAGAACGTACAGATTTGCTTAAAAGATTATTTTAGGAAAGGGTTAACGTCTGAAAAAAACTGGTCATAAAAGAGTTTTTTAATTAAAAAACATACAAGATTAAAATTAAAAGAGTAATTTTAAAGTATTTATAATATAGAAGGAGCGCTCATACATTTGCGTCTTTAATAATGTAGATGTTTTTGTTCGTAATGTTGGTAGCACTGCAATAATGGTGAAAATTAAACCAATTATATAATTTTAAATTGCTTTAAATTCCGCTGGTAACCGAAAGTATACTTAGTTATTATCCGTCTAAAACGAGTTTCAGTAAAATTCAATAACAATAAATATTAAAAAAGAGTTTAGAGGAAACCTTTTTCTTATACATACATACATAACCACATGCCTTTTTCCCAGAAGGGGTAGGCAGAGGTGCTACTAGAACACCCACGTTTCGCCTTGTATATTCCGTCCCACGAGTGATAGGGGGCGAGCCAAATTCCTGACTCCGGGCTAATAATGAATAGAAAAACCCAATATCACTTTGCCCGACCCAGGATTCGAACCCTCAGCTTTGCAATCATACCGTAGTACCACTATGCCACCTAGGCAGTCTTTTCTTTTCTTATATCTTTTTCAAATCATTCGTGCATGTTGGACAAACTGCCAAATGTCAGCCAATAGGAGAGCACGAAAAAGTGGCCTGGCACCACCATTTTTATCTACGTTTTTGAAGTACAAGCGCTCCCTCTATATTATAGGGATTCATACAGTCAATAAGAACATTAGATTCATTCTAAACTATTATCACTAGAGTCAGTATAAATTGGAATCTTAAACCAAAGTTAATACGTAATAAATGTTTAAATAAATACTTCAAAGATTGTTACTGTAGTATCTACAAACAGTGCAAGTACTTTGTTGATAGAAATAACATGTATTCTAACAAAACACGTGTTCTACGAAGATATTTATCGAATTAAACAGATAAATTTATTGACACCAAAATAACGCGTCTAATTGCGGAATGGATGCGAATGAAACTAGGCACTTAAATTCATGTGATTCTACTGTTTTATATTTAGTCAAGTATAAAAATATTCAAGTATAAATGTTAATATAAAACCACTATCAATCGTACTCTCGATTGTAGAGGAGGCCCGTGCCCTGCAGTGGGTCGTATATGGGCTGATACAATACAATACAATACAAAAAAATATTCGTAACAATTATCTTGATTTGTCCGTCAATGAGTTTTAAAATGAGAATTTAATGGCATGAGAAGTCCACCCGTCTTAAGCCAGTGTTGGTTACTAAGGCCTAACTGCCGGTGAGAAGGCATTTGTCTCCGCCCAGATAGCCACCGTAAGCTGGTTAATGGTCTACACACCAAACCCGCCGGCTCGGCGACACAACCCGGCAGCCTATAAGAAAAATCATGTCGGCGGCAAGCGTCCGCACGTGTTGCCCGCCGACATGACATTTCTACAACGCAGTGCACTGCTCGTCAGTCATAAAATGTTCCTTAATATGTCGAGCCGTTGCCATGTCGCCGTCAATTTTCCGACTTGCAATGACTGAAGCCGCCGGTTAGCTCGCCGACAAAATGGCGTAGTTATGCTACGGTATGATTGCAAAGCTGAGGTCTCGGGTTCGAATCCCGGGTCGGGCAAAGTGATATTGGCTTTTTCTATTCCTTATCCTTAGGAGTTATTTTTTCCGGATATGGTGATAGACTTGCCCCCTATATACTATGTACTTGGGACGGAACACATAAGGCTAAACGTGACTGCCCTGGTTGCTCTTATGCCTACCCCTTCTGGGAAAAAGGCGTGATGTTTAGGTATGTAAATATATTACTATTTTTTTAGAAATTACAAATCAAGGTTAACATAAATTTGCATATGGGAAACTGAAAAACAATATTTAGAAACCTCTGCAGTGGTCCCCAAACTGACCTACATAACTATCCCTTTGTCCATTTCGTATATAATTATAATATCAGGGTCATTTTCTGTTTATTGCGAGCCCCACATCCGCTAGATTATCATTAAAAGTTTTATAGACTACACATTTAGTACCTTTGTGGATTACTAGGATTTGTTAACGATGTTGTTGACATTTAGTATTTATGAACACCATTTTGGACAAAACTATATGATTTTATATAATACCGCGGGACCTACTGTCGGAACAGTTGTTCTCTGGTGCAACCAATGTCACCTTGCATTCCATCATCCATCATCCATCCATCAGCCAAAGGAAGTCCACTGCTGAACATAGGCCTCTCCCAATGATTTCCACAATGACCTGTTGGAGGCAGCCTGCATCCAACGAAGTCCCACCTTGCATTAGTATAAAACTTAATCCCATTTAGAAATTTGTACTTAAAATTCCAAAATTCCAAACGAATAGGTTTATTGATAGCCCTGGACAAGTAATTAACTTTTCAATTTTTTTTAGGTCAAACTTGTTTGGTGCCCTGAAATTCTGAGTGCACTTTTAAAAGGAAGAGTAATATTACGAGTACAATACTACGATTTTTTTATAGCTCCCTATAATGGTTTTTAATGACTCCTAATTTACTTTGAACTTTGACTGCCTCGGTCGCGTAGTGGTACTACGGTACGATTACAAAGCTGAGGTCTCGGGTTCGAATCCCGGGTCGGGCAAAGTGATATTGGATTTTTCTATTCCTTATCAGCCCGGAGTCAGGAATTTGTGCCCGATATGGCGATAGGCTCGCCCCCTATCACATTGTGGGACGGAATATACAAGGCGAAACGTGTTCTGGTAGCACCTCTGCCTACCCCTTCTGGGAAAAAGGCGTGTGTTTATGTATGTATGTACTTTGAACTTTCACCTTTAAACATCAGAAAATCTGTCATCACCTCAACTCCAAAACAATTTTAAAATCACATTTTTGTCCAAATCCATTCAGCATATTCCGACAGACATGCTTTGATAAACAACGCCTGCTGTTCGAGCCTACACAAAATGCTCGGACAATAATAAATGTCATTTTTCAGCCACCGACGATGGGCGAAGACATAGCGCGTCGAAAGATTTTTTCCTCCTGGTTCATATTAATCAGAACTCGCGATGTTGCAACGCGAATGCGTTTTATTTCTGTATGTCGGTCAGATTTTGTGATATTCGCAATGAGATCTAGCGTTTATCCTTCCAGAAATATGTAGTATATTCGAACCATAGTTTTGGTGTAATGGAAAAACAAATGCAGAATGAATAATTTTTTTTTTGAAATATTCCTGCTAATGTTTTCGGAAAATCGAGGTCGATTATGAAGTACTGGCTTGATGAAGTCATGAAAGATACGAAAACCAATGATCTGACAATCGGAAACGCGAAGGATCGGGTGAAGTGGTGACGATTGAGCGGGAATACGAAACCTGGGACTTGTCACCGAGTAATGTATCGATTACAGAGCTATCTACGTTTCTGGAAGGATTACCAATATACTACCAGTCACTTGAAACTTCATAGTCATTAAATCATCATTTTAACCAAATGAATAGTGGAATGTATAAAATACAAAAATTAGTCAACAGCCCAGTGGTTTACTGAGACATTCGAAGGTGATGAACTAGCCTTTATAAAAGGTTAAGTAAACATGCCTAATATGTTTACCAACGATAATTGGCATGTCAAAATCGACTAATATAAACCCACTTAACCAAATACATCAAACACGTCCAAATCATAAGTGCAAGCGACCATAAACACGATCCCACAGGGTTTAAATACAAACAAACGTAATCAGATAACCAGGCCACGCGTCAGAACACTCAAAAATACGCATATACATGTTAGCATCCCTGACGTCACAAGTAACTCAGACTCTGAAACCCAATGATTTATCGTACATAAAAGAATAAGAAGCCACTTTAATCTAAGGAATGCGTGTTCCACATTTTTAAGAAAATCTAGATGATGAACGATCGTTAAAACGCTCCGAGAGTGGGTTAATAACACGAGATTATGATTCAAAACAAAACATCACTGAAAAATGTTAGAGATTTGTGTAATTGTGAATAATTCCATATGAAACGCGCGAGGTTTGATATATCGGAGCTGGCAGAGTTATGGAGGAGAATTATTTGGTACATGAGAAATTTGACGGCCGGCACGGGCGGTGTCGCGAATCAGGAAGTGTTTTCGTTTGTGAAATATTTTTAATTCGAATGTGAAGATTTTCAAGTGCTGCGTTTAATTTGAAAACACTGGACAGGGGCGTACCGCCCTCACGCTCACGTTACAGCAATTTTTGTAAGCCCGGATTGACAGCACGCATTGTAAAAGATAAAGGTAAAGGTCGCGGGACGTCGCTGGATGCAGGCTGCCTCCAACAGGTCACTGTGGAAATCATTAGGAGAGGCCTATGTTCAGCAGTGGACTTCCTTTGGCTGATGGATTGGATTGATTGGATTGGATTGTAAAAACACCGCGCATTGCTCAATCATAAAGAAAGTAACTTATCTTTAACTCGCCGAGAGGTTAACCAAACAGTAATATAAAATGGACTTCTTCTATTTTGATAGGATAAGGATGAAATGAACCGGTATCGAAAAAATAGAAAACAATATAGAAACAACTGCTCGAGGCTCTAGGAGAATTTAGAGAATTCAATGTTAACTTCAGTACGAACCATACGAGGGCCAACTGAAAAATATTAGGCATCATATAAACTGATTATTTATTATTGTGTCTAAAATATCCAGTGCAACAATAACACGCAGTTGATAGACTAAACAACATTCATAGATCTTAATCGTTTACGTTCATATATCAAAAAAATCCTTATATCTATTGACGTGTCAACATCTTCGATTATTAACAACTGGGAAAAGTCAGCAATAACGAACCACTCAGACAAAAGCGTATTTATATATCCAAGCCATAAAGCTGTGAATTTAATTTTTAAAATGTAACGCGTCGTAATATCAATATGTTACCGTGTCCCCGGGTAGAAATAATCGGGGACATATATCGCCGCTGTGGCGTGTCAAAGCATGAGTGGCAGCCAAGAATTTGCGTTTCAAAATTATACATCCGTTGAGTATCGGCGAGATACGTAATCGCGCGGCTTGTAAGTTAAAATGATGGACGGCAGCCGGAATACACCGGTATCTGGCGAAATATCTCGTTTCTGCTGTATCTTCATCTGTTTTGATGTCTTACTGGTAGCTATTCCTGGCGGATTCCTAGGGAAGTTAAGTTAAACTAGTGCTAGATCGTATCTTTGGATGTTAGACATATTAGAACAGAAACTAGACAGTCGTTTTGTAGTCTGAAAGTATCTGACAGGTTGCAAAGGTTAATTTAGACGTTCTTGCAGTAATAAGGTGTTTCATTTATACATAAAAAATAGGACAAAGCTAACAAGGGCAAATATCAATTGGCAATATCCTTTACACAAACTTCCTATGGAATAGTATTTTCTGATATGAATTTAAATGAATGCCTGATATACGACAACCAAAAATACAATTTATACAAAAGATATGGCTACAATACAAGAAATAATTACTTAGATTTATCTGAATTGTATTTTGTAGTTGATAAAGCATACAATATTATCAAAGATCAATTTGGTAAAGAAACAGCTGTAACCACGAGAAAATTCTATCAAAACTAAAAAACATCACGAATAAAATCCAACGAAAACTAAAAAAACAATTTTGACATCTGTTTTAACCGAAGCAAATGAAATTAAAGAGCTAAATGATATATAAAGAAATATATGTGAAAAAGTCGGGATCGACGCTAAGCCACCTGGTTGGAGCGCTTCCAACTGCTTACTGTGTTGTGGCGTATAGAATTTATCGCTAGAGTCGTATTGCTATCATCGAGATCACCAAACACAGTAATTGACTGTGCTTGAGACAGCTCCCTTGGATTAGGAATGCAAATTATAGGAATTCCGTTTTCAATTTCAGTTTAGAATTTGTAGCTTTTGATGCTGAGTGACGTTAATTTATTGACAGTGTAGCCATACAATTCTCTGTAACTTGTGTAAAGTTTACTATTTTGTAATGAAGGCAAGATATTGTTGTGTCTAAGGCAAAAATTTATTGAGAACACCTTATAGAAGAACTTGGAGTTCGCGATATCGGTGTTTTTCTTCAGAAGGAAAAGAGGAACTTGAAAGCTTTTATTGCCATCAGTGATTCAGCATTATTACACTATGTACAAATAAATTCTTGCTTATCAATCGCAGACGTGAACGAAGGAAACTACGAAACGGAAAAGTTCGCATCACAGAGATTTTATAAGCATATCTAAGGCATTTGAAGTTTGCAAACGCGAAGTAGACCAGCGCGGTGGACTTTTACTATATTATAAAACTATAACTAACATTGAATTTCGTACACTGCGGCTTTGTGCGTTTCAAACAAGAAACCAACGGCTTTAATTCACAACAGTTTGAAACCTATTTTAGTTTTCGAATGTTTTGTCCCTTTTAAATTCAGTTTGAACAAAGAAGACAAAACATTTGATAACTAAAATAGGTTTTAAAACTATCTATAAGGCCGCAAAGCTATAAGTACTGTTTATGGTGATTCGAACACAAAGTTAAAACCCTTGTTTTGAGGAGTTCCCTTTACGTAAAACTCTGGCATTAGGATCGAATACATTTAATTTTTGTAGGCCAGTACGCCAGTCGTGCCAACGACTAGGTGACACTTGACAGCAGTGCACCTGACCAAAAATGCAGTGCAATTTAAAAAAGTATGATTGCGAGATGGTTATTTTCCCCGGTTCGGATAATCATACCGCCCTGATGACATAGACTTCCTATTTACTATCATACAAGTGGAATCCTGAAGAAGGAAAATTCTCAACAAAGAATGGACATGGCGATATCCTTCCTTTACATTAAGAGTAATAACTAACATTTAAGGACAGTTTCAACTTCTGCTGATAAAGTCCTTGATAGTTATATGGCACTCATCTGTCAGATAGCTATCAGGGACTATAACAAGACATGTTAAAGCAGGCCCTTAAAGTAAAATTGACCATGTGTGAGAATGAAATATTAGTGACACAATGTACCGTTGATATAATTATATTGTACGTCAAAGTTTATGTTTGATATTTCTACAGAATGAAGCAAGCTATTTTAGATATAACATTACACAAAAGTCTAGTGTTTAGTCGTCTACTCCGGTAGAGCAGCGTGATAGTTTGGTCTGTCTTAAAATGGCTTACGTGGTTCTAACTGAAACGCTTTATTATGTTTTAATTACACTAACCATACTCGTTAAATTATCACATATATAAACTCACGCCTTTATCCCAGAAGGAGTAGGCAGAGGCTCTCCTGGTATCAACCAGGAAATCCACGTTTCGCCTTGTGTATTCCATCCTACAATGTGATAGGGGCGAGCCTATCGCCATATCGGGCACAAGTTCGTGACTCCGGGCTGATACTGAATAGCAAAATTCAATGTCACTTTACAAACCCAGGATACAAACCCGAGACCTCAACTTTGCAATCATACCAATTACCATAGTATAACTACGCCACTGAGACAGTCAATCATTCAATTATTCATTATTTTGCATTATTTGTTTATATTTGTGATATTCATAGATAACCAGCCACAGGCTTGTCTTCTTATGTAACCAATACAAATATAAAGCATGTTTGTATATTCTTAATACACATAGCTTGAGCAATAAAACAAATATACAATTAAAAGTAAATAGCGACGTGGAACAATTAACTTACGTTTCAAAACTGCATCATTTATAGTTCAGTAAGTTATACTTTTAAACCATTTATGTTGATTTTCTAACTATCAGTTATATGTTAGTACGACATTTTTTATGTTATAGGGGGCACCACGCACTATAACGGTGAAGGAAAACATCGTGAGGTACATGCATACTATAGCAAATTGTATAATTTTCTATGGTATGTAAAAGTCCGCCAACCCGCATTAACCCAGCTTGGTGGACTATATGGCCTAACCACTCTCAATCGTCCTCTCGATTGTGGACTACGCCCGTGTCCTGCAGTGGGACGTATATGGGCTGATACCGTACAGTATAGGGGGCAAACGAGCGTACGTGTCAACTGATGGTAAGTGATCACCGCCGCCCATGAACATCTGCAACACCATAGAGCAAGGGACGCGTTGGTGGAATTGAAGGTAATACGCTCGTTTTTTACTACGATCGTACTTGTCCGAAAATGCCGCGGGAAATTTTTTTGGAAATACTAAGATTTTTTACTGATGGTTGTTTCAAAAACATGAATGTTCTATTCTAAAAACTTGTTATAATTACTGCTTTTTCATTTAAGCAAATTGTATTGTACATGTGTTGACAGCCTTCGTGGCGCAGTTGGTAAGACGCCGACTGTTGAAACGAGAGGCCGCGGGTTCGATCCCCGCACCGAGAGAAATGTTTGTGCTGTCCACGAATATTTCTATCGGGTCTAGGTGTTTGTGAGACCGAAAAGTTTCACATAATTTCTGATTCCTACGACATAAGACTTCATTGATCTTAATATGGGGTAAGGACTATGTATATGACTGTTGGGTGTATTTATTTATTTATTTATTATTTATGTAATAGATATATTGCCAATCCTCAAAGTACATAGCATTAGAAACCGCGATTTAATTCTACCACAATTATTCTGTTGCGTAAAGTAAATAAATGGTACATTTCAACTGACGAATAGCCGACAGTCAATCATTTTACGCGTGGGCAGTTGAGAGACAACATATCTGAAGCGCCTAATTCAATCTCATAATTGATAGATGTTTTAACTGATGTGTATTTTAACATTGATGTCTTTCTAAGAAGTCTGGTAAATGAGCAATTAGCTCAAAGTCCTGTTATTATCGACCTTGTATCTACAACATCTATATCCTGAGACATTGATTTTTAAATAAATACACCCAACAGTCACATTCATAGTCCTGACCCCACACTAAGATCGAGTCTTGTGTCGTGGGTATCAGGAACTACGAGAGACTTTTCGGTCTCACAAACACCCAGACCCGAAACAAATACTTGTGGTTCTCACACACATTTGTTTCGGTGCGGGGATCGAATCAAGGCCTCTCGATTTACAGCCGGCGTCTAACCAACTGCGCCACGGAGGCTGTTAAATTGTAGATGCATTGTCATCCTTTTATCCTTTCAAAGGTTGAAGCTTGTTTTACTCTGGCACGACGAAGTCAGTATAATAGATACTGCATCTATATCTGCATCAGCCCATATGCGTCCCACTGCAGGGCACGAGCCTCCTCTACAATCGAGAGCACGATTGAGAGGGGTTAGGTCATAGTCCACCACGCTGGCCTAGTTAGGGTTGGCGGACTTTAGATACCACAGAAATGCTTTAAAATCGCTACGGTATACAGGTTTCATCACGATGTTTTCCTTCACCGTTATAGTGCATGGTGATTGACTATCAATACACACATGACTCCGAAAAGTCAGAAGTATGCCCTGGGATTTGAACTTGATACAACTTTTTTATATCCTTACAATAATCGTATCTTCCAGGCGAGAAACTCTCCCCGTGTAAATGGGGCTTTAGTAACTCTTTTACCCTGCTACCTGGTCTAATGACAACAAATATGCAGGTTTGCTTGCACTGTTTTTCCCCTCCCTTAAAATAAGTGATATTTAACTAAGAATACACAAGCAACTGGGAGAAATTGGTTGTGTTTGCCCTGGGATACTTCTGATTTGGCAATCCTTAGCAGTTCAACTAAGCTATTGCTCGCTCTAAAGAATTTATAGTCTATACTCTATGAGCCTTAATAAACTCGGAGAAGTGAAGGATTAACTTTAGTCCAAGTCTTTGGAATTGACTCGATTTGACTATTAATTTTACTGTAATATTGAATAATGTAACTACAATACGATGGTTGCCTAGTCCTCTATGCAATTCCGTGTTTATTAAAGTCGTGAATACCTCGCTATTCAAAATAATCGAGACAATTCTAAAGCCTTCGACTAAAATTAATCTTTCGCCCATCCGAGTTTATTAATAAGGCCCTCTAAGTTTTACATACATACATAAACACACGCCTTTTTCTCAGAAGGGGTAGGCAGAGGTGCTACCAGAACACCCACGTTTCGCCTTGTATATTCCGTCCCACGATGTGATAGGGGGCGAGCCTATCGCCATATCGGGCACAAATTCCTGCCTCCGGGCTGATAATGAATAGAAAAATCCAATATCACTTTGCCCGACCCGGGATTCGAACCCGAGATCTCAGCTTTGCAATCGTACCGTAGTACCACTACGCCACCGAGGCAGTCTAAGTTTTAAATTATAACATTGTATTGCATTCATTAGAAGCCTAGCATAATGTATGGTATGATTCCTTTATAGTATTTAACTCGTAACAATCTTTTGTCTTATCTGCTTGCCTGAGGTCAACCTATCCGGGAAATTATTTGTTGGCGAATGGAATGCAGCGCCGCTCCGCCATTTTTCTTCCTATAAGAACTTTTGTTATTGTCAATGCCCTAGGTTGCCTGTCGGGGCCTAGATGACACTAAAAAAGGGCCAAATAGCTTATTTTCATAATAAAATGAGAATAATGTTGGTTAGATCAGTGGTTATCGAGTTCTACGCAAACATACAGACAAATAGAGAGATGTGCTTTAATATTTAAGATCGTTCTGTACAGAATATTTCAGTTAGTTTGATAGTATAGAATATTATTTTAAGCGTCACAGCGAATTCTAATTTTAAAATATAACCAATTATATTTTCGTAAAAATGTCCAACACACATTGCACAACAATATATCTTTCCTGTGATGTCACATAATCGTCTTTTTTTATATTAAACATAATATATTTATAGAGATGTGAGCCAGCAACCACGCGTTTTGATCGCCTGTATCGCGTTTCAGATCTTTTTAATATTTATTTGACACGTCTATAAATATTATTAAAATGTAAACCATAGACAATATTTTTTTCTGTGAATATTCTGTCGCGAGCCGCGTCATAATTATCCACTTATATAACGGAGTACTGTGTCCCTGAACGATGCAATAAAAACCCATCATCGCACATATTTCTTCATAAATGTTTTATGAACACTTTAAATATTAGAGCGGAAGGCATTAAAAGGTTTTTAGTTGATTCCGCTCGTCGGGGGAGCGGATTATTTTAAGAGCCATAGCAACGCATCCCGAGTAAATCACACAATATATCGTGTAAACATTTAAATAATACAAAAACGCGATTTAAATAAGTCGCCTCCATTAAATTTGTACGTAGCATTTAATAGCGCGTAGCACTTCGTAGCACGCCATCTTGAACGACCACTGCCAAGTGACACAATTAGTATTTTTCAATTTTTAATCTGTGATGTGTTTTTAGAAAAAACTATAAAATGTCATACTGGCGCCATTTTTTAAAACACCAACCGTAATTCGAAATTTAAATATCACTGAGAGCACTTCACACTTGACACTTTTTAAAATTTTTGAATATCGAATGTGGAATTCCAGAAAGGACCGCACAGCGGTAAGCGCGACGTAAGACTAGGTGGACAGACACAGCGGCCGATGGAACATGGATATTATTTATATAATTTTAACATCACTAATTATGTTTATTTAACACATTTCGGCACGGGCGACATTCTCGTCATAATAAATCGATATAATCGCCATGTTTTGATTTTTTCTTTTTTCGGTTTTTTGTGCCAGTGCTTTAAGATGATAATATATTTGCCGCGTTATTATGGCGCCATTACTGTTCACCTTTTTAATTTAAGAAGGTGAACATTTATGCGAGGCGATTTTGCTAGTTGGGCGAAATTTATTTATTTTGGAAGAATTTAAATGAGAGATAAAAATACTCTGTGCAATGTCATTTCACATGAAGTTGTGTGTTTATGTACTACTAGATTCAGCTAAAAAAATACAGCAAACTTTTATTTGTAAAACCTTTTCATTTGTCTTCACAATGCCTACATTAGACACTAATTTTTATAAGAACAAAAAGTATTTCATTAAAATGCAGTGTAGCAGCTGGATATTAATGCAGTATATACCTTATACCTATAATCTATAAAATTATATGATACGCCCAATACTAAACTCCTCTTCCCATCCTTTTTCCTTCCCGCTCCCCTCCCAATTGGGCCGGCAACACATCCATGATCCAGCGTTGTGGATGTTCATGGCGGCAGTGATCTTACCATCAGGTGACCTGTATGCTCGTTTGCCGGACCTATGCAATAAAAAAAACATCCTCAGTGTCCCAAGGGAAGGGGTATACCTAAACTGACCATACGTCCCGTTTTGAACGAGACTGTCTCTTTTTTCGGTCACCGGTCCCGTTGTCCCGAAACAAAGCGCCAGGACGCAACATTGTCCCGTTTTCCAGAGTTTAGTATTTCCTATAGTGGTGGTGGTGATATTGAACAGCATTTGAAGTTTCAAACATTAAAATGGCGGTCGTGCGGCTGCTTCCAGTTCTTCAGTGTTGCACTTTTAATGAATTCAAATGCGCCATCTTCAAAGGTTTCGATATTACATCTTCTAAATAACGAATATGTTACAGTTATGTTTATTTTCATTTTTAACCTGTTAACTGTGGATCAAAAATTATGTCCCGTTTTGAGTTAAAAAATAAAAGGTCAGTTTAGGTAAATCCAACAAGGCCCCATACATTCTGACAACCATCAATACGTCAATGTCAATTTTACGATCTCACCAAATTATCAATGGGGTATAAAAATAATATTTTATTATTATTGGAACTTACTCAAACAAAACATGCTCGCAGTGCATCTATTATTATATTATTTACGATCTTATTAAATATTTTCTTGATATTTTCGCTTTAGCGCCCAACGATAGGACATAATTCAAAACTTTATATGCGTTCTCGCTTGGATAACGGGGATTTATTCAAAAAAATGCAAGAATGTATTGATGTAAACAGCTATAAGGTTATAAAGAGGTATGTAGGTGTAATTCAAATTAGATTAGAAATGCTATGTCGATGGTATTTCTATGAAACACTATTGGACGTACTATAAAAAATCGTGAGGGAACCAGCATACCAGAATTTCTATGGTATGTAAAGTCCGCCAACCCGCACTAGACCAGCGTGGTAGAATTTCACAGATATTTACCCACTTCAATAACATATGCACCTCTTTTAAAGAATGGTGCAATTTTATTGTTATAAAATAGTCAATTTTATTGTAAATCATTTTTTTTATTGCATAGGTCCGGCAAACGAGCAAACAAGTCACCTGATGGTAAGTGATCACTGCCGCCCATGAACATCCACAACGTTGGATCATGGATTTGTTGCCGGCCCAATTGGGTGGGAAGCGGAAAGGAAAAAGAATGGGTAGAGGAAAGGGGTATTGGGCATTCGGCAATCTCACTCACCGAACGAAACGCGACAGCAAAGCTGTTGCTTCACGTCGATTTCCTGTGAGACAGCGGTACCGCCCCGAATGAGCCTGCCCATTCATGCTGACTCATGACCGACAACAGCGTGGCTCTACCACCCCCAATGTCACAAAAAAATATGTAATTATTATTTTTTAAACTCTATCGATAACGAACAATAATGTGTATCCTCAAAAAACCTCCTAAACGAATGAAGAAAAATATTCAACCACGCCGTCACTTTTCCCGCCAAAACTCTGCCATTTTATAAAATTATGCGTCATTTTGGAAATAAAATATGAAGTGAATACCTTTACACTAAGCGACGAAAGATGTGCATGAATAAAAATCTTGATTTACAATGAGCGAAAGTTTTTAAATGTCGCCTTTTATAAACGTTTTAAATAATATTTTTGTAATTTTAACTTCGGGGATTATGATGTGCAGACACGACGCCATATTGGATGACAAGGAGACAGAGACAAACTAAATGTGTTTTTAAATTCACTAAAATGCCGAGGTATTTGCGATAAAATCATTGCTTAATGCAGACAATATATTTATTTTGTTAATAATATTTATAACTTTTTTGTTAATAAGTGGTAAAGTCATTTTTTTATTAGCCTTGGCAAGCAAACGAGCATGCGACCCGCCTGATGGTAAGCGGTCACCGGCGCTCATCCATGATCCAGCGTTATGGATGTTCATGAGAAGCAGTGATCACTTACCGTCAGGTGACCTGTTTACTCGATTGCCAGGCCTAAGTTAAGACTTATAATATTTCGTTTAATCATCACATTTGTACTGTCTAACATAATATTGACGTGAAATAAGTTATGCTGTTTTATCTATATTAATTGTTAATTATATATGCAACGTTGCGCCCACCTTGCGATCCATAACTGGAATTAGGGATGTTGTGAAAAAATCCGCCGAACTGAAGTAGGAATGGGCGGGCCACGTAACCCGAATGCACCCGAAAAGTTGGGCGAAATTTTCCACGCAGTGGAAGCCCATGGATAGCAAGAGGCGACGTGGCAGAACGCGGAAGAGATGACGCGACGACGATCACTTTAGTAAAGTAAGGACGGCAACAGCAGGAAATAGGGACAAATGGAGAGAGTTGACGGAGACCTTTGCCCAGCAGTGGGACAAAATAGATTCATAAAAAAATATCCAGCTACTTCCTGCAACCTTAACCAGGACGTCCGTCCACCTTGTAGGCGGGCGTCCGAGATGTGGAGATCCTTGGGGGAGGCCTATGTTCAGCAGAGGATTTCCTGTCTCTGAAGAGATCTATTACCTCTCACCATAAAAATATGATTACCTTTAAGCAACTTTTGCCTTAGACAGAAGTCAGTGACCTCAAAAAGTCTCCAGGACTTAAAATTTCAGATTAATGGAGCATATACACAAAATAACTGCTCAATCCGAATTATTAATCGATGTTTACTAAAATTCGAAAGCATCATTTATTTGGTGAAATTCCAAAACCTCGCAAGTACGTGTCGGCGAAAATTTTTATTTCCTAATCTGAAGTCGTTTTTCAGCCGGTAAGAGGCTTCGGTAAGTGCATTCGGTAGTTTATTATTAACTAGTGGTTTATCGCGGGTTTGTTTGATTTTTTTATTTACAAAAAAATCTGGTAACATATTCATCTCCTTAAAGACTACCTTTACTCTACACAAGGTGTGGAACCCGACTCACGCAATTGTGTTGCGTTGTAAGATCTATATAGCAACTAGGTATATACTTCTTTTCTATTAAATGGATACCAGAAACTACGAGAGACTGTTCGGTCTCACAAACACCCAGGCCCGAGACAAATACTTGTTTTTTTTCTTTTTTTTTTCTTTCCTTGCCTATTCTGTCCCACTGCAGGGCAAAGGCCTCCCTTTCCTTCTTCCACCCTTCTCTTTCCAAGGCTTTCTTACAACAGTTGGTATCAAAATGATCAAAGTCATCTCTCCACCATCTGCGTGGCCTACCACGAGGTCTTTTTAAGTGTTGTGAAGTCCATACGGTAGCAGTCCTAGCCCACAGCTCGCCTGACATACGACAAACATGACCTGCCTACTTGTGGGCTTCACAGACGTTTGTCTCGGTGCGAGGATCGAACCCGCCTCTCGTTTCACAGCCGGCGTCTGAGCAACTGCACAACGGAGGCTGTCGAATGCGGCTCTTGTATATGACCAACTTGTATGTACCCAATGTATTATATTATATAATAGGTCTATTTATTGTCAGATAATATAGTGTATAAGTCAGTTCAACCAGTATTACTAAACCGGTACTCCACTGTCGTGGAAAAACAAGAGTTATAATCTTATTCAGTCAGTGGGGCCGTAGAAAGCCCAATAACTGTACCTACCCTTCATAAATTCTATTTTACGCGTTACAAACTAACGAGAGAACAATATTACCAACAAATACTCGTATTTTTTAAAAGTCAGTGGTATGTGCCCTGGGTTTGAACCCGCGACCTCCGCATTAGCCGTCTGGTCGCCACCCAACTAGGCTATCACAACATTATATAACCAAAATCAATATAGAACTTATAACCGGTTAAAATGACTCAGAGGCAAGAAATTTTCGCTATTTCACACTTTTTCAAGCATTTGAAGTGTTGCCAAATGTAAGATGACATTATATTATACACCATTATTTTAATTATGAGTCGGCGCGCTTTTGTAGGACATCGGTGCGTCTGTCCGTATTTAACTATAGTTAAATTGTGAATAGATTTTTCTAGAACCGTTATACCAAGTGTTTGATACTGATTCACGACAGCAAGGTGACCGGCCGATCTCTATATCTTATCTATCTATAACAAGAGGTTGATCGAGGGTTTAAATCCCAGGGTACACCTCTGACTTTTCGGAGTAATGTGTGTATTGATAGTCAATCACCACGCACTATAACGGTGAAGGAAAACATCGTGAAGAAACCTGCAAACCATAGCGATTTGTAAGAATTTCTATAGTATGTAAAGTCCGCAAACCCGCACTAGGCCAGCGTGGTGGACTATATAGCTTAGCCACTCTTAATCGTACTCTCGATTGTAGAGCAGGGCTGTGCCCTACAGTGGGACGTATATAGGCTGATACAATAACAATTCTGGGGGATTATTTGGATTCCATAATGCGCCTAACATTGCAGCTAATTTATTGTGCCAGAACAGAAAACATCGTAAATCTTTTTCCTACTATATAGAAGGTACTGCCTAAGAGAAAAGTCAATAAATACGTAGCTTGAAAGTTAATGCACTCAAGAGGTTACCACAATACTCTACCATTTACTTAAGCGTAAACATATATCTCAACATGGTAAAGGTCGCGGGACGTCGCTGGATGCAGGCTGCCTCCAACAGGTCACTGTGGAAATCATTGGGAGAGGCCTATGTTCAGCAGTGGACTTCCTTTGGCTGATGGATTGGATTGGATTGAAACATATATCTTAGGTATGTGACTCACTATTTTGAAATTTATTTCTATATTAATAACGCTATGAAAATTATTTCCACGAGTTTTCTAGGGAAAAACCGCAGCAAAACGCAAGTGTACCCAACGCAGGCGCGCCCCAAATTGCACGGTTATGTAATTAGTGATCCGACCGCGTCGTAACTTTGTGTAAACTATTAAATTCACTAATCTACGCCGCCATTTTCCTAGTTAAATACTAACCAAATGACATGTTTAATAATTCCGCAGTCTCGGTACGAACTGGAATTAATTTCTCGACGCTCCAGTTAGAATCGGACGTCTTTCATCTTTGAACATCGCTGTCTGAATGCTGGACACATTTAACCAACTGCCGAAAGAGGGTAATGTTTTTAGAACGTATACATGTTATTTATACATACATACATAAACTCACGCCTTTTCCCAAAAGGGGACTCCCTACGTTTCGCCACCTATCCATCAGCCAAATGAATTCACTGCTGAAAATAGGCCTTCCCCAAAGATTTCCACAGTGACCTGTTGGAGGCAGCCTGCATCCAGCGACGTCCCGCGACCTTTACCAGGTCGTCTGACCTTGTGGGTGGACGTCCTATCGCCATATCGGATACAAATTCCTATCTCCGGGCTGATTAGGAATAGAAAAATCCAATATCACTTTGCCCGACCTGTGATTCGTACCCGAGACCTCATCTTTGCATTCATACCGTAATACAACTGCTCAACCGAGGTAGGCAGGCATTCTTGAATATAATTGCACTGTATTTGGTTAGTGCAATGTCGTCTAGATAGTGCATCGTTTGGCAGCAAACAGTTCTACTGCCAATCGACAAAATTATACCCACATAACTGCTTTTTGCACCAACCCGCACTGGGCCAGCGTGATAGACTATAGGGCCTTACACCTCTCAATCGTACTTACGATTATTGAGGAGGTTTATGCTCTGCAATGGTATGTATATGAGCTGATATAGTAACTGCTTTTTGACACTCTAAAAGAAGGACCGAGGATTACAGAAGGAAAATTACAAAAGGATACTTGGATCTGCAAAATGTCGTATTGGGTCATATTAAATATTATCTATATGGCATTTGAAGACACTAAGGTTTTACTTTTCAATTAATTATCATAGTACTTACTGCTTACTTACGGTTACTTACTGCTTAAGTACATGAGCCAAACCAAAGAAATTTTACAGTGATCTATAAACAACGATCTCCATCTAACTAAAATGATTTTTCGACGAGCGCTTAACGTGTTATGGGCGTCCACTACACAGAACAGGCCACACGCTTTAAGACTAAGACAAAATCATACATCGTGAAATGAAATGAAATGAAAAGAAAAGAAAATACTTTATTGAAACTTTGAAATGTTATACATTATTTAGATTCAGTCACTTTTTTTCCTTACCACCCGGTTCACAAGGCTGTTTTCGCCAGAGAAGAACGGGCAAGAAACTCTAGCGTTTCTCTTTTCAAAACAAGTTTACAATATAGTGATTATGCAGCAGTCGCAGCTTAGTTGAATTTAGAAAATTGGCGTTGGTATCCACAGGTCTCTTTTACCAGGTTACTGAAAAGGATAGGGGAGGTCTGTATTATTTCCAGGAGATGGCCAAGAAAGTTTAAGTTATTCAACAAAACTTAACATCAAAATTTGTCCCAAAAACTTTCTAGAAGATCCCACACTATGAGTCCCGGCAACACTTTATTTTAACCTCCCCCCACTCAGCCAGCGTGAGTCACTATCAAAATACGTAATCACATCACTTATGTTGAATCAGTTGGGACGCCCACTGTTCCTCAACGGATATTTATGCATGGATTAGGCTCGCCACACACTGTCAAGCCGTATTTCATCAAGCATTACAGTAGGATTGTCTTGGAGCAAGACTTTACAGTAGAATAGTATTGTGGCGTGGCTATCAGAAACTAATACAGTTGATAACCTCCGAGGCATAGTTGGTTAAACGTGGGCTGTGAAACAGGAGGTCACGAGTTTGATCCCCACATCAAGATAAATATTTGTGAGGCTCACAAATGTTTGTCTTCGATCTGGGTGTCTGTAAGAGCGAAAAGTGTCTGGTAGTGTCTGATACCCACGACACGAGACTTAATTGATCTTGATGTGGTGTCAGGACTATATTTGTAACTGCTGAGTGGCTATATTGATATTTGAATTTTCTTACGACACTTAAATTAATCATCTTAAAATATTTCGACTCGCAGCTATAGTGTGGTAATTTAATGACATTCCATTTTCCCTGTATAAATCATTTCAAGATATAATTTAAAAATAAACTAATTTATTGACTGTCAGTCCAAACTGTCGTGTCAGCTGCCCCGTGTACGATCGGCCTTAGTTTATAAATCCGCTCCAGCGTCGCGCCTCGTTCACAAAAATACATCGGCGACTGATTTTTACCAGTTTATTTATATTAATATAATGTCTACGCCAAATTACGAGTTTTTATGCATGAATGATATTGCCTGCAATATTTTTGTTAGTCATAAAAATATTATTAGTTTTGTAGTCATGAGTGCATACTTCGGTTTATAGTCACATTGATTACTTTGCGGAATCTATTAATAAATACGTGCATAGTATAGGCTGTCGCTTGTGTCCTATTGTGGTAATTACGCGACTGTAGAGATTACCGCCGATTTCCATCATCTACCTTTTTTTTTCTTTATTGTATAGGCCGGCAAACGTGCAAAGAGGTCACCTGCTGGTAAGTGATCACTGCCGCCCATAAACATTCACAACGCTAGATCATGGATTTGTTGCTGGACCAAGAGGGGAGCGGGAAAGAAAAAGTATGGTGCTGTCTATCTTTAAAAAGAGATTTCATTAAATATTTCGGTGCATTTTATGTGTTAGTTAATAATAGAGAGATATTGATACGTTGCATATACATATTTGTAGATAGCTAGGCAAGACGTATATCATTGTTTATTGAAGCAGATAATTGTATCGACATAGTAATGGCAGCTATTTTAAGCTCTTCTTAAAGATAGATAGCCTCGGTGGAGCAATAGTACTACGGTATGATTGCCAAGCTAAGGTCTCGGGTTCGAATCCCGGGTCGGGCAAAGTGATATTGGATTTTACTATTCATTATCAGCCCGGAGTCAGGAATTTGTGCCCGATATAGCGATAGGCTCGCCGCCTATCACATCATGGGACGGAACATACAAGGCGAAACGTGGGTGTCCTGGTTGCACCTCTGCGTACCCCTTCTGGGAAAAAGGCGTGAGTGTATGTAAAGATAGATAAGGTATAGAGACCGGCCGTCGTAGTCCTGATAATATATACTTTTATCCAACTGTCGTTCTTTTATGCACGTTCGGTTATGTTAATTCTGAAAATCAGCGTTTACTAGAGGAGTTATGGGAGATCGATCTTCACCCATCTGTTAACCAGATAGACATATTTTCATCAAATATTATTGAGCTTTAGCAATCTTACTCACTGAATAAACATGACAACAAAGCTTTTATTTTACGTCTATTTTATGTTGCCGTAGTCGAACCAATTCATTCATACTTTTTTTTTATCAGCCCATATACGTCCCACTGCTGGGCACGGGCCTACTCTACAATCGAGAGAATCGATTGAGAGTGGTTAGGCCATACAGTCCACCACGCTGGCCTAGTGCGGGTTGGCGGACTTACATACCGTAGAAATTCTTTAAAATCGCTACGGTATACAGGTTTCCTCACGATGTTTTCCTTCACCATTAGAGTGCGTGGTGATTGACTATCAATACACACATAACTCCGAAAAGTCAAAGGTGTGCCTTGGGATTTGAACCCTCGACCACCGTGAACATGTAGGCAGCCGAGTCTGGTCTGTTACCAACAGGCCACCACGCGCTTATACTTTAGAAAGGGTTAAATACAACTTGGCTCCTCATAAATCTATGATGCGCAGTCCATTATGGAATATAATGCTTGGTCGCGCCTCGGGGGTCACTCTATGAATCGAAACGTAACTCGAATGTTCAGACGTCGCTCGTAAAACTACGAATGTGACTAGGTACTCCACAAAATGCTCGAATCTTCTATCATACGTCCTAACTATAGACTTAGTTCGGAGTGGATGATAAGAATCATGGAGAATAGTGTTGAGTTTTAGAAGTGGAAAACTCATAACTTATTTCAGACGTCGAACGTCCGAACATTCGAGTTTCGTTTCGGATTATAGAGTAACCTCCTGTATCCACCAAAGGTTAGATATAAAGTCAGTAGTTCGACATTGCTTCTTCAATATATTCATAAAAACAACTCGCAAGTATTACAAAACTGTCATCTATTTTATTACATTAATGTTTTTTACAATTTCCGGCGCGTCATATTCCTGGCGCCATATCGACGCATTTGCTACTAAATGCGCTCTCAAATACACGAAAACTATATTATTTAAAAAGTTTATAAGAAAGTATATACAAAAGTTTGTGAGCGTGTATGTTTGTTACTGATTCACGCAAAAACTACTTAATTAATTTTGGTACAGTTTTACAGTATTGTAGCTTATATATTATATTAACATATAGGCTATGATTTTCAAATATATAAGGCATAATTGCTCCAAAACTGGTGGTAAGATATTTGTGTCCACCCAGATACTTATCCAGATTATGGGAAAAAAACAACAATGCAGCGTCCCTGCTTCCGTCTGTGTATATTCAAAATCAAACAGACGTACGTACATAAACTCACGCCTTTCTCCAGAAAGGGTAGGCAGAGGATAGCACATCCACGCATCGCCTTGCGTGTCCCGTACCACGATGTGATAGGGGGCTAGCCTATCGCCATATCGGGTTCAAATTCCTGATTCCGGGCTGATAATGGATAGAAAAATCACCACTTTGCCCGACCCAGGATTCGAACTCTAGACCTCTGCATTGTAATCGTACTGTAGTACAACGCCAGGAAGTCGTACAGGAATAATGGTTTCAACATAGAGATCTCTCTCATACTTTAAGATTAAATTGCGCTCATCATCAAATGCAATATGCCACTTTATCCAGAATAAAAGAGGTCTCTAACACTTTTCACGAACATTTTCACAATAAATATAGAATTATGATAAATAGACTTTATGTAGGAAATGCTAATGTGGTGTAAAAATTCTTATGTCTCTTAACACGATGTTTTTTGCGCTCGCTCAACGTCCGACAAAGATATGTAGTTATTATGTATAACATCAAAGAATATCGAGTTATTTTTAACTGATATGTAAATTGGTCTGGGTACAAAAAATAGGCCTTTGGCGCCAACGATCGTAATTATTATTTATGATTTTTTTAGTCTGTGATAAAGTTAGTGCAGTGCCGCGTTATACTCGCCCTGTATAGTCCTTTTTTAAGGTAGTTAGAGGCATGTTTAAATGTACCTAACAAAGTCGTTTATGAGCAAAGTTTCAACGTCGAAATTATTAATTTTGAAATAAATAACTTTATATTTTTTATTAGATTAAATATCTCATATTTGAAAATTATGAATTCCACAAAGAAATGAAATTATGAATTCATGAACCTTGATCGTCCAAACGTAATCTATTAATTTGTTATTAATCCATAGAGACAAGCAGCGCGTTCCATTGCACGCTATATATAAAATTATAAAAAGACACCTGTTCGCATAAAACAAAATATTGTTGCGTCACGCAAGATTATAATATATTTGGATAACATAAATTTTTGTACAAATGTTTTTAGATGCGTTTATATTTGGATAAGGGTCAAATCACAAATATTTTTATCGTCCGTCTGTGCTCTGACACGCATAAACTAAACGTTTTCTTTTGCTAGAAAACTGGGAGCTTCGGTTGTGTCATTTTAAATCCCGGATTACGTTGGCTAGTCATAATAAATTGAAACGGATTCAAATATATAAATGTCTCACATAATATGTCTTCGTACACAATCCGAAGGAAAACTTCGGTTTAGAATTGTATTTTAAATCGATTATTTCATTAAATTCTAATAAAGTTTTAAATAAACGTGCGCATAGTTGATTTCAATAGTAAGTTGCATTTTGTGTACGTATCTTTGCGTAGTAATGGAGTCAAATTTATTTGTCAATGAATATTAAGTATTTTTTGAATATAATAATTTCTTAAATAAGTCAAGTTTATTATTCCAAAAATAATCTCGGCTAATTGTAAACTAAAATACACGTATTTTTACATATTGTAAATAGTGACATCTTGTGCTGCATAGTGGAACTACAACAGAATCCAACGCAATGAACATAGACTTATTTTTGATCATGTAGTTTCAGAAGCTACCATCAGATGGCGCTGTACCGAAATCGTAAAAGTAATAACGCAAATAAATTCATATAACGAAAATAATGGGATTAAAAAAAGTTAAAACGTATAAAAACAAGGGACAAAAGGTAAATTGTATGATACAAAAATGTAACATTAGGATATTTGAGTCGAACACGCCGTATAAAAAACTGATCAAATACAAGTCAAAGATGTTTTGTAATCTTTGATACAAAATCAAGGGACAAGGAACAGGGTTTCAAGCTACCATACCCATAATGTCTCTCCTTATATCGCTCAGTCGATACCACGGTTGGAAAAAGTCTGAAAACGGGATTTTATTGAAAAACCATTTACAACGCTTCATTTTTACTCCTTCGTAAAATGAATTTTTGATATTATAATTAAAGTACGGCCAATTTTGTGTTTATAGATCGTGGATATTGTGGAATATCTTTTACGAATCAAACCCGCCAAATCATCAATGAAAAGCCGTGCGTCAACTCTGCCATTATCATCTTTGTGAGGAAAAGATCCACATTACAAATCTTAATACGAATAAATTAAATTGAAATAATATTGAATTGAATTTCCTCAAAAGTTCCTCTTTAAAGATAACAATAACACGATGTAAGACGTCGGTAAATGACAATAATTTTGAAATTTCACGTATTCCGCCAATTCATACACTCAAAAAAACCTTCATTTATCACGTTAATTGCAATTTTACTCCAGTACCCTTGACTTACCTTCTAAGAACTGTCTGGTGGGTAGCCGCAAGGAAACCTTGAGTGACGACGCGTAGGCAGAGTCGATGTACCAATGAGGATCTTGTTGATCGCCCAGCCTAGTGCTACTGCCTCTGTAATAGGACAAAACAGCATTTAAATACTAGTTAAATACCACAAAGTTACTGTAATAGGAAAAGATAATAGGACAAAACGGAATTCGAATTTAAAGAAGATATAAGAAGAGATAAGAAAAAATTAAAGAAGTAACTTCAACATTAAAGGAAAACTTCGTGAGAAGATCTGTATGAAAACCGACATACCACAAAGTGCTTAACGAGAATTTCTATGGTATGTGCATACTAATCCGTAATAGCTTGGTGAATCATAGCCTAACAACTCTCGATTGAATAGAGTCCCGTGCTGACCCGTGGAGGTATATGAGCTAACATGTTATTTGAGTCATTAAATATTTGATAACATTATTTTCAGTATTAACATCTAATATTGCATGTTTGTTTTTATTGGCGGTAAATTTGAAAATTTACAGCGTGTTTTGTATGAATTGTATGACATCTATTATCACTGTTTTTATTACGTGTCCCTTGTAGTCATTATAAACTTGATTCACATTTGTTGTTTTCTGTCAAAGTTATTCGAAAGTATTTTTCAACAACCGTACATGCAGTATATTGAAGAAGGTTCAATGTCCGTTTTCTATGTAATAATTAAATTATATGTTTTATAGTTTCAGAGGAGTTGTATAGGCCATCATAACTAGACAAACTTATAAAAATTCTCAAAGTTCCCAGACACGAAGGAATGTCATAAAAAGTGTACCATCGTTTAACGATCATGATTGTGTACGATAAGAAATAAGTAGATATTTATATTTTTTTATTTTTGTCTCACTGTAAAGTTATTTTTAATGAAGCGCCAAAGAATGTCTACTTACAAAGACGTATTATGCTTACAATGTGTAAACTTTAAAAATAGTTTAAAACTTTAAGAGTCCACAAAGTATTCAAAACTAATTACTAGCAACTTGAAAACATCCCAAACTTTTGAATTTCGCAGACAAAACGTTTTCTAAAAAGCGCATCAAAATTTATTTCTGAATAGCAACAGCATCGTTTAAAACTGCAACAGATGATCATAAAACGGAAACCAATAAAATGCAAAGGAAAAACGCCAAAAAAAAACACAATGAGAGGTTATGCGAATCAAAACAATGCAAATGCGTGACTTATATGAAAACATGAACAAAGTGCAAACTAAAACTAAGAGAGATATTTACCCTGGATCCATTTTGTCAAACTACACTTATATTCTTAACATAAAATAAAATTCGCCAGCGATATTCAAAATAAAAACTACATGTTTCCTTCGTTCATATGTCAAACCTGAACTATTTTCGTCTACTCCAAGTTCACACTGGTGAGACGCAAACGTAAATATCTTTAATCTAGTTATATCTGTGCAAGCGTCGGCATTCGCTAACTTACGACGGTCGCCGGTTGTGTACCGGTGGCGAAATCATGAACTAAGGTTTCCCAATACATTAATGCGACAACAGCGCCACTTTTAACAGCACAACAATGTTGGCAAGGTCCGCTGAAAGCTTTCAGTTTCAGCGATACTGTATAAAAAGGTTTACACAAATGATAACAGATGGCGCTATAACAAATTGATTTATATTGATTAGTCTAGCCACTCACTAAGAGATGTCGCTGAATTCACAACGTTTAGATACATTTTACTTTATATACAGAAGTTATAATTTAAATATAGTCATGATATAAATACTTTGATTGAAAATCACCCTAGTTTAGGTAACTCAACAAGCTATAAGGTTTTTTTATAAAAATATATTTCCTCAATGGTAGAGTCGCGCAATAAGAAAGTAGTTTCTTCTATTCCGTGGTCAGTGAGACAGTCGAGTTTACAATAATTGATACATAAACATTATAATTACACTCTTTTAATAAGAAAAGTAGTGGTTGCTATTGTTAATAAAATCAATGATAAAAAATGTAATGCGACTCTACATTGCTATTAGTCTCATTTTCATTCGTAATTTTATTTATTTTGGAGGCGATTTGCTGATAAATAGACGTGGTAATTAGCTTGTAGAGTTATTAGGGTTAAAATACTAAATGTGGTTTCAAATATACATAAGTTATCCCGTTAACACACCCGCCATTGCAGCTTGTAGAGCTCTATAGATATGTGTAGCTACTCTACCATGAAGTTGACGCGCAATGAAGCTTACTAAAAGCTGAATAAACAAAAATTGGATATAAAAAATTTTTGAAATAAAAAACTGTTTTGCACTTTGGTTTAACCGGCGAAATCCGCCCCGTGACCACGAAAGCTGTAAAGTGATCGAAACGTCGGGTAGTTAATACATGTAAAAATTAAACCAAAGCGCGATAAAATCCTTAAAAATGCTTTATTTCAATATGTAACCATCGCGTAAATCTATGAAACCATTATTTAAAATAATCCTAATTGCAAAAATAAATATGAAAGACTGCAAAAAAATAGCGTTTGTATTTTACTTATTTCCTTTTGTTTCTGCGATCAATAATATTTAAACTATATAGATACGATTTACTAACAATTTTAACCATGATGATTTACATCTGGTCGATTCAACTGTTAGCATTATTCGTCGAAGTATTCACATCTCTATTTCACTATGTTTGCCACAGATTTGTCTCCCGGAAAAATGTGGACAATTATTAATTTCCAAACTGGTCTTATTTAATTTCGCGCTGATTTTGGCGGATTTTCAAACAACTTGTACCATACCAAGACCAAGTACTCGTCAAAAGTCATCGTCGCCGATAAACACCTACAAAACTTGTTGATAGAATGTGGCTCCCCGACGTTCTAAAAGCAAGGAGAGTTAAAGATGAAAACTTGATCCGTCTTTAAACCCCACCCGTCTCATTTCTGATCGAGTATCCGCTAAGCATCTGTCAAGTTTTTATAGGTATGTGAACGAGATTCGAAGAAACAAAAATAATATGTTATTGTTACCGCAGCTGTTTCGACGGAGATTAACATTCTTGGAGCTGTGTGCGGCCGGAGAAATTGCCAGGGACGGAATTAGGTTTGTAAATAGGCGGTCGACCCCCGAGACTGTTATGTCATATTACAGTTAGGTACTATGGTTGATCGATCTGATGTCTAACGTAGTCGTAGCATTATTCAGAATAAAACAGTAATGTGTAAATACAATCACTCAATTGTGTGCCTTGTATCCAAGTTTTGTCCAAGTTATTTACGCCTTTACGTTAATAAGTTCTAGAGTGCCCGTTCCTAGAGAGAGAATACGAGTATAAACTATTTGAAAATGAAATTAATGAGTTCATATTTTGTACCAGTGCCGATTGTATTTTAAACAAAACATACAATTTCAATACAAAAATGTCTTTCATAAATGCAACAATCACCCATTATTATATGGACTCACAAAATATTCTTAGTTCGTACCTGACTATGTTGATATATTTTTAATTTATAAAAATAAAATGTACACATTAAATTCGCCCAAGCATTTTGTACATGACGTCATTCTGATGTAACAGCTTGGGTGTTCTCATATCTCTTATTAAACAAATGTATTATCATTTTTCTCTGCTATAAGGCGTCCACTTCTAAACAGAGGCCTCCCTTTCACGTCACCCTGGCCAGAGCGGATAGTTAAACATATACAAGGCTTAAAAAGTGCCAATGGGGTGAATATTGACACTGCAGATCCTGACCTGGACAACATAAAGGTTCAAGAACGAGCTGACCTGGGAAAATGCGGACATGCGAACTGTCTGAATACTGCAGATGACAGCCTCCGTGGCGCTATGGATTAAACGCCGGTTGTAAAACTAGGGGCCGCGGGTTCGATCCCCGCACCGAAACATATATTTGTATGTACCCACAGATATTTGTTTCGGGTTGGGGTGTTTGTGAGACCGAAAAGTCTCCACTAAGTTTTGAACTTCTAAAAAAGCGGAAAGAATCCAGACACAGGGGCAACGCGGAGCTTTCACAATGGCAAAAAAGGCTATCGCAGAATATTTACGTTAACTTACTCAAAAGAAAACGTTTACTTGAATTGAATTTTGAATTAATAGAATTTTGAGTAAAAACATAAACACTCACGCCTTTTTTCCAGAAGGGCTAGGCAACGGTGCTACTAGAACACTCAAGTTTCGCTTTGCATGTTCCGTCCCATAATGTGCTAGTGGGCGAGCCTATCCATTATATCGAGCGCAAATTCCTGACTCCGGGTATAATTAATAGAAAAACCCAATATTAATTAGCCCGACCTGGGATTCGAACCTCTCGAGTTCCAATCGCGCTGGTCAAAAGCCGATCAAATATATTCTTAAAAATGTGTATGAATAGTTGCAATATATTAGACACGAAGTAATAAACAGTGCGACAGGTACACAGGTAATTGTCTCGGTAATAAATAGCAACGACGTACAGGCGCTCCGGACAAATGGCCACATTGCACTGAAACGCGACGTGAAATAGAACGGTTTATGTAATAAAAGAGCAAGTTATGTATTTAATTATTGTATTGTTGTTTAGTGTGCCTTACAAGAAAAAAGGGAACTTTTATGAGTTCTCTACAATATACATATGTCGGTGTTCTGAAAAGTTAAAATTCATTGGCCATCGAGCTTATATCATGAAATTAATAAATAACATAGTTTCATAGTATATGACACCATGCTTTATATACTCGTAGATCGGTATCATAGAAGTACACAAAATATTTTTTTAATCGTTTATGAGTTTACTTTGGCATAATTGCAAATCTATCTAATCAGCTGTAGGAAGTTCAGGGCTGAACATAGGCCTCCCCCGAGAATCTCCACACCGACCTGTTGGAAGCGGCCTGCATTTCAGCCAGCGCGGCGCGTAAAATATAATGTACTATGGTTTAGGACGGTTACGAGTTCTAGAAGGTCTTTAACGCACTGTCTGAAAGTCCTCGGAAAATGGGCCGCAGCGACCAAAGTATTACCTTCCAGCCCTTAGTCAAAGTCAAAACCCAAAGTCAAACACACAAAGATCCGACAATTTTCTTCCTCAAAATGTTAATGGATTTAACAATATGACAGCCTCCGTGGCGCAGTTGGTTGGACGCCGGCTGTAAAACGAGAGGCGCGGGTTCGATCCCCACATCGAACCATAAGTATTTATTTCGAGTCTGTGTGTTTGTGAGACCAAAAACTATCTCGTAGCTCCTGATACCCACGAAACAAGACCCGATTTTAGTGCGGGGGATCAGGACTATGTATATGGCTCTTGGGTGTATTTATTAAATCTAATATATATAAATCTCGTGACACAATGTTTGTCCTCAATGGACTCCTAAACTACTTAACCGATTATAATAAAATTTGCACACCATGTGCAGTTCGATCCAACTTGAGAGATAGGATAGTTTAAATCTCAAATTATAGTCGCAATTTTAATTTATTGCTAATTATTTGTCTGTTATTATTTGACAGTCATAATCATCTGTTAACTCCAAATGATTCTAACAGATGTCGATACCTTTCGACTGGGTTGAGTAAGTAATCAATAGATGGCGCTGCTATGGTAAATCTACGAACGTGTCATATAAGCTACATTTTAACAGTATAATTACCACGTGTTGTTGACGCTATAAAATTAATTAAATTTAAAATAAGTAGTTCATTATACTTTAAAAAATCAATTTCGTAGTCAGAATTTTGGCTGAGCGGAAAGTTTTAGCAGGAATTTTGCAAAGTATTTGTGTTTGCGTATTTTTTAAATGATATTCGTCGTATTTTCGTGTTTATATAAGGCCTATCTACAAAATAAAAGCAATTACAAAAAAATTACAACTTGCCTATTTAGGCATTAAGGGATGAAATGGGATAAAGTGGGACGAACGCGATGAAACCGGTCGGATCCGGATTGCATTCGATGGGAAATAATGGGACGGGATGTAACAGAAAGAAAAGGAGCCAGATGAGATGGGATGGGATACGATAGGAAAAGGGATAGTAGGTACTTAGGTTGAGTTCAGGAGTACAAAAGTTTGAACGGGAATAAGATATTTCTGGTGTGGAGTGGAGTCTAAACATCTTAGCACCCAGGCGAAGCTGGGCCGGGCCGCTAGTATATATATATATATCTCTTGGTTTGCTTCTACATACTCCGATCGTCGATAAATCCGAACCAATAACAAACATTTAGACACGTTAATAGTTAAACTGAGCCCGAACATTTGTTCGTGTGATAGCGATGTGTTTCTATTCTAATTAGACAATGCGAGACAAGGCTGTCTAGCCTGTAGACATGTTGGTGACAATACAGAATGGTTTCGAAAGGTTAACTGTCTGCGATGTTGTACTACACGAGAGAAAATAATAAAAGAAAAAAGTGACAAGCAATATAATGTACAACATTTTAAAGATTCAATAGAGTTTTTTCATTTTTTTATAGCATATGACCGGCAAACGATCAAGCAGGTCACCTGATGGTAAGTGATCACTGCCGCCCATGAACATCCACAACGCTGGATCATGGATGTGTTGCGGCCCATCAGATCGGGAGAGCGGAAAGAAAACAGGATGGGAAAAGGAAAGGAGTATTGGGCAACGAGCAGTCTCACTCACCGAAACGCGACAGCAAACCTGTTGCTTAACGTCGATCTCTTTTGAGACAGTGGTACCATCCCGGACGAGCCTGCCCATTCATGCTGAGTTATAAATAGCAACAGCGTGGTTCTACCACTTCCAAAAGTTTGTGTGATCCACGAGTATTTGTCTCGGGTCTGGGTGTTTCTGGGACCGAAAAGCCTCGCGTAGTTCCTGATACCCACGACACATGAGTAAATTGATCTTAATGTGCCGTCAAGAGTATGTATGTGACTGTTGGTTTATCCTCCCACCTATAACTACCCGATTCATAAACCAAACAGTGATAAATCAGCCAACACTGCCAATAATTTTACTCGTTATTTATGACCATCGTAAATTACGTTTGTACTGAAATTTATTGCATTTCTATGTGTTAATTATAATTATAGCGTAATTAAACTGTCATAATGTGGGAAGGGATTTGTATACAATTGTATTTTTTTGTTTATTTAAATTAGTTAATACGATTAACACCGTTTACATTAATAACTTAAAATTAAGGTCTGAGTCAAGCATCTCGCTAACAGAACCTTAAACACATCATTTATAGTAATAGGGATGCGCCAAGGTTTGATTTTGAGCAGTATGTAATCGTTACTAAATAATATCAATATCAATCACCACGCACTTTAACGGTGAAGGAAAACATCGTGAGGAAACCTGCATACCGTAGCGATTTTAAAGAATTTCTACGGTATGTAAGTCCGCCAACCCGCACTAGGCCAGCGTGGTGGACTATATCGCCTAACCACTCTCAATCGATTCTCTCAATTGTATAATAGGCTCGTGCCCAGCAGTGGGATGCATATGGGCTGAATATATAAAAAAATATATATAAAATAATAATAATAATAATATCGCTTATAAAAACCAAGAATTTGAAAAAATAATCAAAATTGGTTGTAAAATGACTGAGATACAAATATTTTTGACAATGCGGTGGTGACACTCGCTGTCTCTTTCGCACACATGCACCTTATGCAGGATGACGTCACGTCGTGCATGGTGCATCCTTTTCTATTACTCCTACCACCAACTTTTATATATTTGTTACTTGCTTATTACTCAAAGGATTTTAAAATGTCCTCCTAATTCTTCTTCTTCAGCCTATGTATCAATGCTGAGTGCAGGCCTCTTGTAATGCACGCCAAGTTGTTCTGTACTGGGCAGTCCTCATCCACCTCCTTCCCGCCACGTGGACCAGGTCGTCGGTCCATCTCGTTAAAGGCCTGCCCCGGTTTCTATAACCAGTTCTTGGTCTCCAATCAAGCACTGCTTAATCCTATCTTCCTGATTATGTATATGCATAACGTAACCTTTTGATATAAACAATAATAAAAGTTGAGCACACTAGCCTCTAGAGGAATATTTGTTTGGTGGTATATATATAATGTAATGTAAAAGTCCGCCAACCCGCATTAGGCCAGCGTGGTGGACTATATGGCCTAACCAATCTCAATCGTACTCTCGATTGTAGAGGAGGCCCGTGCCCTGCAGTGGGTCGTATATGGGCTGATACAATACAATACAATACAATATATATAATAATTCAACCGTTCAACTGATCATTGGCTATTCTCAATAGTGGTCTCGATTGTAGAGCAGCCCTGTGCCCTGCAGTGGGACGTATATGGACTGATACGGATCCAACTGATTATTATGACTTTTAGTAGGGACTAGCAGTTATTGTCTTCCTTCACCACGCTGGCCCAGTGAGGGTTGGTGGATTTCACAAACCTTTGAATACCTTGTCCCCTGCAATATCAGATAATATATGAGCAAAAACTTTACTAGCAAAAATATGCCCCGGGTGAGGATCGAACTCACGACCTTAAGATTATGAGACTTACGCGCTGCCTACTGCGCTACCGAGGCCTGTGAGTACTGAGCACAATTTGTACACCTCATTTCTAAATTTTCACAAATTAGTTCAATCAACTCAAATAATTCACTTCCTAAAACACAAAATATTATTATGGGTTGTAAAATCTACGTTAAGTATGAAAATGTCCGTTTATGGTGAGCTTCTACCTCTTTTAATTGGTGTTCTGTTGAATAAAAAAATAAATTATTAGTAATAGTATTCAGATTTGGGCAATGGAATGAATGCACGCACGAGGTTGGCGGGCATTTGGCTGCCCATCTTCATCCCCGAGTGATCAGTTCAACCTTTGAGTGAGGACGAACCTACACCTTGTGAACTTCAGTGCTTTATTTATTTGTTCTTTACTGCACAAATAACGGAAATAAAAACTTAAGAAATATTATAGTTTCATAGAAAAGTACAGATGCCGGTCTTATCGCCAACAACCCTGAGATCGATATGAGAATAGGAAACTATTAGATATAAAGACGATTCATTGATACTAAAATCATTACAGGCGTTGCTTCTTAAGGCACTGCTTCAAGCAGACCTCCACATATTTCCACAGTGCTTTGGTTGAAACGACCGACCCTTATAATATCATATTTTGTCAATTTTGTGGGTGGATTTACGAAGCCTTGAGTTCGATAATTTTGAGCACCAAAAATACGTGTTATTAAGAGTTAAATAACGTAGATTTTTACAGCCCATATAACTTGTTACAAGGCCAAATAATTGATTTTAAAGCTCTTTTCTTTTAAATATAGTTAGGTGATGTACAAATTGTGTTCAGTACACACGAGCCTCGGTAGCGCAGTAGGCAGCGCGTAAGTCTCATAATCTTAAGGTCGTGAGTTCGATCCTCACCCGGGGCATATTTTTGTTAGTAAACACTATTAAACTACATTATTCTTAGTTAAATATATTCCTATACTGATGTACAAATTGTGTTCAGTACACACGGGCCTCGGTAGCGCAGTAGGCAGCGCGTAAGTCTCATAATCTTAAGGTCGTGAGTTCGATCCTCACCCGGGGCATATTTTTGGTAGTAAAGACTATTAAATTACATTATTCTTACTACAATATATTTCTATACTGATGTACAAATTGTGCTCAGTACACAAGGGCCTCGGTAGCGCAGTAGGCAGCGCGTAAGTCTCATAATCTTAAGGTCGTGAGTTCGATCCTCACTCGGGGCATATCTTTGCTATTTCTTATTATTTTACACTTTTTTGTATCCTTAAAGTGGACATCACCTTACACAGTCTTATTACTCATGCTTAGAAGTCACTTTCTCATTTTAAACGACTTCAAAAATAGAGGAGGTTTTAGTTAACCTATTGTTGGTCACTTGACGTCTTTCCTAAAACGTTAATATCTCTTTTTTATAACTGGACTGGAACATATTTTAAAACATAATTACTTGGCTACAGAACGCACTCATGAAAATCAATTTATGTCATACAACTAAACTAAAGCGCCATTTACACGGGGAGAGTTTCTCGCGGCTAGAATCGTATGCGATTATCGCATGACATAACGGCCTAAATAATCGTTTTCTGCCATTTACACGATGCAACGTTTTTATATCCTTACGACAATCGTATCATCGAGGCGAGAAACTCTCCTCGTTTAATGGGGCTTAATAGTATTAAAATAACATAGACACGAAACTAGACAATGTATCTACGGTCTATCACATCGCGATGTATCATCGCACGGTTCGGCTGAGTGTGACAATTCCGCCGCCGACATGCAGGCAACGCGGCCGACATTATGATATTGTCTGCATAATATATCTTTAGTAAATAAGATATAACAAAAAAAGAGCCGGACTACAGCACGACCGGTTCGGTCAAATAAAATTGCTTTGCTGTCATTTTTTTATACAATATGTTCGGAAAACGAACAAACATGTCACCTGATGGCAAGGGATCACTGTCGCCCATGAACACAACGCTTGGATCATAGATGTGTCGCCGACCCATCAGATCGGGAGGGGAGCTAGAAGGAAAAGGAAGGAAAGAGGAAAGGTATTGGAGATGCGGCAATCAACGCAGCAATCGCTTCACGTCGATTTGCTGTAAGTCTCGTATTCCGTTTAGTGAGAAAAATTGCTAGAGCTCCAATACTCCCATCTTTGGTGCTACATACATACATAAACACACGCCTTTTTCCCAGAAGGGGTAGGCAGAGGTGTTAACAGAATATGTGAATGTGTGATAGGGGGCGAGCCTATCGCCATATCGGGCACAAATTCCTGACTCCGGGCTAATAATGAATAGAAAAATCCAATATCACTTTGCCCGACCCGGGATTCGAACCCGAGACCTCAGCTTTGCAATCATACCGTAGTGCCACTACGCCACCGAGGCAGTCAGAGGGAGAAGAAGTATGCTATAATTTTCATCACACTTCACGATCCTGAAGGAGTTCTCAATAAGCTGTACAATGATAGTTGTCACGATGGAACTGACGACACTTTGCCAACTACATAATTCGAATGGGAATAGAAGGTCCACCAGGGTGGCGTTTTATTTACTTCGTCATTCCATGTCTTCCACTTCGCCGTATAAAGAAACATCTTAGGGCGTCGACTTAACTTGTAACTAACTCCACTAATCGCTTATTTTACAGAATCTTATGCCCTGCACCTTATTTTCATGGGGAAAATCCTCTTAGATTCGTGTACTAAGAGACCCACTTCGACGTATTAAGAAACATCTCAGGGCGTGAACTAAACTTGTAACCATTAATATCTCATTTTACAGTCAGAATCTTATTCTCTGCTCCTTTTTTTATCCTTTTTATCCTCTTGGATTCGACAGCTCCTCGACAGCCTCATAGCGCAGTTGGTCAGACACCGGCTGAGAAACGAGAGGCTGCGGGTTCTATCCCCGCACCGAAACAAATGTTTGTGTAAACCACAGGTATTTGTTTCGGGTCTGGATGTTGTAAGACCGAAAAGTCTCTCGTAGTTCCTGATACCCACGACACAAGACTGGATCTTAGTGTGGCATCAGGACTATGTATGTGACTGTTGAGTGTATTTGTTTATTTATCCCAGGGCATGGACTCAACCTGTATCCATTAATCTCTTATTTTAAATGCAGAATCTTATCCCCTGCACATTTTTTTCATGGGGAAAATCCTCCTAGATTCCTATACTAAGCGGGATAGCCAGATTTTTACCGGCTAAAAACCCCATGTTCTATCAGCACTGGAAAATCTCCAGGACCTGACAAAGAAAATAAACCTCTGCTCCTATGTAAGATTAAATAAAAATTCCATCAAATCTCGCTCTCAGAATAAGATGCTGGATCCATGCCCCTTCATTCCCGACGCGGGCTATCCCGACTACGACAGGTGCGCTGGCAGCGCGCCCGGCTCCTGATCTATTGTAATTGACGTCCCACACCCGCGCCAATTAATTAATTGTTCGCTTCAATTGCTTGTCTTACTGCTCAACACTACTGGGATCAATTGACGTGTTCGATCGTTTTGAATTTTAATAGTTTTGGTGCGATGTCGTTATTTTTTGGGGACATAAAAAAAATTAAAGAAAAGTAAAATAAAATAAATAAATACAGCCAACAGTCACATACATTGTCCTGACCCCACATTAAGATCAATTAGGTCTTGTGTTGTGGGTATCAGAAGCTACGAGAGACTTTTCGGTCTCACAAACACCCAGACCCTAGACCAATACTTGTGGGCCTCACAAACATTTATCGCGGTGCGGGGTTCGAACCTGCGGCCTCTCGTTTCACAGGCGTCTAACCAACTGCGCCACGGAGGCAGCTTGTTATTTATTTTTAAAGAAAACATGTGCGTTAATCTATAAAACCTTATGCAACCGTGCATAAGGAATAGTTATATTGTCTATTTTCCGAGCTTACTGTTTTAGCAATCATTTATGATATAATATTTGTATCTTGCCCAATAGAGTTGATCGTACACGATTATCTAAAGCACCGTACGGGTTTGTGGACTTAACATCTTTTTTTTTTATTGCAAAGGTCCGGTAAATGGGTCAACAGGATCACTGCCACCCATAAACATCAACAACGCTGGATCATGAATGTGCTACAGGCCTATCGAACTGAGAAGAAAGCGGGATGGAAAAAGGATGGGAAGAGGAAAGGGGTATTGGCCTGACGATGCTACCGTTTATATAATGATATATGCTGATATATACATGAAACTCGATATTCTATTGAGAGGGTTTAACCCTTATTCCAACACGCTTGACAGTTCTCATTAAAAATAAAATTATGCGTTTACAAATAATAAAGCGTGAAACATTAAAAGCAAGAGTTATGTGCTTTGGACAAGAACAACAGGCATTATCAGTCCTGTCCGTAGCCAACTCACTACTATCATTATCAACTCATTTTACGACTATGAAACATCTCACACCATCTGTCACCGTAGCTGTCACACTCAATGAGCTGTCAATAAGCTGTCACGATGACAGGAGGCGACAGAAGTGACAACACTCGGCCAAGCGTGCGTGAAACTCGACACCGCGCGGCGCCACTCTCGCGCCCGAAATAACGCCATCGAAATAGTCCACAAATTCAAATAAAACGTACTAAATTAATAGCGCGAGTTGAATGAACAAATTATGTTTTTTAATTTGGGAGATAGTGCGGCCATTGTTGTGTAACCTCCGCGCCGAGCCAATGTGTTTCGAAACTGAATTATTGCAATGTGCAAGGATCGCGGCAAATGTACCGATAGAATCGAAAGTGTTTGTTTGTCTGTCTTGAACAACTGTCATAATATTGCATTAATTGTGTGAGTGATAAAAAAAATCCACTCAACAGTCACATACATAGTCCTGACCCCACATCAAGATCGAGTCTTGTGTCGTGGGTATCAGGAGCTACAAGAGACTTTTCGGTCACATAACCACCCAGACTCGAAACAAATACTTGTGATTCACACGAACATTTGTTCCGATGCGGGGGACGAACCCACAACCTCTCGTTTCACAGCCGGCGTCAGACCAACTGCGCCACGGAGGAAATTCTATTAAAAAGGTTCATAAAATGTGTCACAGCAAAGTGTTTTTCTCATGTATCGGTTTCCATTTTTATTAAGGAATAATGCATAATAAATTATCAGCTTATTACCCCCTCTGCTGAGCACTGGACTCCTCTACAGTCTAGATTTCTAATAACTTAGGGCTTAGACAATAATCCAACAAACTGCTCTATTGCAGGCTTGCAAACAATTAAGTCTCAAAAATACGTAGTGTGCTTTTCTCAAAAACCTCGGCGAATTAGCGGCGGTATATCAGGACAAGCACTACCTAGCGAACTTCATAAACGAGCGTAGGTATTCCTGAAAGGCAGAGAACGCATCTCCATGGGCTATGGTGTTGCAGATGTTCATGGGCGGCGGTGATCACTTACCATCGGGTTATTACACTCATTTGCTCCCTGTTATATAAAGAAAGAATTATAGATAGCATTTGTGGCAATATTCTCAACTCCAATGAAGATACATGCGGCTTAAGTTCTCATAAACAAACAAAATCTTTTGTCCGACCAGCTAAATTCATGTAGAAATTATGTACATTATGATTAATTCTAAACGCTGTGAAATATGTAGCGTCCGGCGGGAGGGGCCGGCCGGCTAATGACTTGATGTGTTGCGCGCAGAGTCAGTTGTGACCGGAAAACGAATGATGCTATCTGGATAATATTCAACATTGATTTACGCGCGACATGTGCGATATTTCTCTATGATTTTTTTGTATAAAATAAAGAAAAATTTGCCGTAATTGAGTTAGAATTTTATGACGTTTGACGTTCTAAAAGCTTTGGCGGTAATGTTGGTTTTGGACTTCATATAAATCGCGACATTTCTACTGCCAAGTCTATAGTATATCGCTGCACTCGTCACCCCGAAAGATTGCGTGTTAATGCCCAATAATAATATACACGTGACTTCCAGACAAAGTTGAGTACAGTATAAATGCAAACCGCATCAAAATCGGACTAGTAGTTTAGGAGAATGGCAACATTGGCTTTTTTTATTGCATAGATCCGGTAAACGAGCTAACAGGTCACCTGATGGTAAGTGATCACTGCCACCCATCACCATCCACAACGCTCAGTTCATAGATGTTTTGCCAGCCCTTAAAATCAGGAGGGGAGCGGGAAGGAAAAATAATGAGGAACGAAAAGCGGTATTGGGCATCCGGCAATCTTACTCACCGAACGAAACACGACGGCAAAGCTGTCGCTTCACGTCGATTTCCTGTGAGACAGTGGTACCACCTCGGATGAGCCTACTCATACATGCTGAGTCATGACTCCTTCATCAACCATGACATCAACCTTGTACAAACTTCTTCCCACCCCAAACGCATACCCTTTCTCCGTACTGTCGTGGGTAAAATAATATAAAAAAAATATCATATAACATTTCATAAAAACAAAACCAGCCCATACCAAGAATTAAAATAAAATTGCCACGAAACACCACAATGTCCGTACAATAAAAAATTAATCAAAAAGATTTATTACTGAAATTCACGATAGAGGAAAACCACTGATCTCCTTGGATTTTAATGACATTACCGCAAGTAGTAAACGCACATAACTATACTCCGGAAGCAGAACACTGTTCATACGTCATATCCTTTTATTCGTAGCTATAAATTCTAAAAAAACACCTGAAGAAATAATGCCCCGGGTGAGGATCGAACTCACGACCTTAAGATTATGAGACTTACGGGCTGCCTACTGCGCTACCGAGGCCCGTGTGTACTGAGCACAATTTGTACATCAGTACAGAAATATATTGTAGTTATAATAATGTAATTTAAGTGTTTACTGGCAAAAATATGCCCCAGGTGAGGATCGAACTCACGACCTTAAGATTATGAGACTTACGCGCTGCCTACTGCGCTACCGAGGCTGTGATTACAGATGCTCAAATTATTAAATCTAACGTATATATTATTTATGAATTTACTTATTATTGTATTATTGTAAAAGCGAGTATTTTACGTTGAATTACGTGGATCACACAATAATTACTGTTCGTAAACAAAAGGTCGGAAGGTCGGAAACCCCGATATATCCTTCCTGCTGCCTCCTCTGAGGGTTTGTGAAGGAGGCTTAAGAAGCTCTCCAGACAAAAACAAGATCCAGGTCTCTGAATTTTCGAAGTTATTAAACATAATATATATCCGTAGTATTAGTTAATGATCGTCCTTTTCAATAGTCAACAAAAAGAGGTAAAGCTCCATTGCTTAAAGTCTGTCATTCATACATACATACATAATCGTCATCCCTGGCTCACACAAGGGTAGACAGAGATTATGGATCAGAAAACTATTCTTATAAAGTCTGTCACTCGCTTGTGTTTATGTTACTTATATGATTGTGTACTTGCGGCGTCACATAGTACGCCCTCTATCAAATCATGGGACAGAAAACACAAGGCGAAACGTAGGTGTCCTGGCAACACCGCTGCCTACCACTTCTGGGAAGGAGGCGTGAGTTTATGTATGTTCGGCGTTGGAGATCTATCGATTAAATAAACAGTCTTTATTGCCGTTAAAGACAGCCAAGTTAGCGGTCCGTCGGTAAGCGGCTACCGCTCCCCAAAGACATTCGCAGTGCCAGGGGTCCAGCACAACAAAGTCGCTGCCTAGCTTAAGGAGAGTACTCTTTTTAAGCCTCGCTTGAAGAACAGGTCATAGCGCCCAGGAAACAAATACTTGAGAATACTACTCATGAATACTTTCTTCCATGTACTACAAATATGTGGAAACAATTGCCAAGAGCGACATTTCCGGACAAATATGACCTGGCGATCCTTACAAAACGAGCGTATTCCTTAAAGGCCGGCAACGCATCTCCATGCCCTATGGTGTTGCTGATGTTCATGGGCGGCGGTGAGCACTCCATCAGTTGAGACATATGCTCTTTTGTCCCCTATAATATATAAAAAATAATTTAGAAAATCATTTTAGTATTTACTGACTGCTTCGGTGGCGTAGTTGTACTAGGGTATGATTACAAAACTGAGGTCTCGGGTTCGAATCCCGGGTCGGGCAAAGTGATATTGGATTTTTTTATCCATTAACAACCTGGAGTCAGAAATTTGGGCCCGATATGGCGATAGGCTCGCCCCTTATCACATCGTGGGACAGAACAGACAAAGCGAAACGGTGTGCCTGATTATTACCAGGAGAACCTCTGCCTACCCCTTCAGGGAAAAAAGGCGTGAGTTTATGTATGTATTTTAGTATTTACTACCACGCAAAATATCACAATTGGTACGTTGTTTTACCAAACCGTTCAGTGTAGTGGTGGGCGGGTCGTCAATCAGTACAGCATCAATACAATCGTTCCGACGACACGAACTGTCAGGTTTGATTGACGGGCGCTCTCTCGCCGTACAAATTGTTTCACTCGGGAATTGGCGCGTCATTATTTGAGGGTTTAGGCTGGTGGTACACGGGGGTTTTACTTCAGGTAGTTTTGATGTATTTATAGTGGGCATTGGACAATATATTTATTTCGATAACGAATTATTTTATGACACTCTCGGGTCTACAAATTATCTGTATCTAAAATTTATTTTTTTAAGGAATGTAAACTAATAACACACATGGAATTTACGGTTTTATAAATAAAAAACACCTCACAGTCACATACAGAGTCCTGACCCTACACTAAGAACAAGTCTTGTGTTGTGGCCTGTGTGTTAAAAACTACGAGAGGCTTTTCGATCTCACAACCCCCAGAGCCGAAACAAAAACCTGTGGATCACGTAAACATTTTTCTTTGTGTGGTAATCGAACCCGCGACCTATGGTTTCGCAGCCAGTGTCTAACCAACTATGCCACGGAGACTGACAACATAACTTTAATATGTAAAATGTATTTCTGGAGACTATCTCGCCCTCACACCTACCACTGCAACTCCTGTAAGCCAGGATCAACAGTACGCATTGTAATGACACCGAGCATTGAAGCTCAGCGCGTCTCCGGGAATGTCTAACTTCTCTTTAACCCGCAACGAAGTTAAACATAAAGTTAAATTAATTGGAGGCGTTTGAATGTAAGATGTATATTTAATATTAATATTATTGAGATGTCTTACAAATTCGACTATACTTTCATCTATAAATCCTAACTCTAAACCTTGTATCATCTCCAAGGTAACTGTGGCCAAACCACAATGCAACAGACGCTAATTTTAACATAAAATGAAACGATGTACTAATGTCATCGGATAATTTGTAACGCGTAATGAAAACGTTACGTTAACAGAAATTATTTGCGTGGATAAGCCAAGAGAATGCGGTATTGAAGCTTTTGCTTCTCAGCTAGTTACTGACGTAAGGAAATATGTTAAAGAAATGTAATGCATACATCAGTGCCACATTTTATCTAGTAAAAAAAAGTTGGGATTAATCGTAGTTTTTAAGTTTTTAAAATAAAACCTGTTCGAAATTAGTTTAGAGTTTAGACGATAGGATGGATGGTTGCAGAAGGTTGTCAATTTAATTTTCCTTTAGGATGTGAATCAAAAAAATTATTCTTTGTTTACATTGTGGACACATGTCGACCTTTTATTTTGTACATTGCCATATTACGGCAAAAAGTTTATCGAAAAATGCAACTTTAACTTTCTAATGTCTTTTTTGAGTTTACGTAATAAGGGCTGAACAAATTGATCTATAATCTTCTTCACAATATTTAGATAACTAATCAAAATATTCACAATTGATACAAATCCAAATGCACCAATTTGAAAGAAAGAAAGAAAACTCATTTATTAGCCACAAATAAGATGACGCACACACTCGTTTAACATAAATTTATATATACATATAGCTAACAACAAAAAGACAGTAAAAGGGAGTTTGTACGTCGCATAAATGTGACACGAATTTCAAATTTGATTTTATACTTACTCAGGTTTATGTACTAAAGAACATGTGTTTCAAATTCAGACATATCCTTGAGTTAGTTACGCTTCAGAACCGCTGAAGACCGGTACGAAAGACCGGTAAATATCAAGGATTGCAAGATACTAGGCCGCGTATCTGACTCAAGGAGAGCAACAATGATGAAGGACAGTTGCTGTAAGACGATCTAATGCTAGTTTAACATTTGAAATGGCAGCTGCTGTAGGCTTTATGGTATAGGAGACAAACGACAAACTAAGGATGGAGTCGAATCACAAGAAATTAATTTTTCCGTACTTTCCGGCGATTTTTTCATATCTATTACTGGAATAAAATATAACAGCTCAAATAATAGGTCCCATTATCCCATTATTACAGCTGGCTTATTGGCTGTAAAAGTCTTTTTCGGGGTAAATTACCTATGTAGTTAATTGTTTTATCATCTGCGGAGGGAAGTCATAAAAATACTTCCAACTCCTATTAATTTAACTTTATGATTGATTTCGTTGCGGGTTAAAGACAAGTTAGACATTCCCGGAGACTCGCTGAGCTTCAATGCTCGGTGTCATTAGAATGCGTGCCACTGTTGATCCTGCGACACAGGAGCTGCAGTGGCGGCTGTCAGAATGGGACAGTTTCCTAGGTCTTACATTTTTTTTACACTGGCCAGGTAAAATGAATGTAATGCGCCCGACAGTGGGCAAATACAGGTAGTGGTACTACGGTTACCTATTTGTATCATAGCTGCCAAGCTTAAAAATCTGCTGAACAAAAGTAAAGCCCCATTTACACGGAGAGTTTCTCGCGGCGAGAATCGTATGCGATTATCGCATGACATAACCGCCATAGATAATCGTGTTCTAACAAATGTTTACACCATTTAAACCATTTATTTCTTCCACACACACAATACAACTAAATAATAATTTAATACAAGGAAAAGGTCAGGTCTACATTAATATCTATTTTGCCGTAAGATGTGCGTAGAAAGGATACCAGCTCAGTATACGCTATTTTACAACAGCACTGATTTTCATCTGGTTCCGCAGCCATCATAGTATAACAATTCTACTATACGTGGGGTCGAAGAATATAACGCAACAAAAAAAAAACAAAACAAAATAAAACAGACGAGATCCAAAATAACAATAAAAAAGACGGTATTAAATAAGACAAATCGTTGGTGTACATGCATCAACTAAAGAGTATTTTTACAACTTTTCTTTCCAAGACATAATTCCATTTACGAATCGACAATATGCTATTAGGGTACAATGTGCTACACGATGCAACTCTGTTATATCCTTACGATAATCTTATTTTCGAAACGAGAAACTCTCTCCGTGTAAATTGAGCTTTAATAATAAATAAAGCGATGATTACACTTATAAAAGTGGTGTATTTTTGTACCGAAACCGAAGTAAAATTGTAACGCGTTCGTGCCAGACGGAATCACAATCAAAACACATCGGTCTGATGAAACACATCTGCGCATTGTTCAGGGAAAAATGTAAGAAATTCACGCATTCAATGAGTATTTGTTTTGAGTGTTTTAAGAACGTATTTGCTGCTAGTCGGAATGTTTGCACTCTTGTATCATGGTAGCAAAAAGTGCTCCTTTCGCGCAGACAATCTTACAGCTTTTATAAAACGAGGTACGTTCAGAGCCTCGCGAGATCTTCCTCATTCAACTGTTTGACTTACTGGACATGGTCTCGTAACGCAGCAGGCAGCGGGTATGTTTCATACCGGGGCATATTTTTGCTACAATATATTTCTATACTGATGTACAAATTGTGCTCAGTACACACAGGCCTCGGTAGCGCAGTAGGCAGCGCGTAAGTCTCATAATCTTAAGGTCGTGAGTTCGATCCTCACCCGGGGCAGATTTTTGCTAGTAAACACTATTAAATTACATTATTATAACTACAATATATTTCTATACTGATGTACAAATTGTGCTCAGTACACACAAGCCTCGGTAGCGCAGTAGGCAGCGCGTAAGTCTCATAATCTTAAGGTCGTGAGTTCGATCCTCACCCGGGGCAAATTTTTGAATAACCAGTATTAGTGATGGAAATCGTAAAGTTAAATAAATCCTATTATAACGAAGCGTCATAATGACCCGGCCACACCATAATACATACTCATATAATCATTGTGTAGGTATATTTCTTCAGTCCGGCAACACAATTACCTAAAGAAATGTTGAATTATTCAATCGTGTTTTGTTTGGTCCCACGATATCCCGACTCAACATAAATATTAGTGGTTTTAAATATTTTTTGCAGAAATCCAACCACTTAGTTTCATAGTCGGTAACTACGCGTATAATACGGAAACGATCAATGACGAAAAATTACCTAACGAATACCAATATCTAACATACAAATGAGTGACACTAAACCACAATCTAAGAATACGCGTGTCCTAAAACCCAAATCGCTCAAGGACGCAAAGGTCAAGGTCACCCAAGGTCGCCTAAATACGACCTTGCCTGTATCTGGAACGGCCTTGTGACCCAATCCTGACCTGACCTCGAAAACAAGGCTACGGGATGTGGCCTCCAAACGGCCTCTTTGGCCGCCAAAATAGGCCGAGTTCAAGGAACCTGCTTCCGAAGCCTTTTAGGGCACGAGTCCTTCGACACGACCTTGAGGTCAAGGACGCCGCGAAGGGCTCAATGAAGGCCACGGAACGAGGCTGTCCTGTTTCGGTGTACTGGTTTTATAGGCAATTTAGAGGTGATATAAAATAGAACGATCTGACAGTTATGTGATTTTGATTTATTGATTTCACATCCGTTGCGAGTTATGAGTTTTTTGTTAGTTATCTATGTTGGCAAAGAGTATGTATTGTGAACTATAAGGTCCTAGGTTTGATGGCCAGACGAGGCACTCTTTTTTATGAGATTTTTGATATGAGAAAATTCATACAAGTTGGCTAGTCCTGGCTGACATTCGTGATTGACATGGCCTTTTTACTATCTGTCACATCTTGGTCCGGAAAAAGCTCGGGAAAATATAAATATAATTTATTGAACGACTGCCTCGGTAGCGTAGTTGTACTACGGTACGATTACAAGGCTGAGGTCTCGGGTTCGACTCCCGGATCGGACAAAGTGATATTTGATTTTTCTGTTAGTTATCAGCCCGGAATCAGGAATTTGTGCCCGATAAGTCGATAGGCTCACCCCCTATCACATCATGGGACGGAATATACAAGGCGAAATGTGGGTGTTCTGGTAGCACCTCTGCCTACCCCTTCTAGGAAAAAGTATTTGTATGTAATTTATGGAATTTTACTGGATTTAAAATCACACAAGATGTCTAATTTGACACAATAAAAAAAGTAATATCCATCATTAATTTTTTTGAGCTATAAATAAAACAACACATAAATCAGTTTACACAAAAGTTTTAGAGATAAAAGAGTCACAACATATTTTTTAGCGCTTTGTCCGAAGACAAATTGTCTCGCACATTCCGATAGGCAAAATTAGATCATTTTATTACCGATATATTAAATCAATCCAAACAAGAATTAGTAGTAATAAAACGGAATTTTCAGGTTAAAAAATGTCACATGACCTATAAACAAGTCACTAGACTGATAATTACATTGATCTTTGCTTTTTAAAAAAGTAACTAATTACTCGCACCACGGGCGTCCTAATGACAGACGCCTGTCAACGAGTTATGTTAATTTGACAGCTGAAGGCGGCCATCTTGAATTCTCTTTCCCATTTTCCCGCCTCGTTTGTCACACGATATCACTAAACTCAAATCGAGTGTTAAATGATGTTAACAAGGCTTTTGACTCGTGTAAAATAAATTATTGGGAATAATATTTTTACGCCAAATGCTCTGTGCTTTTTGACATTTCATATGAGTTAGTGTAGTCTTTTTTGCGGTAACAGCAATTTGTATATTGCAAACTATTATTTTCACGGGCTATTTTTTTCAGTTTTGACATGTCAACGTGTTTGAACAATGTTTCTTTACAATACACTTTTTGTTCATTATTTTTTCTTCATATTTTTTAGTTCAATACCCTCCTCATTGCTTTTTTTTCGATAATCTGCAGAGTATAATGGTTTTATTTAGAATTAATAATTATACGAGTATACAAGTTTACGTGAAGGCTACATTCACTGCATTATGTTTGCATAAACGCAAGCATTTGTTTTTATCATTTATGTGTTACTTACTACGAACTAAAAACTTCATGTAATTCAATACACCATAACAATATGATGCATAAAATCTTAATATTATGAAAACAATTTAAGCATTAAATAAAGAAAATAAAGTTGTGTAACTTTTGCCAATTAACACTAAAAAGTACAATGCGGACAATTTATGTGAAACGGAATATTAATTCGAAATATCTCAATAGTTTGACTCAACACTGTTTCATCAACACAATTCTAAATTCAAATTCAATCCTTGACATTTCCATAGCAAAAAAAAAAACAAACCATAAAATAGGTCGTAAAACAAAAAAAAGCACTTACGGTGTAAACACGGAAATCACAGAGCACTAATCACTAATAAAGCTGAGGTTAAGCCCGGGATACAGTATAGCAACGACTACTCCTACTTGTAGCTCAAATATAATATCGCACGGTAGTAGCACGGGGAACTAGCAGAGAAAGTGTTGCCAGATGTCGGAAGAAACGCTGAATTTATGGGTAATTTATATGACGTTTTGAGCCTTGTGTTCACATAAAATGTAGCGTGAAACGACGTGACGGTAACGCGTAGGCAGCTATTACGAATAATGCCCCGTATATTGTTTTGAGAAACTTGACCGAATTTTTATTTAGTACTGTTGCTACGGCCCGAAGTCCGGCATAGAACGAATGTTAAATTATTGAACGGGTTGGGTAAGTTTCTTTAAGGCATTGGAATGATATCTTATTTAGTAAGTTTGTTAAATCGACGCTTTTAACCTTTGAATGTCATAAGTGCCACCTAAGAACAGTAAACTTCTAAGAAATTCTGAAAGCATTTATCCCCCTTAAAATTAAAGAAAAAAAATTCAAAGGGTAGGTATTCGATCCCAGAAGCATTTTTAGAAAAAGTTTGCCAATGACCTTACTGAACAAAACACGACACAAAAACTGCAACCTCGCGTCGATTTTCTGTGTAAAAGTGATACAACACCAGTCGAGTCGACCCATTCATGCTACAGCTGAGATTGGTCGCAGCTATACTATACAATTTCTGAATGTTACGTATTTTTAGAATGTGGTCCAAGTGAAATTGACTAATTATAAAACTGCTATAGTTTTTCGACATACTGTATTGTAAATGCGTATAAGAAAGAGCTGTGAATGCTAAAATACTGGTAACGTAGATCTATCTTACATCATTTCCTAACTAACTTTAGTCTACATTTACATTACATGGGGTCAGAGCACTTTAAAAAATATTTGGAGTGTGACTCTTGTATCCCACTGAAAATCCATCTTGTTTTTATATAGGTCCGGCAAACGAGCAAGCAGGTCACCTTATGGTAAGTGATCACTGTCGCCCATGACCATCCACAACACTTGAATCATGGATGTGTTGCCAGCCCATCAGATCGGGAGGGGAGCGGAAAGGATAAAGGATAGGAAGAGGAAAGAGGTATTGGACATCCGGCAGTCTCACTCACCGAACGAAACGCAACAACATAGATGTAGCTTCACGTCAATCATCTGTGAGACAGTGGTACCACCCCGGACGAGCCTGCCCATTGACGAGTCATGACTGACAACAGCGTGGCTCTGCCACATATAAATCTTTCGGAAATTATCAAAGCTGTTACCAGAAAACAAAAGCTCATTGCTCGTCCTAAGAATTGATTTCAATATGTTCCATTTCACATTACATGCACGCCAACAAACAGACATCATGTACCAAATGTAAAAACAATGTGCTTTTAATAGTAACAGTGGTTCAAGTTTGCAAACATTGAGCCACTCAAATACATTGTAATTTATTACGACGGGTTATGCGATCCAGTCATAACATTATAAAATGGGGATTTACGGTCAGTTTATAATAACTTTTATTATATTTTGTACATCGATATTTATACAAGAATTGGGATGATAGATTGCCGGGATAACGATCGCTGTAGAATCGGGATAAAAATGCTTTAGTTCCGCAAACTAGTGTGTCGCAACACGAGATCAGCTTGAGAACACCCAGTGTTGAGTGGGCCGGCATTATTGTTTCAACCGGTGGATACTTTTTGCATTCACCATCAGGTCAATTGTAATCATTTGTTGCATCAACATTACGATTCGACTCGCCTGACAACTTCTTTATCTCAATATTCAATGCCATATTAAAAAAGAAAGTGGAAAAACCAAAAACCTCACGTTTCAAATGGACACTCTCTAGAGTCTAGAAAAATGAGGCAATAGATAAAATCCCATAACACATTTTAATACCGTCATTTCTGTTACAAATTTGTCTAGGTAGATCATTCGTATACTGAGAGCTGCCTCGTCAGATAAGTAGGCACAGTCCCGCATCACTTTGTCTCTTCCTGCCATCAAGCAACAATGTAGAAGTATGATTATGTTCCAGTTTCAAGGACATTCCAGCTTGAACCAGTGAATACTGACCATTAAGAGAACACTAATGTTACCACTCTCAATCGTACTCTCGTTTGTAAAGGAGGCCTGTGCCCGCAGTGGAACGTATATGGGCTGATACAGTAATGTCTCCCGACGAGCATAAGTTCTGACTCTACGAAGTCTTGTTTATCGGACATGACGCTCACCACCAGACGAACTCACGTCTCGTCATTCCGTCTAAAGCCGTCATTCAAATTCTCCCGAATTAATTACGTTAAAATTATACCGGCAAGTTGGCAACCCGTTTCTTAGGAAATATTGGCCCAATCTAAATATACTCTCTCGTGCATCGTTAATAATGAAAATTCGTAAACGGCTTGTGTTAATGTTACGTGCTACTGGCGACTATTATTTTTGTAGCCATTACTTTTGACCGTGAGATTCGATGTCGCGTTTACTGCAACTCTTGTAACCTAGGAACAGCGCGTTGTAATTAGCACTGAAGCTCCGTGGGTCTCTGGAAATGACTCTGTGGCGCAGTTGGTTGATAGCCGGCTGTGAAACAAGAGGCCGTTGGTTCGATTCCCGCACTGGGATAAATATTAGTGTCGAGTTGGATGCTGTGAGACCAAAAATCGGTTTTCTAGTTTCTGATACTCACGACAAATTCACACCCAACAGTCACATACATAGTCCTGACTCCACACTAAGATCCAGGCTTGTATCATGGTATTTGAAACTACGAGAGTCTTTTCGGTCTCAAACACACCCAGACTAAAGACAAATACAAGATTTTCTACCTAAGTGCAAGCTTCGACCCATGAGTTTGACTGATGCATTAATTTATTTATTAGTAAAAGCACGGAAATTCCACTTATATTGCACGAGTAAGTACGATTGCTAGATCCCCAATATAATTATATAAGCTGGCATCTCTTTTTTCCGTTCTGAACTTAAAGAGAATGATATTTTTTTACCAACAGACTCTGTTATCAATTTATGTTAAAAATCGGATACAATCTAATAAATCATTTTCAACATCATCATCATCAGCCTGTTGCAGTCCACTGCTGGACATAGGCCTCTCCCAAGGTACGCAGAGAGCCTGGTTTGCTGCGATAATCTCAAAGATTCACACATATACTCACATGAGTCATACAATGAGTACATAAGTCTTTTAATAGTAATTTCCTCACAAAACCCAACAAACAGTTGCCACTTCTCCACTACAAGCCCACACTGAAATGTACAGTTCCGTTTTCACAACCTTGGGTATGAAATGTTTATCTGTTTCTTCAAAATGTATTTTTTAATCCATCACCATCTCGATAAATTGTTTGTAACGAGTTGTAAACACTCATTCTGATTGATAGGCGGTTTGGTGTGATAGATTTGTAAATATAAACAAGATCCTCACCTGTGGCTTCTTGGAAAACGTAAATACATATATAAACATCACACCTTTTCCCAGAAGGGGTAGGGAGATGTTCACCTAGGTATGGTCTTATGTGTTCCGTCCCGTGATGTGATAGAGGGCGAGCCTATCGCCATATCAGTTACAAATTCCTGACTCGGAACTGATAATGAATAGAAAAACCCAATATCACTTTGCCCGAACGGGATTCGAACCAGAGAACAAAACTGAGGAGTTTTGTAATTATATCGTAGTACAACTACGCCACAAAAGCAGTCGAGCATTTGTAAAACGCGGAATGAAACTTAATGCAGATTTATTTGAATATCAGTTGTGGACTTTTTTAAGCGGATCTGACAAAGTCGATAGAATTCCCCTAATTGTAAATTCAGTGCACTTAAAAGTACAGAGTATCAACCGTCGCATGATAGTTATCTCTTGGTTATCGACTAAGTTATGCTGGTCTGAGAAAAACCGGATGTTTACAGGCTCATATCTGAACATGACACAGGTGCGTAGGTGCCGTGCCGTGCCTATGACGGTATTTTACCACTTTGCATGGAAGTATTTCCAGACAGATAAAGGTGAACTTTCACCGCAACTTAGGCCATGACAGATTTCTTTCTTCATAAAACATTTTAAATTATCATACATACATACATAAACACACGCCTTTTTCCAGAAGGGGTAGGCAGAGGTGCTACCAGAACACCCACGTTTCGCCTTGTATATTCCGTCCCACGAAGTGATAGGGGGCGAGCCTATCGCCATATCGGGCACAAATTCTTGACTCCGGACTGATAATGAATAGAAAAATCCAATATCACTTTGCCCGACCCGGGCTTCGAACCCGAGACCTCAGCTTTGCAATCATACCGTAGTACCACTACGCCACCGAGGCAGTTAAATTATCATTCTTTCTTTTTAACATTGCTTGCTATTCAACGCATCCTAACAGAATTAAAAACGTTCACCAAGTCTAAAATTTTATACGTCCTAAACATATTTCCAATATTTTCGACTCTTGACGTATTCACATCAATACCAAATAAATTACCATTATCTATCTACCGTTCTCAAATATTTTCGTAATGAACACGATCATTTGTTTGTTCTAAAACCATTTATTAAGTTTTAATCTATCTGTATCGACGAATTTGACTGAAATGTTTACGGTAGTTTACGCAGAATGGACGATTTAACGAGTGAATTGCATTCGAGTTATTTGGTTAACACAATTTGCATTGAACTGTTTAGTATGGTTTGGTATCTTATTTAAATATCTACTTTATGCTAGTGACCTTAGTTAAAAACGACATGAAATACAGTGATGTTAGTTTCTATTACATTTTACGGACATAATTATGTATCTGTGTTTATTGTAAAAACATACAAAACGTGTATTTAACTATTGACAGTTTTTACGGTGAAGGAAAATACTTTATGAGAACTTATTAACGTGAAAATTGGTCATGAAGATCTCGACATAACCTGAAGACTATCAATTGTCACTAGGATAACATTTCCTATTATGGTTCAACCTGTTTTTATCATATATGAAGCCCGCGGCCATCACTAGTTTTTAACTACCATGCTCTCAAGTATTGATAGTCTTATTATACTCGTAAGTGCTACTTATATTAGATTAAAATGACAGCCTCTGTGCCCCGTGGCGCAGTTGGTTAGACGCCGGCTGAGAAACGAGAGGCCGCGGCTTCGATTCCTGCACCGAGACAAATGTCTGCGTGAACCATAGGTATTTGCTTCGGGTTTGGGTGTTTGTGAGACAGAAAAATCTCTCGTAGTTAATGATACCCACAACACAATACTCGATCTTAGTGTGGCGTCAGGACTGTGTATGTGACTGTAGTGTATTTATTTATTTACTTAATGCCTGTTTTGGAAGAAGGGGGAAATTATCTATAGACGAAGTATCTACGCATGAATATAAAGATATTCCAAAAACCATCTAAAGACACGCGTGTAGGATCTTCAATCACACCACCTTAATTAACTGCATAATAAGGAATAAGCAATACAAACCTTGTACGTGGTGGCCTGTTGGTGACGGACCAGACTCGGCTGCCTACATGTTCACGGTGGTCGCGGTTTCAAATCCCAGGACACATCTCTGACTTTTCGGAGTTATGTGTGTATTGATAGTCAATCACCACGCACTTTAACGGTGAAGGAAAACATCGCGAGGAAACCTGTATACCGTAGCGATGTTAAAGAATTTCTACGGTATGTAAGTCCGCCAACCCGCACTAGGCCAGCGTGGTAGACTATATGGCCTAACCACTCTCAATCGATTCTCTCGATTGTAGAGTAGGCCCGTGCCCAGCAGTGGGACGTATATGGGCTGATAAAAAAAAATACAAACCATGGTTTCCCAAAATCTATTCCCCATTCTGAACATTTCAACTTGACACGAATTTACACGCAATCTAATTGATCCAACGGCCCTCATCTGGCGAGATACGCTCCGGCACGATTCATAAACACGACCTATTTATAACGACAGTTGATGCCTGCCTAATAATTTGTATGTTTTGTGGATTATACTAAAAAAATCTAGACTGTCGATTAAAATTGGATGGGGTTTTGTTGTTGTAAGAAGATAGAGACTCTCGTAGTTCCTGATACTCGTGACGTAACACTTTTGTATTGCACATCTGATATGTACCTGATATGTCTATTTTTTTTATTGCATAAGTCCGGCAAACGAGCAAACAGGTCACCTAATGGTAAGTGATCACTGCCGCCCATAAACATCCACAACGCTGGATCGTGGATGCGTTGCCGGCCCAATTGGAAGAGGAGCGGGAAGGGAAAAGGATGGAAAGAAGAAAGGGGTATTGGGCATCCGGCAATCCTACTCACAGAACGAAACGCGACACCTGAGCTATCGCTTCACGTCGATTTCCTGTGGGACAGTGGTACCGCTCCGGATGAGGCTGCCCATTTATGCTCAGGCATGACTGAAAACAGCGTGGCTCTACCACTTCCAATGTCTAAATTAATATAAATCTTTGGTTTATAACGTCTGGTGGTGAGCGTCATGTCTGATAGAAAAAACTTGGTACACTTAGATTCAGTTATAAAAAGACATTATTGGGTGTAAAGTGCAGGGATGTCAAAGAAAACAAACACTCACCCTTGATACTTAATGAATGTGGATGGTGGAATGTCCTTTTAACCGGAATACTCCAGTGTTTCTGACCAGACCCTAAACCATTTGGTAAACGAATGACCACTTCGCTATTTACCCGGTGGAATGTCGGAACTACATTAATACACTCCTGCTGCAGCAAGCTGGTTAAAAACCTGGACATGGAAGTTTGATCCACGCAAGATGAATGCCTTACCCAATTACGATAATGATTCTACGCTAACGTTTAGTGGCAAGAATACACAAAATGGCGGTACCTAAGCTTCTCCTTGCACACGAAAAACCTACAACTAAGACAAAATTGTGACAGAAATGATAATGTTAAATTGTGTTATGGGACTTTATTCGTTGCCTTATTAGTTTATATCAAACGTGAGGTGTATGGTATAGAAACACAAACGTACTGTGATACATAAGATTGGATGTAAACAACACAAACATTACAGATGAAAACAAAGCGCTAAAAACAAACACAATCTAGAGAATTGCAGGTGGGTCGCTGATATTTGAGGTTTAAGTATCTAATAAAAAGAGAAAATGAAGTGTTGCGCTTCTAAATTCTCCCTAATAACACAAAAATTATAAAACTACTGGATGCATAAAGCAGCAGACCGAGCTCTGTGGAGTACCTTGGGAGAGGCCTATGTCCAGCACTGGACTGCAACGGGCTGATGATGATGATGGTGATGATTAAACCAACTTTTAGAATAAGAAGATACAAGCCGGTAATATTGCCACGCATACTCATAGTCACACAAAACATACAATTAAAGTAATTGTTTCTATCCAATACGGACTTAAATATTTAATGACGAGAAACTACAAAGAATTCCTATGCACATTACAGAGTTGTGGTTATAAGGCATAATTTGTAAGGGCTAATTAAAGAGTGGATATAGACTGAGGTACAAATACAGTATGCTATTGTTAAATGGAAGCTTTTTTTAGTAAAACTGCATCGAACAAGTGAGCAGATCACGTGATTGATAATTACCGTGTCCCATAAATATTGAGGAAATTTTTATCATGGTATACAAAGAAAAATGAGGAGGTGGGCAGTCCTGACTCATCTGATAAGAAACTATTGCGGTTATTGAGTCTCCTTCTTACTGTATCGTGATTAAATAAAAATTGGATAACGCTTTTTCCGATCCATATAATGCTATTAACATCTCATAGTAGTAGACAAATATGAAAGTAATTCTTTTTGAAACACAAATTTCACTTCAATATCCTTATATATTCTTGTCGGTTGATTCACTTCTTGAATGAAAATGTCATGATGTATACATGGCCTAACCACTCTCAATCGTACTCTCGATTGTAGAGGAGGCCCATGCCCTGCAGTAGGTCGTATATGGGCTGATGCAATACAAAAAAAAAATACATGAATACGAATTGTATACTAAAAGTGCTTTCCCTTAAACGATTTACCACAGCTATATAGGACACAGCAACAAACAATTCAACAATAGCAGTAGCAACGTCACCATGGATCTAGACTTCGACAGAATCTACAGCACAATGCTGCTGGCTATGAAACTCAACCGCTCCCACCCGTCAATCACCAGAGACAAGAAGTGGATCATCCAATTCCTCGTCCTCCACGGAATATTTACCTTACTCTTCATTCTACTTATTTACTGCATCACTCAGCACGATCTGAAGAACAATGACTTCTCATCCACCTGTAGGAACGGTACCCTATGTGTCATGTACTGTGTGGTCACCTTCAACTACTGCGTCATGCTCGCCAATCAAGAATTACTGACGGCTATGATTAAGACTATGAAGAAGGATTACAAAGAGACGTCAAAACTTCCTGATGATGAGCAAAAGGTTGTCGTAGATTACGCCAGAAAGAGCATGTGGGTTTGCAAGCAATGGCTGATGGTTTCTATAGCTGGGTTTACTTTGTACCCAGTAAAGAACTTTATAATCTACATGAACAATTACTACAATGATGATTTCAAGCTGGTGCCAGTTCATGATATGACGTATCCAAGCATTATTGAGGATAATAAAGACAATATATACGTGTACATAATGACGTATACGTTGATTATGTACTACGGGATGTACGGAGCGTTTATGTACACGGCTTTTGTACCACTGGGTCCGATATTTATGCTGCATAGCTGCGGGCAGTTGGAGCTGATTAAGAGGAGACTTGAAGATCTGTTCACGGCTTATAGTGATAAGGAAGCTAATGAGAGATTGAAAGATATAATACGACAGCTTCAGTATGTTTATAGGTAATAAAATATCATCAGAACAGTCTTAGAGAGAGAAAAACAGAAAGTAGTTATTATAGATAACCAGGCTTGACGGAAAACAGTTCCCATAGAAATAATTCGTTTGATTGAAAGGATTCTGACGTGAAGTAACAGCGGAGATTTTGCTTCACGTGCACGAATTTTATCACTCTTCAAAAACGCAATGCGCCGCCAATCTCTCAGGGAGTTTTCGATGTCAATGGCTAATGAAATTATTTACTACCCAATATGAATCACTCCCTCATTTTCTGTCTCGTTTAAAAAATAATATTTTATGCCTATTTTCAGCTTCGTGGAGAAAACCAAAGTATGCTTCAGAGTGGTTTACGAGCTCACTTTAAAAGCCACTACTATTATATTGCCGGTAGCCTGCTACGAAGTTATCGAGGTAATTTATCAAATTGAAAATATCTCCTTAATTTTACTATTGAAGTCCATCTGTAACTACATTTACAAACAAAATGTTGTGTTCCCACAGTGTAATAGCTGCATTTCATCAAAAATTCTAGCCTGCTTGATTATTTCTTTGCACCTTGCCTGAAGAATGAATAGAAGATTTCATAAACATGAATGAAATGATAGTTCACCAAGAACTTAACTTTCTTTATCCAAAAATAATACATACATACATAGCGCGATATGGTGAGCTTATCGCCATATCGCGCACAAAGTCCTGACTCCAAGCTGATAATGAATAGAAAAATCCAATATCACTTTGCCTGACCCGGAATTCGAAACCAAAACCTCAGCTTTGTAACTGTACCGTGTGTAACTACGTCACCGAGGCAGTTCCAAAAATAATCTATAGATTCAATTCCTTTTCAAATAAATATTAATAGCATTATTTAATCCCTCAGGCTTTCCATAGAGGAGATATTCGCGTGGAGTTCCTTGCGTTTATAGTAGGCGGAGTGCTTATAAGCAGCTCGCCGTGTTATTACAGCGATCTGTTGATGGAGAAGGTATTCAACATCTATTTAAAATATGATTGTTCTAATTCAATAGCCTTGTCAGATAACTTTGCCAATATTCAGGAGCTCACGATGAAAAAACGACATGTGTAAGTGTCTGAAGTTCGGTCAATATAATGTGCATATTGTTGCTATGCCAAAACCGGCTAGCTTCACAAGTTGATCCAACTAAATAAAATTAAAAATCATTCATTTGTGACTATCCACGAGGCTTGACCGCTACTTGACACATAACATACAAATACTCATGCCTTTTTCTCAGAAGGGGTAGGCAGAGGTGCCACCAGGACACCCACGTTTGGCCTTATGTGTTCCGTCCCTCGATGACATAGGGGGCTAGCCTATCGCAATATCGGGAACAAACTCCTAACTCCGGGCTGATAGTGAATAGAAAAATCCAATATTACTGTCCGACCCGGGATTCGAACCCGAGACCACAGCATTGTAATCGAACCTGAGTACAACTACGCCACCGAGGCAGTCACATAATTTGTAAATTGACACATTGCACGATAAGGCTTACCCCTAGCAAAATGCAATCCCGAATTACATAACCCATTTTTCCTTTTTTCTGTAGGGTGAGGAAGTCCGCCAAGCAGTATACTTCAGTAGGTGGGAGGAGGGGGTATCTCGCAGTACTCGTTCCACTCTGCTGGTGGTGCTACTCCGGGCCCTACAGCCTATCGCCATCAGAACCATGTTCCGCACCGTCTGTTTGGACGCGCTTACTGATGTATGATTATTATCAATGACATATCTATCTATACATATAATAAATTTGTAACCGATCGATGTCTGTACATGGAAGATAAACGAGAAAAACTGATATGGGGGACTATATTAACGTAATAGAACGCAAAACAATTATTTTTAGAATTTTTGTCTGTTTGTTTGTCTATGCGATTTTGCGGGATGAACTCAGATATGGCTTAATGGGTTTCGATGACATTTGGTATGGAGGTAACTGACACCCTGGATTAACACTTAGGCTACTTTTTTACCCGAAAAATGAAGTGTTCCCTCGGGAGGAATTGCGATATATTTATTACTTTTTTATTTCTGTTTTATCATTATTCTTCTCTTTGCTTTATTTATCACTACATTGCTGCTTATCTTTAACCCATTTACGCTTCTCTATCTTTCTTTTAAATTTCTTATCCAAAAACTATAAACGGAACTACGACCACTAATCACTTATGAACTTGTTACACTTACGGATTATATTCGACTACCAAATAAAATATAATCGTCAATAATTTCATTTCAGCTTTTCCAGCAGTCCTACGCTATTTTCAACCTAATGTGCGCGATGTGGAAATAATTTATTAACACGATAATTTGGAAACCAATCGCGGAAAATATCAAGTCTACATTTTACAAGTACTGTTCTAAACAAAATTATTTTCAAATAAAAATATTGCAAGAGCACAAATGTTTTATTGTAATAAAATAGGTTTATCTTTTAAATTGACATATACATACATAAACTCACGACTTTAACGTCTCACGATGTGTTATGTGACGAGCCTATCGCCATATCGGACACAAATCCCTGACTCCGGGTTGACAATTAATACAAAAATCCAATATCAGTTTACCTGACCCGGGATTCCAACCCGAGATCTCAGCATTGCAATCATACCGTAGTACAACTGCGCCACCGAAGCAGTCGTTTTTTAAATTAAGGAATAACAAAATGACTGCACGATGGTAAATGCAAAGCTATTCAAATTATGTCTGGATTGCCAATAGACTAACTTATCTCTTTCAATTCGATACAATTATGTCGGCCGATTAGTTCAATAGAACTTATATTTCACTCGATAATTTTTTTACATTTTTAACTTGTGAAATAAATTCAATTTATTCCTATAACTACGTAAGAAAGTTACGCGGAATTAAAATGAAAAATGGATAATAAGCGGTTGTATCAAGTAATGGTATAATTGATTGAACACTTAATTGTCTTCATTAAGTTTATTTATTCATTGTAAAACCTTGAACACTGTTAAGGCTGTATGTTACAGATTTTTTTTAATTTAATCAATAAAAACATGAAAGCCATAAATCTTTACCGTCGGATAAAAAGGATACATAGCAGAAAGAACTAATAGCCAATTCGGCAAGAAAACTTTTAAATGGGTGGCTCTACCAGCAAGCCCAACATTAGATATCCACCCAAAAGAGGTATTATTGTCGGTTACCAAATTAATCTCGTTGGCGTTAGACCAATGACGAAAAGTCGCGTCATGTAAACATTTGCCAGTATACGATAATCATATAGCAATCACCGCATGCGACAATGGCATACGATTCTCGCCTGAAATAGGGCGAGAAACTCACCCAGTGTAAATGGGGCTGAATAGGAGGAGTTGGTAACAATTTATTGCCCGTTTCAAATTTAATTATAAATTCTTATAAATTATAAATACAAATTCCCCATCTTAATGAAATGATACGACTAAATAATAACCACGTAATTATTATAATGAAAACGTTGCACATTGTAACAGAACCCCATTCAGAACAGACGCAATGGTTGTCAAATTTGAGCAAATATTTGCCATACCTTTATTCATATTGAAATTGAACCGAAGCCATCCCGAAACGCAAAGGAACTTAAGATGGGTCCTTGAGCTCTTAATATTGTACGGTCAATTCTCTCTAGTATTCATCTGCTTGGTCTACAACATCTTCTACATCGATTTAAAGGGCAACAACTTCGCGCAGGCTTGCAAAAACGGAATCTTTGTTATAATCTACACGTCAGTCACTTTGATGTACGCAGTCCTAATTTGGCGTAGAGATCTCATAATAAGTCTGATTGAAATGATCAGAAAAGATTTGGATGACGCCAAGTCGTTTCCGAAACACGAACAAGAAATAGTCAAAACGCATGCAATGAAACAAAACTTCATTTGCAAAGAATGGCTTGTTCTTAGCTTCTACACTTGCATCCTGTTCCATTTGAAGGTTGTGGCACTAACTGTATACTACCAAGCGATTGGGCAGCCCCAGTTTGTCCATCTGATCGAATTGATTTATCCATCTTATATTGAGGCGAGGAAGAATGATCTATGGATGTATCTGATTATTTATTACTTTATACTAATTTATGGGGTGTATGGCGCGTCAATGTATGCTGCATTCGTCCCGCTGGGGCCAACGTTTATGGTCCACGCTGTAGGGCAGATGGAGTTAGCTGTGGCGAGGATTAAGAGACTGTTTGAAGGTGACCCTGGGGAGGAAGTGTTGAAGGAAAGGCTGAAGGCTATTGTGACGACGCTACAAAGGACTTATGAGTAAGTATTATCTAATAATGATGGAGGTAGATTCGGTTTAGGTTTTTTCAATCGCGATTATAATTTAACAGACCGTTTTAAAGAAGTAGCTGGATGCTGGCTTACAAAAAGGTATTTAAGCTTACGTTCAAAATTTCATGCATTTTTTAGGTTTGTGAATCGACTCAAAACGTGCTTGGCATTGTTTTACGAGGTAAACCTGAAGGCGACGTCGATTGCCCTGCCAATCACGCTGTTTTTGCTGCTTAAAGTAAGAATTTACATAAATATTATTTTTTGTTATTTTATATTGTATTGTACCAGCCCATATACGACCCACTGCAGGGCACGGGCCTCCTCTACAATCGAGAGTACGATTGAGAGTGGCTAGGCCATATAGTCCACCACGTTGGCCTAGTGCGGATTGGCGGACTTTATTTTTTGTTAAGTTCATTTAAAATAATAGTCAATCTCACTCGCCCAACAAAACATGAAAGTAAAGCGATTGTAATTAAATTATTTTTATTGCAGTCCTTCAAAGCTGGTGTTTTAGACTTGGAGTTCACATCTTTCCTGCTCAGCGGGCTGATTCTCAGCAGCACGCCTTGTTACTACGGAGATATACTCTTGCAAAAGGTACTCCTTGTTTTAAAGCATTTTCAACAGAGACGTATGTAATGCGCCTTAGAGCATTTTATCACCGCGACATAACGCCGAGAGTTTTATTATTTTGTCTCGGGAACAATACTTTTTATGAAACGTACTGTATTGTCCTTTTCCGTATCCCTCACAAAGTGTATGCAAAATTCATAATGATTGATTCAATAAATAATGCATGAAAGCTTAACAAACTAACAAATTATTGTTTTAAGTCATGGTTTCTTAGATTTACATTGAAATACTCCGCCCCGTGACCACGAAAACTGTTAAGTGATCGAAAAGTCGGGAAATTAAAAAATGTAAAAATTAAATAAAATTCGCGATAAAATCCGTAAGAATTCGTTTTATTTCAATATTATTTTAAGGTTTTTTTACTAGAACGAGGAAGTCCGTCAGGCCGTGTACACCTGTGGATGGGAGCGAGGGTTCTCACGGAGCACCCGCTCTACGATATTCATCCTTCAGACGAGGGGACTACAGCCTGTTGCCGTACAAACACTCTTCAGAACTGTGTGTCTGGACGCGCTGATCGAAGTACATATGAGTATTATATAATCATAGACACAAGCATGCGTGTATCTCCCAGGGAGAAGGCAGATATGGTAGCATACAACTCACTTGATACGAGTAGTAAGTGATTTAGCGTGGCGTCTCTATACAGGGTATATCAATACTGCTACCGAAAACTAGTGGAGTCTAGTGGTAGTTTTAGCGACTACAGACACGAGGCAACTAAAAACTTTGAATTAAGATTTTTTTTGTCATATTTTAAATATCATTGTGTTTCGGTGGTAAACCCATAGTTTTTGCTAAAATTATAATTTAAAGCCTAACGTACTATAGCTTTTTTAAAAATAAAAGGCTGTACATTATTTTTTTTAGGAAAATGTATGTATTTACCACCCAAATACGATGATAGGAAAAAAAATGCTCTTTTTCCAAAAAAAATTATTGCACTATGTCTAAAGTCACTAAAACTACCACCTGGCTTCGTTTTCGGTAGCAGTCTTGATATACCGTGTATGAGAAAAACAAGGGAAGGAAAATGATCAGACGAAAGGAGTATCGGGTCTTCTGCAAAATCAATTACAGAAGGAAACAAGATAGCAATGCTTAACGTCAATGTTTTAAGGACATTGGGACGCCATGGTAGAGCAGGTACACTACCTATAGTACGCGACAGGTCGGCATGGCAATCGGGATATGATGTGACGCATGGGGGAGGGGATGCCTCGCACACTCGCACATCACCCGCGCCGTCCTAGTCGCCGTGCTGCACGAGTCCGCATTTTTTTTATTGCATAGTTCCGCAAACGAGCAAACAGGTCAATTAACAAAATAGTCCAAGATAACGGCATTATTACTTTAACTCTTATAACAGTAATAACCATCTATTGATGGAAAACTACGGACATTTCTAAAAATCCTATAATAAGTCAATAAACTCAACTGAGGAATATAGAAATAAGACTAATGATTTACAATTTAATTGCAGGTTTTTCGACAAGTCTACTCAATCTTCGGTCTTATGAATGCAGTTTGGGAGTGAACTAACAACAAAATCCTAAATAATATTTCGCTAGTCGAGTAATTTGTTTGGTCCTTCCGCCGTAGCGTGGAGAGGCATCTCAGCGGGCCGGCATGATTGTACCGAATGGTATGAGACTGCTGTCTGATGCCATTCGATACTCTGTCAGGACGGTATTAGCACTTACCATCAGGTGCAATGCAGTCACTGTGCCGTGAAAGTATAAAATCTACATTTTGAGTTAACAGTATCTAACTATTCACACTTTAAGTAAGTATTTAACAATATTTTTAACGAATAAAAATTACTTTATAATATTTTCTCTCTTTCTTTCTATAATAAATAATCATCTTTAACACGGTTATGGTGTCATTTTTCCTTACTCTATTGCTTTAAGAGCAGCATACATAAGTGAGAACTGAATAACTCATAACCTATCCCAATTACTAGTTTATTTTTGTTTTCCTTTATCGCGAAATAAAACATTGTTTCATAACAATCCATCCATCCATCCATCAGCCAAAGGAAGTCCACTGCTGAACATAGGCCTCTCCTAATGATTTCCACAGTGACCTGTTGGAGGCAGCCTGCATCAAGCGACGTCCCGCGACCTTTACCAGGTCGTCTGACCACCTAGTGGGTGGACGTCCCACGCTGCGCTTTCCGCTTCGTGGCCTCAACATGAGTAACAATGAACAAACGCAATGCGTTACAAAATTATACATTCTTCATTTCATGTACCAAACATCATGTATTTTGTTCCGCAGATTTTAACCGAATTTCAGCTAGCTCCAATTTAACTTCTCATAATCGCAACGGAACATTCTGAGAACAAGACACTCAGAGATTCGCGGAATGAACAAAGTTACGATGTTTTGGGACAGTAAAATTATTTCATCATGTTTTGCACATCAAACGGAGTGAATGAAAGACTCGTCTGATGTTTTAAGACTGTTGTGTTCGTTGAAACATTGATTTTGTGTGAATATTTGGCTCAAAACTATTTGTTTGTAATGTTCCTTATTTATTTGCAAATCAATTGTAAACAAGATCTTACTCAAGCTACACATTTTCCCATAATAAGTTAAGCTCTCACTTTCGAGCATATACATTTGTATATAGAATGAAAGCAATTTCTTTGAAAGTTATATCTCCAATCATTTCAATCGTCTGTTTAATTGTATAAAGACGTATTTGATGTCCGTGGTGAACTCGATAAACATCTGGAGTGATTTGGGATATATTGTTCTCTTCCACAAACAACACAAAAGTAAGTTAGAAAAATATGCGTGAGCCAGGGCTACGAGGTTCTCTTAAAAAGCGGTGCCTTCAATTAAGAAAGATATGCAAGCCAATGGACTTTCAATCTGTGATGCTTAAGATCGGATGAAATTGCGAAGATTGAATAGATAAGCGAAAACTCACACTAGCCGGGAAAACACTTGGTGGAAATATAGAAATAAATGTATAAACACCTATGTTCTTATACCCAAAATCTAAAACAAATGAATGTATAAAACTAAAACAAAATAACATTAAAGGATCTGGCACAGCGACCCCAAAACACGAATCTAAATATACCACGCTCCGCACTAACTATAATCCTAAACTATATAAATACCCTGGATTAATATCAAAATTACTTGCTATAATCCTTGAAAACAGTTTAATTCGCATACCGTCGTGGTTTATGGTAGCTGAGATTTAGTGGCAGCGACGCCTCCGTACTACCATCTGGTGATCCATCATCGCGCAACGTCGCGAGTGTTGCCAACAGCTCCATATTTATTGTCAATTGAGTACATTGTAAGCTATTATTTAATTATACTGGGCAGCTTTGGTAGCAGCTTGTAGTTTTAGGTTACTTTTAGTGTGGTATTATTTTGAAAAGTAATTTGCTGAGAAATATGAATCAGCGGTTAGATCCACGTATTGAAAAATAAATTAGTGAGATTCAGAAATCTGTATCTGTATCAGCCCATATACGTCCCACTGCTGGGCACGGGCCTACTCTACAATCGAGAGAATCGATTGAGAGTGGTTAGGTCATATAGTCCTTCACGCTGGCCTAGTGCGGGTTGGCGGACTTACATACCGTAGAAATTCTTTAAAATCGCTACGGTATGCAGGTTTCCTCACGATGTTTTCCTTCACCGTTAAAGTGCGTGGTGATTGATTATCAATTCACACATAACTCCGAAAAGTCAGAGGTGTGCCCTGGGATTTGAACCCGCGACCACCGTGAACATGGAGGTCGCCGCGTAGCCGCGTCTGGTCCGTATACCAACAGGCCACCACGCACTATTAGATTCAGAAATACTTTATAGTTAATTAGCTTTCAAAACTTTGGTTGAGACATACAGTTTAATTGTTGATCCGAGTTATAGCACAACATACAGTAATGGTACAATAAATATGAATATTCTACCACGCTAAAATTGTTTCCAAAATCCTCACAGTGAGTTCACACTATTATTTTGGTTTATAAATAAATCTAAACGTATAAATAAATATTTCAACAGCAACAGTACATCGAATATAATGCAATATTGACGAGAGAAATATATTTAATGTAGACGCATTTATAAATACGAAGCTATTACTAAAATGCTGAATACATGTAGTGCATCCAATGGCTACTTATCTAGAGAGATACATAAGAATGTAATAAGCAATAATTGCCATGTGGCGGGCCGCCAAATGACAACAATACGAGCGTTATAAAATTCCAATGAACACGGAGTTTCTTGCAGTGTCTCCTATTCTTATGATTTTATTGTTATTGTATCAGCCCATATACGTCCCACTGCAGGGCACGGGCCTCCTCTACAATCATAGTATGATTAAGAGTGGTTAGGCCATATAGTCCACCACGCTGGCCTAGTGCGGGCTGGCGGACTTTTACATACCATAGAAATTTATACAAATCGCTATGGTATGCCGGTTTCCTCACGATTTTTTTCCTTCACCGTTATAGTGCGTGGTGATTGACTATCAATACACACATAACTCCGAAAAGTGAGAGGTGTGCCCTGGGATTTGAACCCGCGACCACCGTGAACATGGAGGTCGCCGCGCAGCCGCGTCTGGTCCGTATACCAACAGGCCACCACGCACTATTAGATTCAGAAATACTTTATAGTTAATTAGCTTTCAAAACTTTGGTTGAGACATACAGTTTAATTGTTGATCCGAGTTATAGCACAACATACAGTAATGGTACAATAAATATGAATATTCTACCACGCTAAAATTGTTTCCAAAATCCTCACAGTGAGTTCACACTATTATTTTGGTTTATAAATAAATCTAAACGTATAAATAAATATTTCAACAGCAACAGTACATCGAATATAATGCAATATTGACGAGAGAAATATATTTAATGTAGACGCATTTATAAATACGAAGCTATTACTAAAATGCTGAACATATGTAGTGCATCTAATGGCTACTTATCTAGAGAGATACATAAGAATGTAATAAGCAATAATTGCCATGTGGCGGACCGCCAAATGACAACAATACGAGCGTTATAAAATTCCAATGAACAGGGAGTTTCTTGCAGTGTCTCCTATTCTTATGATTTTATTGTTATTGTATCAGCCCATATACGACCCACTGCAGGACACGGGCCTCCTCTACAATCATAGTATGATTAAGCGTGGTTAGGCCATATAGTCCACCACGCTGGCCTAGTGCGGGTTGGCGGACTTTTACATACCATAGAAATTTATACAAATCGCTATGGTATGCCGGTTTCCTCACGATGTTTTTCCTTCACCGTTATAGTGCGTGGTGATTGACTATCAATACACACATGACTCCGAAAAGTCAGAGGTGTGCCCTGGGATTTGAACCCGCGACCACCGTGAACATGTAGGCAGCCGCGTCTAGTCCATTACCAACAGGCCACCACGCACTTATTTTTATGATAGCAACTTGAAAATAATAGCCCATACCCTTACTGTCTTTATCGTCCTGATAAAGATACCACGCTGTACCTGATGGTGACTGCCAGGCATTCTGGTAGAATCAATATTATAGCAGTACACTCAAAAATAAATCGACTGTTGTCGATTCCGAAACGCGACACACTTGCGAGAATTACTATGATTTTTACACCTTAATGTGGTCGCTATAAGAAAAGCATACGACAACCCTACTGTCATCTAAATAAATAAATAAATACACCCAACAGTCACATACATAGTCCTGACACCCACACTAAGATCGTGTCTTGTGTCATGGGTATCAGGGACCACGAGAGACTTTTCGGTCTCACAAACACCCAGATCTCAGACAAATACCTGTGTAACACACAAATATTTGTGTCGGAGCGGGGATCGAACCCGCAGTCTCACGTGTCACGGCCGGTGTCAAGCCAACTACGACATAGGTTGTCGAAATCTAGTAGAATTATTAAACTAGTTGCAGATGTTATATACGAGTACAAGTAGAGACATTAAAATAATTATATATTTTATCCGAGATTATGTTATACGCTGAAGAAATCGACGTCACTACGACATGCTACAAAAACAAAGGTTAAATCTGGAACATTGTAGCGTCATTTCAAAATTATCGTATAAACAAAGATCTTTATGAAGAAACATAAGTATTTAACGCGAGGATAACAACCAACGAGCCAAAAACAGGTAACAAAACACGGCGTTCCGTAAATTGTAAATGCTCTTTTCGTCACATAAGTAGACGCTGCGGCCAACACCAACAAACCTAATGCTCTGAATACACACGAACCTGGCACCAATTCAGTAATTAACAAACCGCCACGCCAAAAGGAAGATATTACTGATAATTGCAGAAAAACATTTAAAAGATCCATGTGTCCTTGAGGTAGATTACAGATAGATGCAATAGGTGATGATTGCATAAGATCACGGTTTTATTCTTGAAGGTGTAGGCAGAGTTGCCTCAAGTGTATTGTATTATATTGTATCAGCCCATATATGACCCACTGCAGGGCACGGGCCTCCTCTACAATCGAGAGTACGATTGAGAGTGGTTAGGCCATATAGTCCACCACGCTGGCCTAGTGCGGGTTGGCGGACTTACACACCGTAGATTTTTTTTTTAAATCGCTACGGTATGCAGGTTTCCTCACGATGTTTTCCTTCACCGTGACCGCCTCAAGTGTAACCCTCTGATTTTTTTATTGCATAGGTCCAGCGTACGAGCAAACAGGTCACCTGATGGTAAGTGATCACTGCCGCCCATGAACATCCACAACGCTGAATCATGGATGTGTTGCGGACCCAATAGGGAGGGGAGCGGATGAGCCTGCCCATTCATGCTGAGTCATGACTGACAACAGCGTGGCTCTAACCTCTCTCTACATGTAATGGAAGTCAAGCGCATCTGTTAACATTAGTCCCCGGGTTTATTGGGTCATGGAATACTTTCTATAGTTCTTCAGTGTGTCCAAAATTGTTCTTTTTATTTAAGGAAGATTCGTCAATTCTTTTAATGCATACAATAAATAAATTTAATTAAACGAATGAAATTATAGACCTTTCCCAAGAATCTCCACATTGACCTATTGGAAGTGGACTGCATCCAGCGACTTCCCGCAACCCTAACCAGGTCATTCATCCACTTTGTGGGCGGGCGTCCGAGATGTGGAGATCCTTGGAGGAGGCCTATGTTCAGCAATCGACTTCCTGTGGCTGGAGAGAGAGAATGAAATTATGATCACTGTTGTCAATTAACGAAACTTGAATATCAGAGATGCGTTACCGGCGATTAAAATAAATGTAAAAATGGAAAGAGAAAAGGGGATGGACGAGGTAGAGGTCGTTGAAGCTCCAGGGAACTCACTCACTCACTGTCTAAACTTTGGATATACAAACATCTCTGTAGTTTATTGATACTAATAATCGACGAGATCCCCTTAAACGTAGAACTTGGAGCTCCTACATATGTATACGCTACAAATACAGGCGTGAATTTATCCATGTATAATAGTCAGTAATCACTTCAATCTTAATAAGTGTTTGCTAATCCTCGATGACGTGAACATTATTCAGCTATTTAATATCGATTTCACAAGTTATTGGAGCGATTCCAAATAACCATCAGTACTAATCGATACAATTTAACATATCGCCGTAATCCTTTGTATAACATGAGAATTTATCTTGAATACTAATGAGCTATTGGTTTGGATTATAACGTCTTAGTAAGATAATGTTTTAGCATTAAATTAATAAATACTTCTTCAAGAAGAAGAAAAATAGAAAAGAGATAAAAATATGTAAATGAAAGAAGAAGAAATAAATACACCCAACAGTCATATACATAGTCCTGACCCCACACTAAGATCGAGTCTTGTGTCGTGGGAATCAGAAGCTACGAGAGACTTTTCGGTCTCAGAAACATCTCATTACTAATGAATAGAAAGTGGTTAGTATCAAAAGGTAAATATGCGATGAAGCAATCGGAATTCAGCCAGCGTAAAGGATTAGGGCTTGAGCTTTCTCAAGCAAACCCTTAATTAATGGCCGACATAACAGCAAGAAGACTGTGAAACTAGATTTTGTGGTATCATTTACAAATATTCTTAATCAATGTTTATTTATGGTACAGATTTGTGGGTTTAATATTCCCTTGCAGTTTCTAATATCCAACTTCAAGAAGCATTCTGTGCTATGGGACTGCATGTGTGAATGTACTTAACGGTGTATTTGATAAGTGATTTAAATCTCCTCAAAACTTTTAGTTTCACAGCAAAACTTTAATTAACTTTAATTAATTCAATTTCTTAGATGTACGCGAATGTTAAACATTGAAATAAAACGAATTCATACGGATTTTATCGCGAATTTGATTTAATTTTTACATTTTTTAATTTCCCGATGCTTCGATCACTTTCGCGATAATATCCGTAAGAAACCGTTTTATTTCAAAACATTAATTGTTGAGAAAGATTACATTATAAACGAACTGGTTTTAGCACTAGACTGGAATACGTCAAAGATTAAACATCGCGAATTTATAAATCAACGACAATTTCACAAAGGTCATTACCAATTCCTCCGCAAACTCCATTAGACTAATAATATACTATAGTTATTCATAACAACATAATAAACGGTTATAATACGGCAAAATTAGACTCCCCAACCAATCTACGTAATAGTAAGCCATTTAGAACACAAATTATGGATTATTTAACATAAATTCACATTTTTATTAACATTTACCTACAAATTGATGCGCGCCATTTTTTAATCTGTACATAACCTAAAAACAGGTCGCGAGATCGCATTCCTGGAGCCGAAATGTGATGGAGAAAATTATCAATGAATCAGATGAAAATAGTTGGCTATCGGTAAAGAATTCTCTCTTCATTTAATTAAACACCAGCCGGGGAGAGTTTATTTATAAAACTTTATGGTCGCGCTCTTAGATTCTAGTAATCGTCTGGAAATGCGTTGTAGTGACGGCTCTAATGAAACGCTCGGGGATATAAATGCAATTTAAACGTTGTATGAGCTACTTATATTCGTCGTTTAGAAATCAAAGACACGGAATGGTATGAGGGAGATATAATATTGTCTTGGCTACATGAATGAGCTGTGTTAGCAGCGCATAAGAAAAGCATTTTTTTTGCATGAATCCAGTAAACAAGCAATTAGTAATTATGGCCGCTTATTAACTACAAGACATGGATTGATCAAACGATCGGATCGTGAGTGGCCAGCCAGTCAAAAGGAAAAGAGAATTTCACGAATTTCATTCACCGAAACGCAACAACAATACCGTTCTTTCACGTCGGTTTTTTTGGGAGACAATCAACCTGGCATAAATAGGTAGCCTAGCTCTTGATAAAGCTAAAATAAAAATTAATTTCCTGTGGCACAAACTGGTCAGACGACCTGGTAAAGGTCGCGGGACGTCGCTGGATGCAGGCTGCCTCCAACAGGTCATTGTGGAAATCAATGGGGGGAGGCCTATGTTCAGCAGTGGACTTCCTTTGGCTGATGAATGGATGGATGGCTGGCTCATACTGAAGACTTCCATAAAATATCACTAGCTGAAAATAGCAAGCTATAAAACGATTAGAAAATAATACAAGACAACACCAGGCATAAATTAAGGTGTACACACGCGTCTGAGCAAGGCGGTCGTGTCAGATTTATACGAGTATTTCATAATATCGCTCGTCGTAAGTCTTTGCGATGGGACAGCTCGGAGCATTTATTATGCGGTTAACATGTGTTAGCTGGTCACGAAAAGTGCACTTCGAAAGGTTCTCTCTTCGAAAGAGACTCGTTTGAATCGTTTAGTAAAATGTTAATTACAATTGTAGGGTTTGTAGCGAGGCAAATGGACAAGTACTACTATTGGATGTTTTACAAGAGATTTTTAACGGTCTTTTTAAGTCTATCTATACACAATTAGGCTATATTAAGGGCTTTATCTGATGGTTATTAATTGATGCATTATTTTATTTAATACATGGAAGACTTACAGCTAAATACATTCGGATAGTTAAATACTTAAGTTAACAAAGATCCAATAACAATTGTTCACTTCTAGAACTTATATAAAATGACAATTAGGAACAACGGAAAAAGAGAGAAAAATATTTACAGTAATCTCAAAACTATTCCAACGTAACCATTGCTATTACATGTTTTAAACATTTTGTTTGAAAAGTTTAAGACTCAAACATCTCATCATTAATTGAGGTAAAGATAAGCGGTAATCGAAAATTAAAAAAGTTTCAAACAGCAATAGACAATTATTAAGGTATCGCATGGTGTCTTGTGACTTCATATTTGTGTCCTTTTGTGAATAATTGTTAATCAAACATGTATAGAAGTCGGTGGATACAAGCCACATCTAAAAGGTCACCATTGAAATTCTTCGGGTGGATTACTGTAGCGGAAGAAAAAGTTATATTCAACAGATTCTTTTTTTGCATTTTTTATCAACTTTCATCCCTAAACTACATTTACATCCATCGATTATGCTCTTACCAATTTATTTTCATTTAAGGTCACTCGCAGGAATTTTCAGACTAACACACTAATAAATTTTACAATAAATTTTCATACTAATATCATACGTACATGTTCTAAAAAAGCATAATATATTGCGCGTTACCTTGTTATCTCTAAAATATGATAGAGCTCATGATCAGATCCATATCACTTTTGGCAGAAATCACAATTGAGATAATATCATGGTAGGAAACTGTAAAAGAAATTACAATTGTAATGACTGAGCGTGGATATTCAACTGTGATGTCTTGTATTAAATTGCCAAATGAGACAGTACACTTTGAGCTGTTGTGTCGTTTTGTATCAGCCCATACATGTCCCACTGCATGGCATGGGCTTCCTCTACAATCGAGAGTACTATTGATACATGTTCACGGTGGTCGCGGGTTCAAATCCCAAGGCACACCTCTGACTTTTTGGAGTCATGTGTGTATTAATAGTCAAACACCACGCACTCTAACAATGAAGTAAAACATCGTGAGGAAATCTGCATACCGTAGCGATTTTAAAGCATTTCTACGGTATGTAAGTCCGCCAACCCGCACTAGGCCAGCGTGGTGGACTATATGGCCTAACCACTCTCAATCGATTCTCTCGATTGTAGAGTAGGCCCGTGCCCAGCAGTGGGACGTATATGGGCTGATAAAAAAAAATCCTTAAAAATTTATGATACTTAATGGTTTCTTGGATTTACGCGAATGTTACACATTGAAATAAAACGAATTCTTACGGGGTCCACCCCGTGACCACGAAAACTGTAAAGTGATCGAAACGTTGGGAAATAAAAAATGTAAAAATTAAATCAAATTCGCGATAAAATCCGTAAGAACTCGTTTTATTTCAATTGTTGATACTTATACAAATCATAGTCACAAACTGTGAGTATATTTATTCAGCACCACAAACGATCAATCAAACATACACAACCACACGACTTTTTCCCAGAAGGAGAAGGCAGAGGTACTACTAAAACACCCACGTTTCGCCTTGTATACTCCGTCCCACGATGTGATAGGGGGCGAGCCTATCGCCATATCGGGCACAAATTCCTGACTCCGGGCTAATAATGAATAGAAAAATCCAATATCACTTTGCCCGACCCAGGATTCGAACCCGAGACCTCAGCTTTTGCAATCATACCGTAGTACCACTACGCCACCGAGGCAGTCAACGATCAATCATGACGGAACAAATTGAGAACCAGTGACAAATTGGTAACAATTTTGACAAACGACCCGTCGCGGCTATCAGCAGCTCGTATACATCCATTAATTAGGACTCTGCGAGTTCAAACACTACTGACTCCGCCGCCCCTGGCCTACTTAGCAATCCCTAATTAATTAAGGAACACACACGCAAATAAATCAACGCGATGTACTGGTTTTGCAACGGGTGTTTTGTTGCAATTATTACGAGTTTAGTTTTAATTAGTTGTATTATAAAAACCCAAATATGTACTGCCTGGGTGGCGCCGTTGTACTACGGTATGATTGGAAAGCTGAGGCCTCGGGTTCGAATTCCGGGTCGGGCAAAGTGACATTGGATTTTTCTATTCATTCAAATTTGAGACCTCACCTTTGTAATCGTACCTTAGTACAACTGCGCCGCTGAGCCAGTCACATTTACATTCTGGTCGAAATTACAGCCAAGCTTTCCTTTACATTGGATAACATACTTGAAGTATGTAAACAGATCATTCTCACAACGGAATAACAATAAAAAAGGACTTTGGTTATAAAAGAGACTTTTGAAATTGAAATAAAACTAATTCTTGCGATTTTATCGCGTATTTGATTTAATTTTTACATTTTTTAACTTCCCGACGTTTCGATCACTTTACAGCATTCGTAGTCACGGGGCGGACTGGCTTGTAAAATTACTTTCTTTGTTTTTTAGCAACATTAAACCTTCTAAACTCAGCGTTGGAATTTCAAAGCAATTTCCTATTATATTAACCACTATATTTCACATCTTTTGTTATCTCTATGTACACGTATTTATGTTTTAAATACCTGTAAATATATTAGATGGTTATGGTTGTAATAAAGATCAATATTGTTTCACAATTTCGCGCATCATTACCGACTATTGTTTACAACATGTTTCGTCAGCTACTAGATCATTTCTATAACATTAAAATCGCCAGAAAGGTCAAGAAGTATGTTAATATTTCTACCATCCGCCCTTGAGCTAATTGCCTGTGCTATAATTTTAGTTGCAGCGTTTAAAACATTCATAGCATTTGCACGTCGCGACAACTTACGATCAGTCTAGTACGAACGCTAATCTTAACTTTAAATTGATTTAACGTGTTTAAACAGTGAAAAAACCTTTGTTGGAGTTATCAGTTTAGATTTATGATTTCCTTAACAAGAGAAAATCATGTCCATATGGTCAATTATGTTTTTCGTCTGAGTTCACTGAGTCTGAAATGTCTCGTAATTTGTGAAACTCATACCTGATTTTTCAAGTCGAAGATTTCGCAGAGTTCAATCAAAATACGCTGTTATTATAACTTGCACAGCGAGTATCAATATCAATATGGTTAAAAACTTTAGCTCGAACAAATGTATTATTGTACGAGCAAATAATTAAGGAAGAAAGTTTAAGCCTAAGGCACACACCGCTGATATTTTATGCTTAACGTTTACAGTAAAGAAAAGATCGTCAAACTTGAGATATCATTCAGAATTTTAAAGGTATGCGAAATCCACCAATCTTTACATGGCCTAGGTTGTAAGACTATTCAATCCAAATAAAAATACAAATAGTTCATTGTGCATAGTATTACAGTTTGTACGCTTCTTAACAATAAAATCACCAATCAATCCCTGTCTATATTATAAATATAAGAAGGAAACAATTAATGTTTTGAATGTCTGTAATTAAACATCCAGGAGTTTCAACTAGCTATTTAGTTATAACGCCTATCATTGACATTTCGCCAAAACAAATATGCAAAAGGGTAGATCATTGGCATAGATAAAACCGCAATTTGTGTCTTGGATCAACTTTACTGAATTATTTAATGCTATTAATATTATTAATAGGAAAACGGAGGTCCAATTCCTGTCGTATATTATGTAGCTGGATTACTAATAAATTTGTTGATAATCGGGATATTAGTGAGTATTATATTATAGGTGAAATTGTCTATAAATATTCAGACATGTCTATATTCTAGAAAAAATGGTGTGCGTAAGTTTTAAAGGTTCATTTTACTGAATAAAGCGTGTAAAGTTTGCAGCGTCGAAAATTTCACGACCCAAATATTTTCACTAAGTAAATACCGGCAGTGACTCATCTTATATCGCGTGCTGCAAAGAATCCCAAGGGCAAACATCACAGCCACGACTTATAAGTCGCGAAACGACGCGGACTTCGCAAAAATCAAGTAACATTATCTGTCACGCGTCAAACGCGATTCAAAATCTGAAAGGGTGCCATTATGCCGATAAATATCATCCTACACGAAAAATAGCAAAGTATATCTTTTAAATAACGAATAACACGTCCGAAAATAGTTCGGTTTAGCCCACCGATTACATCACGCCATGACATTCTCGATCCTGGCCGTTTAATATAACTCGTAAGTTTTACGAAATCCAGCATTTCTGCCAACACAGATTTAATGTCTTTCTGCGTAATAATTAGTCTAGTGGACGCTCGCACAATTTGGCAAACGGGCGTGACGATTTACTGCTTCTGCGATACGACACGTTTATTAACAATATTTTTTAGATAATTCTAGACAAATAATTACATTACCTTAAAAATCACAATCACAATGCACTAAGATGTATGTCAAAACTCCTTTGCACTACGAAAAAAGTTCGACGCAAAGATGGCGTACGCGAAAGCGCGCGAAAATGCAACCACGCGTGATGGTTTACGAGGGCTTGACGAGGAGTCTGTGCACCCGGCTAGCGAGCATACGTGACTAAGAACGTTTCATGTGCCTTTTAATATAAAATTTAGATGGCACGGGTGAAAATGCGGTGGGTAACGATGTAATTTTGGCCCGCGTCATAAAGTCATGCGGCTCGCTTGCATGTAAATAATAAATGGATGGATGGCCGTGAGTCACAGTCTCGCGGTGTCCACGATCCTCTTCTTTGGTTAACGATCATGTGATCGGAAATACTTCACACTATGGTATTTCAGTGTTAATGAAAGCGATACGTGTCGGCGCGCGGCAAAAAACAGCGCGACTATGAATGGAGCTGGCGTGGTCGTTGTTTGTGTTCTGGGTATGTATGCTGCACATTTTATCTCGATTGTTCCATTCGGAAATGCGTTGGTGAGCTTTTGCATTTCAATTTTATTTATTATTTCCTGGACCATCCTTTTTAGCAATTGCTTTAGGTATGCTCTAAAGCTTCTAGGCATTACCTATTACCAAAGGGATAGCTTGGTTGTTTAAAGGAAATTAATGGATAAATTAATTATATGGATTGAAAGGATGGATACCATGAATTCTACAATATTTTTAAGTATTAATTGGGTAAAATTCTACGTGACTTGCTCTAAGGCCGTCCTTCAACGAACATGTTACGACTTGAATATCAGTATTAAAAATCAGAATCAATTGTTGCTGATGCTGATATCAAAAACATTGTTGATAATCAGCGGTTGGTGATCTACTGATGTTACGTTAGACAGAAAACTTCAATGGAGTGCACACCTTGCCTTGCTGGAAATCTCTGTTCAGCGGTGTACGCTATCAGGAAGGTTAGACAGCTAATAGATGTGGTCTGTGGATACTGCACGTTTAGGCCCAGCTACATAAACTAACTTTGACGATAACTTCAACTTTGACAATGTCATCGCCATATATTTGAGACATATTTAATATTGCTAATTTATGGTATTGACATTTTTTTCAGGTACCGGATAGATGAGGACTTTTTAAAATTTATGACTTTCTTTTGAACAATTTTACAGACTTTCAGGTTTTTGTGAATTTATGTATCTTCACTCCTATTTTAGGTGCTAAATTGAGCGGACTTATATTATTTTGAATAAGAAATTTTAATTTGATTTAATTGTACAAAGTAACTTTGACCATAACTTCAACTTTGACAATGTCATCGCCATATATTTGAAACGTATTTGACATTGCTAATGTATAGGGTTGACATTTTCAAAGTCAAACTTATAGGGCAAAGTTAGTTCGTGCAATTGGCCTTTAGTTGACAAAACAATTAACTGGAGGAACTACTGAAAGATTTTTTGTATAACTCTCTATGATTTGGTAAAATTCTACGTGACTTGCTCTAGGACCCTCCTGCAAAGAACATATTAGGACATGAATGTCAGTATTAAAAATCAGCATTAATTGTTGCTGATGCAGATGCTGAGATATCGAAAACATTGCTATGATATTCACAACAACCCTAGTGTAATCCCTTGAAGCCTATGAAATTATACTATTTTTTTTATTCAGTTATCTCCCCAACTGTTGCATGAACAACAATTGTCTATGCAAAAACATTTCGTAAGCTAAAAACAATCTTTAATTAAAACACATCTCTCATTGGAAGAACAATAAATATGTCGGAGTTGTTTAACTTGGCACTTTCGAATTGCTATTGTTTTTATGTCTGAACGCGATTTTGAAACACAGCTGTTCGGTATAATCCATTTGCTTGATCCGCGGATTAACTAACATCCGAAAATATCGATAAAAATATGTAAATTATGATGGAATCTAACGATACTATTTTCGACTTCGATTCATCCTGAATTATAAGTATTTATATGTTAATTTTGTTAGACATTGGTTTTGTGGAAAAGCTTTTGATTTGTTATTACGTCATCATACAACTATTCGTATGAAATGAGACCGCCGTAGCTCATGAAACCCACAATACTAAGGGGTTCGTAACCGATTGACCAGCCTGAGTAGGCCAAATATCTTTTTTTTTATTTATTACAATGCAGGTTGATAGAAAGTACCTCCCACCGGTCGACACAAAACAACCAAAAATTGTCGCAAATGTCCATTCACTAGCTTTTGGGTCCCTGGCAATCTCATACGGCTCTCCGAACAAAACACGACAGCAAAGACGTTACTTCTAGTCTTGTACTAAGGCCCAGATGCATAAACTAACTTTGACAATAACTTTAATTTTGACAATGTCATCGCCATATTTGACATTGCTAATGTATGGGATTGACATTTTCAAAGTCAAGGGCAAAGTTAGTTTGTGCAATTGGTTCTAACAGTCGTATTGTCCTAAACCAGTCCGCCAATGCTTGTGCCATATGACTTCGCGTCTTTAAGCTGAGTGTCTGTCGCATATTTGTGTTTAATATTGGTTTTCCAAAAATTGCTAATACGTCCTATTTCCATAATAATTAAAAGCAACTACGATGGGGCTTTCCTGCTACCTATTACCTATTAGACCTATTAGAGATTATTTTTTTTAACAAAGGATATTCAAACTCATTTGGTTGGAATACGACATTTCCAATGTTGTAAATTGATGGCGCGGAATCCCTTGCCATGCCGTGACGGTCTGCGCTGGCCATTTAAAATCTGTTTAACTATTGGTAATGTTAATTAATAAGTTTATTATCGTTACAGTAAATCGCGAACCGTAAAATTCATAAGATAAAATACGATCAATAAATCACCTTGATTAATTACTACATTTGTCAATTAATTGCTTATCTGTTACTCTAAGATTTTTGCGATGAATGTTAGCACGTATAAATTTTATGATGGAATAAATAAGCAGGGACGCCGTGATGGCAGTTCTGAATGTTTTATGATAGTTTTAACGTCATTAGGATGGTATTACATCTTTGAATGAAATGTAATTAAGAAACAATAAATATTAGAAGTGATCTATAGCTTAGTTTGTAGCAAATGTAGCTAGTAGAACTGTCCAAACAATTCGAGGTTCAAACCCAACTCGCAGCAATAACTTGTTTGAAAAGAGCAAGAGTTTCTAACCCGTTAATCTCTGGTGAAAACAGCCTTTTGAACGGGCGGTAAAGGAACAAAAGTGTCAGAATCTAAATAATGTAAGTATAAAATTTTAAGATTCAATAAAGTATTTTCATTTTATTTCATTAAGAGGAGTTGGGCCATATAGTCCACCACGCTGGCCTAGTGCGGATTGGCGGATTTTACTTACCGTAGAAATTCTTACAAATCGCTGTGGTATGCAGGTTTTTTCACGATATTTTCTTTCACCGTTTAGCGCGTGGTGATTGGCTACCAAGACACTAACTAGCAGTAAGACAGCACGGTGTATGAAGGCCTTATCTCCTTTCGATTACTATGACATGTGCTCAGCAACAGGATTTATATGAACTGTCAATTTGGTTGTGTGGTCTCTGGAAGAGATCGCTTTTTTTTTATTGCATAGGGTCGACAAACGAGCAAACAGGACACCTGATGGTAAGTGATCAATGCCGCCCATAAACATCCACAACGCTGGATCATAGATGTGTTGCCGGCCCATTGGGAGGGGAGCGGGAAGGAAAACGGATGGGAAGAGGAAAGGAGTATTCGGCAACCGGCAATCTCACTCACCGAACGTAACGCGACAGCCGAGCTGTCGTTTCACGTCGATTTGATGTGAGGCATGGTACCGCCCCGGATGAGCCTGCCCATTCATGCTGAGTCATGACTGACAACTGCATGGCTCTACCACTTCCAAAATTCATAGAGTTAAGACCGCCAATTGTTCTCTTACTTATAAGATAACCTCCGTTATATGCATTTGTTTTTAAATATTATTCTGTTGTGTTCAATAAAATTTGTGTATCTGTATGTTTATCTGTAAATAATAGAGTTCGTTGATAATATTATACTTGTAATTTTATGACTTCGCTATATGTAGTGTATGCGTATCCGCCCGAATAGCGACCACAATACATAGTGGTTACAACTTTAAGATTGATCTACAAACGTTAGCTCTTAGTAAAGTAGGATAGCTAGACTGTTTACAGGGCAATAACATTGACCGCCTCCGTGGCGCAGTTGGTTAGACGCCGACTGTGAAACCTGAGGCTGCGGTTCGATCCCCACACCGAGACAAATATTTGTATGAACCACAGGTATTTGTTTCTGGTCTGGATGTTTGTAAGACGGAAAAATCTCTCGTTGATTCTGATACGCACGACACAAGACACTAATTATAATATGTTAACTGTATTATTGCACATGTGGTGTTTACCTTTAAGTGATTGTTGCATTTATTTTTCATTATTTTACATGTATACTTTAGTTTTAAGTAATGTAAACAATTGTTGGTGAACCTAATAAAATAAAATAAAAAAAATAAAAAAAAGACTCAATCTTAGTGTGTTTTCAGGACTAAGTAAGTGACTGTTGGGTGTATTTATTTCGTTATAAAATGCCACACCCCACATCCCGAGCCCAATTGATAGGATATTTCTGTACGATCGTTAGTTACGTGACGTGCTTTATGAATGTGCTAACATTATATTAATGTAGTCGGGAATAAACGTTTCGTCGCGTATATTACAATACGTCTTATTTAAACTATTATATTTTTGATTTTGAATCACTGTAATGTTTTCATAAATAAGTACGCAGTGGAATTATGAAGACAAAAGGGCAGGGCTCTATCTCATATCCATGATTTTCATTTGATATTTTGCTATGTATTAACAATTTTCTCATTTATTTATGATCATTAATACCTCTAAGGCGGTTCTAGAAGCTAGAAAGCTGAAGTTTAGTATCTACGTAGGTTAAGATCACGAAAAATCTTCCGAGAAATCTGTAATTTTTAACTTCCAGCTCCTGTTGAATGACGGTTGGTAATCGAAACTTCTAGTTTACATCCAAACAACAACAAAATTAGGAAATCTGCAATTTTCATCCTCAAGTCTCTATTTAGACGCTGAGGTCGGTAGGTAGGTATATAATCTATACATACAGGGTATATCAAGACTGCTAGCGAAAACGAAGCCAGGTGCTAGTTTTAGTGAGTTTAGATACAATGCAACTAAAATTTTTGCAAAAAACGCAACGATTTTTTTAGCCGATATTAATAAAAATTTAATTTATGTTTAAAAACAAATTGCTATCAATTCCGTTGGTAACCGAAAGTAAATTTGTTATTCACCATCTAAAACAAGTTTGAGTAGAATACAATAGCCCGAAACTAGTTTTTTTTTCTTTTTCAATTAATTCGTGCATATTGGACAGCCTGGCAAGTGCCAGCTAATAGAAGGGCAGAAAAAGGAGACCCGGCACCACAATTTTTGTCTACGTTTTTGAAGTACCAGCACACTCTCTACATTATAAGAACTCATAGATTACTAAATAAAAAAGGAGCTGCTAGCGTGTAAGAAGAATAATCTGAAACCATAGAAGAGATCTAAATTATATCACAAAGTAATTTATAGTTAAGACAAACTAAGATTCACAATATCATACCGCTTTCACTGTTTTTTAAATTGTGAGATATAATGGGGAGCCCAAGTCCTAGGCTTGGCCCTTTCACAAAGACGTCAAGATTGGTTATATATTAAACACCATATGATAGTAATTTGTGTATAACCACAGACCAATAAACGATAATATATAGATAACACTAAAAGAAACTAGTACTGAATCCTAAATAACAATGACTTTAAAAACGCCATCTAGCGGAGGGAATATATACTAAGAATATCAAAAGCTTTAAAGAAGACATCTGTCGGCAAGAAGCAACAACTTTCAAATATAAATCTAGTGCCATCTATATTTAAATTACACGCTTTTCATTTTTTTGTTTATTTACATAATACTTTTCATAAATTGTACATCATTACTAAACAAATTTACAAAAAAAAAAAACAATAAATTAAAAGGTACATGTTTTTAAATTTATGTGCAGTACGGAATGCCAACATATATTCTTTTAAATTTTATTCTAGAGTTGTCGTCTTTTACATGGTAAAATGTAATCGATATGTATACACAATTATTACAAAAACATTTTGTTTTAATGATTAAGTAAAAAAAAAATATATAATGTACTATGTCATATGAACTATGTATTTATTGTAATTATACGGCTCGGTTGTCTCAACCATAGAACAGTACTCCAGTGAATCGTTCCTAAAACTAATCGATAAGTTGGTAATTTGAATTAATCGGTACCGTACCAAATGAATAATCGTTAATCGTTAGTAAAAACAGGTATGCAATGTAAATTAAAAATCGACATTCAACTCTAGTCACTCGAATGTATTTGTGTTGTGTCGTTGGTGTTATGAATAAAGTTTGAGAAAAAGTCGTTTGAGTGGTAATTATAAAATAAAACAAACAAAATAAACGTTACAGTTGCTTGCCAAGTGTTGACATTTAATTTTAAAATAAATTACACGCGGTGATTCCTTGCGCCGTCTATTCATAAAAAAGAACATCAACCTTTCAATTAAAGTGGCCAGTATTCTATAAACAAACAGCTGTAGCTGTGTGCCTACACACTTGTTGCACCCACTTTCAAAATGATTGAAATTTTACCTGTTTTGTGAGAAAGTGAACTTGTTATCTTAGACAAATACTACATATTAGTGAATCGTTCAGTGTTCATTTACCGTTACAATTAACGAGTAACGTGGGAAACGTGTGCATATATAGTTATCATTAAATACGTTACGATGCACCTGCAGATGCATTGGATTATGTGTTGAGCTCCGGCCGCGATGTGATCACATTCCTGTTATTTATGTCGACGCGGAGACGAGCGCGCAGGTAAAATATGCACGATTCAACGAGTTCGTGAAGAATCATGCCCAAAATGACTCATACGTGGTCGATGGCATGTCGATATTGTTTTGTTTTTGTGGAATACCAAACCGATGAGTAAATTGCAAGGAGATATGACAATATAAAAAACTTTTTGTCTATGACGAGTTTTGAATAGCATTCGAAATTCAAAATGTACTGATTGGCGGGATACCGAGTCGGCGAGTAGGTGTTACGAGTTGTTGTGATATAATGAAAGAGCGTGGATGAAAAATGGCTCAAAGTTCTGCAGATTCAGACAGATTGTCTTCAGCTGGTATATCAACACATAGCTCAGGTACCGGAGCAGGCAATGTTGGGGGCTCTGTTGTGGGAGTGAGACCAGGTGATGCAGGCCTCAAGAGGGAAGATGAGGAGGAATACAATCTAGGCCCATTACCTCCTAACTGGGAAAAAGCATTTACACCATCAGGAGAAGTTTATTTTATTGAGTAAGTACTAATACATATTTTACTGCTTGCCCAATCATTTTACTTTTTGCATAGTAGTTATTACTTTTAACAAAGTGATGTTTTGCAATTTTTCTTTATTTCATAGCACACTATTGGTGTTATAGCTTGTATATTGATGACACTAGTTGTAGACAAAACATTCACAAATAAAGCTTATTTTATAGTATGCATTTAATTTACATTTTTAGAATTTACTTAATGTAAAATTGGTGGTTATAGCATAATGGTATATTCTGCATTTAACTATATGTAATGCTAGAAAACATGCTTCTTACAAGTAGTATCAAATAAATAACTACATTCCAGAAAGTAGAAAAAATTAATAATTTAAAATGAATATTAACATAATGAATTATGAACAAGACATCAAGGATCCTAAAATATTTCTTACATAAGGCCACATCTACTTATATCCCTGAAAAAGCCACATTGCCATTAACAATGTGCCAATAATATTTCTAATGTATGACTAGGGACCTGGTAAAGGTTGCGGGATGTTGCTGGATGCAGGCTGCATCCAACAGGTCACTGTGGAAATAATTGGGAGAGGCCTATGTTCAGCAGTGGACTTCCTTTGGCTGATGGATGGATGGATGGATGACTAAGGAATGTGCCCACTGCCATACTAGGCACCAAATGCATGTAATGGTTACTCATGTATAATTTTTTAAACTAAAATCTCACAATAATTGGACCGTCCAATAAATGTGTACTATTGTATTGTATTGTATCAGCCCATATATGTCCCACTGCAGGGCACGGGCTTCCTCTACAATTGATGAGTATGATTGAGAGTGGTTATGCAGGTTTCCTCAAGATGTTTTCCTTCATTGTTATCAAGGGAAATTTAATTAACTTCGCTATCAGTGAAACAAATACTAATTTTTTGTAGCTTTATAAATAAATGAATAAATGAAGTATCTTAAACTTGAGATTTAAACCCAGGATTTTTGTAGGATACTCCTGGGTTTCATCACATCCCTCCACTATAATACCAATATTTCCTAATAGCTATACTATAATTGAGTATTGCATATCACCTCAACATTTTAAATAACAAGAAAATTCAGCCAACAGCAATTAGTTTAGTGTGCGTAAACATTATACAATGTGGAATATGTAAGAGTATTACAAAACATTTATGCAATGACCCAAGCTAAGAAAGTGGATGTGTGAATTGAATTACTGTCCAGCTGAAACATATAGGGATTTCGTAATTATTATGTTACATGACATATTTGTTAGGTTCATAATGTTATCTTAGAAGCAGCATTCATTTTTATTAATCTATTTACAAAATATGTGACACAATATTCACTTCTGATAATTCTGTGATACTGTAGCTATGTAATGTAAGTTTCATCTACATATGTTGTGGTTTGTTGATAACAAACTGGATGCAATCTCAATTTTCTAATTTCAAACTTATTATAAATTATTTTCACTTTTTAGTTGGGTCTTTTACTAAAGCGTGGTTTTAGTTTTTAAACTATTATTTATTCCTATACTAAATACTCATTTTAACTAGTAGTGGGATAGCCATATATTATCAAACTTAATTATAGTAAGCGTCATGGACAATGGTGTTGAAAAAGTCATATTTATCTGTGTATGCATGTCCTGTTTAGCCGGTGTATTCAGCTGCAACTACTTGAAAAAGTGCGTGGTAGCTTGTTGGTAACGGACCAGACGCAGCTGCCTACATGTTCACGTTGGTCGTGGGTACCAAATCTCAGGGCAACCCTCTGACTTTTTGGAGTTATTTGTGTATTGATAGTCAATCAACACACACTATAACGGTGAAGGAAAACATAATGAGGAAACCTGCATACCAATTGCAATTTGTATGAATTTCTATGGTATGTAAAAGTTCGCCAACTAGGCCAGCCTGGTAGACTATATGGCCTAACCACTCTCATTCGTACTCTCGATTGTAGAGGAGGCCCGTGCCCTGCAGTGGGATATGGGCCGATACAATACAATAAATACTGACAGAAAAAACACAGCATTTTTGGTAGGTAATTTATTTGTATTTCATTATGCTGACCATCACACACAATGAGTAACATTGTTGTGCCATTATAATTAAAATATAATATATACCTATCGTAAATTACTGTGAGAAAGCTTAATAAACATTAAATACAACTGCAAGTCTGCATACAATAGGTGACACAAAACGACACTGCAGCGGGAAAGTGTGAAATGATGGCCGAGTAAGCAAGTGAAACTGAAATATGACAATAGACCTGTCCTATTGTGTGTACATGCACTCACTGGCTATTGTTCCTACTATAATACTATGTGTGTTACTAATTACAGGGTAATTTAATCAGGGAATTTAATAAAATCTCACTACAATTGTATTCTGAACTTTCAACTATGTTAGTAAATGTTAAGGATTTTTTTCCTATGAAACATGCAAATTATATAACAGTGTTTATACTTTATAGTAGAACAATGAAAAAAAAAACGTTGTTCTTATTCCGGGCACCTAGCATCCAGCCAGACACGGAATGAATGAAATTACTGATGCTCCCTAGCGAGATTGCTACGATTCGTCACTCTACCATTCAAATCCATGAAGAAAATAAACAAAAAGGATTTGAATCTGCCCCTTAAACGCTATTTACACAGGGAGAGTTTCTCCCGGCGAGAATCGTATGCGATTATCGCATGACATTACCGCCACAGAGTATTGTGTTCTGACAATGTTTACACGATGCAACTTTTTTATATCCTTACGATAATTGTGTCTTTGAGGCAAGAAACTCTCCCCGTGTAAATGGGGCTTTAATTTCTGCCGACCAAGTTGGATCCAACCATGTCCTTATCCTATCTGCTAAATTAGTCACTACTTCGCCAGCATAAAAAATACATTTTGGAACAAGCCAAACCACAAGCAACTTTTTCAAAAATTTCCTAAGAAAAATGACTCACAGTCCGTGGGTATCACGTAATATGATTGCACTGGGCCTTGCATTGTATATTAACCATTATAATTGTAATATTTCCACGTTTATGTACATGATTACTTGCCTTGATAATGCATGCATACTTAAAAATGCACATAGCACATACATGGAGGTAAACAAGTGTGTATAAATTAATAAATTACAATCATATCATTATATCCTCGATAATAAATCGTACCAACATTCACCGCACTATCCATAATGTGAATCTAATAGAATCAAACATATCCATAGTAGACTTCATTATCATTTAGATTTCAATGGATATATAAAACAGAAATCGTGTATTTTTCCGGGAGAAAATATATCAATATAATTTATTTAAAAAAACATATTCCGTAACAGGTACACTTACTAGGCAGAACGAATGTTCTAGTAAGACAGGTCCTTACCCACTAAAAGTATTAAACCTGTGCGCTGGTCACTATCAGGATGGAGGCATATATCTTACCATCATCCGTCAGGCTCTGTTACCATTCTAGCGCAATGCTGGTCATTGAACTTCAAATACCATAAAGATTGTTATAAAAAAATCTTTATGCAGGTTTTCTCAATGTTTGCCTTCGTTAAAATACCTAAATATTAGTTAAACCTATTATACACGTACATGATACATAGTGTTAACCAAGCACTAATCTTGTGTCCTTGGTATCAAAAACTACGAGAGACTTCTCGATCTCACAAACACTTAAACTTTCGGGTCTGTCATCTGCGTCAAATATTGTTGGGTCGCACAAACATTTAATTCGTTGTGGGAATCGAACCCGCGGCCTCTCGTTTTACAGTCGGCATTTTAATTCACGAAGGCTGTCGTAACGGTAACATGCTAGGGCATAACGCCATAAGAAGCAAAATGCCAAACATCGACGTTGTTCGGTACCGATTTGCCCATCAACATAAGCTGAGTAATTTCTTTTTGCTTTTTGCATCCTAATTTGTGTCTTATTCCTATGTAGTTAGGTGTAAGCAATAGTGATTGATAGCAAAGAGTGGTGGCCTGTTGATAACTCACTAAACGCGGCTGCCAACATGCTCACGGTTGTCGTAGGGTCAAATCCCAGGGCACACTTCTGACTTTTCTGACTTTTCTGAGTCATGTGTGTATTGATTGTCAATCACCAGGCAGTAAACGGTGAAGGAAAACATTGTCAAGAAACCTACATACCATAACGATTTATAAGAATTTCTACGGTATATTAAGCCCGTCAACTTGCACTAGTCACCGTGGTGGACTATATGGCTTAACCCCTCAATCGAAATCGCGATTATACAGAAGGTCCGTACTCTGTAGTAGGACGTATATAGACAGATAGAGATAATAGTGTTTTTATTTATTTGTTAAATTCATACATATATAAACTCACGCCTTTTTCTCATAAGGGGTAGACAGAGGTTCTCTTGGTTACTACCAGGATCACCCACGTTTCGCCTGTCTGTTCCGTCCCAGAACGTGATAGGGGGCGAGCCTATCGCCATATTTATTATATAATATGTATGTACCCCCACTGTCCATACTTATCTACGTGTAAAACATGACTCCTTCCAGTCACAACACGAGCACGTCCCACTGGCTGGACCCGCGGCTGGCGCGGTTCCGCAAGCACTCCCTGGGCGAGTGTGGCGAGGACGAGCTGCCCTACGGCTGGGAGATGGTCACCGACGAGCGATACGGCTCGTATTATGTTGACCATTTGAACAGACGGACGCAGTATGAGAACCCCGTGTTGCAGGCGAGAAGGTTAAGAGGTAAGTGTTGGCATTTTAATAGGATTACTACGTTTGAAGGTTTTTGTTATATGGAAGAGTTGGTGATAAGGCGATAAGGCCGCCTATTGTAACCATGCCATTCGTTTTAAGTGTTTTCATTGATTTGTAAGGTTTTTTTTTATGTTAGTGTACAATAAAGCATATATAAAAATAAATAAAAAATGATATTGGTATATACCCAGGCAAGCCGAAGGCCCAAATGGCGTGTCATACTAAACAACGAAAATTAATGTTTCGTGCTTATAACATAGCATCGTGTTTTTCCTCAAATTGTTGCCATTATTTTCTAAATAATATCTTCAAATTTCTCGTTAAGGAATATAAATTTTAAGACGCATGTGATATAAAAGTATATGGATATGGAATCGGGTTCGACGCTTCGCCACCGATACCCAGATAGCGACCGTTGTTCACAGTGGTGGAGAACCCGCCATGCTGACAAGCGTATGTTGCGTTTCGGCTTAAGCCTGAGTTAATCCGATTAAGGATTATGGATATAATTGTGTCGATCGGTGAAAGAATCCACGGTGGGTATTTGGACTTCATACTTATCATTAAATCGCATGCCAGATAAAATGTGGACGAAGACCACCACAGAATGGGTCCCGAAGGGCCCCCGACTGCGTGGAAGGCCTAGACGCAGATGGCGAGATGAATTAGACGCCTATTGGCAGGATTGATCATATAAAGCCCTTGTCCAAGATGTATGGAAGGCGAGAAGAGAGGCCTTTGCCCTGCAGTGGGATGTTATAGGTTCATAATAATACTTATCATTAAGTGCAATGAAGTCTAGACTTTGTTGACATAATACAATAAGTCTAAATTTTGTGGCCAAAGATGTTAATTAACTTAAACTTATCAAAAATGCTACTATAAATAAGACACTTATTAAGATTTTAATGTGATTAGTTTTATTGAGAAGTAAGCAATAATAAAACGCGCATTAATTACGCGCGGACAATTAATTGCTTAGTCATTACGCCATATTCCATTTTTATAACAAGAGGACGACAAAGATGCCTCGGGGGATTATAAGAGTTTTGCGGCTTAGAAATAAAAAGATATAAAAAGAGGGGACAGGGGATGGAATTATTGGGGTTCAGTATAGTTCATTCATCCATCTTAGTACGACGGAATACCTGGTATTTTGTGAGAAACCCCGTTCGAGGCGGCTTTTTAATGCTGTTTAAACATACAAACATAAACTCACGCATTTTTTCAAGAAAGGTTAAGCAGAGGTTCTACCATGACACCCACGTTTCGCCTTATGCGTTCCGTCGCACATTGTAATAGGGACGAGCCTATCGCCATATTAGACACAAATTCCTGACTCCGGACTGATAAATAGAAAAATCCTACATCAATTTGCCAGACACCAGATTCGAACCCAAGACCTATAAAACTATTTTGTTTTACCACTACAAAAACCTGTTTTATAAATGTGATAAAACGTAAATGAATTAAAATTAAAACGCCTTCACGTCAATCTGTTTACCTAGACCTTAATCTGCAAATACTTTTTATCCAACAAATAACCGAGTCAATGCTAAATTAATTAAATGCGGACGACTTGTGGTAATTCATACGTGCGAATGTATTGGTGTTTGTGCATTGTAGACCCACAACAGTAGATTAAATGAAATTGACATGCTAGTTTATTATTGTATTTTATTACGCGTAAAATTAAATAGGTATTCAGATCTGCTAAGATAGAAACAAACGGTTTCAAATCCCAGGGCACACCTCTGACTTTTCGGAGTTATGTGTGTATTGATAATCAATCACCACGCACTTTTACGGTGAAGGAAAACATCGTGGGGAAACCTGCATACCGTAGCGATTTTAAAGAATTTCTACGGTATGTAAGTCCGCCAACCCGCACTAGGCCAGCGTGGTGGACTATATGGCCTAACCACTCTCAATCGTACTCTCGATTGTAGAGGAGGCCCGTGCCCTGCAGTGGGTCGTATATGGGCTGATACAATAATAATAAAAAGATAGAAACTGCCAAATGCAAGGTTTAAAAGCAAAACACTATTCCGATGCAGTGTGTCACGTTTCGAGATCAGCCAATACGCATCCTAAAACTCATTAGAATTACTCCACAATCATAAGTAAACAAACAGACCTAGACCATCTGTAGGTCATGCAAATATTTAACCGCGCGGATACGAACCTGCAACTTTCAGCACAGAAATCGCAATAATTTAAGGAGTAATATGTGCATTTCCAAATCGAGACCTTAGGTATATAAAATAAACCGTGAATAAATTATCTTGCAAAATTAATTTCAAGGAAATGCTTTCTTCACATCAATCGGTCAGTAGGACGTGCACTTTTTTCAAATGTCGTATTTCATCAAAATGTCGGATGTGCGAAGTAAAAGCGTGTAATTACGCGTCGCTGACGCTAGGTGATAGATTATACATGCTAATCGATCATGCTTCGGCGGGTCCACGATTCGATTTCGTCGGAGTAATTTAATCTCCATACTCCACGTGTAAACACAAGACAGGTGTTTCTTTGCTGGCATGACAAAGTGATAATCATTCACCTGATGGTACTAGTCCGAGAGACGACAACAATTTTTGGGTAGGTGTTTGAGGCAAGCTGAAAACTTGCCCCATACCTCTCCTATTATATTAGATTTGACAGCCTCCGTGGCGCAGTTGGTTCGACGCCGCCTGTGAAGTGAAACGAGAGGCCGCGGGTTCGATCTCTGCGCCGAAACCAATATTTGTGTGAACCACAGGTATTTGTTTCGGGTCTGGGTGTTTGTGGGACCGAAAAGTCTCTCGTTGTTTCTGATACCCACGACACAAGGCTCGATCTTAGTATAGGTTCAGGACTATGTGATTGTTGGGTGTATTTATTACTTATTTATTATTATACCCCAACTCGGAGCTGTAGACCTGGCTGGTGAATAACGGGGCTGAATCTTTAGGGGTAGCTTTAAATTATTTTTTTCCAAAAATATGTCATGCAAAATGCAAATGAAATGTAAATGCCTGTGTGAATGGGGCCTTAGTCTCTCGATTTAATGACGCTATTCCACAGTTCAACATCAATCACGATAGTTGAGACCATCCCACAATATAATACCTACAATATCTTTGTTTAAACAGGAAACATAACATAAGAAATGCAAATATTTACCCAGACTCGTTATATTTAAGTGGGTGGACGTCGGCTAGTTTCTCTCACCTACTCAGCTTTCTGATTCATCTCAAAGGCGCACCCGTTTAATAAAAATATATTTTTGTACCATTTAATTGACTTTCAATACACACATGACACGTACTATAACGGTGAAGGAAAACATCGTGAGGAAACCTGCATTCGAAATAATTTCTATGGTATGTAAAAGTCCGCCAACCCGCACTAGGCCAGCGTGGTGGACTATATGGCCTAACCACTGTCAATCATACTCTCGATTGTAGCAGAGGCTCGTGTCCTGCAGTGGGACGTATATGGGCTGATAAAGAACAGAATTATTTAATTCATACAATTATGTTTAGTATTCACGATATAGTGGGGCTGCGTAATAGCTTTACTCTAGATTATCTGGTTGTTAGTCTTTTTATCTGAGGACAATACCTACGTCTTAGCTTGAAGCTGTATGTTAGGCGATGAGAGAAATATGTTGGAGGGAATTGCTCACACCGGCCGGGGTAACACTATAGTAATATCGAACAGATTTGTCTTTAAAATGAAATGCTTAAAAATCATGTCATTGAGCATCGACTTTTATAAAATAAATATAAAGTATTACATAAATAAATATACATTATCTCTACGAATTAGATCGATTTGATTTAAAATTTCTTGTATATTGTGAAGGACAGAGACTTTCCCGCCCAAACAGCCGGGGGGGGGGGGGGGTTCTATGATCTGAAATTAAATTTGAATGTTCGGATGGTGTACGTAAAGCTGTACGAATGTGCCTAGGTACTCCACGAGATGTTCGAATTCTCTATCGTACGGCGTTACCATATACTAAGTTCAAAGTGAATGATAAGTGTCATAGAGAATTGTATTTATTTTTAGAAGTAGAAAACTTATTTCGAACATCGAACATTCGAACTTCGTTTCGAATTATAGAGTATTTGGCACAACAAACAAATCATTGTCCACTATAGCAGATCAATGCACTATAGATTCAAAAGAAAATACATAAACTATAAGAAATGTAGATAACTTGTTGGCAGAGGGCGGCGGGGGCGGGCAGCCGAACGGACAGGCGCCGCCGGGGGACCTGCGAGGCGACAGGTTCACAGTCACACTCACCAAAGGACCACAGGTTAGTACTAAGATTTCTTTATTATATACTCAATGCCACGAAGCCGAAAGCGCAGCGTAGGACGTCCACCCACTAGGTGGTCAGACGACCTGGTAAAGGTCGCGGGACGTCGCTGGATGCAGGCTGCCTCCAACAGGTCACTGTGGAAATCATTGGGAGAGGCCTATGTTCAGCAGTGGACTTCCTTTGGCTGATGGATGGATACTCAAGAAGATAAGAGTAATAGGTATTTGCAACTGGACTCCATGAAATCAATTATATGAAGAAATTAAAGATATGTTGCAATGCACCTAAGTTGATCTAATGTATCTGCCTTTCTCGACAGCCTCCGTGGCGCAGTTGGTTAGACGCCGGCTGTGAAACGAGAGGCCGCGGGTTCGATCCCCGCACCGAAACAAATATTTGTGTGAACCACAGGTATTTGTTTCGGGTCTGGGTGTTTGTGAGATGGAAAAGTCTCGGAATTTCTGATGCCCACGGCATAAGACTTGATCTTTGTGTGGAGTCATGACTATGTATGTGGCTGTTGGGTGTATTTATTTATAATTTATTCTAAATCTAAAAATAAATGCTACTAAGCTGCCTTTCAGTTACCGTAAATGAGATGGGAAGGAATGTTTCAGTCACTGATTCAAAGAGATATCTGTGCATCTAGAACACTGGTTTGACTTGATAATGCTTTAGCAGTACATTATTTTGTCAATAAATCCTGATGAATTTTTGCGACGATGGTTGGTGTCATATCTTATTCGCCCGATACCGACCACCTTTACCCAGTCATACTAACTAATACAACTGCATCGCGTTACGGGTTCACACTAGCCTATAAATAATACATAACAATGATTCATGCAACAAAATCCAGAAATAGATCACAAATAACTAAAGGAATGTGCAAAAAATGCACGTTGCGGTACACGACGAATCGTGTTGCACAATGCGCGGCGGTCACGCGACCCCACGGCTCTACAGAAAAAATAATTGGATTCAGCTTGTCAAAAAATATTTTATGATGTATCAATTCGTTTGTGTGTTGACGAGCGTGTGATTAATAAATTGAATTGCAAGTTATTGTACATCGCATTTTATACTCGTCAATGTGAATTGCATGTAGTACAGTGCCGTACAAGTAAAGTATTCATAGGCGAGAGAATGGTTTGTTATTACTGTTTTGTTTGACGTCAATCCTTTCGAGGAATTGTCCAATCTCAAGCAAATCATACTTTTGACACGAAAAACTGCGTAAATAATTGACCAGATCCGGGATTCAAACTCGCACATACATGCCACTATTAGAACAATTTATTAATTTAATAAGTCTGCTAACAATCACATACCAATACATTCCAATTAAAAGAAAACATAAAGAAAAACTATGTCTACGTACATGATTAGACTAAAGCAGACACAGCATTCAATAAAACTAACTACATACATATCTACCTATTTAATTTATAAAAAATAATAATAAGCGTTGTAAAAGTATAAAAGAAAACAATATACCAATAAGTCGACTCTCCTCCAAATTTTGTGATTTTTCATTCAAATATACATAAATTGTTTCGATCATGGTTGATGATTGGTTCTTGATCATTGTATGTTGTAATTGCAGGGCTTGGGATTCACACTGATCGGTGCTGAGGGTCTACCGGAAACGGAAGGCTACTTGCAGATACGCAGCATCGTTCCACACAGCCCTGCATGGATAGACGGTAAGACTGTGATTTTAAGACATTTCGGTCTCACAATACCCTACATAAATACTTATAGATTCTCCGAACATTTCTTTTTGTGCGGAAATCGAACCCGCGGCCTCCTCGTTTCATAGCCGGAGTCTGACTAACAGCGCCATGGAAATATGTAAAATAATTAAAAATACTAGATGGTATTATAAAAAACCCATTTCTTATTATCTTTACTGGTAAAGACGTGCAATAATTATTATCAAGTCTGCTCATTTTACCCTACTTTATTATATACTTACATAGGCTATTTACTCATCTGTAAATGTTCCTCAAGTAAACAAATGTATTATTGTTGCAGGGGCGCTGCGTCCGGGCGACATGGTGGTGGGCGTGGGCGCGCGCGGCGTGCGCGGCCTCACGCACGACCAGGTCGCGCAGATCTTCCAGTCCATCACGCCAGGGACGGAAGTCACGCTCAGTCTTGTCAGAGGTAACCTTCACTAATTAATACAGTACTGTACTGTACCAGCCCTTATACGTCCCACTGCAAGCCACGGGCCTCCTCTACAATCGAGAAGTACGATTAGGAGTGAGCGGGTTGGCTAATTAATGCGAATTAATATTTATTATATTTATTACAATAAATTAATCCATAAGTGTGTGTTATCAAAACCTATTTTAGATTTAAATGGTTTTCTTGGGGCAAATTGGTTTAACCTACGCGTGCCAAGATATATTAGTTTAGGTCAATCCGTTATGGTATACAATAGTAGATCGGAGGTCCAAAATCACCAATCGCAAACCTACAGTTTGTCAATGCTACTGGCAAAGACAAGCCCAAGGATAAACTAATTTACCCCAGACATGTACATCATCCTACTAATATTATAAATCGTAAAAGTCTGAGTGAGGATGGAGGTTTTGTTCTCGTTCACGCGAAAACTGCTGAATGGATAAAAAAAAAACAATAATGAAGATAAAATACATGGCCTAATGTTAGCCTGATTGACTCGCAATTATATTATGTGACTATGCAGGTTACCCGCTAGCCTTCGACTCGGAGGACCCCAACACGCGGGTGCTGCGCACTCTGGCCGTGGACGCCACCGCGCCGCCCGACGCCGTCGCCATGCAGCAACTCACCAGGGCGCTGCGCACCAGGTCACACACTACTCTCATGTTATATCACGTAGTATTACTTATTATGTTAGTGCTAGAACCACAGGGTGGTTAAGTTAAACTACAGTAAAAATGGTAGCATTATGTTACGGAAAATTGTAGTGATGTAACGAGTTTGCACTTATGGTTCTTTCATTAGTGTGATTGCCAGGGACGGAATATTCCTTTTGGCCCTTTTTCCTACCTTTATTTCCCATTTTGAGAGAACTGGAAATGCATTTAGGATTCAAGTACTATTACAAGACGCTAATCACATATAGGTATATCACTATAGGTCGCGGGACGTCGCTGGATGCAGGCTGCCTCCAACAGGTCACTGTGGAAATCATTGGGAGAGGCCTATGTTCAGCAGTGGACTTCCTTTGGCTGATGGATGGATGGATGGATGGATGGAATCACATATATGAAGTGAACCACTTGTTTCTACAGCTGTTATTTCATATAGTTTTTGCCCTAGTCAAGCCGACCCGTTTATGTTAGCTGTATAAAAAATATTTATGGCATAACAATAGTTAAAAATCATACCCCCGCAGGTTCAACCTGGAGTCTCCAAACGAGGAGAGCACGAGCCAGGGCTGCGACGAGGCGGACAGTCCCGTGACGTCAGCGCACAGTCCGTCGCGCCGCCGCGCCGCGGACCGCTCCTTTGAACTGGCCGAGCTGGCTGCGGACAACACCGCGCCACCCAAGCGATGCCCTAGTGCTGACCATCTGCTGTCGCTTGCCACGGGTAGGTTTTATTTAAAAATTCATTTTTGGGTAATTTTTTTTACTGGCATTAGGGAACAGTCGAAGTACCTGATGGTAGGTGCGAGCTAGATATCATTTATGATATTCATCAAAGTGGACGGGTGGATCTGGTTAAGGTCGCAGAAAGTCGCTTGATGCGGGCCGGTCTATGTGGCGATCTATGGAGGAGGCCTATGTTCAGCAGTGGTCTTCTTGTGGCAGAAGAGAGAGAGATCATTATCTCTCTCTTCCAGCAATCACAATAGATTGCTTGCTAATAAGGAGGTCTCCAGTAATTCCAGCTTGGCTCGCTTAATCTGGACAAGTTATTTTTCTTAACTCTGTTCGGCAATGCATTATCCACGGCTCAAACTAATTTGTTTATCAAATAGTATGATTGAATTTGCTGTCACGTTCCTTGTGCAGGCAGTGGTGGCGGCGGCGCGGGTCGCGAGCTGTGCGTGACGCTGCGGCGCGGCAACACGGGCTTCGGCTTCACCGTCGCCGACAGCGTGCACGGACAGAAGGTCAAGAAGGTACGCACGCACTGGATTATACTACCAAGGAATTGTTGCACATCGCACACTCAAATTCAATTAAATATAATAAAAAAATACTGATTTTGATGATGAGAAAATGCTATTATAACTGTCACTTTTTACTGGTGGTAGGTCTCTCATATGTAAGATATTGAAGGATATTGAATAATGATTAACTACTGGACATAATGAAACTTAACCTTATGTCTCAGGATGGCGAGCGCACTGGAATGCCAAGCATTATCTTGTAATTCATAGTGTTGATTGGTTTTGCTACTATCCATGAGCGGTCGTATCGCTTACCATCAGGCGAACGGCATGCATCGTCTCCGCATTGATAGCCATAGAAAAATCTGATTAATTAATCAACATTAATAAGGATTACAGCCTAAACCAGTTATTAATATAGAATTAATTTAGGTGCTCGACAGGAGTCGGTGTGCAGGCTTGCGTGAAGGAGACTTACTCCTGCAGATTGGTGATACTGATGTGAGACACGCACCGCACCAACACGTCGTTCAGGTACCTTTATCAACGATTTTATAGAGAAAAGTAACTAAAACAGTGACCAAGCTGGATAATTTGGCCAAAATGCGTTTGAAAATCCGACAAAAATAATGAAGACTAATGCCCCGTTTACACGGAGAGATTTTTCGCCTTGAAGATAAAATTATAGTAAGTGTTATGTATTTGTACTTGGGAGCACAATTAAACGCGTGTGTCTGCTACGGTCATTTATTGCGGACTGAAGTACCCACCTTTACAGGATATAAATGTGACATACAATTACTTACATTACAGTAAGGATATAATAAAGTTGCATCGTGTAAACGGTTTTCAGAACACGATAATCTATGGCGGTTATGTCATACGATAATCGCGTACGATTCTCGCCGCGATAAACTCTTCCCGTGTAAATGGGGCTTACAAGATATTTATGTAGAAAGCATTCGAGAATATTTCATCGAGAGCAAAGCCCTAAATAATGCGGAGATTTTTGGGGGAGACATATGTTCAGCAGTGGATCCTGTGGCTGGAGAGAGAGCAAGAGAGCTCTAAATAACGAGTTAAATATATGACTTGCAACAGGTCCTGAAGGAGTGTCCTGCGATGCACGAGACTACGCTGCGAGTGTGGCGCAGGAACAACAACGTGCGAGCACCGCGCAGCCGATCCGCCACCAGGCTGCAGCCAACTTCTTGTGAGTTATTTCAGAGACTGTAAGATTACCGACTATTAATAAAAGGATTTTTTTAAAACTTACGGTTCTATATATTGTTAATGTTTTTTACGAAAGTATAAAAATAATAAATAAATAAATACACACAACAGTCGAACTAATATCGAATCTTGTGTCGTGGGTATCAGGAACTATGAGAGACTTTTCGGTGTCACAAACACCGGTGCGGGGTTCGAACCCGCAGCCTCACGTTTCACAGCCGGTGTCTATATAATACGCCTAGACATATTCTTTCAAGAATATATTCAAAAGTTGTTCCAAATTATGTATATGGATGTAACAATTATTAAATTTCAGTATTTGGTCAGCACTTTGTATTAAAATTTTTAGCTTATCCATCTCTACTTGAACCTACTAATAATATTATATTACAGCGGCGTCGAACAACAACCAGATGTGTCGAAGCAAAACGCCGACCGCGGAACAACTCCGCTCGCCCATGACGCACACGCAGGACCCGCTGCGGGACCCCAACGACGACATGAACTCCGGTACATATACATATATACAATCATTACTTGCAATCACTTCTAACTCTTGCACTTACTCGTATATCCTCCTTGACTTGCATCATTATTTTTTCTTAAGATTTTGGGATTTTTATTATTCCTTTTAACGATTGAACCGAGAAAAAATCATAATGCATTTTAAACAATATGCAGAAAACAGTATGATTTTTTATTTAGAACATTTTGAAGATCGAATCCAGTGGCGTGCATAGGAGAGGCCTATGTCCAGCAGTGGACGCGGAAAGGCTGATGATGATGAATATGAACAATATGACATTATATTCCATAACTTTTCCCTACAGTGGACGCAACATACGCCGTGCCAGACCACAAGAACCGTTCTCCTCGCGAGAGCCTCATCGACCGGCGTCGCCGCAGCAGCACCCCTGGCTTCCGAGCCATCCTGAGCGTCGTCACGCCCTGGACCCAGCCCGACCACCAGTGGCAGGACCGGGACGCCTGGATAGACAATTCCAACATCCGCACCTGGGCGGAGAGTGCGCAGAAGTGGGACGAGACGGGACAGAAGTGGGAGGAGGGGGGGAACGCGAACGGATGGGACGCTAATGGTGAGAGGTGGAATGGGAATTGGGGCGAGATCCCTACGCCGACGGTACATGTGGACATGAACGCGGCGTATTGGAGGGGGAATGCCAGTGTTGCTGATAGCAGTGATAATGGAGGTGAGGGATTTGATGTGATGAAAGAGGCCGACCTCTTATGTAATTACCCTAGAAAATACTTTAACTACTTAACTTTGAACTTGATGAACTCGCTTGAGGTATTGATAATAATATAAATGTACCCAACAGTCACATACATAGTCCTGACCCCACACTAAGATCGAGTCTTGTGTCGTGGGTATCGGAAACTACGAGAGACTTTATGGTCTCACAAATATCTGTGGTTCACGCAAATATTTGTTTGGGTGCGGGGATTGAACCCGCGGCCTCTCGTTTCACAACCGGCGTCTTACCAGCTGCGCCACGGAGGCTGTCTGCTATTCTACCGATGTGCGAAGTCTCATCTCAAACTAGATTTCCGGAACTATAAAATCCAGCTGTAAATAGTAAATGGCCACAGTGTAGTCAGTTTGTTACATTTCTCCTGACCAGGTTTTCCTGAAGACGGTATGCTGCACTCTCCGACCACGGCAGCCATCGGTGGTCTGACGTCACACCGACAGTCTCCCTCCACTAGCCGCCTGAGGACGCATTCTCCTTCCAACTCCACAGGTATTTACAAAGTTAATTTACCTACAATCTATACAATCGGTGTCTTATATCTAAAGCACCATTTACACTTGGAGAGTTTCTCGCGGGGAGAATCGTATGCGAAAATCACTTGACGTAACCGCCATAAGATTATTGTGTTGCGACAATGTTGACACGATATTACTTTTTTATATCCTTACGATAATCGTGTCGGCGAGGCGAGAAACTCTCCTCGTGTAAATTGTTTATACTCGCTTTAGTGAAATTATTATGTAATATTTTTGGAGGTGTGACATTTGATAAACACATGTTGCTGGTGGCAGCCATAATGTTGGCATTTAATTAAGTAGACGGCTGATTTTTCTCTAATAATCCGTGTAATATTGAGACGTAAGGATATAAAAGTATTGAAATTCATTGAGATATTATACTATAGTGGACACTGTAAATAATATGTTTGTAACAAAAATGAACGGTACTGTACTGCTCCATCTGTTTCTGTCTCTGTCACGCCTACGCAGTAACATTATCTTCGCTCTCGCTTCAGTGGGTTCCCGTGTACATACATAATACCTTAATGATTGAAATTGGAGTAAGGACTGTTGTACTTCGTTTTTGTTCCTCGGTGAACAACTGCGGTGGTACAAGTAAATACAATAGATGGTACAAACCTATGTTGTCAATTTGCTACATCAGTTACAGAATAATTAAAGCAGTAAATAAATGTACATAAATGTTAGTAAATGTATAAAATTTCATGCAGGTCGTCTAAGAAGTCATTCACCATCCAACAACAGCGCCACGGACCGCCTCCTCACCAACTCACCATCGACGAGACTGCAGAGCCAATCGCCTTCCAACAACTCCTCTAACAGCAGGATAAAGGGTTCTCCGCTGAGGTAACATTATTTCCTGTTTAAAATTATCTATATTATTATATAAACCTAAGAGTTTGTTTTCATGAACTCGAAAATCTCAAAAACTACTGGTTCGAATTGAAAAAATATATTTGTGTTAGATAGTCAAGGTTTGGTAATGTAGAGCGGATGGATGAAAGGAGACTAACTAAACAAATATACAAGGCGAGTGTGAATGGAAGAGTCGGTAGGGGTCGACCTCACCGAACCTATACGTACACCATCCAAATCGGTGATATCTTCAACAAGGGTCAAAAGTACCCTGAACCGACGGGCATGCATGAAGAGATTGATGAATGTGGATGAAGCGAAAGTAGTATGTCAGGATCGAGCAAAGTGGCGATCTATAGTCTCTGCCTACCCCTATGGGATACAGGCGTGACGATTATGTATGTATGTAATTTATGGAGGAATGCTATTGGGTAGTTTTTATCCCGGAAAAACGTTTTACGCAAGCGACGCTGCGGACAATACAAATTTTAACCGACTTCAAAAAAACGAGGAGGTTCTCCATTCGACTGTGTGTTTTTTTTTAATGAACATTTTTAAGCATAATAATTATTAAGGTATTTGGTATTTTATTCGGTTTTCAAATAGTTTCGTTTTTTTCTTTCAATCTCAGAGGAGGGCAGAGGCCCTTATCCTGCTATAAAATGTATGTAAGCAACATTATTTTACCATTTCATAATTCTTACCCCTAAAGCACATACATACCTTCTTTTTCAGTAGCAATTTGTGTCTTTGCATTTGTCTGTAGAAAATGTGTGTCTGTGTGTGTCTCTCTTAAATCCATCCCATATTTTTCTGTAAGATATTACCTTTAACAAGAAGGCCGCCATTTGTAGTCTTAATTTATGTTCTTTCTGTTGCCTTTGTGTAAAATGAGGTCTAAATGAATAAATTATTGTAAAAAGTATACAATTTGCAGACTTCGAGAAGGTTCTCCGTCGCGGCACATGCACTCCCCGCTTCGCCAGTCGCCGTCGTGTTATGAAGGCGAAAACATGGCGCAACCGAACTCCGTATACGTGCCTAACTATCCGCAGGTTTGTATGACATGAGATCTCTATGTTTCTAGACTTTATTCGTGCCATTGTACTTAAACTCGAAATAATTATCTCTTGAGTACATTAGCTTTAGTTTAGTATCAAAATCAAAATTTGTGAGAGTGGGGTGTGCTGTTTACCTACACTAATTGTGAGAAGGTATTTAGAAAATCCATAGGATAGTGCTAAGTTGCTGATATGTTGAGCTAGGAAATTTAACATAATCAACAGCAACCTTAAAATTGCAATCCAAACTAAATTTTTACTACTTGAAGTTGATTAAATAGAGAATTTATTAACAATAGTTTGCAATGGATAGTATCTATGGAGTGTATGATATCGAACGGGTATGGGATAAACTCTGGTTTCCGAGGACGACATTGAGGATAGAGAGAGGTATAAGTAAAGAAGAAAATCGTGGACAGCTAACCCAACCACCATGTGGGATGCATAGGTTTGAAGAGGGAGTACCTACAGAGTGTGTGTGCAGGTGGAGGGCGGCGGCGCGGCGGACCCGGGCGCGGACGTGGTGGTGCGGCTGGCGCGCGGCGCGGCCGGCTTCGGCTTCCGCATCGTGGGCGGCGTCGAGGACGGCACGCGCGTCGCCGTCGGATACGTCGTGCCCGGTACGTGCACGCACGCACGCGCACGCACTACAACGTACACATACACCGGGCAATGCATACGTGCATGGGCCTACGTCACTCTTCTTGATAGCAATTTTATAGAATCGTACGATGACTAGTTTTACGAAGTATGCAGAAAATCGAAGGCCAGACTTAAATAAAAGCTTTTCGTCACAACGTTTACACACTTTTGAATCTATTACAAGTTCCCAACAATTCACGTTTAAACATTTCTTAATAATTTTTATTAAAAGTAAATGCTTTAATGAACACAATAAACACAACAATTTTTATAACTCAGACTGGTTAATAAAAACTTTCAACTCACAGGAGGTCCAGCCGACGGTCTCCTGCGACAAGGCGACCTCCTCACCTCAGTAGACGGCATACCTTTAGCAGGAGCAACTCACGCCAGAGCAGTCGCGTATGTCTGCCAGGCAGCTACCAGGGGACATGTAAGTGCATTCATTATAATATAGAGGACATTGCGAAAAAATATGTGTATGAAATATATAGAAAATAAAAGCGAGATAGATAATAGTATAACTGCATAGTAGTGACAGAGACAGAAATAGAAATTAGGGTTAGAGAAGCATGGTATCGCAACTTTCTTTTACGAACATACCGTGTGCGGTATACCCTCTAGTGATAGCCTCCGTGGCCCAGTTGGCTCAACACCGATTATGAAACGAGCGGCCGCGGGTTCGATTTCCGCGCCGAGATAAATTGTTTGTGTGAACCACAATTATTTGTTTCGGGTCTGGGTGCTTGTGAGACCGAAAAGTCTCTAGTACCTTTAGATATCCACGATATAAAACTCGATCATAGTATGGGGTCAGATTTATGTATGTGACTGTTGGGTGCATTTATTTATTATTTATTACCGACTGCCTCGTTGGCGTAGTGGTACTACGGTATGATTGCAAAGCTGAGGTCTCGGGTTCGAATCCCGGGTCGGGCAAAGTGATATTGGATTTTTCTATTCATTATTAGCCCGGAGTCAGGAATTTGTGCCCGATATGGCGATAGGCTCGCCCCCTATCACATCGTGGGACGGAATATACAAGGCGAAACGTGGGTGTTCTAGTAGCACCTCTGCCTACCCCTTCTGGGAAAAAGGCGTGTGGTTATGTATGTATGTATGTTATTATTAATTACGATGGAGGTATAGCTGTAGTTTGTGTGCAGGTGACGCTGGGAGTGCGACACAACCGCGCCGACATCCAGCCGCTCGGAGTACCCAACGTGACGCCGCATGCGCACCAACCACTGCTCACGTGAGTATCACATCTTGTTTATTTCTTCACATTTTTCACAAACGCGAAAGCAGATTTTTTAGAATTGCAGTAATAGAATCTATATCTTACTATTTGAACAAATCGCTTTGCTCGTGATAGAACATTTGTAAGGTAATAAAAAATACAATATTACTTATTGTGATACAGTGCGGATCCATCAGCACATCAAATGCAAGGCGCACCCTTTAACATCCTGCACCCCGCGCCCATGTACCCGCCACAGGCACACGTGCAGCCCATGTAAGTACCACTTTTTTAACTTAAAAAGGCCTAGATTGGCCGAATCTAAAATGGCGCCATACTTTAGTAAAATGCTTGTTGATAGTCCAGCCTGCACCCAATTGAGTTACAACTCATTTTTTGCACAAAGCCCCATTTACAAGGGGAGAGTTTAGGGAAGATACGATTATCGTAAGGATATAAAAAAGTCGCATCGTGTAAACATTTGTCATAACACGATAATCTAGCAGTTATGTCATGTGATAATCTTATACGATTCTCGCCGCGAGAAACTCTCCCCGTGTAAATGGTGCTTTATAATTGAGTACTATGAATATGCGTGTTGCAGGTACGGCGTGCAATATGAAGGTGGTGCAAGCGAACCAAGTGCTGGTCGCGGCTGGGCGGTGCCCTATGACGTCACTGTCACGCGCAATGAAGGCGAGGGCTTCGGGTTCGTCGTCATCTCCTCTACCAATAAAGCCACTAGCACCATCGGTAAGTAGTTATATATGCTTTTTTTAAACATAATTTCTTATTCATATAGGATTATTATGTATAGTATTTTATCAGTTCAAAATAGCCCACTGCTGAGCATCAAACACTTCTACAACAGTGTTTGATTGAGAGGGCTCAAATTAGACTTTTTAAAATCATGATAATAGTTTAACATCACGCACTTTAGTGGTGTAAAGACAGGTATTCTGCACACTAAAGAGTTCTTGATAAGATTTTCTAAAGTACGTGAAGTCCGCCAACTCACAGTAGCTCAGCAATCAGCATTGTATATTATGGCCCAAGTTCTCTCATTTAAAGTCGAGGCCTGTGTAATTACAGCGGGACGTACATGGAGAATTTTATGAATGTGTGCATTACATGAACTTAAAAAAAACACGATCCTTTGCAGGTCAGTTGATCCCGCAATCACCCGCGGCCCGCTGCGGCGCCCTGCGCGTGGGCGACACCATCGTGGCCATCAACGGGGCTGCGGTCCGCAACCTGCCGCACCCGGAGCTCGTGGCGCTCATCAAGCGCTCCGGGCCCTCCGTCACGCTCACCGTGCTGCCGCCCGACGCGCCCGACTGACGCCTGCGCCCCGCGCGGGACTCCTCCAAGTGGAGCCTCGTGTCGTGCGATCATCTCTTCTGAACTGGTTAGTCTCTGCCGGATAATTTGTACGAAATTTATACAAAAATTGTAAGAATAGGGTAATGACATATTTTTTAGAAAATAATTTAGATTTCAATGTGCATGGAAATTCAATGGATTGATACTGGGTGATATTGATAAATTTGCATTAATTTAACTCATGTTTGTCATTACAAAAATTAATTCGTAATTTTGTCTATGTTCTTGTTCTACAGCATGTAAAGTCCGGCAACCCGCACTTGACCAGCTTAGTGAACTGTACTAACCCCTCTCAATCGTACTTTCGATTGTAGAGAAGCCCGTGCCCTGCAGCAGGACTTATATGAGCTGGTGCAGATACAGGTTGTATGTTGTTATCTGTGGTGATGACAAACAAGTGGGTTACATTAATGCTAATATGTGAATATTACCCAGTATAGATATTTGTAAATGAAATCATTAAAACATTTGAAATTTATTTTTTAAATCAAAATGTATCTGCACATTGCATTCAAATGAACTCAAGAATTTTGAAAATTTTGACACTATTACAAGTACATAAGATTTTTATAAATACTATTGTCTGTTACGTCTAAAACTCAATCCTAAAGTGATATGAAATAAAATGTCCATTCCTTGTTTTCCGATTCGGAAATATTGTAAATAAATACCGTCTCCAATTAGCATTTTTCAGGGTAGGCAGAGATATACAATTTAAATAATCTTAGTGGCAACCACTCCAATCTCGTCACAGTAAGTACCGTCCTCCTTTGATTAGAAAATATAGCTTTAATAATATAGTATAAGTTTTACTGTAGTGTAGAAAATATTATACCGCTTGTAAGCGGTTTAAGCCAGTAAAATATTTAGATATTAAGGATATTAAATAAAGATGTTTTTAAAACGAGCAGCTGTAGAAATAATTGAGACTGATAGGTTTGAGATGTTATCGCGGTTAAAATCAAATTGTTAACATTAATGTCACATCATATATTTTTCATACATATATTTAATATAGATATCGTCTGCAAAATACACTGGACTCAATTTATGGTAACATAATATATACAAATGATGAAGAAAAATATATGTATGGTTATTAAATATGGATTTGATCTACACAAAGGCAGGTGAATTAGAAAATAGATAGAAGAGACAAAATTCAATTACTTTCTCTTCTGTTTGTAACAAAAGCTTATGATACAAAATGAAACTAGCAGATAAAATTATGGGGAATCATGTATGGTTTCAAAATTTGGAAAACAGTTGTAAGTATTATCTGTTTGTGCAACTACAGTCTCATAGATAATTAAGAACCAAGCTTGTATAATGAAATTAAACTTCCCATGATCTTCCCTCGATTTTCTCGTTTATTGTAAACTACATAATTATCTCAAGGATTGTCTACTTAATGTTTTTATTCTATTGATTGTTAAAAAAATGTAAGGCTGAGTTCATTATTAACAGCTATTTGGTAGCTAAGTATTTTGATAGGTATTTGTTTACTGTTACAAATAATACGAGTATATATGAATGATATATATATATAAGACATGAATATAAGTGAATCATAATTTAACTTGTCTCGAATGAATAATCTCATAGGATAACTTTTGGAATTTTTAATCTAAGAATGTTGATAAATATGAATTTGACAAATAATTTGCGAGTTTTCTAACGTATTTATCATTTTCGATCAGGAATTTGAAAATCATATTGGTACAAATATATTTCGTTAATCATCGGTGTTTATAATATTCCTTCACGAATTATGATTATTATACTTTTTCACCCCACTACCAGATAAAGGTATCATTTATAACACACTAAGTGCTAATTTTTCTTCTCATCCACATACCTACATTATTGCAAAAAGGTGCTTCCTTCCAATATACTTTCACAGTATTGGTAGCTGTGTTTACAACCAATTCATTTTTCATTAGTACATTTTCCGCAAGCATAGAAGTACATAAACCCAAATTTATTAGAGTAAACAATTGCCCAGAATTTCATATACAATAAGGGGAAGCTTTTACCCAACATTGTAACTTATCTGACCTGATGTAATACATAACAGATAACAAAAAATAATCATAATTTATAATTCGTATGTAAATATCTTCCAATTATCAATATTAATGATAAGTTGATTTATTTGTTCAATATTACTTAATACTTTTTATCATATTAGATAATCATATTTTATATTATAGATAAAAATTGTGGCATTCCAAAAATGGAGATAATTTACAAGTTTTATTTGTGAATTTTAGTTATCAATTTATTTCATTATGCAATCAAAATAGAAATTGCGAAATAACTTAATTTTATACGTGATTTCAAACAATTGCAGTTATAAACATTATAATATGGCTTTGAAATTAGGTTATGAGAATGTCATTTATTTTTTTCAACCCATTAGTATGTACAACACATTGTAACATAATTAAATTTTGTGTAAAGAGAAAAAAACTGTAATTTTGTTACAAAATTTTAATGACCTTACAAAATTATGTCATCAAATTGTTTATATGTACAACTCGGTAATGCGCGATTTATTGCTGTGAATCTATTTATCGATAAGAAATGTCGATAACTTATAATCGATTCTTAACATTTTCATACATAAATTATTGTTTCCATTTTTGTAATACCCTACAGGTATTTTAAAAATCTAGATAATAATTGAGAATATATATTGAATGGGTATTTAATGTTCGTATTTATAACCAACGGCTACTTGCTATGTATATGTACGTCTATGTAGAAATGAATCGTTGAAAATGTCCTGATAATATTAAGAAAATAATTTACGTGACCTTAAAATAAACGAAAACAATGTTGATACTACATTTTAGTTTTTTAGAATCGATTAATATTATCGTAAATTAATCGATTTAAGATTCATATCGATATTAATCATGCAATTAATCGCGCATTCCTAACATATAACATATTCCCTATATATTTGTAATATAGTAACTATATTATAGTTTATAATGACTGAAGTGGTATAATATTATTTATTTAAACATAAAAAGATGTTAGCTTTTTCTAGATGGGACCACCGAGATTAAGATGTTACTAGTTATAACTTTGGATGATATTAAAATGAAATTTAGTATTTTAGTGCACAATATTGTATTTTAAATATAGTTTTTGGCCAATTTAAAATATTTAAAAAAATATGGATTTAGTTTTAAGGATATAAGGTTAACAAGATGTGAAAGTTGGACTTAGAATTTCTTTATTTTCGCCCTTAAATTATTTACACTGTACCCAAAGTATCTTATATTGCTGATGAGTAAATTATCAATATATAATCCTACGATTTTAAAAATGTCCTCCAGTCTGTACATTATGTTTTTGTAGCTAATTTGTAACATAATCACAAACTTACATAGGTGTATAGTGGTTAAGGAAAGTTAGCCTACAAAACAGGGGACAAGTATTGTTTCTACTTCACTTGCAGGAAAGAAAGAAGCTGAAGATTGTTAACTTTGAACATAGCTATTATAAAGTCTTTACGGATATTAAAATAAACTAAATTTCATTAAATTTAAAAAATGGGTGTGAATGGCCAAATCTGAAACTGTAATATGGGTGAAGACAACAAAGCATCTCAGTTTTTTTGACAAAAGACTTTGAGTGCATCTTAATGTGGGGTTAGGACAATGTAATTGTTGGGTGTATTTATTTATTTTATATAGGGCGAGAATACATAAGTCCACTTTCTTAACTCCATTCACTAATGTACATAAGAATTAGAAAATGTAATGTTGTATTAGTTTTAATTAATGAAAATGCAATTTATTAGTGCCTTCTGTAAACACGATCTTGCCGCGCCTTAAATATTTATATATTCGAATACCCAAAGATGTATTGACCGGATTTTAACACATAGACTTTAGCACTTATTTACCTTGATTTTATTATTACCTAGATTATAAAATTTAGAGAAATTGAAGAATTGACTAGGAATGTATGTCCATAAGTTTATTTCGCCATGGTATAAATGTATTTTTATAAGTATTTGGAATGTTATTCAAATGTTAAATAAGTTTAATGTAATATATGAATCTTAGTGTTGTAGTGACAAGTCTGAACTTAAACTGTTGTGTAAGCCATGTTTTAGATATTATTGATATGATTCTGTTGGGAGAATGTGTTAAAAAATTATGTCTCAATGTTTGTTACTCAAGAACATGGCATGTTATATGCTGATAGCATAAAAATATTGCATGCATATCATGTGGGGCCAATTGAAGAATCGGTGAAAATTTGTTTTAATGCACTTTGACTATAGTCATCACTGCTCATAAATACTTGGTAAAGTAGGTGTAATAAAATAGCATACAATTATACAAATAGTAAATAATTTTATTTAAGATTTTTTTTTCTTATAAATAAATAGAGAATCTATTTTTGATTGGCTTTTTTTGCCTCTTCCAGTCCTTTTTTATCTTATAACCGAGAATATCAAAACAATATTTATTGGTACAGCAGTTACTGCTCCTGAGAAGTGCAGATTTAATACAATCGACAAGACTGCTTGAAACCAGATCACTGATACCCAATCGCGACAGACTCGCTATGACGGGTTTTACTTATGTACTGTGTAACTATCGCACGACAAATGCACTAGATGGTAACCCAGTGCAATCCAAATAGCATCCACCGACTAGAGATATCGCCGGTCGACACAATTATGCCGGCCTGCTAAATTTACAAGGAGACAGGGGCTCTCCTAGCTCCGGGGAAGGGAACCTTAATATCGCTGCGAGGGGGAACAGCGACAGACAGGATCCAGTTGGTGTACTGGTCTACCCTGCTGTAGACATCGGGGTAGTTGTCAGATCCACATTCCTCGTAGTAGGAGGCGGTTCCGACCACCACCTGTCCGATGATCATGGGCGCGCCGGCGTCACCGAAGCAAGTGCCCACACCGGAGGCCTGGGCGCAGATCACACCTGGAGAAGGGGAAGGTAAGGTGTCAAAACTGTTGCAATAAAATGTATGGAATGCGTACTATGTTTGATATATGAAAATAGACTTTCACTTTGTGAAATAAAGTGCATTTCAGACTAACAACGGATTTAAACGAAAAACTATAGAAAAAGTCTACTGTAATGCGACAATGTCTGATAAATATGATAATGTCTGATAAATAATAAGAGCTATGACATTTGCTAATGTAAAAACGGCATTGCTATATCCAATTTTCTTTTTTAACGCTGTTTTTTCAGCAATAAACAATCCACTGTGTCTTGGTCACTCCAGATAAATATCTTTCGGGTCGATATAGGTATTCCTGCGGACTAATTGATAATGATGGATTAGGTAGGTATCCAAAAAGAAGTCGTAAAATAAAGTATGGAGTAACTTACGGTCAGAGATGGAGACAGATGCGGATCCCGCGTACGCGGCCTGGCATTGAGCCGTGCTGATCTTGTTCTGCTGGATGGTCTTCAAGGTCTCCAGTTGAGCACCACCTTCCTGGAAATTCAAAAAATATATTCAGAATATTATCTTCAAGAAAATTACTATCGAGCACTAGCTTAGAGGTATGGGCTACTTTCGATAACTTTTAGAGCAATAGAGTCCAAGGTAACTTCGTCCAACTTGGTGCATCCTGCTGGCTAGCCAAAGTAGTTCTAATGACCGACTGATGGTGGGATAAGTGTTGACCATCGCAAAAATGTTATGCGAGTAGAAAAAAAAAGATTTATTATATAAGAAATCTTCAAAATCCTTGACCTTAAAATAATAGTTCCCAAATTTGGTCGCTATCCTAACATGCCTTACACAATCAGTGTTGGTAACAGTATCTTTTCACTCGTGGTACAAGCCACAACACGTACATAACATTATAAATACGATTCAAATACTCCCGGTCGTTTATAAAGTATTTAACGTCCGATTAATGGCTCGACAGCTAATTTTGATGCTAGTACGCGACCCTGGGTGATAAACAATGTTGTAACAAGAACTACGCATTGATGCTACGTTTCTTGGGAATTGGGTTTAATTGATGATGTTATGACTGATCGCCTTCTGTTTTTTTAAATACTGGCAAGATAAATTGATTACCAAACACCTAATGGTATTTACGTAGCAGTTTAGCCATCTGCGAGAAATAGATTTAGATTGATATCAACAATCAAAACATTGTCCCGCGGTTCTTGTAATTGCTAATTACTTTTTTTTCTATTAAGCTTAAAAGATTGCCTTGTCATAAGGGCTATATAATTGCCAACGTGATAATTCAACGTGTTACATTTAATTTCACATTTACAGACCATAATTTTATATTGCCTTGACAGGTTTCTTAATTTTTCTGCACTTCGCACTGAGTTGGCAAACTTGCTAACCGTAAAATCACAATAATATACTCACAGCCTCGAATCCCCAGCTGACCACCCTGAGGGAAGTTCCATCGGGGATGTTAGTGCCAGCGGGCGGTAGGAACACCACGTTGACGTTGCTGCTGATGCCGAGGGGAGTCTGAAGGAGGACCACAGCGACGTCGCTCGCCCTGGGGTTGGCCACGTAGTCGGGGTTCTCGAACACCTGGTTGAGGACCACCACAACACCGCCAGAGAGGCTGTTGGTAGAACCAGCACGAGCCTGGAACTGGTTCAGGTTGGCGCCGCTGAAAAGAAAGAGAAAGTTGAAGAGTTTGCTAGGAACACTTGTGAAGTACCTAATCAATGAAGTGTGGGCTTATCTTGGCCAGTAAGGCGCGTGTTAATTGACTAAGTATGAGTACATCACTAAAAAAGGACGGGGTTGTGCCTCCTCGGGATTTGCTCGCGGCAATCACCATCTCTTTAGATCATGTTCGGTTAGTTACCAAAAGACAAAACACACACGTATCTATTATCATCCTCATCTACCCTCCAATGTGTATGTAGATATCTCATTCATCTATCGTGATTTCTCTACCTACGTCATCTTTTTATGTGAAGGTATCCCAAATACTTGTGTTTCTTATGGAACACTTTACAAGAGGTTAATGCCCAAGTCTTCTCAAATTTATTCTCAACTGTAGAGAAAGCTTCCCTGCAGTGGGACGTAGTGCTATATGGAATACAGGACTATTTAAATACTACCAACTAGATTATTTATCACTTACAAGAAGCAGTAGGAGGTGGTGAGCACGTGCCACGAGGAGAGCAGGGAGCCGACGCAGCGCTGTACGGTGAAACCAGGGCCGGGGTAGAAGTAGGTCAGGGCAATCATGAACGGGTACTCCTGGATGGTGGTGTGCTCGCCGCCCACCAGCCGCGTGCCGGGGGCCGCTGAGGCTGTGGTATCAAAAATATATACATATGTGAAAATTGTTAGGTAATTAGGCTCTTGAAAATGTATCTGGTCTAATGGCAGTGTGTATGGGCTCTGAACTGTAAGGTTAATTCCCGGGTCGAGCTACACTATAGGTGAGTTTTTCGGATTTAACAATCTTATATGACTTTCCTGGGCATAGAATTTGTGGCTGGAATGGCGAAGGACTCATTCCCTGTCACATTTTGGAATGAAAATAATCGCAGCACGGTGGGTGCCACTAGAGCCCTGTACTTTGCCTTCACGGAGATTAAGACAAGATCGTATGAGTGGATGTTTGTGTTCATAATAAGTGAATGGCAAACAAACGTCACACAATCCTGAACCTTAGTTTTTTGAAAGATGCATTTTGCTCGTACTATTCCACAACGGCCAAACAGGGAATCATATATTTGTCGCTTACGTATTTGTCTTCCCACTACAATTGCACCCACTTGATTTACGTCTGATTTCGTACACAATTCTCTACGGTAAGTATGTACCTAATGGAGAAATTACAACTAATTTTATTATTTATGTTGTGAGCTATTTACTTTGTAACACTTACTACTAAATTTATTATTTATGCAAAGAAAAAATTAACGAATTATTTAAGAGCATTATACAACAACGAACTTTACATAAAGCCCTGACCTTGTCTCACTAGGTATTAGACTCTTGATATACTAAGACGGTCCTAACTTTCTAACTACAGGTAGTTAGCCCGGAGCTTTTGGCTTTATCATGATCAAATATTCCTAAAGTCTCGTAACTTACATAATAGTTAATCCTATCAAACATGGAGCTTACTATTAAGGTCCATTTTCCCAAATGAAATTCGAGCAGATTATTATGAGAAAAATGTATAGTTAAATTAGATATTTTTATCATGAAATAATTAAATTTATTATTAACTAGCGGCCCGACCCGGTTTGGCACGGGTGCAAACCCTTTTTGAGTCCAGTCCACATCAGGCACATATTATTTCGCGAAAAAAAGTAGCCTATAGGTTGATCCAGGGTATCAGCTACCTCCATACCAAATTTCATCAAAATTGGTCCACCCGTTTGAGTGTGACGAAGTAACAAACACACTAACTTTCGCCTCTATTATATTAGTAGGATGTGTCAATAACCACTCTAGGTAAACAACGAAATTTAATGTAGCCAATCACAATTACTTTGAAATGTAGTGTTGGAAATTTTACCCACGCAATTACGAAAGTTGTATCATATCCTTCAGCCATATGAAGTGAAGTGTTCAACATAACTTCCTAATATATATTTTAACTTTACCAATGAATGAAATGGTAATTGGTAAGGAAAAGCGTCAAACGGTCAAGAGTAATAAAAAGTTCTCAAGAAAAGACCGCATCTTCTATTCAAATGGTGGACAGAGGACCAGATAAAAGTCGCGGAAAACCTGACATCGGATGCATAAGATCGTTGGAAAATCCATGTCCTTCACCAATTTATATCTAAAACTACAAAAAATATTTTGTACATACCGGCAGCCAAAATGGCAAGCACAAAGAACACCACGGGAGATGCCATCGTAACCAACAGATTGATAATATTTTGGTATCGTTACTAATTATATACATGATTGCAATGCGAATTCATTGAGCTAATGAAGTGTCAAATATACAGGCTGTTTGAAAAAAGGACTGTAAGAATACCTAATTGTCAGTCAAATACTATGAATTAAATATTAATTATAAATATAATAGGTAATTTAGGTAGTGCGTGGTGGCCTGTTGGTAACGGACCAGACGCGGCTGCCTACATGTTCACGGTGGTTGCAGGTTCAAATCCCAGGACACACCTCTGACTTTTTGGAGTCATGTGTGTATTGATAGTCAATCACCACGCACTATAACGGTGAAGGAAAACATCGTGAGGAAACCTGCATACCATAGCAATTTGTAAAAAAATCTATGGTATGTAAAAGTCTACCAACCCGTACTAGGCCAGCGTGGTGGACTATATGGCCTAACCACTCTCAATCGTACTCTCGATTGTATAGGAAGCCCGTGCCCTGCAGTGGGTCGTACATGGACTGATACAAAAAAAACATAATAGGTAATTTTACGAGATTAAATAATAGGCTATAGTATACTAGCGTGGTGCCATAGCCAGCGTGGTAGACTATATGGCCTAACCCGTCTCAATCGTACTCTCGGTTGTAGAGGAGGCCCATGCCCAATGGGACGTATTTAGGCTGATTGAGATACAGTATATAGAATTGTAACTGTTCGTATCCTTAATATGCACAACCATAGCCATCAATTGTCTGTTCTGATCCGCACTTATATCTCGAGTAGGATCGGTTTTATTGGTCATATTTTTATAAATATTCATAGGCTTACCTAAAGAAAAAAGAACTGTCGTGACTTTGATCTACACCATCCCTGGTGCCCATGATGTAATAGGTATGTTCCAGAAGTATCATTTAACGTAGCTTGGTCAACGGTCATAACGGTCCAGTTTTTCCTACCTAAGCTCTGCATGACACCGTATTTCACGCCGTCTTCGTGGATAATGTGAGTAGATATAATAATATATCTACTATACATTTTAAACTAACGTTGAGCTACGTATCAAAACATGTGAATAATATTGGTAATTAATTTAGCTTTAACTAGGTTTTCCCCACGTCCCATTTTTGGAACACCATGTATAAACGAAATTGGCGAATAGCAACGGAAATATATGATAATCTGGGACCACTATCATGCACGTACACATTATCTAAACCTGCGCAAAGTAGGGCGATAATAATCATTAATAGTACGTTAATTTTCAATAATCCTCTTTATGTACCCGGCGCGATAGTCTAGACTCTAGAGAATTCGCCGCTCGTTATGCCTAATCTTGTCTCCACATACAAACAAATACTTAAAGTCCAAGTGATAAAATCCCATCGCATAATTCATGTAAAATAGGTTGCTAATGCTATGAATATCTGATTCCGCCCAAATTTCGCGTGACGCCCACCGGGGAATTTCAATTGATAGGTACGCCGGGATAGGATTGTTAGAAAGACCGGTGACGTGAGCGGAGTATGTTTCCTCCCGTTCCGGCCTCCTCCGAGGTAGCAGTAAGGGTGCGTACAGCATAACAGTATACTTGTCCCCTGAAGCTGCCAAGACTGTAGGTGTACCTAAAACCAAACGCTTCCTTTGTTCATAATTATATAAGATATCGCGAAAATCCAAGTCTATAACTCTTCATGACATAATATTAAAATAACATAGACCTACAAAACATAACTCTACAAAGTACAAATCCTTTCAGAGGATCTCAGAGCGCACCCTTTGGATTTTTTTATCTTAAATTTGTGTTGATACTTCATAAAATTTTGTCACATAAGTACCGACTTTAACGGTGTAAGAAAACGGCATGAAGAAACCTGCCAGATTTACAAGTTTTTATGATATGTAAAGTCTGCCAACCTGCTCTATGCCAGTGAGGCCACAGCTGGTCAGCTGTTTTCACTGCACAGTAGACAGCAGGTTGTACCTCTGGCATTGCAGAGCAGCGTTAGCCGTTTACCATCGGCGGGTCGGTAGCTCGTCTGCCTATAACGGCAATAAATAAGGCTTGGACTACGGACCCTAATTAATAGTTCACCAAAAGCGCCTACCCTCTATGTAGAAAAGGCCCATGACCTGCGGACGTACCTGCATAGGCAGATTATCTACATGATTGCACCCCAAAAGTTTCTAATGAAAAATATTTAGAATTGATTTATTTACTGCAGGACCTAGGCCTTCAAGACCACGTTGAAAGAACTACGAAGAAAGATGTGTCCATATTCACACTCCGCAGGTGGGCTGGTGAGCGCAGTATCGGTGCCCTCACTAGTGAATGGTGCGTCACCACAGCTTATTATTATTTGCTACAGCCCTCTTAAACCGCCATTAGAACGGTCTCATGCTTAGTGTTCTGCCTGGTTAATACATTTTGTTAATACTGTCCTCTACTCTCAATAACTGGGAGACAGGGAAGTTTGTAGGTGTTGGATCGTTGAGTCACACTTGAGTCCGACATCGACCGCACCTCTTGATATTATAAAATATTCACTCATCAATCATTATCAAATGATAATTATTGAAAATATCTTGTAAAATCCCACCTGCTTAGTAAAATATGGTGCTATTATATCACATTGTAATTTTTTTCTTGTCGCATCAAATTTAGGTATCAAGCCACCAATCGGTAATCGCGCAAAGTAAATGAAAGTAGATAATTATGGTCACCGACCATCAAAAAATCTATTTGCTTAGTTTGGGTTTTTATACCTTCAGAGTGCAAATGCGATGTAATTGTCCAACAATAACCATAACTCCGAAAATAAATATTCATAATTGAAAAAAAAATTGAATATAAAATCTGGGATTAGATCCTTCGACCACTGTCTCGGTAGTTCGCGCCCGGTTCGCTACCAACAAGCTGCCGCGCATCTCCAATGACCAACGAAGCGATCTAATGTACATAATATAAGCTCAGTGTGTTGAATCTTACTCCGGTCGCTCGGCGTGATGATTAATCGCTTTGATGTATATTAATACTTAACTTTGCTTCACTTAATATTTACTCTAATTGGATATGTACACTAATAATATATATTATAAATACTCCAAAGTCTAAGGTAATATTATTTATAAGTGCATAATTCGAAAATTTCTGTATCCGAAACGCCTAGTCAACCGTTGTAAGACAAATACACGATACTCGAGTATCGTAACGGAAACATTGCAAAACATACAGATCAGGAGCCGTGAACTTATCCATTATAATAACAATTTATGATATTCATTTTATCTTTCAGAATATCTGGCATAAGTACAATTCAACACTAAACTATTAAAATATTTATAAAATCACCTATTCTAATAGGAATACAAACTTTTAGCTGGCAACATAGTGCATTAATGTCAAATCAAATAGAGCTTGGTATGGACCCGAGTTGGACGACTGAATAAATATTCATTTTATTTTACTTTGTTTATTTATTAAGAAGTGTATTGCATGAATGGTATATAACACCTAAACCATTTTAATTATTTTATAATTATTGTCTTATGCATATTCATGAATTCTTTATCTATAGACTAAAATTTTAGCAAATTAAAAGCATAATATTAATTACACAAGTTTCCTTGTAGAGTAGTTCCTTTCTGCCTAGATTCATTTGTATGTTATCCAACATTGATAGTTTACTTCAGTTGTATATATTTTCTAAGAGCTCTTTGTCAAAATAAGATAATTTTACTGTTTATTAAACATAAATAGATATTTTTTTCCTCTATTTGTTGTTATTCTTCACCTAGAGAATGCATTTGGGAACATAAAACCTACAACTATTCAGAACAATATTTATAATGGTTGCATTTAATATAGTTTGATTTTTATTCCCGACATCTTTCCAATAGAGCAATCGTGAAATTCTAGTATCTGTTTTCTTTAAATTCTAGTTTGTAAAAATGGGAAATCAACATGTAAAATGTAAACCATTTTATTTTGATGATAAGGACTTTTGTACTGTAGACGATGAATTTGGTTGTATCCCAATTAAAGAATACCAAAAGACGAGTTCCAAAAAAGGTTTAAGAAACAGGAGAATTATGCGAAAAAAGAAGCATCAGCCGAACGTCAAAGCTACAATATCACACTTTGATTTAAGAAGGATCGGTAGTATGTTAAATGACAAGAAACCATTAATATTAGCATTCATAGCTTTTGATTCTAACCATATTTTAAATAGAAGAAACGTTGTGATTCCGAGCAGTACAATCCGAAACCTTGTGAGAAACCGTCGCGAAAAGTTGCGTCGAGTTTATGTTCAAATTGTTGTCGAGAATGCAGTAAAACTTATGTTTCATATAAATCTAAAAGCTACTAAAATGTATTTTTATTACGTTGCAAAAATAGTGGTGTTTTCCCATTAAAGTGTTTATTTCCTTGACGTGTGACGTTTATTTTAGGGTAAACAAAATAGTATTGTGGCAACACAGTGCAGTGGCGCGCCTTCGTGTAGCAAAGTGTTCAGTTTTCTCGTGTGTCACTGGAAATCAAAGTTTTTATGTTTCTTCTGGAATTATCGCTATAAATCCCCAGTTAATCTTAAAGTGACATTCTTGTGATTATGTGTTGTTATCTTTCGAGTAGCAGAGGCGTATGATAAGGGTAAGATAATACACGACATATTTGCTTGTATTAATCGGGAGATGCAAAAAGTAAACGTACACTTTTCTATAATTTTATTTGTATATAAAGTTTTTAAAACTTTTATATGGTATTAAATGTTCGTGTTTCATGCTATTGTCGATATAATTGACGTGAATATTATGTATTATTCGTGTAACGTCGGTAATAATTTGTGTATGTTAACAAAATCTTTGACATTGTAAGAAGAAAACTCATGTTTTAGTAATGTGCGGCGTATCTATACGCTGTGCGCTGTTCTAATATATTATATTCTTGTGAGAATCAAATTATAATCTTATTAGAATATCCAATAGTCCCATACGTGGCACATTTTTCGTCTACCCACAACTTTTTGAAATATTCCTCATGTTTCAAATTTTCCAGAAATCTTATGCAGATTTACTTGGTTATATTCAATGATATTAAAAGTGAATAGATTAAGCATTTAAAATTGAAAAAAGTAATTCTAATCCTTGTAAAAAGTTGTAAAGAAATTGTTATCTGACCCTCTTGTGACTACAGTGCCTAATTATATCCATAATTTGACAGGTTGTTGATATGCAAGTTATTGAAAACTGGTAACCATACTTAAACAAACTAAATGGACACACTATGGATTTCTAATTCATAGAAATGTGTTAATTCCTTTGATAATTCTTAAAAGGCGGTATTTTGAAATAATTTATTTACTTAGTCTGAAATACCATATTTGAACCATCAAAACTTACATATATTATATTGTTTCATGCGCTAAACTAAAATGTTTAAAATTAATAGAAGTGTTTGTTAAATCAATATTATGTGGAGGTAAATTTTAATAATCTGGTTGTTAATAACTACAAACGTTTTATTTTTATACTTGAATTTATGTACAACTATTACAAGAATAGGTAATTGAAATGCCCTTCAGCATGCCAATAATTACAATATTGTTTTTGTAACAATGGGGGTAGTACAATAGTTAATTAAATCAGCGGAAAATTATTGGAGCTTGTAAGTATAATAACTTGTTACTAACAGAGATATTCAAGTAATTTTTATTGAATATTTGAAATGTAAAATATAAGGAATATTTTACATTTGTTGAAATCAAAACCAAATATTTATTAGACAAAATCTTCTCAAACTGCCATCCCGTGCTTTAGGCTGAGATTATTGAAGGCTAAAAACTACTTAATCATTTCTAAATCATTGTTTTTGTCTCTTTAACCTAGTTTCTGGAATGTCCATACATTACAGAAACTATGGAATGGGTATGGTAATGGGTCCATACCCATTACGACCTTGATATTCCTAAATGTATTGAAGCACATGCAATGATTAAAAAGCAGGTGCTTTTCCAATTCTCAAACGTAAAATCCTGCACATGTAAAATCATATTTCATTGAGAATCTGACCTATAAGTATTTATATCTTACTGTATAACATTAGCACTTGCAGCTTATGATGCGTTGAATCCTTATGTAAGCGTTTAATACCAATTTGTTGATCACAACACACCACAGTTATTGGGTAACAGATTCCAGTGGACATCGTAACGTGTATGAGATAATAATTTAATGCGTTCAGAATCCGTACAGATCTACTTCTCCTTTAAGGTATAACATGTGCATTTCCCACCATGTATCTATATTAAAAGTTATTCTTTAGTGTCAAAAAAATTTATTCGATAAAATTCTGAGATCGGTTTGGACATTGGTAAATAACAAAAGAATTGTTTGAATTGGCAATATTTGCTTAATTTATCAACCTCTATATTCTTGCCCAAAATGTTATTATAAAAAATACTATATACATTACTTTTATAAATAGTAAACAAAGATAAATTCTATTTGAATAATAAACATTGCATAATGGTCAGTTATTGTTAGCTGAACGGTAACAATTGTAGATAGTCTGCATGGATATCAGCGCTAACATGTCCAATCACCGCTAATCACTACACAACGGTCCAGACTCCCACACAAAGCTAATTGGCCTCAACTGGTCTCGCTTGTGCACTACTTTGTTTTATTGTCACATAAAGTCATAATGTTTTTACATAGTATTTTAGTATGCAAATATATCCCAGAAGTTCTTATAGTGGACTTCCTATGGCTTAAGAGAGAGGGAGATAATGGTTTATAGTGTAAGGTGTGAAAACTGAAATCAACATAATAATTTATGATTTTATCAATGTGAATATATTTTGAAGATTTTAATATAACTAGAGATGTCAGTGTATGCTGAAAGATCTGCACAAGAATCTCAAATTGAGTTAATTTAACTTGTACTACTCAAGCATGGTTGACCAGGTCTAAAGTGTTCTCAATCATAGAGGTAAGTTGTGCTCAGCAATGTGACATAAGATACGGATTGTGTGTGGTAGTCTGTTGGTAAACGGACTAAACGCAGCTGCCAATATGTTCACATTGTTGCAGATTCAAATCCTAGGGCATACCTCTGACTTTTTGGAGTCATCTGGGTATTGATAGTTAATCACCACACACTATAACTGAAGGAAAACATCGTGAGGAAACCTGCATACCATAGTGATTTGCAAGAATTTCTATGGTAGGTAAAGTCCGCAACCCGCAACAGGCCTGCGTGGTGGACTATATGGCCTAACCACTCTCAATCGTACTCTCGATTGTGGAAGAGGCTTGTGTCCTGCAGAGGGACGTATCTGGGCTGATATAATATATGGGCTGATATATTTTTTACAGTGGGGTAATAAAACAAGTTATTAAGCACATACAAACATTGACAGTATTTACTTTGAGGTATCATTAGCATGTTTGATGTCCATTTCAAGTGTTCTACTTTTATGTTTGCTACAAATAAAAAAGAAACATCAATGAGCCATCTAGTATAGGCCTTTTTTTATATAGACACTTGTCACACCTCATTGATTCACTGATTGTGATGGACTGTGGACCTACGAGTAATCTTGAATGCGAAACCTGATACAGTCAAACTAAAGCCAGTTTTTGTTTTTTTTATTCATGTAACTTTAATTCCCTTTCGATCATAAAAAAGGGTGTTAGAATAATGTCTGGTTTTTTTACTGGCTCGACAAAGCAACTGCAATGCATCTGATGGTGTGCAATGCAATCTAAATGCAAAAAAATTATAATTGGCCTTCTGTTACATATTGTTTTAATTTACTTCTTGTGTTAGCTGTAGGGACTGCCTCGGTGGCGTAGTTGTACTACGGTATGATTTTAAAGCTGAGGTCTCGGGTTCGAATCAGGGTCGGGCAAACTTATATTGGATTTTTCTGTTCATTATCAGCCTGGAGTCAGGAATTTGTGCCTGATATGGCGATAGCCTCACCCTATCACATCATGGGACGGAACACATAAAGCGAAACGTGGGTGTCCTAGTTGCACGACTGCGTGATGTTTGTGTATGTATATGCTAGCTGTAACTGAATGGTGAAATAAAATAAAATAAAATTATAGTATTTCTCCACCACTATTGGTGTTACTAAACGACTGTGCTATTGTGTATTATACTGTATTGTGTATTATGCCTCCTTGCTGATGACTGAACTCGTCTATATTCGTAAGTTCGATTGCGAGAAGTTGGTGGACTTCATACCTTTAATCATAAAAAATCCTGATAAGGTCTCTATGGTATGTAAGTTTCCTCGCGATGTTTTCCTTCACCGTTAAAGTGCGAGGTGACTATCAATACACACGTGATTCTGGAAATGCTACATAATAGCCTACAACTGTATAAATAAATACACCCAACAGTCACATACATAGTCCTGACCCCACATTAAGATCAATTAAGTCTTGTGTCGTGGGTATCAGACACTACGAGAGACTTTTCGGTCTCACAAACACCCAGACCCGAGACAAATACTTGTGGGCCTCACAAACACTTGTCTCGGTGCGGGGATCGAACCCGCGGCCTCTCGTTTCACAGGCGGTGTCTAACCAACAGCGCCACGGAGGCTGTCTGCATGTATACTACATAAAAAAGCCGACTGAAATCAAGTTTACTTAAATCTCTTGCGAAAGTGGTCCGTTCCACGCCGGTACGAGCGTAATAAAGTCGAGACGTCCCGAGATGGGAGGCGTAGTTAATTAGCGTCGGCCGTCGCGGCCCAACTTATTCGTTGGGGCGAGAGCTCCGGGCCAATTTGCGACTCGTCATTTGTATCGTGAATGGGTAACTTTATAACAAGCGTGTTGATGCGCCTTTAGCGTGCTGTTTCTTATTGGCTTGACAGCCAGTGCGTTATTGGGTAGTTGGTTATTTATAAAAATGAAAATTGATATTTTATTGTTAGTGGGGTAGTATAACAATAAAATTGGTAGTAGGTAGACAGGATATTCGTATCTGTCAGGTACTGACCACCGTACACGATGGTGGAAAATCCGCCATGATGAGACATGCGAGGGTATCGCGGGTCGGGTTCACTATATATATTCAGGTATAATCAGGCCGGTATAATCGTGTCGACCTACAAGATATCACTATCTCACGTAGTTTAATCTAGACTGCGCTGTATTTACCACCAGGCGCAGTGTAGACATTTTTTGATTCAATATTAAAAAGATTGGCACGGCATGTTAACAAGCCCAAGAAACTGAAGATTTACAAACTCGTATAATGTGAAAAAATACGATGAACTAACGACATATTCCGATCAAAACTTTGCATCACTGTATTGTATTGTATTGTATCAGCCCATATACGACCCACTGCAAGGCACGGGCCTCCTCTACAATCGAGAGTACGATTGAGAGTGGTTAGGCCATATAGTCCACCACGCTTGCCTAGTGCGGGTTGGCGGAATGTCGCATCACTGTGCAAGACGCAATATGTAAAACTGATAGTGTCGCGTCGTGAATGGCGAGCTCTAGTCAGTAACGAGTAACGAGTGTGTTGATGCATCTTTATTATTTAATGAACATTGTCCGCGAGCCGCGAGTTGTTTGTGATGCGATACGCGCGCACTCGGACCATGTTACATCTTTATTATATTGGCTGGTAATTATGTCTCAATGTTATATATTTTATTATGTTGACTGTTATCATTTGAGTGTTAGGTTATGCTGGAGATGTTTGGCGAAATGTTATGAAATTATGTGATAATTTTAGTATACATAAGATAACGATTGCTATTGTAGGTAAATTATGGTTTCATGCAAATTCCTGTTTGGGAGAATGTTATAATATGGGAATTAGTGAACAGATAAAAAAAGCGATTATAACCAAAATCGCTATTATTTCGAAATTTCAGTAAAATACATACTTGTAAAATGTATTTTGTAGCGTAGTTTTGACGTAAATAAATATATTTTTAAAGAGGAGTGAAATACAAATCAGCGGATAAAGGACGGGAGAAAGAAATGATTGGGTTTCCGTAAATCTCGTCAAACAAAATACGGAAGCAAAACGGCACTTTGTTAGTTTTCTGTGAGAATGTGGTACCGCTCTAGTCGAGTCGGCTCATTATTACGCTGTCTCTTCAGCCACATGAAGTCCACTGCTGAATAGGCCTCCCCCATGAATCGCCACATAGACCTGTAAAGTGGCCTGCATCCAGCGACCTTAACCTTCGGCAAAAAACCCCTCATAATTACTAGTCCATAATAAGTACAATGTTACTCTATCACTTTTTGAAAATCTTATTATCTAAACGTAACACACAAACAAACAGCAAAGCTTCACATCAGTTTTCTAATACTATCCTAATGGCCGCCCCAAACGTAACGATATAATTGTGCATGCCTGAGTTTGCACCAGTATACTGAAACGTATGTGGGCAAATAACTGCACAAACTTCGCTCCAATTTTCGATTGGAGACTGGTGCAAACTCGCGTTTGCGCAAACGCAGCTGAATGTGTGTGGCAGGCTTTATACATTCCCGATCAATCACTCTGGCTCTAAACCGGCAGTTAACTAAACAATACCATTAATTAGCACGTTAAAATCAGTTGTGAAATAATTGGTGTGTTTGGGTGAGTTGCGGAACAAATGTACATTGTGTTTGCGGACGCTCATAATTGGACGCTGTGAGCTAAGTACATGTAATTGAACGTTTATTGATGCCACTGTCTTAACTGCGTGCAGCTAGTTATTTTGTGTATATGAATAGTTTTTAGTTTTCCAAGCGGAAAGCGCAGCGTGGGACCTACTAGGTGGTCAGACGACCCGGTAAAGGTCGCGGGACGTCGCTGGATGCAGGCTGGCTCCAACAGGTCAATGTGGAAATCATTGGGAGAGGCCTATGTTCAGCCGCGGACTTCCTTTTTCTGATGGATTGGATTGGAATAGTTTTGTAGATGCTGCAGTAAGTTTCATAGATTTTTGTGACCAAACCATGGAGTTGACTATATTTCGCTATAGACGTGGTTGAAAATATGGATAATGATAAAGTTTATAATGCAATTTTGACACATATGTTATACGTAATTAAACAACCGTTCACTTTAGAAACTGATTTATTACAGATTTTCGTTAACTTTTTAATTTTATAAATTGGCGGGAAAGGGTCATAGAGCACGGGTGACCATAGACACATCAACACATTTACTTCTACAATTAAAGCTACATGCATTTTAAAAACTTTATTCTCTCCTTCACACCATATTCACATTATATCTATGAATATTGTTCATATGATAATTCAGTACTGGTTTTCGTACGTCTGTTATCTGACAATTATTTCCGCCACGCAATTTATAATTGTCGCCAAATATTTTTGTATTTGTATGAAACATTGAGTGCCTAATTACGTGTTTTGATGTAGTTCTAAATATATGTCTGTTAAAACAATATTACTATTGAATATAGATTATAAATACCTTCTACCTGCATTATCTCATACCTAAGTAAGGTTAATTTTATTCAAGTTGAAAAGGATTTGATTTCTTGTTTGCTGGACCAATGCAATAAAAAATTAGCATAACATAAAATACATACATAAAATCACATCTTTTACCCAGGAGGGGTAGGCAGAGGTTCTACCAGGAACCACCACATTCCGCCTTGTGTGTTCCGCCCCATTATGTGATAGGGGGCGAGCCTATCGCCAATATCACTGTCCGACCCGGGATTCGAACCCAAGGCCTCAGATTTGTAATCATACATACGACTGCGCCACCGAGGCTATGTAGCATACCTATATATTATTATCAGTAAATAAGAATATTGCATAGTCAATTGCAGAACAATTTATTTAACAAGTAGTGGGTTGTACAGCGCAGGTACTCGAGTTACCGACCACGCGCGAGGATGCAGTGGGTCGGCCCCCCGCCCGCTCAGGGCCGGCTGAAGGTCGCTATGCACTCGTATTATGTTCATTTATGTAAGGTGTAGGATAAATAGATAAATAATGTAGAATAGAAGGACGATTTTTTTTAATGGCTTGTTTAATAGGGTTAATGGTTTCTTAGATTTACGCGAATGTTATAAGTACATTGAAATAAAACTATTTTTTACGGATTTTACCCGATAAAATCCGTAAAATATAGTCGTCTTCTTAAAACTTCCCTATTCTTCCTTCATTATGGCTATTTCTTCATATAGAGTCTTGTAAAGTATTACTTCGGAAGATCCATCATCACGCAGAGAAAAATATCTGTAGTGACTGTAACTCAGACGACTATTTACGACGCCATTACAAAGTCAATTTCTTATATTAGCATCGCGTATCGTGCCACACTGAATAATTCACTTAACGATATTCTATAAACGCATCACGATCTTGTCTCGCCTCTTCTAGACTTTTATGAGTATAATAGTATCGGAAATGTAGAAGAAAGAACAATATTGCGACAGCCGACAGGTATAGGATGGTGCTCGCGGTATTAAGGAAAGAAAAGAAAAAAAATAATTTACTTGTGGTAGGTCTCTCATATGTAAGAGGTCGCCTGGGTAGGTACCACCGCAATGTCTATTTCTCCTGTCAAATAGCTGTGTAAATGCACTCTTGTGTGCCGATTTGAAGGTCATTGTAGCCAGAGTAACTACTGGACATAATGAGACTTAATATCTCAGAATGGCGAGCGCAGTGGAATGCTAAGCAATGCTTTGTAATTCATAGTGTTGTTTGGTTTTTGACAGTCCATGAGCGGTCGTATCGCTTAACATCAGGCGAATGGCATGCTCGTCTCGCCATTTAACGCAATAAAAAAAAATCAAGGAAATATAATAATGACGTATTCATTCAATGGAAGAAGCAGGATAAAATCCTTGGAAACAATATATGTGAAGTCTCTGGTTTTCTAAGACACAGGTTATATCCTAGTTTAGGAACCAGCGATCTATAAAAATGAATGATGGATTTTTAATAAAGAAATTATTATTGTAATGACGACACAAGATGGCCATTGGCATCTTCAGTCTTTCCAGCTAAGCATGAAAAGCAGGTCGCGGGACTCCTTGGATGCAGGCTGCCCCCAACAGGTCACTGTGGAAATCATTGGGAGAGGCCTATGTTCAGCAGTGGACTTCCTTTGGATGATGGATTGGATTGGATGAAAAGCAGTTTGCACGGCTGGCATATTTTTCAAATGCATACATAAACACACGTCTTTTTCCCAGAAGGGGTAGGCAGAGGTGCTACCAGAACACCCACATTTCGCCTTGTAAATTCCGTTCCACGATGTGATAGGGGGCGAGCCTATCGCCATATCGGGCACAAATTCCTGACTCCGGGCTGATAATGAATAGAAAAATCCAATATCATTTTTCAAATGGAAACAGATAAAAAAGTCTGGTCAGCTTGCGGCTTTCGGGTCCACATTGTTAGTACAGAAAATTATCTCCAAATTACTATTTCTCTTAATCTACACCACCTAAATTCGCATAATCGTGTTGACAAACCTTTTTACGCAGATAAGTTATCAAGATGAAGTTGTTAGAACAGTGTTAGAACAGTATCGCGTAACGAGCACATGTTGTGTGCTGGTGTGTGAATGAGGACAATAATAGACGTCCTTGGAGACGCCTAGCGTCTGGAGGTACCTTTGCACAGGAATTACTGAGATAAGAATTTATACGTAAGGATATTATGAAATTACTTTTTTTGTGTTTATAAAAGGCTATTAAAGTTTTGAATGTAATAATAAAGCATTGTTTCGTATTAGGTTTTGTGCTGTGTATGCAAAAAAGATGTGCATGCATACATTCTAAAATTGGTCCAAATCTGTTGATCAAATGTTTGCCTATTGGGGGAACGAATACGTAATGTATCTCCGACGCTGAAAGTTGCTTAGTTAGTAAAAAATACTACATTGATGGTAAAAATGCTTATCTTAACGATTCATGTTCATGCCCTATGGTGTTGCAGATGTTCATGGGCGGCGGTGATCACTTACCATCAGGTGAGACGTATGCCTGTTTGCCCCCTATAATATAAAAACAATAGTAAGAATAGTTGTAAAATCATAAGCTATGTTATATCAAGCTGTTTCTTCCGCCATAAGAAGTCCACTGCTGAACATATGCCTTCCTCAATATCAAGCTGTAAATAAACCAAATGTAAAGCCATTGATAAGGTCCCTAATGATTTATGATTCACTTTTCTGGTTTCATTCAAGTCGGTATATTTTTGGACCGACGAAAGTTTACCATCATGATCGTAGACTCTATTTGACTGCTCTTACCATGATGTACCATGGTCTCTTTGTCGCGAAGGTTTCTGAAGCGGGTTCAAGACCCCTGAAAATTGTTGAATGACGACAGGCACTAAGGATCTTGATATTTTTATCATCGACTGTAATCATTCTTCATCTATATTTCTCATCCGTGTCATTTACAACTGCCTCGGTGGCGTTGTTGTACTACTGTATGATTACAAAGCTGACGTTTCGGGTTCGCAACCCGGTTGGGCAGTAATATTGGATTTTTCTATTAATTATCAGCTCGGAGTCAGGAATTTGTGCCCGATATGGCGATAGACGGAACACATAAGGCGAAACGTGGGTATCCTGGTTGCACCTCTGCCTACCCCTTCTGGGAAAAAGGTGTGATGTTTATGTATGTATGTGTTATTTACATACCTAATACTTAGCTAAGGGTTTATACTGACACATGTCCAATATGTTCGCTGCAGTATAAGTATTTATTATAATGAGTAATGAATACTTTTAGGATCACTTACATCAGCGAGTATAGGTCATGCACAGTTAGCCGAGGTTAGTATCTCCATTGTGCGATGCGCATTATATTTTTAACAAAGATAAAACTGTGTTGTCTCGTTTGTGAAGGCAGAAACAAAGCGGCAGATGCTGCGATCTATACATTATTATTTCGATGACAATACTATTTGATATTGTAAGACACAGTGGCGAAGGGTGATTTTTTTAAAAAGGGAAGCCGAAGCTCAATATGCGAAATAAGTGTGTTTATACCAACTGGTCCTACATAGGGAAGACAATGCGACTGATACTTGATAGTAAACATAGTGCAGTCCGGATTAAGTAGATCAACTTATCGTGAGATGCTTCAGAGAATTAGCCCGAAACGCGACACATGTACATAATATGTACGTGTATCCTTATATCCGGACGTTTGCGAATATCCAACCGCCAGCAAATTATTCCTCCGACAATCTCACTCACCAAACGAAACGATTGCGTTTCGTATGATAGCATCTACGTACTGCGGTCGTCAATTATATTTTAATATTTCCAATATACGAAAGTTGCAATGTCATCATGAGAAAATTAAAAATGTATATTTTTAAACCGCACGTGAATATAAGATTAATAAAGAAAAATTAATGATCTAGATACAATGTTAACAAGTACGTTAGCCGTGCTTTTATTAGTTGTATTATTAGTAGTCGAGCACTTCCTAAAATCTAAACAGTAACGTTATTTCCGAAATTGACAATCTAAACATGTACGTCCCTCACGATTATTAATTTCCATTACAACATAATAATACTATTAATATTTATGTACATTTTGTAATTTAAAACATTAAAAACTAAATGCGTGAACCAGCTAATACGCGTATACTGTCAAAATGTTAATACAACACTTATAAATGCAGTGATATCTACACAAATACACACATAAACACACAAAATGCTGAAGAGTCGCAGCATGCCTCCTGCTTTTTTAACGGAAATTGAACCTTAAATTATTATAAGTTTAAGGTACAATTTTGCGTGATTTGTTGCAAACTACACAACCATGTCACACCAATGCGTAACATGCAGCCGACGCGGGCGGTCGGCGCACGGGCCGCGCCATTGTTATTCAATAAGCCGAACAATTTTGGCAGTAATTCGCCAGAGGTCGCAACGCGGCGCAATCTAATTACGTGTTTGCTATGCGCCTCCGCAGTAATATTTACCTATGTGGCCGACAGATGTCGTCGAATAAAATGAGTTTAGATATTACATAAATAATTTTGAAAAATTTGCTTGTTTTTAGTGTAATGATAAATTACAAAAGGTAAGCCGCAGGGAATCGAGTTATGTGGAGCCTTCGCCACTGGTAAGACAACTCTTTTATATCATGCTAATCGTCTCGCCTGTAACCCATAGGGGTAGGCAGAGACTATGGATCGCCACTTTGCTCGATCCTGAAATACTTCTTTCGCTTAGTTCACTTTCATCAATCTATTCATGCATTATCGTCGGTTTAGGGAACTTTTGACTTGACCCTTGTTGAGAATATTATCTATTTGGATGGTATAAGTTGGGTGAGGTCGACCCGTACCGAGTACCGACTCTTCCATCCACACTTGCCTTGTATATATATTTTATATCAGTCTATATATTTACAGCCATAAATACACAGGAATGTATCCTCAGATCATAAACAATGCTATTTGACTGATAGTATTTATTTTCAAGGTTTGGTCGGGTTTCTATCTTAGGGTAGGTTTTGTAAATATATTTGTGTTATCGGTTATGTCAGAAAGCGTTAAACGAAAAACATCAAGTCCGTCTTTATACAGTTTGGTATATAAAGCATATACTTAAATAAAATAAAAAACAATTTATGGGGAAATTCACAAGTTAGGTTTGAAATCATGACAACTAATTGACATTATTTTTTTTATAGTTGTAGCGTTGTAGGCTGTTGGTAACGGAGCAGACGCGACTACCAACATGTTCACGGTGGTCGCGGGTTCAAATGCTAGGGCACACATCTAAGTTTTCGGAGCTATGTGTGTATTGATAGTCAATCACTACGTACTATAAAGATGAAGGAAAACGTCGTGAGGAAACCTGCATACCGTAGCGATTTTAAAGAATTTGTACGATATGTGAGGTCCGCCAAACCAACGCACTAAGTCAGCGTGGTGGACTATATGGCCTAACCCCTCGCAATCATACTCTCCATTGTAGAGGAAGCCCGTGCCCTGCTATATGACGTATATGGGCTGATGCAAATATAAACAAATAAATTAAAAATAATGTATATGCAAAATCTTGCAAATCTAAATTGTTATTATTTCATAACAATTAATTGACATTACTTTTTATGTTATGTATTACTTATAAGGTTGGCGTCGCCCTGTATCATTGCCGAACGGTAGCCGCGTTCGAGACATTAAAGCAAAAATTACGTAAAAATATGATGTAAACAATGTTTGTAGGTTAACGTCGGCGCGGCCTCCGACGGCGCGAGTGCCGGCCGAGAAACCAAAGGTCACGGTTCATTCCCGCGGGGACGTGTCTCAATTTTGGAAATACTATTATTGTATACTATAGAGTTAATACTTTATAGTAAGTCGTTGGTTGCAACCAGTGATGCATTTTATGTGAGCTGTTGGTTTTATTTGTACCTTGATAGTAAATAAATACGCCCAACAGTCACATACATAGTGACACCACACTAAGATCGAATCTTGTGACGTGGGTATCAGGAACTACGGGAGACTTTTCGGTGTCACAAACACCCATACTCGATAAAAATTGGGGTGCACACAAACATTTGTCTCGGTGCGGGAATCGAACTCGCGGTCACTCGTTTCACGGCGTCTAACCAACTGCGCCACGGAGGCTGTTGATCAATTGGCTATATTAGCATGTATCTATGTGCATATACATGTATGTATGTTGGCTATGTATCAATTAATATCGAAGTCTCTCTGTAACGTTTCATATACTCATTACTCCCACTGTTGGACATGGGTTTTATTTGTTATAGAAAGGGATAAGGTGTAAGTTTCCCACACTAGAATGAAGGTTGGTGTACCGTATTTAACATACTTGTAAGAAATATTGTGAAAAACTTTCAGGTATGCAAATTTCTATACGGTCCTTTGCCTCAATAAACAGAAATAATTAACTTAATAAATAAATAAAAAGAAGCATTTAATTTCGCGAAATTTGAAGTGTGTGCGTTAAGCTCGAAGCGGCAATTCTCGTCTCGACCAGGTTGTCCAGTTATTGGAAAAACATGGGATAGTCTGTCGGTGATCGCAGATGATAGTTCAATCTACAGGTGATTTTGTAATTATCACTAGGTATAGTAGGTAACCGTCAAATTAATATAAAAGTGCCTTTAAAACACGATAGCATGACCTGAAAAGCATTTTGTAATTATTATTTTTTAGAACCGCCAAATAATACGTTAATTGAGTGATTGAGTCGTGTTTTCAAAAATCGAGACAACTTTATGAGCTGGCGGCAGAGGGACAATATAGAAATTAGGACTATCCTTGAAATAAATCTAGTTTTTACGTTGGATTTTTACATTTAGCATTAGCGTGAGTGCTAGAGTCTTACCCGTGACCACTAAAGCCGTAAATTGATCGAAACGCCGGGGCGTTCATAAATTTAAAATGAAACCCAATCCGCAATAAAAAATAGTTCTTATTTCAATGTGTAACATACGCGTAATATCTAAAAAACCATTAGGACTATCCTGATGGAAACGAGACGTGTGGCTACTGTGTCGACAGTCCGCACCGCTTCCAATTAGGTTATTATTACTCTCTTTCATTACGAGAAATGGGGATAAAAATAATTTATGCCAGGTTCAATAGCTAACAGCTTCTTCCAAGAAATGTTGGTCGTTGATTTCATAGAAGTGTTTTTATTCCGAAGTTTACGTGGAGCAAAATAAACAGTTTACTCTCGCGACGGAAAACATTTCTAAACGCCGCAGGAATGTCTTTTGATCTCTGTATTCTTATCTTAGCATTTTCAACGTAACGTGTCCTGTCATTATATCCGCCATATGAGATGGTGCTTCCGTCGTGTGTGATAAGAGAGAAAGTTATTACTGTATGAGGAAGAAATGCAATAATGGCGAAATGTTTTGCTGAGTCGAAATGACACAAAAGTTGTTTTGTTGATCTAGGAACAAATTTTAAGATTTCCAGTTCACAGTTCGACTGTTAATGTAAATATGTACTATCTTTTTCACAGAAATATATGTATATAGATATACGTATAGATTACTATGTTTCATAAAGATTAACTATAGTATGCCTGAAAGAAATCGCCTAGTGTGATAAGGCCGCCTCTTGTACTATATTATTAATTATTATGCAATTTCTTTCTGTAATTGTTTCTCTAAAGTGCAATAAATGATTCAATAAATAAATATGCCAATATTTATCAAAGTAACAGTGAAGTGATGAACGCAGTAAGACAAAATTAATTTTGGTCCTTCGAGCCAGATTGTGCTTTTTGAAGTAAAACTTCTTTAGGCGCGCTTGACTTGGGAAGTAAACTGGTAAATGTGTGACGAGAGCGTTACGGAAGTCGTGTGACACGGCGAGGCCAATGGTAGTTGAAAATTGTCAAAGGAGATCAGTCGATTTGGTCCAAGTACGGACAAGAAATTCATGATGACTAAAAAATCAGGCGTATTTTTTTATGTTTATTTTTTCACTTTATTTTCACCCTACACCATTGGAATAAGATTTATAAGATGAATAAGAATACATAAAAAAATTCTGCCATTTTTAAAGTGATAAAACATAAGTAGGGTAAAGTTTACATGTTTATGCCATATTTAATGGTATATAATTATATTTATATCGATATAGAAAGGCTGACTTTCTCACTTCATTATTTATGGTTTAAAATGACCTGAATGAAACACGCGGCTCACACGATGGTAAGTGGTCATATGTCAGCACAACTAAGTATTCAGAGCGAGTTACCTGAGTTGTAAAAACCCTTTTAACCCGTTCCCTGTATAATGAGTTTTTGGGGACTACACCGTAGCTACCTGCATGTACCAGAATGCTTGAATAATGTATATTTTTGCTGACCCATATAGAGAGTAAGGTGTTAAAATAGTTGTTTTGTTTTATGTATAAGTCGTTTGGTAATCAATTCGTTCAGTCTAGAAGAAACTAGCACTAGAATCATCCACTTGATCAAATTTTGAATTAGTAAATGCGTAACTAACACATTTAAATAAAACGAATTCTTATGGATTTTATCGCGAATTTGATTTAATTTTTTAACTTTTCGACGTTTCCATCACTTAACAGCTTTCATGGTCACAGGGTGAACCGAAATTTTTTAAAATTAAATCAAATTCGCGATGAAATCCGTAAGAATTCGTTTTATTTCAATGTGTACCTTTCACGTGATTCTAAGAAACCAGTATGCGTAACTTACAATTTAGAAATCAATAGTTTTTGATATGGGACATCTGATTCAAATGTACCGGTGGATGGTGGACCAAATGAACCAATATGTTCTTATAGATTCGTGTAGATATAAGAGCTATATTAACTCCCACACGTTCGTCTACAAACAAACCTAATTATAATAATTTCTGCTCGATTCCCGGGAAATTGTTAAGCGGCACTCGATTAGATCGCATTAATTGGAAATTAAACGGATAAGCGATATTAGAAAATGGATTAGGTATAATAGAAATTGATTTTTATTATTAAATAAATCTTTCTTTCTTTCTAAAAGTAAGTCTGAACACATTTGGACCGAACTGAACTCAATTAAGACCGAAGTGCCAAATTTGAGATCGTGGGATTATGCACAGGGCACACACTATATTCTTTTTAAGTTACTTGACAGCCTCCGTGGCGCAGTTGGCTAGACACCGACTGTAAAACGAGAGGCCTCAGGTTCGATCCCCGCACCGAGACAAAGACAACAAGAACCGAGGGTTTATGTGAACGTGTGTGTTTGTGTGAATGTGTGTGTTTGGGTGTTTGTGAGACCGAAAAGCCTCTCGTAGTGCCTGATACCCACGACACAAGACTCGATCTTAGTGTGGGGTCAGGACTATGTATGTGACGGTTGGGTGTATTTATTTTATTTGTTATGTATTTACAGCTTGCTTTAATAGTAAAGATAAACATTTCGAGGAAATTCTCGAGAATCTGCCATAACTTTAAAGATATGTGAAGTTTACCAACCTTATTACGCCAGCGTGGAGAATAGAGCGTTGATGTCAGCCTGCCGGTCATAAAGTTATAACCCAAATTATTCTGCAACATCAGCATCTTACAAGCACTCTGTTTAAATATGGGGCGAGGGGAGGCACGGGTATATTTCTTTAGACGGATCGATGTCATCATGCCAACCCGCACTAAGCCAGCCTGGTGGACTTTATGGCTTAACCCCTCAATCGTATGCTCGTTTGTAGAGGAGGCCCGTGCCCTGCAGTGGTACGTATATGGGCTGATACAGTACAGTTCAGATGTCATCATTATGAAATAGAAGGTCAATATCAGTGTATTTCCTTACGGCGATCGAGGGGTTATAAATTTTTGGCACACCCTTATTCGTAGACAGTTTTAAAACCTATTTTAGCCATCGAATGTTTTGTCTTCTTCGCTCAAGCTGAATTCAAAAGTCGTTCGAAAAAGACAAAACGTTAGATTACTAAAATAGGTTTTAACTGTCTATGAATAAGGCCGTTAATATTTGGGCGGTATTTTATATTCCATCATGTGCCATATAGCTCTTTGTTCTACCTCTATAACCTAATGCTTTTTTGTGAAGTAAATCATGTTCATTTGTTTTTTTACTTTATGTGTCTATTTTGGCATAGAAACGTTTAGTTTTCGCATAAATTCTTGGAATAATCGCTTTGAAACCTATTTCTGGAGAATGAGCGACGTTTCTTGGATAGAATGTTGAGTACCCGACATTACAAAGCGAGTTGTAATTGCCATAGGAAAAGAGTCTTTAAATCCAATGGGTTGAGGTGAGAATTCTGTCAATTATCTTGGAGTGATTAAAAAATATATCAACATACTTGGAGTGCTAATCGGTCATTTAGTGTTAAGGGAGACTAATTTCAAGCTTTTATCTTAATCATTCTAATAAATAGGTTAATGGTCGTAATTTTTTGTTCAATACAGCCAAAAACGAAAGCTAAAACGATTTTAGTTTTTGCTGACCCATTTTTACTACTACAAATGATTATAATGTAATCAAAAAATGCAATGCTGTCCACATCAAACTGTCTTGAAAGGTAATTCAAAACATATTGAAAGGTAAATCAAAAACATGACCCAATTGGTTGACTACATTTGTGTGATCATGTAGCCAACCCACACTAGGCCAGCGTGGAGGACTATATGGCCTTACCACTCTCAATCGTACTCTCGATGGTAGAGGAGGCCCGTGCCCTGCAGTGGGACGTATATGGGCTGATACAGTACAGTACAGTGTGGTCATGTATGTCAGAGTCCCATTCTTGGGCCACTACCTATCGCTCCCATAGCTAGGTTATAATAATAAATAAATAAATACACCCAACAGTCACATACATAGTCCTGACCCCACATTAAGATCAATTAAGTCTTGTGGGTATCAGACTCTACGAGAGACTTTTCGGTTTCACAAACACCCGTTAATGCACAATGTTTTAGGCCGCTCTTGTAATTGAATTACACTGGCAATCCATCCATCATCCATCCATCAGCCAAAGGAAGTCCACTGCTGAACATAGGCCTCTCCCAATGATTTCCACAGTGACCTGTTGGAGGCAGCCTGCATCCAGTACACTGGCAATGCCTAAAAGAAAAAGAAATATCTCTGAATCGGAATGGTCGCGTAATTTTACGGCCATTCATAAGATTATATGAGCGTCGGTAATAAAATGTATGTCTGTGAATCCCACTCGTAAAATGGTAATGTTTACGATCATGTATCTTTCAAATTCACACGAGGATAAGTGTTGTGTTGATAGTGATGATCTTGTTGAATTTATGCCGTAATTATCGCTATTTCTTAGTGTAATGAAGATTTGGCCTTGTGATCAAAGAGTTAAATACTCAATCGGTTTTTAAGTATATCTGATATACACCAACACATTTCTATTTCTAAAATGTTGTTTTATTAAGCTTTAAAAAACCTTTTGGCTAATGCAAAATGTTATCTGTGGTCGCTGGGCCAGGTAGAATTTTAATAAAGCGAGTTTTGGTACGAAAAATAGTCTAATTAATTAATACTGCTTACCTCTCATTGTTTAGCTCGTTATTCCTTACCTTGCGTTATTTTGAGAAGCAGGTCTTCTAAGATTCAAGTGTTGTAAAGCTTCATGAGCGGTGTCAATCTCTTACCGTTGAGCGGTTTGTTCATTTGCAAGACCTATTTGACAGTCTCCGTGGCGCAGATGGTCAGACGCCAGCTGAGAAACGGGAGGCCGCGGGTTCGATCTCCGCACCGAGAAAAATGTTTGTGTGAATCACAAGTATTTGTTTCGGGTCTGGGTGTTTATGAGGCAGAAAAGTCTCGTAGTTATGATACCCACGACACAAGACTCGATCTTAGTGTGGGATCAGGACTATGTATATCTAACTGTTGGATGTATTTATTTATTTGTAACAACCCATAATCTACTACTAAACACGCGCTTTACAATCGAGAGTTTTTAGGCGAAAGTCGACCACACTGGCCTACTGAAATCAGTAATCACATAACAGACTTAATCAATAAATAAATAAAAATATGAGAAGAAATTCTCAGAATGTTATTGACGAAAGTAGTCTCACGCTCGGCGTTAACTAGCCAGGCGTCGATCACACGATAAACTATAATTAGAACAGCCACAATCAATTACTGATTTCTAGGAAACGCCTCGATGTCACGGGTGAAACAGTGCCGGGACATGTTTTGTATGTTAATTAATTTGTAATTATCGATAATGGCGTGTAAACACCACTGAGGTGCTGGCTTCTCGCTATTATGACTTGAGATTTCATTCGTCGGCTCGGTGCTGTTGGATGAGTTAATGTTTCCAGATTCATGTTTATAATACTTATTATTATGTAATACTTATTATATGTGTTATTATTAATACTTCAAATAATACGACGATTGTACAGTGACGTTCCTCTATTTTTTTCTAACATCATGCACATTTATACCAGGGCTCTCTACACATACAACTCGCATATGAAAACTGTGCAAAACGTTACAACTTGAATAATCGTGGCGTGTTAATATTCCGACTCGGCCATCCTTCACATCAGCCGTTGACAATTTCGTTCTGAATTCAAATCCTTATTCTATTCTTTTTAATATAATTGCCAGGAATATCGCCATGTTAAAATAGGTTGCTTTACTCATCGCTTATAAAAATCACCCGTTGCAATGATTTTTAAGCTATCCTTGTACTCAGTGTTGCTACTGCAACTAACAGTTTCTAACAAAATATGTGTTATAATTATGACTAGACTGCCTAGGTGGCGTAGTTGTACTACGGTATGATTACAAAGCTGAAGTCTCGGGTTCGAATCCCGGGTCAGGCAAAGTGATATTGGATTTTTCCATTTATAATTATCATCCCGGATTCAGGAATTTGTGCCCGATATGGCGATAGGCTCGCCCCCTATCACATCATGGGACGGAACACACAAGGCGAAACATGGGTGTCTTGGTTGCACCTCTGCCTACCCCTTCTGGGAAAAAGGCGTGATGTTTATGTATGTATGTATGATTATAACTAGAAATACGAATAGCGTGAATAACGTCATGGAAAGTGAGATTTTTAGCCGACTTCAAGGAGTAAGCAACTCAATTCATTTGTGTAGGTATTTTAGTAACTAACGCAACGGGGAATCTAAAATTTTGAACAGAAGGCACAGTAACGCGATCTTGTTTTGAAAATTCATTCTAACAATACTATGTATGAACATTCGATAGAGCAGAGGAGTGCAAGCGAGGGGCAATTAATTCCTTTTCTTTTATTTATATTTTATACTAGCGGCCCGGCCCAGCTTCGCCTGGGTGCTTAGATGTTTAGACTCCACTCCACACCAGAAATATCTTATTCCCGTTCAAACTTTTGTACTCCTGAACTCAACCTAAGTACCTACTATCCCTTTTCCTATCGTATCCCATCCCATCTCATCTGGCTCCTTTTCTTTCTGTTACATCCCGTCCCATTATTTCCCATCTACCGGTCTCATCGCGTTCGTCCCACTTTATCCCATTTCATCCCTTAATGCCTAAATAGGCATGTTGACAATTTTTTGGAATTGCTTTTATTTTGTAGATAGGCCTTATATAAACACGAAACTACGACGAATATCATTAAAAAAATACGCAAACACAAATACTTTGCAAAATTCCTGCTAAAACTTTAAAATAAATTTAATTAATTTTATAGCGTCAACAACACGTGGTAATTATACTGTTAAAATGTAGCTTATATGACACGTTCGTAGATTTACCATAGCAGCGCCATCTATTGATTACTTACTCAACCCAGTCGAAAGGTATCGACATCTGTTAGAATCATTTGGAGTTAACAGATGATTGTGACTGTCAAATAATAACAGACAAATAATTAGCAATAAATTAAAATTGCGACTATAATTTGAGATTTAAACTATCCTATCTCTCAAGTTAGATCGAACTGCACATGGTGTGCAAATTTTATTATAATCGGTTAAGTAGTTTAGGAGTCCATTGAGGACAAACATTGTGACACGAGATTTATATATATTAAGATTAGTAATTGGAGCGGCGATAGTTTATCTTGCGATCAAGGGAATTCTATGTTTCTTTTTTATTTAAATTTCTACAGACGTAATTAATGCCACATGTAATAAAGGAATTGTAACCCTTCAAAGCTTTTTTTTTTTCTATTATCGAGGAAGGCGAGATGTGCAGGTCGTTCGTCTTACGCCTGCTCATAAACACGAGTAACATACTCACAACTTCCTAAGCACTGCAATACACTGCGTTATTACAGACAAGACATTAGGTCCAGTAGGGTAATTCACGTAATTAAATAAGTTTAGTTGCAGTGCAGTTGCAGTTAAGTTTCGATCAAAACAGACCTTTTTGTATTCTCGTAATTTTGACAACCGCTGTCAGATACGCTCGCGTCAAGTTCGCGTCACGCGAGCGGTTTAGCGTATTCTACTGCTGCGTGTTTTATGTGCGTGATTCAGATCGCAACTTGATCGGTATTCACGTATGTATAAGCTTCTTGCATACGACTGACGTACAATTGACGCGCAGCACACGCGCAGTTTACGCATAGCTTAGGTGCAGTTCACGCGCAGCTAAACAATTACAAGAATACCATTTTGCACTAAGACGTAACTTCATTGCAACTGCACCGCAACTTGATCGGCTCGTCAAAAAATTACGTGAATTAGCCAGCAGTTTCTTAATGTCTAGTATTCACTGGTATTTAGACATGGCGATTGGCTCGCCCCGTATCACTACGTGGAACAGAACAAACAAGGAATCAGGGTGTCCTGGTAGCTCCTCTACCTACCCCTTCTAGAAAAGGCGTGAGTTTATGTATGTGTTTTTATGTGGGAAACCAAAAAAAAATTTCTCTCTTTCTTTTCCCTTCAACAACAGGAAGTCCTCTGCTGTACATTTGTCTGTCAAGAATTTCCATAAAGACCTGTTTGAATAATAAATTTAATAAAATTAGATAAATAAATATAATAGTGATTGCCTCCGTGGCGCAGTTGGTTACACGCCGCCTGTAAAACGTGAGGCCGCGGTTTCGATCCCCGCACCGAGACAAATGTTTGTGTGAACCACAAGTATTTGTTTCGGGTCTGGGTGTTTGTGAGACCGAAAAGTCTCTCGTAGTACCTGATACCCACGACACAAGACTCGATCTTAATGTGGGGTCAGGACTATGAATGTGACTGTTGGGTGTATTTATTATTTATTTATTTATTATAGTAACGAATAGTGGGCATGAAATAAATAACCGTTTACTACTTAAATAAATAAGAGCACATGTTATTGAATTGTGCCAATCACTATCCCAAGTTATCACAGGGTTGGTATCGCAGATGCACGATCTCTGGCGTCGCGACCGTGCACTATTGTAAATAGTCGTTAATGGTACTTGGCTCGCTGGTTAACTGATAACTGCACGTCTGCGAACATTGACTCATAGTGGTGTCGGGCCTTTAAAAATGTTGCTGGCTGTGAGCGGGTTTTTAATAAGAAATTCGACTATAATACACCTAATCGTAAGGTAAGTATAGTTCAGATCAGATTGAGTGTTTTGAGTACAGGATATCTGTCTATTATTATGTCGGCCTCTTCGAGTCGCACACAACGTAATGACCGCACTGTAAGATACTAAATCTTTGCATAATGGGTGTCAGAAAATACGAGAGATTTTTGGCCTTGCAACGCCCAGGCATGAAATATTTCTTACTTAAACACATGTGTCTCGGCGGGGGGACTGAATCTGCGAACACCAATTTTACGATTTCTTTCTACGAATCTTTAACGCTCAAGTTACCTCAAAATAAAATACACATAGAAATTAATGGATATACGAGTAGAACTTTAATCTCCCAAGTAATATTGTGTAAAAGCCTTACAGCTAGGAAAACTCATTCGAGAAGCGCGGATAAACGACTTAGTGAATCCAATTTTTCTGTTGATAGTGTGCCGTTTTCTCGTTCCAACTGTCGATAAACCTAACTTTAGTATCGATTTTAAGCGTCTACTAGCTTTTGGTGCTCTGTAGCTTTTCTCTATTGCAGTAAAAAGCGTAATATATTAAGCTTAAACACCAATCTGTGTGCGTATTCCTTTGGATTTTATTTCATATCTAGCAAAGCATAATGCAATTAAGTAAACGATTCGACGACCCAAACTCGATTAATCTGATGAAACGTGAGGTACACCGACCCGAGATGAAATAGGATAACGATAGGCACGGAGACAAAGCTAAAATGAAGCAATGTAACAAGCTAATATTTTATGAATGAGACACTGATATACGCACAGAATAATAACGCACTATTTCAAGATTTCTATGGGTATGTCTCACATTCTTTAAACACTGGCGGCCTAATTCATAGACAGTTTTAAAACCTATTTTAGTTGTTGAATGTTTTGTCCCTTTCGAATGAATTTTGAATTCAGTTTGAGTGAAGAAGACAAAACATTTGATATCCAGGATAGGCTTTAAAACTATCTATGAATAAGACCGTGGAAATGTATTTTGGTTGAAATAACATTATTTTTTAAGCTAAATATTTATCTGTAATTTCTATTGTAATTTATATCTATTTGTGGCGGTTTTTGTAATAGGTAATAAAAAAATCAAGACCTGAATTTTACTGCGTTTCAGAATACAGACCAGTAAACTTTGTGTTATGAGTATTTTTTCGATAATTTACGAGCCTTTTTAAAGTATGTGCAATGTTCCAATGATACGAGCGAGTAATGCGCTGTTTTCACGGCCACACTCGTAAGTGTTTGTTCGTTTTACGAGCGGATAAAAGGCAGCCGGATGTAAAGCGCGCCAATTATAATGTAGTGTTTAGAATTAACATATCACTGAGATTAACGAGAAATTGTGTTGTACAGTACAGTACATTTGCTTTTTACCTGTATTTAGTTTATTTACACAGGTTCAATGCAACATGACTTTTCATTTATGTTATAAGATGGTGTCACTTGTAAATTTCCTTGCCAATTGGCTTGCCAAGCTGAATTGCTGATATCAACGCATTCAGTGGTTAGTTTTACAGTCTCATAATTGTATAACTTTCCATTATGTCAAGCACAGTAAATAACTATTACAGACTAATAGTTAATTGAAAATGTATTGTGCTATTGCTGATAAGAAATTGCTGTCAATCACATGGAAAATCCATTGCTAAACATAAGCCTCCTACCAGGATTACCTACAATGAACTGCTCGAAGCAACCTAGTCCAGCGGCTATAAATTTTGTATTGTATTGTATCAGCCAATAAATGTACGTCCCACTGCAGGGCACGAGCCTCCTCTACAATCGAGAGTACGATTGAGAGTGGTCAGGCCGTATAGTCCACCACGCAGGCCTCGGGCGGGTTGGCGGACTATTAATTTTATTTATTTACAGCCTGCGTTAGGTCGTCTATCCACTATGTGTGTGGACGTCACATGCTGTTTCCGCTGGTATGTGGTTTCCACTCGAGGACTTCTTGGTTCCATCGGCAATACAATTATTATTATTTATCTCCATAAGTATTAGGCCTTTAATCTCAAATATTCTTATGCCAGTAATAGACGTATAGGCTAGTTTCCTGGTACAGTCCACGCACGTCATAGAAATATTTTTGTATTTATTCCCGGTATAAGGGACTCGCGCGTGGTGACGGGACGTGTTCCCGCATGACGTCAAACTATCAGACCAATAGGAGTAGTATGACTTATTGTACGCCAGTGTGGCTAGGCTGCAGGCCAGAAAAAAAAACAGGCAAGTGGGATGGGTCAGGTGGATATAAAAACAAAAAATATTTTTCATACACAAAGTGACATGACTTTTTTAAAAATTGCATTTGAATATGAGCATTGAGGAATTAATTTAAGATTTATAAATTAGGCGTCAAATCAAAACATTAAATAAATATGTTCATACAAACTTTACGAAAAATTAATCTGTACCATAGCATATCTAAACAAAATATATTGGCCGTACTGTTTCCTCGTTCAATTTTCGTCCTGTCTCCACCACACCACTCGGTATATGATCAAAAAGTTCACACATTCGAAAATCAAATATGTGTGCCACGGGATAACACCCGCTTTACAAATATAAATAGAGGTTATTATTACACAGCATTCGTACACGAGATGCGACCGTTGGTGCCTGCGTGACTTTTCATCTCGCTCTAATTGGATTAGATCCCATTCAAGACACGTATTTATAAAATTGAATTTCTGCGGACGAAAGAAGCCTGCACAATGGCCGCCGTTTATCTTTCACGAGATCTCGGTCTGTGTGCAACTGGAGTTGTGTCCCATTTTGCGCGAGATTCTTTTGTGTAGATAAGTCCTTTTGATTCTGATTTGGTCTGTTGAGGTTTTGTGTTGAGATGTGGTTTATTGGGTCTTGTAGGAAATGTATAAAGTGGAAATGTTTTTTACATAAGCCGGTATATAAAACATCAAATTTTACATGGATTTAAAAATAGTTAAGGAAAAAAATGTTTGTTCTTTAATTTATATGACTGCGTCGTTGGCGTAGTTGGACTACGGTACGATTACAAAGCTGAGGTCTCGGGTTCGACTCCCGGATTGGGCAAAGTGATATTGGATTTTTCTGTATATTATAGTCAGGAATTTGTGTCCGATATGGCGATAGGCACACATCGTGCGACGGAATATACAAGGCAAAACAACAGTTGTCCTGGTTGCACCTCTGCCTACCCCTTCTGGGAAAAAAGCGTAATGTTTATGTACATAGAAATTAGTGGTAAATCGTTCGTTCACTGGTAATAACAAAAAGACATTGTCCATTATACCACATTTGTCAAAACGCGATGAATAATTGATAAGTCACGCAAAAACAAATGAGCATACAAGAATTTCTACGGTTTGTAAGTCCGCTAACCCGCACTAGGCCAGCGTGGTGGACTATATGGCCTAACCACTCTCAATCGATTCTCTCGATTGTAGAGTAGGCCCGTGCCCAGCAGTGGGACGTATATGGGCTGATAAAAAAGAAAAAAATAAAAAATCCCATACACACAGGAAGAAACCATAACACTTCTTATAGCTTAGCCGTACTCTGATAAAAATGGTCGCATTATGCATAAAATTCACCGTTCACAAGTATAGATAAAGCCACGTTTAAGGAGAGTACAGACAATGTATTCTACACAAGTAGGTATGTAGTGCACTTAAGTGTATCGCTCGGGGCCCAAGCGTCCCGCTCAATACTCTACTGGCATCTCTGAAAGCTCTTACGTCCGGTTTTGTGGCTGACGGCGCCTTGTCTTGAGGTAGGCGGGACGGATTTGGGGTGCAACGAAGGGGACTGACCCCCCACGAATTTTGCTTTGAATTTGATAATGTTAATTTCCGTTTTGCATGTTTATGGTGTATGTATATGTGCTTTACAGTTTAATAGTAATCTCTATTTTCGAAATATTTTTAAGTCTGTGTTAATCGTCATGTCACTTTTAATTGTAAATCGTGTAGTGTAATGTGTAGTGAGTTGTGTTAATCGGAATGAACTGAAACATTTATTATTCTTCACATATTATACTTATGTTATTATACAAAGTGCGTGGTGGCCTGTTGGTATCGGACTAGACACGACTGCCTACATGTTCACGGTGGTCGCGGGTTGAAATCCCAGGGCGCATCTCTGACTTTTCGGAGTTATGTGTGTATTGGTAGTCAATCATCACGCACTTTAACGGTGAAGGAAAACATCGTGAGGAAACCTGCATACCGTAGCGATTTTAAAGAATTTTCTACGGTATGTAAGTCCGCTAACCCGCACTAGGCCAGCGTGGTGGACTATATGGCCTAACCACTCTCAATCGATTCTCTCGATTGTAGAGTAGGCCCGTGCCCAGCAGTGGGACGTATATGGGCTGATACAATATAATACAATTATACTTATAAATATTACAGGCACATAGAATATAATTTATGTTCGTATTAAATCAGATTGAATAACGCTAAATTTCTAAAAGAACAACAAAGGAAATTACTAATTTTACACACAAAAAATATTGCAAAAAGCTGGACTTGAACCCATTATAACATTGAAAGTAATTTGAGAAAAATGACAGAATTTTAAAGGCAAGGTTAAAAAAGAGCTTTCGAATTTAAAAAGGCTTTTTAAGTTCAAATAAAAGTTGAAAGCTCAACCGTACTTTCGCCGAAACAATGTGCTTTTGTACGGAATACGTCGGGGTTAGAATGATTTTTTTTTATTTTTTACTTTGTTCATCTCCTTGCTCAGTGTTCTGGTCGGTTAACTTTGCTCAACTTTAATTGAAATCTTTAAAATATTCGCTTTCAAGATATTTTTCAGCGAAGAATTTAACGAATTTTTAAAGAGTATGCCTTTGGCTGAAACAGACGAATTTGTAGCAAAGAAAATTACTTTTTTTTTACGTGACTTAGGTTTCAATGGTAAATATCTGATCGCTTGAGTTTTATAAAGTAGAATTAATCGAAATTAAACAAATTCAGTGAACTGAATTTCAGAACAAAACTCTCTTCGAATGAATTAGACTTTAGTATGTTGGACATAATATTAATATAGACTTTTTGTTTTTCATCCAACTGGAGATCCTTGGTGGAGGCCTATGTTCAGCAGTGGACTTCTTCTGGCTAAATAAAAATATAATTAGTGTATTGTATTTTTGTATTGTGTATTTAGCGTAGCGTAGGACGTCCACCCACTAGGTGGTCAGACGACCTGGTAAAGGTCGCGGGACGTCGCTGGATGCAGGCTGCCTCCAACAGGTCACTGTGGAAATCATTGGGAGAGGCCTATGTTCAGCATTGGACTTCCTTTGGCTGATGGACGGTATTGGACACGGAGTAATAATTTTGTCAATTACCAGCTGTGTTGTGTTTCAAGTTGTTAGACAAACTGCACAACATTTTATTTCCACAAACATCGTGAGGAAACCTGCATACCATAGCGATTTGTATACATTTCTATGGTATGTAAAAGTCCGCCAACCCGCACTGGGCCAGCGTGGTGGACTATATGGCCTAACCACTCTCAATCGTACCCTCGATTGTAGAGGAGGCTCGTGCCCTGCAGTGGCTGATACAGTACAGTTATTTCCACAAATATCTAATTATCTAACCGACCTGAAACATCTGTAAACCAGTGCTAGGTAATTAACAATTTACACTATTTTATTGCGCTCCGAAGCTTAATGAAGCGGTTGGTTTGCAATTCAAACGAGCTCGCAAGCCTGCGAATTAATTTAACAGTTGTACGTTTTATATTCAAGAGCTTTTAACCAATTTAAATGCTAGGATAACTTATTTGATTTAGATTTAACGTCTTATAAATAATCGGCTTATGTAACTATTTTAGTTATCTAAAGTTTTGTCTTGTTCGCTCAGATTGAATTCAGAAGTCGTTCGAATGAGACAAAACATTCGTTAACTAAAAAGGTTTATTAACAAGACGTTAAGTGTTTTTTTTTTAACTGACATGTGAGTGTGTTATAACAAGTGTTCCCGTTTGAGCGCATTAGTAGGTGAAATTAACATTCAACAAAAAAACCTTGTCCATGAGATAAGTGATGATAAAAATTGCTTCTCATCTTTTATCCAAATGGATTGAGGTCACCCACTTTTTAGCAGCAAATCTTTTAGAGATAATCCCGGCATTAAACACCGTATTGCCCTCGAACTGTTTTGTTCGAGTTTTATTGGTACCCAACGTGGTGGTTTTAGATTTATCCGTTCAAATATAAACGACAGTAAATAAGAGATTTATAGTTTAAGAAACATTAGGTGGTATGTAATACTTACAATATTTTTCTAGGTGCCAGTAGATTTTGAGCACAAATAAATACCAAAGTATGTATTAGAAATAATTATTCCTTAAAATTCTTAGTTATTGTCTACTAACGGCTTTATTCATAAACAGTTTTAAAACCTATTTTAGGTATAGTTAAGGCCGTTAATGTTTAAATAACGCATGACTCAGCAGGCGTGTGTTACATGTGTAGTATTCCTGAATTTCCTTTTACAATTTAACGTCCATTATAGAAAAAAACAAAATTCGAAATAATTTCATATCCAAGTCCCTGGTTTGAATAATATAAAATTGAAACTTCCAAATCCACCCCCGTGCCATACAAAGCTAGCGAAACATACGCGGCCGGGACTGTGTCGCCAAACATCACTATGATATATGGACAAACAAACTGACTGTAATGTCCGCTGGCTCCGGGACATTCAGTTCGTACCCGACTCTTATCCCGAACTGTGGACAGTGTGGACTATAGTGTATGTGACGTAATATGATATTATATGTGGTATCTGATGTGTTGGTTGAAGCAATTGCATATGAGCGATTTGTGGTTTTGAAGCGTGGCTCACGATTCATTGGATTTCTCGTGGGAATGTCTAGGAAGTCTTTAATCGCATTTACCGTGTTTCTAAATTAATAAAATACTAACTTTGTTCTCAACTTTCAATCTTCTGTTCCTATTTGACGCGGTCAGAGCTAGAATTGTCGAAAACTGCTTTTAACCAACATTGTATATAACATTTTTGTGTCATATGGCATGCTTCTATTTATATTTCATACTTTAATCAACTGTTGAGGCTGCGTATTTTGATTTGTTAAAATTTTGCTAATTGGGTTTTGTAATATACTTTTACTTTTTTCAAATCGAAAAACTGACCAAGTAGAATGCTCAACCGCAGAATCATACTCAAAACCTCACGATTCACATCCTATAAACGCTGACACCAGACCAATGTGGCGATTCTGTGTCTTTTCCTCAAGCATTTCCGCTTAATATTTTAATATCACGAAGACTCAATATCAAATAATTCGGTGAAGAGTCTGTTATTGATCTCCCTTCATCCGGCCAATTTACCCCCGTCTGTTCGATGTCTCCTCTATCCTAATTCATCATTTATTTCCAACCTCAAGTTAATTTAATGTCATTTTAAAATGACACCCTTGGAATTGGATTATTTGCGCCCTCGAGGATGTTTAAAAGCATGTTCTGAATCGATTACTTTTAAATAATTTTCGGGGTATTGAAATTTGAAGGTATTCTAACCGCTTAAACGATTTTGTCCCGCTACGATCGGGTATGCGAAATCATGCTCGCAGTTTAATGGAATTTTAAGTGTAATAGTTTGAGTTCCTTACAGCAGCTTTTATTAGTTCGATTATTGCTTTAATTTTGTACCTAATTTGTAAATTGTAAGCAAATTTTGTAAAGGTTTTTTTGGTATTTCACAAGGACTACTAAGCCTCTGTGGTTTAGTGTCGGATACAGTCTTAATTACTTGTGTGAGATTAATACATAGTAAAACATTATTGGGATATATCCTAGAAGGATTGGAATCAGACATGAGTCAGGACCCTGATCGTATAATCGTGACTCACATCATGTTTATAGAATTCCGTGTTGGGCCGATGCCCCTTATGACTTCTTATCTACACGTATTAGAAATAATAAAATTAATATTGACAACTTCACTTACCATCAAGTAATCGGCTCGTTTGCTTTCCATGTCATTTAAAAAATTCTGTAACATTTGTTTTACATAAATGAGACCCTAATCTAGTTGCGGACGAGGGTTCTTACATCCCTCCCTGACTAGCAATTTCTACACAGATTGATTTACAGCATTCGCTTTGTGCTGTGTTGGCTTCAGTGAGTTATGGACATTAGTCGGAGCGTCTGTGTGGATCTATTTGATTGCTCGATTGCTGAGATATCTAAATGCTTTGTGGTATTTCGTTCTGATTGCCGATGATTAGGTCTATATTGAATAGCCTTTCACTCTCTTCAGCTTCGATAGGTAAGTTCCCTGCTGGCCTGAGGGCTTCCCTAAGCATTTTCACAGCTACCTGTTGGAAATCGACAATCACAGCGACTTCATTCTATCTGCAAAAACAATACGTTATTAGCAAAAAAGTCTACTTTTCCGAAAACTCGTTATTTATTTAAACATTTTTCCGCGTAAATATCCAAAAATGCGTATATTTCTGATTCGGGAATATTAATTTTAGAATCAGTTTAACGAGTCCTATTTGTCGCCGGTAGGTATTAAAATGGCGTTTATCAAAGTTTTTACGCACGTTTTTCCTGTTCGCGTATCGCATGAACAGTATGTAGGTGAGCGTTTTAATGAAACGTCCGAAACTAGCGTTGTTCTTGGCTCGGGATAAATGTTGGGGCGTCAGGAACTTGGAGCTTTATATGGTCTTCCTCTAGTTCGTACAAGCTTACAAATATTCATGTTAACGTTAAAACGTTATACTGTACATATGTACCGCTATTTCTGTCATCTCTGCACCATCTCCGCCTATGTACAATGTTTTGTGAATGAAGATAAATAAAAATAAATTGCCAATAGGTTTCATCTTTCTATCTTTCTTTATCTTTATCTATAACTCCTCTATTCGGCACATAACATTTCTTAATATCTACCTCAGTGAATAGTAATCACGATATCCTACATTTTAAATTGTCTATAAACAAGTAAGAGAGATTGGCAAGGGAGATGGGTATTTCATGAAATAAAAATTCACAGCCATCTCCGGTATTGGATTTGAGCGCGATATGGAGATCAGTTTGCCATAACGGGGCGGAAATAAAGTTTCCGAGATCCGGATGATTTCGTTACAACTTCGCCTACACCGTGGGTGTTAGAGACTGTTTTTAGGAGCCATGAGGAAAATTCAAAATACATATTTCTTTGTAAACTTAAGTTGGTGAAAATTACGTCGAAATATTATTCGTCAACATAAATGGAATGATTGATTCAATTGAAGTTAATATAAAACGTGTAAAAAGTTCTAGGGTTAAAATAAATGTGAAAATTTTACAATAAAAATGCTATTTACTTCTACCCTTTTACACCGAACAAACAATCACTCTCTCTCTTTCTTTAGACCAGGCAGTCCACTGCTGAACATAGGCCTCCCCCAAGGATCTTCACATTGACCTGTTTGAAGTGGCCTGTTTTACACCCAATAACACTGCAAAGTTTAAAAAATTCAAATAGCGGTTTTATCTTACAAGTCAATTTCTTCTACTTATTAATAAAAAAAGCTCTACGAAACATACATAGAAGCCAAGTGGCTCTGCCCACCCCTTAGGGATACAGGCGTATGTAAACATATTTGTATTCATATATCAAAATATGTAAATGAGCTCTCAAAAACACCCCCGATACAATGTTACCCTCTGCTTTACATTGTTAGAAACGAATCAAATTACAGGGTAACTTTGACCCACTCAGTTAATTTAAAGTCAATACTCGGAGGGAAGGGTTGAGGTTGTATTGTATGAAAGCAATGTTGAACAGTCTTGGGTATAGTTTTCAGAGTTCTGCTCATGAAGGGTTTGAACAAGGAGGTTGTGTTATACTGAAAACTAAGTTATATAGGCTAAAGGTAGCGATATTTATATATTTTTTTATACACATGTACCAGTATTTTTGTCTATTTTTCGACGCAATTAATTAAATATATGTTTGGGCTGTTTTCAAAATTCAAAAGCAAAGACTGAAAGGGGTTACAAAAAACATTAAAATAATACAATAATATAATAATATAATCAGATTACTTCAACTGGAAAACAGATAAAAAATAAATTGAATCCAGGCGACGCGACGACGTGCAGAGACGCTATACTAACTCAATAACACATTACACAACCAAGTTAAGCCACCTGAAACCCTTGTATATATCATACTCACTGATTATGATCAATTAAGGAGGCCTACTGTTGGCCAATAAGCAAGATCTAAAAGCGTAACATGTAACTAACCCTGATCATGCATTCTCGCTCAACAATAAAAATCCAATCTGGGTCAGTAAGCAAAAAAGGAACCGTTATAACGCTCCAGAGCCTTGCTATGTATAGCCGGAGTCCCTCGGTGTGACGGCTGGTTGGCCATCACGCACCCACTCATTCTCCGATATCGATTGCTTTTATCTCTGTCAGGGCTCGTGTGGAATTTGCTAGTTTAAGATAATATTTCTCACCTAATGGCCGGCTTGACGTGCGCCGTCGGAAATATATAAAAATATCCCCCGCGGTAATAAGTTCATGTTCAAGTTTTATTGTCAGTTGTGCTCGTCGGATTGACTGCATCTCCATTTGGAAATTTGTGTAAATGTTCCATCCACTCGGTGTTATTGGCTCGTGAATATATTCATGAATTTGTCTCGATTATTCAAATTATGCTAGGTGTTTTATGAAAATGTAACTGTTTGCGTACATAAAGGTTATTAACGCTCGTAAAGTTTGTCGAGCCATCAATTCGATTGACGAATTTGTCATTCGATCCGTTTGATTGCTTTTAATGGGTATGTCAATAGATTTGATCTTTTATCTCAAAATGTACATTGACATTCGTTATTGTATATTTTACTGATTAATAAATTTGGGTGTTTTTTTTAATTGTTTTTTTTTTTTCTTTTATTGAGAAAGAATAAGCCTTTTTATCTTATGAAATACGCGAGGGTACATATTCTGCCAAATTCGTGCCAGGTTTATTTTTTATATCACAACTTCGACTAATATTAGCTTGAGTGAATCCATCTGCTTTAACATATTCATGTATTCCTAACAGACAATTTGAATTTCGAACAGCAATTATGTAAACGCTATTCTTTCTCTGTTTCAACTTATCATTAATGCATGACAATAAATCTTGAACGTGTCATTCAAAAGGAAATTATCAGTCCATTTCAGATGGTTATAAGTGTCAATCGTAGAATATGCTATTGTTTCATATGTTTAATTGTGTTGGTGTTGAGCTACTTCTTCATAGACTTAAAGCGAGTGTGGTATAAGTTGGTACTGCACATGTTCTACTTCGTGTGCGACATGCTCAAGTTGTTGATGAAGCTTGTCGAACTTTACTGAAGATGGATTGATGTGTTGATTGCGGTGAGTTTATTGACAGGATGATTGAGAAATAATTCCTTCTGTTTTATTATTCCTAATGACTTGACACTTCGTTGATTAAATTATCCTCACCGGTAACTTTTTCCCCTCCCTTTCTTTTCCCGTTGTAAAATCCCCCAACGCATCAATATCCTCGGATTTGCGCTCACTTTTTGTCGTTGTTAAGCTCCCTTTCCGATATCCCGTGGGAGGTTCATAAGGGCCCTTACAGCCCGATATGCTTGTGGATATTGCAGCTGGGGTAGATCCCTAACGATTCTCCGTCATCATATTAGCTGTGGGCTGAAATTAATAAGCGACCGTAATCGCTATCTGAGAATTAGGTAATCCCCAAATAAACCAATCAAATAAGTGAAATGTGGGCGTTTCAATTTATTTTTAACTTGATTGTATTTTTTGTATCGGACATTAAAGAGCGATCAATTTTTTAATTCCGGCCGCAAAACGCTTATAGATAATTTGGTCGATAACCATCGCTAGTGCTGCTTTCTTCTGAGAATCTAGGTTGTAAAAAACTTAGGATATAGGTATAATACTAGCACTGCTAAGATGTACGCGAACATCGTTCTTCAGTAGGCGCTTTTTTTTAAGCATGGGGAAAATCCTCTTGGATCCCTGTATACCTTGGGGGTTCGAAGACAGGGTATGCCGGATTTCTACCATCTATAAAACCCCGTGACCTTCAGCACAAATAACGGGGTCTGGGATCTCACGAGGAACATACCAAATCCCCTTTAGCACGTTGCTAACGTAACACTACGCCAAGTGAGAAAATGTAATTCGTCTGCTGTCTCTCCCGTTTCTTTGCGGAATGGCTTATAGTGGTACAAGCTATTCAGTAGGCCTAGCTATTACTTTTACTAAAACTGCTGAGTTTATTGGAATAAGTCTGGAAATCTTAAGAATTGAAGCCATGTTTCCGTTTATGGTCATTGGCAGTTACAAAACCTGTCGCCAATCTGAAGATTAACTTAAAAATTTGTCTCCATACCCTTTAACATTACAGCATCATCAAGAAAAACTGTGATATAACCCTGAAAGGATAAAAACGAGATTTTTCCTAGAAATGTTCGGTTCAATTAATGTCGTAATCCATCACTAAGGGAAGGAAAGTATGCCCGAAATTACTTTGCTCGAGTTTCACCGGTCGTAGTGTTGTATCGATTAATTTCGGTTGTGTAGTTATGAATCTATGTATGTGTAGATATTAACGGCCTTATTCATAGACAGTTTTAAAACCTATTTTAGTTATTGAATGGTTTGTCTTCTTCGCTCAAACTGAATTCAAAAGACGTTTGTAAAGGACTAAATATTTGTTAACTAAAAGAGTTTTTTGAACTGTCTATGAATAAGGCTGTTAATGTATTAAACTGAACAATTTGTTTGTTTGATCGCGCTAATCTCAGAAACTACAGGTTTGAATTTAAAAAATCCTTTTTTGTTCGATAGTCCATTTATCGAGGAAGGCTATTGGGGACTTGTTATCCTGGGAAAATATATGGTGGGAATTTTATTCTGATAAATGTCTATACTGGTGGTAGATCTATCATATGTGTGAGGCAGCCTGGGTAGGTACCACCGCAATGTCTATTTCTCCCGCCAAACAGCAGTGTAAATGCACTGTGGTGTTCCGGTTTGAGGACATTGTAGCCAGAGAAACTGGTGGACATAATGAGACTTACGTCTCAGGATAACCAGCGTTATGGAATACGAAGCATTGCTTTGTAATTCATGGTGTTGTTTGGTTTTGCTACTGTCTATGAGCGGTCGTGTCGCTCACCATCAGGCGAATGGCATGCTCGTCTCGCTATTCATTGCAATAAAAAAAGAAAAACTTCAAGTGAAATCGCGATCAATATTGGTTATTTCTCAAACTAAGAATCTCAGTCAGTCTATGGTGTATGCTTTGTGCGGGAAGCTTTTGTTTAAAATGTACTATTCGCGTGCTGGAACAATAGTTGAGGCGTCCAGCATGCGGGGTGCAGGATGAATTTTCTTTCGAGGTCTACCAAAATACTTATATCACAATGAGATACTTTACTAAATTAGCTTTACAACTTTTTACTGTAAATTACGTGAAATAAAAATAAATATCCATTTATGAAACTGCAAAAGTTTGCAACGACAATATTTCTCCTTGATTACGAAGTTCCGCTAACTTCCCGACCCAGTTTGTACCAAGAGACGTGTCCGAGATATCAATATCAATGTACTGATCAGCTAATGTGTAACGGCATTATTCATAGACAGATTTAAAACCTATTTTAGTTATCGAATGTTTTGTCTTCTTCCTTCAAAACAAATTTAAAAGTCGTTCGAAAGGGACAAAACATTCAATAATTGAAATAGGTTTTTAAAACTGTTTATGAATAAGGCGGTGTATCTACAACGATTTCTCGTGCTATGTACTGTACATATAAGCATGTATAATGTATAGGTATATCAGATAACACCATTACTTAAGTGGTGTTCCCTAAAAGCGTACCTGACAGTGTGATAGATCGCGGTAGAATTGATTTGCTTTGGCAATAAATTACTTGCCCCGATATGGTAGGCTCAGGTAGCTTAGATATTGTTGTACAGTAAAAGCTCTTTATTCGCGGGGTATATGTTCCATAAATAGGCCGCGAATACAGAAACCGTGAATACGGAATGGTAATTTATATGAGATTATAGGGGATACGTTCCTAGGTGACAAAAAAAAACGCCAAATATATAAAAAAAGATTTAATTCAAATTTTTGAACATTTTACTTATAATAATCTTAAGGCTTAGGCAATGGCTTGAAGAATTTTGTAATTTTTTCTTGCTTGGCAGTTTTCAAAAGCTCCTTCAATTCAGGCTGATACACAGCAGTCGCATTAGCAATTTGCCTCTTAAAAATAAGGCTTCGTTCCATAGATGGATCAATGGCCATAAAGAAATCGCAAAGCTCATTTGCCATTCTTAAACCTTCACTAAGATTTTTCAAATTAAATGTCACGTTTCTAGTGCTTGTCGAAGCCTCTTCTTCAATGGGCTGTGAATTTAACATTTCCTCCAAGTCGGTTTCAGTCAAATCTTCATCTTGCGATTCAAGCAATTCCTGAATGTCACTTGATTCTATCTGTTCGAACCCATCTCGTCCTATTTCATTCGCGATTTCGGCTATGTTTGCAGTCAAAATTTGAGCTTGCACAGATTCTTCATTTTCCGCAGTCACAGCAGGCCACAGTTTTTTCCAGCATGACTTCAATGTGTATGGCTTCACTTCTTCCAATGATTCTTTTATGTTTACGATGCATTTTGCTATGTCAAATTTCTTCCAGCATTCCATAACATTAATATCAGGATTGCATTCCATATTATCCAATATGATTTTGAAGGTTCGTCTAATGTAATAGAGCTTAAAGGCCTGGATTATGCCTTGGTCCATAGGTTGAAGCAAAGCCGTCGTGTTGGGAGGTAAAAATGTCACTTTTATATTTGGATGCATAGTTTCAAGTTCGCGAGGATGACCTGGTGCATTGTCCAAAACTAGAAGCGCTTTAAAGTCTAAATTCTGTATTTTTAAATAAGTTTCAACTTCAGAAACAAAACAATTCCGGAACCAGTCACAAAAAATAGCGCTTGTTACCCACGCTTTCTTATTAGCACGCCAAAACACTGGCAGGTTGTCCTTGTTTTGATTTTTTAAAGCCCGAGGATTAAACGATCTGTAAAGCATCAGTGGCTTAATGACACAATCTCCAGAAGCATTAGAACATAGCAGCAGTGTAACTCTATCTTTTGCTGCCTTAAATCCAGGAGCAGACTTTTCGCTTTTAGAAATGAATGTTTTGTTTGGCATTCTCTTCCAAAACAGCGCAGTTTCGTCTGCATTAAATACTTGCTCAGGTTTGTATCCTCCATCAGCTACTAGGTTTGCAAATTCTTCTGGATATCGTCCTGCTGCAGCAGTGTCTGCAGATGCTGCTTCTCCAACGATTTTGATGTTATGCAATGATTGTCTCACCTTAAATTTATTGAACCAACCTTCCGATGCTTGAAATCCGCCATCTGTACATTCACCATTAAAAATACCATCAGGTTCTTTAAAATGAGCGTAAAGACGCTTTGCCTTCTCCCGGACCATTGGACCACTCAGGGGCACTCTTTTTTGGTTGCGGTCTTCGATCCATAATGACAACGCCACTTCCATTTTTTCTATTGCTGGATCGCGAACAATTTTCGCTAACAGTGAAGTTGAAGCTACAGACGACCTTATTTTATCTTCAGATTTTTTTATCGATCGTACAGTTGATTCGTTGATATTGAATGAGCGTGAGATGGATGCAAATGTCTCTCCAAGCCGTAAACGATCAAGCATTTCTATTTTCACTTTAAGCGGTAACACAGATTTTTTTCGTGTCGAAACTCGTTTTTCATTTTTTTTAGTTGACATTATAATCTAGGAAGAGTGCAGTAAAGACGTGTTACTCGATCACAAATTTTGTAACGAATGTGAAAGACGAAACAATAAAATACGCAAAGTGGCTTTTACTATAAACGGAACAACAACATTTAAAAATATACTTTATTTTTTGAGTCATAAGGTTGCTTTCATTATGTTTGTTTACATTCTCAAAAACACCGCTCGCGGCGAAGGCGGCTTGTGTCAAAGGCCTCAGCGATGTCATTTAACAACATACTTTACGCTTAGTTGTAATAAGATCTATTTTACTTTTTTATTAGTCCATTTGACAAGGATATTGTGTTGGGGACCTATTGGAATAATTTTATTATTATGTATGTACTTATTAGATCCGCGAATAAAGAAATTTTTAGTCGCGAATATAGGAATTGGGTAGCATTTTTTTAATCCGCGAATAGTGAAAACGCGAATAAAGGAAGCGCGAATAAGGAGCTTTCACTGTATTTCTTTAGGAAGTTTGTAAGGGATTGTTTAGCTCTCTCTCTTACTTCAGCCATGGGAAGTTCATTGCTGATCGACCTGCTTTAAGGATTTCTATAGAGATCTATTGAAAACAGCCTCTCTTCCTCTCTCTCTTCAGCCACATGAAGTCCACTGCTAAACATAGTCGTTCCCTAAAGATCTCCATATCGACCTGTTGGATGCGGCCTGCATCCAGCGACTTCTTATCAACGGATGTTTTAATGTAAAATTGATTGGCCCCAAGCTTTGTATCTTAAACAGTGAAAGGGTTTTTTTAGTTATTTTAGTAGCATCTGATCTGAAAGCGAAATGATTAATATGTTTGCAAAATATAATTAATTTTTTACCAATCGATACATTTGCGCATTACACCGTCATCTGCAATGCAGTTACTGCCGAGCCATGATAAAGCAAAACAATAATGATACCAATTAATTAATTGCAATTAAAATATTCGCAAGCCTAGATTGTTATTTTATATTTTAAATATTAATCAAGTGTTTGTGTGACCTACTATTTTGGGTCAGGTGGTGTGCGAATGAAAAGTCCTGCATATTTCCTAATACTCATGTATGAATGACTGCCTTGGTGGCGCAGTTGTACTACGGTATGATTGCAAAGTTAAGGTTTCGGGTTCGATTCCCGGGTCGGGCAAAGTGATATTGAATTTTTCTAGTCATTATCAGCCCGGAGTTAGGAATTTGTACCAATATGGCGATAGGCTCGACCCCTATCATATCGTCGGACGGAACACACAAGGCGCAACGTGAGTATCTAGGTTGCACCTCTGCTTACCCCTTCTGGGGAAAAGGCGTGAGTTTATGTATGTATTTCATGTATAAACTTGTATGTTTAAGGACCAAATAGGACCATGAATATGTCGTAACTGCTAGGATAATTTACAATTATACTATATTGAGCTTATACTCGCTACTTCAGAGGACGGGACTCCTCTGTAATCGAGACGAAATTTACAATTATTAAGTAAAGTCTTGTACGTCGTTTTCTCCAAAATTATATTCAGATATTAAATTAACGGTCATTGAAAAAGCTGTGTATATAAAACTACTTTCACTTGTCGCCCTCCATTTTGTTGGACGCGTTTAAAAATATTTTGTATGAACATAACGCGTGGACACTTACGATGTTTAGGGTAAATTGCACTCACAGCGGACCTTTTTAATGCAGATAGAGGCTTTTACTGTGTCATAAGCGTAATGTTTAGTGACAGGAAAATCGGATTATGGTGTTAAATGTGTTGATGTGTTATTGTTTGTTGATTTAATAATAATATACAAAACGCTCCGTAGTTAATGTTAAGTATCCATCCGTCCATCAGCCAAAGAAAGTCCAATGCTGAACATAGGCCTCTCCCAATGATTTCTACAGTGACAATGTTAAGTATGCTAACTGAATATCTGAATTTCTAAATTCGTAAATTAACAAATTTTTAATTTGGGAAATGTTTAGCTCTTACTTATGTTATGTTAAGTATTATAAGTTTATACGGCAATTAAGAAATATATTTCAGACATCGCGTTTTAATATGTGGCATGGAATGTTTTCAACAATTTAACATACTTATTCATTTAAGTTAATTAATGTCGCTGTCGGCACTGAGAGTTAGAAATTATTCCACAAATCATAGCGAATATTCCCAAATACCACAGTACCCATCTATTCAAAACCCAATTCTGCACCCACATAACTCACCGAGATTCTCAATGGAAATTTCCACGCCCAACTTAATTAATACCATTAATGAAAGACCCGATATTCATGGATATCCTAGCCGTACATTCAAGGGAAACTAAGTGGAAGTAAACTTGAGAGTCAACACTTAGGGCACTCCCGGAGAGCACTTAGCGAATGGGATAAGACCGCACTTTAAATGGACTTTCGACTGGAGCGTTGTTTTTCCAAAGTACACTTTTTACATTTAAATAAAACTATTTGTAGGTAATTATCGCGGGTTTGGTTTAATTTTGTCTTTTTAAAGTTCTCAGCGTTTCGAATTCTACAGATTTCAAGGTCATGAGGCTGGCTATATGCCTATGTCCAACAATGGACAATAAAAGGCTTATGATGATGATAATGAGGCTGGCTCTACTTAACTTGTTAACTTTTCAGTTGTATTAAATAAGTTTGACTATGGTTTAAACCTTGACAATCGGAACCCCATACATATGCTATCTCAAATGTATAACGTTAACACACTTAAAGTAAAAATCTTAGAAATTTAATGTAACTGGCCTTATTAGTATTTTGCATTATCAAGTTATCGTAATAAAGTGAAGTTTTAATGGCAATTTTTAAATTACCTTGGAATTGGATGATGTGAATATTTTGACCTCAGTTAGTCGGTTAGTTTTGAAATGAATTTTCGTTATCTAACCGCAACAACGCATAATCACGGGATGGGGCATGTAAAAATACTCGTAAACACCATTTTATTTCAACATATTGAAGTATTTGAGTATATAGATTGTAACTTCCGACTAAAAGTTATTCAATTTTAGTAGTCGCCGCGTCGGTGCAACTTAATAGGGTATAGGCTGAGAATTGTGCGGTCTTGTGTTAGATTTCCACGTATAACATTGTATGGATTTCTTAGAAGAAAAATCACATAACAATTTTTAAATTGTATACGTTACGATGTTTACAGCTGGCATTAAATCACGTCTTGGAAAGAACCTTACCTCGACGAAATATGTAGGGTTCAACTAGACCTCTATCACCTTTGGGATACAAGAGTGAGCGTATCTGTTTAAGACCCGAGGGTTGGGGATGTTCATAGCCGGCGATCACTTTCCATCAGGTGACGTTTTCGCTCGTTCGCCGGCCCTATTGTATAAAAAAATATATGTATATCTATTTTCAGTACTTATGATTATCACTGGCCGCAGAGGAATAGAAACTTGATGAGTTAGTGCGCCTCGTATTAACATCAAAGCGGCTGTAAATGAAAATATGTTTTGTTCTGACGTTTATGGAAGAATGTGCTTTAAACATGAGAAATAGATTCTCTTTGAGGATCATCCAAAAACCACATCACTCGGATATTTCACTACTTGCGTATGAAGACTGACAACCGGTATTTATGAAATTAGATGTTAATTTCCCACGTAATTTACATAATTTTCTTCCTTGTCGGATACTTGTTTCAACAAATCAACTTGTTACTTTCTGTTGGACACAAATATGACTTCTAATGAGGATAGCCAGACAATTGAGGATGCTAAAGGCAGGCGAAACGTAAAAGATTGAGCAGGAAAATGAAACCTAGCGCTGACGGGGAGTAAAAAGAGAGGTATTAGTAACGAGATATTCCTTGCTTATAAGATTAGTGCATATTTTGGTAACAATACTTTCATCTACACGACGAGTTACTGTATAAAAAATATTGGTCTGTGAATTATATTACACTTTCAGTTTCCTTGTATCGTGCCGAAAGCACACGCAAAACAAGTAATCTTTTTACAACCTCAGTCATTACAAGCGATTACAAGCCTCAATAGGTGCGCCTACCTTATCGCGAACACGTACCAAGGCCGTCACTTAATGAACTGTCAGTTGGTCTAATATCGCTTATCTGATGTCCATTGCGGTTGGAGTTGTAGCGTAGGACACGCATGGCAATATTGACGCGTCGATTGTTGATAAATGTTTACTAGTTTCTATTATAAAGAAAGGAAGTACTGGTAAGCGTAGTGTCGGACGCCCGCCTACAAGGTGGACGGACGACCTGCTTAAGGTTGCAGGAAGTTGCTGGATGCAGGTCGCTTTCGACAGATCAATGTGGAGATCCCTGGGGGAGGCCTATGTTCAGCAGTGGACTTCCTGTGGCTGAAGAGAGAGAGAGAGTGAGGGAAAGAAAGAAAGAGAAACAGAGTTTCTATTATTGATCTTACTCACAGCCTCCGTGGCGCAGTTGGTTACACGTCGACTGTAAAACGTGGGGCCGAGGGTTCAATCCCCGCATCGAGACAAATGTATGGACTGCGGGAGACGCGCCTTTTCTAAAGTCAAGAGTACGATTGAGATGAAACAGGCCATATAATCCACCACGCTGGGCCTAGTGCGGGTTGTCTAGAAAATAAAATATAATATGATAATTTTAAATAATAAAAAAACGATAAAGAATAACATTCCTCTGTTACGTGAATAATATGCAAGCAAATTAGTAAAGAAAGATCGTGTAAATACGGAGCTACAATTGTAAATATTTTATTTAAACTACCAAAAGTAACAAATACAACACGGTTTGCCAACAAACTGTCTTAATCTTCACGTATGTTCTACATGAAGATTTGTCCGTTTGTATGTTTGTTTGCTTTTAAGTAGATATACATTAGTCCGGTTGACGTGATTCTTGTTTTGTTATGGAAATACGTTATATGGCTAAGTTTTAGTCATAGTTTCGTTATGATTGGCTTTTAAAAGGTTCTTGTAGGAAAAAAAATAGAGAAGATACTGATAGCCTCCGTGGCGCAGTTGGTTAGACGCCGGCTGTGAAACGAGAGGCCGCGGGTTCGATCCCCGCACCGAGATAAATGTTTGTGTGAACGACCTAGGTGTTTGTGAGACCGAAAAGTATCTCGTAGTTTCTGATACCCACGGCACAAGACTCTATCTTAGTGTAGGGTCAGGACTATGTATGGGACAGTTGGGTGTATTTATATATTTATAGTCGATAGTAAACTAAAAGTAGCCGTAGACTAAAATGCCTTTCTCAGACGGTTAAGGGCGGACTTATAAAAGGTTAAGGATAGAAAAGGAAACGAAAAAGAGGTTACTTATGCATCTGAATAAATAATTCAATTAAATGAAGTCAGCTCGGGAAGCTACGTAGCTCTCTCACAAGTAAAAAACCGCAAAAAACAATGTTACACTTCGCAGACTTCTGACCCGATTGACGTATTGTATCGACATATCACAGACCGACCGAGTGCGTGGGAATAAATAAATCGAATTAACATACGAGTAAAAATATACTCGAGCAAATAATGGAATTAGGCAACGAATTGTATGTTAAGTTATTTATAGGATACGTTTCGGTTGAGCGTTTTTTCGGACACACAACGATCTTGTCTATTACTGGGGATTGTATTTTTTTGTGTCAGTGTGTCAATATTTGGTTTGCTACCTGAAGCGTTTATATACCTATTTGTTATGAGTAAGCAGTATATTAGATATGTATAGTTCCTTCCTTTTGTTCTTTATCACTTCTCTCTCTATACTTCGGATCTTCTGTTTTTTTAATACGATACTTCTTCCTGTCTATCTAGATGGCTCCTAACTCCTAAACCAAATGATAAAGTAACCTGAACATCATTATTATCATATTCTCCTTCTAAACTCCCCAGAGCCTACATTAAACCTTCTGCGACCTTTACTAGATCGACTGAACCTGTAAAAAATCCATAGTTTAAAAACCTCTCAACTTTGGACCGGATTTGGTCCGCGAACCAAGAGTTGCTCTTATGATCTAAAGACGAGATTGGTATTAACGATTGATTTGTTACAGGTGTCGTTGCATGGTGGGGGTGCGGAGACGGCGCGAGGATGGGAGACAGCTTCTTGCACCAGGGGGACATCGTCTCCCTGTATGCGGAGGGGACTGTTTCAGGTTTTCTCAGTACTTTAGGGTGAGTCCAAGTGTATCACTCTTGTTGAAGTAAATATGTAGATGGGTGTTACCTTGATGAAGAGTATGTATTTATATGTTTCCAACTTTTCGTTGAGGGTTAATGTCTGAAAGAGACCCGCCGAGTTTCGGTGCTCTATGTGAAAGGGCCGTTATTGATCGTTGGTTATAAAAGTTAGAGATGTAGCTGAGTGGGCGTTCCTACCTGATAAAAGTCGAAGGCGGCTGATGTGGTGATGGAGCAGAAGATGTATGGACTCCACCTACCACTATATGATACAGATATGCTGCTTGTTATTAATGTAAGTTTTCTCCTTCAGGTTGGTCGACGACAGATGTGTAGTATGCCCTGGAGCCGGTGACCTGATTGTTCCACCCAAAAAGTTCCGTGGTAAGTTTTTTTATACTGTAAATGCAATTAAAAGTGTCGACTGACGAGGGGTGGTCTCGCCGCTCGACAACATTATTCCAGCCGATCGTAACCGAATAGATTCAACCTGAACTGGAATCGCAACACACTTCCATCTGTCAGTGTGACAAGCTTTCCATCATTTTCTACGGTTGTCGCTATCCAAGAGGATACAAACCAATAACTTGCTTGTAGGTTTCCGGCAATATGTCGGTTGTTAATGTCGTAGCTACCACCCCAGTCGGGCTTACTCGTTTTTAAATTTTACTGTAGTTTCAACAACCTATACGTGCAGTGTAGTTTGTGTGTATTGTAGTGTGTCTAGTAAAGGTCGTGGGACGTCGCTGGATGCAGGCTGCCTCCAACAGGTCACTGAGGAAATCATTGGGGGAGGCCTATGTTCAGCGGTAGACTTCCTTTGCCTGATGAATGGACGATGGATGATAAGTAAAGCAACCTACTGGGCCGGGAAATTCCAAGAGTTTTAGCGCAAACAATTTTGAGCCATTGCCTCGAACGTTGAAGAACGACCTAAAGCAAAGCTCTGGCTTTTCCAAAACAAAATATCAAATACCCCGCTACAACGGTAACCGACATTCTGTATTAAAAGTAACAGCAAAGGCCTTTCAATATTCTCTTTGACGAGATGTCAAAAGCGCTGAGTTTTGTGCCGCGGCTGGATATTGCTTCGCGTGTTCCCGGGTTTCGGTAAAATCCGCTCGCTTTGTACATTACATATTACGCTGAAATGTATGAAATGGCTTTATTTCCTAGTGCCAGTTGGGTTTCTAATGGTTTCTGTAATGTTTTTGTTTGTAGCGGGAAATGTTTGTGAATAACAAAAATAGAAATGTAACTGCAATTGGTGATTTTTGTTTGAGTTAGTAACATATGCTGTCAAAATAACAATTAATAACACGTTAATTTTTATTAACGTTTGTGTGTGTGCCAGTGGCATTATTTGAAAGAATCGTCAGCAGTACTGTAACTTTTTAAAATAATTATTTGTAACAATTAAGTTTTAATTGAATCACATTGGAATTTAGAAGTATCTCAGATTATAATGATGTATCTATCCAATAAAGAACAACTTGCTCATTTTGTCTAAAATGATATTTTTAAAATATGTCATCATTTTCAGTATTATTTAACTATTTCAATTGTAAGCTATAGTAGAAATAGATTCCGTAACGTCTAGTGATTCAGCTGTCACGGGGAGCCAAGAAAAATTCTATTGAAAAACAATTTATGTGCATATAAATCAGGATTAAATCGGAAACTGGTGCCAATAAAATCAACCTACATAATATATTTCGCTCGTGAAAACCATTAGTCTGCGCCATTGAATTGTTTTTGCGCTGTCTGATAGATTTGAAGACGCCTAATAGCATTATGTTTATATTCATGATGTCTACACAATGGATTTGAAATTGGCGATTATTTAGACAATATTACAATTGAATAATCGATTATTTCAGCCAAGATGTTTTTACTACGGTACTAGATTGATGATGCTGAAGACAGTTCAAGATTTTGATCGATTAAATTCTTCGTCATACATTAGAAAACGATCATCGATATCCTAAAGAACAGTAGGTGTAAGAGTATATTTTGACAGTGGCTGAAATGGATTGGAGAAGACTAAACATTTTAAGCAAACTACACAACCTTTTTTACACTTATTTTATATCAACTATTACTTGTGATGTTTTCTATAAGATCTAAAGTAAATGTGAACTGATGTTTTTTTAGTGATTCATGAGGATCCCACAGGCAAACTGCAACAGCAGTTTTGTGGTGCAATATATTTATGTAAATGTTTGTAATGAATAAATGGAAAAATCTATATCGTTTATTTGGAAACAATAGGTGTTACACAGATTTCCACAAGAGTTGCACAAGTTATGCTTTGTCGACATATTGGTTTACAAATATTTACAGAAATGCCTGATAGAGAACTTTAACCCATCGTGAAACTTATTGTTAAAAGTCCTAATAATGTTTTTTTAAATGATACTATGAAATCAAATAACAAACCCGGGTATTGATCAATTATATAAATATACCTAATAGAGAATTTCATTCAACAGTAACGCCCAAATACTCAAACGCCATTTAAATATTAAGTTCTACTTAATTACCCGCGACCTACTTGGTCAGTACATTTAAGCGGGACTTGCGTAGTTAAGTGCAACATAATATTTAAGTAGCGTTTGAGTATTCGGCCGTATTTAAATCTCATATGAGTGAAAGCCCTAACAACGATTTTTTTATTTATAAACTCTAATAAATAACGTGTGTATTGTACATTTTCAGATTGCCTATTTAAGATATGTCCTATGAACCGTTACTCCGCTCAAAAGCAATTCTGGAATACAGCGAAACAGTCGGCAAACTCGAACGCAGATACCGGCCTGCTGAAGAGGTTACATGTAAGTTTAACTTACTTTTTACCAACTATATAGTTTTGGATGCAGGCTGCCTCCAACAGGTCACTGTGGAAATCATTGGGAGAGGCCTGTATGGAGTACCTGTAGGATGAATGATATTGGTTTTTCTTCTGCCTTGATGGCGTAGTTGTGCTACGGTATGATTACAAAGCTGAAGTCTCGGGCTCGAAACACGGGTCGGGCAAAGTTATATTGGATTTTTCTATTCATTATCAGCCCGGAGTCAGTGCCCGATGTGGTAGGCTCGCCCCTTATCACATCATGGGACGGATCACGGAACACATAAGGCGAAACGTGGGGTCCTGGTTGCACCTTTGCCTTCCCCTTATGTGAAAAAGGCGTGATGTTTGTGCATATAGCTTTTTTTACATAGGTCCGGCAAACGAGCAAACAGGACACTTGATGGTAAGTGATCTCTGCCGCCTATCCACAAGGCTTGGATCATGGATGTGTGTTATTGCATAAGATGCTGAAATTACGAAGATGAATTCGTAATTCGTATGTTGTTTTTTTCTGTTGGAATTTGACCGAGTTTTACTCCAAGATAGACATAGCCTGCATAGATAGACTGCCTCGGTGGCGTAGTGGTACTACGGTACGATTGCAAATCTGAGGTCTCGGGTTCGAATCCCGGGTCGGGCAAAGTGATATTGGATTTTTCTATTCATTATTAGCCCGGAGTCATGAATTTGTGCCCGATATGGCGATAGGCTCGCCCTCTATCACATCGTGGGACGGAATATACAAGGCGAAACGTGGGTGTTCTAGTAGCACCTCTGCCTACCCCTTCTGGGAAAAAGGCGTGTGGTTATGTATGTATGTTATGTATAGACATAGCCCTCGGCATCTGTACTCCTCTGTACTCTGTACTTATCTATACTGTCTCTTGATCGTCATCTCTATGATGACGTATCTACCAAAACCAGTTATTAAAGTTTAATTTTTATAACATAGCTGGACTGTTAGACCATAATAGACTATTTTAGCGCCAATTTTACACATAATTGAAATTATTTTAGAAATGTTGTTCATGTCTCTTGGATGTTATCTTAACAATAAAAGCAAGTAATAACTGTCCGTGGACAATAACTTTAATTCTAAAATTAAAGAGAGGGGTGTGTTCTGAGATCAAAATAAATCAAAATCTAATCTATCTATTTAGTTAATCTAATCTAAGTCTATCTTGCTAGTCCCTTTCCTGACTGTCAGACCATTGCCTATAATTCTCATCTATACTTGTATCAGTGTAAATGGCAAAGTAGTCCAATATCCATGCTTAATAATATGTCAAAGTTCAAAGAACTCGTCACAAAAAATACTGCAATGTGCATACTAAAATTGTCAGACAAAAACATCCCAACAAAAAATGTACGTAGGTGCCCGCGAATGGAACAAAAAATGCCTCAATAGATTCATAGCAGTTTATTAATAACCAGGTCGTTGTATTAACGTGACGATTATGCGAAGTTTAAAATCTAATTTGATATTGTTAAGTGACGTCAGAGATGCGCGGTTTTTTTTATGACGCTCGCGTGTGATGTATTCGTGACCGTTGATTTAGATAAATCGCATAGCAGATTAATACGGGCTGTCTTGTACACTGAAATATGTAATAAGTCGCTGCTTTCGCGTTTATTAAAGGGTAAAAGCAGCCCCAACCCCTGTTAATGAAGTCAAAGGGACTAATTAACGAGTACTCAATAGGTAACATAATCTCAACCCCAGAGTAATATGCCTCGTGTTGTATATGCCACAGTTTCAAAGGGAATAATCACAGAACACCGAGACCCAAAATAAACATACTATTTTATTAAGACGAATAATACGACGATTGTTATCATAATTCCTCTATTCTTTTCCAACATCATGTACATTTATACCAGGGCTCTCTACACATACAACTCGCATATTTAAACTGTGTAGAACGTTACAACTTGAATAATCGTCGCGTGAAAATATTCCGACTCGGCCATCCTTCACATCAGCCGTTGACAATTCCGTTCTGTGTTCAAATCCTTATTCTATTCTTCTTAATATAACTGCCAGCAATATCGTCATGCTAAAATAGGTTGCTTTACACATCGCTTATAAAAATCACCCGTTACAATTTTACTAAATCTTTCCAAATGAGGCTGTTCATGTGATAATATGTGAGACTACATTGAATATATTTTGAACACAACAGAAAAAAATGAATTGAAAACCTTATTAATTTTGAGAAATTCAATTTTTTATCTCAGAAATTCAAGATTCAATATAAATCAAATTAAGTCGGGATCTACTATCGAAATCCGTCGATAAGTAGAGAAGTTGTGCACGAACATACATACATAGAAACAAACTGAGTAGCCTTTTCAATATGGAGGCTAATACAGTTTTCAATACCAAAAGCAATCTGAATCAAAAATACTACTTTTTCATCTCATTAGACAGACTTAAGTCTGCTTTTTCATTGCTAGATTGTCTGTTTATGTTCTAAGCCCTGCAATAACCTTTTTTTTAATATCCAGCAACTTTTCCGCGTCTGCAAATTGCTATCTCGCTCGCTTTTAAAATTCATCGCAGACGCCCGTCGCAAAGTTTGCCGATAAACAGCTGATGTAACTTTCAAAAGTCTTTGGAGCAGGTGAAACTTCTTTTGTAAGATAAAAGACTTTGAATGTGCCTGCAGCGTTTTTATAAAAGCTTATTGGTGTTACAATTTGAGTTCCTTCTGTGCAAAGTTGCCTTAATGATATGATGGTAAGGATATATATATACTTGCAGCCGTATTGATATTGATAGGCAGAGGTTCCACGGATGGCGGCAATATATCGAGGTGCTTATTTTGTTTCCAAATATATAATATGGGCCGAGTTTATTGCTTTAATTTATACACATTCCATTCCCGGCAACTCATTTAAGAGTGTTCAGACAGAAAAATTACACCAAGCACAAGGCCCGACATGGAAGTCGAACCTATAGACGCTACCATTAGACCAATGAGTTGACACCTTAGTTAAATAAATAAATACACCCAACAGTCACATATATAGTCCTGACCCCACATTAAGTTCAATTAAGTCTTGCGTCGTGGGTATCAGAAACTACGAGAGACTTTTCTGTCTCACAAACACGCAGACCCGAGACATATACTTGTGGGGCTCACAAATATTTGTCTCGGTGCGGGGATTGAACCCGCGGCCTCTCGTTTCACACCCGGCGTCTAACCAACTGCGCCACGGAGGCTGTCAAAGTTATAAAATAACGTCTAACATAATAGGATTTTGAACCACGTTTACGACGCCATATTTTAAAGTGTCAGTCACTGCGGAGTACAATAGCACTCCACGTTTTTGCATTTAGTCTGCAGATGTTGTGATGTTGTCTATTGTTCTCGATAAATAAGAGTTCTTCATTAACAGCGAAAACAATGGTTCATGGCGTGAAATCTTATTTGATATTATAGTGAAACTAGCGAAGTGTTTTTTTGATAGAAAATACTATCAGACAGTTATAAATGCTTTAGGCTTCGTAAACCAATGTTCTGATTTGGTGACATACATAAACATCACGCCTTTTTCCCATAAGGGGTAGGCAAAGGTGCAACCAGGACACCCACGTTTTGCGTTTTGCAATTTGGTGGATAAGGTCGTCAGTAGGTAATCATGGAGAAGGCTTGGAAATTCTGATTTTGAAATGTATACGCATCTTATAGTATTCATGAGTTTACCTGGACTCACTGATCAGCATGGTCGGCCAAGCTGTCTTGTGACGTAATATCTAAGACGAAATACATAATCGTCGGCGAATTTCAATTATTTTTCTTTAAAGGGAATTCTGCCAAATCCCTGTTACTGTTGTAGTTTAAATAAATACACAATTATTAAATCTGTTGCTCGTATTCATTTCATAATTTAAATTTGGTTTCCATATTTTTTAAAAGCTATTCCAATAGTGCCTCCACGTTCGTCGTAATTAGGTAAATCTTTTGTTTTGTCTGTCATCATCGGTCTCCGCAAATATACCTAAATTCAAGTAAAGTATGCAAACAATAGCCAAACCCGAATGGCGCCTCACAGATATTAGGTATAGCTTTGGTAGTTTAGACCTTATAAAAAACATAAAATAATGTTTGTCTGTCTTTGATGCGTTTTGTCATGGCTTTTTTATTTTATTGATATGAAAGACGAGACGAGCATGAAATTTGCGTGATGATAAGCGCCAAGACCGTTCATGGACAGTTGCTAAGCCAAACACCATGACACGCCAATTCTATTCATTATCAGCCCGGAGTCAGGAATTATCACATCCTGGCTCGGATCAGACAAGGCGAAACGTGGGTGTCCTGGTTACTACCAGGAGAACATCTGCCTACCCCTTCTGGGAAAAAGCGTGAGTTTATGTATGTATTCAAAGACGGCATTTCGACGTCTATGAATCAATATTTCAACACCACACTGCGGTGTCCCAAATAACAAACCATGGCGACGCATTAATGTCTTAGAGACTCACTACAATTAATTTGATGTTATAAAACTACAAAGGAGAATAGCTTTTATTACTGTCGCCATAAGGCATGTTTGTGTAGACAATATTTTCACGATAACAAATGTGCGCACGGTTTTTAACGACCGTTTGGGGTTATAAACAACTTTGTTTCACATACTAAATAATTAATTTGATATATTTTAATTAATTTACTGTAACGGTGTAGTAATTTTTTTTTATTTTAGTTTAAATGTCTAGTTAGTCCCTGTTAGCCCCTTGGAAATGAACTGAGCGAACTATTGATAGCCTTCGTGGCGTAGTTGGTTAGACGCCGACTGTGAAACGAGAGGCCGCGGGTACGATCCCCGCACCAACACAAAAGTTTGTGTGGCCCACAAATATTTGTGTCGGGTCGGGGTGTTTGTGAGGCCGAAAAGTCTCCTCGCTTCTGATACCCACGACACAAGACTTAATGATCTTAATGTGGGGTCAGAACTATGTATGTGACTGTTGGGTGTATTTATTTTGTGCATGGTTTAAGTGGCAACTTTGTGTACGTCTTTGGTATAAGCGTGAGGTTACGCGTGTATTTATAAAATGTAAACGTATGTCTATCTGTATCAGCCCATATACGTCCCACTGCTGGGCACGGGCCTCCTCTAAAATCAAGAGTACGATTGAGAGTGGTTAGGTCATATAGTCTGCCACGCAGGACTAGTGCGGGTTGGCGGACTTTTACATACCATAGAAATTATTTCGAATCGCTACGGTATGCAGGTTTCCTCACGATGTTTTCCTTCACCGTTATAGTGCGTGGTGATGGAATTTCAATACACACATGACTCCGAAAAGTCAGGGTATGGGAGGTAGGTAAAGTCAGGGTATACCCTGGGATTTGAACACGCGACCACCATGGGTATGACCACCACGCACCTCATGTGTATATATATATATATATATATATATATATCTCACGGGTTGTTTATTTTGTCCTATTTTACTCGCCGAACGAAACGCAACAATGAAGCTATTACTTTACTTTGTGTTGTAGCAGTCACCCTCCCCCTTTTTTAATGAGGGGAGGCCGAAAGGGCTATGCCAGTGTTCGATCCTTCAGCTCACACTCTTGCCTCCCCTTTCTTCGAGATATGGAAGTAATCTTTTAATATATTATTGTTGATTGCAGCATGCCGCTGAAATTGAGAAGAAGCAGAATGAGTTGGAAAACAAAAAGCTGTTGGGCACGGTCGTGCAGTACGGAAGCGTCGTACAACTGCTGCACGTCAAGTCCAATAAGTACCTTACTGTGAGTATCTTACTTGCACACCCAAGTATACTCATCAGACAATCTATTTTTTTATTCTGGCACGGCACAGTGACTGCATTGCACCTGATGGTAAGTGCTAATGCTGTCCAGACAGAGTATCGAATGGCATCAGACGGCAGCCTCATACCATTCGATACAAAGTCCTGCCTCCGGTACTAACTATTGTGACCGGAGAATCGGAAACTATGCAGTACTTTTCGGTCTCAACATCCAGACCCTGAACAGTACCAGAAACGATAGTAACTTCACACACCACAGGAATTAGTAATGCATGCCTGGATCCAACATAACTGGCCCAAGACACGAGGACGCCCAACACAATGATACCTGGACGTCGTCACATAAAATATGAGAGCTATGGTCTCACAGTTGAGGATGCTAAACAGAGACACGACAAACCGTTGAGTAATTTTAATTTTCTTTGGTTATTTCTTTCTTACACGAGGAATAAAGTAGACCCTGCGATAACGTTGTGTGTAATAATGTTAATTAACTTTTCAGGTCAACAAAAGGTTGCCCGCGTTGCTGGAGAAGAACGCGATGCGGGTGCATCTAGACGCTAATGGAAATGAAGGCTCCTGGTTTTATGTTATGCCTTTTTATAAACTCCGGTCGACTGGTATGTATGATGAGACTTTTTAAACTTTTATTGCCATTTATCTTTTTTTTTGTAGTGTAGTCAGGGAGATACAGTTGTTAAACAAGAAACCACTGATTCAATACATGTACAAACATTATTGAGACCTCTTAAAATTTTAACACGAACTAATCATAGATTCTGATACATCCAATACAAAATTATTGTCTAGGATTTGGTGTTTTTTGTCGTGACATTCAAGTGTACGACTATTTTATATACATACATCATCAGCCCGTTGCAGTCCACTGCTGGACATAGGCCTCTCCCAAGATACGCCACAGAGCCCGGTCTGCTGCTTTATGCATCCAGTCGCTGCCAGCCTTTATATGCGTTCGATTAAATACTGGTCCTACAAAAATTCATAATCTTGGCATTGCTTGCTAATTTCTCCCATAACGTTTATAGCATACAATAATAATTTAAAGTCTTTTAACCATAGCGAAAGCACGTCGTCTGGTGCTAAGCTAGAGTAGGAATAGGATACTTATTCACATTTATCCGGAGCAGTATCAATTTGGCATTACTGAAGATCATAGTTTTACTCTTTATATATATAATTTTGTATTGTCTGTTCCAGGCGACAACGTGGTGGTTGGTGACAAGGTTATAATGAACCCTGTCAACGCCGGTCAGCAAGTTTTACACGTTTCCTCCAATCATGAGTTGCCCGATAATGCTGGATGTATGGAGGTGAGGTTTTCGCACGTTTTTGAAGTGTTTCCCATAGGTGGATTAAGACTGCGTCTGTAACTTTGGGCTGTACAGTTTTTGATAAAGTTTAAATAATTCTGCATTCTCTTTTGTCAAAGCGATACGGCCTTATTCGTAGACATATTTAAAACCTATACCTATACCTCATAGACATATTTAAAAAGTCATTCGAAAGGGACAAAAAATTCTATAAATAAAATAGGTTTTAAATCTGTCTATGTGTAAGGCCGATAGAGGTCGATTATTACAAGATTTTTTAAATTTCATGTAGTCATGGAAAATGGTTGTACTAAATGTCTGTGAAAATTTATGGGAGACGCCTATGTCCAATAGTTCTTGTTACTGATATTGATGATGAATATACTTTCCCTTCCGCAGGTCAACGTGGTAAACTCCTCAACATCATGGAAGGTGACCCTATTCCTGGAGCACAAGGAGAATCAGGAGGAGATCCTGAAGGGCGGCGACGTGGTGCGGCTGTTCCACGCGGAGCAGGAGAAGTTCCTCACCATGGACGAGTACCAGAAGCGCCAGCACGTGTTCCTGCGGACCACGGGCCGCTCCAGCGCCACTGCGGCTACCAGCAGCAAGGCGCTGTGGGAGATCGAGGTTCGATTCCTATTGTGATAGTGTTCTATGATATTCATGCGGGTTCGATCGCCGTACACCGATATTTTTTTATTGCATAATTCCGGCAAACTAGCAAACAGATCACTTGATGGTAAGTGTTGTCGCCCATTAATACTTACGACACTGTATAATAGATGAATTGCCGGTCTCTTAAAATGGGAAAGGGGAAGGAAGTCAAATTGGGCCTTCGGCGTGCGCACTTACCAAACCACAGACAGTCTACGGTGCTGGTTTTTTGAATGAATCATATTTTGGAATTTAATTGGACTCGCTTATCGTGTTAATTATAGTCGCTGTCTTTTAAAAAACAAAGAATCCCAAGAAATCGTCGTGATTAAAGTATGTGACGATATAAATAAGTATTTGTAATGTTTGTTTGCAGGTGGTGCAGCACGACCCGTGCCGCGGCGGCGCGGGCCACTGGAACTCCATATTCAGATTCAAACACCTCGCCACCGGACACTATTTAGCTGCCGAGGCTACGAGGCCGCCGTGAGTATATTACAAATTCCTTTTATTAGGGTGGCATAATTAAATCGTCGTAAAAAGGATTAATAACTCCATTAAATAAAAATGAATCTCGATCACCTGAAGATTGATCCCAAAAATAGGCCAATGAGGTGAAAGATTAATTGACACGCCCACATTTATTTTATTTTATTTTATTCGGAAAACAAACAGGTATATATGTAGGTAATACACAATGTTTACATTACTATTAAACAATTACATGTTGTCACATTGAAACAACTTAATACTAGGATTAACACTAGAAAATACTTATATGTGTTTAATCGTGTTAAACCAGTTTTTGTACATTGTACGCCTGACTGCCGATGCCTTAGAGTTAAATATATCAAGGTCATCATTGTAAGGCAGCTTATTAAAGGAATTAGCAGATTTAAAGAAAGAAAGAAAAATAATTTATTTGAAGACCTATCTGGATTAGAATGGGTAATTTTACCTTATTTTCTTATGTGTGTGTGCTGTGTGTTTGCAGGGAGGAGCCCGGCGAGCCGGGCGACGGTGGCGAGCGCTCGTTCCAGCTGGTGTCGGTGCCGCACTCGTCGGAGATCGCCACGCTGTTCGAGCTGGACCCCACCACCATGACGCACTCCGACGCGCCCGTGCCGCAGAGCAGCTACGTCAGGTAGCACCCTATACATTACACCCGCTTATCATAACAGTGATATGTGACCATGCTACGCCATCGACGCTCAACCAAAAAAAATCATCCTGTATATAGAAAAACAACAACCTATACCGGGCTATTGCTCCGTAAGTTATGGCTTAGAGGTCCCACTATCTTAATTCATACGTAATACGGAAATTACGATTAATATGTAACATATTCATCATTAAACATGTTGGTGGCATCGCATTTTAACCCACTGTGTATTATTGCAAAACAGCCAGAAGATATTTATTAATTTATTTACTATAAATATCTTCTATATTTACTTAACGATTTGTAATGTAAATTGATACGGTAAAATAATACACTCTTTTTACATCGATTTGTGAGGACATGTGATGTGAATGTCATTATGAAAATCAAATTAACGATAACATTTATTCAATTTGATTGGTAAATCTTAGGATTTAGCATTGTTCGGTCTTTAATAATAACATATGGATAACAAACATTGAATGTACCATTATGTCAATATTTTTAGCCATTCTTATCATATTTGATAGCTATTATTTATTATTTCCGTTCATTTCAGTAAGCTGTCTTAATTTTCTAAAAAAATATTTACTTATGCAATTTGTGCCAAACAGTATTTTAAACTATGTTGTATAATCAAAATGTGAAAATAATAAATAATATGAAAAAATAAAATGCAAAAAGAGTTGCATCGGCCGGGAATCGAACCCGGGCCGCCCGCGTGGCAGGCGAGCATTCTACCACTGAACCACCGATGCTTATGCTAGTGTTGTCAAAATTGATAAGGCAATGCAACGGTGTGATCATTTTCTATTTATAAAAGAAATGAGGTATTATTTCTTAGTAAGTTAAATATAAAATTTTGCATTATATGGTATTACCAAAAATATTATGGTATATATTGAAAATAAATGTTGGTAATAAAACTATTAAGATATTTTTTGGTGTTCATTTGAAATTGAGGAAATATTTGTACATAATAACTTTTCACAAATTATCACATTTAGGCCTTACAGAGTACCTCTAGATGTTTAGACCAAAAAGATTTTATTTCTGGGACTAAAATATTGTCCATTTTAAATTTTAAAAATATTGATCGAAATAAAAGTAATTTAACAGCATAGTCAGTGTGTGTTTTATATTTTTTAATATTAAACTAGTTGATTTTAGTCCCCATTCTTCTTATAATCTGAGGCATCTCAGCGGGCCGGCATGATTGTATCGAATGGTGTGAGACTGCTGTCTAATGTAATTCGATACCCTATCTGGAGGGCATTAGCAATTGAAATAAAACGAATTGTTACGGATTTTATCGTGAATTTGATTTATTTTTTACATTTTTTAACTTGCCGACGTTTCGTTCACTTTACAGCTTAGTTTTACGTAGCTTTACAGCAGACTGAGGTATTAGTCATCCGCTTAGTGACTGTTACTATTTAACTACCCTTAATTTACAATTATTAAATTAAAAAGTTAATTTAAGAAGTTAATTGGTTTTATTACAATGTGTAAAATTCGCGTAAAGCTAAGAAACCAGTGCCGTGCCATATAAAAAATAATAATAATAATTTCAGGTTACAGCACCTGTGTACGCACACATGGGTGCATTCCACCTCCATACCCATAGACAAGGATGAGGAGAAACCCGTCATGTCTAAGGTAAACTAATTATTGATTGGATTTTTTAACAATTTTATTTTATTAGCAGTGTGCATGGGCCTGTAATCGTTCTACTTAATTACTGTGTGCGTGTCGCAGGTGGGTTGCTCAGTGATAAAGGAGGACAAGGAGGCGTTCGCGCTGATCTCGGTGTCTCCGAGCGAGGTGCGCGACCTGGACTTCGCCAACGACGCCTGCAAGGTGCTCTCCGCGCTCTCCACCAAGCTGCAGCACGGCAACATCGAGATCAATGAACGCAAGTCAGTACTCTTACACTGTTTACTTATTTATTTAAACATACAAATTATGTATCGAGGACTTAATGCCTGAGGAATTCTCTACTAGTCAAACCGGTGATGCAGAAAACATACCTGCTGGTTGTGAGTGAATGGTGTGGTGAGTGGAGTAAGCAGCTTGCGTGATAGAACAGATCTTCTATCACGCAAGCTGCTCACTTATCTATATACTTACGGCCCTATTCATAGACAAATTTAAATCTATTTAATTATATAATGCTTTGTCCCTTTCGAACGACTTTTGAATTCAGTTTGCGCGAAGAGGACAAAACATCCGATAGCTAAAATAGGTTTTAATACATACATACATAATCGTCACGCCTGTATTCCATAGTGGTAGGCGGAGACTATGGATCGCTACTTTGCTCGATCCTGAAATATTACTTTCGCTTCACCCACTTTCAATCTCTTCATAGGTTTTAAAACGTATGTATTTTTTGCAGAGCTCTAACCTGTCTGCTGCAAGACATAGTGTACTTCATAGCTGGCTTCGAGAACGAACCCAACAAGTCGGAAGCCCTGGAGCTGGTCGTGGAGAACCCTCACCGGGACCGACAGAAACTGCTCCGGGAACAGTATATACTGCGACAGTTGTTTAAGATATTACAGGTATATTGTAGAAAAATAATATGATAGTTATTGTATTGGTTTTTTGCGTTTAGAAACTGGCTGTTTCATCACCGTACAGATAAAGTAATGAATGGACGGCAGATGTTTTTCGGGTCTGAGTATTGTCTATATGTGTAATTTTTTTTAATTGCTTAGTTGCGGCAAACGAGCAAACAGTTCACCTGATGGTAAGTGATCACTGCCGCACATGAACATCCACAACGCTGGGTCATTTACGTGTTGCCAGCCCAATTGAGAGGGGAGCGGGGTGGAAAAAGGATGGGAAGAGAAAATTGGTGCTGGGCATCCGGCAATCTCATTCACCAAACGAAACGCGACAGAAAAGCTGTCGCTTCAAGTCGATTTCCTGTGACGACAGTGGTACCGCCCCGGATGAGCCTGCCCGTTCATGCTGAGTCATGACTGATAACAGCGTGGCTTTACCACTTCATATTTTAAACGTATCCAATGTACAGGAGTAAACTTAAGTAAAAACAAACTTAACTTTAAAGAAAATATTAAATACAGTTGTTTTGTGGAAAAGTCGAACAAGATCCATCTTATTTGCATTTACAGTTTTCTAATCCATCTATCCATCAGCCAAAGGAAGTTCACTGCTGAACATAGGCCTCTCCTAATGATTTCCACAGTGACCTGTTGGAGGCAGCCTGCATCCAGCGACGTCCCGCGACCTTTACCAGGTCGTCTGCCCACCTAGTGGGTGGACGTCCCACGCTGCGCTTTCCGCTTAGTGGCCTCCATTCGAGAACTTTTTGGCCCCATCGGCCATCAGTTCTCCGTGCTATGTGCCCCTAATAAATTTCCTGATCTTTCCAGGGTCCATTCCAAGAGACAGCGGATGGGGAAGCGTTCCTGAAGATCGAGGAACTGTACGACTCTCGATACGCGCCCTACAAGTACATCTTCCGACTGTGCTACAGGATATTGAGGCTCAGCCAACAGGACTATAGGAAAAATCAAGTAAGTACATTACAACATAGTGATGTGATTCACCCTCTGTATAGAGGGTAGATCAAAACTGCGACGGAAAACGAAGCCAAGTGCTAGTTTTAGTGACTACAGACACATTGTAACTAAACATTTCTTAAAAAAAGCGACAGGTTCTTTTTAGCAATTTTTTAATTATCATCGTATTTGGATGGTAGATCTCTAGTTTTGCTAAAATTATAATTTAATTCCTCGCGTACCATTGTGTATTTTAAAATTAAAAGGTGTACATACATACATTACAGTTTGGTAAAAAAATAACAACGAAAAATTTGTCGCTTTTGTTTTTTGCGAAATTTTTAGTTGCATTGTATCTGAAGTCACTAATACTACCACCTGGCTTCGTTTTCGGTCGTAGTCTGGACATACCCTGTACGAGGTTTCGAATGGTCCGACAAAATAACGTCGAGTAGCAATGACAATCATGGCTCATAGGTTTGTACTCTTATTGGCATTGTATTTACCACCAGGTTTATTTTAGTTATTGGCCATGCCGGCAAAAATGTAAAGACAATTTAATGTATATCGACTAACTTAGCACAACTTTGTTGGCAGGAATACATAGCGAAACATTTCGGTTTCATGCAAAAACAAATAGGATATGACATACTGGCGGAGGACACCATCACAGCACTCCTGCACAACAACAGGAAACTCCTGGAGAAACACATCACCGCGTCAGAGATCGAAACTTTTGTCGGTAGGTGCATATGTTTGAAAATAAAGACAGCAATAAATATTAGAAAGTTGTAGAATTATACTATGACATCATGGAACGGAACACGTAAGGCGAAATTTGGGTGGCCTGGTTGCACCTCTGCCTATCCCTACTGGGAAAAAGGCGCGATGTTTATGTATGTAACAATAATTTTGGCGAATACTTTCTTATGCCAACGCAGCAGTTGTATTTATTCATGTCTTTATGGTTTATGGATTTAAAAATAAGTCTTACAAATGAGGGTGACAAATATTATTGGTATATATATATCTAAACTATATTTGTTTTATTAGAATTCTTCTTCAAAGATTTTCACAGCAACATATTAAAATCATCTTACATCCAACAACTACTTGCACATCTTCACCATAATTTGCTGAACTCCGTATCATTTATTTTCATCCCAGGTCTGGTCCGCAAGAACATGAAGACGTGGCAGTCCCGTTTCCTGGACTACCTGAGTGACCTGTGCATCTCCAACAAGAAGGCCATCGCGGTCACGCAGGAGCTCATCTGCAAGAGCGTGCTCTGCGCCAACAACTCTGATATACTTATAGAGACTAGGTATATTGTGTTTATAATTTTGGGTCTTTAAGTATCTTGGCTTGATTTTGCAGTGAGATACGGGCCTTGGTGTAAAGCATGGTAGAATTTACAAAAGGTTTTAGTTGTTGTTGTGAATTTAGTTGTTAATTAGGAATTATTTGTCATACCAATTTCACCAAATTCCGAGTCATTTTTTTGTTGATTATACAAATATTTGTCTTAATGCGAGTTTGAACTGGCAGTCTCTGACTACACATAGATTTTTTTCTAAAATGCAGTGCCAAAATTGACTTCATTATTTTTTGATTGTCTAGAGAATCATAAAAAGCATAATTCCTCCTTGGATTTAGAATTAATTTTGTAGGGTGTAATTTTTTATTATTTATGAAAAAAAATCGTAATATGAAATATTGGTATTTGCAGATTAGTATCAATAAAATACGAAGAGAAAGGAAAGTCCTCCGGAAGCGAAGACTCTAATAAACATTCCATAGAGCAGAAGGTCATGTTGCTGTGGAACAACAAGAAAGTGAGTCTTAACATTTTACATTTTCATTGCTTGTTCGTAGATAATTTACTCTTGGACTGTAATCATTTATTAGTAACGAGAATGGTTAAAATCTTTATTGGTTTCGAAAAATTTGCGATGATATTAAGTAGCATGTCCAGAAGGGTGCACGCCAGGTAACGAATGAGTCATAAAATCATGTATAAAGTGATTCAACGAACTCGATTAGCCCATTTCACCCTCTACAGAGAGCTCGATTGAGAAGAGTCCTAGTCCACCACGCTGGTCTAGTGCGGGTTGATGGACTTCCTATGAAGTCCGCTACATGAATATCAATAACTACTGTATTTAGCACTCATCAGCTGTACTCTCAGACGAGGGACAGGATGCTAAGCTGACTGCCAACCTTGACTAGTTAAAGAGGCACCACAACAAGAAGAAAAAGAAGCTTTTCTCTATTTTTTTTTTTTTTTTTTTTTTAAATAGAGGTTACTGTTAAAAATAGAGGTTACTGTTAAAAATAAATAGGTTACTGTAATTTTTTTGCACCAGATCTATTTTATGTATGTACATAATGTATTGTAGTTTATATTTATTTATGTATCAGTTGTATTTATGTTTATGTATTATTTGTATTTATATTATAAATATAATTTTAGTTGATATAATAAGTTGGAATACACCTGCTGTGCTTCATCTCTTCACCACTCTAAGGTAGACTATCAGAGAATGCCTCATTAAGTCCGCCTGCATACTAATAAGTATATGAAGCTTAAATAAATAATTATATATATTTTTTATTAATATGAATTCCAGAACAAATGCTACCTCTCCGAGCTGGCGGCGGAGGCCCGGCTGGAGCCCGGCAGCGAGGCGGCCGCCATCCTGGACTACTACCGCCACCAGCTGGACCTGTTCAGCAACATGTGCCTCAACCGACAGTACCTCGCGCTCAACAGCCTGTCGCCGCAGCTGCACATCGATCTTATATTATTGTTAGTACTCGTTTTTAACTAAACGTATGTTATTAACTAGATTTTGTTTATGGTTTCGCCTGTGGTTAATATTAATAAGGAGCAGTGTATTTTTAGGAATCAGGTTTGCGTCCATGATAGCATTGATCGCTATATTAACGAATAGCTATTTATTGTTTTTTTTTAATGTTGGTAAACAAAGAGTAGGTCCCACTGCCGACATTTTTTGAACGACTTAAACTTGTTTTAGCTATAAAAAGTGCCCTTAATCCTATCATGTACTCCTGACAACATCTTTGCAAAATTTCATTTTAAACGGCGTAAAATCGTTATAACAAACTCAATTTCCTGTTTACAATAATACTTACTGTAAGGGATTTGTCTTAAATTAAAGGAACTTTTAAAATATAAATTTAAGTGTTGTATATTGTCGTCAGGTGCATGTCAAACGCGTCTCTCTCGTACGAGGTGCGCGCGTCGTTCTGCCGGCTGATGCTGCACCTGCACGCCGACCGCGACCCGCAGGAGCCCGTCACGCCCGTCAAGTACGCGCGCCTCTGGACCGACGTGTGCGACCGCATACACGTGCACGAGTCAGTATACCGCACCCTCATACCACACCGTCATACCCGCCGTCATGCCCGCTGTCATACCACTCCGTCATACCACGCCGTCATACCACTGTCAGTACTATTATGTAGTGTGAGTTGTGTGCTCTACGCAGAAAACAAAAAAAAACTCTCACGAGTGTATTTATGGATTAAAGGTTTTTGAATATTAATATACTTGAGGGTCGTTTGTAAGTTTTATCGATATTTTGACTGTATTTTGGATAAGCACCTTCACTTAATCTTGCACCTTATAATATGCACATGTAGTCGGACATAGACAACAGATATTATTGTTTAGATTGTGTATTGATAAAAAAATGCAATAAACCTTACTTCCTAAGCCACACGTTTGCAAATCAATATTTTTTTAAATTATACTGTAGCTATCGTTATCGCCCGAAAATAATTACTTCAGCTCACTCCATATTAATTTACCGTAATAAAAAGCAGCCTATGTCCTTTCCAATAGTCCAATCTATATCCATACCAAAGTTCTTCAAAATTGGTTCAGCAGTGTATATGTGAAAACGATAACAAACAGAGTTACTTTCACAATAAACATATCAGCAGTATAGAATATTTAAATTCTATTTATTCAACACGAAAATCAACACAAAATAAAACACGAATGCAGTCCCACAAAACTTTAATAAAACATTTTTTTTTTTAATTCTAGCTACCAGTGCGTGAAAGGCGGTCCGGACGCGAACCGCGAGAAGGTTAAGGAGCAGTTCGCATCAACAATACGCTTCGTGGAGGACTACCTGTGCAACGTGGTCACCAGGACGTGGTACTTCAGCGACCACGACCAGAACAAGCTCACCTTCGAGGTGGTCAAGCTGGCCAGGGAGCTTATATACTTCGGGTTTTATAGGTAACATTTATATTGAGCTTATTTTCTTGTCGTAGCAGTAAATGAGTACGCTTTATCATGAAGCTGCATACTATAATGGTCTTTACAAAAATTTTGATACTTGCAAATCTGCAATAGGATTTCAATCTTCGATGGGACTCGTGCCTTGTAGTGGAATGTATACAGACTAGTTTATACAACCAGATGCGTACAGATTCCTGCCTCTCATGATCGTCCGTGAAATCTAAAGAGTTCAAAGTGTGTTATTTGCCATTGATATTGGAGAATGACATGTTAAGGTAAGGCAAGAACGCTCGAGGTTAGCACACAAACGGGAAACTTAACTGACTGATGTAGAGGCGGCCGTGTCTTCTCAGTTACTTCTTAGTATCTATTCGTAGGTATGAGTTGCATTGACATAATACTGTAAAATAAAAAATAACATGTACGTCATTTGACAGCCTCCGTGGCGCAGTTGGTTAGACGCCGCCTGTGAAACGAGAGGCCGCGGGTTCGATCCCCGCACCGAAACAAATGTTTGTGAGGCACACAAGTATTTGGCTCGGGTCTGGGTGTTTGTGAGACCGAAAAGTCTCTCGTAGCTTCTGATACCCACGACGCAAGACTTAATTGATCTTAATGTGGGATCAGGGCTATATATGTGACTGTTGGGTGTATTTATTTATTTATTTTGTGTACAGTTTCAGTGACTTGTTGCGTCTGACTAAGACGCTACTGAGCATCTTGGACTGCGTCACAGCCATGGATCTGCTCAACGAGACCAACGCATTGTCCGGAGAAGTTGAATGTAAGACTGCGCCATTTTCTGTTTTAAATGTAGCTTGTATAAATAAGTAATTAATGTGTCTATGGTTTGTACACAAGCAGCCCAGGAGGAGATAAAGAAACGTAAGTTTTTATCAACGAAAAGTTATAATATCCGCATTTTAGACTACTGTGTCTATTTAAAACTTATGTAAGCAGACGAGCTAAATCTGTTTTGCTGCGTGTGAAATAGTGTTTCATCAATGTCGAGAATCTAAAACGTGTTCCCCTTTTTTGAAATCTTCCTCGTCTATTTATACCCCCTGTATAAAGGTATAGTTTTTTGTCTGTATGTATGATTGTAGTTGTGTGTTAATAAAGATAGACAGTATTAGAAATTGTATTTGATTTCAGCCGAAGGTGGAGTGCTTCGGAGTATAGGCGACATGGGCGCTGTTATGACTTCCATAACACTGGGCTCTGTCGCTAGAAATGTGAGTTTAATACTTCTGAATCATCTGATTTATAAATTTTGTTGTACTAGATATACAGTTGCTTTCGTGAATTTTTACGGATTCATCCCCGACAAATAAATATCTCAAAGCTCAAATATTTTGTGCGTTTTGAAGTTTTTCTGTTTCTTGTCGCCACCAAGGGAACCTCTGCCTACCCTTTTTGGGAAAAAGGCGTGAGTTTATGTATCTGATGTTTGTCTGTATAACGCAACTACGATACATGAATAATAATTGTTGATGAATGATGTATACTGAATGAATCTCCGCTCCTTTCTTATAGTAAATTTTTTTGAAGTTTGATATAGTTATTATATGAATGAAATGGAAGCCAGTAGTGACTAGTGGTAGTATGTGTGGTGGTGGTGGCGAGTGGTGGTGCAGTGAGTGCGTGCAGCAGGTGGGCGGCGCGGGCGCGGCGGCGGGGGCGGGGCTGCAGCGCAGCGCGTCCGCGCTCGTGCTGGCGCGCGAGCACCCGCTCGTCATGGACACCAAGCTCAAGATCATCGAGATACTGCAGGTTAGTTAATACTGCTTTATTTTGTCTGTTAAGTCGATCCTTGGGATCAATGTGATATGTTGAAAAAAAAAGAAAAACGTCATTTCTTCAACTACATCAGCTTAGGAAAAAAAACTATAACCCAAAACAAATTTTATTTGACGTGGTTTACTAACTAATTAAATTCGTATGTCGCTTTTTCAATTAGCCCAGATGTGCAATTTTTTTAAAGTAGCGGGTACTGAAAGCAGAAATGCTTCAGACTGGAAGAAAAGAAGATTTTTTTCCTGCACTGAGACACTCTGTTAATTATTAATAATAACACTCAATGACAATTATCATCAAAGAAACAAAAACATATTTTTTATATCCCAAAAACTACTTCTACGCAGTTCATCCTGGACGTCCGGCTGGACTATCGCATCAGCTGTCTACTATCCATCTTCAAGAAGGAGTTCGAGCAAGCCGGAGAGCAGGCGGCCGAGCGCGGCGCAGACTCCCTGGCTCGAGCTGATGTCGAGGCCATAGGTCTGCAAGCTGAAGGGATATTCAGCTGCAGGTCAGTTGTACCATCCACTTTGAACTCGGCTGCTTAAATAATATCAAACTAGGTAGTTTGTGGTATAAAGAATACTGCCAGAAAAAAAGTTCTAAGTTCGACATTTACCTTTTGTAGAGGTTCAAAAATATCTTTTAGTGTGTTGCCGAGCTTCGATGCTCCGTGTCAATTTGTGTGTTGATGTTGTGCGTCTTGGCAAACGTAGTGTAGGACGCTCTCCAGCCAGTGGAGTGACAATTTGTGAAAGTCGCTGGCAGATGCTGGATGCGACAAGCCGAAGACAGGGTAAAATGGCGTAATTTGGAGGAAGCCTATGTCCAGCAGTGGACAATAAAACGCTGGTGATGATAATTTTGAGTCCAGCCAGCGGGAGTTGCAGCAGTGAAAGCAAGCTGGATAGTTTCAAAAATTAAATTGACATTTGCTTTTTCTACAAAAATGCATGAAGAGATTTATAAAAGTGGATGAAACGAAAGTGACGTGTTAGAGTTGATATTAAATGGATAAAATTATCGATATTCAATTTTTCCAAAAGTTCAGTACCCTCAATTAGATGTAAGAAAAATATTATTTCAATACTTTTTTTATTATAGACATGTAAATATTCAGCTTAAGTATCAAATATATTCGATTTTTAAAGTATTTTCAGATATCTTCACGCAGCCATTTCAGATCTCCACAATTTGTTACACAATAGATAAACTAGTTACCATTCAAGTCATATGTTAATAGACTTCCATCTGTAATTTATATGATTATGTAAATATATTTATATTGTAAATCTCCTATATCGTAAAAAATAATAACCCACGTCATCAGCTTAGTTCGACTTTGTTAGTAGTACTTAATATAATTATATTATGATAATTTTAATGATGTCACCGAATTATTCCACATACGAAGTTATAAACTGTATTTGAAATTGTATTTTCAATTACAAAGACCGACAGACACATTATAAATAAATTATGTTTCCTTATCGATTTTATCGGAGACCAAAAATGATTAAATTCTATCTGACTAATTATAGCCTTCCTATTTTCAAACTAAGACACTTCTAACACCTCTATCCAGTTTTAGGAGTAACAACCTACATGGGATTTGTTTACAATTAAGTATAATTTATTTATTAAATAAATAAAAAAAATATACTTAAACAGACAATCTTAAGGCTTCAATCGACTTGGCTAAAATTAATGGCCACTAATACCGATGGAATCTGTTGTTTAAACGGTCAATTTACTCATTCATTAACCATACTTTTAATTGAGCAAAATATAAAATAAAATACAGCGAACTAAGCTAATGACTTATCGATATCATGTAGTAACGAATGCATGATGTATGGTGACGGGAAAATATGTATTCTACTTTATTAGTTCAAATAGAACATGTAAGAGAGTATTATATAAAAAAATATTTACTAATAAAGTAGAAAAATGTATATCAAAATTAATTAAACATTGCTTTTAATACACAAATATTTTTTCCTCTAGAATAGAGTCCATCTTTTGGTCCATCCATTTTATCGATTAATACAGATAAATAAAATTGCTGCATTTTGACTGAACTGTTATATGCAAAAAATGTATAAATTAGTTTTCCAAAGGCAGACTAAAGTACGCAACCATAATTTTCCAACTGCCTGACTGCCTCGGTGGCGTAGTGGTACTACGGTATGATTGCATAGCAAAGCATTGACGGAATATACAAGGCGAAACGTGGGTGTTCTAGTAGCACCTCTGTCTACCCCTTCTGGGAAAAAGGCGTGTGGTTATGTATGTTATGTATGTATAATTTTCCAATTAACATCGATATTTTTATGTAATTTCTTTAAACATAATATAAACCAAAAACGTACTGACGATAGTTTCAAAGTTTATCGAAACTCAAACTTCGTAGTTTAAGTCAAAGATATATTTGTGTATCGAAAGCAATATTGTACTGGGATACTATCTTCTATTACCTTCTGCGGGACTCTTCCATAGGTGTTTACTAATGTAGCTACATTATTTCAGAGCTATACAAACTGTGCCCGAGAGCTGTCTACCAAAAAATGTAGATTTGTTAGTAAGAATACATATAGCATGATAATATCAGGAATGATTACTAATAGACGCATGAAGGAATGATTTTAACGCGTTAAACGCCGTGTTTTGGTTCCATTGCGGTTTCGATAAACGTTGAAAGTGTGCAACGTGATTATAAGCTACGCAATGGATAGAAAACTTACGGTATTCAACGTGTTAACGTACTAACCTGTAATGTTACATATTCAGCTGTTGTTGTCGACATGAAAATATATTATGTATTGCTTAAAAAAGCAGGTAACGGGAAATGATATTGGTCATCCTCTATTCACTTTCAGATTGTACAAAACACAAGAAGAAAATCTTCACAAAAATTGTAGTGATGGTTAAAATTTTTATCGACAATGACAGCCCAAACATGCGCCTAACTCCAACCGCCTAATGATTTCTTCCCTAACACAGCTTGATATTAACAAAGAATGGTATGGGAAATGGTGAATGTACTACCATAGATTTAATAGCATGTCCAAAAATAGACCAGTCTACCCCGATATACCATTCCTCTTAATTAGCCAAAACATAGGATAGTTAATTTTAAAAAAACCTTAGCCCATAAAAAATACTGCAAAAGTCAATTGATACTTGATCTCAGTGTACCTAACCTTTAGTCGTGAAAATCTAGATTCTAGACTGTGATAGACTATCGATGTGTATTTATCGACGCCTAGGATGTGTGATGCTGCCGTTTGGAAAACTGCGTCGTTTTTTTAAGTGCTTTTGGATTCGGTTTTGCTCAAACAACGCCTTATGAGATGCTTTTTAAAGTTAATTTATAAATCCTGTTGTTCGTTACGAATTGAGCGTTGTTAAAATATTTTTGAAAAAGAAAGAAAAGTAAATTCACTATAAAAATTATTTATCCTGAATTCGATGTTGTAGGATATCGTTAGTTAAACCGAACAAACAAAAAATAAAGAAGGAATTGTATAATCAATTTTATAAACAAGGCATTAAAAATCTAAGTTTTTTGGTGGTGCTTTTTCATAAATTTTATTTCTTTATTATATGCTAATAAGACAGGATTACTTGGACGTGTTGTAAGGTATCCTCACATATTGACATTTACATAAATTTTAGAACTTTAAGTTCGACGCCCGTGGAAAAAAATCCTTCAAAAGTTTACTGTTTTATCAACATTTTATACCTCATTCCCCTATTCAGCACTTGTCAATATTAATATGGTGGTACACAAACACTCAAACCACTTCACGATTTCCTTTCAAGCACTATTACCAACCAATCTCAAATCTGATATCCTTTACTATCCCACAACATCGCATTCTGGCACCGTGACGAACATCAGGAAATATCAAAGGGGCTACTACAAACAACGATATTCGATATACTCTGCGATTCCGCATATTAAAACATGCTTTAAGTGCCTTCGTTTCTCATATAGACTGTTTAACGATTGTTGACATGACAAGTGTCGCAAAAATAATACTCATCGAGATCGTAAAAACGAATATAGAAATAGATTACAAAACGATGTATCGAATATCGTGTTTGTAATACCTCCCCGTTTGTAACACCCTGGGTACTTTATCCTGAGTGTCCCAGGGTAGTCTCGTGTTCCTATTGAGATGGCGGGGTGTGTAGGGACGGGCTGGACCTGGACGAGTGCGGCGGGCGCATGGTGCTGCGCGTGCTGCTGCAGCTGTGCTCGCAGGGCGCGTCGGCGGCGCTCGTGTCGGGAGCCCTGGCGCTGCTGTTCCGACACTTCAGCCAGAGGCAGGAGGTGCTCGCCGCTTTTAAACAGGTGAGCTGTGGTACAGTTTTATGGGGATTGAGGAATTGTTGTGTGAGTTTGGTATCCAGAAAATAGCTGGTTAGGTAAGTTTTTTTGATGGTTCTAACCGGATTTAATTTTTTTGTTTTTAGGTAGCTCTTTTTCTGAAGACGTTGCAAATATAACGTATTGAAACTTGGTGCTAGATTGATTTTCTTTCCTCAAGGTTAAAAAATGAAGACTAAACCGTGACAGTAGCATTTGTTAACTTTTATAGCGCCCTTGAATATTATTTGTGTCACCACAAGTTCTTGACGAACAAAAAAAACTTCTGCATACTACTATAACTATCAAAATTTCACATAAAAATTACGCTCAGGCAGGAATGCCGTAGAGTACCGAGCAAATGCCACTCCTGGTTTATTGCTAATCCGAAATTGATTAAGATCTACCTTCGTGCTTACCCAGGTACAACTGCTAGTGTCGGATGCGGACGTGGAGTCGTACAAGCAGATCAAGGCGGACCTGGACTTGCTGCGCCAGAGCGTCGAGAAGTCGGAGCTCTGGGTCTTCAACAAGGGACGCGCCGTCATCATGGACGAACATACTGGTAAACAAATACTTGTGTTATTCAATAATAACGGTATAGTTTAATGAAGGTTAATGTAGCAACCTGACAGTAAAGATCTTCAGTGTTGTCCAAAAAAATTATGGCCACGCGCAAAAAAGCAAAATTTTGGTGGCCAATTTGCGAAATGGTAGAGTCAGTCAGCATGAACGGGCTGACTCATCTGGGGGGGTACCACTGACTCACTGGAAATAGTAATGAAGCGACAACTTCGCTGTCGTGTTTCGATCGGTAAGTGAGTTCGCCGGATGCCCAATACCCCTTTCCTCTTCCATCCTTTTTTCTTCCCGCTCTCCGTTCGACTTGATAGTTCGGAAACATATCCATGATCCAAGTGTTGTGTTTATGGTTGCTAGACCCATTGTATAAACAAAATCAAGTCGAATTTTTAAAATATATATATTTACAATATGCAAGAAAAAACGGACGTAAAATCACGGGCAAAAGTTTTTCTATGAATCTGCCTTTTTTTTCAGAGTAATTACGTAGGAATGATAATCTCCCTTCAATTGATATTATAATATTGGCTTATTCAATAAGTTATTGGTGACAATGATTGTATAAGGTTCATCGGGCACGGTGGGTCCGGGCGGCGCGGTGCTGGAGCGCAACGCGTCGCTGGACAACGTGCTCGACACCTCGCGCACCGCCAAGCACGACCACAACGAGTACAAGAAGATTAAAGAGGTAACTTTTTTACTTTAAATTACCATAAAAAAGAACGACGTTTTATTAAATGTGGATAGACACGTAATAATTTAATTATAAGTAGATTTATTTCAGTCAAAAGGGATCGTAACCACTTTTTTGTTCGTGGAGCTGGCGATAGTATCTCAAATACTAGAGTTGAAATTTACACTACCTTATTTTATATCTTTACAGAAATATAAATATATTATATGCTGATAGTTGAATTCTGACCCTCATGCGAAATGTACGTTTGAAAAATATACTGTAGACTTCATGGAATAGTGGGAGAAGAAACTGCCTTCAGTCATGCGTCTCTTTTCGCATCATACGCCAAACTGTCACGAGGCTTACTGCTTTTGAAAAATGTCTGCATGTTGCGTCTTCCATCGACGTGAACTCTTGATGCAACAGTATGATTTCCACCAGATCCTGGAGCGCATGATCAAGTACTGCACGCAGGGCAACAGCGGCGCCGGCGAGCCGGGCCGGCCGCGCCGCCACGAGCAGCGCCTGCTGCGCAACATCGGCGTGCACAACATCGTGCTCGACCTGCTGCAGGTACTCTCACCAATCTTGATGCTTTTCTGTTTGGTGTTGGATCCAGTTTTGGTCAAATGTTTGTTTTTTTGTTGTGCTGTTTTTGGTTTTTTCATGTATTATAAATTTTTTGTTTGTGTAATTTGTAATGAATAAGGGCCGAGATAATAAGCGTACGTAATCGTTAATTAAGAATTGATTTCAAAAATAAACCAATCACAATCAATTAAATTTGGGCGTGTCGATAAATCTTTAACCCGATTGGTCTATTCTTAAGATCGATCTTCGGTTAACGATCAAGATTGTTTATTATTTTTGCTCGTAAATTAACATAGAATAAACTGTTTATTTGTGGTCAGGCTTTATTGAAATGTAACGATGGCGAAGGCTGCTGGGAGCAACTAGAATTAACCGACACTACAGAAAAAAATATAAACCGAAGTGCAACACGTGTTGTAATTATCTCAATTATGCTAATAACGGTATACAGGGTGTAAGGGGACCGCTGCCGAAACCGAAATCAAAGGAGTATTATATTTTTATTGCAAAAAAAATCCTACTAATTTGTTATTGTAAAAAACAGTATTTATAAACCCTCAATATAAAGCTTACAAGCATGTATATCGGCGCCTATGATAGTATGGAAAAAATACATTTAAATGACTATTTAAAGTCATAAATAAATGTTATATTTACCGATTAAAATATACTACACAACAAATAAAAGATAAATGTTAGTGGTATAGTGCCTTATCAACAAATCTTCGTTTTCAGCATCGGTTTCTTTACACCCTGTACATGGCCGTTCAATTCGTGATTAGCATCCACACGGGCGCAATAACCGCACGGCTATGCTTTGCTAATTATGCTATTGGAATATCGTATATGTATCAAGACATTTTGCTTATTCTCAGACTGAAATACTTATTTTATTCCCTACAATCAGACCCGATATTTTTTTTTAATTTATAACCTTATAAACTTTTCATTTTTTAACCCCGCAGTTTTTTACTCTTTTCAAAATCTATGGTTTTTAATAAACAAATTTTATAAATATTTTTAAATATTGATACTTTGATGATCGTCCCCGCAGCGTCGTCTCACAGCAAGCTTCTCGTCCACTTCGTCACGGAGGCTGTAAATATATAAAGGACGGCTTAGCATGTATCACTCAATACCAGTGATCTCACTACATACAGACAGACATTATATGTAAATTTGTATAAAGATTATGGACTGCGCAAGTGACCTAAAATTAAAAAGGCAGAGACAAAGCGATTGGTACACGTAGTAGTGCGCGCTGTGGAAACATTGTCGCGTTCTAACCAGAACGCATTAGTTCATAAAAAGTCCCATCCTGTCCCGTCCCGTTATATCCCGTCTTGTCCCGTCTCATTCTCACTTAAGATATGTAATCCATTCCCGTCCCATCTATTTGAGTACGAAAAGTAACAAATATATCGGAATTCCTCCCTCATCCCACGGGAAAACTATATTTTTCGAGATAAAAAAGTAGCTTAATTGTTAATCTAGGGTGTCAGCTACCTCCATACCAAATTTCATTGAAATCCATTAAGCAGTTTCTGAGTTCATCGCGCACAAGCGCACAGACAAACAGCCAAAAATTCTAAAAAACATTGTTTTAGGTTCTATTACGTTAATGTAGTCCCCCCATATCAGTTTTTCTCATTTATCTTCCATGTACAGACATCGATCGGTTACAAATTTATTATATGTATATTGTATAGATAAAATACTATATTCAACATTTACGTACGATCGGTTTGTCTCCATCAGTTTGTGTCTAGCTACTGCGCAGCTCCCCCTCTATGTGTTGGTGTTACGCTCCTCCCCTCCCCCAGGTGCCTCACGACGAAGACGACGCGGCGATGGACGAGCTCCTCGCCTTAGCCCACGAGTTCCTGCAGCACTTCTGCCACGGCAACCAGCAGAACCAGGCGCTGCTGCACAAGCACCTGGACCTGTTTCTTAATGCTGGGGTGAGTGGGAATCCCGTTGTTATTTCATACAAGTGCTAGTTTACTAGATTTTTATCGTTACTATTATCACAAATTACTAAAATAATCTATTTTTTTATAACAAAAAAAAAGTAGTCCCATGCTCAAATCGCGATAATTTATTTTTCTGAAAGGGTACCTTAATAGCTTTTTCTCTTACACAACAAAAAACCGGCAACCTATATATAAAAGTCAATTGTTTTTCCAACCAGATAAGAGAAGCGCAAACAGTGTGCGCGATATTCAAAGACAACCCGACGCTGTGCTCGCACGAGGGCAACGAGAAGGTGGTTGGTCACTTCGTGCACTGCATCGAGTCGCGCGGCCGGCGCCCCGCCTACCTGCGCTTCCTGCAGACCATCGTGCACGCCGACACGCAGTACATCCGCCGCAGCCAGGACCTGGTCATGCAGGAGGTACTTGGCTAAATCATTTTATTTATTGTACTGGTTTGCGAAAAATATAGTTGCACTGCGTCTATAGCAAGGTGGACATAAGAAATAATGAGTGCTCCCAATAAGTATTTGTACATATCCTCAAGAAAGGTCTGTCTTCAAAAGAGAACTTCTTATTGTTGATAGTAAAGATGATACCATAAAATATTTTATTATATTTTTTTGTAAATGGCTACTTTTTAACTGTAAATATATTTTCTTCCTCCACCCTCACCCTCCTGCAAATCCTTATTTTTATCGTGTAAAATAGCAAAAGTCGTCCATTATTAAAATCTTCAAAGGGAAATAGTCTCGGTAAACTATTACTACCTCTGCCCACCCCTTGGAACATACAAGACTGAACTTATGTATGTAAATTCCAGATGGTAAACGCCGGCGAAGACGTCCTGGTGTTCTACAACGACAAGGTGTCCTTCAACTACTTCATCCAGATGATGAAACAGTACAAGGAGACCAATGAAATGCCAGAGCCGTTGACGTGAGTGCTAATAAACCTGTTGTCTTTTGTAGTAATGTGTCGTTTTTAAAGCCAATGTTGAATCCCAGCTGTTTCGTGATAGGCGAATGAAGTTTTTTTAAGAGATTCATCCATCCATCCATCCATCAGCCAAGGGAAGTCCACTGCTGAACATAGGCCTCTCCCAATGATTTCCACAGTGACCTGTTGGAGGCAGCCTGCATCCAGCGACGTCCCGCGACCTTTACCAGGTCGTCTGACCACCTAGTGGGTGGACGTCCCACGCTGCGCTTTCCGCAGAGCTTTCTTTATTAAGATATGAATAGATAAAAAATATCAAATACATTGAATTATAAACTAAGATATACTGGGTGCAATCGCTTAACGTCACGAAAAAAAATGTGTATAGCAAGTACATGGCTTAGAAACCTTTGGCATACTTATTTTAATTTTTTTTTGTTTTTTTTTATGTAGTGTAAAATTAATTTACCGCCACTAGTTATTAATTTATAATAAGTTATTCATAAAGAAACGTTTTTCAGAGAGAGATGAAAATAAATAAAAATATCTCTACAAATACACATCATTGTTACCCTACTTTATACAATTTGAATCCGAGTAGAAATTTCTAAATCTAGGTAATAAAACTGTCCTTTGATGAAACCGCCGCGCCGCGCGCGCAAGTACAACGCGTCCCGCCGCCCGCTCCCGCGCCGCTGACGCCTTCTAGGGATGTCGTCACTTCCCCAGTCGCGCGAAATTCGGCACTAAGTGACGACGTACGATAGTTTTTTGGTTAGTTTTTGCGGTAAAAATGAGTAATTACACGAACATTGAGTATGTGGCAATGATGAAATGCTATGTCCGATCCAATGAAAACTTGGATCGTGCAAGAAGTATGTATGCAGATCCAGAACATCTGCAGTCTTTGCGCAGGAATGGGATCTTGAATCCACGAGTTCCCAGCACAAGACTTATTTTAAATACTTATCATAGGTTGCTCGACCATGGACAGTTCAGACTTCCTAGTCATGCAAGAATCCGTGGCCTTCCACTACGAAACGTTCGTTTGGAAGACGATACACTGGAGTTTTTTGAAAGAGATCCAAGGAGAAGTACACGACAAGCGGCTCGTCGATTTGGTGTCAGCCACTATTTGATATGGAAGGTACTTCGGTCCAGGAACATGCATCCATATCACCACATACGCGTTCAAGCCCTGCACGGGCCGGACCCTCCACGTCGCATGGAGTTTTGTCGTTGGCTACAGGAGCACATTGAAACTAATATCTTGTGGAGTGACGAATCGATTTTTACGCGTGTTGGAGTTTATAACGCACGCAATGAACACTGGTGGAGTTCCCAAAATCCTTATTAAATAAAGGAAAATTCCCACCAAGTAAGATTTAGTGTCAATGTTTGGTATTTACTTCCTTTTTTTATAAACATTGATCATTGTAATTTGTAACTTAGTAGATTTAATAAATACGTCTAGGTTAATGTATTCAAAGGTTTAAATAAAAACAAATCCAGCTTTTTTAAGATAGGTACGTTATGAAAATAATATGTTCAAATGCAAATCTTAACAACCTACCAATAATTACATGTGCTTACATGAATCCAAATGATGTATGGTAACATTAAGAGTAATAATACCGATAAATAGACGCGAAGTAGGTTCAAGGTCACTCCTCGCTAGTCAGCTGTGGCGCGGCATGACTCATAAATGCGCGCCGCCGTGTATTTATTGGTACGTTGCACTTTTACGTGTAGGGTGATTAAGTTTAATATGTATTTTGGGGATATCTTGAACCATTGTAAACTAAGTAGTATTCAATGTTTAATCTTGTATATAACGTTAATTTCTCACACACAATACACTATGCAATTTTCAAAACGCTAAGCGATTCCACCCTGTATATATTTTGACTATATAAGATTTTTTCTTGGCATAACTCGAGATTTCTTCGCAATATAATTATTAAATCCTATAAATTAAATGTTATAATTTTTATTTAACTTAAAGGCCATAAAGTGTTTGTTAAATATTCATGAATTATAAAGCGATATGTTATAACTTTGACGTGTATATCTGCGTCTCTACTAGTGCCCTCTTAGGTTCTAAAAAAAAACCAATGAAGGTTATTTTTTCTGTTCAGCTACCACATCCAGCTAGTAAAGCTGCTGACATGCTGCACGATGGGCAAGAACGTGTACACTGAGATCAAGTGCCACTCGCTGCTGCCGCTCGACGACATCGTCGCCATGATCACGCACGCGCACTGCATACCCGAGGTCGGTGATTTATAATTATTTTACGTTGTTGGATATTTGTCTTTTGAGTCAGTGTTAAATAACTGTTTTATTGTTTGTAAATATTTTAAATGATCTTGCTCATATAGATCCTGCTCCTCAACAATCGATAGATCGATTGAGTGATTTTAGGCCATAGTCCATCATTGGTATTAGTATTTTTAGATTTGATACGTTTTGTGTCACTTATTGACATTTAATAAAATACTACCTGGACCTCCTGGCCTTAATCTAGTTATACTGAAGCCTAGGTATATGTGGCTATCGTGCTCGTATGGTTTTCTTAACCTGTAAAATATTTACTCCACATTTTTTAGGTGAAAGAAGCGTACGTAGGGTTCCTGAACCACTGCTACATCGACACCGAGGTGGAGATGAAGGAGATCTACAGCAGCAACTACATGTGGGACCTGTTCGAGCGCTCCTTCCTGCAGGACATGAACGCCATCCTGCAGAGCGACACTGCTTGTGAGTGTCCAGTATATCACTATGCGAGTGTAATAAGATCAAAAAATGCGAGTCCCTCTCTCTCTCTCTTTCTCTCCCTCTCTTTCTTTTTTTCTCTCACTCTCCCTCTCTTTTGCTCTCTCTTTTTCTTCCTCTCTCTTAAAGAAAAGTTATTCCTTTCTACAAGAATTCCACTGCTGAACATACGTCTCCCACAATGATCTCTACAGCAACCTGTTCAAAGTAGTCTGTATATTCCTTATAGTTTTACAATACACCTAAAACAAATATTTTTGATACTAACATACTTTATATTAGTGCGGTAATAGAAACCACGGTCTCTCATTACACCTTTTTAACCATGACGCCACCTTCGTGTTTAAAACATGTCAAGGTTATTCTCGCCAGGGTCGAGTGAAGGCGCGTCGTCATCCCGCAAGTGGTCAGCGACCAACTGCCACAAGGCGTGGGTCAACTACGTCACCGATGTCCTCATGCACACCATCTGCACCTTCTTCAACTCTCCTTTTAGCGACCAGAGTACTACCGTGCAGGTGAGCTAACCCACATTTACAAACTCAACAACGGTGATTAATTAATTGAGTTTTACTGTTATTCAAAGTTTCTTTTAACATGCTTTATAAACTGTTGCTAAATTCAATTTAAATTGTTTTATGCATCACATGGAACTATTTTTGTAAGTATTTTAACTGCTCTAAATTTTTTTAAATACCTTTTGAATAACATAAATGATACCGGATAGCTTTGGTAGAGGAAGATCACTTTATCTACATACAGATATAACCATAAATCGTACAGTAAGCACTACTCCATACTGTCCTCTATTAGTTACCAAGGGAACTAGTCAGCTACCGTAGCAGTGATATGTCCCTACCTTTGTGATTTCCCTGGTGTCAATACTTCTGCTGAGTACTAATCGCTCATGGCCTTTGACCATCACTTTATTAACACTGCCAATTTGGAAATACAACGAATTCTTACGGATTTTATCGTGAATTTTATTTCATTTTGCATTTTTTACTTCCCGACGTTTCGATCACTTTACAGCTTTCGTGGTCGTGACAAATTCGCGATAAAATCCGTAAGAATTCGTTTTATTTCAATGTGTAACATTCGCGTAAATCTAAGAAACCCCATTAGACTACCAGTTTTTTCATTTGCGGTCAAGTGTCCACAATTCAACTAAATATCGGCACTGTGGATAATATTCGAAACTAAAACGACCATAGGAACCGTCAAACGAAGTAAAGCAATATGAACCTTATTCCACAGACTCGACAGTCGATATTCGTGAAGCTGCTACAGACGACCTTCGGCATCTATCAGTGCCCATGGCTCACACCACCTCAGAAACTTAACGTAGAAAAATGCATACGGACTTTGAGCGAAGTTGGTGAGTAAATTGCTTAAGCTTTGTTCACTACAACAAAAATTTAGTATCGATTCTTATTTAATTAAACTTAACTATGGTTCAGTATTATTTAAAATCTTTAAGCTTGCGTTTAAAACTGTTAAAATTTTCCTACAATAGTAATAATTTTTTTTTATTGCAATAAATGGCGAAACAAGCATGCCATTCGCCTGATGGTAAGCGATATGGCCGCTCATGGACAGTAGTTACGCTGGCCACAGTATCCTTCAAACCGGAACACAATAATGCGTTTACACTGCTGTTTGGCAGAAGAAATAGACATTGCAGTGATATCTACCCAGATGGCCTCTCACATATGAGACACCTACCACCAGGAAATGAGGTGTTTCGAAACGCTAAGTCAACACTCACGAATACCCAGCATTAGTTAAAGATTTGTTAGCTATATAAGTATTATTTTTCGACACAGCTGAACGATAAGACTTTTCACCAATCAATCAACCAAACTTGTAGAAAATGGCTTGACATATGAAAATGCTTCTGTTCGACAGCGAAGTCGCGCAGCATCGCGATCCCGCTGGAGCTAGAGGCTAAGATACAGACGGTGTTCGAGAAGGCCGCGGCTCTGTCGCGACAGACCAGCAAGTGGCTGCTCGCTTCCAAGACTTCCAAACTGGAGAAGATGGCTTCTCAGGTACTGGATGTTTTGTCTTTGTTAACGATGAGAAAGCAGTAAGTTGCGTGAAATTTTCTAATTTCAAGTTGTATGGAATTAATGATGACACATTTGAGAACAGTAATAAAGTAGCTACTAACGTGAGGCAAATATTAGTGTTTAAAAAAATAGTGGGAGTGTAGTTGTGTCATCTAACCGTCTCTTTCACACGCGCACACTCTACTGCATATTACGACTAGTGACGTCACTAGTTTTGTTTTGCATTCCTTTCTCTTTTTCTCCCTACAAGATTTAAAACTTTTGTAATTTGTATAATTCTGGATGGATTTATAACATTCTTTATTTGCTAGATTTTAGATAAATACAATAATAAAAATGAGTCAAATACCCTATTCTCATACTGTTTTATTCTCCCTAGTCGAACCTCCAAAACGACAGATCAGTGATGGAAGGTCTGCAGGAGATAGTGGCTCTCCTGGAGGAGCAGCTCCGTCCACTTCTCCAGGCGGAGCAGTCGCTGCTGGTGGACATCCTGTACAAGCCGCACCTGCTGTTCACCAGCCCCGGGGAGATCGGACAGCCGGACACCAGCGGGATATTTATATCCAGGTACTGGGGTATTCCGGTGAAGGAAAACATCGTGAGGAAACCTGCATACCGTAGCGATTTTAAAGAATTTCTACGGTATGTAAGTCCGCCAACTCGCACTAGGCCAGCGTGGTGGACATATGGTGGGTATATGGCCTAACCACTCTCAATCGTACTCTCGATTGTAGAGGAGGCCCGTGCCCTGCAGTGGGTCGTATATGGGCTGATACAATACAATAAATAACTGGGGTATTGCTTTTTCATTGCAAGACCTATATGACTCGTCTGTGGAAGATTTGTAGAATTGTATAACTTGTACAAATAAAGAATGGGATTGTAAATGGCGGCATGTATATCGACCTCTCATTCACACGTCATAGTGTGTGAACGAGATATCGATATAAATACTGCCATTTTCAATTCCTTTCTTTATTTGTACAAGTTATACCTTTCATATTAGAGGTATAATATTAATATACATGTTTAAAATCTATGTTACTGAGAAATTGCTACACAGTTATTCTCCGCTACGCTCGTCTACGCCTCAGTAGAATAGCAGCATTACAGTCGAAATCAATAAATCTTATTATCTATCTGTGATTAAAAACCGGTAATAAATAATCTGTAAGACTGTTCGACACATACCCATTTGGATTGTCTTGATTGGTTCCTTATCGACCGATAATTTAATAAAATGCAAATTGTACTGAGTTCAGTTGACCCCAAATGTAGCACACACTGGCGATGGGTTTGCAATGCGCGTGTCATCAGATGCATTAACAAAAAAATATGTATTCTTATTTTAGTATTTAATTTCATCCCGTAGACTTATACGACATACGGAAAAACTACTTGAAGAAAAAGAAGAAAAGCTATGCGTAAAAGTATTACGCACATTGAGAGAAATGATGGCGGTTGATCCTGAATACGGCGAGAAGGTAAATACTTATTTGCTATTTCGCTGAGGTAATAAGGCAAAGACGATTATTATAATGATTCTTAGTTACAAAATGTCCCCTGTTTAACTGGGCCTTCTCCAAAAAAATAAACCGTGGAATACTAAAGTCGCGTTACTGCAATGGAGCATTGGTACAAGTATACAGGCTAGCAGATTGCACTCACTTCTAATTCCTTCTTATATAGCATAGATACAAGACCTGATATTATTCACGCTTTAATTTACTACCTACCTATACATCCTCCAGGGTAACCAACTTCGGAACAAGCTCTTATCGCAGTACTTCATCAATCGCAAATCAGAGCCCAAGATCCAGCCTCCACCACCATCCATCGCGGTCACGCACGGGCCCGGCGGTAAGTAACCACATTATTGGGTTATTAAAATAATAACTCTTCTTGTAGACAAATAAAATTAGTAAAGGATTTGGCAAGTTTGGTTATGTTCGTACCCACTAGTGGTGTTATGGATATACAGTGAGGATATGTGAATGGTTGTGTCTATATTTTGAAAATAACAAAAAACCCATTTAGGTGTATAGAATGTAGGGATATTATTTTTATGCATTTTAAAAAATAAGTATGCGTATAAAATTTTGCCCTCAACTATTAAACGTCTAAACGTGAGAAGGTCTAGAGGTTAAAATTTATGAATATAAGTTAGTAATACAAAAAAGTTATTCAAAAATAGCAATCAAATCACGTAACTCTTATCCAAATTAAATAATTTAGTTAGTCAATCCATCACACCACTAGTGCGTACGTGTTGTACGTGCGCGCACGTAGTTTAACGTGCGCGAGGACGTACTTAATTGTTTAACACCTTTCAGACAATATAATTTTAACAGTCTATTTATTTATATTCGTAATACTTATAACACTCCTTCTTTATGTAACAGAAATCTTTGTATAATTACAATCATTTAGTAAAACTAAGAACATCCCTGAAGCTAACGTTTTGATTTTTAAATTAATTATATCTGTTTTTGAGTGATAGCTTAGTAACAGCTCATAAAAATAATAATATAATTATTAATTATCAAATCTGAACCGTGTTAAACATAATTTAAATTGGAGAATAATAACAAGATAGAGATAGCATCACCGATCACATATAGTTTAGCGTAGAAAAAACAATGTTTTTCTTTATTTCACAATAACGCATGCGAGCAGAAACTCATCCACATCAGCTGAAGACAGGTGCGTGCCATCTATGTGACGTGTTCTGTGTTGTCCGCCTTGTATATGTATTTTTACTTTTATTTTTTATGTGCATATATTATTGTTTTAATACATTGTTATCTTATTATGAACATTATTAACATGAATATGCATAATTTTCCCGCTAGATGGCGTGAGAATTACTTAATAAATTTCGTTTAACTTATTTAACTTATTTGAGCTCGAATCATGTAATTTAAAACTTAGTTATAGAATTACTAACACAATATTGTTATATCCCAAAATATGTCACTAATATAAATAAATAAGAAACTTTGTGGAGGAACACTGTCGCCCAAAATACAGGCTAAGCCTAGTTTGGGTGCCAGGGGACCAAAACCTGTATTTGTACAAATTCCTTTGGGAATTAAATAAATAAAAAAAAACATTAATTTAGAGGATAATTCTGGAAGATGAAATAATATTTCGTGACTTTTATGCCATCTATCGATATAGTTATGCCCGATTACGTTAATGTTTTGCCTTCACAAAATAAATATTACATTTTCTTATCACAATTTCATAACTGGAGGGACAATATTATTAGTATTGTAACATTATAAAGAGGGCACCTGAATGCTTTTACATCCATAAAAACGATGGGGCTTATAACATGAAACTCTTCGATGGTACCAAAGTTAAATATTGTTGGGTAAATTCGAAAACCTCGTATCTCCATCGTAGTTGATTAGACGCCGGCTGTGAAACGAGAGTTCGCGGGTTCAATCCCCGCACCGAAACAAATATTTGTGTGGACCAAAGGTATTTGTTTCGGGTCTGGGTGTTTCTGATCCACGACACAAGACTCGATCTTAGTGTGGGGTCAGGGCTATGTATGTGACTGTTAGGTGTATGTATTTATTTATATTACAAAAAAAGAATACTTCACTGATTTAAATAATATCTCATTTGCAAAAGGAGTTATAATATTTTCGAATTTAGACGATGATTTGTTAATATTATCTGTGTGTATATATTTTATTGCTTACTATGGGTGTATGTGTAATGTGTATTACATATTATGTCTAACCTGCCTTGTATATGTCTGCCTATACATAAATACATCTTAAAGAGGGATCAAACAACTCGTAATATTTTTTACCCTACAAAATGATATGAATGACTCACTAGTCACTTGACACTGGCAGTAATATTGTCAATGAAGCAGAATCAGTTGCCATAAACAAAAAAAAAGAACTCGTAATATTGGGAAGTAAAAAGAAGGACCGGACGGTCCTTTAAAGTGGGGTCCTCACTACGAAATTATTATAATGAACAGGATGCTTCTGAAACGAAGGCGTCTAGGAGGTAACACGTTTGACTTTGCATATTTCACGCTACAACATGTTTTAAATATGACAGCCTCCGTGGCGCAGTTCATTAGACGCCGCCTGTGAAACGAGAGGCCGCGGGTTCGATCCCCGCACCGAGACAAATATTTGTGAGCCCCACAAGTATTTGTCTCGGGTCTGGGTGTTTGTGAGACCGAAAAAAGTCTCTCGTAGCTTCTGATACCCACGACACAAGACTTCATTGATCTTAATTTGGGGTCAGGACTATGTATGTGACTGGTGGGTGTATTTAAATAATAAATATATTTCTTGAATAACTATTAATATTTTTATTTAAATGGAGCATAAGAGTAATGAAAAAACTGACGTTTGTTGACGGTCGCTGATACTCACGGCAATGTATGTCGTGGGTTTATAACGATTTACATTGTATTGTATTGTATTGTATAAGCCCATATACGTCCCACTGCTGGGCACGGGCCTACTCTACAATCGAGAGAATCGATTGAGAGTGGTTAGGCCATATAGTCCACCACGCTGGCCTAGTGCGGGTTGGCGGACTTACATACCGTAGAAATTCTTTAAAATCGCTACGGTATGCAGGTTTCCTCACGATGTTTTCCTTCACCGTTAAAGTGCGTGGTGATTGACTATCAATACACACATAACTCCGAAAAGTCAGAGGTGTGCCCTGGGATTTGAACCCACGACCACCGTGAACATGTAGGCAGTCGCGTCTAGTCCGATACCAACAGGCCACCACGCAATCAATTTACATTGGGATGTTATTAAATATAGAATTACTAAAATACCGATTTAGGTTCAGAAGCAATCCTTTTGTAATACAAATATTTGTAAATTTAATGGGGCTATACGTTCACATAATTATATGCCCGTGTATTGTAAAGTTATTTTTTTTAAATAATGCCATGTTTGACCCTTCAATGTTATGTATTGCATTTATGTATTATATTATCTTACTAAAAGTATTATTTACAAACTAAATATATAGGTTATACCTATACAAACAATATTTATTTTTGTACTTTAATTTGCACGTCTTGACAGATATTTTCTTTTATTTATTATGACATACAATTTTGCTACTTTTTTAATCCCCCATTTCAATTCCATATTTTATTAAAATTTTACGTTCTAGAAGTAACAGAACAATAAATAAAAATACCTTTGATGCAACTATACTAACAGCATATTTCTTTGTGCTACCTAAATCGATTTATCCAAGGCAAGATAAACCTTATATGAAGCTCTGTTAGTCGCTTATTTCTATGTACCACAGATCCCGATATATGTCTCGATGTTACCATATTCCCAGAAGAAGATTGCTACACCCTGTATACTGTCCTCCTGGCGTGTATTCCCATACAAAAACATAACGAAAAATCTAATTAGGCCACTTCTAAACAGTGCAGGTATTTTTAGCTCAATATATGCCCACAATAACAAAATATGGAACCATGTAATCTGTGCGTAATTTATTTGTACTACCTTAATGTTATTATATTCTGCAGTTATTTTACTTTAAAGTTTATTATTGTTATGTTGGATTATTTTATTGTATAATTAATTTCTATTATGAATGTTGTTTCACGCCTATAATTGGCAAGTAGACCAGATCTAAAATTGTATAAGTTTAATTTGCATGTTTTGTCTATTTTCTGTTGGTATGTCATATAATAATAAATAAATAAATATATACCGAAATGAAACAACTACGCTATATGCACTCCCAAACACATATGTTCCTTTTTGTGTTGTCTTAAAGTCTTTGTATTCACACTTCTAAAAACGCACTGGACTATTATAAAACCTGAATTTAATTAGACCGCCATGCCAGGGGGATATTCAAGCAACACACAATACTAACATGATAATATTCCGTCCAGCTAAAGTGCTGATGCGCACGGGGCAGACCCTGGCGCAAGTCCAGGCGCACTTGGACAAGGAGGGCGCGTCGGACCTCGTGGTGGAGCTGGTCATCAAGAGCACCAACCGACCTGCCATATTCCTGGAGGCTATACAACTTGGTGAGTAGATTCATCAGTATACTCGAATTTAACAGTCACACTGTTACTGCCTCGATAGCCCAGTTGCACCATAGTACGATTACAACCCTGAGGTCTCGGGTTCGAATCCCGGGTCGGTTACTGTTTCCTGTCTTATGTTGGATAATACAATTCTTAATGCTAACACAAGTGATTTTATTGCAGGTATCGCACTCTTAGAGGGCGGCAATCCAATAATTCAACACAGTATATTTACGAAATTACAAAATGGCGAGATATCTCAAGCTTTCCTCAAGGTAATGTAGTAACGTGTTTTTTTATCAAGTTAAGGAGCAAAGATGAAAAAAATATGAGATTCAGAGACATAGTGGCTATGAGCGGCTTCTTTCTACTATTACGAATAATCACATTTCGGGCTAACAAGATTAATTAAATAAATTGCATAAATCCATAAAAAATATTGGGTTTATATTAAAACTCTTTATCAATTTGTAATATTGTTATTTATTAATGTATACTTTTGTCACTATATATCCCAGACTGCCCCTTCTCAAGTCTTTCTTTAACTTCCATCCAAAGGTTGCCTGGAAGAGATTGTCTTGTGTAATAAGGCCGCCGATTGTACTTATTTTAAATTTATATATAATCTCTGTGTTTTTTCCTTGTGTACAATAAATAATATAAATAAATAATTTGATAAAAGCCTACTCAGACATTTTCCTTACATTTATAGACTGTGTTTACTATTGTGAAGCAATTAAGTGCCAATGTAATGAACATTGGCTATTCTCTATATGTAATACTATGTGTATTTTAGTTACCTGAAATATTGTATATTATGTTCAAATGAAACGGAAATGTAATATTAAATTGTATTCTTCGATATAATTTTTGATGGTGTCGTTCCATTGTTTTTTTTTTTTTCAATTGTATACTGCCAATTGTAAGTTTTGTGTTAGCCAGTTAGGAATTAATTAGAACTGATAATTATCACGCATATCGGTAGGTATTCTACGATAAGATGCGTGAAGCGCAGCAAGAGATCCGCTCGCTGGCGGCCAGCAGCACCTCGGCGGCCGGCAGCGACAAGCAGCGCTCCAGCCACGCGGACAAGCAGAAACAACCCTCGCTCGACGGAAACGGTGCGTACTGACCAATCACGATATGTCACTTGTCATTCTCGCATGTACTGAGCAAAGTGGACAGAACTCACCGCAGGAGGGCCAAATGAGATAGTAAAAAGAAAGCCTTTGTCCAACAGTGGGATAGCCTCTCATTTATACTAGCAAGGAACATTTACCACTAAGCATGTCTAATTTTTTTTTTAAGTTCTCGTAATACTAACTTGCACGCCATATGGCAAAATGTACTGGAACTACTTATATATTATTTAAGACCTTATGATTGTACCTACATTTTGTGCAAATAAGTTATTTCTGATTCTGATTCTGAATGATTAAGCAGCCTTCGTCGCTCTTGGCATTAGCAGAGGCACAGTCAATCCACTGTCTGCTTAAAGTGTTGTCCAGTTTTTTTTATTGCGATGAATGGCGAGACTAGCATGCCTGATGGTAAGCGATACGACCGCTCATGGACAGTAGCAAAACCAAACACAATCTGAGAGAATCCTTTGCGTTTCGTTGACTACTTGTCAGCAGTTGCACTGGCGCGTGTGTAGGCGCGTTGGTCTTTGTAGATGTGTAGTCAATTGATTCTGTACGCCCATAACAGGCAAGTCGACGCCAGGACCGTTAGTGGTGGGCGAGGAGATGGACGACGAGGTTTCCAACGCGTGCGGCTCCGCGGTGCACGCCTACTCCGACATACACACCATGTCCCACGGTACGTACTCGTAAAAGGATCATGTTTGCATGGGTACTTAAGTTAGAACTTTCAATGGATGCCTGGATCGTGACACTCAATTATCTTTATGTCGTCTCTCCACCAGCTTCGGTCGTGATAAGTTGATATAATATGTATAATAGTAATAATTGTCACTAAACTGTCAATTGGTTCTGGAGTGGAGGTTACGTACAGGCAAGCGCAGTGTCGGACGCCCACCTACAAGGTGGACGGACGACCTGGTTAAGGTTGCAGGCAGTCGCTGGATGCAGGCCGCTTCCAACTGGTCAATGTGGAAATCTTTGGGGGAAGGCTATGTTTAGCAGCACTTCCTGTGGCTGAAGAAAGAGATAAAAACTATCAATTTATGCACGGCGCGCAATGGAGTAAACTGATAGTTTTACGACCGGCTATAAGTCTTAAATCGAAAGCAGAACCTTGTAGCTCACGACCCACATATGCTGCTAGTTGATATATAAATTATTAGCAATTTTGAAAACTTTGTACTTTTGACTGCGGCGCACACACACGTTGTTCTTGAGCGCAATGTGTATTCGTAACACTAAGACTCTTGCTTCATTGTTATGATATAACAGTTAACGTATACTTGTTCCAAGGCACGACAGTCCTGGAGGAGATAATGGCGGAGAAGAAGCGCGAGGCGGGCAGCGCGGACGTGCTCCCCGCCAAGGTGGCCGTCATGCGACCCATACTCCGGTTTCTGCAACTTATGTGCGAGAACCACAACCCAGATCTACAGGTATGACACTAACGGCGATGTTTCCTTTCATTGATATATACTTTTGGAATTATTTAGAAGGTTATATCATAGACCTGTTTGTGTTAACTTTGGCCCATTATGAAGGTTTTTTTTTGTGTCGTTTTTTTAAGGAGGCGGTATAGGATCTGAATTCAACAAAATATCTTGAATATTTTTTTCTTAAAAATGTATACAGACAAAAACGCATGCCTTATTCCCAGAGGAAGTAGGAATAGGTGTTACCAGGACACCCACGTTTCGCCTTGTATATTCCGTCCCACGATGTGATATGGGGCGAGCCTATCGCCATATCGGGCATACATTTCTGACTCCGGGCTGATAATAGATAGAAAAATCCAATATCACTTTGCCCGACCCGGATTCGAACCCGAGACCTCAACTTTATAATCGTACTGTAGTAAAACTGCGCAGCGAAGGATCAGAAAAGTTTATATACTCCCAAAATAGTTGGATAGTCTTTATTTACAAGTAAAAATTTAATAGTCTGTTCTGCCTGAACTACATTGGACTTACCATAAAATACGTTAAAATCTATTTGCAATATCAGTGCAAAATAATCCATAATAATACTTCCTGTTACAGAACTTACTACGCAACCAAAACAACAAATCGAATTACAACCTAGTGTCGGAAACCTTGATGTTTCTCGATTGCATATGCGGTTCGACAACCGGTGGGCTCGGCCTTCTGGGTCTGTACATCAACGAGGGCAACGTGGCGCTCATCAACCAGACCTTGGAGACCCTCACTGAATACTGTCAAGGTATCTCCTATTCACTAATCAATAAAAAATAATTTACGTATATATCGGGTAACTTTGACCGCCAGGATAACATTGCACCGCACATTCTACAAACTTTAATTTTTTGTTTATTCCGTTTTGTAGTCATTGTTATTTTTACCATAGTCAAAAGCCAATGTTCAACACCATGCCCGCACTGATTACACGCTCAAACAATATGAAATTTGTCAAACTAAAAATCTTACACAAAATAGGAGAGTCCAATCAAATAATCGATCCCACGGTAAAGGTACCGATATTTGACTACCGAAGTAAGAAGTTAGCCTTTGTGTTCTCTGACTATGGCCTAGATTCTAGAACGTAAAGATTGGCATAAGAGAATGTGTAGAGATGAGGCGACTTCACATTTCTTTGTACAGAACACTTGTTAGCAATTTACCTCGCGATCATATCCATTAACAATAAAATTCACTAATAATGTGAAATATCTGATCGCTTTATAATTAACGTATTTTCCCCCAGGCCCGTGTCACGAGAACCAAAACTGCATTGCAACTCACGAGAGCAACGGGCTCGACATAATAACGGCGTTGATACTGAACGACATAAACCCGCTCGGCAAGACGCGCATGGACCTCGTGCTCGAACTCAAGAACAACGCCTCCAAACTCCTTCTCGCTATCATGGAGTCCAGAAACGACTCGGAGAACAACGCCGAGAGGATTCTGTACAACATGAATCCTAAACAGCTGGTTAGTATCCCCGTTTCTATCCCTGTAACTCCCTGCAACCATTAATGCTACTTCCAATTGGGGGGTAAAGTAGTTCTCCGCTTTCAACTGGTTTATACGCCCGTTAAGGTCAGGCAGACATGAGGACACGCCCTCCGTCATCCATACCGGAATCAAAGTTAGTGAGGGCACACCGCGCACCCTCTCAGCAATGAATCTGATGACCTCTTTATGTCGTTTATTACGCCTGACAGAGGACACTGTGTCGGAATTCTTACGCCTCCAAATCACAGGGCAGAACATCCTGTTGTCAAAACCAAACCAATTTATTATTTATGTAAAACTATAATTAATTCTCAACAGACTTGTAGTAAGTAGCAAAGATTTCTTTTTGTTACGTAAGAGTACAAGATGGTGTGTTGTTTGTCGCAGGTTGATGTTGCGTGTTCAGCCTTCCACCAAGAGCAGGGCGCCGACGCAGACTCGGACTGCGACGACGACGCGCCCGTGCAGGGCGTCTCGCCCAAGGAAGTGAGTTCTACTCGACCTATACACCTGTAGCTTCTCTGGAACATTATGCTGACTATTACATATCTGTTGAAGGCCTATGTTCAATTGGAGATTTTCTGTGGCTGAAGCATGGAGAACAGGGTATTTTCTTCTAAGATTTGTTAGATTTTCTAGTGGCAACGGACACAGCATATAGCACGGAGAATTGATAACAGGTGAAAGCATGAAGTTCTAAACTCCACATACCCGAAGAGCCAAAGGGAATTTGACGGGTGCAAGTTCCAAGCATGTTGTGTTGCAGGTGGGCCACAACATCTACATCCTGTGCCACCAGCTGGCCGCGCACAACAAGGAGCTGGCGGCGTTGGTGCGTGCCGCGCCCAGCGGCGCACACGCCCACGCGCTGCAGTACTACCGGACTCACACGGCGCAGATAGAGGTATTCCTCATCACCATCACTGCATACACATGCATGTGCATACGTACACAAGAACGCACGTGTACGGACACGAGTACACATTCACGCTCACACGTCTACATTCACGAGCACGCTCCCGGCCTCGCAGGCACGCACGTATTCGTGCGTTGAGACGCACACGTACGTATTCAGGAAACCATTGCAGTAGGATAGGATTGGAATCACATCCATGACCAGCTAGTTACTATGTCATAAAAGAAATGATTGTGTTGTTATGTAGATAGTGCGAACAGACCGCAGCATGGAGCAGATCGTGTTCCCCATCCCCGAGATCTGCGAGTATCTGCCGGCCGACAGTAAGCACAGAGTGCTGCAGAGCGCCGAGAGGGACGACCAGGGCAGCAAGGTCGCCGATTTCTTCTCGCGGCTTGACAACCTCTTCCACGAAATGAAGTGGCAGAAGAAGTTACGAGGTAACACCTTTTACGACTAAAATTACTTAAGTTGTCGGTGTTAACATAATTTCGAATAAAAAGCGTAATTGTATAATAAATAAATAAATAGACCCAACGGTCACACACATAGTCCTGAACCCACACTAAGATCGTATCTTGTGTCGTGGTATCAGGAACTACGAGAGACTTTACGGTCTCACAAAAACCCAGACCCGAAACAAATACTGGCGAGTCACGCAAACATTTGTATCGGTGCGGGGATCTTATTGTATCGCTATCCACCGTATTTTTGAACCTTGAAAATTGGATCAGAATTGGTTGTAAAATGACGGAAAAAATAACAGCACAGTGGGGACGGTCGCTTACTTTCTCAACCAAAGCATGTTAATTGAGATGACGTCACGGTGCACTATTGGCGTCCTTTTCTATTACTCATGCCAGCTCTTTCATGTTCTTATTATTATACTATTATTAATTTTCTTGTTTTTTGTTTAGTTTTTATTTCCTGTTTACTTTATATTAAATTCTACATCGATGCTATATAGCAATATTAGTATAAGACGCATGTGCTATTATTTTTTTAAGTTATCTAAATACTTACTTTTGCACGCCACATGGCAAAATGTACTGGAACTACTTATGTATTATTTAAGACCTCATTATTGTACCTACATTTTGTGCAAATAAATGATTTCTGATTCTGATCGTTCGCAGGTCAACCTCTTCTGTTCTGGGTGTCGTCCTACATGTCTTTGTGGAGCAATATATTGTTCAACTTCGCCGTTCTTATCAACGTCATAGTAGCATTCTTTTACCCCTTCCAAGACGAAAACCCAAGTGAGTGTTCATTTTTTTTTAATACAATAGAATCTTAAAAAATTCTGAGGAATTTTATCTTTTAATTTAGTTATGAAAAATAAACACTTGTCATGATTTTGAACTATATTGTATTTTACCCGGGAATATAAAGATGTCCCGAGAATCAAAGGACTTAGGGCTACGCTCTCTAAATCCAGAATTAAAATTGATTGTACACAAGAAAATAAAAATTGAGAAATAAAAATATTTTTTCTGTAGGAAATTATGTTTCGGTAATGGGTGACCTATTTCAACATGTTGTACACCAGCCTCGGTGGCGCAGTAGGCAGCGCGTAAGTCTCATAATCTTAAGGTCGTGAGTTCGATCCTCACCCGGGGCATATTTTTTTCAATTTCTATTAACTCAAATCGTACAATATTGATAAAAATAATCGAATATCATTTTTTTTTTTATTAAAATGCATAATTTTTATTAGAATTGTGATGGATTATTCTAGTCTGGAGTATCGGTTGGAATGTTGCCAACAATATTTTCTAGTATTTTCACATCGAAAATAAAATTAATACCTGGTGTCTCATCCACTAATCCAATTACTTTTAAACTTCAATTGTTTTTTATTTGGCAAAACAGTGTATACTGATTCATTGATAAAGGTGACTTTACTTCACTAATCCGTATAAAATTACATAACTAATATTAACTTCAATTGACAATTATAAATAATTTATGACCTGTTCTGAAACAAATTAACCTGCGACTCTTGCATAATCACAGTAAAAATTATAAACTAGTTTTGATAAGAGCAATGCTAAAGTTTCTCGCTCGTTCGTTCTTACCGAAAGCTGTCTTGAATACGAAAAAAGAAAATTTAAATAATGCGTATTTTACAGATACAATAAATTATTTTCAATTTTATTTTTAACACATGTCGCTCACGTAGCTAATGTTTGTTTGCGTCGCAGTGAACGTTTAACCAGACTGCGGCCGAAAACGAAGCCGGGTGGTAGTATTAGTGACTTCAGATACAAAGCAAATAAAATTTTCGCAAAAAAATAAAGTTTTTTTTGTTGTTCTAATTTTTTACTTATCGTCGTATTTGGTTAGTAAATAAAATCGTTTTCCCAAAATTATAATGTACGCGTTTTAATTTTTAAAGACACAATGGTACGCAAGGGTTATAAATTATAATTTTAGCAAAAACTAGGTATTTACCATCCAAAAACGATGATATTTAAAAAGTTGTAAAAAAATCCTGTCGCTTTATTTGAGAAATGTTTAGTTGCATTGTGTCTGTAATGACTATGACTAGCACGTGGCTTGGTTGTGGGTGGCAGTGTGTCAGTGTGTGTGTGTGTGCAGAGCTGGGGCAGCACCTGTCGCTGGTGGTGTGGTGCGTGTCGGGCGTGGCGGGCGCGCTGGTGACGTGCCTGCCGCGCTCCTCGGGCGTGCGCGCGCTGCTGGCCAGCGGCATCGTGCGCCTCATGTACTCCGCCGGGCCCGAGCCCACGCTCTGGACTCTCGCCATGCTCACTGTCAGTACACAACCCACCTGGACCCTTCTGTATCCCCTACCAAAATAACAAACACTCACGAGTTGCAGATTTTTATATGAATATTGCAGTTTTTGAATTAGTTTTGTAAGTGCCTTTAAAATATGCCCTTGGTTTGTAACAAAGGTGATAAGGTTAAAATAAATTATCACTTTTTTATATGGTGTTATTTACATTTCAAAAAGCACTTATTTTAAATCATTTCTAGATTTAAAGGCTTAGAAAATATTTTCATTATAACCATGAATTTTCTTTCTTATTAATTATGATATATTTTCAAGAATTATTTTATAAAATTTATCGAAAGGAGGCATTTTGCGTCATATTAACTCTTTCTATAACTATCTCAATATAATTCACCATTTTAAAACATGACCTCTTCAACATGCACCGCGTCCCACAGATAGTGGTGAAGGGCATCCACTTGGTGAGTATAATGGGCAACCAGGGCACGCTGTCCAAGTCGACGCGGAACGTGATCACGGACCCGGAGCTGCTGTACCACAGCGTCTACCTGGTCTTCTGCTTCCTCGGGATATGCTGCCACCCCTTCTTCTTTTCGGTTTTGGTGAGTTGCTGTTAAATTACCATATTAAAGGAGGATGCCCATTTTACTATGAAACTTGGTATCGGTGCGAAGATTTTTGTCCCTCGATGAGACCTACTTTTTTGTGTAGGGAAAAATATATATATATTTTCAATATAAATAAACATAATTGCGACCCAGGTCCGGAGTTCTTGGAGAGATGAACTTGAAGTCCATTTTTTTTTCGGGTCTGTGAAATGATGATGATAATTACTTTGTTTTATAAAAATCTGTCGCACGGGATTAAAAAGGGAAAATGTTTAACGACAAATCATAAAAAATGCTATAATGCATTTTAAGCAGTGTCGGTATCGGGGTCAACGACATTTTTTACCGATACCATGAATGGGCATACTCCTTTTTTTCTTATGTCGACAACGTATATTAATTGAATTGCCAAGTATTTTCGGTGCATTACATGAACTTATACTAATTATAATGTAACGCCCAGTTTTTACTCTTCAAGTAACATCTTGTGAATTCATAAGCGGGTTGAAGACATACTGGTCGTTAAAGTATTGCATCCATACGCGAGATGAATTAAAAGAATATATTCTGTTGGTAGAAATCACATAAACATCCTATTTGCATACATTCAAGGTGTTTTGGTTTCCAACTTATGTATTCCAGAACCTAATAAAATAATAAATACACCCAACAGTCACATACATAGTCCTGACCCCACATTAAGATTAATTAAGTCTTGGGTCGTGGGTGTCAGACACTACGAGACACTTTTGGGTCCCACAAACACCCAAACCCGAGACAAATACTTTTTTTTTTTTTTTTTTTTTTTATCTTTATTTTTATGGACCTTAGTCACTATGTGACTATGCCGGCCCCATTTAAACAAACATCCTTCTTATCTACTAACTTAGTTTACCTTATCAACTAAAATACAATTTATATTTTTAAACAGAGTCCTGGCAGCATCACACATAGGTGCCGCCAGGATGCCCTGAAATACTCCCATATCCATAGGGTTAAGCATATACTTATTCCTTAAGAGATTTCGCATAGACTCACTCCGCACACATTCAACTAGCAGGTGATAAACATCTTCAATAACACCGCATGATGTGCAACATGGTGAGTCTGCCTTCCTCATAAGATGCATGAACCTATTGAGAGGCATGTGTCCGGAGCGAAGTCTATGCGCAATCACTATATGATCCCTATTTAATGTGCTATTAGAACACCATGGCACTCGTGGAGGCTCCTGCTGTATAGCACTGTACCAGATTCCTTTCTGTCTAGAAGTTGTTAAATAAGCTGTCTTCCATTTCTCATAGACCTTGTATCGGTATGTTGACAAAACTTCTGTACTTTCCGGTAAAATATAAATTTCAGGACCTATTGTTATAGCTGCTTTGGCTAACTGGTCTACTACCTCGTTGCCTTGAAGGCCCACGTGGGACGGGATCCACTGCAATCTCAGAGACACTCCCTTGTTTACAAGATATAATGATTTAATTAATATGGCATAAGCTATCGACGTACCTCTACAATTAGAAGCACATCGAGCTATATGCTGTAGGGAACTTCGACTATCCGTGAATATAACAACTTCCTTTATATTTAGTGTGGTGACATAGGAAAGTGCCTCTGAAATGGCGTACAGCTCAACTGACATGATACAATTCTTATCGGATACTATGTTAAACACTTCCTTAACATTGCGACTAGGATCATAATAAGCCGCACCAGTCCCAGTATCGGTTTTTGCACCATCAGTATAAAGTTTGTGCCAATTTTTATACTTAGTATTAATCATACATAATGTGTTATATTTAAGTACTCTAGCATCATATTGAGATTTAGCCTGCTTAATTCCTTCTATTTTAGTATTTATAAAATCAGTGTTTATGTTTGACATCCAGGTTTCTAGCTTAAACATATTGAGGGGCTTGCTCGCATTAATGTGCTCTAGTTTGGTGTCATTAAATGTTCTTACAAGTAGAGGTGCCCTCCTATTTCGCCAATAATTTGATTGACACAACTCGGAAATTTCTTGTAATAAAAATAAGGTGGGATTACTGGATACAGCTTGAGCTTTAAGACAATATTTCACGGCAAGATACTGCCGTCTAATATATAGTGGATGAATGCATAACTCACACTCCATGACGTGCACGGGAGTGCTTCTTATAAACCCACCTATAATGCGTAATGCAGTATTTTGTATCTTATCAAGTTTTGCGATATGAGTTTTTGCTGCCGAATCATAAAGAAAACTGCCAAAATCAATCCTGCTACGAATCAATGCTATATAGAGTCGACGAAGGTGCTTTGGATGCATACCCCATGAGGTACCTGCTAGTGTTTTTAATATGTTCAACATTTTATTAACTTATACTTTAGACAAATACTTGTGGGCCTCACAAACATTTGTCTCTGTGCGGGGATCGAACCCGCGGCCTCTCGTTTCACAGGCGGCGCGTAACCAATTGCGCCACGGAGGCTGTCAACCCGTATTATTTATTTATTTTTAAATTCTTGCGTAAATGTTTCAGCTCCTCGACATTGTGTACCGCGAAGAGACGTTACTAAACGTAATGCGATCAGTGACACGCAACGGGCGGTCCATCCTACTGACGGCCGTACTGGCGCTGGTGCTGGTCTACATGTTCTCCATCGTAGGCTACATGTTCTTCCGGGACCACTTCCTCGTCAGCGTCGATAGGCTCGACGGTGAGTGTGTTCATCATATATACATTGACTATCTGTTTTTTTTTCACTACCCGTTACTGCCTTATCGATGATTCCCTTTTGATTTCTTTTGGTATCTTTGTCATACCTACTACATATATCTCGTCTTGTGTCCCCTTTCCTTTTTTTTTCACCTTTCCTCGTTGTTTCTTATTCACCTTTTATCTGTTGTCCCTCTCATTATTTCTCTCTTTTCCTTCCTACTGTTCTCGTATTCCCTCTCTTTCTCTTTTCTGCCTCCCTTTTCTCTCTTAGACCGGACAAGTACCTAGCTAGTTTGCTATTGCACCTAAATAGATAATGTTGTGTATTGTCAGACGACGACGACCCTCGCTTCTCGGCGGGCTCGTGCGGCGGCGAGGCGTCCAAGTACCTGCAGGGCGCGGCGTGCCGGCGGCCCGCGCGCTTCGTGTCGGTGGGCGGCGAGCTGCGGGAGCGCTCGTGCGACTCGCTCATCATGTGCATCGTCACCACGCTCAACCAGGGCCTGCGCAACGGCGGCGGCATCGGAGACATACTGCGCGCGCCCGCTAGCTTTGTACGACACGGTTTACATTTCACCCTTGTCACCCTCCATTTTATTTACCTTACCCGTATTTCCCTTTTCTTTCGTTCTATTGTCCCTCCAATTCCACTCGTCTTTATTTTTGCTGTTCAATATGGCAACTATAAAATATACTGCCACTGCTAACTATTGCAAACTCGCAAGTATACGAATACAAGTATAAAGCGTTGTTTATCCAATCACCGTCATCGCGTAAAAAAGCAAAAATTGGGAACGACATAATCGCACCGAGATAGAGATAACAGTTGCACTAGAAATGTTTAATCCAAAATCCCTGCAAGTAATTGTACTTTATGATGTACTTTATGTGTATTGACACAAGTCGAGCTCTCTGTGTCTCCAGAAAATATGCCCAATACCCCTCCTCTTCCTATCCTTTATCCTGCCCGCACCCATCCCGATCTGATGGGCCTGCAACCCATCCATGATCCAAGTGTTGTGGATGTTCATGAGCGGTAGTTATCACTTACCATCAGGTGACCGTATTGCTCGTTCGTATCGCAATGTGTATACAAAGAAAATTGTCTGTCCCCAGGAGCCGCTGTTCGTGGCACGCGTGGTGTACGACCTGCTGTTCTTCTTCGTGGTGATCATCATCGTGCTGAACCTCATCTTCGGCGTGATCATCGACACCTTCGCGGACCTGCGTAGCGAGAAGCAGCAGAAGGAGCTCATATTGAAGAACACCTGCTTTATTTGTGGTCAGTTGCGTTTTGCTAAATATAAATACTATATCGACGGGTGTTAAGTAGAAAGAATTATTGTACTATCGGGATAAAAAATCCTAAGTTAACATTACAAAACTTTTCATTTTCTCAATAATATGGTTTGGACTGTAAGAATTACGAACATTAATAAACAAAAACGTAGGTTTTTCAAATAATCTGTGTATTTTTCTGCGGAGTTATTTATCAGAATTGTAGCACACAATTCGAATTTAACTTTTGAACCTGGGGTATTTTTTAATTTTTAATGTCAAATGTTTTCATGCCCTCATATTGGGATAATTACTAGACAGTAAGTTTAAATTTAAAGGGCATCTGTTTATTAATTACGTATACTGTTGCAGGGTTGAACAGGTCAGCCTTTGACAACAAGACGGTCTCGTTCGAGGAACACATAAAGAGCGAACACAACATGTGGCATTACCTTTACTTCATGGTGCTCGTCAGAGTCAAGGACCCCACGGAGTTCACGGGGCCCGAGAGCTACGTGCATTCCATGATTAAGGTGAGTTTATTAATACAAAAAATATTCACTTATAAAATAAACGGAGGCAAGAATAAAATTGGTTTTTATCCAGTATTTTTCACTCACAGTGAAAGAAAAAAAAACGTCTAAACACAAAATGAATTTAGTTTCAGTAATTGATTATTTAGTGTTACACTAGTTATAGGTTGAAGAACCCGCATACGGCATCACATGCAACGAGAAATAATGCAAATTCAATTTTCTGCTCGTAACGCACGCGAAAAATACAAAAATATTAAAAAGATCCGTGGGTCACGATCGCTCGTCCGAATCTTCCGCTGGTAGCGTTGGCTCGCACGCATACAACGCGACCGTGTGCGTTGATTTCCCGTTCGACGCAGACGCAACAAGCGCCACGTTAGCGTTTCCACCGCCTTAGTATAAGTTACGCTGTGGTTATTGCACTAGTATTACAACTAAGTCGTTTATTGGTGTGTGCAGTCAAACAACCTGGAGTGGTTCCCGCGGCTGCGCGCGCTGTCGCTGATGGGCGGCGGCGAGGGCGAGGGCGGCGAGCTGGAGGTGCGCGCGCTGCAGGCGCAGCTGGACCGCGCGCACCTCGCCGTGCGCACGCTCACCGACCTGCTCACCGAGCTGCGGGACCAGGTGCCGTACCTGCACAGATACACACCACTACCTACACGCTTCGATAAGCTCACTATTGATTAGCTAGCAGGGATAATTGTATCGAATGGCAGGGGACGGCCGTCTGATGCTATTAGATACTCCGTCTGGACGGCATTTGCGCTTACCATAAGGAGCAGTGCAGTCGTTATGCCGGGCCAGTATAAAAAAAACTAAGCCGGGGAACCAAGATCCAAATGTGGGCAGTACCCACATGCCATCAACTACATACAACCACGTTGACTTATGAGCAACCACGGCTGACTCCCACATTCTTTCAGGTGTGGGAACACCTGACACTCAAACATTTCTATATACAGGATTCGATAAGTCCAACGCTCATTGATTGAGGGAACAACTGATACTACCATCCACAGTACGCTATATGTTGCGATAATATGTAAGGTTTATTACGTTCTGAAACTCACCGAACTAAGGGGCCAGGTGCTACACACTACATGGGTAACATTCAATTAGGCGTCAGTTTAATCTGGCCTTCATTGCTTTTAAAATCGCCAGCATAAAATATAATACTTTTAGGATCACATGATGCAAAAAAAAAGAACTTTAGACAGCTCCCTTTTGAGTGTATTTCTCGCGCCTTTTATTCTTTACAGCTATAACATTTCCCTAACTAGCACGTGTGTGGTCGATAAAATCGTATAAAAGATTACTTAGATATTGACGTAACTGATCCACGATATTCCTCGACAGATGACTGAACAGAGGAAGCAGAAGCAACGCATCGGCTTGCTCAACTCAACTTCTGCGTACCTCCAGAACTTGCAAATGAACCTGCCTCCATGAGCGACACCCTTCGCTCCAACCCGGTGGCATGCGTCGCTCCTACACACTTACATGTATATTCTACCCTTATTAAAAATGTAGTTACACTCCCCTAAGTAGACTTTAGAAAAATCGAAAGCGCTGTTCACACCACGACAGTTATATGGGATACTGATACATCGAGTGTCCAATTGATTTACAAAATTTTCGGTAAATATTCGATTACCTCAATATATACTGAATTTGAGTTGTAAGTGTCGTAATGTGAACGCAATATTAAATTTAAGTAGTAATTTTGGCAACCCTGTATAGTTTTTATCGACTTTTTCCAGGATTTTTTATTTTGTTTTAAGATATTGGAAATAGTACAAATGGGTGAATGTGCGTCATTGATTTCATACAGTTTGACGTAAAATTGGTTTTTATCGATATCGATATACATATAAAAATGTTTTTCCGTTTATGAATCATCTCATATTTAAATTTACTAATACAGACTCTTCTTCCATTTTCTCGAATCTTTCTATCTTTACCAATAAAATATTATTCGATATCAATAATACATGAAACAGTTATTGAAGATATACTTTTAAATGTAAGGTTTGTGATAATTTTAATAAGTTTTTAATGTAAGGAGATGCGTGTGTCACTGTCAACACATGTACGCTTTTAGCTCGGAAGTACCTCGTGATATGTCGCACAAAACGTTCGCCAACATATATGACAATTTTGATACTTGTATGTGTTTAGATGTCACATGAATCAAGTATCAAGATTTTTTAAACCGAAAGTAAAAAGGGTTTTAAATGTAGTTGAGGACGAAGCGAACGTATAAAAACTTAGATTTCCCCTGACACACTATGACGTAGATTGTACAATCGAAAAATCTACTTATTTATTTAATGAACTATTTTATAGATATACGTAACGCTAATGTAGTAATAGTGTCCAAAGTTTACTATTTACATGGTTAGGAGTAGGCAGCGTACATATCTGGCATCGTAGAGTAGTGTTAGATGTCCGAACGTCGATACGCCGCGCCGCGCCAAGCATTTCATGAACAAATTAGCTTTGTTCATTTATTGTAGTGGATATGGGATTTGGGGGAGATTTTTATTAAAGGGTATTTTGTATAACAACAAAAATAATTTTTCATACTTTGATGAAAAATGTCGATAAAAAGAATGATAGAAAGAATTTACAAATTGTTATTTTAATTCTTTGAGAAAAATATCCATAATGAAAACGGTCATGTATTTCGATATAACTATCCCTGAATTTAACTTTATCTACCATTGTCAGATAACTTGGCCCAGAATGTATATGAAACGAAGCTTGTAGACTATCGATAAGCATTGATCAAATCTACATCTCTGGTAAAATCGTGTCAAGGAAATATCCTAAAAATCTCCCCCACTCGTGACGAATATCTGAAGTGCAATATTTAGCTCAAAAACCCGTTACCTATTTATAGTAGTTAGAGAAATATCGAATTTTATTAGAGAAATTATTGAAAAGAATCTTTATTGATCTGAACGCGTCGTTCTCAGTGTCGACATGTTGTTGTTTCCAAAATGGTGATTGTTACTTATTGCGTTATGGTTCTGCGTGTTTATCGACATTTTAAAGTGTCATTTATCGATATTTCTGCGGAGTATTGGGGTTTTGGTTTTCGATAAATAAGTAATGAACTATGATAATAGGTCTCTTTTGGACTTTGCCAAAAATCGACAATAAATTAAAGTATTTGGTTTTACGCAGTTTTTAATCATTATATATCGAGTTTACGATATTATTATACCCGTGAAAAAAAAACTAAGAATATTTTCCTATTCGAATTAAACGTAAGATAAAATAACTCTGTTTACCAAGATGTTATATAAAACGCGCGGAACCATTAGCAAATTATCCTAGTATGTAAGTATACGTTATTACCCGACAAAAAAACAATGGTTGTTTTTAAATGACATTTTAATTGTTAAACGACGAAACAAATCGGTAGCGTTATACCAGAGTAGAATTTATTATCGACCTTTTGTGTGAATGGTTTGTGATTTGTTGGGCATATTAGAATTTGTTGCTTTTGCACTGTCAATTCATAGTTTTATTTACTTTTATCCCTAGTAGATGAGGTTGTATGTCGATAAACTTACAGTAATATATCGACATTTTTATGTTAGCTTGTCTCGATAATGCTAGAGGTTTTGATATTGCCGTATAGGTGATATCAAAGCTACAATCAAACTCAAAAATAAGAATGTTAATATAGAAACTGCAAGGAATGTTCTTGGGACGACCTGAGATACAAAATACATCTTGCTTGCTAAAGTATAGACGATAAAACATATACAGAATCGACAAATAAAGTTTGGTAAACTTTATTATTGACAGTGTGTAGGCAACTTAAATTCTGATCGGTTGAGAAATAATTGTATAATCATGCTGATAAAAAATTATTTAATTTCTCCCTTGGAGAAATAACTGATTTTGATGATTTTTCAAGTAATCCTAATATCCTTGTTCCTTACCTCCACGTATATTTAATGGAGAGGGTAGTTTACGTCAAACTTTAAACTCACGATATTAGCGTCCTCTATGTAGCAAAAAACTAACTTGTTACTGTTATTTAGTGGTTCCTTGTACATTTTCATTCGAATATATAAGATCTGTTATATTAATTCTAAAATCTATCTTCGATCTGTTGAATTTGTTATATAAACATCTTGTATATGTTATTCAAATTACTGTACTTAAAATTTAAATATTTGTATATACTAAATGTAAAGCAGGCGCTCTTTTTGGCATTTAAAAATCTTGTTTTTAATGAGGTAACGTAATGTAGTTTAAAATTGTAAACTTCTATACTACAAGTAGATAGAATTGGCTCAAAATTTGAAGTATTAACGGCAATGTAGAGTTTCATATCTGTCAAAATTAATCTATAGGTTATTAAGTCACCGTTTTTGGAAACGTCCAAAAATTTAAAAATTATTTTTTTGTTATCATTTTGAATTTAAAATTCATGCTCATTATGCTTTTAACGCCATTTATGTAGGCTCCATCTATGGAGAGGAGAGGTCAACTTTATCAATGTAACTAGCGCCATCTATTGAAATCGAACTTACTAATCTTACTGTTTCCATCGACCAATTTGATCTTTACTATTTCTCGTTTCACAGATATATTTAAATAATACGAAATAAATATATATGAGAGAATGTTTTAATCTATTTATCGCACTATACATTCCTAGTGTATTTTTATATTATTTACTATATATCAATTATCATATTTTATATAATCGTTGCCTGAACGTGTAATCGTGAGAGGGTTATGTTAAGTGTTTTGATTTAATTATTAGTTTGCACTCATTCTGTGAGTTTTTAACTTCGCTTGGATTGCGAGTTGTTCCTATATTAAAGCGACATGATATTTCGTCTTTTTATTTTTTTACCCAAAAGATTTGAGGCAGCATCAATTGATAATATTTCCATGCCTAAAACAGTTCAGGTATAGATGCTTTTTAATTCCAATTAATTATACGTATTTTAAATAAAGTTTGCTTATAGGAACATAATTCAAAGGCTCTTTCCAACGATATTTAAGTAACCAACCATACAAAGTAGTAAATCTCACATAATTATTAATGTTAATGGTACATAATCCGCGGATTATGTTGACGGGTGACGATAGCGTGTTAAGTAATAGTCGTTCTCTATTTTAGATATATTGTACTAACGATATTAGAGATATGAACGAGGATGGTGTTGCTGTGATGGCTGCAATAAAAATGTGTTTTGTTTTATTGAAAAATAAATTTATGGCACAATTTTTGTATCTTATTTTTCCCTAATTACATTCGTTCATACATAGGTGTATAGGATTTCAGGAGAAATTGCATAGATTTTAATATCATAATCAGTAATGATTTTACAATTTACAAATCCGCTTCCGTCATATCTACGCCAGAGCGTGGATGGAATGCATTTTAATGCATAAATTTTAATAAACATACAATTTCAATTTCAATTAAATATATTAATTTAGTTGTATTTTTATCGAAATTAGATCACGATTAATTCTTGTTTTTAAATCTTTTTTTTTTATAAATCGGTGGGTAGTTAGCCGTTTTTGTTCTCGCTGTGGCCGCAACTGCCAGTCTCGTGTATTCCTCGGAACAAGTCGCTCGTGTTCCGTCCACGCGCTAGATATAAATTAATATCATTAGTTTTGTGGACAATGTGGTGTAAATTGCGTTTAGTGGTACAGCAGAGAATTCCCGATGATCCAGCCCCGAGAGCGGTAATCTGGTAAGTGGAATAATTATATATCTGCAAGTGTAGGAAGACGAGCCGCTTAGCGGGTTTTAGGCTGGCTCTGGGCACAGTCAAGCCGCTACAGTGAATAGATTTTCTATATTGTATTTTGTTGATTATAGGTGTGATAATTATACGCGTTTTGAATGGCGTCAGTACATGCAGGTTGGGAAAACTCGCGATTTATATGTCAGTTAAAATATTTTAAAATTAGTAAACTGAGTGTCTTTTCAGAGTTCAAAAATGAATGTTTTCGTGTAAAATATTAGAAAGTAAAAAGTAATATAGAAATGTTATACCAAAAATATTCTGTGGGTACCGTTGAATATAATTCAAACGTTTTTTGTGTACGAGTGAGCATTGGTACTTCAAAAACGTAGATAAAAATGGTAGTTCTGCCCTCCTATTGGCTGACATTTGTTGGGTTGTCTAAGTTTCTTGAAAAAGAAAAAAAATAGTTAAGGGTCATTCAAATCCACTCAACTTGTTGATGACCAATAATAATTAAGTATAATTTCGGTTACCAACGGGATTTGTAGAAGTATAGCAGTGCTACCAAAATTACGAGCAAGAAAATATCTACGATTTTGAAGACGCAAACTATGATTCATTGTATTTCAATAAATCCTTTACGTACAAGAAAATAAAAAAATATACAAAAAATATTAATTTATTTAGTCTTAATATTATTATTTACATTACATAAATTATAAATAAGATATCTTGGTGATTCCTGCTGTAGTGAGTACTGAGACGAGTAGTAACAAGACGCTGACGCTCCCCAGAGGAGAACCCGCGTTGTATCGAGTCACCTGCGAACAATTATATCCCCTTAGTAAAAAACATAACATCAGCCCGTTGCAGTCCACTGCTAGACATAGGTCTCTCCCAATGTACGCCACAGAGCCCTAATATCTCCTTATTTATTCATACTAATATTATAAAGGCGAAAAGTAAGTGTGTTTGGTACTTCACATGCAAATGGCTGGACCAATTTTGATGAATTTTGGCATGGAGGTAGCTGACACCCTACATTAACACATAAGCTATTTTTTATCCCGAAAAACGTGTTCCCGTTAGAACGTGAAATATTTTTCTGATGTGAAGTCAAAAAATATCTGCATCTGGTCGGAGCCGGGCCGAGTCGCTAGTTTACGTTTACAATAATAATATATCTTTTATTACTCACTGAACTGCATATTTAAAAAACCGGTATCCACTAATTTACACAAAACCTAATACATACATACACACGCTCACGGGCTAGACTTAGATGTCGTTAGTCCTACCCACACTTGGAACTTATTTGTGAGATGTTATAGAGCTAGACTATCGCAATATCGGCGGAAATTCGACTCCCGGGGAATTGAAAACTCTAATAGTATTGCGGAACCAATCGAACTTAGTACCGCTCGGTTTACAGCACGGGTTCGTGAAACATACAAGAGCCACTAGGTGACTAGATCAAAAAGATGATTTAAAAAAATAAATAAATAAATACACCCAACAGTCACATAAATAGTTCTGACCCCACACTAAGATTGAGTATCAGGGGCTACGAGAGACTTTTCGAAACAAATACTTGCACTTCACACAAACATTGGTTTCGATGCGGGGTTCGAACCCGCGGCCTCCCGTTTTACAGCCGGCGTCCAACCAACTCCGCCACGGAGGCTGTCGGAGGAGAAAATGAATAAGATATGTAGAATAGACCAATCATATCAAAGATTTATTGTCACGCCCACATTTGAGTTATCTTGGTCGGTTTATTTTTAGGATCGATACGTACATAGGGATTAGCATCGCTTATCAATTTCGATTGTGAGTTTATTACCAGAGAACTTTGCTAACGTTAAACGAGCTCTGTAATGCAGTTCGTTAACAAAGTAAAAAGACTGGCCGCAGATTCGATTCTCACACCGAGCCAAAGGTTTGTTATAATACAGGGTAACAAGACGGTTGCCGAAAACGAAGCCAACTGGAAGTTTTAGTGACTTTAAACACAATGCAACTAAATTTTTTGCAAAAAAGAGCGACGATAATATTTTGTAACTTTTTCCTATCATCGTATTTGGGTGGTAAATACATGCATTATCCTAAAAAAATAATATATACCCTTTTATTTTTAAAGATTACGCATTACCCTATATTAAGCAAGGCTTACAATTATAAATTTAGCAAAAACTATGAATTTACCACCCAAACACAATGATATTAAAACATTACAAAAAAAAATCGTAGCGTTTTTTTTTAACAAAATAATTAGTTCCATCGTGTCTGTAGTCAATAAAACTACCACCTGCCTTCGTTTTCGGGCACAGTCTTGATATACCCTGTATATATCTCGTAGTTTCTGATATCCACCCCACAAGACTTAAATCTAACTAGTTCTATACTTATGATGGGAGGCAGGTTAAAGGCACATAAAACATGCGAATTTGTTTACGATGGCATTAAACATAAAAAGGGTTTTAGATACGGGCTGATAAGCCTTGCGATATCACTTTCATTTACGGATTACCCCGGCGCGCGGTTTTCGTTTACATGAGTAATTCGATGATCATTTAATTTAATTTCTACACCGTAGTGTTGTAGTAGTTACCTATATGTGAAAACAAATGACGACCAATATAGACATTTAATTAGATAGCAATAGTTTGTTGGAAGTTTACTTTTTATTCGTCAATCCCACTGTGATGTATTTCGTTACGGGTTATTTTTTTTTATGAAAATCTGTAAAGCTCCCCTTTCGGTGCCCCGTATGTCAGTGTCACTGGCCTTCCGGCCTAGCACGCTGCAGATATTGCGGCCGAGTCGGGTCTGTAACAAAAACCTACGCCAGCATACTGACTAAAAACCCCTCGCTAGCCATCGCGCGCGTTACGGGTGGCATTCGGTATCTTAGAGCGAGAAGTGCACAGATTCCTTCCCTGGGAGAGGGCATCTGGTTAACCTATGTATATCTGTTTTTTACGTGCCGGCAAAATTGTGTCAAGTGGCGAGATATAATGTTACATCATCGGATTGCACATCACTTAACATGAGCTGCATTGGAAACGTTTTTCGTGCGATTATGTACAAGGAAACTAGCTTTAGTCACACAAAACATGGACTTGGAAACACCAAATAAAAGCCAACTCACAGTTTCATTGATCCAGTTGGTAAAGCTGGCGACCCTGGCGTTGACCCCCGGGTACCTGGGGTCCCCGCAGCCGTACCCCCACGACGTGATGCCCACCACCACCGCGCTGTAGATCAGCGGGCCGCCGCTGTCACCTTGGCACGCGTCCGCACCTTGGTAAAAACGAAGTATAATAACAGCCAACAGTCACATAGTCCTGACCCTACATGATCATCGGGGTAATTTTTCAGTCTGACCAATTTTTTTTTATTGAGCTCAAGAGAATAATACTTGGCGGAAAATATTCAAATTTACACATAATTTATGCCCCATTTACACGGGGAGAGTTTCTCGCCTCGACGATGCGATTATCGTAAGGATATAAAAAGTTGCATCGTGTAAACGCTTGTCAGAACACGATAATCTATGGCGGTTATGTCATGCGATAATTGCATACGATTCTCGCCTCGAGAAACTCCCCGTGTAAATGGCGCTTCATTTCTATTTCATAATATCCTAATCAATGTTCAAATTATACTCAACATCTGCCACAAGCACGGTCGCCGGTCATTTTTATACACAGACGCTCGCTCACGCGTATGTATGTGTAGTTTATCAATGGGCTTATGGTCGTGCGTATTTTCTTAAGCTTTTTATTTTGGGAGGATAAAAATTATGGAATATCTTGAAATAAAAACTTCATTTTACAATTGGACTATATCCATGATTCTGAACCTGCTGTTATAATTTGGTCACTCAGATCAAAATTACTCTGTATAAAAAACTACTGGGGATATTTTTTATTCGAAAGGTAGCTTCCCTTACCCCCAATATCGAGGAGTCCCGCGCAGATCATGTTGCTGGTGACTGGGAATGGGTAGCCGGTCGTGTTCTGCAGCAGCTGGTACCGGTCGGCGCACACGTCGCGGTTGATCTTGCGGATCGCCACCGCGTTCAACACCGACGAAGGCGACTGGACTTGTGGCTGATAACAGATGTGTTTATATAGCTTCTGCCCGCAACTCCGCTGTGTAGTCATCTTTATAACGAAATTCCCATCAAGTTCCATCCCGTTATATCCTTGTCCCTTCTCATTCTCACTGAAGACATGTAATCCAGTCCCATCCTATCCATTTGAGTCCAAAAAGGAACGAATATATCAGAATTCCTCTCTCAACCCACGAGAAAACTAAATTTTTCGGGATAAAAACTAACCTAAGTAATTTCATCGAAATCCATTAAACCGTTTCTGAGTTCATCGCACACAACCGCATAGACAGACAGACAAAAATTCAAAATATCATTGTTTTGGGTTCTGTTACGTTAATATAGTCCCCCATGTCAGTTTTTCGCATCTATATTCCATGTACAGACATCGATCGGTTACAAATTTATTGTACATATGTACAGATAACATTTTATTAATCCCCTTCCGAGTACATATATTCTTGGGATATCCGTTTCCGCCTAGATAACCATCGTACAAATACCAAGTATCAAAACCTTCTATAAGACAAGTGTCGCGTTCCACAAATAAATAAATAAGTATTAGGTAATAGGTACATTGTATATTACAAAGATGTAAAACCTGCTATACAGACAAAAGAGTCGCCTTCCAAGATAAGTAAATAGATATCGAAATGAATACACCATTTATAGAAGGATCCCTCATATGCAAGTGAGTCGCGCTTCGGGTTCTTCCAGTCAGTCGCATAGTATCAGGTAGACGTAACGAGAGCCATAATGGTTTCTTAGATTTACGCGAATGTCTCACATTGAAATAAAACGAATACTTACGGATTTTATCGCGTATTTGTTTTCTTTTTTACATTTTTAACTTCCCGACGTTTCGATCATTTTACAGTTTTCGTGGTCACGGGGCGGACACGTCCCTAAGAATTCGTTTTATTTCAACGAGACTCCTCACGTCGATGGACACTCTGACTACTGCATTGCACTTACCTGTTGCCATCAGTTTGCTTTGTCTTGATCTCTCATTTCCACTTTGGTGAAGAAGTCTATTTACAATGACCTTTCAACAAAGGCATAGACATTAATACTCACATCAGTGCGTCCCCACCCGACATGCACCACAGTGGAGTTGTCGGGCACCACCTCGCCCTGCCGGGGTATGGCGGCAACACCGATGGCGCTGCCCTGCGTCACGGAGCTCGACAACAGCAGCACCGCCACGTCGTTGTCGCGGACCGGCGTGTTATACCGCTCGTGCACGATCACCATCGATACCCCGTGCACTGACCCACCTGGCGATAGAGAAATTGATTCAAACGTTTTCAAAGGTGCCCTAAGGGCATGGACAATTTTCAAAGTATTAAAGGATATGAGATGAGCCATTCGTATGGCGACGTATATGTACAAATGCATGCGGATTTATATTGCGTCCGTTTTCATAATTAGTATGTAGGTATTGCTATATGCTATTCAACCGACTTCAAAAAAAGTTTCTGAATTCATCGGAATCTATTTTTATGTATGTTCATTGATTACTCGACGACGCTTAAATCGATTTGGATGTTTTTTTTTCAAAGCGTATTCACAGATGGTCTCATAAAAAATTGGTCAAGATGTTCCGGAATATCTTCGGACCTGAAGAGTAAAATTCATCAAAATCGAGCAGGATTGCAATGGTTCTTTTTGCATTAGGTTTAGTACGAGTTATTATAGTAAGTAGTTTGTTGTACGGTTAAAATGTTTCTATGCGGGAATGGCCTATTAAATATTCTATTAAAACTCTCTTTACGTTGACGAACTTTATTCGAAACATTATTTCCACAGAATCTTGTTCCAGATTTCCCGTCTCTTGTTCCAGATTTTATTTGTGGCATATATTACCGCAACTAAAATTCCTACAAGGAATTGCCGCTTACTCTAAAATCAAACCTCTATCTATACCCAGCTAAGAAATTGGATACCCAATTTAGCCATCGAAATTGTAGTGACACTACTTACCGCTGCCAAGCGCGGCGCTGCCTGCTCGGATGGAGAATATGCTTGGGTTCATCGCGTTCCCTGACCTGCAAGCACATACGATGTTAGTTTTCTGGGGAAAAACATAAATGCCCTTACATATAGAGAGTTTTAAAACAGAATTCAAAGGTCGTTCGAAAAGTACAAAATATTCGATAACTAAAATAGATTTTAGAACTGTTTATGAATAAATGTCTAGTTAGACTTACCGATTTTTTGTATTTATTTCTATAATTATACCGTGAGGCGTTGTCTTTCATGGTACTGGGTTAATGTAAAGTATTTTGTAAGTTTTCATGATAGAAAAAGAGACCGATAGACAATGAAATTACCCTACCTGCCTATAAAGATTATATGCTTTTTTTATACAAAACTAACATATGGATAATTTAATTAAATCTGATAGTTAATACGATCATGATATTTCGATTTGTAATTAAAACATTAATCCCCTAGCTTTAGGAAAGCGATTTAAACGAGTATCAAAGAAACAGCCCTGAAAAGATTATCGCTAGCGATAATGTATCGTCAATAAACTAAAAACATTAACTGACACATCGTACTGATAGGCTGACAAACGTGACGCACTGACGTGACTCATTATGGTAGGTCAGGAATACTGGTGCTACAAACTAATTAAAAAGAATAATAATAATCTTTATTATACTTTCTTAGTTACAAAATAGGAACAATTGTGATGCCCACACTAGGCTATGTCTGTCACGTGACCATCGAAATAGGAGATTAATTACAATTTACAATGCGCTAGCTTACCTAATCTAAGTGCAATTTGGTTGAGTATCGCTATTGAGGACTAATTATTTCTTACTTGATGACATAGTTAAACCATATTTACACGGAGTGAGTTTCTCGCGGCGAGAATCGTATGCAGTTATCGCACGACATAACCGCGCCATAGATTAACCTGTTCTGACAAATGTTTACACGATGTAACTTTTTTATATCCTTACGATAATCGTATCTTGGAGGCGAGAAACTCCCCGTGTAAATGCGGCTTTAGGTATTGCCTATTGAAGCCGCAGATATAGTAACAAGTCAAACTAGAAAAGCGATGAGCTAGCCTGGGTTAATATATCGGCTTCTACGTTTTTATGTACGACAGTCGCTACCGGGTTGTTATCGCCGATATTAAGGCTTAATTCCACTACGCTGACCTGTTGAGGGTTAATAGATTTCTAGTGTCTTTGTTGTTGAAATGCTTCCTGAAAGATTCCCTTACGATATTTTCCGTACCTTGCTTTTAGTCGGTGTCCGGTTATATGAATGCCTAATCGATTACCATAGTATTGATTGGAAGTGATTACCAATGTCTGGACCAATTAATTAATTTCCAACAACAATAGAAAAAAATTGATTAAATCAAAGCTGCGTTATCACGCAAGCATTCCAATAACATCATGTACAATTTGTAGGTCATTCATAGGATGGATAAGTAAATTGATTATAGATCTATGCAAAATATATTAATCTGTTAATAGTACTTATTAGTATTATCAGTAGTACCTAGTAGTATTTATTAACATATATCGGACTGCCTCGGTGGTACAGTTGTACTACGGTACGATTACAAAACTGATGTCCCAGGTTCGAAAGGCAGGCAAAGTGATATTGGATTTTTATAGTCATTATCAGCCCGGAGTCAATATGCCCCATATGGTGATAGGCTCGCCCCCTATCACATCGTGGGACGGAACACTCAAGGCGAAACGTGGGTGTCTTGGTAGCACCTCTGCCTTCCCCTCATGGGAAAAAGGCGTGAGTTTATGTATGTATTAAACATATGAACACACCCTGAATATAGAAGGGTTAGGGCTTACGTGCACATAAGTAAGGCTACAGTAAAAATCAGCCGGATGGAGTAGGACCTCTGACAGCATCTGAGTTTTCTTGTTCAGTGAGATTGCTAGAGATCCAGAAGAAGCTAGTAGAATATCCGTATTCGCCTGAATTACGACTATGATGACCGTACGCTATGATGAAAAAATCATTATTGTGCCACACGTATGTGTCGCGTTTCGTTGTACTGTATTTGAATTGGCTAGAAATCACATTGATTCTATATTGGGGTTATACAAGAGTATAGAGATAAAAATATACACGGGGAATGTAGTGCATTGAAGTCGCTTTATCATCGGTGTATATAACTTACGAGTCAACGAAGCAGTGTGCCGCGGAGAGCACATGACGGACCGTCACCAACGACCCGCCACACGACAGCTGAGAACTTCGCAAGACCTGTGAACACGAGAATAATCGTATAAATATATAAATAGATCAATTACTTTCAATCGTATTCTCAGTTGTTGTCTGACAGCCTCCGTGGCGTAGTTGGTTAGACGCCGACTGTGGAACGAGAGGCCGCGGGTTCGGTCCCCGCATCAACACAAATGTTTGTGTGGCTCACAAATATTTGTGTCGGGTCTGGGTGTTTGTGAGACCGAAAAGTATCTCGTAGTTTCTGAAACTCACGAAACAAGACTTAATTGATCTTAATGTGAGGTTAGAACTATGTATGTGACTGTCGGGTGTATTAAAAAAAAAAGAGGAGGCCCGCGCCCTACAGTGGGTCGTATATGGGCTGATACAATACAATACAAATATGTAAATACGTACCCTACAGTCCCCTACAGACCTGACCCCACAGTACTAAGAATATCACGTCATGGCTATCAGAAACTACGAGAGACTTGTCGGTCTCACTCTCACAAACCTAGCAAACATCAGTGGCCCTGGCAAACATTTGTTTTGATCCTTATAACGGTGAAGAAAAACATCGTGAGGAAACCTGCACACCATAGCGGTTTGTAAGAAATTCTATGGTATTTAAAGTCCACCAACCCGCTCTAGGGGTTTTACTCTATGATCCGATACGAAACTCGAATGTTCGGACGTCCGACGTCTGAAGTAAGTTATAAGTTTTTCGTTTTTAAAAATTAACACTATTCTCTATGATAATTATTATTCAGTCCAAAATAAGTCTATTGTTACTACGTGCGATAGACGATTCGATCATTTTATGGAGCACCCAGGCACTTTCGTACAGTTTTACGTGCGATGTCCGAACATTCGAATTTCGTTAATGATTATAGAGTAACCCTTTAGGCCAGTGGTGGACTATACGTCCTAACCCCTCTTAATCACTCTTTCGATTGTAGAGGAGGCCTGTGCTATCAGAGAGACGTATATGGACTGATACAGATATATATCGTTATAGCCGTTTGTGTGACATGTAATACTAACTTGAACTGTATAGGGGTAGTTTTGTATTGAGACTGGGCTGCCGCCGATGATCCTTGAGCCTGGGTCCGCCGTGTTGTTCAGAGACACAATCTGCAGCCTCACTTGTGCCGCCTGACCTAAACATTAGGAGCAATATATTGTCAATCGGTTACAATTTATTATACAGGGTATAATAAAAGAAAACGAAAAGAATGCGACCGAAAACGGAGCCAGGTGTTAGTGTTAGTGATTGCAGACAATGAAACTAAAAATCTGATACTGGCTGATTATGATTAGAAAAATCCAATATCACTTTGCCCGAACCGGGATTCGAAACCGAGACCTCAGCTTTGCAATCGTACCGTAGTAACACTACGCCACCGAGGCAGTCTTCGTCTTCTTGTAGGCTTTAATACTACAATTGTCTTTAGTCTAATATTATTCATTTTTAGTTTTTAATTTTCTCTACATTTTGTTTTATATTACGTTGTGCTTTTGTCTTTAATAACATAATATTGTATTGCTGTATACACCTATAAAGGCTCATCATCTTGTACAATTCTGTAAAATCTGTAAAACGATGTTATAAATAAATAGGCTGGCATACATGGGTCAAGCAGCGATATGAAAAGTTAAAATAAAATGATTTATTTATCATCATCAACCCGTTGCAGTCCACTGCTGGGCATAGGCCCCTCGCATGGTAAACCGCGAATGATTTATTGTATTCATTAAAATGTTCATCGTTTTGATGCAGTCATTTTTAAAAATGATGATGACTATATTCTACGAAATAGATACAATTTATGAGAAATACGTATAGTCAATAGACCAAAAAATCAACGACCCTTTGGGTAAAAAAATGAATGGGGCCCGTTTCTCAAATTACTTTGTAATGTTTCCGCCCGAGATTGAACCGGGGTCATCTGCGTATTAGGCAGATGTGATAACCGCTATACCACGGAAACAACATTTCAGTTGACTAAAAAGCGGTTGATTTGTATACAGATCAACCAAAATTTTCAATTCGAATATTAACATATTCTGAACGAACTTGAATTACAAACTTGAAGACCGTGAAATCTATATCGAACATTTTAATTCAATAACCAAACAGCAAAAATATCTTAAAATATTAATGGTAAGGCAAAACAAAATGACAATAATTACAATAATTGTGAAGGTAGAACCTCTGCCTACCCCTTCTGGGAAAAAGGCGTGAGTTTATGTATGTATGTATTGTGAAGGTATTTAAAACACTGCGATTTTCATATTTCGCCTTCCCAGATAAAATCTTGGAAGTTACAACTTAAAACGACCTCGGTTTTATTATTAAAAAATAGTTAACTAAGCATACATATCTATGTACATACATAAACTCACGCCTTTTTCCCAGAAGGGGTAAGCAGAGGTTCTCCTGATAATAACTAGGCACCCGCGTTTCATCAAGTCTGTTTCCGACCAGGATGTGATAGGGGGCGAGCCTATCGCCATATCGGGCACAAATACCTGACTCCGGGCTGATAATGAATAGAAAAATCCAATATCACTGCCCGATCCGGGATTCGAACCCGAGACCTCAGTTTTGTAATCATACCTTAGTTCAACCACGCCACCGAGGCATACAAATCCATTATGACAATATGTTACTGGGTAATCGGCATACACCAGTTCATAGTGCTTAGATAATATAGCCCTCTATGAAAATACTGGTTCGATAGAGTTTTTGTTTGCATAAGTGCGTGGTGGCCTGTTGGTAACTGACCAGACTCGGCTGCCTACATGTTCACGGTGGTCGCGGGTTCAAATCCCAGGGCACACCTTTGATTTTTCGGAGTTATGTGTGTATTGATAGTCAATCACCACGCAATTTAACGGCGAAGGAAAACATCGTGAGGAAACCTGCATACCGTAGCGATTTTTAAAAAAATCTACGGTATGTAATTCCGCCAACCCGCACTAGGCCAGCGTGGTGGACTTAATGGCCTAACCACTCTCAATCGATTCTCTCGATTGTAGAGTAGGCCCGTGCCCAGCAGTGGGACGTATATGGGCTGATAAAAAAAATGGATAAGGATTTCACGTTCCGTAGGAATTGGTATTTATATCGATAAGTAATAAAGTTACAGGAATTATTGACGCAATTAAACGACAAATATACGATTTCGGAATTACCAGTGATTACAAGGCAAACAATGTCATATCTATACCGTATCATTCGCTATTTATAATACAACCATTAATGTTTTATTATTGCTCAAAACACGTGAATTGTTTTCACATCGCTTTACTGGTCAGATTTTAGATAGAACACAATATTAGCTTGCATATACGTCTCAAATAATTATTTCTACATCATTCATGGAAATCAAATGATGCCGACCTGACGAAATTGTAGGTTGAATCCAAGTGCTAACGATGAAGGAGAATAGGTTTAGTCACATCTATGATAGATAAACATAAAATAGATACCATTTTGCCCACTAGACCGTTCCGTCACTGGCTAGTGGTGTTCCATGATTCGTACAAACAATACTTTCGCCAGATACATTCATACCACGTTCATAGTGGTAATTTTTGTATTGTATTGTATCAGCTCATATACGACCCACTGCAGGGCACGGGCCTCCTCTACAATCGAGAGTACGATTGAGAGTGGTTAGGCCATATAGTCCACCACGCTGGCCCAGTGCGGGTTGGCGGACTTTTACATACCATACAAATTTTTACAAATCGCTATGGTATGCAGGTTTCCTCACGATGTTTTCCTTCGCCGTTAAAGTGCGTGGTGATTGACTATCAATACACACATAACTCCGAAAAGTCACAGGTGTGCCCTGGGATTTGAACCCGCGACCACCGTGAACATGTAGGCAGCCGAGTCTGGTCCGTTACCAACAGGCCACCATGTACTTTAGCCAACAAAAACACAGCAACAACACAGGCCCACGCTCAGTTGGATACAAGGGCATAATATTAATATGATAATAAAGTAATAATATTTGAAAAATACCTATCCGTTTTGGAGTTATGACCTTATAAAGTTTTAAGAATTACCACCACCTTTTCAAATAAAACCGGTTGAGATGGGTAAAGCATAAGATTGTAACATATACGTATTTTTTCGTTTCGTCGTTTATTAAATAGTTAACGAAATAAACAGTGAAAATCATTTTGAACAACAACAAAACTTATGTATCTATTTGGCGTAATACGTTAAGGGGAAGCACGTGTGTTGGTAATTGTTAATTTATCGGCATCTTTGTTATTATCAGATTACGCTATGAAAATGCATATAATAATCTAGATGCAAATGAAAATATTAATCTAGATGCAATCACGATTTACTAAAATGTATATTAGCAAGTGCGCCGTTTGTTTGCGCACCCTGTATACATCAAAACACGTGAAAAAGATAAAACAAACATTTATGTGATATAAAAATATCTAGTATCGGAGTTGATTATGGTGAACATTTCGCATTATACACAGTGTTATATTATTTTTAATATATTGTAATTGTATTGGTAAATGGTAGACAAGAGTAACATACAATAAATCTCTGATTCGTGTCTGGGAATTGAGACCGTAAAACTCTCGTAGTTTCAAATATACACGACAAAAAGCTTCGATGTTTGGAGTCAAGACTATGAGTATGACTTGGACTGTGTAGCCACTTATTATTTTTTGAGTAGGTGACATTTTTGACAGTTTATTACTGTGGCTTACAGAGCCACCAACTTATCTGTTCAGGTGGCCATAATTGGAACTAAACCAGTGTTATCAGATATACGGTAATTACTGCATATGCACATTATTTTTTTCACCAAAACACTGCCTACGGTAATGTTATATTACCGTGTCGTTTCAACCGTATTTTATAAGATACATAACTGTGTATATAATTCTCTAATTTACTCTAATCTTATTCAAGATTTTTTTAAAGTGGCAATACTCAATTCCTCACTAGCGACGATTCCGAACTTCCGACTGAACAGATAACTTGGTGGCTCTATACGTCTGTGTACTGTCAAAGGATCTATTGCCAAAATAAACCAATCAGTAAGGTAATTCACGTAATTTTTTGACGCGCCGATCAAGTTGCGGTGCAGTTGCAATTAAGTTTACGTCTTAGTGCAAAATTGTATTCTTATAATTGTTTAGCTGCGCGTGAACTGCACCTAAGCTATGCATAAACTGCGCGGGTGCTGCGCGTCAACTATACGTCAGTCGTATGCAAGAAGCATACACGTGAATACCGATCAAGTTGCGATCTGAATCACGCATATAAAACACGCAGCAGTAGAATACGCTAAACCGCTCGCGTGACGCGGACTTGACGCGAGCGTATCTGACAGCGGTTGTCAAAATTACGAGAATACGAAAAGGTCTGTTTTGATCGAAACTTAACTGCAACTGCACTGCAACTGAACTTATTTAATTACGTGAATTACCCTACAGGATGGGTCAAATGTGGGCGTGTTCACAAATCATTGTTTTGTCATTTTCGGGAACGATCCTTAGATAGAGATCGAGATCGTTTATTAATATCGGCCATAGGGTAGTGCAACACTAATTTCCATAATATAAAATATATATCACCGGAAATACGTGTGGCAATGTAATTGTTTTAGTGGAATGCCCCATAAAGATATGACAACAATGATGACTCGCGATCACTTCACCTGAAGTAACAGTACATTTACAGTACATAATACATTTCATACTTATCTTATTATTGTGAAATATTTATTATGTGCTAATCAATGACGGAGCAAGATTAAAAAGTAAAATAAATACACCACCCACACTAACATAATTCTTGTCTTAGGAACATGAAACTACGAAAGACTTTACGGTTTCACAATAATCAGACCAGAAACGTTATTAAATCAATGCCCGAAACGAATATTTGTAGACCTGCTAATACTAAAATCGAACCTGCGACCTACTGTTCTACAACCGGCGGTAAATAGGCTTGGCTGTCATTGAGCAGTGGTTGTAATACATTTCGCTCGGCTCGTATTAGCACAATAGTGGATATTTCACTCCCTACAATTTTACCCGCGAGTCTGCTTTGGCCAGAAAACCGTGGGCCCTGGGGGGTCGCCAGCAATCGCCCTTGTTTTGTAGCTCCACCGCCTTTGCTATTTCTTTCTCATATAAAAATCCTCTTTTCCCTCACGAATTTAGACAACATGATTTTTTTGATAGCAATGTAAATTTTTTAATTATAAATTACAACACTTGTTAAAATGGCCTACTAAGTATTTAATTGTAACTATGTATCCAAGATTAACTGTTAACGTACCACTAACTTATTCAAGAAACGACAATGAAAATTTAACTGAACTGTTTGAATAAAGTCGTTTCTGTGTTAATCAATACTATTATTTCAAGGTGGTGTACATGCACACACAACCATTGATACATACATAGATTATGGGAAATATTGATTCGCTAATACAAATTGCACTATCTACCCTAATTTTGAGTTGCTGATAACTCAAATCAACTGACGCTTGATGTCTGAGTTGCTGACGAATCATCACTGACTTACGGCCTTACTGACCTAAATCTCAATAAAATCTACTTACAGCATGTCACAGATAAAATTAAAAACACTAAACACAACATGTCCGTTGTTTGTGGTACGTCTACTGGCGGAGCTCCGCTGATATCGAGTCTATCATTCGATAAATTTTTTATCAGGACAGTCGAAGTGTTTGATAAAACTTTGTGAGAACAAATAAGTTTAATGTACGAATGTTTGTTTGTGTACTGAACCGTCTTTGATCCAGTACAATGATTGTTAAAACAGTTTAGTTTCGGTTATTTTTTCTGATTACTGGAATATCCATGCTAAATGACAATGCATCTGATTCAAAGGGTCCTGAGTCCTATAATATCCCTAATGCCCTAAAATTATTTAAACCCGTCCTCTCAAGAGCTATTTAAGTACGGTTTGGAAAGTATAATGCAACTTGTTTTATGAATTTATTAATGAAATATGGTCGCCAACGGTTATGTATGCAAAGCGGTGCAAGTCGTGGACAAGTGCCCAGTGCCGCGCCCAACAAAGAAGGTTCTTCGCGTCTAGATTATTCACTGAGGCTTCTTTAACTCTACAACCTATATAATATTGTTCAATTCGAAAAACTGACACTCTACAATTCTCGACCTGGAAAACGAACCTTAAACCATCGCCTTGGCAGTATGCTAAGCTACCAAAAAGCTACCACGCACTAGGTACTATAATTACTTGGAAATTGAAAAATAACCTTAATTTACGTATTTATATCGCCTGTATGTATTGTTTAAGTACTACCTACCTAATACTAATTACTAACGTTTAAATGCAAGTAACTTTTAAAAAGAGTTTTAAGTATTCGATTAATTGACTAATTTTATATGTAAACATTCATACATACATACATTCACCCAACAGTCACGTATTGTATCAGCCCATATACGACCCACTGCAGGGCACGGGCCTCCTCTACAATCGAGAGTACGATTGAGAGTGGTTAGGCCATATAGTCCACCACGCTGGCCTAGTGCGGGTTGGCGGACTTACATACCGTATAAATTCTTTAAAATCGCTACGGTATGCAGGTTTCCTCCCGATGTTTTCCTTCACCGTTAAAGTGCGTGGTGATTGACTATCAATACACACATAACTCCGAAAAGTCAGATGTGTGCCCTGGGATTTGAACCCGCGACCACCGTGAACATGTAGGCAGTCGAGTCTGGTCCGATACCACGAGGCCACCACGCACTTACAAGGGGACTTTTAGCGAAAATATTTTTAAGGGTTTTCTGTTATTTATTAGTGTCCTTAAAATACAATCATAAACTAATACATGACCTATAACGGTCTTGTTCATAGACAGTTTTAACACCTATTTTAGTTATGGAATGTTTTGTCTTCTTCGCTGAAACTGATTTCAAAAGTCGTTCGAAAGGGACAAAACATTCGATAGCTAAAATAGGTTTTAAAACTGTCTTTTATTAAGGCCGTAAGTCCTCATATAAAATTTACCTCGTGTACTTTTAATGTCCACAGCACATTTACCTTTGGGATTTTCCCATACAATCAAAAGAAGTCAGATAACATTCCAATTATTATATTTATCGCCATATCTACACGTTCTCGGATAACGATACTACCTCTATTACCCGGCTTGTATTGCTGACTAGTAATCCAGCCCGGGTATGCTCGGATGCTATTAATTTTCCACTCTTAACTTTACAACTATTTTCCTACAAATTGTGGTGTAAGCGTGGTTAAGCTTAAAAAGTAATAAACATCTCTTTCAAATAATAAAAGCTATATCCAAATTGATTCATTCATTTAGGAGCTACAATGATAGGTACTGGCATAATATTACACACATACATACATAAACTCACGCCTTTTTCCCAGAAGGGGTAGGCAGAGGTGCTACCAGGACACTCACATTTCGCCTTGTATGTTCCGTCCTACGATGTGACAGGGGGCGACACTATCGCCATATCGGGCACAAATTCCTGACTCCGGGCCGATAATGAATATAAAAAATCCAATATCACTTTGCTCGACCCGAGATTCGAACCCGAGACCTCAGCTTTGCAATCATACCGTAGTACAACTTTTTTTTTCTTTTTTTTTTTTTATTCTGGCACGGCATGATGACTGCACTGCACCTGATGTTAAGCGCAAATGCCGTCCAGACAGAGTATCGAATGGCATCAGACGGCGGTCCCATGCCATTCGACACAATTATGCCGGCCTGCTGAGATGCTTCTTCACACTACGGCGGAAGGACCCAGGATTATAGGAAGGAGGGAACACGTGTGACGGCAAACAATTCCACAGCTTCACAGTGCGGCACAAAAAAGAATTTGCGAACTTTTTTGTTCGCGCCGAGATGGTTTGAACCGTCAAACTGTGGCTTCGCAAGCCAGCACAACTACGCCACCGAGGCAGTCTTACAGTTAGTATTACACACATGAAATTTCTAACACCCCTCTGTAAACGTCGGGGCTCTCGTTAACTTGCCTGTTTAATTTAATAAAAGCCGAGATCGTGATGAGGTAGGTGATACTTACAAATTGCATTTATAGCAATATAGCTAAGTCCATAGATAAAAATAAACAAGTGGATGATATTTATGAAGAGTTTTGAAAATTCTTCGGAAAAATGACTCATCAGATTCACTAGTGGTAGGTCTAGGTGAGAGGCCGCCTGGGTAGGTACCACCGCAATGTCTATTTCTTCCGCCAAACAGCAGTGTAAACGCATTGTTGTGTTCCGGTTTGAAGGACATTGTAGCCAGCGTAACTACTGGACATATTGAGCCTAAACACATGTCTCAGGAAGGCGAGCGCAATGTAATACCAAGCATTGCTTTGTTATTCATGGTGTTTGGTTTTGCTACTGTCCATGAGCGGTCGTATTGCTTACCATCAGGCGAATGGCATGCTCGTCTCGCCATCCATTGCAATAAAATAAAGATTTCGACAGATAGCAGGTGCATTCTAATATAATCATAAATGTTGTCGTACAATTTACAAATAACTAAATATTAATTGTTATATTGGTATCAGTCCGACTTATATGATCTTTGCGAAGTGATTAGTGATTACCGATGTATTCAGACATTGACCATTTAGCATACGTGGCAAGTATATGCAATGTGTTTTTAAATTCCAAGTTTATTATATTATCTTTGCACGTATGTATATTTACAATCTTTGCAGACAAAAAAAAGAATTAAAACTTCTAAAACGCCATTTACATGGGAAGAGTTTGTCGCGGCGAGAATCGTATGCGATTATCGCATGACATAAACGCCATAGATTATCGTGTACTGATAAATGTTTACACGAAGCAACTTTTTTATGTCTTTACGATAATCGTATCTTGGAGGCGAGAAACTCTCCGTGTAAATGGGGCTTAATTAACCGATTAAAAGCAATTCTCGATATTTAATTAAACCTTTTCACGCTTTTTTCTTACGGTTCTGGATGTGAGAACGAAGTTACTGATAGTTCGTGTTATGTGGGGCCAGGAGTACGTGTGTAAGTTATAAATATTTATTTAAATCAAACTGCCTCGGTTGCGTAGTTGTACTACGGTGCGATAGCGAAGCTGAGGCCTCGGGTTTGAATCCCGGGTCTGGCAGTGATAATGGATTTTTCAAATCATTATCAGCCCGGAGTCGGGAATTTGTGCCCGATATGGGGATAGGCGCGCCTCTTGATAGGAGGACGGATCATCCAAGGCGAAATGTGGGTGTCATGGTGGCACCTCTGTCTTCCTTTTGGGAGGAAGGAGTGAGTTTATGTATGTATGTATGTATGTAAATGAAACAGCATCACTCAGATATCACATGTGAATATTTTATTTAGAGTAATGATATATATGTTACACGGTACAATAAATATAAGGTACACGGTGACAGGTTACACATGTCATAACAGCGCCGGCCGCACAGACACCAGCACCACCTGACGGCACAATACTGCAACACACAAACGCAACTATTCAAATATTTTGATAACATTTTAAGAAGTAAAATTAGAAATTACTATATGTCGTGTGATTCCGAAATTATCAGTTCATTCTGATGTAGTCAAGCAGGTTTAAAGGTGTCTCCAAGCAGCGGGCGGGGCGGGATGGCGAGGCGACGCTGACAAGTTGTGAGGAATTGTAATGTATGGGTTGAATACGTCACACCGAGCCGTCCCACCGCCATCATGTTCGGCCAAACGATATTGTATGACTTAGTCCATAGCAACCCATACATTACAACTAATCACGTGCCGTGTGCCTTCCTGCCTGTTGGCAACGGACTAGACGCGGCTGCTGTCATGTTTACGGTGGTCGCGGGTTCAAATCCCAGGGCACACCTCTGACTTTTCCGTGGCATGTGTGTATTGATAATAATCAATCACCACGCACTATAACGTTGTACCAAAACATCGTGAGGAAACCTACATTCCAGATTTGTATGAATTCCTATTGTATGTAAAGTCCGGCAACCCGCACAAGGCCAGCGTGGTGGACTATGTGGCCTAACCGCGCAATCCCGCATCCCGCATCCGCTCTCTGTCTGTCGAAATTCTTAGTGATGTAAGTATAAAGGGGTACCTTTATCGGTGTAGGCCTCGTCGATGAGTATGTCTGCGGCGAGTCCGTGCGCCGTGTGCGTGAGGGCGCGCAACTGTGGGGGGTCCGCGCCCCCCGCCGCCGCACCCCCCACGACCCCCGCCGCCTCCTCCACGACGCGCCACCGAGACAGCTCCTCCGACGCCGGCACCACCTCCCCGCCCTGCAACATAGACAACAGATAAGTGAATTTGTATGTCATGCAATATCCGAATGAAAACCTTAAATTGAATTCTCGCAGCACCGTACTATTGTTATCAATAAGGACGCATCGCGCCGTAGTATTTCCATCAACCCCGATAGCCCGTTTTGGTCGCGATTTACGAGAGGAATTTTTATGTCAGTTTCACCATAGGATGATAGAGGCTTCCTAGACTAAGTCATTGGTCTCGCCAGACAGCGGGCGGGACGGTGACGAGACGCGATCACGTCGCTGAGTTGTATATGTGTTGACATGCAAACACGTTACACAGAGACGTCACGCTGAACACGACGACGGCGGGACGTCCGTCTTAATTATGTTCTATAAAAACTTCAAACGAATCGTAGGCGTCACGTCACCTTTCCGTCCCGCTCGACTGTGTGGCGAAACCATAAGGCTGCGCCCACAATGTCAGCGGGACGGCAGCGGCAGCGCAGGTGGCGGGGAGTGGTTGAGGCCTGAGGACCGCGCCCACTACCTGTGCTGGCGCTGCCGCCCCGCTGCCATCGTGGGAGCAGGCTTAGTGTAATGCTCACTGCGAGTACCTCAGTCGCAGGCTCGGCGGCGTACTTGTCGTCGCGGAAGGGACGGAAGGCGTGGTCGTGGTGCAGGCGCAGCGCGTGGTCGATGACGGTGCAGGTCATGTCGCGCGCCGGGTCCAGCACCAGGTAGCTGCGCTCCGCGGGCGAGCCGGGGGACTCCGAGCACTTCCACGACGGCCTCTGTGAGTCGATATTTAAGTATTCATAAATAGCATTGCGAAGCACGTGACTAGCACCGCATCAGAATTCTTCAGGGCCGTAACTCTGTCAACATGTTAATAGCACTGCTTTGTATTGTGCTGTGAGAGTGTTATGATTTCGTCAGACAGTGAAAGGGACGAGTCTGCGTCGCGACGCAGGCACGTCGCTAATGGGTAGTTTGAGTTATATATCGGTTAGTATGGCACTGTTACAAAGAGCCATCCCGCCGCCTTCGCGCTTCATGTGGCAGCTCTATGTGATATGTTCCATGCTAACAAATACATTATATCACATAGAGCTGCCACATGAAGCGCGAAGGCGGCGGGATGGCTCTTTGTAACAGTGCCATACTAACCGATATATGACTCAAACTACCCATTAGCGACTTGTCTGCGTCGCGTCGCCGATCCGTCCCGTCCGCTGTCTGACGAAACCATTAACTTTCAAACAGAAGGTGGAGGCCACCAGTACGTGACGCTCTTATTTTCTGTTCGACAGTATATTACCATCTCAGTACAACACAACGCGGCGGTATAGGACGATGACAGTACGCGACGCTATAGCTTTCTGACCCGGCGCTACGTACGCGTTCAGTTCAGTGACGCCAACAGGCGGCGCTGGCTTTAGCACTACCAGCGTCGTGGCGCCCTCTAACTGCCCGCTAGACGACGGACAAAACGCGTAATTATCGCCGTGACGTGATGTAGTGAAATACAATGTATAAATGACGCGTCGGTTTGTACGCGTTCAGTGGGGCAAAACCTTAAGTCCGCGCCCATGATGGCAGCGAGACACGAGCGCCGAGCGGGATGGCAGCGGCAGAGCGGGTAGGGAGGCGCGGTTGATGTCTCAGTGTACAAACACAGTGGGAGCGGCGCGGGCGGCGGAAGCGGATGCAAGATCGGAAAAGGCATATTCCTGCTTGTGAACACAGTACTTCGCGGGCGTCTCGACATAAACGTGTTGTATTAATTAGCAGGAATATGCGTTTTCCACTCTCCTCGCATCCGCTTCCGCTGCCCGCACCACTCCCACTGTGTTCATACACTAAGGACCGCGCCTTCCGACCCGCGCTGCCGCGGCCATCCCGCTCGGCGCTCGTGTCCCGCTGCCATCGTAGACGCAGCCTAAAGGTCTTGCCAAACAGCGGACAGGACGGGACGGCGAAGCTACGCTGACGGGTTGTCTACGGATCATATTCTATTGGATAGCATGGAATACGCCACACAGCACGGTCGCAACGTCGCGCCTCGGCGGGACGGTTCTGTGTGACGTGTTGCATACAATCCAATACATTACAACTCTCCTCACGGCCCGTCGACGTCCCGTAAACGTCGCGTTGCCATCCCGTCCCACCTGCTGTTTGACAGACCTTAAAGCTAACACCTAACTACTAACTAAATAACAACTAAATTTCTATGGTATGTAAAAGTCCGCCAACCCGCATTAGGCCAGCGTGGTGGACTATATGGCCTAACCACTCTCAATCGTACTCTCGATTGTAGAGGTACACCGGTACGTGGTGCTAGTCCCGCGTGTACATGCCTGCAGCTGTCGGCCGGGGTGTATGAGCGTGTGCGTGGTGCCGGCCAGTGCGTCGCCCACCAGGTACGTGGCGGCGCGCGCCTCCGTCACCACGTACGTCTCGCACTCCGCGCCCTCCGCCTCCCCCTCCGCGTCCACCTCGCCCTCCGTCTCGCCCTCGCCCTCCTCGTAGCCGTGCCGCTGCGAGACTAGCTCTTTCGCTGTAAACAAACGTTAGTATGTTACGAAAAACGCTTTTAAAATAGACCCATTGTGAAGAGAATGAACAAAATCAAATTTCAAGTTACAAGAATAAACTCTTGGGTGTTTGTCGATGTTAATCCCTAGTAAGGAATAAGTTTCGGAATTATCACAGAAACAATAGGCTTTTATACTTGGAATTCCCTTGCTTTGTGTGTTAAAACGTTGGTAATATTATTTTACAAATAAAATTCCCATTTTGCGAACTAGTTAATTACGTTGTAATGTAATAAGATCCAAAATTAAGTAGTGATTTTTAACAATCAGAATAGTTGATAGAAACAGAGACAATCCAGTGTTGCTGTTAGCAGGTATGATTGAGGCAGTACCTGTGCGGTGGTCAGCGAGCAGGCGGCACAGCGCGTACCCGTGGCAGGGCGCGGCGCGCGCCACCACGAAGCGCCCGCCTTCGCACCCTCCCTCCCCGCCAGACACGTCCGCCGCTGACAACACACGCAAGCTCACACCATGTCTCCGAAGTATGCAGATAATGACTAGTGACCAGTGACCAGTAACCATAAGTCGTCGAGATTATTTCCAACCCAAATATGATAGGGAACCGGCTTAGGACCATGCCGGAATGCGGATAACTAACACACGCTGCTAGACCAGTTATTAAAACCCATGCAGGATATCGATGATATCCTCCAACAGGTCACTGTGGAAATCATTGGGAGAGGCATATGTTCAGCAGTGGACTTCCTTTGGCTGATGGATTGATTGGATTGGATATCGACGTCACAAACGTTATAGACAAGTCAGTGTATCCACTTCCACCAGGTTTCTGTAGATATCTTTGAAAGCAGTCCAACACTGAATACATCAATGACATTTCTGTAGCTGTGATAATGCATAATATATTTTACCTTCGTATGTGGTGACGGTGGCGTCGTTGATCGTCTCCGCCAACATCTCGTGCTCGTCCGGGTTGTGTTCTATGAACACGTCCTGTACAAAACAATACATTGTGCTATTATGAAACAAAATATGCATAAATAAATGTCTTTAAAATATTTTTTGTAAAGTCATTTATAAAAACACTACCTGAAGAAATTTGATATATTTATAACTACTCAAAAAATCGTTTAGTGTAACAGTTTGATATGTGTCTGAAACTATTGATAGTTAAATCCATAACAGAACATTTGAGATAGTTTTGTAGCCAAAAGGGACTTTGTGACAATTAATATTTAGTCTTGTAAAAGTGTCTGCCGTCAATCGTACAACGATGAAGCTGCGAGCGTGCGTGTACGTGTGCGTGTGCGTGCGCGCGTGCGTACCTTGGGCGGCGCGTGCTTGTAGTGGAGGCTGATCTTGCTGAGCTCGTGGTCCAGCTCGGCCAGCTGCGCCACGTGCCTCGCCTTCTCCGCCTCGGCGCCTTCCGACTGATTACAAAGAGTTTTATACACCTGATAAAGTTGTTAATCATGTTTAACAACATTTTATGGAATTTCAGAACGGCTACTGATTGCGACTCTATAAAACATTTGTACACTATGGTGACCTAAATATGTCACAAACAACAGCTTAAACAGTGTTCAATGAAGGAGTCCTAATTGCCCAATAGGACAAGTTATTCGGAATAAAGTCATGAATTTCTACAACACAAATTCATTTTACCATTTGACCGGCACCAGTATTTAAGAAATAATATGTCCAAGCTTAAAGGACTTACCAAACAGTAACATTACAAGTGAAAGTATACAGGACAATCATAAAAGCTTACCTTCTGCATGGCATGTCCGAGAGAGGCGATCTGCCTGTGTGTGGGCGACAGCGCGGGGCTGTACTCTAAGGGAGACTGTGGCGACACCGGGCCCTGCAGCAGACAGACACATTACAACACTCTTTCAAACATTTTAATCATTTTTATTTTATTTATCGTTTTTACAAAATAACCGCATTTCATATATCAAATAGTAAGCATTGAAAAAACTACAAATATTTGTCAACAATGTTTGATCTGAGTCCATTAACTTTCGATGATGGACTCAAATTAAAATGTATGTAGTTTGCAGACTCCATTAAATGGTTTTTTACGTATTTAAATTTTGGATCATTCGAGCCGGTCTTCAACAATTTAATAATTGACAATTGTGTCCGTAGTTTAAGTTTACTGACTTCTGCATCAGCACATATGCGTTTCATGCAGGTCACGGGCCTCCTTTACGATCGAGAGTACGATTTTGTGTGGTTAAGCCATATAGCCCACCGTGCTGGTCTAGTGCGAGTTTATTGCCTATGAAAGTTTATTGCTGTGCAAATATAATTAAAATACAAGTTAGTTTAATGATTTACTCACGCTGTTGGATATGGAGGCGAGCTTGTGCTGCAGCGAGAGCATGTACTCGCTGTACGAGTGACTCTTGTTGGGCGTGCTCGGCTGCGACGAGCCCGTCGAGTTCACGTTTGTCATGCCTGCAGGTAACACATCAGATATATTATCGACAATGTTATTACGAAATAGCGAAATTTATCGATAAATCTGTGGCTTACAAAATTATTAAATTAAATTGATAAATATAGTTGAAATGAACTATCTACTCGAACGTACAACCGCTTTATTGGTATATCGATGTGATGTCAGCTTTTTTGAAAAATATCCTGTTTATACTTACAATAAGGTTGTCATTACATTGAAAGTAAAAATATACCCTATTTAAACTAATATTAAGTTGACATTTCATTGACAAACCTCAATAGCAGTCGGGACGTTCGAGTAGCTATACATACAGATACGATACCTTCGTACAGAACCGATATACATACCCAACACTAAAATCGATAAAATATTTCATAAATAACAATAAAACCTTAATAAAACACCGGCATACGTACTCATATCGACCTCAATAGGTCGCCTGGCGAGCGCGTGGTGCACCGCGCGCTGGGCCACGAGCTGGCCGAGATTCTGCCCCACCAGGCCCAGGCTCTGCCCGCCAAGGCCCAGAGCCTGGCCGCCCAGACCCAAGCCCTGCCCGCCCAGCGACAGGTTCTGGCCCGCTATGAGATTCTGACCACTTAATCCTAAGTTTTGACTCGCTAGACCTGCAAACAATGGGATTATTGCATATGATTATCCGGTATAAGTAATATCATGTCTAGCAAAAGTTGTATCTAAAAGTAATATTAAATAGTTTATTACAATACAAAGCATTTGTTAATCAATCAGTAGTCTTTAGGCACACAATATGGTAATAAAATAGATTTCAAATTACTCAACGCCAAATATGATTACTAGTATTCGATAAAGGTATGATTTTTTTTTAAATAATCGCTAGTTATCATCAGTCGATAACAGAACATAAGCGTTTACAAAGGACTTCATTTCATTCTTGCACAATTCTTTGCATCCTCTCTGATCATCTAGCTCGATCATCGATTAGTGGCACCAACCTAAGTTCTGTCCAAGATTCTGTCCCATAAGATTCTGGTTGAGCGCGAGGTTCTGTGTGGCGAGCCCGATGTTCTGGTGCTGCAACGCGAGGTTCTGCGCGGCGAGGGGTGGCGCCAGCGGGGGGAGGGGCGCGAGGGGCGCGGCCAGCCCGAACCCGATGCCGAAGGCGGGGCTCATTTGCTGACCCGCAAACTGGCTCACTGATGTCTGCAACGCTTGTTGTTGAGCTGCTGAATGCAAACAATACCATTAGATTTACCAAGACGATCAATTTCAATTGCTTCAAGTTTTGACTATACACAGTAGTGTTTTTATATATTCTTTGACTTACTATGACTTGACATTGCCTCCTTTTAGTAATCGTGTTGACTAATTCGGTTTTTATACTTATATTTAACGTCCCATATTAATTTATTATGCGAAACCACAATTGGAGCCTGGTCGTAAAATTAACCCAAAACATCTTTCAACAATGATACAAGATGTAGTATGTGGACAGATAGAATGTAATAATAATTTCTTTATTAAAAATCCATCATACATTTTTATAGATCGCTGGTTCCTAAACTAGGATATAACCTTTGACTTAGGAAACCAGATGCTTCATATACATTGTTTCGAAGGATTTTATCCTGCTTATACATTTATATAACACAAATTATATGTTAAATCAATAAGGCTTTTGATGTTTGCATCGGATTATCAAAGACAAAAAAAAAATAAAAAAAATAATTGTAATAATTGTGTTTAATTTTATTTTTATTTTTATCCTATTGTACGCCAATGTGGCAAATCATAGCTGAACGTAGAAACATAATATTTTAAGATCTTAATGTACCTATGATTCACAATAAATTGTTTTGATTTGAAAAAAAGAAATGTACATAATAACTTAATATAAAATACAATAACATGTATAATATGCAGTACAAACACAGGCAGAAGATCGTATAACACAAGACATACAGCCATCAGTTATTTACACAAGTATGCAGTATTTGACAACATACATACATTTTGGTAGCGGCAGAGCCACGCTGTTATCAGGCATGACTCTGATGACATGAGGTGAGGTGTGTGAGCTATACATTGAGCACCATACCTATGAAGTCGTTGGCGGTGGCCAGCATGGGCTGGTAGTACTTCTGCTGCGGGTACTGCGGCGGCAGGCGCGCGCACACCGACGACGCTGCACACACGCACAGTCATGCACACGCACACGTCATGTTACACGCTAATGGCGGGTCAATGCTAAACGTGCACCTTTCAGATGCGATATTTTTACAACACTATTTTTCACTTTAATGTCAAATATGTCCAGAATTTACATTAGATACAGATGTTCAATCATAAATACTATCATATATCAAATTGTAGATAAATGTTTGAATAATTATAATAAGCAAAAGGACTTTTATTTAGCAGTAGCTTTGTGTCAAATTCTCTATCTGGAGAACGATGGAATTTTACCATCCAGTCCCCAATTTAACTTTGTAGACAAAATTAATCGTAACACGTTTGTCATTGAACCGAACGAAGCAGATATAATGATCTCACGATGGAATATCAGTCACTAATGAATGGGGCAAAAATATACTGAAATATATTTGGTTACATTGACTTAATGAAAATTTGTTATGAATTTATATCATGCATGCGGGAAGTGTTTTTATTAAGAACATTTTCTATACTCTCACACGTTTAGTAGTTTTATTTAATGCACTAATGTTTCTATATCGATGTTTCGTTTATAATATTAGTAAAAGGCCTTATTCATAGACAGTTTTAAAACTTATTTTAAATAATAAATGTTTTGTCCCTTTCGGGCGATTTTTGAATTCAGTTTGAACGAAGAAGACAAAACATAAATGGGTTTTAAAACTATATATGAATAAGGCCGTAAATCAATCTTTGTAATGCACTTATTTAGACAGTTGTTTTAATTTTTGTGATATCAACTTTAATTTTACACTAAAAGAAAACATACACATCAATAATTCCTATGATTTAAAATTTACAAATAACTGTTACAAATTAATTGAAAATTAATCTATCCACACTCAAAAATGTTTACCTAACCTCAATAAAACACTTCCTTCAAACAATGAACATATAGATTCAAGCAGAATATTAAACAAGTAACATGAATACATGCTGTGATCATGTCGGCACTCACCAGGCTGCGCGTTGTTGAGGATGGTGGTGTGGAGGCCCAGGTCCGGCTGCGGGAAGGCGGGCTGGTTCAGTAGACCCAGCAGGTTGGGACCCGACAGGTTCTGCTGCTGACTGGAACAGTATAAGAGATTCATTATTATTTATTAATTCTAAAATAAATCACATATCAGTACATTAAAATTAAACAGATATCAATAAAAAATAGTTAAATACATGACTTTCCAAAGTAGACTCAACATACATAGAATAAATACGATAATACAATGGTTGATGAATATATTATGTTGTATTGGAAGGTAAACCATTTGGATAAACTTTATCTTATTGTGTTACATTGTTCAATATTACTACTTTTTACAATTCAATGTCTAGAAGTGTAGATAAATAATTAAAATTGTTAATTTTCTTACTATCTAAACCCAAAAGAAATTTAAGATGTCAATCACATGAAATCCAAAAATAAATAAACAAAATCGCCTTTTTTAGTTCATCGATGTCATGCCTTATGACAGAAACGAAAGAGAAACAATACAACAATTTTATTCTTATGACCATCTCTCTCGATATTATCTCTATAAAAAACTGAACTCACTTGATAATATTCTGCTTGAGCAGCATCCTCTGTATATTCTCCGCGTTGGAGAGCGCGTCGGTGGGCACGGGCGTGGGCGTGAGCGCCTGCTGCGTGGACAGCGGCAGCGCCGGGCCCAGCACGTTGAGGCCCAGCTCCGCGCCCATGGGCGTGCCCACCTGACTCAGCCCCAGCAGGGGCGTGTCCGTCGCTATTTGTAGGGGAGTGGTGAGATTTGGCTGCAGTAACGTCTGGTTGATGACATTCTGCATCGGCATGGTGGCGACTGGCATGGTCATTGGTAAGCTGGTGACTAGTGGAGCTTCTTGCATGACCTCTGGTGGCCTTTCAGGCGGTCGTTCTTGTTGAACCTCCATCGGGCGCTCGGAGACCGTCTGCGAGGTCTGTGACTGCGACTGCACTGAATACTGCGTAGGAACTGGTGCGGGTTCTTTGTCGGGCAAGCCGTTGACTTGCGGCTCAGGCTTGTCTGGCGGCTTATCGTCGGCCGGCTTCTCCTCGGGCACGTTCTCACCGCGGTCCACCACGGGGCTGACTAGGAAGCGCGATATCTTGCGCGTTGGCTTGGACGGCTTCTTGTCGCCGTTCTGCGACTCCGTGCTGCCGGAGCGCTCGTGCATTATCGATCCACCGTCGGATTGATTTGAACCTGACAGGAAAACGATTTTTTGTTAATGAAATATATGTCTTAGATTACCTAAATGTACAGTGATTGTATCCAAGTGGCTCAACTTGGATGTTGCCAGTGTTACAGACAAAGCCAAACCTTGTTAAATCACTATAAGTTAACGTGTACACCCTCACCTATAGACGAGGCAGTGCTGATCTTCCTGGCGACAGTGTCGACGTGCGGGTGGCGGGGCGCGTCGGGCGGGGGGTCGGCGGGGGGGTCGGGCGGCGGGTCGTACGCCAGCTCGGCCGCGATGTTGTCGTGGCTGGCGGTGGGCGTGGTGCACTCCGAGTTGTCCTGGTTCGAGTCCGTCAGGTTCTCCTCGCGCTCCGTCGTCTCCGAGTCGTAGTCAGTCTGGGGATTAATACAAGTTATATTATTCAAAGCACATCATACCGAATAGATAAGACTACTGACGTGCACAAATACCACTAACGGCAACTACTATTTTCAGAGCTTAGTTCCGTCTTCAGAGGACAGTGGGCGAGACCATTTCTATACCGCACATAAAACCAATTCCGGGAAACTAATTTGCGACATAAATGTCGGACGTGAAATCTATCGGGAAATTATGCAACCTGAGCAAAATCATCCATTCTTAATCGAAAAACTGGCACAAACGATCTACTTTGTACCAGGCAACACATCCATGATCCGCGTTGTGGATGTTCATGTGCGGCAATGATCACTTGCCATCGAATGACCTGCTTGCTCGTTTGCCGGACATATGCTATAAAAAAAGACAATCTTGCCTTACGTCCATTTCAAGCTCTCACATCATGCTCTCACTGACAACTATTGAGAGTAATGACTCGATGACTAATTCTCAATCAACTAATTAATGCTTAATGATAGTTATACATAAAGATCACATTACCTTATCAATGTTAAGCCTGAGTGCGGAGTGGTGCGCCGGGTTGAGCACGGGCGTGACGCCGGGGTTGGTGATGAGCTGGTTCACGATGTCCTTGATCAGCTCCATGAACGTGGCGCTCTGCCACTCCGGGAGCAGGTTGTTCGACACCTGGAGATCAAGGGTGTGTTATAAGGGTGTGATTTACCCACCATGATATCAATATTAATTGATCATGGATCAGCATCAGCTTAGAAAAGTAAGAAAATGTCTGTAATATTAGAAAATATTTGGTTTCACATAAGACAATGACTATTATTTTAATATAGTGAGCAAAATCATGAGTGTTCATCTCGCTAACCCATAAGCTTATGTCCATAACTTTTGATTTTTACTTTCCTAGGGTGCTCATTTTGTTTCGATCTCTTAGGTAAATAGCGAGCATAGCCATGTCCACAGAAAAGTAAAAATAAAGATTCCTCACCAGATTGCTAGCGATCTCCTCAGGGTTGACATCAGTGACGTCGAACTTGAAGGTGACAGTCTTGGACTTGCTCTCGAGCTGGCACTCCACCACGGTGGCGGCCTCGTTCACGTCCAGCACCGTCAGCTTGGGCAGCTTGTCCTTCTCGCGGGAGCGCTTTTTCGACCCGCGGGAACGCTTCTCGCTCGTGATTGGTGAGGGGATCGCAGTGCCGGCTGAAAAAGTATTATAATTTATTTTTATTTAGCAAAAGAATAATGAAAACATGATGATAAAGCTATGAATGTTAAAAATATGTTTTTTTTTCTCATACTTTAAAGACTATATAAGATAATGGGCAGGAGCACAAGAAACTAAAAATTGAGCTTGAAAAACCGAATGCCCACGAGTCAGGATGGGTAATATTGGCAAACATTCCAAAACTGAGGGTGTTCTATGTTTAGGAACTGTATTCCTATAGCTAAAGATGATGTTGATGATGAAAATACTGATATTAGTGTATACAAGGCAACTCACGTTCAGCTTGTGTCTCGGCCTGCTTCTCCTCCACAGAACTCAGCTCCGGTTGTCGTATCGCCTCAGGATGTGCCGCCGCGGACGGGTACTCGTTCATCGGCGTTAGGAATTGCTCCTTGCCGCCGTTAGTTTGATACCCATTCTCAGCCTGCTCTGGCGGCAAGTTTAGCTGCTGCAACACCATGTCCTGGGGTTGAGGGTGCGCGGGGATCGGCTGCGCATGAGCCGTCGTGGGATGTGCAGGCGCCGCCGGGATAGACTGGATAGGCTGCGGACCCGGCTGCACAGGCGGCGGCAGGGACTGTTGCACCGACTGCACAGTCATCGGGATCGGCTGCGGCTGCTGCGACATCGTCTGTATAGGTTGCTGTTGGGACTGCATTTGCTGTGGGTGCGAGCTGATCGGCTGCATTTGCATCTGACTAGGTTGTAAGGACTGCACGGGCTGCGGCATCGTCTGCTGCGGCATGGCTTGCATCGCATGCGGGAGCGATTGGACCGGCTGGGGCATCGACGTGGGTTGCTGGATCGATTGCGTTTGCTGCGGAATAGTTTGTACCGGCTGCGGGAGCGACTGCACTGCCTGCGGGATCGTCTGCACCGGCTGCGGTAGCGACTGGACTGGCTGCTGTATCGATTGCATCGGCTGCATCGATTGAGGAACCGCAGACATCGATTGCGGCATCGACTGCACCACGTTCATATGCTGCATGTCTTGCTGCATGCTCTGCGCTACCGACGAGGGTATGGACTGCATCATCTGCAGGGGCTGGCTGTGCGGCGGGTACATCTGCAGGGGGTTGGCAGTGTAATTCTGAACGGGCGTGCCCTCGTGACTAGATATCTGCCTGTCCTGCTGCACCACGCTGAAGTTCTGCGCCATCTGCAGGTTGTGCGGGAGCGACTGGCCCTGCATCTGGTGCACCTGGTGATAGTGCTCGTCCGACTGAAGCGACTGTTGCTTCTGCATGTCCACGTACTGGTTTTGATATTGCATCTGGTCGATCGACATTTGTTGTTGTAGCGCCGGTTTCTGATAATCGGCCATCATCATCTGGTCGTGTACGTCCGCGCTGCTGATCTGACTTTGTTCTGATCCCTGCCTTTGGTAAATGGGTCTTTGTGCTCGCAACATCTCCTCTACTTTCTGTTGTTGCTGCCCCATCAGCTGCTGCTTCTGTGCCAATAACGCAAGATTTTGTTGATCTATGATGTTCTGTTGTGTTTGTAGCTGTAGCTCTTGTTGCGCTAAATACTGCTGGTGTTGTAAATTCCTGATGTGCTGCGGAGATAAAGTTTGGCCAGGAATTTGAAGTTGTTGTTGCGTCAACATTTGCTGCTGGAGGGCTAGTTGTTGCTGGGCGAGCATTTGCTTCTGCATGTTGAGTTGTTGTTGCACTTGAGCTACTTGTTGTTGGGCTTGCGCTACTTGCTGTTGCTGGGCTAATATGGCAGGATCCACGGCGGCTGTTAGAATGGGTTGTACGTACTGTTGACTCTGTTGATAAGCTATATTTTGTTGCTGCATTTGCGCTCCCACCAAATTCTGCATTTTCTGCTGCATGTCTTGCTCTTGAGTCTGTTCGACTTCTGGCTGCATTTGCGAGACAGGCTGCGCAGGTAGTTGTTGTTGCGTCTGCTGCGGCACCGCTTCAGACTCCGACTCCTTCCTCGACTGCAACGAGTCTGGCCTGTGTATAATCTGCGCTAGTATATTTTGAAGATTCTGCAACGACGGATCTAGGATTTGATTAGTGACCACGGACTGTGGAGCCGCCATGATGTTCTCCTGCGCCGTCAACTGTTCTTCAAGTTGTTTCTGTTGTATAGCTGCCGCTTGCTGCGCGATGATGCTCTGTTGCTGTTGGATAATCTGCTGCTGCAGCACTTGGTTCTGGTTGCTGATCTCGGCAGCCGCGAACTGCTGATTAAGAAGACCTGGTTGGATTTGCGTTTGGGACACAGCAGGTTCGAGTATTTGCTGCGCCTGTTGATCTATTAAAACTTGACCTTGGACGGTTTGTTCCAGCATGTGCTGATTAAGGAGATTCTGTTCAATTAAAGCCTGCGAAATCAAAAAACTCGATTGAATATACCGCAGGAGTAGTTTCTAAACTAACGGGGCCCAACTACCAAACTATTACTCAGTAAACACTAAACCTACTAGATTATTTTCTGTTGTATATGTAAAAAGCATTGCAATAATAACTGCATACTTACATGTTGTTTTAGCTTATGCTCGAGTAACACCTGTTGTTGCTGCAGCAGGTGCTGCTGGTCGGAGGGCGACATCCGGGCCTGCATGAAGTTGTGCTGCAGCAACTTCATGGCAGTCTCCTCGTTGTTCAGCTGATGGATCTGCTGCTGCAGAAGTTGCTGTTGCGCCTGCAGGAGTTGGGACTGTTGGTCTAGCCTATCGCCAAACAGAACTGTTTTAACCACTCGCTTTATGGCCCTAACCGCTAATGCATTTAATCGCGAGCGGTGTGAATCGAAGGGAGACTAAGAGACCGAGTATATAAGGAGAGTAGTAGATGACAGAAGAGAGTTAAGCTCAACTTACGGCACATTTGCTAGAGGCTGGGGTCCAACTCCGTTCAGAAGACCTGCCTTAACTTGCTCCACAGGACCTGGCTGCTGGTTTTGCATCATCTTCATCTGAAAAACACACAGTTATAATATTGGTAAACCTTCGAAAATACCTCATGTATAAGTTAATTCCTCAGCGCAAAATCGTGTAGTTACTGGTTTCACAACCAGTTTATGTATTTTCCCTACAGCAGACCGACCTGTCTCAACTGCTGCTCGAAGAGCTGTTGCTGCCGGTTCTGCTCAATCATCACCTCCTGGTTGAACAGCATCTGCGCTTTCTTTTCGCTCCTCTCCCTGCGGACAATTAAAAACATTTTGTTTATTATGGATTTTTATTTAACTCACGAAAGTTTATTCATTTATATTCTTATTTTTAAATATTATTTCGACCTTCTTTTTACCAAAAACAAGACGGCCAAGTTCCTGTTGAGATACATTGCGGGAAATATTTGTATGACCTAAAAGTATTTATTTCGGTTTTCAGTGCACACGTTCTATCTGTTTATGTAAACGTATTTACACAACACATGCACACTGATATAATATTTTTGCTATAGGTGTATAATAACATTAAAAAACTATGCACCAAGCTACACTTAGCCAGCGTGGTGGAAAGATATGCCTCGTGACCACAGAGGCCTTTGTTCAGCAGTGGAGCATATATGGAGAATAAATAAAAATATTTCTTACCATGTAAAGACTATTGGTTCATTATCGTTATATTTTTATACATTACAAATATTTATTATTGTTTTTTTTTACTTATGTACCGTATTGTTTCGGATGCAACTATATGATGTTAATTTCCATATAAAAATATCCCTAATGGCCTATGTTCTGCAAAAAATGAATAAATAGTATTTTTTGTTATAGTAACAACATTCCCGTAAACATTTGGCGTATAGTTATTCAGACTTCAGCAATATAAACCAGGTTAAAGGCGCATTTTGTGACTTAAGCTCAAGTTTTATTACGCCGGAACTGTCGTTCACCGGGGCAAGGTCGGGAAAGTTGTAAGCTCACGCTATTTTTAAGTTTAGCTGTTGTTTTACGTTTCATTAACAGATCAATACAAAAGATATGGCAGAAATTAACCTTCAAAGTTCTTTTAATTTAAATCTATTTATCAAAAAATCCATTATAATATAAAATGTTAACAATATAACAACACGTAAACAAAACATATTTTTACTTGAATGAACAAACAATTACTGTGCACACATACAAAGAAATTTTCGACAATAACAAGTCTATAACAAAAAATCTTTATCATCTTTAGCCACAAAAAGCCCGGTAATGTAGTTGGGCCTCTCCAAAGACTTTCCTAGCAACTATACAGAAGCCACCTAGATCCAGAGACTTCCTATAATCTTTATTAAGATATCTGTCTGCTAGTGAGTGGACGTGCGACGCCGTAATTGCTGGTACGTGGCCTTCACTCGAGAATTTTCCATCCCATCGGCACACAGTTACCCGCGATACCTACCCTACGTATTACCTACTACGACTTCATAATAACATAATATTTTTACATAATTAAACATCACAAACCTCATAACAAAAGACTTCGAAACAAATAAACGATTCCAAAATGAAATTCCAAATTCCTCACACCATGTTTTTAAAATATCTTCGCAAAAAACTCATAAGAAAACATTTAAATTTTACCAACAAATTAAAGAGACAATAGCAATTCCAAAATTCGATTTTAAAAAGCGATTCCGCTTTCTTTCAAAAGGTGCAAAGTTCACGGAAACTCTTTCGACCTTGACGGAATTCTTTCGTAGTGCGGTGCCAAATGTTGGTGGGCGCTTTCTTTCGGTGCCGTGCTTAGACTGGCCGTATCAGAAATGAACACGGTATTGATATCGCGAGGGAAGCACGCGACCAGAGGTCGAAGGTTACTGGCGGATGTGGGTGTCATGGCGACGGTAACCATGGCAACTGTTTACAAATCTCGTTGCAACCGCGCTGCCAATCGATTGGGCATTGCACTGTTCGTCGTGGGTCAATGTATGTTTACGCTGCACGAAATGCTATGTGCACGATATGTTATCAAGTAATTTACAGTAAATAACATCTGATAGGTACAGTGGTTTGTAACCTGATATTCCAGGTTCGATTCCTAGTTTATTATACAAACACTATATGTTGTTCATGAAGTATAGATGGCAGCCGATGAAGCGGAAATGGAATATCAGGAAAGAGCAAATTGGAGATCTAAAGCATCTGCCTACCCCCTCACCCGGTGCATGTCATTCACTTATTTCATTATTAATAATCTCACCTCAATCCTTGATTAAACATTATTCACTAACCCACGAATCGGTATTTTACACAAACACAATCACAAAGAAACAAAACTACTTTTTCACACTTTTTAACAAATTCATTGCATCCGTTGGTAAGACAAGATCATCGCCCGCCATTCGACACTTTTAAACCGGCTAATAGCTTTCACATTTAACTAATTCTAATTCTGCTGTTAACAAAACAAACTAGATTCGAATAAAAACAAAACACCGGACGACCTTGTTGCAGGCGAAATAAAAAGAATCGAAAACTTGATTCGGACATAATTGTCACAGCAGTGAACATTCTTTTATCAGATAAGCGAAGTTTAATCGCAGACGTATTCCAATTATATTATCTGCGTTGTACGAATTTTATTTAAATGTATTCATTGTTAAATACGCCGAATGCAACGAGCACAGGTGAGCCATGTATCAACAAATAGAAAGTTGTGTCTTCGACGCGTAAAAACTCACTCTGTAGAATTGTTAATGACCTTCAGATATTTCCCGAGTTTGGGTGCGTTAATGCAGTTTGTTTTTTTTTTTTAATATAAAACTACTAACTAGCAGCCCGTCCGAGCCTGGATGCAAATGTTTTTTGATTCCACTCCACACCAGATACGTGTTATTTTTCGTGCAAACTGGGACGCCCTGTATATGTATTATACACATAAACCTTCCTCTTGAATCACTCTATCTATTAAAAAATCCGCATCAAAATCCGTTGCGTAGTTTTAAAGATCTAAGCATACATAGGGACAGACAGCGACTTCGTTTTATACTATATAGGGATGCATTTACAAGTAAGAAGTCCTATTGACACAATCCAGTATCCACAACTATACATTATTAATTTATTTCCACTTTATACAAATTATGTATAGGTGGACTTAATGCCTTATAGGTCAGAGTGATGTCAAAATGTTGTAGTCAGAACTGTGTATGTCAGATGTGTTTATTTATGTCCTTTAATCGCACGGGCCAAATATAAAAAATATAGAGGATAAAACCGGCAAACTAGCAACTCAATAGATAAATATTCCCCGCCGATCTAGAACACCGACAATTCAAGAGAAATCGTACCACATTAATTACTAATTTGTATTGTATTGTATCAGCCCATATACAACCCACTGCAGGGCACGGGCCTCCTCTACAATCGAGAGTACGATTGAGAGTGGTTAGGCCATATAGTCCACCACGCTGGCCTAGTGCGGGTTGGCGGACTTTTACATACCATAGAAATTTATACAAATCGCTATGGTATGCAGGTTTCCTCGCGATGTTTTCCTTCACCGTTATAGTACTAATAACAAAAATTAATTATCAGCCGAGACCAAAGAACCTCGACCAACATCTCCACAGATTCTCAATTGGCTGTTGAGGCAAGAACCAGAAGCAAAGGCATTATGATCGAATACGGTAATTATTGTGAGGAAGTACCTCACTGTGGAAACCTAGTTAAAGATTGCTTGGGTCTTAAGCATCGCTATCACAGGTCTAATTTATTTTTATAAATATAATATTAAAGAAGAACACTTCAATTCAATTCAACGCCAATCTAAATTAAAAAGAAAAACCCGCTTACCTCATCCTGATACAGTCCAGACACTACACAAACATGAATAACATTCACGAAACTTTATCACAACAAATAACGATTCACTATTCACAAAAACTTTACCAACCGTAATACTTTCGCTTTTTACATTAATAACAAATAATCACAATGTTAAATAAATTAATAAACAAATAAACAACGGTAAAAAAAGTTTATAACAATAAATAAATTAACAAATAAACAAGCGCCGGGCTGTATCGTAGTCGAATAAAGCGTAATATTAACTGACATAACGATACGTGCGCACAGTATTGTGAAAACAGTATGGTATCGCATTTGAATTTTTACGTCATTCGCCCGGCATTATTTGTTTTGTGGTATTAACTATTTATTATTAAAGCGCGATATAGTCTACCATCCAATAGTTTTCATTTATGGTCATGTATTTTTACATATAGACTGGATCTCAGCAACACTGTTTTTTTTGAATAAAGAAACGTTGAAAAAAAAATTTGGCTTATTAAGAATGGTCGGACGATTATTGAGCTTGAAAAGAGATAATTATAATAGATGCAAAATCCAACAGGAAGCTGTACAAAATCAACAAAACTTCCTGCTTAATTTTCCTGCTTTGTTTAGAATATTGAACCGCAATATTTAACTAATACAAACAACAGTCACACTCATTTTAAGAATACCACTAAAAACACGTAGCTATCACAAATGATGAGCGATTCGACCTGTTCCCGAAATAAACATTTTCTTCAAATACAAGACTATATTCATCGTAAATCCATTGTACTCTCCGACTACTAATTACAGTATTAAAGATATTCATAAAAAAAAAACAGAAGAAAATATGTATGTTACAACAATTATTTATACTTATAACCTAATTGACAGCCTTCGTGGCGCAGTTGGTTAGACGCCGACTGTGAAACGAGAGGCCGCCGGTTCGATCTCCGCACCAACACAAATGTTTGTGTGGCCCACAAATACTTGTGTCGGGTCTGTATGTTTGTGAGACCGTAAAGTCTCTCGTAACTTCTGATACCCACGATACAAGACTCGATCTTAGTGTGGGGTCAGGGCTATGTATGTATGTACATATGTGACTGTTGGGTGTATTTATTTATTATTTATTTAATAGCATTAACATGTCCAAGTAATAACAAGAGACGAGAGAAAAAATATTCTTGCTATTATAACAGCGCTTCCGGCGACAGACGTTCGTTCACGATCCATTTGTAACTATCTAAATGACAAAACCTACAATAAAGCAGGGATATCGCGGGCAAAATCTACTAGTAAATATTTCAAGGTATCCATACTGAATCTCCGCATACACGGTACGGTACGAAACGCGATTGCAATAACGGTTGCGTCAGCGCAATTAAACGTCCGCAATGAGCCGTGCGATACAATGCTCCGCGCACGCTGATGGACCGAATCAATACCATCTAAATATTAATCGTGTCTTTCAAATATATTTTTTTCCTAGTCTATACTGTCTCACTGCAGGGCAAAGGCCTCCCTTTCTTTCTTCCACCCTTCTCTATCCGAGGTTTTCTTCCACCTTTCTTTCAAATCATAGATCATCTAATCCTAAAGTATATTCCGATGTGAATTTAGATTTTGCGCCGGCCCGCCTACAATGTGGACGGACGACATGGTTAAGGTTGCAGGAAGTCGCTGGATGTAGGCTGCTTCCAACAGGTCTATGTAGAAATCATTGGGGGAAGCCTATGTTCAGTAGTGGACTTCCTGTGGCTGCAGAGAGAAAGAGAATTCAGAATGTTTATGAAGTACACCTGAATGTGTGTCAGTCTGTAAAACCGGATTTTTTTTCCTTAGTGAGCCCTTCGGAAAACCAGTTTTCAAGGCGATATTTTCACCCGACAATATTCGGAAACTTTAGAAAAAAGACACCACTGCTTGATCATTGATAATTATTTCAGTTTAAGATGATATTAAATAATGAATGTTGCCATAAACTACAATGAAAACCTTATTGTATAATGTATCAGGGTTCATTTTCATCCAGCACCAGTTGAACATGATACATGTAGGTGTAGAAAGTTCATAAAATGAATAATGTTCACGAAAACATTTTGATTTATTCATTCGGTACGAAAATAGACTTGACGTCTCAAGTGCATACGAACCATTGAGAAATCGTAAAACTGATATCAATTCAGCAACAACATCACTTATCAATAAATTCTTGGCAGAACCAATGTGTATGTACATAATTCGCGTATCTGCGAATGTTTTCAATCAATGCAACCTTTTAGGTGGCAATCAAATGGAAGGGAGTGAGTTATGTTGGCTTTCAGCCATATTGTTTCACTTTTTTTTGTATTTGCAGCAGAATACAAAATGAAGTTGCAAGAAAATGCAATTTTGCAAGAAATTAACAAATATTTATGTAGGTACGCTTAACTCAATCAATCATTATAATTTTATCAAATTTTGAATAAGGGTAAAACCACCAATATGTCTAATTAACAGCTTAATTAATAGGCGTTATTTAACATATAAAAACAATGGCTAACTTAATACTTTCATAGTCCATCACATTCAAGTCATAAAAAGTGTGCATTTACGCCTTTGGCGACTAAAATTATAAAATCCACATTTTACAGCACCAAACCACTCAGGCAATTAGAAAAACATTGTTTTCAGTTTCTAGAACTCACTAGAACAATTACAAAACGTAACATCCCCGATTAACATATCTCGTGCGAACTGTAGATATTTGCATGGCCCAGAATGTAAATCAGTTATTTGCGTCCGACACTACGGTTCATCCGATAACTTAGCTACCGAAATACACGATACGATGTTGTTGCGATATTGATACATAGCGGCAATATATATATTTATTGATATATTAGAGTATTTATAATAAAGAGGGAGCCCTGTCATACATTCGCGTCATCAAAAACGTATATATTTTCTTGTTCGTAATTTTGGTAGCACTGCTACATTAGTGAAAATTGAACTAATTAATTAACAACAATTTTCTACAAATTCCGTTGGAAATCGAAATTAAATTTGATTATTATCCGTTTAAAACGAGTTTGAGTGGAATTTAATACCCCTAGTTTTTTTTTTATTTTTCAAATAACTCATGCATCCTACCAAATATCAGCCAACAGGGGGACTGAAAAAGATGGCCCGACACCACAATTTTGATTAAATTATATTTAACTCAAATGAGACATGGTACAAAATAAACTAGATACTGCACATTGATATTTAGATTTGATATACTTTGTTCCAAAATATGGAATAAAAGATTATCAAGGATTGTAGACATAGTTTACATTGTGAGTGACAGATTACGAATATTTTAAATCATCGATATAATGAAATTCATATTTACATATACTTTTCATCAGATATATTGTAAATAATGATTCACTTGACCTCAGTCACTTACGACCTTTCGTCATCATTACCATACAGAATAATGCTAATATTATGCAACGAGATAACAAATGTTGAGCAAAAAATACATTGGAAGCTTCAAACAGGGTCATACTGTGACCTTGACCGGTTCAATGCATGTTTTTACTATCAAAAGATGGCATTCTTGTTTCATCTTTAAAAATAATTTATAGCATTAAAATGTGTTGCAACTTAAGACAAATAAATATCGATATTTAGCTAGTCTATGCCGCGGTGGGTGGGAAGACGGATGCAAAACAAATATAAGTGTCTTGATCCTTGCACGAATACAAATCTTTGCATAACATTTTTTTTTAATCTACTGCTACAGCTATTTAGGTATCAATAAGCTCCTTGTACAATAATTTCTAATAACCACGAGACATTTCGTATCCTACAATATTCAGACTCCATGTGGGGCATTTCACGTGAAGCTGACAGCGAAAAAAAACGACCAAATATTTCTCAAATTCCTTCATATTTGTACTTTTAGATGATATGAACATGTCCACATAATATTTCTTTTGTTTGAGATTTAGTTGTTAAGATATGGGATTCTATAGTCACTTGATTGGCAGAAGAGTTTCTTTGAAATGTTATTTTCACATTGAAGTAAATTTTTTATGTTTTTTATTGGATTTTTTTCATTGTCCGCTTCACGTGAAACGCCTCATGTATGACTAAGTTGCATTTATTTATCTGAACTTAAATGCGTTATCCTACCTTGAAACCAATACAAAGATCCGACAATACACACCTACTCACTGCCTCTTCATATTTAGATAAACACTACAAACAGTACCCAGACAGGTAATTTTTCGTTAACAAGCCGGTTGGAAAACAAAACGCGACGATAAATAACAATCAGAGTATCGCGTGCGGGGCGCGCGTTTGTCCCGCCGCGCCGTCGGCTCCGTGCCGTTTTGTTATTCAAACTTTTCACGCAAATGTTCGTACAAAAAATAATCGAGTAGAGATTGTTTATGTATTTTTAGATATTGTTTTTTAATTGAAATTATAACTTCATGTGGTTTCCAAATATCGTTCCCTCATCCCTCATCTTCGCTCCAACATTTCCAAATGTATTGTTAAAGGTCGGTAGGTTCTCTAGGATCCCTAAATATTATAAGCGTTAAGAGCAGCGGATTATGATTTATAAGCGGTTGATTGTTTACCAAGCCGATACTAACAGTGTTTAAATAAAAATATTTAATACCGTAAATATGAACAATGAAATTTTATAATCGACGGTCTAAATTCATCCATATGACACACGAAGATGTTGGTCCTTTGTCGAGAGACAAAGCTGACACAAAAGACGCACTTCAAGGTGAAGAAAAATATCGATAATTTTTAATCGATACAAACATCACTATTATCGATGTCGCAATTGTAGCGATTTCGTTGTAACTACTAGTGAAATGTACACACTACACAGTTTTTGTTTCGATGCAAATAACTTGCGTGACGTCAAATTAGCTGCTTTGTATTTTCTATTTGTAGAAAATTATCGGGTTGGAAAATTAGTTATATTATATATTTTTTTTTGTATTGTATCAGCCCATATACGACCCACTGCAGGGCACGGGCCTCCTCTACAATCGATAGTACGATTGAGAGTGGTTAGGCCATATAGTCCACCACGCTGGCCTAGTGCGGGTTGGCATATTATATTACAATACTAATATTGCTTTACATATTATCTTTGTGTAAGAGATATTGGAATGATATTAACAACGAGACTGTGGTGTCATGGCGAAAATTACTCGCAATAAATAAATAAATTAATTGACTTGTCATAAGAGCTATTTAATTGCCTACGTGACCAATAAACGAATTTCATTTCAATAAATGAATTTCGTTTCATTTCATTTTAATTAATTGTCACTCTTTTTGTCGTTAATCTACATCAACATCTTCAGCTATAGGCAGCCTACTTCTGACTAAAGGTTTCCTTAATACTCTAGAGATTCATAGACAACGGTGACTATTGATAATCAAGAAATCAACATAAATTATATTAGGTATTTTGGTTGTTGTAATATCCGAAATTTTGCAATAATGTTTCTAGTTTATTGAGTCAAATGCAATTGTGCCATTTCTTCGCCCATTTCCGTGCGAACCAAAAGCAACCGAATGAGAAACGATATCGCGTTCAATTTCAAAACGATTGCGTAATATCGTGGAAAACATGTTCCAGATTCAGATATGGAAATAAAATTACGTGTATTGAAATGTCTAACAGGGAATCTTGTGAAACACAGATCAACTATTATCGATAATCGCAAGTTATATCCCTCTGGGAAACAGCGTACATTATAAAATAACTATTGGTAATTATAATATTTTTTTCAGAAATCCAATTATTTTTTATTATATTAGAGATTTCTTCGGTTTGATGCTTTGACCAGCAAATAACTAGAAAATATGTGTATTTATTGCATTCATTTGTAAAGGCGAAACGTGGGTGTTCTAGTTACACCTCTGCCTATCCCTTCTGGAAAAATGGCGTGAATTTATGCATGTATGTATGTGCGATTGCAATGCATTTTTACTGTGGTTAGCGACTACGGCTGTAACTAAGAGCCTTATTAATAAACTCGAATTAGCGAAGGATTAAATTTAGTCCAAGGCTTTAGATAGAATTGACTCGATTATTTTGAATAGCAAGGTATTAACGACTTTATTAATAAACACAGAATTGCAAAGAAGACTAGCCAACCATCGTATTGTAGTTACATTATTCAATATTATGGTCAAATTATTATTCAAAATAATCACGTTAATTTTAAAGCCTTGGACCAAAGTTAATTCTTCGCTCATCCAAATTTATAAGGTCCTAAATGTCTGTGCTAACTAGTTAAATTAAAATGTGGCACCACTCTTGACCATGACCACCAATAGATCAACATGACTGACCTGTTGAGGCTGATGAGCTGCGACTTGAGCAGTTTGAAGACGATCCGCGCGTCCTCCTCCATGATGAGGCCCGCCTTGGCCATCTCGTTGGCAACCTCCTCGCAGTCGTCGCTCTCCACGTCGAACTCGAACTGGATCGCCTCGTTCTCCTTGTGCGTGTATGACCTGCCGATGTACTATTCATTAGACTCCGTGGCGTAGTACAAGACGCCGGCTGTGAAACGAGAGGCTGCGGGTTCGATCCCCGCACCGAGACAAATATTTGTGTGAATTGATTTGTTTCGGGTCTGGGTGTTTGTGAGACTGAAAAGTCTGTCGTATTTTCTGATACCCACGACACAAGACTCGATCTTAGTGTGGGGTCAGGGCTATGTATGTCACTGTTGGGAGTATTTTTTTATTTCTTAACATACTTTTTATCGTAGAATTGGGAAGTTATTAAGCAATTTGAGCAGTTTACGAGACCAGCCTTATGAAAGGCTTTTTTAGATATTCAATAATTTCGAACATACACAATAACATCAAAGGTGCCGTCATTTCGACATACATTTTCAAATAACACCATGTAACACTAACAAAAATTAAAATGAGATAGATAGCCCTTTATTTCTTCATTAATATTCATTTATGGCCCTACAGAGGAGTAAGGTTTACATTTTACATTGAGACTGCACTAAACAAACATTTTTTTCTTCATTTTATTAACATAATATTATTGCAATATCGGCTTCGGGATTTTCCTAAGAGCATTCCACTAAAATATTACTTCCAATATGTTTAATGATAATCAAGTAGTATGTATGTTGTCGCACTGACCGTTTCTTGGGGTCGATGATCTTGAGTCGGAACTGTATCTTGGTGATGTCGGAGGAGGTGACGAGGTCTCGGTCCACGATCTCCAGCCGCAGCCCGATGTCCTCGCCGAAGAACTCGTGGTTCAGCAGATCTTTCACTTTCGGCCTAAAGGAAAAAATATCAAGGATCTTTACTGCTAATGTATATTTTTATAAATTATTTTTATAAGATATTTGGACACTAAAGGCTTAACATATTAAATATCTTAAACATTAAATAAAACACTAATCCGAACGACTGATGATAAGCTACATCTTATTCCATTAACAAGACCATTATCACTTATTCATAATTATTACACTAGCCTAAACGGTCCCACTGCTGGGCAAAAGGCTCCCCTAAGCTTTTCTATACAACGTGTAAAATGAATAACTCACAACTTCAGACACCCAAACTTAAAAATATTATTGCAATTATAGTATATGCTTTAAAATTGTACTCCGGTGTCTACAAATATATTTTATTTATGAAATTAGTTATACTATTTGTAGGCGCACAACATGGTCACCATACAAATAAGAGCGTACTACGACATAGTACATATGCTCGCGGCGGACACGCACACTTACACGAGTACCTACGCGGGTCGTTTGAACGCCGTGCCGCGCCGACAATAAACGTTACTACAAATAACGAACGCAGGTGATTGCCGGGTGGTTTCATAAACAAATTACTATTTATTTAGGTACTCAGTCAGCATCTAGTTTTTATCGAGCTATTAAATAAGTATTTAAATTTACTACAAATAATGAGCAGGAAGTCACAACACAAGACAATATTTTGCATTAATCGACTATTAAATCGGCAATAATAACGCAACAATTAAAAAAACACAAAAATAACTTACGTGTTACATAGCACTCATACGGCGACTTCTTTTTAAAACATTTTCAAAATGTCCACCACCTTGCTCGATACATTTTAACGCACGTTTGCGCAATTGATCGCGTAATTTATTTAAAACGGGAGTTTCACTCTTCACCTTTAGGAACGCTGCCACTATCCTACTTTTTAGTTCCTCCACACTAGTAGTTTCACTGCTGTATACTAGAGATTTAATACGTCCCCACAAAAAAAAATCAAGAGGCGTCAAGTCGGGTGACCTAGGAGGCCATTGCACTGGCCCACCACCATCCATCGCTCACCATACTCAATATTCGAATACCGAAAAGACATCGCGAAAGTTATCGAAATATCTACTTAACGAGTGAACACAAGAAGTCACAGATAACAGCGGCGCACGACTAGATTTTTTGACAAATTTGGTGCATATTTAGAGATTGCAATACCGGGATATCCGACACACCGGGATTCCGCATACATTGGAATAAAATTACGAATCAAATGAAATAATGATTATCTTAACGTTTCGCGTTGTTCTTCGGCATAGAAATACTTGATATTTCTTTTCCTTTTGATTATTACAATTTAATTCATATTATTTAAATAGTTAGTTACCCGTATTGCGCGGGATTCAGAATGCCGGGTCCTGTAAATATCGCATTAGATTTTTTTCGCGGTACATCCCTATGCGGACTGCACATACCCTTTGATGTGCCGCCCGCGCCGCGCGCGCCGTCTTTTATGTTTATCGGATGATTCAAATTTCATTAAACAATAGTTGCGTCCTGCTCTGTCTAATGGTAGTTACATTTGCAGAAAACAGAATATGATAGTTATTAATTTTGGTAGCTTATCATGCTTTTTGAGTGTCGTTGTGTGCGTTTGTTTAATGCTATTTTGCTAGTGTATTTGAAATAAACCTTTATGACTAACAAAATAATGTTCATATTTGTTTATATTTGATTATTAGTTTATAATTTTATTTAGAAAAGACTTTATGTACTGGAGTTACGTTTCAATTTTGTTTGTTCGGTGCATTAAATGAGAGGGTGTCTGTTATTCACTTAGTCTTAATTAATTATTAAAAAAAAAATACCTACAAAAAAAAGTATTGATATCGATTCAGTAGCTGATTTTGAACATACTACTTTCCGCTTTTACATTTAAATGTGTTACATGTTGTATATTCTCTCTATTGACAGCAAGTTTCGTCCAGTCCCTGTTAAATCTCTCGAAACACAAGGCGAAATGTGGGTACTGGGTGTCTTGGTTGCTACCAAGGGAACCTCTGCCTACCCCTTCCGGAAAAAAGGCGTAAGTTTATGTATGTATGTATGACTGTATGTACGTATGACTGTATATATGTATGACTATATGTACATAATATGTAATAATGTATCCATATGATTATGACCCTACTGACCTGTCAGCTTTGTCGGGTCGTATGCAGGACTCGATGATGTCCTTCACTTCTGGTATCGTCACCTTCTCCAGACTCTGCGGCTTTACTCCCTGACAACAACAAACATCATTAAATTAGGAGTAAATATAATAAAAATATATATATATATATAACAAGAAGGAATTTGCTTTGGAGCAGTTGTGGAGAAACAGTACCAATGAAACTTATAAAATATTATTTTCTGATATAGGATATAATTCTGTACGCTCATTACACTCAGATATCGATCACTACAAACTGTGTTGGAACTTTTATGTAGACACCATAACCTCCTCCAATTCCACTGTCCATAGATGTAAATTGCTATGAATTCCGTTGGTATCTAAAAGTATACTTAGTTTTTTTTTTTATCAGCCCATATACGTCCCACTGCTGGGCACGGGCCTACTCTACAATCGAGAGAATCGATTGACAGTGGTTAGGCCATATAGTCCACCACGCTGGCCTAGTGTGGGTTGGCGGACTTACATACAGTAGAAATTCTTTAAAATCGCTACGGTATGCAGGTTGACTATCAATACACACATAACTCCGAAAAGTCAGAGGTGTGCCCTGGGATTTGAACCCGCGACCACCGTGAACATGTAGGCAGCCGACTCCGGTCCGTTACCAACAGGCCACCACCACGCACTTTACTAGCACTAAACTACATGGTTTTATTTTTCTTTTTCAAATAAATCGTACGTATTCATCAATGTCAAATGTCAGCCAATAGGAGGGTAGAAACAGGTGTCTTTTCGCCTCCATTTTAATCGATGTTTTTGAACTAACTCTAAGTATCTTATTTGTAGTCTGTTCATAAACCTATTTTAGTTATCGTATGTTCTGTCTACTTTGCTCGAACTGGGGGGTTAATCTATGCTGCGAAACGAAGTCCGAACATTTGTGGTTCACACAAACATTTGTCTCGATGCGAGAATCGAACCCGCGGCCTCACGTTTCACAGCCGGCGTCGAACCAACTGCGCCACGGTGGCTGTCTATATGCCGTGTATATGGTGCAGGTGTAATGCGTGTGAGTACTGACGGAGACGACTTTCTTGTAGATCTGCGCGGGTCCGCTGCACTCGCTGTAGGGGTACTCGCCCGTGGCCATCTCCAGCATGCACATGCCGAACGCGTACACGTCCACCGACTCGTCGTAGTGCTCCTCGTACATCTCCGGCGCCATGAACTCCGGCGTGCCTGCACACATCAAATTCATACAATCATTATAAATAAATACACACAACAGTCACATACATACTTCTCACCCCACATTTAGATCAATTAAGTCTTGTGTCGTGGGTATCAGAAACTACGAGAGACTTTTCGGTCTCACAAACACCCAGACCCGAAACAAATATTTGTGGGCCACACAAACTTTGTGTTGGTGCGGGGATCGAACCCGCGGCCTCTCGTTTCACAGTCAGCGTCGAACCAACTACGCCCCGGAGGCTGTCAAAATGGCTGTCACATGCATAAATATCTACCAATATCCTGACAAGCGGCCGGAGAGAAACGATGGTTATATCACAATCATCTATGTTTTACATGACGTATGTCAAATCCACAATAGCCAGCCGGCTCGCATACGGAAAATAACTCCATAAAATTTTCCAGCAATAAGGACTTCAGCTTATGCCTGTATGTAGTTAGTACTATCAAAAGTTTAGTCCAATCACACATGGCGCATACTAAATATTTATTTGTAACTTTAAAACTCACCAATGACTGACTTAGCAAAACTCCTGTTCTTCAATGTGGCAAGCCCCAGGTCGCCGATTTTAACACTCCCAGTCGTGCCCGTGATGAAGATGTTATCGCATTTCAGATCTCTGGAGAAAAAATACGATGATCATGTACCTTATCTTGTGTATGTACTTAATAAGGTAGTGTATTATATTAAATGAAAGATGTTGATCTTTCATTTAGACACGTCCGTTTAATATGCAACCTCTGAAATACTAAATTTTTAATTAATTAGCTTAAATAATCAGCACAACCAACACACATTCATTACATATTTACTTTTAATGGTTGTAAGATATTCGCTAGAAATATTAACTGATGCTCACAGCGCTAAAAATAATCGAGTCGCTTTCAATGCCATGCAGGCTGGCATAGTGGTGTCGACTGTCCATCATCATCAGGTACAATGCCGTCGCATTGTCTTGCCAGTAGAAAAAAAACATATAATGGTATAATTATGGTCACTAAATTTTAATATAACAACGTCTATTAGCAGGTGATAATTATTTTTATCTAATATGCGACTAAACATTACCTGTGTATGATAGGCGGTGTCCTCGAGTGCAAAAAGTTCAAACCCTTTAAAATTTGTCGACACCACGACTTCAGAACCTTGGTCTTGATCTTCTTAAACCTTCGGAGGTATCTACAGAAAACAAAAAACATTTAAACAACATAATTTAATATATGATAATTAACTGATAGTTAAAGTAATAGTCGATGGGTTTCATCGTTTCTTTACTTTTTTAAAATAATTTGATTACAATGCCGTTGTAATTTAATAACGTCCGCCAACCGTATAACCGTTGGCCATTTTACCCAGTTTCTTGACATACACAGCTCAAATTGTCTTATTTATTGGCTTGAAGGATTATTTGAAGGAATTCCTGATGTCCTATTTCATACATTTGATAGTCTTCAAAACGTGGACTTGGTAATTTGTTTTTTTTTTTGACACAGCTAAAAACGACAAATCTATTATCTTCCTAATATAAACACAAATTTTCAACAATAATTTACATCAATAACATAAAATATCCAAAAATATAAATATCTCACGCTTTCAGCGTCCCGGAGAGCATGAGCTCGGTGATGAGCACGATGTTCTTCTTCTTGGCGACGGTGCCCTCCCAGTAGTTGTAGAACCGCACGATGTTCGGGTGCTGCAGCTTCTTCAACATGTCCGCCTCTTCACGAAACCGGAGGCGTTCGGTTTTGTTCAGCTTTTTCTCCTAAAAATTATAAAACCGAGTATATTAGATTTTTTAAGTGGTGTTGTTATTATTTTCTGGAAATATTCTGGAATTCACGGAATAAATAATATACAAACATCCCAACAGTAAGTTACACAGCACTGACGAGAGACTTACGAGACTCTTCGGTGATAAGACACCCAGACCAAAACAAACATTTGTGGTTCGTACAGTCTTATTGTTGGTATCGAACCCGCTGGCTCTTGTATCTAGTAGCCGTTGCCTTAAACTACGCCACAGAAACTGTCTTATTATTATGACAATTAAAAGATTAAACAGACAGCCTTAAATATTAATAATTGTGTATATGTATGTACGTACAAGCAACTCGCACCAAGCTACAGCGACACCGGTCTGCGTGTCGAGTCCGTGGTACACCGTCTTGAACGAGCCGCGACCCACCTCCTTGTCGTACTTGAAAAACCTAAATAAAAATTACAATTTCAATTACTGAAATTACATGTATTAGTCTCTCTCAAAGTGGTCTACAAAGCTCCCTAATGCGTGAAAGGAGGTATCGGTAAAAAATATCGTTGACATCGATACCGATACTGCTTAAAATTCATTATAGCACTTTTTATTCTTCACTTCGTATTTTTCCCTACACAAAAAAGTAGATTTCATCGAGGGACAAAAATCTTCGCAACGATACCAAGTTTCATAGTAAAATGGGCACTATCCGTTTTTTGGGGAGTAGCAAACTTAAATAAAACTGGGAATAATGAAGGCTATCTATGTAGACAACGGAAAACACATAACTTTAACAATTCTACAAAAAATAAGAGTTAAAACACGGATGCGCATTACACTGTGTATACTAAATTATCAAGCAATCGTAATAACGATTTAAGGCCTTATTCTCTATCCATTAAAGCTAGTTTCTGTTTAAACAGTATAATTTTATGATGTTTGTACCTGCCACAAGGTGACACTCCGATGGGCTCCTCCTCGTCCTCTTTGTCGTCCTTCTGCTTGTCTTTCTGCTCTAATTTGTCCAGCTCGTATATTGGACCGTACACCAGGCCTGAAACAAACCACGTATTTATTGTTAAAAAATATTTTTGAAGAAGTTTCATGGAATCTTGTTTATTGTTATTCTATGTAAATAATTGGCCATCTAAACTTACAAAGTGAGATACGGCATGGGCATTTAATAATTATCAAACCATTGGCATCAAAACACACAGGCTCTAATGAAACATATATCGAACTCACAAACATAATATTATCTAAGTGCGGGAATCGAATCAGCTGCCTTTCGTGACAGGGACGGACTCTACATACCGTTTTGCGGTTCCTGTGGTTGTTCCTCATCAGTCGCGTCGGGAGTTTTATGTCCCTTCTCCGTAGCAGTCGCTATCTCTATGTTTTCTTCCTGCAAGGATACAACGATGCTATGAGTGGATATTATGAAATTACGTATGACCATATTGTTTTAAGATCAGACCTTTCTACATCGACCAGCTGGCGATTATTTTAATGATACCTACAATGTCGTGTAGTTGCTATATTTAATTTACTGTAGCTCCCATTTTGAGTCGCCAATGTATGATATACGACATATAAATGTTCATGGGCCTGGTTAAGGTTGCAGGAAGTCGCTGGACGCTGGCCGCTTCCAACAGGTCGATGTGGACATCCTTGGGGGAGTCCTATGTTCAGCAGTGGACTTCCTGTAGCTGAAGAGTGTGAGAGAGAGATGTCCATGGGCTGCGGTAATCGCATTGTCACATCAGGAGAACAATTAAAAAACAATGCAATGATCTAAACTAGTCCCTCACCAGATCCTGTTCGGAGATGAATGCGTCGTCCTCGAGCCTGGCGACCAGCTTGTTGCCGCTGTCGTCCAGCTCGGGGTCGCAGATGGGACCCTGGCCCGAGCTGCGACGACGGAAACCGCCCACCACTGGCTGACTTGCCTGGGAACGCATACAGGGATCATTTTACACTGGTTTTACAGGGTAGTAAGTCATTTATATCTTAGGAGTAGACTGAAATGTATTATCGCTTTAAACGTATTTTATATCACTATTATTTTTTTTATTTCAGATTTAAGTTTTAAACCAGCCTTACCTATAGAATAAACCAGAGCCAAACCGGAACTCCAAAGGCATGACAAGTCTCTTAGGGACACTAGTTTGTCTACACGCTTTGAAATTAATCAAAAAGACAAACCAATAGGAGTTGGCAACAAAAAATTGTCCACTTCCCTCCGCAGCAAAATGGGTGACAAAATATTGAGGTAAGGGGTAAAATTTACTTGTAAAAAGACAATACTTACAACACTGGTGGTGAGCGAGTTGAGCATGTCGAAGGTATTGCTCTGCTGCGTGTGGATGATGGCGAGCGCGTTGTACGGCCGCGGGCCCAGCACCGGCGTCTTCATCACGCCTACCTCGCTACCCATCACAACCTGAAACAACACGTATACTTACATTATTTTTATTTTATTTTATTTGGATAACCAGCCCAAGTGATATTGGATTTTTCTATTCATTATCAGCCCGGAGTCAGGAATTTGTGCCCGATATGGCGATAGGCTCGACCCCTATCACATCGTGGGACGGAATTTACAAGGTGAAATGTGGGTGTCCTGGTTGCACCTCTGCCTACCCCTTATGGGAAAAAGGCGTGAGTTTATGTATGTGGATAACCAGCGTAATGTGTCTTTACACTGCTTATAAACAATATAATTACATCACATGCTAAATACCGTTACAAATAAAGGCGACCACAGCATGCTTACGACGTTTGGAGTGAAATTTATCATTCAAAAGTAGTTTCAATTAAATTATTGCCATTATAGGCAGACGAGCTAGCGGCCCGCCTGATGGAAAGCGGCTACCGCTGCCCATAGACCTTCGCAGTGCCAGGGATCCAACAACACAAAATCGCTGCCTAGCACAACTATGTGGCTTCCTTAATAAATGTTGTTGGTCTTCCCGAGTAGCGGAAAAAAAGAACTGACGAGTGCATATAATAAAACATCTATATTTATAATAAAAAAATAACTTCATTGGTCAGAAATAAACCACTTGAATTTCTCTGAAACCCAGGGTTATCCCCACAGAAGAAGGACGTGGGCACCATAAAATTTAATGCTTATTTCACTATCATGTACAAGATATTGGAACGTTGACGTCACTGCACTATAATGCATTGGTGTTAGGTAATTGATATACTTTACAATTTATTAAATTAAGTGTCACATAAAATATCCCAACTGAATATTTTTAGGTGTAAAAATAAGGAATCCTACGGAAATGTAAAAATTTTATTTATTTTTAGAGGCTTGGTATGAAAAAGTAGGGAAAACACAAATAACAAAATATGTTGTTATTGGCACATGATAGTTGGTATCCAGGAAAAGTAACATAAATCTCTGAATAACCAGCTAGTTATTCAAATAGAACATTACATTTGACGTCACTACGAATACCAGAAAACAATTGCACGTGACGTCATCAAAAACGTCAACATTAAAACAATACTACACAAACTGGATAATTCCGGCCCACGTCTGTATTCTTACAGAGGTTGGTGCCAATATTGCCACCAACAAATCACCGATCTTTTTGTCCCTAAGATATGATCACAAATTCTAGGCCCGATCAAGGCATATGAGATTTTTTAAACCCAAAAACTCACACCAAAGTGGAACGCCTGACCAGGATATCAAATCTAGGACTCAACGTTTCACACTTCACAGCCCATACACATAGCTAATAAATACACCCAACAGTCACATACATAGTTCTGACCCCACATTAAGTTCAATTAAGTCGTGTGTCGTGGGTATCGGAAGCTACGAGAGACGCTTCGGTCTCACAAACACCCAAACCCAACACAAATATTTGTGGGCCACACATACATTTGTGTTGGTGCGGGGATCGAACCCGCGGCCTCTCGTTTCACAGTCAGCGTCTAACCAACTACGCCACGGAGGCTGTCGTTTCACACTTCACAGCCCATACACATAGAGCTAATGAATCAAAGATACGACAAAGAACCTTAAAAAAATCTGGTTTAATCCGGACAAGAAATACATCATATTATACATTAGGTATTTATATGACACGGCAACAGCTAGACCGATTTAGATAAAGCTCGAGTGGGTTGAACAATTCGGGGAGAATTTGAGACGACTTATCTGAAGCGGTTATCGTGAATTGATACGATTCAATCTTATTATAGACGCTTTGTCGAGTGTCACGGAATGAATTATGACGATTGTATTTTTGTTGTATAACTATACAAGCAGTATCCGTCAGCTTTTCCCGGGTAATATGTTTTAACTAACAACTTATTCCCCAAATAATCTTATTTATTATTTCTACTTGGCTCCTAAAGCTGGTAGCGTTATGTTAATGCCCATAAGATTTTTTCAAAAATATTTTCTTTATAACAGTGTTCAGCAATAGGACTAAAATCAAGTGCCGAATACTAAAGTCAACTGTTTTATTTTTACAAGTCTAAATTCACTATAAAAAAAATTCATTGCACTACCAATTTTTAAGGAATTCTCGTATAAACATAGAAGACGAATGTGCACGTGCTGGCGAGCTATCCACACCTTTGAAAATGCATTTTGAGTATGTACTAATTATTTATTATATCATACGTATACTGCAATGTCTATCAACAGAATAAGACCCGCGTGGCGCAGGTAGTCGATGGTAATATTTCGCACCCCCGGTGCGACACTGTCACTTATGCAAAAATGCTACTTTTCAGGAGAAGCATTTAAAACTTTGACATCGTATAAAAATATGACACGACAAAAAACGACAATGACATTCACGCCCCCATATGGAAACTATGTGTACTAGGAAAGTAACATTATCGCCTCAAGTAAAGGGGTGCTTTAGGATAGTTATTACATATTATTGATCTAATTATTGCGATTTTTGCATAAGTGACAGTGTTGCACCGGGGGTGCGATTTTATTAAAATACAATTTTACTAACGCGACAGTACTTATTTTATAGCATAGCTGAAAAACTATATGCTCGTAGTACGGGACATGGACAGGAAAAAATACAAAATACTTTACTGAAAACCCAATTTTATCCAGGCAAACCCAGGTCGATTCACTAGTATACAGTATTTGTTTGTAATCACGCGTAGTTTGTAACATCCCGTCATTTAGTTAACAAGAGTGGCTCCTCGCTTTGTAACCTGGCTCGAGGCACAATTTTACAATAAAGGGCCAATTGCTGTTACAAATGCGTAGTCTCGAATTCCGTCGGGACTTATGGCACCAGGTATTCCCTGTGGTCATGACGTTTGATATTGACAATAACAACCTCGATTGCGCAGTGCGCGACAAGCCGCTTGAAACGGGTAGCTACAGGTTCGAATACTGAACCGAGCCTAATGTTGGGATATTAAGAAATTATCGTTTTGGAAGTATGATGGGTATTTTTTTTTTACACTGGCACGGCATAATGTCTGCACTGCACCTGATGGTAAGCGCAAATGCCGTCCAGACAGAGTATCGAATGGCATCAGACGGCGGTCCCATGCCATTCGACACAATTATGCCGGCCTGCTGAGATGCTTCTTCACACTCATTACATAGTTAAAAACTCAAGTGGAACCAAGACTGACAAAATTGGTATATAATGAGAAGCTATTGACTTATAAACTGCAGTGAGACCCTACAGGCTATGAATGATAATAATGATGACGATTTTGAATCTCAATCATGGGATGGGAGAATTCCTCGTAATTTTAAATTCCCATGACGCCAATTTTTTTAATGTGAGGGTCGGGATGGTATGACAACAGAGGCCATGGTATGGATGGGTCATTGTGGATTGAGGTTCAAACCCATCGCATAAAGTTAACAAGTCACGTTGATGTAAGCATACCTTAAAGGTCTTCTCCTTGCCGTGCACCGTCTTCTCCTTGGCCGGTATGACTGTGGCTGAGTCCAGGTGGTGCGCCGGCGGCTGCGAGATTTGATGTCCGTGACTGTGTAGGCCTGATGTCATCTGCAAACATCAGGGGGTTCAAGATTCAAGTCCAGTCAGCTATAAAAAGTCCATAAAGTGGTAGAATGTCGTCGGGTGAAACAACAAAAATTTTACAGATGCCAAAAAAAAATCACTTATTACTGTTATTCAGTATTTCCATGGCATGTAATTCCCAAGATTTTTGTTCGCAGTAGATCTTTCAGATTGTATGGGCAAATGTTCTCATCTTTAGAAACAGTTAAAATCTACAATGGCGATAAATCAATTGATCAATTGATATGATGATGTCATATCCAATCACAAATCCACTGCTGGACATAGGCCTCTCTAAGGGTATGGCGGATGCAGGTGACTTGCAAGTTACAATAGTAAATCGCCTGCATCCAGGGACTTCCTGCAACCTTTATGAGGTCGTACGTCCTTCGAGCATGTGAGAGTACGTTTATCGCTTGATTAGGCATTTATTTATATAATTTTCCGGTAGTTAAAACTATATTTTATGTATCCTCGTAATATACAAAACTTGCTGGCAAATTTTATTTCATACAAAAATTTAATTAAATTTTTTAGAGTAACTTATTGGGTATAACGAAGTATTTTCAAATTTATAATAAAATAATTAAAATATTCAAATAATTTATACACATAGATCTTAAAATATGTACTCATAATTTATTTCTATAGAGTAACAACAAACTTAAACGTGTCAACCATTATTTTATTGCAAAACCGCAGATTATACGCAAACTTGTAACAAATTAACACTTACCAAACGTAAAAATCACGTATCCATATAAAATAACAACAATATATAACAATAATTAACACAAGTTCAACAACAAAATAATTCCGATACTTTATTTCTAAAAATAACACGACAGTATCACACGGCAATTTATTACCACTTAGTTACATCACTGTGAAATTATCTGACTCGTCTCGACTGTGATACGAAACCTCCTTTTAACACCGAAAAAACAATCCTCTTTTTGCCACAAAAAAAACAAAATCACTATGTCCACAAATAATGGTATTCGAAATTTAAAATAGCCACCGGACACCGCGCCGCGGAGAAAAAAAAATCCCAACTGACTTCACAATTTCGCGCGGCGCGTAAACAAACAAAGCCACAATTCAAAATAAACAATGAGTAACGCGGATCCATTCACAAATAAATAAATTTATTTATATGCTGTATGTAATGTGGATAACGTTACGGCATAATCTCGACTGAATGGGAAGAGTGATAAGGCGCGCTGATAAGGCGGAGATGGCGGGCGTTCACACGCGCGCGCGCATCTACGGCCGCGCTCCCATTGTGCTGCGCGGGCAGTGCAGTCACTCTTTTGTGTACAATTTCTGCCAATAACGATCCTATTATGTGCGGGTAGGATGGAAATTATCTTTATTAATTTATTTAAACGTGACCTCACTAGTCACTACTTTATTTATGTATATACCTACTTATTTACTTATGATTTTTTTCTTAGAAATATATAGAGCCTAGAGTACGCACGTAGCCAAAAAATATTTTAAAATTTTAGAATATTGTAAAAAAAGCACCGGACTTAAAGCAAACACATCGTAATATTGTTTGTAATTACAAAAACACAAGTTGTCTGGCGTAATATGCCAAGTCTGTTTGTTACCAAAGTCGCACTTTTAGCCGATTGTTTGCGAATAGTTGACACCACTCGCGATTTCTTGCACATGGACCGTGGATATATTCGTTTTGTATCTTGATATCAATAAATTAGCAATTTGAATACTATTTGAATATTTGCACTCAATTTCCTTCAATGTAATATTAATGAGATTAGATTAGAAATAAATATGTAACATTTCGAAACCAGCTTTGTTTTTCAAAAAAATATTATATTTTCGTAGCGTCGTAGTATTTTAATATCACAAAAACTTTTAGATTACAGATACCGTCTGCGAGCCTGACATTAATGATTTCGGGAAATTATAAAATTGGCATTTCTAAATCCAAAAACACATGGTTGGTATGACAGGTTTTCCACTAGTATGTACGGTTCTGGCTATCCGAGTGGATACGATCTTCCCTTACCACTAGCCCATATGATGATACTATTAGACCTATGTATATCTTCGTCTCATCTGTAAACTTATTGCACATACTGATTCTTAATGGTGTATAAATACTACAACTTACTACAGTTTAGCAAATCATTGTGAATAGACATACCAAGCGAGCAACACAGAAACAAAACTCCAAAATCTTATCCATCAACCTCAAAACTTCGCTAAGTATGTCACCGACGTTCATTCTGCCGCGGCTTACAACTGACTACCCTCACCATAACACGAGGCACCTCATACCACAACGCAATGGGATTTTCACGAAAATCGATCCCCAGACCGCAGCACGATGGATCTCAAGAAAACTCCGATGATTCACACCTATCAGATATCGCGATGAATCATGCGATATCATTTAATTGGATCAACCTAGTTATGGGCCATTGGAAATACATTTGAATTCGTTGAAAACATTTTGTGTTTCTACAACAGGGGAAATTATTCATACAAAAGTTCATCATTATCTTCAGCGACAGGAAATCCGCAATATAGATTTCCCCAAGGATCTAGATAACGGTCTCGGAGGCGGCCTACACCTCGCAAGTACCAATAACCTTAAAGTCATTCTAAAACTAATTACATAATCATTCTTAACTTGATAACTAAATTAATGTCCTACCCCATCCACCATCATCATCGTCAATGACCGGTTTTTCTTATAGCATAGGTCCGGCAAACGAGCAAGCAGGTCACCTGATGGTAAGTGATCACTGTCGCCCATGAACATCCACAACGTTTGCATTTCAATGTTTCCCTTCAGATTGGGAGGGGAGCGGGAAGGGGAATGGCGGAAAAAGGATGGGTAGAAAAAAGGGGTTTTGGGCACCCGGCAGTCTCACTCACCAAACGACAAGCGACAGCAAAGTTGTCGCTTCACGTCGATCTCCTGTGAGACAGTGGTACCACCCCGGACGAGCCCATTCACGCTGAGTCATGACTGACAACAGCGTGGCTCTACCACATTTAAATGTATTATAAAATGAAATTTTATTTCTATTCTAATACGAGATTACAGTGGACCTGATGGTTTCCGATGACCATCTCACACCTATATCTTGGCGTTAGGAGTATACTCCATTCTGATGCACTACTTTTACCATCAGTTTTGTTGCTCACTGTCCTACGATAAAAGCAATTGCTGACGTCACAAATCGACCTACAAGTCCCAATATTTGTATTACCTGAGACGGGCTGTGTGGCGCCGTTTTAGGCTGCGCGCTCACGCCGGAGACGAAGGCCGTAATGAGAGTAATTACTGATTATCTACCGGATTGTGGCGAGATATTTTTAGATACTCACTGTAACAGGAGACATAACGCGACACTTGATAAAATGTCACCCGTTCGTTGCATAGTTATTCAGCCTTATTCATAGAATGTTTTTAAACCTATTTTAGTTATCGAATGTTTTGTCCCTTTCTAACGACTTTGCATTCAGATTGAACGAAGACAAAACTTTTGATAACTAAAATAGGTTTTAAAACTTTATATGAATAAGTGCGATTGTGTTTTAAATTCATGCGAGTTAAAATGTTTTCTCTGTATGCTCTTATGAAAAATGTTTGTTGTGTTTGGTTAATTAATTTATAAATACATTTCGAGATATTTCATAGTTGTACGGAAGCTGCGAAATATCATAGCCTTGTTTGTGACTACAATTGTTTCAATAATAATCAATATATTATGTGCTTAGTCATGTCGGACGTCGCTGGATGCAGGCTGCCTCCAACAGGTCACTGTTGAAATCACTGGGAGATGGCTATGTTAAGCAGTGAACTTCCTTTGGCTGATGGATTGGATTGGATTAATAATGCATGGTCTATGTAAGCTAACACTGCGATAAGAATGATGAGAATCGAAAAACTGCGGATTAAATTTTACAATACTGATTTTTAGAAAACCAATAATATTGTTACATTTTGTTTGAACCAAAAATATATACTTATTGTATTTTCTGACTATACTATACACGAGCCATAATAATATAAAATAAAAATGTTTCTGACTATACTATACACAAGCCGTAATAAAAAATAAAAAGGAAAAATGCTGACATTTCGAAGAACATTCGAAAAAAAACACAGTATACTTTGAATAAAAAACTAAACCAATCGAAATAAATAAAGAGTAGTAAAAATGAAAAGGCGTGTTCACACTAAATTCCTACACAATTTATGTTAAGGAAATAAATGTTACTTACATACAGCACGCTGACCAAATCAACACTAATATCATCAACAAAGCGATCATTACGAACGCCTCCCCACAAGAAAACACATTTGAACTCCTTAAAGACAAATACTATAAAAGTTTTCAAAAACACTTCAGTAATCGTTCAAAAAATTCAAAACTAAACCCGCAATGTTATTTTAAATTCGAAACAATTTATTTTATAACTCAAAATAATCACTCCAATTAAATATCAATTTAAAAATCACTCCAAAAATTATGACAAATAGAAAAATCACTTAATTTATTTTTATTTATTCGAAAAATCCCTTCTGAGGTAAACAAGGTGTGCACTGAACGATATCATTCACTAGAATGCAATAACCCAACAAATAATATAAACAACTAAACGAGGGGTGATTAAGACACTCAACAATTCCACGAATCATTAATCCTGTGTGACGTTTCGAAAACAAATTGACACATTCCTTCTATTACATGACTTTTTACATGTAGTTGCAAATATTTTTTTCACCCACGTTTGAAGACTGGTAAAACCCTAGTGACAAATATTTACTCCTTTTTTGTAACGACTTCAAAACATATTGACAAATTCTTATTGATACATATTTTTACGTGAAATTGTCCTCAGTAAAATACACAATAATATAACACTTTTTACCCCATTTTTTAATATCATACCTCGTTTTAATTACAAATACTAATATCACGCCTTTTTCTCAAAAGGGATAGCTAACGGGACTACCAGAACACCCACATTTCGCCTTGTGTGTTCCGTCCCACGAAGTGATACGGGACGAGCCTATTCCATATCCAACAAACTCCTGACTCCGGGCTAATAATTAATAGAAAAATCCAATATCACTTTGCCCGACCCGGTGTTCGAATCCGGCCCTTTTGTAAGCGTATCATACTACAGCTGTGCCATAAACCTAGTTTTAAAAGCAGGTATTTAAAATTTGTTATACCTAGGTACCTACTACGATTTACGTATGGGTTTCGCACAACACCATTCCTGAAGAGTCACGTACAAATTACGTACAGGAAAATGTCCCGACACGTAGTATTTATTAAGTTAAATAAAATGTAGGTATTTTTTATTGATGTGGCTAGAATTACTCTGCTAAAAATGCTGACATTTATTGTGCCGATGGTGAGGCGTGTTCGGGCCAGCGCAGGCCGGGAAGGCATAGCAAGGGAATAATTTTTTACCAAAAGACATTCAAACTTATCTAGTAGGAATACGACATAAATTCCAATGTTTTAAATTGATGCCGCGGTATCGAAAAATCCCTTTCGATCTCAAGTTAAGTAGGTATATGAAACATTGGAATTTATATCGTATTCCTACTCGATAAGTTTTAATATCCATTGGTAAAAAATTAATCCTTGGCTATGCCGTCCCTGTGTGTGCTGGCCATAAGGGAGTAGCCCGGAGTATAGAACAGTGGGTGAAATCACTATGACTGGTCTAGAATGGTATAAAAGTAACCCAGAGCTACCAAAAAAGTTTCCCAAATATCCCAAAAAAAGTGGCACAGCACTTATCATAGGAGCAGTGACGCTATTTAACAATGCCAGCGTATGTTTTTTTGCAAGAACATTTCGTGAAACATCATAGTCAATCACCACGCATTATAACGGTGAAGGAAAACATCATGAAGGAACCTGTATACCGTAGCGATTTTAAAGAATTTGTACGGCATGTAAAGTCCGCCAACCCGTACTTAGCCAGCGTGGTGGAATATACCCATGGCCTAACCCAAAATCATACTCTCGATTGTAGAGGAAGCCCATACTCTGCAGTGGGACGTATATGCGCTGATACAGACACAGATCATATTAAGTTCAATCATTATAATGTGTTACTAAAGACAGCAATGAAAGTAAATAAGGAAACAATAATAATATATCTACCGAAACTGCAAGATAATGACGACTCATCGCTCCGGTTATTAACTGATGAGTTTATAAAACTCCCACTAATAGAAGGAGGAAACAGATGACTCATGTCCGAAATGCACTTGTTTACCATCGATTCCAAAAAAAACAATTTATCAAACTATGATACATGTTAAACAAAGAAGTAAAATAGGTAACGAAGAAGACCCGATGACGATTTTATGATTGTTTAAATAAATAAGGTAAAAATAATAAATCCCTCTCCCTCCCTCTTCCTTTCCCCCAAATATCTTGAAATTCCGGTAAACTACCTAGAATTAACAATCGTGGGTGTTTACGAGCTTACGACTTTGTATCAAGATAAACGTTTGCATTTTCAATAGAAAATTAAATTGATTTACGCCATAAAAAATAAACTAGAAAAGAAAACCGATAACCTTTTCTAAAATGATTGCATTTACATAATCTACTTAAGAGTTAAGCGACGCGAAGCAAAAAGGATAATGTTATGGTATGTAGGACAAACATTATCTTGGTTTATTTATGAACCGGCGGACGAGTTGTAAGGAAAAAATCATCCGTTTAGCTGTTGCGTAATAGTCTGACTTTACAGACTCGTTCCAATGAAACGCATCAACATTAGCACAACATACTGCCTCCAAAGGTGGATACAGCTGATTTCTAGATGTACAGAAGAGAGGCATTGGGTAAAGGGTGTGATCTACGTATTGAGGAGACAGCTGAGAGAAACTTGCCCTCCTCAGTGCAATTGGTTGGACACCGGCTGTGAAATGTGAGGCTGCTGGTTCGATCCCGCACCGAGAAAAATTTTCGTGTGAACCTCGAGTATTTGTTTCCGGTCTGGGTGTTTGTGAGACAGAAAAGTCTCTCGTAATTCCTGTAACCCACGACACAAGATTCAATCTTAGTGTGGGGTAAGACTATGTATGTGACTGTTGGGTGTATTTATTTATTATTTACTTCAATTGAGTCTCTCAGAACAGACGATTGGTTCACTTGGCCAATATTGAGGCCAATTTCATATTCTATATCCAAATGCTGAACGATTGGCATTGGTGCAAAAGTGTGGAGCTGGTGTAAAATAAAAGTCCCTGTCAAGTTGAACTTTACTCAGGCGTTACACCAGAAATGTTATCGTCAGAATTCTATCACAGTTGGTATTCAATTGTCGTCATTGTTAATGTTAAGCTTAATTAGCCGTAAACACACGTCATAATTTGTTAGTTTAAATTAATTATCTCCAGCGCAGTTTCAATAGGAATAACAATTAAGAAAGCGTCACAAATTCAACTACACTATCGACGTCTGGTAGACATATTGTTTGGTAGACAAACATGACGAGTGTTATATTCGATTATTAAACATGAGATTTGGTAAACATGTAATTCACAGATCATCAGTTATGTTAGCAATTGTACTCTCGAATCTCTAGTGGCAGCGCGTATAGGATCGCGAGGTTCCGTAGCAGATTCCCAGAATATTTTGAGTGTCTCGAGCGCGAATTTGGAGTTCGGTGCAGTTCGCTCCATGTCCCACCTTGGGACGGAATTAATTTCATCAATCGTTAGGCGACACAAGTTACACATCTGCCTACCCCCAAGAAGAAATACAAGCGTAAGCTTTTGACCATCCTGCCTCCCTGTAGGTACGTCAACTTAGACTCCTTATAGACCCCAAGAATTAACGTTTCTTTACCCATCTATAAGTATCTACAACCCAGGCAGAAAAGAATAACACTAATAATTAATAAATACACCCAACAGTCACATACATAGTCCTGAACCCACATTAAGATCAATTAAGTCGTGGGTATCAGACCCTACGAAAGACTTTTCGGTCTCACACACACCCAGACCCGAGATAAATACTTGTGATCCTCACAAATATTAGTGTCCGTGCGGGGATCGAACCCGCGACCTCTCGTTTCACAGCGGGCGTCTAACCAACTGCGCCACGGAGGCTGTCAAAATCAATAAAACCCTTCCATAACAAAAATCATTAAAAGCAACAAACTATATTAATCATTTCGTATTTATTCCTTGACGCAAATTGGCGTCAAGTTTAATTACTTTTAGTATACTTAACGGCTTGACGTCAAGCGTTCTCGGAAACTTATTTGCGGGCACGCAGCGCCAGACGGACGGCAGATAGCCCGGACCAGACTGTGGTCAACAATAGGCGACAATACATCAGTTACACTAAATTATGACTGGTTGTAATAACCCAGTTGGCAATGGTCCAAACGTAGAGGTCGGAGGTTCGACCCCGCGGTGTACACCTCAATTTCAAAGGAACGTGTGTATGTTATTTGTAAATATATTCTCTACTTAGAGTATTTATAATATAGAGGGAAAGACTACTTCAAAGACGTAGATAAAATGGTGGTGCCGGACCACCTTTTTCTGTCCTATTGGCTGACATTTAACAGGTTGTCCAAAATACACGGGTAATTTAACAAAGAAACATTTTAAAAATAGTTTAGGGCTATTGGATTCCACTCAAACTCTTTTTAAAACGATAATAACTAAATATACTTTTGAATACCATCGAAATTTTTATTTTAATAATTAGTTCAATATTCACAAATGTAGCAGAGCTACCAATATTCATCCATCCATCCATCAGCCAAAGGAAGTCCACTGCTGAACATAGGCCTCTCCTAATGATTTCCACAGTGGCCTGTTGGAGGCAGCCTGCATCCAGCGACGTCCCGCGACCTTTACCAACATTAAGAACAAGTAAATATCTACATTTTTGAAGACGCAAACGTTTAAACTCCCTCTATAGTATAAATAGTTTAAGATTCTCTACTAGGGGCCCGACGCGGCACCGCCCGGGCGCAGACACACTTTATTGAAAAAAATCTATCGCCTATATTCATCGGGCATAATGTAAGATTCTTATTATGAAAGAATCATTCAAATTGGTCCAGTAGTTTCCGAGCCAATGCAAACAAACAATCAAATCTTTCCTCTTTATAATACTCGTATTCTTTATATTAGTTTAGATTAGACTATAATGTTACATAATGGACTCAAGTCTATATTGCAGACGGCATTATAAAACATACAAAAACAAATGTAACCAAGATCAGACCCTGACTGATATCTTGGAACATTATCTAAAGCACATCATCATATCGTGTGTAACATTAAAGAAGACATTTAGATGGAAATCAATGTTAAAACATTCAGAGAGGAAATGAGAAAAAATCACAATCCGCCAGATTTAATTTCAAGTTGTAAATAACACGACCGGTTCTAATTCTAGTCCGAATCTAGACATTGAGAAGATAATGATAAAACATAATCAAATATTATCAGACTTAATATCCATACTGATATTATAAACGGATTAACAATCTCCATGGCGCAGTTGGTTAAAACGCCAGCTGTGAAACGAGAAGCTGCGGATTCAACCTGCACCGAAACAAATGTTTGTATGATCCACAAGATTGTTTAACTTCTTCGTATAATGACTGAAAAAACCCTCGTTATTTGATACCTACGGCACAAGACTTGTACCTTAGGCCCCTATCCCACTGGTGTTTTACGAGCGTGTGCGTTTCCCCAACGTCTGCGCAACGTCGACGCTGCGCTGACGCGACGGTGACGTCGCGGTTGTCTAGCGGCAAGCGTTCACGCTGCGACTTTGTTATAGTTTACAGAGTGATATTGACATATGGTATTTAATTTAAACCACATCCTCCTAGCCACCCCAGGTAATATTGTATTGTATTGTATCAGCCCATATACGACCCACTGCAGGCACGGGCCTCCTCTACAATCGAGAGTACGATTGAGAGTGGTTAGGCCATATAGTCCACCACGCTGGCCTAATGCGGGTTGGCAGACTTTTACATACCATAGAAATTTATACAAATCGCTATGGTATGCAGGTTTCCTCACGATGTTTTCCTTCACCGTTATAGTGCGTGGTGATTGACTATCAATACACACATGACTCCGAAAAGTCAGAGGTGTGCCCTGGGATTTGAACCCGCGACCACCGTGAACATGTAGGCAGCCGCGTCTGGTCCGTTTACGAACAGGCCACCACGCACTTAATATTGTACCAAGTTTGAAAAAAACCGGATATTAGTTTTGTCAAAAATCGCGATTTTAGTTTCAAAGGCCTTTGATCAACCCGTATAGGTACGATTCTTTTTACAGCTCAGGTAAATTCCCTAACCGAACTGAAGTTCAGGTGAGAGAGAAAAATACTCTTATCCATACGGGATGGCCAAAAATCGTGAAAATTAATATCACGATTTTTGACAAAAAATCATGTGTGATTTCTTTCAAATTTTGAATGTTTCTTATCGGAATTCCCGTAGATTACCGCGACGTCAACCGCGCTGCGTTACTGCAGGTGGACTTTGCGCAGATCTTGAGGATACGCCAAAACTCGGAAAACGCCAATGGGATAAGGGCCTTACGATGGAATTAGGACTGTGTGTCGCTGTTGGGTGTCCTTATGTACATATGTTTATCCCACCCGTTCGTATGTATAACGTAGTATTATGCGAGACGAGCCGTCAAAAATCGTGAAAATTAAAATCACGATTTTCGACAAAAAGTCATTTCCGATTTTTCTCAAATTTTGAATGTTTCTTATCGGAATTCCTGTAGATTACCGCGACGTCAACAACGCCGCGTCAGTGCAGCGTTTACTTTGCGCAGACGTTGGAGAAACGCCAACGCTCGGAAAACGCCAGTGGGATCTTACTGTGCCTTACTGTGGAATCAGGAGTGTGTGTTGCTGTTGGGTGTCCTTATGTATGTTTATCCCACCCGTTCGTATGTAAAACGTAATATTATGCGTGACAAGCCCAACGGGATATTAATTCGGTAGTACTTATCAAGAGAGCTCCACAAATCCTCGGAGTAGCATCTTCAGGCAACTAAACTATAGATTAGCTGCTAGACTAAAGGCTAGAAAAGTTTTTTCATTCTCAAATCATGCACTAGATACGTTAGTAAAGATATAGTGCGTGTTTAATATCGATTTCAATGTGGTTTGGTCACGTTTTGAGGAAACCACAGTAATACGCCGGCTACAAACGCCTGCGCCAATACAACACCGCAAGGATCTTTAGTCCTTAATAACTTGCAACATAATTAATAATTATTATATCGGGATTCAATTCTTAACATCTATCAGTATGAAATCATGGGACGGAACACATTAGGCGAAACGTGGGTGTCCTTGTAGCACCTCTGCCTATCCCTATTGGGATAAAGGCGTGATGTTTATGTATGTATGTATCTATAAGTATAACAAAGATGGAATTCTTGTATTCATGACTGCTGCATCTGATGGTAAGCAGTGTTGTACATAGCAAGTGTGATTTATTTTTTTTCTGCCTACTTTATCTTATGGAATCTGCACTCTCATGCGCTTATCCCATACTAATGAAACATGGTTCCACAAAGGAAGATACTCAATCCTGAAAGATGGGCAAAGCGTCTACGATGCCCCCACGAGTCTAGAACGCACACGAGTCCAGACTTTTATATTCTATGAACTATAACGATCACCCATATATAATACGCCTACGATTTCCAGAATAAGGAGTTCATAGTCGTCGACGATGACTTCGTACCAGTTTCTACCCCGTTTATTTTTTTTTTTCATGCGAAGGGAGTGACCAGCCCGTCTGATGATAAGCATTCACTGCAGCTCATGGTTTTGGGTAAAGCCATGGACAATCTGATTATGACACCGCACATACCGTCAATGCGGTGCTAAGGCATAGGCCATAGGGCGATGACACACGGCTCAGTGCGACACCGCTACTGAACAATTGGGTCAGGTCACTACCGTTTATGACGCAGCGGAAAAAATCTTTTATAATTTTTCCCTGAGCTGAACAATTCATGTATTGCCTATAGGTTCTTGGATTTTTTTACAAAAGACTGTTGAAAAACAATGCAGCTACTCATAATCACCCGATGATATCACAGCCGCCCATAGATACCTACGGTTCCTAAGGATTTATAGTACCGATATCGACTTCGAGAAGTTGAAAATGTATTGGGTCTTTGGCAAGGTCTCTGGCCCCAACGTGGTGGTTCCACTAACTAACGCCAACTATACGCGAGAGAGGCCAAACCAGCTGTTTACTTTGTGTGAATGTTACTGGATCGGAATCAAACAGCATAAACTGAATGAGATCAGAACCCCGTGTAGCATCACCCTTATAGATATAGAAGAAACATACAACGTCACTAACCAAAACACGACCTTGGCAACACAGTAAAAAACATCAAACACATCGATCAAAACATCCAAAACGATATCTATGCAATTATTTATCCACACTAACTTTAGACAGTGTACACCCATCACGGTTTGAATAAATTTACTCAGTCTAGTGCGCCGCCAAACATCGACAATTTGAGAGTTGTACAAATTATTAATGTTTTGTAATCGATATTATGCAGAGAGCAATGTTTGGCGAGTCAATAACTATGATCCCGATGATAGATTGTTTGCTGTAATTACATAAAATCACGTTTGTGCATCGTCAGCTGTTACGTAGTGATCGCGGTTTGACTTTAATGACATAATACGGTTATATCAATATTGCAGCCTAAAAATAGGAACATATTGAGAAGAGGCCAGGTCAAATGTAAACCAATTTATGTCATTTTTTATATTTGATGATCAAACGAGAAAAAATTAAAATTCAAAAAATGCATTCTGTTTAGCAAGTTGTTTGGAAATACTCTTAAAATGACGTGAGACTTTAATCGAACCGTTCACGTGTAATCCAATCAATTCTTTATAGTTAAGCAACATTTTCGACCTTAAGTAGATAAATACCCGCACTTACAAAACACGCAATTGAATTTAGAAAAACAATGAATTAAAAGAAATAATCTGGCCAGTAAAGCAATTTTTGGTCATAAAAAAACAATTAGGCCGTAAAAAGGTTCCTTTGACATTAAAAATTTAAAAAAAAACTCACACTCATGATGCTGAATCTGCGCTCTCGTATGGCGAAGTGATCAAACATTCCCCGTTAACATTAAGTAGGTGAGATGTACAATTAACCTAGGCAAGGAGTCCCGCCTACGCGCTGCGTTGCAACCGCCACACCGTGAATTTATTGTGACCAGATTCGAACAATTCGGACGTGTTCAATTATTACACGGGGGTGGCAGAAGTCAGCTAATTAACCTCATGATTTTAAATTTGGATATGACAGGCGATTTAGTTCAATTAGATCAAATCAGTTGTTTACGATGTCGTTTATTAACTGCGATTTGACGTGGGTGTACCTAAAAAATGACGCGAAATTTTAAGGAAACCAAATATTGATAATTTTCGAAAACGTCAATCGGAGCGTGACAATTCGCAAGTAAAGCTTTGTTTAATCTAGACAGTGCGACAATCACATTGTTGAATCAACGAGATCTTGTACAGACATTCTACATTATTTCGGTTTACGTCAAGTCGCTTGTTTTAAGAAACGCCAAAATGTCATTGAAATTAAAGCAGACGGATATTTGCAAAAAAAGAAGCACGCACACACGATCAACAAGTCAAATCAATACGTGTAAATGCCCTCAAAAGCACAGTTATAAAATCAAAATTCTGACATTGGCAAAATCGTCGACACCGCTTGCCATTTAGAAAAAACTCAACTGAACTGAAATTGGGAACACGATATTATTGTAAACAACTCACCTGACCATACCGGGACGAAGCTATGTGCACGTTCCTATTCTTGAGCGAGAAGTCCGGCCTCTTCCCCAATCCATAGTTGCTTTTGTTCTGCGATATGAATTTCTTTGGTCTGTCCAGTCTTTCCGTGGAGCCGGTCTCGTCCTCGTCCCTCTTGGACGTGGACGGGATGCCCCGGTACGCCCCGCGCGTGCCCCGTATAGTCTTCTCCGGCGACTTGTCCTGCTTCCTCGTAATGAGATTGTCTTTCCTCTGTTTGTTGCTCCGTAAAGACACGTTGGAAGCCATATTGTCCATATTTCGTCCATCAAACACTTCCAATCAGAGCTCCATTATCTCAATTATCGAATATATAACAATTCCATTTGATATAGCATAAATTAAATTCATTAATATATTCCTTTAATATGAGAGTATAGTGGGGTAAAATCTACGAAAATTAATGGATTACACTAATTAATAATAAATAAATAGCTAGTTCCGTCTTTTTATTCTCTCTCGCTGTGTTGGCATCCTCCTCTGTGGCTACCGCTCCGAACTGTCTTTAAGCTAGGATGAAAAAAAACTAAATCTAAAAAAAAAATTAACAGTCTTCAGGAAGATTTTGGAAAGTTTTCTTATGCAGATGTTTAGATGTTATCTGAAACAAGGAAACATCCATCGTTACAATCAAGAAATCATTAAAGCATTTGAACGTAAATATGTAGAGTAGATTTTCTTTAAAAATAGGAATATTGCTTCACCTGAAAATATTAAAATGTTGGACACATTTCAAATGATTTTTTTAGAATCCACTAAATCAATTTAGTCTAAAAGCTACGACAGACAAGTGTTGCTAAAGTTCATAATCTACGAAATACCTAGATTTACAAAATAATGATTGTATCTTCGAAGGGTCGCGTTGCTTAGTTTTTTAACATGAAGAAAGCCATTAAAAGTGCGCCATAATAAAGTGCATTTTATTGTACTAAATGGAAAGCGATCACGAAAAAAGTTCCGTGAAAAGTTATGCCTTATTTTCTTTAACGTTCTCTATGAGTAAAAGGAAATTTATATATTTATTAAACAAACAAAAAAGTACAGGCGAACTAAATGCCATCAACATTTTCTAGTTTCTACTAGTCAACCTCTAGGAGATGCAGATATGAGACAAAAGGGGTGTGTCTAAGGTAAGAAAAGCAGATAATATAACTTACAAAATTCTAACCGCAGTGTATTGTACTTGTGAAAGCGTGGTTTACGAAACTACTTCAATGGGTTCGATCCCCGCACCGAAACAAATGTTTGTGTGGACCACAAGTATTTGTTTCGGGTCTGGGTATTTGTGCGACCGAAAAGTCTCTCGTAGTTGTTGATACCCACGACACAAGACTCGATCTTAGTGTCTGGTCAGGACTATGTATGTGACTGTTGGGTGTATTTATTTATTTAATGAGGTCGTTCAGCACTGGACACCTTGTAATCGATGTTGGCGAAGTTGTACGAAACATTATTTCTTAAAAGATATGTGTGAGGGTATCGTACATTTTGGCAGTGCATAAATCAGCAATACTATAGAAATGATAGCTATACTACCTATACTAATCGACAAAGTGTTCACGCTGGGATGATGTATCGATGCAAACCGACTGTTCCCTAGCAATAGGTTCTCCCCGTCGAAATAGTTCCTGCTAATTTTCCTCCACCCCAAATAAATGACTGGGCTATCGGCTGTTAACCGAATATATACAGGCTGAAGCCGAAACGCAACACTTGTGTGGGCCACCATGACAAATTTCCCACCATTCTGTACAGTGATCGTTATCCAGATGCATTATCCTACAACCAGCCTCCGTTGCGCAGTTGGTTAGACGCCGGCTGAGAAACGAGAGGCCGCGAGTTCGATCCCCGCACCGAGACAATTGTTACACACAAGCATTTATCTCGGATCTGGGTGTTTGTGAGGCCGAAAAGTCTCTCGTAGTGTCTGATAACCACGACACAATCGAATTGATCTTAATGTGAAGTCAGACTATGTGACTGTTGGGTGTATATATAAAAATATATATATATATTTTAAGTGTCGTGTCCGTCTGTTATTGGCCTGTGTAGGTACTTGTATTGAAGAATAATTGTTAAACTTCTTATAGGTACCTAATTTTATTTATACCGTGCTGTTGGTGTTTCAAATATATATAGCTTAAAGACTTTCATACGCATGACTGCATTATCGGAACCATACCTAAAGATATATTTCCACAGTAAACAAAATACTCGCGATGTTGCGCAGATTTATGACGAAGACAATGTTTGCAGCGCAGTTCCCTTTCTCGCTTATCAAGTTTTAACCCTTAGTATTGGCGACGTAAATAACAAGTCTGTTGTTCATCGCAAACGTTTGGAGTATACCAATGCTCTTTACGAGAATGCCGTGTCGTGTTTAGCGACAGCGTACTTTGGCTGTGAATCGTGAATATCAAAGTCCCTTGACGGAAAACAGAGTTCATGGTTTTCGTTTAGAATTTTCGATGTCTGATTTCAGGCAAAATAAATACGTTTTCCCGGTATGGATAGTTTTCCGAAAGCATTGGTCACTAGATAATCGTAAATAAATAAATTAATTTATTATATAACGCTTATTAGATCGACGCCATGTTGCGGCTCATTAACATTGGTTAACATGTTCGACATACCGTTTAGTCTTAGAGTGGATGAGTGAATAAAACATTTCACGAGAAAACATTTTAAAAGAAACCAAAATACGTATATTTATTAATCAAACAAGTGTCTCAGTGCAGCGATGGAAGCCGCGACTTCGCGTTCACAGCTACACACTGCGTCACGGATCTAGGAATCTTGGAACAAACACCAGTCCTATATTAAAATTATATAAAAAAACTTGAGACTCGTTGCATAGGATATAAGGATCCACAACACAACGTATATTAGTGACCTATAATAACTGACTAAACTATAATATAAACTATAATAAATGGCGATAGGCTCGCCCCTTATCACATCGTGGGACGGAATACAAGGCGAAACGTGGGTGTTCTGGTAGCACCTCTGCCTACCCCTACAGGGAAAAAAGCGTGTGTTTATGTATGTATGTATGTATAATAACTGACGCAATAGCGTGTCATTCTAGGATCATTCATAGTATAGTCGGATTAGAATTAGGGCATAGTTGGGTCAAAAGACGAATTATTTGTAAACGTTTAACCTGCCATAGTAATTCACGACGTGTCCCTTTTCGAGCTCCGCCAGTATATTGTTTTATAAATAATAAATACAACCAACAGTAAAATACATAGTCTTGAGTCCCTACACCAAAATACAAATATAATGACGTGGGTATCAAAAACTACGAGACTATTCGGTGTCAGACCCGAAACAAATATTTATGAATCGCTCAAACAGATAAAATATTTAAAGCTCAGAATGATGATGACTATATCCTAATCGCTGAAAATCGAAACCGAAAATAATCCAATCAAGTTAAGTTAAATGCGGACGTGTTTACAATTCTGTGACCTGATTGGTCTATTTTCGTGATTAATCTTCAGATATAGATCAAGAACGTTTAATAATTTCGGTCGTATTTGAATAGTAACGCTCACCATCAGTTGGACTGTAGTCACAGCCTTTATCATCGACAGATTAAGAACTGCTTAGCTATTGTATGTTTTGTCTTCTTTGCTCTAACTAAATCATTCAGTAACTAAAATAAGTTTTAAATATATCTATGAATAAGACCATACGAATAAAGCCACGCCAGTATAAAAATTATTGTTTGGCAAACAATCCATGTACCATTATTATATAAGGCTACTTAGCAGTTAAGCTCAATTATTATTCCTTATCAATAGTTAGAAAATGTTTTAAATGAAATGAAGTTGCCATCAAATGAGTTCTACATTGGTATACATGCATATACAAAAGAAATATTTATCTCAGTGATTAATTCGAATCCATATCCTCCCATTCTATAGTCAATTTCTTATATCAATGAAAGAATTTCAAATACGAGTATTATCCTTAGATATCTAACAAGTATGCAAAAGCAAAAACAAACAAACGGGAGAAAAACATAAGTTATGCAACGGAAAATAAAACTACCAGGCAAGGTAATTACTTGTACTATGCATAAACTTATCATTAAATTAACTTATCTTATAAAAAAAAACAATTTATTGCTTCAAATTAGTTCGCAAGTCATTATATGCTACAATTTACTAAACTACTACTTGCTATTATTGCATACAGTGCATAGCTGTGCAAGTTTTATCTGATCATGTGGAGAAAAGCAACAAATGTGAAAATGAAAATATTTTAAGATTTTATAATATACTATTTTAAAAATGTCACATCGCAATTTAAAAATATAATTACTAAAAGCATTATGTTTAGATTATTTACTTAGACTTCCGAACAAAAGGCTCATATTTGAGTTTAACACCATGTGATGAAACTAAATTATATTTATCCAACGATAATAACAAAACTCGGTTTATAAGCAAAGCATGTCTACAGAGTCACATCACAGTGGAATATCTTACTTGACACAACTACAATCACCCTATGACAATATGTAAAAAATAAATTTACATCACAAACACTGCATCTCCACATTTTTACATACGGATCTTAATAACTTTATTTATTTTAGTACTCAATATACTATCGCTATAACTGTACTCTCACCTTTAAATAACATTAAAGATAAAATCACAGTAGTCTATCTCCGAATCATTTGAGATCAACTGACAGATGGCTAGACAGCTGTACCGTTTATTTTTATCTCGCTTCAAACATATTTGTGTAATTAGGAAATATCTATCACTGACAGATTGCACTAAAAAAATGAAGACATTAATCGCTAACAAATTCTCAATTAGATGCCAAGCAATTTGTTATTAAATGCTTTTAGTTGTAGTAGACTTGATATATGTAATTTATATTTTATATGTAGACATAAATGAGAACATAATTTAATGGATACAAATAAAATGATAAACAGTAGTATAGTAACCATGAATGTTAAGAATTCACGGCGAAGCAAATAAACATGTAGATTGTGCCCAATGTACTTATTTATCAGTATTAAGTGTACACAAAGGAGAATATGTCATAAACGTAAATTGAATTTTACACCGCATAATGAGTTTCAAGAAATGTGTTAATGAGTGTTTTGATACAACACTCAGCTGAGGCAAACTGTTTACACAACGAATCAACAACATAACAAAATTATTTCACACTAACTGCTTCAATTCTGTGTCAACCATTCACAATACATTTTTATTAGTATTTGACAATAAAACGAAGGTCATGAATTACACCAGGAAAAATAATCTGTGGTGATTGTCAAAAAAAATTTAAGCCAATTTAAGCAGTAGCACACAGATGTTAAGGGCCATAACTGCATATAAGTTTTTATTGATCATAGCCCCCTCGTAGGTGCAGCGTTATTTACAAATCCAAGCACGAACATGCCGTATTGTTTACTGAACGTTTGCAAAACGTCGCACAATCGATTCCAATATTTCTACAGACAATCTACTTAGACAGAAATGATATACTAACACAACACCGCTGTCCGCCACTTACCAGCTAAAAGAACTTTCTACACTCGCGAAAACTGTATACCGGCATGAAAAACATTACAGGAACACTCGGCAGCCAGACGGCGAACCACAAGAAGTTTTACATAGCACACTTAGATACACCCATCCATCGCACTCGCGGTTGTCCGTGTTCTATTATAGATATATGATAAAATCCGTAGACATCGGCCGTTCTATTGCAGTAAATGGCGCATAGCTGAATCAAGCTGAATAAATAGGAGTAAAAAACTGTAATGACAGCACGTCAGGTTCACAAAGCGAATTTCTATAGGTAATTACTGGTTTTGTACCTTGGTATCGGCATCGTCGAGTGCGTCAACGTTTTTATCGCCTCACAAACGATACATTAGCTAAATTGATATCGGATTCTATAAATACTTACAAATAAAAATCTGGAATCACACCATTGTTTTTTCTTCTGCACAATCAGTGATCAATGTTGCTATAGTTGAAAAAATACTTGCCGTGAAAAGTGGGTCATCATCGATCAATTGCATTTCTTCTTTCACTTTCACTTAATTACTTTACTAAACTCGTATTTCTTTAAGTAACTCCAATAATAAGTATTACAGTTCCAAGATATTTTAAAACCAGTTTATAATAAGAAAGAAGAAAATTATGTTGAATGTTTATTTTTGTATTAGATGCATATCATAACGGTTATCTATTTTATATCAATCTATAATTGTTATATTTCAATGCTTAATCCACAATTTTAGAATATAATGTTATTTTAGAACCACTTGCTGGAAATAGTTCCTAATTTCAAAATGATTATGCGGTAAAATAATTCTGTGCAATGAAAAATTAAAGTCAGAATTTATTGGAAAATCTGTTTTGTCACTACGGCAACACTAGCACTTATTTTTCCATCAAAGTTCGTTAATACACAGAATTTACTTTATGTGAAATCTCTAATAATTTACAACTTAAACTATATAATTCGTTTTCCGAGTTTAATTTCGCATTAAATATGAAATAAATAATCCTATTATTTTTTCATCATAATATGGACACCGATTTAAAATATGTATTTATTAATAGACGAATATTAATTTGCAATCGTATTGGAATGAATGACATATTTTTCGTTCAGAAATATAACATATTTTTAGATAAAAATAAGTATTCTTATGTAAAAATAGTTTTTATTTTTATTCATAGATATCCTTTTTTATATTTAGGATATCATCAAATAAATGGTTTTCAGTGGTAGCATTGATATCAATTTATCATTGTGTGCTGAGATTCCCCTCATGAAATTCAACAAATTATTGGCACTTTTTAATGTCAAATTACAATTTCCGGACTGAAATCTGTGATGTCGATTGTGTACACGGCATAATTTTTAATTTCTTTGATTTTTTACGTAAAATGTGAAGTGAATAACAGTATCATAAGGAATAATATAAACAATGGCATTCGTGAGTGCGGTTACGGGTGATGACTCTACGAAGAAATTCATGGAGGTCCTCCAAAGTGACTTCAAGACACTGAGTTTGGAAACTAAGAAGAAATATCCACAAATAAGAGAGGTTCTTTACACATAATGTATTTGTTATTCTAATGATGAATAGTTCTTTACTTGTGCCACAATCCATTGCTAGTAAAATGTAAATGGTTTGTTTATTTTCACGGAAATCTTAATTTCATCATGCAGTTATGATGAACAATTGAAATTATTTAATTAGCCATTTCCAAGGCCTGTTCACACACGAATTAGCCCTGTATAATCGCGTAATGTGTAATCGTAGTAACTTTATCATTGAATTAATTATTTTGAAGTATATAGTATTATAAATATTTTTTTAGGCTTGTGATGAAGCTATAGAAAAGCTGTCATTGGCTTCAAACAATCCTCAAGCGTCGCTTTATGGCGTTGTCAATCAGATCCTGTATCCATTGGTCCAAGGATGTGAGTCTAAAGATTTGAAAATCATTAAGGTGAGTAATTTTTGTGTAGACTATATTTAGATGTCACCATATTTATAGTATAACATGAAATTGAAATAAGTTGTGCAACCTTTTGTATATATTGTTTTAAATTTCATTCTTATTTTTCTGCATGACCATTTCCCATATCTACATGGCTCATAACTTTTCTGCCATTTTGTAGATTGATTTTCTGCCATTAATATGTTTTATAATTTTACGACCAATTGTCTACCCAGCACACCTTTTGGAAATTTATTCTTTACACTGGTCTAATGTTTGTAAGACTTCATACATCTTTGAAATTCTGTTGGATAAGTCTTAGATATTTCCACAATGATTTTATTCACCATTAAGGAATTCAATAAAAATGTCACAACATATTTAAAACTGATCATGAAAAAGATTAAATAATGAAGTAATTCATAAATAAATAATCATAAACTTTCTCATATACATACGTAGCATAGCACAGGCCTCCTATACAATAAAGAGGAAGTTGATAACATTGCAATTACATTGAACGCTCGGTTATCTACCAAATCTATTGCGGAGTGGTGACGGACTATTGAATTAGTTGGATTGAACCGACCCCCTATAATCTGTCAAACTACATGTTTTTTTATATTATAGGGGGCAAACGAGCATATGGCTCACCTGATGGTAAGTGATCACTGCTGCCCATGAACATTTGCAACACCATAGAGCAAGGGATGCGTTGCCGGCCTTAAAGTTGTAAGATTTTATCTAGGTATAAATTACAGCGACACATAGTGTATAGTTTTGAGTGGCGTTATGGGCTATAGGCCTTTCAGATTACAAGGATAGAGGATTAGATAGGGGCTGGATAACTGGGGGTTTGCAGCAATTTTAATTTTCAACAGTTCTGCCTCGGCACTATTCAACGGCTAATCGCACAGCAAGGCATAGATGCTAAAGGAGCTAGACATGTAGTTGACTGCCTCTACAACCTGGGACAAGCTGGTGTTCTGGAGCTCAAGCTACTGCAGACCGCTGCTCTCTTGATGACTACATCTGACTTGGTGCATGGTGATACTTTGGCCAGGGTAAGGTTTTTAATTGGATTATTGATGGGAATTTTGTTTGCCAAGAGACCTCAGATCACATCTAAGTGTGTAGAGCATAGCATTTATTAAACATTTTGGAATTAATTATATTGTTAATAATTTTTCTGCCTATCATTGGGCCACACCTGCTTCCTAAAGTTGTCATAGTGTGTTTCTTTAAAATGTTGTGCAAAAATTGGCCATAATATAACTATATTATTAAATATTAATCAAAATCAAGAATTTATTTTTGTGTATGACATTTTGTATTAAAATAAAGATGCTACCTGACAATTTGTAAAGCACAAACATAAATCTAATAGAATGTTAAGGTAGGCAACAACTTTGTTGTGCCGAACTCCTGGCACTGCATGGTCTGTGGGCAGCTGCTTTCCATCAGGGGGGCCACTAGCTTGTCTGCCTATATCGGCAATAAAAAAAATCATATTGTGCAATGTCTTGCCTCATAGTAATCCAACATAAAATTGTTTTTTTTCAAAGCTAGAGAAGGCCTGGGACATTGTGGTGCATGAGTAGTGATTGTAGCTCCATAATAATAAGAGCACAGATTTTGACAAAATTGCTGACTAGTCGCTTCTCATGCAATTGTTTTGCAGACAATGGTGATGTGCATGAGGATGGTGTCGACGACAGAGACGCGTGACGTCAGCACCAGCCATGCTGCCGCCGCTACAGTCAGACAACTAGTCGCTCTTGTGTTTGAGCGAGCACTTGCTGAAGCTGATGGTAAGTTTTAGATAAAAATAATAGATATACTGAGGAAGAAAAATACCGTAAGGAAATTTGAACAATATAGAGATTTTTACAATACATGATATGGTAGGTCAAGATCTCTAATTTGTATATAAATTTATATTTTTTATTTGTAAATAGGTCAGCGTAGTGGAATATGGATTTAAGTCCACTCAATTGAACTTTTGTTTATCGAGGAGTTTCATGCACATGAGAAGGCGATTATCGGCTAATTCAAAAATAGATTAACTAGTTTCGGAATATTTTTATTTTGCCTGAATAGCAACCAAGAGTGCAACATAGTAAAAATATCGTCATTGTGACTTCATGCACGTTGGTGGTTTTTCAGGTTGAGTTGGTATTTCTGGTTTCGAGCAGAATTACAAGTTATCTATTTAAGTTGAATATTCTTTTTAAATTACACTGCACTCACCGACAAGTGCATTAAAGATACAAGCGTAACAAAGCTATAAAATATTTACAGCTATAAAATTTAATTGCTTTATCGAGTACCGTGTAAGAAGATTAATGTACACCAGATTATCTCGACAGATTATCGTAGGCGCCTTTATAGTTTATATCGTATTGTTGTTAATATTATCTACAAATTGTTTTTATAATTGATACTAATTGTATATGGAATTAAAAACTAAATTAAGCAATTAGGTATTGCAATGGGTAATGTTCACAGTTTAATTCTAATACAAAGTTATAGCAGTGTCCAATATGTTTTAGTGTTGATAATGAAACAGAACTATTTATAATGATAAAGTTTAATATAGATGAAATGAATCCATTTATATCGGATGCGCAACTTGTCATCACTCGTTTTTCTGATGTGTTGCGTAGGAATCGTATTTTGTCTGATGGTAAGTTTTGTTGTCATTTATAGTTTGTCTAGAGTTGCGTTCGTCTTAAATCTTCATCTCTGCGTTATGGTCCTACTTCTTGGAAATATCGTTTGAGTGAGGCCACGATTCATGCCCATATAATAGCATAAGCTGTATGATACCCCCTCGAATGAGGACCTTGAGCCATATCGACATCCGGCGATAGCAATTGATGCCTGACACTTCCTTACATCTACAGCTTATTTTGAGTTTAATTTATTTTAAGATTAGTCTAGGTCTATAGGATGTGCTTACGGCCTAAAAATGGTGTTAAAATAAAAAATATGTATAATTAGTCTGAATAACAAACATAATTTTTATATTTGGCAGTTGATACAAACAAAAATATATATAATTAATTTTAATATTCCTAGTTAGAAAGAAGCGGTTGAAAGTAGAGGCCTATATCCAGTGTTAATTAGATATTGTCTAAAAATAACGATATTTATATTAATTTCAGGCACACTCAAAGTGAATCCGGCGGATGTGAGAATCCAGACGAACAACAAAGCGCCAAAGGATCTTAAACCTTGCGCAGTCGACGCATATCTGATTTTACAAGTGAGTTAATTTTGTATGTAATTTTCACCTTATCAGTGAACTCCACTTTGGTTATAGTATCATAAAAAAACGTAGTTAGATGATTATAGCAACCCGAAAACAACTGTAATACAAGGAGAATCTTGATGTTTTTTCGTCGGTTCGGTTTGAGAATGGAGTCGCGGTTTTGATATACTTGTTTCGATCTGTGAGAGTTGCAGGCCCAATAACTTTTCCCTTATCCTGCCCCTTTATTTTTCCTCCCTCATTTTGAAAAGTTGGGTACGCACTTACAATAAACAAATAAATAAATACACCCAACAGTCACATACATAGTCCTGACCCCACATTAAGAATTGAGTCTTGTGTCGTAGGTACCAGAAGCTACGAGTGACTTTTCAGTCTCACAACAATAATTGTGGGCCTCACAAACATTTGTCTCAGTGCGGGGATCGAACCCGCGGCTTCACAGGCGGCGTCTAACCAACTGCGCCACGGAGGCTGTCATTTCAAGGGTGTTAGATTATTATAGGCGGCAGTCACTCATCAGCAGATAGTAATTTGCCCGTTTACCAGACCATTGTAACAAAAAGCATAAGACTGACTTACAAAACGAAACCTATATTGCCAATCCTCCATTAATTTAATCCTAATTATGTTCTTTCCAGGACATCATTCAGCTGATCAACGGCGACGCGGCCCACTGGTTGGTGGGCACCTCCGACGTGCCAAAGACCTTCGGTTTGGAGTTACTGGACACAGTGCTCACTGACTTCTCGCCTGTATTTTTTAAGGTAAGGTTTAAGTAAATATTACCTCACTTCAATTTAGCATGAGGCATAGAAGCAGAAAGAATAAAGTGTGCGGTGGCCTGTTGGTAACGGACCAGACGCGACTGCGTACACGTTCACGGCAGTCGCGAGTTCAATTCCAGGGCAACTTCTGACTTTTCGGAGTCATGTGTGTATTGATAGTCAATCACCACGCACTATAACAGTGAAGGATGTTTTCCTTCACCGTTTCGTAAGGAAACCTGAATACAATAGCGATTTGTATAAATTTCTATGGTATGTAAAAGTCCGCCAACCTGCACTAGGCCAGCGTGGAGGACTACATGGCCTAACCACTCGTACTCTCGATCGTACTCTCGATTGTAGAGGAGGCCCGTGCCCTGCAGTGCCACGTTTATAAGCTGATACAGATAAAAGAATCATGAGGATTTTCTACATTAGTATTTGAGATAAAATGTGTACTAAGTGGGATCGTCACTGCTAGTTATCATATCAAGTTTTCAACTCTGTAATCTATTTGCTTTTATATTTTGGGTGACCGTAGTTTCACCTATATGTACCTCTTGGGGGATGTAGATGTTAGCTTACGTGGATATGCCTTTGGTCTTACTCTAACAAAATTGTACTATGATAGTATAATTTGTTCTACCCTGAGTTTATTAATGTTGACCTAATATCACAATACAAATTGTTCACAGATATCGGAATTCAGATTTCTACTGAAGGAGCATGTGTGTGCCCTGATAATAAGGTTGTTCTCACCGAATGTGAAATATCGGTGAGTAAATATTTTTTGTTTGAGTATATTCCAACCTCTTGCATTAGATAATTATTTATTTATTTATTTATTCTTAACTGCACAAAGAAAGGAAAATCATACAAAAAAAATAATAAAAATAAGAAAAAAAAGTACAGATGGCGGTCTTATCGCTCTAGGCGATTTCTTACAGACAACCTTTGGATGGATATAACACAAGAAAAAGAAGACAGGGCAGTCTGGAATATAAAAGAGACAAGCTCCAACAAAAACAAAATAAAAAAGGAAAATTAATAAATTGTTTATAATTTATAGATACACAATATGTGATACATAGTAATTTACTCCTAATATACATACACATGTCAATTCTTATAAAGATAAATATAGGCGCATTTCACGTGAAGCGGACAACAAAAAGAAAATGAGGTCATGAATTTTGTTTATACTCCGGTCAGTTATACTTCTAGTAGACGTGGATGTGTACGCACATTTTTTTTAAAGTATGAAGCTTTATTGCATAGTTATGAACTTTTAAAAGTCTACCAAGAATGAAGTCACGAATTTTTGGATGCTTATTATCTGTTGATGCAGATAATAAAAAATACTAAAAATATATTGTTTCTTAAAGTTAAAAAGTCGAAGTTTTTAGTTTTTTTGTCGAATTCTAAATTTGATTTTTTTTCGTAGAGTAAACCGGAAATGAAAATTTCAAATCGATATTTGAGTAACTTCGACACTTTTTTTTTAAATATTTTAACCTTAAATGAAAGCTTTAAACGTATTAATTCTTCACAAAAAAATGAAAACGTGATCATCAATAGTTTAAGACTTAGAGCATATAGAGTACATACACATAGCTATGAGCACTTTCTAAGCGATCGGGTTTATGCGCTAACATGCTAAAATACTACGATATTAATATTTTATTCCTTCATTCTAACCTGCAAAAATATAAAAATAAACGATTTCATTAATTCTTCACTAAAAAAATTAAGCATGATCGCCAATAGTTTAAGACTTAGAGCGGTTTTATTGAGATTGAAACAGTTTTAACTAAAATAGAGATTTATTTTGTAATTTTTACTATTCGCACTGCCACTAATTATATTTACTCATAAGCCCTCATTGGTTTGAAGAAAAGCATGCAGTTGTTTAGTTCCTGGAACGGTGATAGCGGAAGCAAAACGGACTAGTAGAAAATCTCGCTCTTGTTGAATACTTTCCTTCGAGCAGTAGTAAATAGAAGTCTCATTCATATAATATTATAGGTATAGAGATAGCGTTATTCGTGGACTGTAAGCTTGCACGGGGTGCCAAACGTTTAAGGTTTCCCCCAAGACCGTCACATGGCCTTATTCCATGAGCGGTGGCATGACAAAAAAATTAAAATCTTCGACTTTTTAACTTTAAGAAACAATATATTTTTAGTATTTTTACAAATTAATTGATGCAGATCATCAAGCATCCAAAAATTCGTGACTTCATTCTTGGTAAACTTTTAAAAGCTCATAACTATGCAATAAAGCTTTATACTAAAAAAATAATGTGTGTACACATCCACGTCTACTAGAAGTATAACTGACCCGAGTATAAACAAAATTCATGACCTCATTTTTTTTTGGTTGTCCGCTCCACGTGATATGCCCCTATACATATAAATAGATACATATACATACATATATATACATACATACTATAAATTACCATAAATAATAACCAATAATATTAAAGGTAAGCATGGACCTCCTCTATAACTGAGAGTTTCAGGGCTCATATTATGCCAGCCTAGTGGAAGTCAACTCAGTAGTGTAAGTATATCCGAATTTGAATTAATGATTATTATGGAAAAAAACTTGATATTTTTCTCGCCTACAAAAAAGAAGTAGTCGCCTCAATTCTTCTTAACTTAAATAACCCAACATTTTAGGACATGTTTATAGTCTACAGGGTTATAGAGTCGAATTTGTTGTTCTAATGCTACCTTCGTCTGCGGGCATTTTATTAGATAGGATTTGGAGTATACACGTTGTTACAGAGCTGCCTTCACGTCGCTGCACATTCCGGGCGCGGCGGCGTCGGCGGCGGCGCAGGCCAGTCCCCCCGCCGGGGACCGACCCCACTTCCCCGTCACCATGAGGCTGCTGCGACTCGTGTCCGTCATCGTGCACAAGTACCACTCTGTACTGGTAAGTGTTTGGTTAAAAAATAGTACGACTTTAATAACTGACATAGTTTTTTTTTATATTATAGGGAGCAAATTGGAAACGAGCATAAGGTTCAACTGATGGTAAGTGATCACCGTCGCCCATGAACATCTGCAACACGTGGGCATGGAGATGCGTTGCCGGCCTTCAAGGTTGAAAGAAATTATTAGTATTAGTAGGTAGCACATAGCTATACCAAAGTTTATGTTCAGCTGTACTATCGGGTAGGATGTGGCTCATATGTCCAGGCTAGCAATAAAAATATACCATTTGATAGTTGTACGGTTACTGTACTGTACTGTTTCAACCCATATATGTCCTACTGCAGGGCACGGGCATCCTTTACAACCGAGAGCACGATTGAGAGTGGTTAGGCCATATAGTCCACCACGCTGGCCTAGTGCGGGTTGGCGGACTTTTACATACCATAGAAATTTAAACAAATCGCCGTGCTTTCCTCACGATGTTTTCCTTTACCGTTATAGTGGGTGATTGACTATCAATACGCACATGACTACGAAGTCAGTAGTGTGCCCTGGGATTTGATCCCGCGACCACCGTGAACGTATAGGCAGCCGCGTTTGGTCCGTTACCAACAGGCCACCACGCACTACGGTTGATCAATGAATATTATATTCGAGTTTTAGTCTTGTAGAGTTCTTCGTCTTGTATTTTTTTTTAATCATTATTATGCGGTTTATATTATAAAGACTGTTTCTTTTCAGGTGACAGAATGTGAAATATTCCTCTCGCTGACAATAAAGTTTTTGGATCCCGACAAACCGCTGTGGCAGAGAGCCTTAGCGCTTGAAGTTCTTCACAAAATGACTATACAGCCAAGTAAGTTTCGCTTATCGGGTGTTATTAACCATTTGTATTTACCTATAAATACTGGGTTTTAAATAGGCTTGAAACGATAAAAGTACAAGTATAGATAATAATTCTAAAATGTCGTTATATTCAATCGAATGACACTTGACCGTAAATTCTTACATTTTGCGCAAGTTGTGGTGGAAAGTGGTAGTCATATTCCAGAAATATCCACACAAATCGCAAGCGCGATACGTATATTAAGAGACAAGTTTTTTCTTAACATAACCTGCTGGATTGTATAAAACGCGACAGCTAATTTGATTTTAATTTTTCAACTTTCTTTCCTTTTCAACTTCAATACACCTTCAAATAAAAGTAATTTTTAACAATCTTCGCGAATTTTTCTTCGTCACGAAAGCTATAAAGTATTCGAAAGTCGGGAAGTTAATATGTAACAATTTAACAAAATTCGGTATAAAATCCGTGTGAATTAATTTTATCTCAATGTGTAACATTCGAGTAAATCAAAGAATTAAATAAACCAGTCATTAAGATCCCCTAGGGCCTTATTAATAAACTCGGATGAGCGAAAGATTAACTTTAGTCCACTCCAAGGCTTTAGAATTGACTTGATTATTTTGACTATAATATTGAATAAAGTAACTACAACACGATTGTTGCCTAGCCTCTATGCAATTCCGTGTTTATTAATAAGGTCGTGAATACCTCGCTATTCAAAATAATCGAGACAATTCTAAAGCCTGGGACTAAAGTTAATACTTCGCTCATCCCAGTTTATTAATAGTGCCCCTAGAGTCTAGGTAAATGAAGGCTCCTCAGTATCAGGACTATGTGCAAGTATCACCTCTCCTCAGACCTGCTGAAGGCTTTCTGCGAGTGCTACGACATGAAGCCGCACGCCACCAACATCTTCCAGGACATCGTCAACGCGCTCGGCGCTTACGTGCAGAGCCTCTTTGTCGCCTCCAATGTTAATACCCCGGCTGGTGAGTACCATAGAGCATAGACAAGTACCATAGGACATAGATTATAGACTAGTACCATAGACTTTAATACCCTAGATTTGTCAGCCTCCGTGTCGCAGTTCGTTGGACGCCGTCTGTGAAACGGCGTGTGTGTGTATTTTGATCTCCGCATCAAAATACATGTTTACGTGAACCACAAGGATTTGTTTCGAGTCTGGGTGTTTGCGAGACCGAAAAGTCTCCCGTAGCTCTTGAAACCCACGACCTAAGGCTCGGTTTTAGTGTGCGGTCAGGACTATGTATGTGACTGTTGGGTGTAATTATTTGTTACCACAGATTATAGACTAGCACCATAGAGGAGTCCCGTGCTCAGCTGTAGGCGATTATCTGATACAGTACAGTGTGTTACTACAAAAGTATCGGTAGTGAAGTAAATCTGCGGAAGCAAAACCAACATGCTGCCCGTTATAGAAGTCTGATAATAATTACCACTGTTATAATATTATCGCGATAGTAATTTCGTGGTAATGATAACGCAATCATAAATTATTTAAGATGTTTATCTCCATTTCTATGACGACACAGGAACACGCAGAAATATTTTTCTTTTAGGTTCAGTATGTGTATATTCGTATTCGAAGCTGGAATAATTATGTTCAATGTCGGTGCGATGTGGTAGTTTTGATCCAGCCAATACTTTTTCACACACAATCTCTCTCCCTCCCTACCTGTATCCCTCCCTCTCTGTCTACCCCCCTCTCCCTCCTCTCTCTCACCACGTATCTCTCTTTCTCTCTCTACCTCCCTCCCTCCCTCTCTCTCTTTCTCTCTCTCTCTCTTCAGCCACAGGAAGTCAACTTCTGAATATTACTCGCAGTGTAGATCTTTTGGGGAGGCTTGTGTTCAGTAGTGGTGAATATACTCGTTATACAAACCATCAAATAAAAACAGCAAGGAATCAAAGTAATTTAATCTTCATAAACAATTTCAGCCGGGACATCCTCCTGTCTCCGTCCCACTTCGTAGTCTATATCGGGAGGACCGCTAACCTCCACATCTGATTCATCCCTATAGTACAGATTAAAAAGTGGTTCTCCACTAGGCCTCGGTTCTTCTATTTCATTGTAGTCTCTGTCGTCCTCTGTAGGTAGTAGCGTTATGTTGACACTTTTAATGACTTCACCTTCCCGTCTGCTTTTTTTATCTGGAAAAATATCAGGAGACATACTAGAGAATAGAGGAATAGATTTTTTTCAATAAAAGTCGAGTAAATAAAAAGTTAATAAAGTTGTAAAGAACAGAAGATATGGCTTCGTCTATGCCCCATAATTATCAAAGCTTATGAGATGAGGTTTTAGCTCGACTACCTGTCGGTCAAGTTTCTTTTTAACATCTCTGTTCCATTCTGAACCACCCGAGAGATTTTTCAACAAAAAAGTTTATATTTATATTTAGTATACTCACAAATTTTATTAAATCTGAAAAAATCTCCAAATAAACATGTCCACCAGGATCATCATGCAACTGAAAATAATCTCCCAAGACCCCAGACATAACTATTGCATAAGGATAAATCAAAAACTTGACTTTCATTGTTGAAAATAGGTAGAAAATTAATAATATTAAACGTACCCCTAAACCGCTGTCGTGTGTAGAATATGTCGGTGTAGTTCTCGCTGGCTAGCACCTGCATGTACACGTCCACCAACACGTGACAGCGCCGCATGCACAGCTTGTATGTGCGGAAACGGTTCGTGCGGTGCGACAACGCACAGCCTAGACGCTCACTACAATAAATACACCCAACAGTCACATACATAGACCTGACCCCAAATTACGATTTTTTTTTATATTGCATAGATCCGGCAAACGAGCAAACAGGTCACGTGATGTTAAGTGATCACTGCCGCCCATGAACATCCACAAAGCTGAATCATGGATGTGTTGCCGGCCCAATTGGGAAGGGAGCGGGAAGGAAAAAGGTTGGGAAGAGAACACGGGTATTGGGTATCTGGCAATCTCACTCACCGAACGAAACGCGACAACGGCGTTGTCGCTTCACGTCGATTTCCTGTGAGTCAGTGGTACCGCCCGGAATGAGCCTGCCCATTCATGCTGAGTCACGACAGACAACAGCCTCCGTGACTCTACCACTTCTACAACTGATACTCATAATAATTTCATGCCATATTAAATTAGGGTTTGGGGGAGAGGGAGGTTTAGAAGCGTGGATGGGGAATAAAGTATCTATTTGATTTGCACTGGACTTACAATAAAATTTACTGTAGTTTTTGTCATATACGTATAAAACAGGCAAATATATTATACTCACGTGCAGTTTTGCAAGTGGAAGACAAAAGTCCACACTTGAGTGACAGGCTCCTCACATACTCCGGGTGTGAACCGACGCGTGCATCGAGACCGGTACAGTAAGTCCGGGGTCTCTGATGTGGGGTCTAGGATAGTTGCTGTTGAGGTCAAGGGCGGGTGTTAGTTTCGAAGCTTATTGTAAAGCTAACTAAGGATAAAGGAAGGCCCGCCATCGCACCCGCCACTGCAATTCCTGTAAGACAGGATCGATAACACACATTTTATAAACTGATGGCCGATGGGGCCAAAAATTTCTCGAATGGAGGCCACAAAGCGGAAAGCGCAGCGTGGAATGTCCACCCACTAGGTGGTCAGACGACCTGGTAAAGGTACGTCGCTGGATGCAGGCTGCCTCCAACAGGTCACTGTGAAAATCATTGGGAGAGGTGATGTTCAGCAGTGGACTTCCTTTGGCTGATGGATTGCTTGCTTGGATTGATTTTATAAACACCGAGCACTGATGCCCAGCAAATCTTAAGAATGTTAAACTTTCTCTAAATAATATAAAATTTGAGCAAAATTTTTAACCTATTATGAAATAAGTAAAATGTATAGGATAAGTTGGAAATAAATGGCCATTTTTTTCTTGCTTTCTGTACTGTCGCCGGTGGAAGTAAATAACCATTATGCTCTACCCTCCTGAACAGTCGTCCATCCGCGTCTCAATTATACTCACATTCATTTTTGAACAAATCTTCGGCTTTTACTATCACTAGGAATAAAATAACGCACAAACTGTTCGACATATTGGGACTGACAAACTGCCATTACGTCGTGACCCACTTGATTAGGAACTTGTAGAGGTCCAATTAAAACCTTTTTAAAAGTTACCAAAAATAGTAGAAAATAAAAAATTTTGTAGTCTTTGATATTGTATAAATACGTATATGAGATTTAAGAGTTATGTTTTTCAGGATCATCGGGCATACCACAGCAGTCAGGCTTCTACTGGAAAGGAGTGTGGTTGCCACTATGCGTTACTTTCGAGCCGGGAACGGCGAAGTCTCTTTAGTAAGTTCTACGTATTGATAATGAATTTTACTTTTGTAACTAACTGTATTTAGTAGGATACTCGACTATTTTATCATCAATAACTAATCCTGTGCAAAATGTAAAGAACAGCTGTTTTTTTTTTCACGTTTTCAAGCTTGACCCCTTAGTAAAGGTCGTTCATTATTGTGAGTATAGTATTGCCCTTTCTGCTCAGTATATCGTTTTTGCCTAATTCTGTATATTGATATACGTACAGGTATTCACCACTTTATATTTTTCAGAAGGGTGTTGAAATGTTTATTAACTTTGCAGTATCGAGATGCTGGATCGCACAGAAGCTCCGACAATCCAAGATGGTTACGGAATATCAGTGGCCTATGCATGCCTCATGGAGATCATACGGTCTATAGCCATCTCCGTCGAGGGTCAGGAGTACTTCAGGTAAGCATTATTATTGCAGGAATTCCCTGGATGCAGACTACTTGTCACACTGCGTTTCCATTGAAGCTAAGTCCAGCGGAGGAGAGTAGAGATGTATGGGAATCGAACAATCGTATCTGACATCTATGTCGTCATAAATGTGTTGAATCTATGTGATTGGGCGATTTCTGCACGCCTCCGCCATTCTCGTCTTCACTGAAGAGGAAATGCAGGTCAAAAAGTTGCTGTGGAAATCTTTTGGAGACGCCTGTGTTCAGCTGTACATTTAAAAAGGGAGAATGAAAAAAGAGAGTGTGATTTATTAATGTGTAATTTGAAGGCAGTTGAAAACTAAGTTCATACAAATCAATTACACACACCTTTACTTCCGCAGGCTTCAAGAACTGTACGACGACACGCAAAATGACGTCGATGAAAAGGAGATCAATTCTAACAAAACTACCAATCAGAAAGGTAATGTTAACTCATATGTACGTAGCACGCAATATTATCGCTTTAAATTGAATTTTTTTAAAGGCTTGCGAACATATATAGTATAAAAATTAATATTTTCAACAGAGACGACCAACGACACCGACAAAGAAGTGACGAACAACGGTCACAACGGCGAGGCTGATCAGAACTCTAACGTGGTTCAGAAAATAGAAGACGAAGTCGAGGATAAGGAGATGCAACTGCGTTTGCAGGTAACCGATACATACATAAACTCACGCCTTTTTCCCAGAAGGGGTAGGCAGAGGTGCTAATAAGACACCCACGTTTCGCCTTGTATTTTCCGTCCCATGATGTGATAGGGAGCGAGCCTATCGCCATATCGGGCACGAATTCCTGACTCCGGGCAAATATTGAATAGAAAAATGCAATATCACTTTGCCCGACCCGGGATTCGAACCCGAGACCTCAAGCTTTGCAATCATACCGTAGTAAAACTACGCCGCCGAGGCAGGTAACCGATATTCCTTCTGAAACACCATGCTTGTGAATACGCAAGCTTGTATCCCTGAGAGGGTAGATAGAAATGCTACTAATGTCACCCTGTGGTGATGTAAGATTAAAGCGCGGTTGGGCAAACACCTAGGGTGCTAAAAATGAAAGGGATGGAAATGCTTTTATGTATTCTTTAGTCTGTGGAAATTTATATAGTAGGTACAAATATTTAACGATTTTTAACGGGTCCAAATCGATACATTTATTTTCTAATATGAATAAATAAATCCAATCCAAGCGAGACGCTGCTTCGACAACCATAAAGTTATTCATGGGTCTTCACACGGCTAATTATTGTTATGGGCTATATAAAGAATTAAATAAAGGCCTTTTAAGATAAAATACTCTTACTATAAAACACACGACAAGCCGTATCTAAGACATTTTTTTAAGGTTCTAGAATTATTTGACACACTAAAAATATTGCCAACTTAAAAATAAACAGTATTTGAATAAAGTATTACATTGTAATTTAACACTAATGTACCCAATTTTAGCTCTGAATGTTCTTGAACGGATGCTTAATGTAAGAACGCCATTGACAAAATTGTAAATGGTTTTTGAAGGTGGTTTTGCCTTATATACTGTTAAGATATCAGTATTCTAACTAATAGATATTGTGCATTTTGAACCCATTGTAAAAAAAAATACTTACATAAATGTGGCCCAATATTATGGCAGGATTTTTATTTTCCTGCTCATGCTGTACATGATTTTCTTTCCAGTTGCTAAAGTCTTCCTGGTGTGGCCTCGTGTGGGGTCTGTCAGTGCTGGCTGAAGCGAGCATAGGGGAGCTGGAGAATATACTGCGTGCCATACAGACCCTGGCCAGGGTCAGCGGTAAGGTGAGAAGGAGATTGCACTATTTATTAGTTATAATATTCTGTATTCTACATTTATTGTTGGGTATCTGTATACATAAGTCAAAAAAATGCGATTCAAAAAATATTGTGTCATGTATTTCATTGTTTTTTTTTTATTCATTTACAAGGATGTCAAAACAATTAATTTTGTTATCGATGGATGCGGCTCACGTGTACTACCTAAATAAATAACACGAATAATTGCATACGTGTTGTGTAAACAAATATATATGAGCCACAGTTAACGTGTGATTTACTTGAATCAAATTAAGTTATTTAACATGTATCGCCAAGCACATCGTGATTAAGTCGCAAAATATAGGCTAGTCTTGGCAGAATCCAATTGAGTACTGCGTGCGTTAGTACATGTGCGTGCGTTAGTACGTATGCGTGCGTAAGTACGTGTGCGTGCGTAAGTACGTGTGCGTGCGTATATACGAACGTGAGAGATATTTTGTTTATTTCCATTCATGTTCTACTGATTCTTTAAGAAGCCGGTACGTTTACACAGTTTCTTTGAGCTATATTTGATCCAGCATAATACCTCATTGGTTTGATTACTGAAGTGAGATATCCATGTCTAGGTGGGCGCTAGTGGCGCGCGTGACGCGTGCATGGCGGCGCTGTGTCGCTGCGCGCTCCCGGCGCAGTACTGCGTGCCGGCTCTGGGAGCCCTGGGCGCGCTGCCGTGCCCCTGGCGCCGCGACGCGCCCGCGCCCGACCACGACTACCGCCACCAGGTCGTGTGGGTCGGCACGCCGCTGCCCTCCGCCTCGCTGCCCACTGGTATGTCTATGCCTACATACTGTATCAACACAACACGTCCCACTGCAGGGCACGCACCTCCGACACAATCAGGACTACGATTGAGAGGAGTAAGGCCATATAGACCACCACCACGCTAGCCTAGAATCAGTTGGCAGACTTTACATGCCATAGAAATTCTTATCATATTTTGTATATTTTTACAATATAAACGTTCATGCAGGTCAGCAACAGTCGTTCGTGATGGTGACCTCGCGTCACGTGACGGCGATGAAGGCGCTACTCTGCGCAGCGCAAAGAGACGGCGACACCTTCCAACAGGCCTGGCTGCCCGTGCTCACCACGCTGCAGCATCTTGTAAGACATGTTGCCGCCATATTGTTACTTTATAGTTCCGATTAATGAGCAAATTCCACTATGGTAAGAGATTAGGACCGCCCTTTAACATGAATACCACTTTGCATGTAGATGAGCTACCACCCTTTCGTAATGGCATGGGAGAAAACAAGAAAACTGGACGGAAAGTGGACAGTAGTAGTCAGACTCTGACAATCTCTTTAAATCTTCGGTAAAGGAGGTGTAACATGGCAACAAAACCGCTGCTTATTGTTACCTTGTAAGACAGTCGCACCGACTGAAATCTATAAAAAAAAAAGAATATTTTTTTCTATAATGGACAAATAAGACTTCATTAAAGCAATATAGAATTTCAGCTATGTCACACCGAATAAAACACTACAATAAAACTCTTACTTCACATCGATTAAACCCCCCCTCCCCCTCTCGTATACTACAACATTATCGACTTACACTAAGCCTTCACAAATCACCATTATCATTGTCTGAACCCCCCTCCCCCACCTGTATAACTTATCGACCTGCAACAACACTACCACTCACAACTATCTTTGTTGTCCGCAGGTCTGGATCCTGGGCCTGAAGCCGTCCACGGGCGGCAGCATGAAGGCGAGCCGCGCCAGTGCTGACGCCAACTCAGTGATGAGCACCTCCGCTGTCATGGCCGACTTGCCGGGTTAGTACCTCGAATTACCTTACTTATGTACTTGTTTCGAGTTGGGGTAGTATTAATATCGTTGATCTTATTCAAACCTAGAGATTTTATTTGATATTTTAATAAAAGTATACAACATTTTAAAGAATAATAAAAAGTAGACGTTAAAATATCGATAAATCATAATCATCGAATTCTCCAACTTCGTGATCATACTTTTTCAATCCGAATCACCAGAATCAAGTTTATTTTCATGATTATGAAATGAAGGCAACAGAAAACAATACGGATATGGAATGGAAAATCAATTATGGACTCTAGGTCTTCGTCTTTTTCTTATTCCGGCCTACTAATAACTGTATATTTCAGTGTTTGGTTTATAACATGTTGTTGTGTATATTCACATCGATATAACAGCAGATTCAAACCAACCATGTGATTTTAAAGATGGCGTCTATGTTATGACGTACATTGTATTGCTATTACAATCTGGTTTTTCATAATTAGAGTCATAGCTTTTTGGAGAGGCAGTTTTTCCAAATATTTTTTTCCTGGAAGTCGCTGGATGCAGGCCGGTTCCTACATGTTTTTGTGGAAAGCATTGGAAAAGGCCTATGTTCAATATTTTATAGAATCTATAGGCATAACATCTACAGGGTGACAAAAAAACTCTGTCCCATCGATAATGGTGTTATCAGGCATCATTCATGTGTTCTATTTATAAGATCCGTTTCACATAATATAACAAGAAATATCCTTAATAAATTTAAAATAAGGGAAACTCACATTACACTGCTAACAAACGCGTTCGTAACAAGCAACGTGCGTCGCGACGTGTCAGAATTGTCAGAATGCGTGTTGTTGTCAGAATTTAAAACTTTGCCAGATTTTAGGTTAATATTAATACTATAAAGGGTATTATAGCTAACGATAATTGTGTTATCCTTTAGTATGTATTTTTTTGACTATCAAAAAATAATAGTCAATCACCACGCACTATAACGGTGAAGGAAAACATCGTGAGGAAACCTGCATACCATAGCGATTTGTATAAATTTCTATGGTATATAAAAGTCCGCCAACCCGCATTAGGCCAGCGTGGTGGACTATATGGCCTAACGACTCTCAATCGTACTCTCGATTGTAGAGGAGGCCCGTGCCCTGCAGTGGGTCGTATATGGGCTGATACAAAAACAAAAATATTTTTTTTTTAATACTACAATTGAGATACGCCAACGCGCGTCATAGATCGGACAGTGTTTTTTTGTCACGCTGTATAGTATACACGTTAATGTTTCTAGCTTCTTTCTATCTCTTCTGTTTGGTGGTGCGACGCTCCAGTAATGGCTTACGTGTTGAAAATAACTTTCAGGTCAGCAAGTTCCAGTCGCCGAGTCGCTCGGAGTCATGAGTGGTATATACGTGAATATTTTACAATTTTACCCATTTGGAACTATACTAGTCGTAATGTTTTGTACTGTGCCGGGTAAAATGTATAGTATACTCGATAATGATATCGATGATTCAGAATCTCTCACACCTATATATAAAAATACTATGTTTTGTAATATAATAGCATTTTGAGTGTTAATATTTTCGGAACAGAAGGCAGTAATAATTTAATTTGGCAGAGCTGGACGTAGGATGACTTGACCTTTAAAAAAACGTGATGAAAAAAAAATCGATATCGATATGTGATTGTATTGTCATTGAACAGTTTAATACAGATGTTACATTTTTTTTAGTATTTAATTTTTTTCCATTAAATATAATAGGGTAAATGAAATTCAAACTCTACTATACTATAAATAAAGTTCCAAATGGGTTGTTTTAGTATGGAGCCGAAGCTTGTGTGCCATGACTCGCACCGGGATGGAGCTTGCTGGTCGTGTGTTGTGTTGTTGTCGCACGCGTGACGTCACCGCACCTAGCGCTTTCACTTCAGCCTATAGACTTAGGTTTTGTGTTCCTAGAGCTTTATCGATAAGAACCATCTTTACGGTTTGATGCGTAAAGATGTGCACTTTCACTTTTTTTTTGTTTTTGAGCTATTTTGATAATTCGATATTGATTTTATTTGAATCTGAATCATTTTTGTCTATTTGAATAATTATACCTGTATATAAATTTATTTCAATTTCGGTAGGACATTGTATATTTGAAAATACTTCATCGTCTCGAGGTAATTGTATAGAAATAAATTTAAAATACTTATTCCATAATACATATTGAATTGTTTTACTGGTTTTATAGCATCAACGGCCGCTAGATTTCAATAAATCACCTCCGTCATGATCAATTATCGATAAAATTTGATTTTATCGACATTGCTAGTGTCGTGTTTTCAGCTTAATATATTGGGCATGTTCGTTTTTAAAAAGGGTCTTTTTGTGTGTCTACTCAATATTTAAACTATTCCATTTTTTTGCAGCCCTGTCAGCAATGCTGTCTCGTGTGTTCGAATCATCGAAAAACCTGGATGATGTCGCGTTGCATCATTTAATTGATGCGCTCTGCAAGCTCTCTAATGAGGCCATGGAACTGGCGTATTCTAATAGAGTAAGTTGATAATATTCTTAATAGGTTGGCATAGTAGACCGGTGCCAGATGAAGCGGATCGATATTCTAGACTGCACAAGGGAGTTACTCTCGATACGAAACTCGAATGTTCGACGTTCAACGTCTGAAGTTATAAGTTTGCCACTTCTAAAAATCAACACTATTTTAAATGATACTTATCATTCACTCTGAACTAAGTCTATGGTTACGACGTACGATAGAGAATTCGAACCTTTAACTTGGCACATTAATACAGTTTTACGTACGCAGTCCGACCATTCGAGTATCGTTTCGGATTATAGAGTGACCCCCCAGCACATATCATGATGTACACTGCGATGTCACGACAACATTGTGTTTTACCAAGGCTATACTTAATTTTGATTAGGTTTTCAATGTTTTTTTGAATTACAAAGTGACAGCAGCGATGCCAGCCAAATAGAGAATTAATTGGTCAAAAGTAATATGTCATATAGCTGTTAGCTACAATTATGCTGACCTAAATCACTGTGATGGGTTTAAAACCTTGTTGACGTTTATCGATAAATTAGTTAAGTACTTTTTTTTTTTTTTCAGGAGCCATCACTATTCGCTGTAGCGAAACTGCTTGAAACAGGACTCGCTAATATGCACCGGATAGAAGTTATGTGGAGACCGATAACGAATCATTTACTAGAGGTAAGTGCTTCAAAGAATTTGTATCAAGGATACTAGGTGACAAGGATTTCAATTATTTAAATAAGTTAGTTTTATAGTACATACGTTTTGAATTAGCCGTTAATGTAGGAAATATATGTGGAATCGGCTTAAAAGGCTGGTATCGAAATTAACCATCGTTTTTTAAAACAAATATAGTACTTTTTATTGCAGTATTTAGCGAATTTACACTAACTAAAAGGTACAAACCTATATGGCCTAACCTTTCTCAATTATAACCTCGATTGTAGAGTAGGCCCGTGCCCTGCAGTAGGACGTATATAGGCTGATACATACAAAAGGTACGAAAGATTTTTTTCACAGCTTAGGTAACATCCTAAATATTTGTTGTAGCTCTGGTACTCTTTGGATGGATATTAAAATTGACTTGTATTCCCCAGGTGTGCCAACATCCCCACATCAGGATGCGGGAGTGGGGCGTGGAGGCGATCACGTACTTGGTGCAGGCGGCCTTCCAGTACCACCACAACAATCCGGTGCACGTCACTGATGTAATGTTTCTCATATTTTTTATCATGTTATTTAACAGTTGTTCCAAATATCTTATCTCTTTGAAATGAAATGAAAATAATTTATTGAATCTGTACAAAATGTTCAACATAATTTAGATTGTCATTTTTTTTATTCTACCACCCAGTTTAGAAACCGGTTTTCACTAGAGAAGGTTTCATTTTCTTAAAAATATCTCTGTTTGTCTTCTTCTTAATTATAATAAATGCAAAAGTTTGTTAATGTCACTTACACGAGATACTAAGATGTCTCGATAAAGGTCACGGAAAGCTATGAAGCGTAATATTTTTTTAAACAAGCATTTATGAAAAGGTTGTCAAGCAGGTGAAGTTGCTACATTCAGTAGTTGATTTCCTGTTGCTAAAGATGATGAGGGTGATTATAATTTGTAGCGTATTAAAAGTCGTCTCTAATAGGCAATTGTGAGATGGGTGTTTTGCCGCGGAACTGCTATGTTCAGAACGATCTGCGGCTAAAGATGATGACGATGATAGGGTAGTGAAGGGGTGTTTTGTGTGCAGGCGCGGTCTCGACTGGTGGTGGAGCCGCTAGCGGAGCTATGTTCAGTGCGGCAGTGCGACGTGCGAGCGAGACAGCTGGAGTGTGCGGCGCGCCTGCTGCACTCGCGCGGGGACCAGCTCGGCGCCGCCTGGCCGCTCATGATGGACATCATCTCCGCCATCTCGCCGCACCACAGGTACTGGACTACACACTGGGACATAACCGCCCATTGCTAAACCCGTGACTCCTATAAGATCAAGTGTTCTATTGAAAAAGTTTAGTCCACCTGACGCGGCACTTTTGGAATTTTCACACATTTCCATAGAAAGTTTGTAATCTCTATTATATAAAGGTTCTTTTAGGATGTCTTCCTGCACCATTTACTTAAGTGCACGGTAATTGACTATACTTGACGCCGAAAAGTCTAAGGTGTGACCTAGGTACCGTGACCACCTTGTCGATAGTCGCGTCTAGTCCGTTACTAACAAGTCATTGCACTCTTTTTGTGCTATAACTATTTGACCGATTCCTATAATACGAGCAAGACTCAGTTTAGGAATAGGAGTATCTTGTATTTAATGGCTTTGTATAAGATTTTTTTTTCTCGTAGACTCTAATATATGTTCAGGTTGCGTTTACTATTGTACGCTTTTTTGTAAACAAAAACATATGAAATATGATTATACATACATACATAAACACACGCCTTTTTCCCAGAAGGGGTAGGCAGAGGTGGTACTAGAACACCCACGTTTCGCCTTGTATACTCCGTCCCACGGTGTGATAGGGGGCGAGCCTGTCGCCACATCGGGCACAAATTCCTGACTGGGCTGATAATGAATAGACAAATCCAATATCACTTAGCCCAACCCGGGATTCGAACCCGAGACCTCAGTTTTGCAATGGTACCGTAGTACCACTACTATGTGTCCCCGCAGCGAGCAGCTGATCCGCTCGGCGTTCCAGTGCGCGCAGGTGGTGGCGGGCGACCTGCTGGGCTGCGCGGGGCCGCGCTGCCTGCGCCGCGTGCTCAACGCCGCCGCCGCCTTCGCGCTGCAGACCAAGGAGCTCAACATCAGCCTCACCGCCGTCGGACTCATGGTACACGCGCCACGGCACACGCTCTTACCATATACTGACCAGCTGCTCGTCCATTACACCTTCACCTTCAATGGCTTTTTTATAGCAAATGTCCGGCAAACGAGCAAACAGGTCATTTGATGGTAAGTAATCACTGCACATGAACATTCACAACGCTGGATCATAGATGTGTTGTCGGCGTACTTAATTGGAAGGAGAGCGGGGAGGAAAAAGGATAGGAAGAGGAGAGAGTATCACCTTCCTACAACTATTTTCTGTAGCCAATAATGATACCAATGAGCCAGAAACGTGCATAATGTAGAATATTGGATTGAAAGTGACACGTGTATGGACGTAACGAACTGTCACTGTTTATCTTTCACTCATTGAAGCTTGTATCCTCTTCATTTTTAGGCTGCGTTCTATTTTCCAATACTTATGTCCATCCCAAAGTTGTCTGTTAGAAATCGCCTAAAACGATAAGACCGCCATCTGTGTTTTTCTATGAAAATTGTAATATCTCTTAAGTTCTTATTTCCTTTATTTGTGCAGTAATGCATTAATAAAATAAACTGTCATTCTTTGTATTAAAAACCTCTGGTATTTACCCCAAAATGTTATACACACAGTGGAACATATCGGACTACCTGTACCACAACCGGGACAAGCTGGTGGTGGCGCTGGCCAACGACGCGGCCGTGTGTCCCGAGGTGCCCAACCACGCCGACCTGCCGCCGCTCGACAAACTGTGGATGTGCCTGTATATTCGACTCAGTGAGTACACACCACACTTTATTGTTAATCATTTCTGTGTAGTTAGGTAATGTTAGGCTAAACGCATCATAAAATATCAGAGAATAGTCTACTTGGTTAGCAGTTTTATAAAGTGATTTTATATTGTCCAATTTAGTTTTTAGAATAAAAGCAAATTCGTGAATGACTGAGTGATAGGATCAGTGAATGAAGACATTTATGAGAACGAGTGAGTGAATGTTTTTAAATGAACAAGTAAGAGAGCTATAGATTAAATAAATTAGAGAATGAATGATGAATCAAGAAATCACAGTGAGTGAAGGCGTATCTGAATACATATTTTTGTAAGTGGTAGAACCACGCTGTTGTCAGTCATGACTCTGCATGAATAGGCAGGCTCATCTGGGGCGGTACCACTGTCTCACAAAAAACCGACGTGAAGCGACAGCTTTGCTGTCAGTGAGTGAGAATGCCGGATGCTTAATATCCCTTTCCTCTTCCCATCCTTTTTCCTCTCCGCTCCCCTCCCAACTGGGTCGGCAACAAATCCGTGATCCAGAGATGTGGATGTTCATGGGCGAAAGTAATAACTTACCGTCAGGTGTCCTGTTTGCTCGTTTGCCGGACCTATATAATAAAAAAAACATATAAGGATACCGGAGTGGTTCGCAGGCGAGTTGTGCACGGAGCCGCGCGCGCCCGTGCGCCGCGCCGCCAGCCAGACGCTGTTCAGCTGCATCAGCGCGCACGGCACGCTGCTCAGCAAGCCCGCCTGGAGGGCGCTGCTGGCCGTACTCTTCCCCATGCTGGACCAGGTGCGTAGCCTATCTATATATCTATACCGATACAGGTGATATTGACATATGGTATTTCTTTTTTTTTTAAATCGCTACGGTATGTAGGTTTCCTCACAATGTTTTCCTTCACCGTTTCTACGGTATGTAAGTCCGCAAACCCGCACTAGGCCAGCGTGGTGGACTATATGGCCTAACCACTCTCAATCGTACTCTCGATTGTAGAGGAGGCCCGTGCCCTGCAGTGAGACGTATATGGGCTGATACAATACAATAAAACAATAATTTCATTTTTTAATTTAAACCACATGTTCTTAGCCACCCTGTGTAACATTGTACCAAGTTTGGAAGAAAACAGCCTAGTAGTTTACTCACAAATCGGGATTTTAGTTTTCAAGGCCTTTGATCAACCCGTATAGGAACGATTCTTTTTACGGTTCAGGTAGGTTCCCGAACCGAACTGAAGTTCGGCTACGCGGTGAAAATGCTCGTATCTATACGGGGTGGCCAAAAATAGTGAAAACTAAAATCAATATTTTTGACAAAAATATCATCTCCAATTTTTTTCAAATTTTATGAAATGTCTGGGGTGTTCATCAAACCCGGGGTAATGAGAAACATGTGGATTAAATTTAGTAACATGTGTCAATATCACACTGTATATGAAAAACAAAAAATATATATAAATCACAAAATGATATGCAGTATAATATCAATGACAAAAAACCATTTTTTTTTTAATTTTATTATATAAGTTTTGATTGCGATAAAGATATAATTACTTGAGACTAGACTATCAATAATTGAGTCTCATTATATCTTGTATATTTAGCTAGCGTTACCATTTTCATCGGTGACAGGATGTCCATAGCTGAACACAGTACTCCTGAAAATGTACACAGCATAATATATGTTTTAGAGATTGAAAATTATCGATAATATATGTTTATCAAATATTTTAGGTCCAAAAGCAGTCGAACATAGCGAGCTCAGAGAAGGTGGACACAGGAGAACACATCCTCATACACCACACCAGGAACACCGCGCAGAAGCAGTGGGCGGAGACGCAGGTAAATGATTTTATATTATAAACCTTATTTAAAGCTACATAGGATATACATTTAGTAGTCTTTGGAGAGATAGAAAGCCTATACTCTATACAATGCACGACATTAGCATTATTATTATTATAGCCCCAAACTGAGCTTAATGATGTATTTTCTTATTGTGATATAGATATGGTTTTATGTGTGAGTGCGTGTGCGTGCGTACGTGCGTGTGTGAGTGCGTGCGTGCGTGCGTGAGTGCGTACTTGCGTGCGTATGCGTGCAAATATATACTTTAACAGTGCCACTGTTTGTGCAGGTGTTAACACTATCAGGAGTGTCTCGTGTGTTCCACTCGAGGTTCCAGCTGCTGACCACGGTGGGTGACTTCAACAGGTCGTGGACAGCTTTACTGGACTATATTACGGATTTCGCGCTTCAGAGGAGTCATGAGGTAACCTTTTCTTTTATGAAATTCTGTCGTTGATGATTGATAACATTGAAATTGATATATTATTGTCTTTATTAGCGTCAACAGCCTAAACTACTGTATATTGCCTTGCCCAGTTGAATGAAAGGCGAAGAGCATCTGGAAAGAATTACTATTGTTGGCACCACCTTGACAGACTAGATTAAGGACTCAATTGCCACCAGGTTCCACAAACTAGTAGAAGAAGTGATGAACCGTACTCGTTGGAGACTAATAATCCACACTAAATGCAGTACATTCAACGATGACCGCGATCCTCAGTCATGAGGGACCGACTGCAGAGAGTTGAAGGTCATTGTGGTCAGCGCACTATATCCTGTCGTGCTTTGGCTATTCTATAAGCCGTTTGATTCCCTCACAGAACCACGCCATTGGTTTGACGTTAGACGTCACCGTCCCTTCTGCCTTACCAATGATGTTTAATACTAGCTTTAAGTTTGTTATGTATTGTATCAGACCATATACGACCCACTGCAGGGCACGGGCCTCCTCTACAATCGAGAGTACGATTGAGAGTGGTTAGGCCATATAGTCCACCACGCTGGCCTAGTGCGGGTTGGCGGACTTTCACATACCATAGAAATTTATACAAATCGCTATGGTATGCAAGTTTCCTCACGATGTTTTCCTTCACCGTTATAGTGCGTGGTGATTGACTATCAATACACACATGACTCCGAAAAGTCAGAGGTGTGCCCTGGGATTTGAACCCGCGACCACCGTAAACATGTATGCAGCCGCGTCTGGTCCGTTACCAACAGGCCATCACGCATGTGTGCTTTAAGCTTACTTTAATCTATTTATATGTGTTGGCAGGTCTCGGTAGGCGCCCTGAAGTCGTTCCAGGAGGTGGTGAGCGCGGCGGGTCGCTGGGCGGAGAGCGCGGGCGCCGACACGGCTCCGCTGCAGCGCCGCGTGTGGGCCGCCGCCTGGGCCGCCTGGGTCAACGTGGCCGCGCACCCCGCCATAGCACCACCTGCACACAGTGCGTACACTCTCATACGCTCTCTCTCTAACACCACCTAGTGTCATAAGGAAATAGTGGCCGCAGAATGTAGCTGGGCGGAGAGAGCGATTGATCCAACCAATCTAGATAAGTTAAATGTGGGCGTGTCCATGAATCTTTAACCTGATTGGTCTATTCATTGGACAGAGCGTTTCCTTACAGCCACTGCATAGGATGACTATTGCGTTCACTCTAATTACTTATCTGAACGGATACAAATACATTTTATTTTACTGGGCAAAGGCCATAAAAACACTACGCTGAATAACAACACATTAGTACCAATAAAATAAAGCCACATTGGCCTTACTATTTAATACTACAATGTTTGTATGCCCCACAGCACCGGAGGACGGCAAACCAGTGGAGGTGTACGCGCCCTCCCTCAACTTCCTCACGACGCTGGTGCAGATCTTCCCGCTCATCTTCCACTACATACGCTCCACGTGAGTTAATCCTTACTATATTTTTATTACTACCTTCATAGTCTAGCATGAGTCTTCCTTCCATTGTGGGATATAAGCCAATTTTAAGACATGGTATGTCAATAAAGAAAGAATTGACATAAATTAAACAGGGTTGTATACAGAGCGCACCAGGTTTCGCTAACTTGGACATAATATACGCCCATAAAAGCGGTGCACAATCAACGCGCTAAACAAGTGGCTATAAGAAGGTGTCTCACCTCAGCTACATGTCATTTTAGCAATTGTTACAATTGAGGAGATCGTGCGGCCTTCACTTGACACGATTTCATTTTGTTTTATTAAACACTACCGCGATCAAAAAATATATACCAAAATCATGGGCTACTGTACTATTTTATCCCACTAAAATTTCAAATTTTTGATTCAATTCTTTTTAAGTCAAATCAAATCTCAATACAGTAGACTCAGGTAATCTGGTCCTTGTTTAATCCGCCGCCCCCTGTAATCGGACATGCCTAAAACCCATAACGCTACTCAAAACGATGCATTTTATTTTGCCGTTATTTATATTTCAGATAAAATCTTACAACTTTGATATGTATGTAGTTTGTCCGATTACAAGGTGCTCTGTTTATAAATTGTGTAGAGAGGGTCTGGTTTGTCGGAACCCTGGTCTAGTAGTAGGTTACCTAGCACTGAGATGAGTTTGGGTGTATTGATTCCACATTGTATAGAAATGAATCTCCGCAGGTTCACCGCGGCGGATGTGGAGAAGCTGGGCGCGTGCCTGGTGCAGGTGTGCAGCGTGGAGCCCTCGGCCGCGGCCAGCGCGCTGGACGGACTGGCCAGCGCCGCGCCCGTCAGCGTGCACGCGCTGCACTGCCTCGACATCGTGCAGAAGGTGAGGGCCACGCCTCCTATATACTTTTGGATCTACTTTACAAGCCAAAATCTGGCTCGAAGGACCACTTTCGTAGATTAGCTTTGAGTAAGTTGATGCGTGGGTTGATTTATTTTATCGATGTTTTTGATGATATGTCCTAAGCTAGAAATAATTGGAATATGTGGTGAGAGTAATTTGACAATTTTCAGCAACACTTCTTTTGTACTTAAAAAACTATGATTTCTTTAAGAAGGTGGATATATGTTTAATCTGTTTTAGTGTAAATGGCGTCGTAGTTATATTTAGAAGTGACCGTAACTCATGTTCGGTATACAGTGAGTCGCGTGTGTTGAAGGCTGCCATGTGTTGCGCAGGAGGCGTGGAGCCGGCACGAGCTGGTGCGCGCCACGTTCTCGGCGCTGGGCGCGCTGGCGGGCGCGCTGGGCGGCGGCGGCGCCACGCGCTGCCTGCGCGCCGCCACCGCGCTGTACCGCGCCGCGCCCGCGCCCGCCGCGCCCGCGCTGCCGCTGCTCATGCAGGTACGCACGCCGCTGCAGGCCATGCCGATGCTCTCAGAACTCAGCCACACTCAACCACACAGGGCTAGTGCCGTTAGCGGACTTTATACCTATACCATAGAAATTCTTATAGTTCGCTATGGTGTGCACGTTTCTCGCAATATTTTCCTTCACCTTTCCACACACACACTCACAAACATACTAATATTTGATTTAATTTCTAAGTTACTCTAATGCTTATATGCCAAAAAGGCAGATCATAGGGCGCTACAAAATGTAACCACTTTACCAACTATGTAATCTATATATGACTGCCTCGGTGGCGTAGTGGTATTACGGTATGATTGCAAAGCTGAGATCTCGGGTTCGAATCCAAGGTCGGGCAAAGTGATATTGGATTTTTCTATTCATTATCAGCCCGGAGTCAGGAATTTGTGCCCGATATGGCGATAGGCTCGCCCCCTATCACATCGTGGGACGGAATATACAAGGCGAAACGTGGGTGTTCTGGTAGCACCTCTGCCTACCCCTTATGGGGAAAAGGCATGTGTTTATATATGTATGTATTTATGTAATCTATGTGTCACAAGCAAATAAAGATTTGATTTTTTGACAGCCTCCGTGGCGCAGTGGGTTGAATGCCGGCTGTGAAACGTGCGACCGCGGGTTCGAACCCCGCACCGAGACAAATATTTGTGTGAACCACAAGTATTTGTTTTGGGTAAGGTGTTTGTGAGGCCAAAAAGTCTCTCGTAATTCCTAATACCCACGACACAAGACTCGATCTTAGTCTGTGGAGTCAGGACTATGTATGTGACTGTTGGGTGTGTTTATTTATTTATTTGATTTTGTTATTACCCACACATACATACTCAGAGAATCCCTATTCATCAGTTATTATTTGCGTTAACTCAACCTCTATTTAAAATATAACAAAATATGTCTCTTATGCAGGCATTACACTCGTCAGTACAGAAGTGTGGCCAGGACAAACGGAGACGCACGTCGGAACAAGTTGAAGAGGCTGCGCAGATCTCATCGCTATTATTACAGGTAAATATCTATATACATATAATAAATTTGTAACCGATCGATGTCTGTACATGAAAGATAAGTGAGAAAAACTAATATGGGAGTCTGTATTAACGTAAGAGGACCCAAAACAATGTTTATTTTTATTTTTTGTCTGTTTGTCTGAGCAGTTGTGAGCGATGAACTCAAAAACGGCTTAACGGATTTCGATGAAATTTAGTATGGTAGTGGACAGCCTGGAATAACACTTCCGATACTTTTAATCTCGAATAATGTGTTCATGTCCGATGAGAAAGGAATTCCAATATATTTCTTACTTTTTTTATATTCAAAATGGGATGGGTGTGGATTACATGCCTTAAGTGAGAATAAGACGAGGCACGGCGGGATATTACGGGACAGGAGGAGAAATTACAATTTCAAATAAAGTTAATTACGCAGACGAAGTTTGCGGGTAGAAGCTACTATAGAATATACAAGTTTATTTTAATTTCAATGCCCTTATCCTTCTTACTAGGGATTGGCCCTACTTCAATTTTCAGCCAGGCTGCCGAATGATTTGCATTTCAATTTTACTTTCTTCATAGGCTTCAAATGCATTGACACCTACTGACTGTGTTGTTATTTAGTGTTGTGTTACCACTATTTGTAAATTTCTAGGTGCTAGGGACGTGCTTGCCCCTAGCGAGGGAGAATCCGGAGGAGTACAAAGAGTTTTGGGAGATGCTGCCCAAAGTACTAGAGACGTTCCTATTTGAACCACCGTAAGTATCTATATCTTTAGATATATGTATATATGTACAATGTACATTAATTATGCTTGTATTTTAAACAACAGTGTCGACAGGTTTTCTTATGAAGTTAACATTAAACTAGATTTGTTCAAGAATACATGTTTGGCATATACGGAACTATGCGTTCTGTAATTTTTTTATTATTTCTAACAAACCTTTGTTTTCGAATTTGGTCACTTTAATATCGAGTCAACAAAATGTTATACCAGCAACAAACTGTTGGTATATCTTCTTTGAAAATGTTCACCTATAAATGACTAATTAGATAATATTGAATGTTGGTTGAATATTGTGTGCATGTGTAGTGCGGGCGGCGGCGGCAGTGCGCGCGCGCTGGTGGTGGCGGTGCGCGAGCTGGCGCTGGGCGCGCGGCCGCGGGCGCCGGCGCCGCTGCTGCGCCGCCTGCTGGCACTCGTGCGCGCCGGCTCGCTGCACGCGCACGCACTGCCCGCACGTACGTACGCACACATTACACGTAGCACTCATACACACGCACATATACCCATACACACGCACATATACCCATACACACACTCCTCTACATCTCTTTTTGACAGTCTCCGTGGCACAGCTGGGTAGAATAAAAATATATTTAGGAATGTTATAAAATAATTAATAAAAATATACATGACGAAATATTTTAATGTCTTATTTCATTTTGAATATCTAAGGGTAAATAACAGCCTGCGTGGCGCAGTTGGTTAGAGGCCGCGGGTTCGATCCCCGCACCGAGACAAATTTCTGTGTGAACCACAAGTATTTGTTTCGGGTCTTGGTGTTTGCGAGACCGAAAAGTCTCTCGTGGTTTCTGATATCCACGACACAAGACTCGATCTTAGTGTGGGGTCAGGACTATGTACGTGACTGTTGGGTTTATTTATTTATTTTCTACAGGACATATTTCATTACGGCTCTCTTTACCCCGTCCTAAGTGTAGGCGACGGGAAAATATAACTGTGTTATCGAATTCCCTATGCATCGCGCTGTGACCCATACTTGCATCTCAATTTCTTAATGCTACAATGAAATTGATAATTACTATCTCGAAAATTTACTTTACATTCTCAGCCATGTTTCAGAATTATTTGTAATATCTCAAAATATTATTTTGTATAGAAAATGACCAAGAACTGAAGGAAAGAGAAGAGTTCGCGAGGACCTGCTTCGAGACCTTGTTACAGTTCTCGATGCTAGAAGACGTGGACTCACTCACAGGAGTCGAAGGTATGACCGCACGATCAGTAGGGTAATTCACGTAATTAAATAAGTTCAGTGCAGTTGCAGTTAAGTTTCGATCAAAACAGACCTTTTCGTATTCTCGTAATTTTGACAACCGCTGTCAGATACGGTCGCGTCAAGTCCGCGACACGCGAGCGGCTTATCGTATTCTACTGCTGCGTGTTTTATGTGCGTAATTCAGATCGCAACTTGATCGGTATTCACATACAATTATAAATTAAAATATGAACTTTGTAAATTAATCTTGTCGTTATTGGTTGTAGAAATTTATTTATTTCTGTTACCAATTTTGATCTGTCAATACATATTTTTCTTTTATAACAAAAATAACTACAGCGACTTACATGAAATACGGAGTAATTTATCGAAATGTGCACAAGGCTTTTTGACCAAGATAATTCATATATTTTTATTCCGACATTTTTATAATAGTGATTATCTATCGGAGAGTAATTTAGATATCTTTTGTTGTTGCCCCGATAATGTCGGCCTTTTTAATCTACATTCGTATTGAATATGCCAATTTCCAGATGACGCTGATCCCCTGGCGATAGTGGCGTTGCTGGACAGGTTCCAGGAGGTGATCAGCAGGTACACGCAGGACGAGGACAACCCGGAACCACTGCCCAGGTGACTAAACCTATGCCTTTAACCTAATCTTTGCCGGGTAAGGTATGTGCGGGGGGTATGCAAATTTGTTTTGATTTTTTAATATTAAATTGGCTTTAAATATATATCAATTCATTTACTTTTATGGATACATGGTGATATTGACATAATTATGGTATTTAATGTAAACCACATATTCCTAGCCACTCCAGGTAACATTGTACCAAGTTTAAAAAAAACTGCTTGGTATTTTTGTCAAAAGTCGCGATTTTAGTTTCCAAGACCTTTGATCAACCCGTATAGATAAGATTCTTTTTATGGTTTAGGTAAGTTCCCGAACCGAACTGAAGTTCAGCTTTTTTTTCTATATAGCGTGGCCAAAAATCATTAAAACTAAACTTACGGTTTTTGACAAAAAATGATCTCGGAGTTATTTCAATCTTTGTATAATGTCACCTGGGGTGACGAGAAACGTGTGGGTTAAATTAAGTAACATAATATGTGAATATCACCCTGTATACATGTATAATATTAAGATAAAATGTTGTAGAAATAGAAGCTGAAATTGTTGATTGTGTTTATTTTTTATAATTGACAAAATTTCTTGTCATTAGGCATCAAGTGTCGGAGATATCGTTCGTGCTGAAGGCGATAGCGACGCTCACGGAGTCCATGAAGAAAGCGCCTCCCGGTAAAGTGGACTCCGCTGCCTGGCAGAAGTTAATAGGTCAGTTCTTCTATAATTTTAATACCAGCATTACCTAAAGATCGTGTCCATATATGGTTCTAAAATGCGTTACTTAACACTTTTATTACTACAATATTATATCTCTTTAGCCAAAATTATTGCATTATTCCTTTAATGAAATTCTCCGGAAATATTTTTTTCAAAATACAAAGAATATTACGTCATTAAAGCGTGATAATTAATCAATAATAATAAAACATCAAACACACTCGTTTTTAAGACAGGGGAAGTGAAACCCCCAAGTTTAATTGTACTCGATTCCTTTTAGTCGCTTATTACTGTATATATTGTACTATTTGTATGTACTTTGACATGTGGGCAGCTGGGGCCGGGCAGAACTTGGGTATTAGGATAAGACTACAGGGTTGCAGGTCCAGCTTTTCGGTTTTTGCCCCAAAGCAATTTCACTTAGGGCGCTTTAGTAATATCTCTTTAGGACGTCCATAGTGTGAAGTGCTGTGCTGTGCTTGTGCTGCAGTAACGTGTGTGTGCGCAGGGCTGTACCCGTGGGTGGTGTCGCTGGCGGCGCACGCGCGCGCGGGCTGGGCGGCGGGCGCGGCGGTGCGCGAGGCGCTGCTGCAGTTCGGCTCGCTGCTGGCCGCGCCCACATAGCGCCGCGTGCTCTACACCATACACATATAGAGCACGAGACTCTAGCGCGGTCAGTACACGCACAGACAACATACGCGCACGCACACGAGCACGCTAATGCATGCGTGCACGCACTCGCACGCACGTACGCTCGTAGGTGTACATACGATAAACATTTTTAATGAGAATCCTATTCACCATGTTAATTGTGCTATGTTCAAATATGATATTTAGACCTCCATATCAATTTTGCTAACCTCAAAAAAAACGTCTAAAACCTATAAAATGTGTTGGAAACATATTTATATGAACCAAAATTATTTATATTATTTTAATACTTGTAAGCCACCCAAATAAAATAACAATACTTGAATATGTTTTTTTTCATAAGGAGTTACTGTTGAAAAGACTGATATAGTTTGGTAACAAAATTAAATATTTTAAATTACTTTTTGCAGTGACGTGAAGCGGCCCGTTCGCACGTCACGAGCGCGTGTGCGTCAAGCAACGATAGAAGAATCACAGTCAAATAGTTATAGCATACATTGGACTTCCGTATAGTGGTTTAAATCATAGTTACGCTGAACGCATTAGCCATACGGGTTCGTTCACACGCGGCGGAGACTTCGCTGTTAATATTGTGACAGTGCTATATTTTAATATGTAATTATTTTCGAAGGACTGTTTTTGTATTCGGGAAAAAATTAATGTGTTATTATTATTTTTGCTGTTGCTAAAAAGTTGTGCGAACAAAAAACTTTGTGCGATTTAAGAACCGCCATAGTGAATCATGAAGCGTCACATTCTCGGATTAATCAGTATTCTAATCTTACAGTACTGCGTTTGCCATCAGGGTCAATGCAATGCAATTGCACTGCCAATAATAGTCTTATGCCCTTATTCATAGAGTTTTAGTTATTGAATGGTTTTGTCTTCTTTACTCAAACTGAATTCTCCAGCCGTTAGAAAGGGACAAAACATTCGATAACTAAAATAGGTCTTAAATCTGTCGATGAATAAGGCCGTTAAAGAATAACTAAAATATCTACGGCTGGTTCTTTTAACTTGCTATACAATTACCAGCAAAATGTTTTGATTTGCTGATTTTGAGTTTTCCGACTTCTAGATAATAGTTTTAGTATGTACATAGCGTTTTATCCTGTTACTCAATAGTCTGCGTGGATTTTGTAAAATAATGTTTGTTGCTTACCCACAGGTCACGTCCACGTCGCGTGTGAACGAACCTCCACAGTGTATAGATATATATTCCATTCCTTATGTTTCTCGTGTGGATATGTTCTGTATATAAAGATGTAGTTTTATTTTATGTACGTGTTGTAATCCGAAAGCTGCTGAATTTCGGCTCGTCGTTTTCAGCCAATTTCGGCTTCCATTCGACATAAATCTACGTTGTTTGTAATAGTTTGTATTTTTATAAAGATAATAACAATTGGATATATTGGAGTTATTGCGTAGTCAGGCCGATGTTGGCTGAAAACGTTCGGACATAGCACGAAGCACTGTTATCGAGTTAATTTATTAAAACGCTAGATGTTTGTAGAGTTAGACATGTATGTATGAGATACAGCTCTGCGAGCAACAGATCCAGAGGAGACGCGCAGGGTATGATCTGAAATTGTGATTTCGGATTTCTATTGTACTCTTCAACTGTTACTTTATAACTGGTGCGGATCTACCCATACTTGAACAATATTGACGGCTTTATTCATAGACAGTTTTAAAACCTATTTTAGTAATCGAATGTTTTGTCTTCTTCGCTCAAGTTGAATTTAAAAGTCGTTGGAAAGGGACAAAACATTTGATAATTAAAATATGTTTTAAAACTGTCTGTGAATAAGGCTGATTTCGTCGCTATTTCACAGACTAAAAATCCAATTAAAATGTGTAAATTATTCAAGAGTATTACATTGACTGAATATCCAAGTAAATAAAGTGTGTTGTCTTAAAATAATTACATACTTGACAAATCTAATTGAATGTGTTTGAATGTCTTAACAACAGATTATGAAATGTTTATTGTGTGTTTAAATTAAGGGCCTTATTCATAGACATTTTATAAACCTATTTTAATTATCGAACGTTTTGTCTTCTCTCAAACTGAATTCAAAAGTCGTTCGAAAGGGACAAAACATTCGTTAACCAAAATAGGTTATAAAACTGTCTATGAATAAGGTCGTAAGTGTTTTGTAGTATAGATAACCTCCAAGACGTGGTATCTTGGATCCGCGCTGGTCTGATGAGAATCCTTAACTCTTACTCTTGGATCTCGCTTCGATTAATTTTCCAGGCTTTCGCCTTGCAATGTGGTTGTCTGTTAATTACGTCTTTTGACAAATTACTACGCACATAATTAAATTTGATAATTAAACAATTGAATTAAAGTATATTTAGAAATGTTATAAAATAATTATTAAAAATATACATGACGAAATATTTTAATGTCTTATTTCATTTTGAATATCTAAGGGTGAATAAGGGTAAGGACAGCCTGCGCGGCGCAGTTAGTTAGACGCCGGCTGTGAAACGAGAGACCGCGGTATCGATATCCGCACCGAGACAAATGTTTGTGTGAACCACAAGTATTTGTTTCGGGTCTGGGTGTTTGTGAGACCGCAAAGTCTCTCGTAGTTTCTGATACCCACGACACAAGACTTAATTGATATTAATGTGGGGTCAAGACTATGTATGTGTTGGGTGTATTTATTTATAATTGTTTTTTGCAGTCATCAAAAGTTTTTGCTTATTTTTTTTTAAAGTAAGTATTTGCCAAATGTTATATAATACAATGCAGTATTTCTTTTGTTTTGAAAGACTTGTTCCTATTATTTCGATGTTGTTCCTTAAAAACATGACATAAAGCGAAAACGTTTGTAAAATAAAATACAGATATTTTGTAGGAGTGAACTGTAATTAACTGTTAATTCTGTATAACTTTGGAGACGTAATTAATGGACAGTCGCAAACACTAGATTTTGGATTTCTGCATCGTAAAATATCGTGTGGACAATAACATTAAACTGATTTGACATCATTGTGTCTGCTGTATAGAAGTGTCTCGTTAATAGAATGTTTCTGGTTTGCTATTTAATCCTGACATAGAGAATTGACTGAGCCCGTTCAGTTATAATGTGTATGAACGGGAAAGTGGAGGACAACGCATTGGTCAGTATATCTTTATAGAATTATTCAACCTTTGTGGTGCCTTGGTTAAGAAGCCAGAAATCAAGCATTGAGACAGGTTTGGCAGAGTAAAAAAAAAATTAGGGTCTGGGTGTTGAGACTGAAGTGTTGTAGTTTCTGATACCCTCGACAAAACACTTGTATGTACTGAATTTTTTGAGGATATATTTCAGTCCACTGCTGAACATAGGCCTCTCCCAATCCTGTGTTCAGCAGTGGACTTCCTTTGGTTGATGGATTGGATTGGATATTTCAGTAAGTTCTCTATGTCAGGTCTAATAATAATATGTAAAACTATTTGTAAATGTTTGCTGAATTAGATTCTGTCGATATTTTGTATTGTATGTCCACAAAGTGTTTCAACTTTCCAACTGGCATGCTTTTTGATTCGTTTATGAAGAAATTGAACCGAGAAAGAACCTTTGAGTATTGTAGTATTATGTTGAATGGCAAAGTAAATTTATCTTTCGCTGACGATACCATCAATTCTATTTTCAAGTTAAAAATAGTGATTGTGTAATTAAAAGAAATAGGAGCCTACCTAAATACATACATACATAAACATCCCGCCTTTTTCTCAGAAGGGGTAGACAGACGTGCAACCAGGACACCCACGTTTTGGCTCATATAGTCCGTCATATGATGTGATAGCGGGCGAGCCTATCGCCATGTCGGGCACAAATTCCTGCCTCCGGGCTGATAATGAATAGAAAAATCCAATATCACTTTCCCCGACCCGGGACTCGAACCCGAGACCTCAGATTTGTAATCACACCGTAGTAAAACTACGCCACCAAAACAGCCTCCCTGAATAAGACATTAAAATATATTTTCTTGAAGATTACGGAATGCAGTTACGAACAATACCTTATTAATATATTCATAATGGCATAGACAAAGAATTCCCGAAAAGTGTCAGAAGTGCAATAGAGTCGCTCTCTAAACAAAATTGTTTTTATTATGATTGACATATCATTGGAAAGTTGTAAAACAATGTGGATTTGTAATGCTAATAAATTTACTGCTCTTGTGAAATAATATTTATATTTTTCTCATATATCTGGTGTGCAATACTACAAATAGTTATAGAATAGACTGTCTCAGTGCCACGACGCGTTAAGTTTTACTTACAAACTGTTAATTCTATGATAACTCGGTTATTTCCAAAGCTTCGAAACTATAGACTGGCAAGTTGTCGGTTGACACTCCTGTGGAACGAGAGTGTTTAGGGAAGGGAATGGGGAGGAAATACCCTATTTTTAATCGACTTTAAAAAAAGGAGGTTCTAAATTCGTCGAAATTTTGTTTTTGCGTTTTTTTTTAAGTATCAAAATGAGCGATAAATGAAAATGCGTTGTATTTATACCTTTATCAGGACTGCCTTTTCTAACACCTATTGCATTGAACTCAAAATAGTTTGTAATGGTCCCAAGGTTCCAGGACAATCTACAAAGGTTCCGTGTGAGCGAAAAAAATGGGGATCTGTAAGAGGAATCGATAATAGGGCATTTCGTTTACTAAGGCTGCGATTTAAAGGTTGCGGTATGTAATTTTATGTCATTTACATTCCGCTCTTTGAATATTTTATTAAATACTTTTATATCCGATTCGATTAAAGTTTCAAAAAATACTTTTATTTCGTATATCCGATAAGTTTGGTTGCGGTTATTAAACTTCATAAAATTTTAGACCCTTTTGAATTAACTACTTTTGACGATAACTTAAATTTTGACAATCGCCATACATTTGTGACGTATTTGACATTGACAATGTCCCATTGACATTTTCAAAGTCAAAGTTATGGGCAAAGTTAGTTTATGTAACTGGGCCTTAAGCCCGATTTACACGGAAAGTGTCTCGCGGCGAGAATCGTATGCGATTATCGCATGACATAACCGTCATAGATTATCGCGTTCCGACAAATGTTTACACGATGCAACTTTTTTATATCCTTACGATAATCGCATCTTCGAAGCGACAAACTCTCCCCGTGTGAATAGGGCTTAAGTCTACAGTATTTTCTTCCCTAAGTTTCTTTCCTAAAGTCTCTTCTTCCGCAAGCAAGTCGCCTCAGCCCTCAACTTGTCAGCATATAGATTATCTGACAAATAAATTAAGCTAATTAGGTAGGCGAGCCATAGCGTGAGCGTTTTGTAACGGAGTCAATGGATAAGTTAAGATGCAGTTACCGTTTTTATTTTATATATATTTTATTATCGACGCACTGGAGTTGTGTGCCGCTCTGTATGTACACATTTAAAGATATTGATTTGAATATTTTTTAATTATTTCAATTAATGTTGCGTGATGATGATGCAGGCAGCTTCTAAATGGCTGTGAATATTCTTGATGGAAGCCTATGTTCAGCGAAGCACTTATTTTGGCTGAGTATGATAAATATGTATGACATGCATACAGTGTATGTAATGCATTATGTTTCTATTTTATATAATGATCAGTTGATTTTGCGAATGTAAATTGAATTATATCAAGAGAATATATTATTAATAGCACGCTTTCTTTCTCTCCTTTTCTCGACATATAACACATTTATGGGTAAAAATGCACGTATAATTTGGCTGATTTTTTTAGTTTTATTTGTCATCGAAAACTATTTAATTGAGGCTACATTCATATAAATTTTTTATGAATAAAAGTTTGTGAAACTGATTAATTATTTACTATTTAGACTATTGAGATGTGAAATTCATGTGAATATGTTAATATGAAATCAAATTATGTATGTAGAAATGTTATGAATGAATTAGTAGTGTTGTTTAAGTAAAGAGAACTGATGTAAGCAGGACGGCACGCAACTCTTTAAAACGTGTTTCATATAACGAATAAATAAATTAGACATTACTGTGTCTGTTTATTTTCCAAAAATCTGTTAAAATACACCTAAATTCCATAGTCCCACAATTGTATACAAATCTTGCGAGGTCAATCAGGAACGAGAAACTTTTTGGCCTCATACCCCGACCTTAAACTAATATTTATGGGCTTGTATTTTATTTTTATTTTTTTATTTTTATTTATTAGGATCTCCAACAAAGAATACACTTTACAAGCTTTGCTGTTGTAGTGTTGCAGTTTGAACATTGTGTTTCTTCAATTAGAGGAGATCACAACATGCAATAATACTGTACAACAGGAAAGAACTATGAAATAACTTATCTATAAACTATCAATATAAAACTAAAACTAAAACTAAAATTTAAATTAAATTAAAATTTAACGACAAAATTGAAAGACAAAATAGGAACCAAAATATTTAAACATGAAAAAATAAACAATATTAAAGAGAAAACAAATATAAATGAACAACTATAAAATTAAAATTGTACTAAATAAACACTCAACATATGCATAAAAAAAAGTTACATAATTCAAGGGAATAACAATGTAGCTAATATAAGATAATATAATATAGACATACAGACAGACACGTCAACATTTACACATTGGTTAATTGTTTAGATATGAGATACTTAAATTTATCTAGTGTATTAGAAAATATATCGACATCCTTCGAAGAGCTGGCCACTGAATTGTATTTGTGAGCAACTCTTGCGATGGGCGAGTGTTTACCCAAATTACTCCTGCACCGTGGAGCTTTAAATAAAGGACGAGGGAAACGTGGTACTCTGCTCGGTACGCTCAGACATATTTTGCTTAGCATTTCAGGGGAGTCAATACTGTTATTAAGTAGCTTATACAAGAATAACAGATCTGAGACAGTGCGGCGCGATTCGAGAGATATGAGTTTGAAATGCGATAATTTCTCATGGTATGATTTGATGTTCGTAAGTTTAAGTCGAAAAGCTAATTGGCGTAGCAGTTTTTTTTGCAATCTTTTGATTCGAGTAATATGGATCTGGTAAGATGGGTTCCAAACGGTGCTACAGTATTCCAGTTGACTACGGACATAACTATTATATAGTAGAATTGTAGTTTGTGGTTTTTTAAATTCTTTTGACGCACGAAGTACAAACCCAAGCGCACGATAAGCGGCGTTGAGGGTTTTATCAATGTGTTCAATAAATGTTAATCGGCTATCAAAATAGACACCCAGATCGCGAATTGTGGATACTTCTGAAAGTAAGTGACCATGTATACTGTACGTTGACTGAATTTTATGACGTTTTCTGGTAAATTTTACGTGATAACATTTATTTAAGTTAAGACTCATCTTATTGGCTGAACACCACTGACTTAAACGGTTTATGTCCGCCTGCAATAAATCTATGTCGGATTCCTTTGTCATTACACGAGACAACTTTAGGTCGTCTGCAAAAAGATAAGGCGTAGAGTATTTAAATATTTGAGATATATCATTAATAAAAATGTTAAAGAATAGCGGCCCCAAGATTGAGCCCTGTGGTATACCGGAGGTAGCAAAATACAGATCCGACTCACCGCCATCCACGACAACAGACGAAGGTCGAGCATCAAGGTAGGATTTGCACCAGTTCAAATTGGTGTCTGTCACGCCTAAAGAGCCGAGTTTCTGTAATAATATGCGATGATTTACCTTGTCAAAGGCCTTGGAAAAATCCGTATAAATTGTGTCTACTTGGAAACCCTGATCAACTGCGGAGGTCAATTCAGTGACATATGTGACAAGATTTGTGTTAGTTGACTTTTTTGGTAAAAACCCAAAAAAGTCAACTAACACTTGTAAGAGAAATGTAAGGGCCACACAAAAAAAAATCTCGTTACGGAGATCGAACCTGCGGCCTCTTGTTTCACAGTCGGTGTCCAGCCTGTAGCGCCATGAAGGCTGTCAAATGTACATTCTTGTCAGTCTCCTTTAATAGCAAATATCCCAGATTAAACGGTAACATTTTTAACAGCTCAGCCTTGTAGACTGTAGTCTACTATGAAACAATCAAATTATCAATCCACTGCACGGACCAGAAACTACTCTCTACAGTTGAATATGTACGTAGTTTTGATATCATTTAATTATTAATACATTGGAGAAAACTTGTAATCCATTAAAACTCACTAATCGTAATTTTCGTGGTATGTCTATTTCATATTTAGTTAGGGGGAGGGGTGTCGAGATCATTAAAATAAAATAATAAATAAATACACCCAACAGTCACATACATAGCTCTGACCCCGCATTAAGATCAATTAAGTCTTGTGACGTGGGTATCAGGAGCTACGAAAGCCTCACAAACACTCAGACCAAAGACAAATAATTGTGGACCTCACAAACATTTGTCTCGGTGCGGGAATCGAACCCGCGGCTTCTCGTTTCACAGCCGGCGTCTAACCAATTGCGCCACGGAGGCTGTCGATGATTTTATTATGATACACATTTCCGCCCACTTCTCGTACAACGGACTAAAAAGTAATGAACACTAGCATTCTAGTGCTTCTAAAATTAGATCGAATCCTGTAGACCTTATTCTGCCTGCGTACGTGCACTGCGCAGGAAAATAACTAGTGACGATTTTAAATGAGAACTTTATTACTAAACATGATGACTCATTTGTTATTTAAAAACAAATTTAATAATTCACGTGAAATATGACATCATAATTAATGTAATTCCAGTTGATAGTTCAAGGTTTTGAATATGTTTGAAACATTCATCTTATATTAATCCACATGTCACATAACAGGTTCCATTATCTTCGTATATTTCTTCATTAGATCAATAGATTAACTTCTTAGTTCTTAGAATGTCTTTAATACCGACATATGTAGCTCAGCTGATAACAAATAATGATTCATACCTACATAGCAAGTAGCAACATTTATTTAAATACTATTATGTCACACTTATTCACTTAAAATGCGCTTCTCTGAATTAAAATATATAGGTATTGTTAACTAAGGAAAATGATGACAAAAATTAAGTACCAAATAAAATATTGTTGTTACTTTAAAGAAAAAAAAGAGGAAAAATCGTATTAGTTGCGTTTTATCACGGTTGTTAATTATTTTGTTAACTATAGTTGTTTCTGTAATAAACACCTACTTAATTACCATAGGTACGAAACTGTTGGCACTTATGTTATAAATTTATTTATTTCATTACCTTGTTTATATTCCAGCATTGGAGCTTTAATATACCAGTCCTCCCAGTATGTACTATAGAAATACTTTCCATATGTTTAGAAAAACATAAAAGTTTAATATTTTTATGCCCTTATCCCAAGACCATTCGTATTGCTGACTTAGTAAAGGACTTAAAGATTAAGAGCACATTATTTTTATTCACCTTTTAAAACAACCATAGAGAATTGACCACTATAAAATTATGCTCCAAATTCTGTAGTTTGCACCAAAAACGAACACTATAACGAAAGCAGACGACGCGGGATGGCGCGGTTAATTTTAACCGTCATGTCAGTTCAAAGACCCCTATCTCACACAAACATCTGAAAATAGCTCGGCTTCCATCAGCAGACCAATTCCGTGTTCGCGATTAGATACGTTCACTGCATCGTTAAATGACTTACCGAGAACATTTTTACTGCGTTTTCCTAAATACAGGTCATCGCACCTTATAAATACGGCTAGTTTGAGGACTATCCCGCCCACACTTTTATTGCAAAACTTATAGGCAAATCAGAATGAACAGCGATAGGTACCAAAGAATGTCATGTTCATAATTAGTTGGAGGATACAATAGCCTCTAAGCCTGCAATGAAATAAAACGAATTCTTACTTAGTCATAGGGATGACTACTACCTCAGTACGCCCCGTGACCACGAAATCTGTAAAGTGATCGAAACATCGTGAAATTAAAAAATGTAATAATTAAATCAAATTCGCGATAAAATCCGTAAGAATTCGTTTTATTTCAAAATATTCGCGTAAATGTAAGAAACCAATAGCATCTACTGCGTTTTTTTTGGAATAGAGAATAGCTGTTTAGTTCCCCTTCCGGTACCCAGAATAAGGCCATGACACTGATATCGGGGTCACTGGCCTTCCACTCTTGCGAATATTGAATAGCCTCACTAGCATCCCAAAAATATTTTACTTAGGTATTAAAATCGTAAATCTTTCCACCGCATGCGAAGACGAGTTGTATGTATTCGAGCTAAAATGGCAAGTGACCACCGGAGACAGGGTCAATGTAGAAGAATAAAGGGGAGACTTGCCCAGTGGGATACAATATAGGCTATAAAAAATAGAAAATGTCACAGAGCTATCTGTTTTATAAATTGAAGTTACATTCTCACGGTTCGTAATCCATTAGGAAGTCACGAGACCAGTGGAGCAATGGTTTAGCAAATCACTTTCAATCAAATTCCATCTGACATTAAATAGACAATTCGCAGCAATTGTGACGTGCATCGTGGTCTCGTCAGATGTTCTTCCTGCCACTCATTCTATCAAATAATGCTTTAAACGCGACGGCCTTGAGTACACCAGTGGGCAAGCCCGCCCACGCAACCACGGCTCATTCATGCCAGGAAAGGCAACTCGTATCTAGAATGGTGCTCGATAGTAGAACACAGCATTCATAATAAAGATATCTTGAAACTGCAAGAATTAATGAGAACGATAAATAGAAATTCAAAGTTAATTGTTCAGACTTCACTAAAGGTATTTGGATAAAATATGTTTTGTTTTTCAAAAACAATTAGGACGGCACCGCAACGGAAACCTCTGTCGCTCCTTTTATACTTTGTAGCAATATTTTAGGGCATGTCCTCCTTCTATGCGTTTTCTATACTAAATCGCGACTTTGCTTCGGTCGAGACATCTTTTTGAAGTAGAAGTATTGGCCTAATGCATCATGCATTGATTACAATCAATTGTTCAGATATGACGTAATGTTGCAAACGTACGTGAAGTGTAATCAAATAGCTATTAAAATAACTTGAGTTGAATGAACTTCACATCAAAAACTATTATAGTTTGTCGACATGTTGCAAAGGGTCGTCAGATTGCGTCTGCAAAGATGCTCCTCCAACTGCTTCAAATTAAAGAAGGTAAAAAGTAATTATTTTGTATATTAATCTCTAAGAAAAGTAAAAAAAAACTAGGAACTTAGATATAGGTATTTACTACCAGAGAAAATATAATTTTATATGGATTCTCCCATATGGGATTGTGGTTATAATATATTAGAATTCACCTTTATGACGTCAACCTTTATTCTATTTAAACTATTGGGACCAGGGTGGGTTGTAGACACGCACGGCCACAACCTATATAAATCAACAAGGGCGTGTCAATACTTAATTAAGTTCGTTCCGTATTAAAAACATCTGTTTAAATGTTGGCTAGAGTTTCTCATTAACATCAAGGATATTAAACGGAAATATATATTTATACGTTTATAACACAATTCAATCATACACCGATATCATTCATGAATAACAACCACATTTCCATATATAGAAGTGAGTACGGCACAGACGGCCGTGAAGTGGTTCGCATCGGTTTGTGATGTCACCGTCGCCTACTTACTGTAAACACAATGTTCTTGGACTCAATGCAGCCTGTCGGCATTACATCATCTACGTGGGCTGTTGTCAAGTTGTTCCGATCATACAGCCTAGCTAAATAAGGCTGGCGGGAAGTTAAGGCGCCATGTCTGACGCCTACAAAATGGCGTCGAACTTTTTATTAAACTCAATCGATTTTTTGTGTCTCAATAATTTCTAGAATTCTTTGTGACATTTGTTGCTCGTTGGAGTGAAAAATTAAGTCGTGACAGTTAACACAATTCTCAATTCCAATATTATTGTAGATACCTATCCATAGGGGTGCCATCCCTCGATTACGCATCGTCATCGACGCTACATACCTATACGATTTGGTGACTAACCTTATGATGTTAATTTATATTTATAATTTTAGTATAATAAGTAGGTACATTAGGTATCCTTCCTACAGAACAGAAAAATATAGCATGCTAATGAGAAAGCCTATACTCAGCTGTGGAATGACGTGGACTGATAAACATCCTTCTCGGACTAAATTAAGCTTACCAAATTTTGAAACAATTAGAAATAGTTTTCTTAACTTGCGAATTTCACCTAGTACCTGACGGTCCACTGCCCATTTATCCTGTTAGCGTCTGCCCTGAACCCCTTCGGTTTAGCAGTCCGATCCCCACCCAACTGAACTATCCTGGTTTCAATCTACCTTGATAATAAATAAAATCGAAAGTTAGCACGTCCCACGTAAACACATTGCATCGCAACGACTTATCAGACAAGTATTCAAATGTCAAGCGAATTATCTGCCTACGTACTTGTTACCTGCAGGTTATCTTATCTTCAGAGCAGATGTCATGAACTGTTACTGTACTCAAATAGACATGACAGTGCTCAATTCAAGGCTAAATCAAGAAAAACCAAGGAATATAATCCGTGTCCCCTTTCTTCGTCCTTTACTGATCCAGTTTCAAATTATTTTTTTGATGAAATAACGTGTAAGTCGCTCGCCTGATTGAAAGTGTGCTGACTGCTGCCTGCCCATATACGGGATCACTCAGAACTTAACATTACTAAATCCTGCATAGCACTATGTGTATTTGTAGATAACTATCATGTCCTAAGCAATGATATTACGTGAATGTTGGTATGAACTATGGACAAATGTCGTATGAAATCTTATGCTCAATTATATATACGTTATACATTATTTTAATCATTGTAACACCTTTTACATATCCAGGACATAATAAATGAGGATAAACAAAGCTTCAAAACACATTATAAAGCTCGCGTGATAAAACCTGTAACTTAATATTATAAGTAAAATACGCTGTGAGCTGTCCGTCGGGGTAGAATCGGGGTGTAGTTGAACAGACAGATCGATACGTATTACCTGCGCAGCTCCACATGAAATGTACCTATAACAAGTTGATGTTTGCTTTGTTACACGACCACACCCATGTCGAATCTCTAGTCGACATTTTAAAGTACATCTTTACTCCCAGCATACAAATTAAATTCATATGAGATTATGAAAGCTGGGACTCGTGTCATCCGAGAATTCTTTCACTTACCTATAGAAACTATTCGACATGCATGCAAATTACGAGTATAATCTATGCAATGCTTTACGTACGTACACCGCGATGTCAGGAAAAAGTCGTGCTAATTCAATAAAATGGGCATTATCAGAGCCATATTGCTATGTGCATTGTATCATAACGGTACAAAAATGACCCCAGAACGAATTATGAATGATCTTTTGAGAGTAGGTTGGTACTAAGATTCTTTAATTCTGCAAGTTTCAACTCAGCATAACGTGGTTTTCGAATAAACCGAAGAAAATAAAGTATTTCTTTCTCGCAAACGACTAAATCGATTTAAGTGAAATGTTGACATCAGATTGAAATCATATTTAATTTTACTTAAAACAAATAGAAATCAATTTTATCCATACAAAAATCAATATCTAATAGTACAGGCGCTCAAATAGTCGAAACAAAATATACAACCGTGAGGTTGTGTCGCTATTATTGAAAAACCTTTCGTGAAGTCATCACATAGTCATAGTAATTTGTAGTGATATTGGAATTAATAGTTTAATAAAGCCAATTTACAAGAATTTACATTCGTGTGCTGGTGGCTGTTTGTTATTTAGGGTTTTGTGTAAGTGTATAAATAAAGTATAAATCAAACGACAAAAGTAGAACGTATTCGTTTTTATTTCAATCACCGGGAATGTATCGGTGCGAGTGTGCCATAAACATATAAGCTGGCTTAGTACTCTTCGGCTCCCTCACCCTCGCCTTCGGCGGAGTCCATGCCGACCTCTTCGTAGTCCTTCTCGAGAGCGGCCAAGTCCTCGCGCGCCTCGGAGAACTCACCCTCCTCCATACCCTCACCGACGTACCAGTGCACGAACGCGCGCTTGGCGTACATGAGGTCGAACTTGTGGTCCAGGCGGGCCCACGCCTCGGCAATGGCGGTGGTGTTGGACAACATGCACACGGCACGCTGAACCTTCGCCAAGTCGCCGCCGGGCACGACGGTGGGTGGCTGGTAGTTGATGCCCACCTTGAAACCGGTAGGACACCAGTCCACGAACTGGATGGTGCGCTTGGTCTTGATGGTGGCGATGGCGGCGTTCACGTCCTTGGGCACGACGTCACCACGGTACAACATGCAGCAGGCCATGTATTTGCCGTGACGGGGATCGCATTTCACCATCTGGTTGGCGGGCTCGAAGCAAGCGTTGGTGATCTCGGCGACGGAAAGCTGCTCGTGGTAAGCCTTCTCGGCGGAGATTACTGGAGCGTAAGTGACCAGAGGGAAGTGGATACGCGGGTAGGGCACCAAGTTGGTCTGGAACTCAGTGAGGTCCACGTTCAGGGCACCGTCGAAACGCAGAGACGCAGTGATGGAGGACACGATCTGACCGATCAGACGGTTGAGGTTGGTGTAGGTCGGGCGTTCGATATCGAGGTTGCGGCGGCAGATGTCATAGATGGCCTCGTTGTCGACCATGAAAGCGCAGTCGGAGTGCTCCAGGGTGGTGTGGGTGGTCAGGATGGAGTTGTAGGGCTCCACGACGGCGGTGGACACCTGGGGGGCGGGGTAGATGGCGAACTCCAGCTTGGACTTCTTGCCGTAGTCCACGGAGAGTCGCTCCATGAGCAGGGAGGTGAAACCGGAGCCGGTGCCTCCACCGAAGGAGTGGAAGATGAGGAAACCCTGGAGGCCTGTGCATTGGTCGGCGAGCTTGCGGATGCGGTCGAGCACCAAGTCTACGATTTCCTTGCCGATGGTGTAGTGACCGCGGGCGTAGTTGTTGGCCGCGTCCTCCTTACCAGTGATAAGTTGTTCTGGATGAAACAACTGTCTGTATGTGCCGGTACGGACCTCATCTGTTGGCAAAAACACATGGTTAGTAAATAATAAATACACGTTAGTTCAAATAAAAAATTTCGGTGCAGGACTCGAACCCGCTAACTATCATTTCCGTTTTTCCGTCCACCGCGCTACGGAGGCAGATACTATAAAATAAACGTTAAATTGTCGAAGTTCAATACTAACCGACTACAGTGGGTTCAAGATCGACGAACACAGCACGGGGTACGTGCTTGCCAGCGCCGGTCTCGCTGAAGAAGGTGTTGAAGGAGTCGTCACCGCCCCCGATGGTCTTGTCAGTGGGCATCTGGCCATCAGGCTGGATTCCATGCTCAAGGCAGTACAACTCCCAGCAGGCATTACCGATCTGGACTCCGGCTTGGCCAACGTGTACTGAGATGCACTCACGCTGTTAACAAAGAAATAATAAGGTTAATAAAAATAAACGTACGTAATAACAATACCTCATTAAGTTTCTAAAAGAAATCGAGATACCTAGATAATTTCGGATTTGCATCTATTCTTTCATCTTAACGAATTATTATCGCAAAATTTAATTGAGCCCATCTTGCGTACTATAATTGCAGAAGTAAAAGTAGGTAACGTAATAATTGAAAGGCAAGTGAAAGCACGGCTTTCTTTATCGGCAATCAAGTCGGCATTGTATTTACGCGAACTATTCACAAGACTATAAAATATGTTTAAAATAAAGTCATGTGAAATGCCGAAGCAATGAGGTCACGCGACACGCCCCACGTCACCGATCAATAACGGAATGATTCGGCAAAAACTACTTGCGAAATTCGACAATGAGTTTTATTCTTGTAATAAAAGAAACTATGGATCCTAGTATCGAATCTATAAGGCGTGGTGAACCGGCCCGGCATCCTTGAACCAGAGCACAAGTCAGTGCCACGGACGCAAGGTAACCGTTAAATAACCGACAAAACACTCTTTCCGCGTATATTATTAAATCAGAAAAACAAATTACTGCTATTTTAGAACAGCGAAATTTTAAATCGGGTATCGAATCAGTAGAAAAGTCACTGCTCATCAGGTAAGAAAGACTACGCACATGTCATCTCAACATGGTCGCCTAATACGCCGACGACAAAATGGTGGCGTGTCCACCCGGCACTTTGCGTTAGAATTACGATAAATCTATCATTAACACTGGATTTTCGCGAAATTAGGGAATAGTAATAAAAATGTACTCACCATTTTGTATTGAGTTTGTTGAACTTAGTTAAATAAGAAATAAATTAATCAAATCAGTCGTCGTTCAGCGCGACCGGTTATGGGGCTTGCCGAACGAATGTGAATACGTCGGTGACCGTTAAACCGGCTTATATAGGACGGTAGTCGCGGGGAGCGACGCTACCCGTGCTTAGCCGTGATTGGTCGGTTCGAATGCCGCATGGGTGGTTTGACCAATAAGGACAAAGCTGCATTATATCACCATTGCGGGAATATGTGGGTTGGTGATTCACTGAAGATAGTCGACACTAGTGATGTGTATAGTAGTCAATAAACTCGATATCGGCTTCCATTTGCATAAAATAGACTAGCTGCAGATTTTCTTACATTTCACAATACTGTACTATATTTCGATAAGATAGCTTTACAGTATCTTCGTTCTTTATGTTTCGTAGGAGTCAGATTGATTTAGAGGCTAAGAAATTGTGAGGTTGGGGTTTGATTTGAGTATATATATTTGTGAAGGCATAACACATGTATTCACTTCTAAGTATAAACGTATATTGAATTTGGATTTGCAGAAACGCGGCCATTTTTATAAAATTGCAGCTATTTTGGGATATTAAATTAAAATAATTTTTAATTTCAAAGATATTTGTTATAATAATTTGGGTTTTATGCATATTATTTTACTAAACGTACCAATTAAGATAATTTGAATAAACCTAAGCCAAAGCATTGACCTCAGAGTTGTAGTAGTAATGTAGTACAACGGCATCGCCTAGGCATATTTTTTTTTGTATTGTATCAGCCCATATACGACCCACTGCAGGGCACGGGCCTCCTCTACAATCAAGAGTACGATTGAGAGTGGTTAGGCCATATAGTCCACCACGCTGGCCTAATGTGGGTTGGTGGACTTTTACATACCATAGAAATTTATACAAATCGCTATGGTACGCAGGTTTCCTCACGATGTTTTCCTTCACCGTTATAGTGCGTGGTGATTGACTATCAATGCACACATGACTCCGAAAAGTCAGAGGTGTGCCCTGGGATTTGAACCCGCGACCACCGTGAACATGTAGGCAGCCGCGTCTGGTCCGTTTACCAACAGGCCACTACGCACGCATTAATTATCATTTGGAAGAAATTACAAATCTGTTACAAATAAAAATTACCTAAATTCATTTTAAGTCTTTGTTCTATCTAATACAGTGTGCCTCAACAGCAACTGATCAGACCAAATATCCTAGTTACTTATCTACAATTGGTACTCCCAATACAACCTTTGCAAAATAATATCTATGCCGTCTATAAGTCGCAAAGCCTTGTGTTGAGGTGTCAGATGATGTGAGCACATGTTAATAAAAATATTTGTAAACTAAATCTTTTGGTTTCTTGCAAGTATAACATAGTGCACCAAACCCATGTAAGTACAGATAGAAAACTAATGATCAATTTTACATTTTATTTTTTACAATAGCTTGCTGAAATTAGATTTTTTGCTAAGACATTCCTATATATGTCTCCACCACGCTAGTTTTCACGGTAAAATTATTGAGTGGGAATATTGTTTAAATTTATGGATAGTCTATCGTAATATCTATTAAATAATAACAATAATTACAAGAAAACGATATCGATACAATATCATCACTAAAAATCATTACTCTCGCAGTGTGACCGGCGTTTGCCGCCGCCATTACTCACACACGGCCATCTTGTTTGTGTGCGTGTGCAATCTGGATGGTTTTATGCTGACATTTCTGCATAATACCCAAAAATATATATTTACACAATGATTTTATTACTAATACTACAAAATCCAAGCACAATTTATAAGCCAAAATGCTGAATTATCAGCAATCGTCCATTAATTTAACATTAACCGCTTTCGTACGCACACTATGATAAAGTTCATACAGTGTGTGTACACGGCAGACGGCAGTACGAACTACGGCGGCCGTACTGCGTATGGTCTCTGCTGAGTTATTTAAATTTTTGACGCATACTTAATACTTTATGCCTTTTCTAGAATATATAAAATCAGCTACTGATGTTATGCTTTATTTTTAGGTTCAGGTTGTGACTAGCTTTTGACCTATTGCTATAGGTTGAAATCTGTTTTTTATTATCCATGCTAATTAAGTACTTTTCATATGATTATAACACGAGTACTTACATAGGTACTTACTCAGAAACGGGAATTAAATAATTCCAATAAATAATGACTGAAACAGCCATAAATATTGATTAAAATATCATAGATCACTGACCACTTGCTGATCTATGATTAACATCAACTAAGTTAGTACTTAGCTGATGTTAATCATAGAGTACATATGTATACATATTTTGTTGGGGTAACAGAAACTACATAGATACCTAATATTAGAGATTTTAAAATCTTACAATCAAACCTAAAGGAAATATCTGTGAATCATACAAACATATATCTTAGTCTGGGAATCGAACCCGTGACATTTTGGTCCCCAGACAGCATTTTAACCAACTGAGATGCGAAGGCATTCAAACATTTTTTTTCCTGCTTACTAACTAAGTACTACTTAAGACCTAAACATTGGTGTAAGAACTTAATAATTTTAAAGTCATTTCAATACGAATTAATTTACATAAACAAAAGTTGTAATTATTAACAATAGTCGTGTGTAAATAATATGCCACTTTATAAACACAGCTTATGCAATTCATTATATTTTTCTTCACCGTTCGTATCCACCTTGTCAGCTGTTGATATTTCAATATTAAATTACAAACATAAAGGTCGAATTGATAATCTAGTTTTTTGAAGTCGATTAAAAATACATATTCCCCAAATGTCGCCAACACACTATACTCCATAATAGTAGTTGTTTATGAGCAGCTGTGACTTTTTTTTATCTTATTATGATCCGTTTGCCGTCCATCTTAGTAACAAAAAAACATTGGAGCTTTACGAGTATAACCGCGCCCTCACTCATTCGTACAAGCTTGTGCGTGACATGTAGACAATAGACACCCTATCTGCACTAACTTCGCCCTAATTTAGGGTTTATTTATACTATGCTAGCCTTTCCCCGTTGTCGACGTGAGTCATTAATTAATGCCACTCTTGCATACTCACTAGCACATTTTTTTAATGACGCATTTGACTACAATAGGGACATTTTCTCGTCGTGACAAAATGGCAAAGATGCAAATGACAGGGTATGAAATTGTTATATGAAAGCTAACCAGCATACTTCATTGAATACGCTTGTACTCTAATATATGTCATTTTTCATACAAACTGGGACAACCTGTATATCTATTAAACATAAAAACGTTCATCTTGAATCACTCTATCTATTAAAAAATGCATCAAAATATGTTGCGTAATTTTAAAATTCCAAGCATAGTATAGGGACAGACAGACAGCGGGAAAGGACTTTGTTTTAAACTATGTAACTTTACGATGAGTACTTATTAGTCTTGTTGTTACAGTAATAAAGTCATTGCCAATTGACATCATTCCATTCGATGATATATAAAAATGTTGTAATACCTATTCTAAGTTAAAATGACTGTTGAATATGCAGAACAAACAAATAAAACATCATTTTAATTAAAACGCATTAATTTAACTAAAGCGCTATTGTACTATTGGTAGGTATCAATATTATGCATCATGATACATCCATAAAATTGTTTAGGCCCGTATCCCATAAAGTTGGCGCTACGTTTCACTAGTCAATACTCAATAGTCAATAGTCACATGTAACCATTACAGTTCGGCCTAGCTTATTGGAGTCCCAAGATGTAATAAGAACAAGCTTATGACTTATTTATTTACTGGGCATGAATTCCAGTCCTAAGCTGCTTAAGAATTTTTTTAAACTGAAAATGTCACACAAAGTGGAATGCTCAACATGGGACTCGAACCTACTATAAAGGACTTCATATACATGTCCCGGCTGCCAATACGCTGGTTATTTAAAATTTAAATGGTTATTTTTTCTTACAGCGACATCTATCGTTGTACTTAAACAAACTTTTAGTAAGATAAGGTTAGTAATTTTATCATGCAAGTGTTGATAAATAACTTTTGTTCAGCGCCATCTGTATCTTGTTTAATGAACTTGTGATTATATTTACTGCATAGAATACGTATTTATGTGTCGTATTTATTATTTTCTGAGCTACAGTATTTGCATTGTTTACCTAAGGTTTGAATGCAAATTACATAAATGATAAATTACAGTATCAATCTAAGTAAGGTTATAAAGCTAGATAGTTGATTTTTTCAGATTTCCTGATGTTTTTGCTATTATCACTTTAGGTAAGATCTCAATTATTTGTAAAAATATATACTTTTTAATATTTTGTAATACGAGTATAATCTAGAAAGAAAATTTAATGTTTCATTTGTTTAGTTTTTACGGTGATCTTAAACTGAGTCATTGGTGGCGACTATTTCCGTTTCACGTTTTCCCGCGCCTCATTCGAGCGCGCGCGCAACATCATTCCGCGCGCGAACGTAAACGCGCATGTGTTTCGACCTGACGAATAATCGAATTATTAAATATAAATGAAATAATTAATTCGTACGCTGTGTTGTTATGTTATTGTAGGTTTTTGTGCTGTTTGTGTTATTGTGTTGTGAGTGAAGGATAATTTTAATAGAGGTGAGTGTATTTTTCAATTTTATGTGAATTTTTACGACCTTCGAAAGACGTAATATTGTTTCGCGAATGTTGATAGGTAAGACTTGTGTTCTAAAGATTATAGTTCACGTAAACTATAATATACTTGACTGAAGCGATAAAACGGGTTAATATTTGCGTTGAATGTTACTATTTTATGACTTAAATACGACGTAAATAATGATCCACCTAAATGTATGGTTACGGATTAAATATAATTTTATACATTGACTTACTTTTAAATCGTAGAAATCAATTTAAAACAGCGTCGGAATCTATTTTCGAATACTTCTATCATGCTATCAGGAAGATCGTTCACAATTTACATATTGAATAAAAAAAACAATCTAGTTGACTAAAGGTACGCCTCTACTTTTTATTTCTGGAATCTGGGTATATTTTATTAGCACAATAAAAAAAATGTTTTTATTTTTGGGCACTACAGATATGTATATGAGCGCGGCTCATGATTATAGATACTGGGTCCGAGTTCGATTCACATGAAATATTTTGCTAGTCTTTGAAATAATCACCGAGACTTGCTTCTGAATGTGTCCGAATTTTACACCTTTTGGTTACACCTCTGTCTACCCCTTCTGGGAAGAAGGCGTGAGTTTATGTATATATGTATGTATACTCTATAGAAATCCATCTAATGACAAGTCAAATACATACAGTAGGTAGTGGATTTACCTCTGAATAATATTTTTTTTCGACTGCCTCGGTGGCGTAGTGGTACTACGGTACGATTGCAAAGCTGAGGTCTCGGGTTCGAATCCCGGGTCGGGCAAAGTGATATTAGATTTTTCTATTCATTATCAGCCCGGAGTCAGGAATTTGTGCCCGATATGGCGATAGGCTCGCCTCCTATCACATCGTGGGACGGAATATACAAGACGAAACGTGGGTGTTCTGGTAGCACCTCTGCCTACTCCTTCTGGGAAAAAGGCGTGTGTTTATGTATGTATGTATGTAATTTTTTTTTTGCCTTACAAACTCCTTTTGCGATACTATTTGCAGTTTCAATTATTGTTTCCAGGTACATTGGTATAGTAAGATTGTAGTATAGTTTTTATTGTAGAAACTGTATCTAAGCCGTTATAGTTCGTACTCGTATAAGGCGCCGACGTCGGACCGAGTGAGGTCTATGGTGTGTTACGGAACAACTTGTTTTTTGTTGTCATTGCCATTTTTCGCTTTTAGAATAAAATACATGTTGTAGGCTTGGGTGGTGAGGTTTTAAATGATAGTTTGAATGGTGAGGTCCTGAGTTCGATTCATTGTAGGTGTATTGTGTTTTAGATTTAGACTCATGACTTGGTTGACATTTGCTTCGTATAAATTGTGGACATAATGTTACTAAAATATAACGTGAATGTAGTTCACTTAATTTTTATTTAACATCCGTCATCAACGACTTTGAATTAAATCATACATACATAAACTCACATCTTTTACCCAGAAGGGGTAGGCAGAGTTTCTCATGGTAGTAATCACTAACCAGGTCACCCGCGTTTCGCCTTGTTTGTTCCGTCCCACGATGTGATAGGGGGCGAGCCTATTGCTATCGGGCATATATTCCTGACTCCGGACTGATAATGAATAGAAAAATCCAATATCACGTTGCTCGGCCCGGGAGTCAAACCCGAGACCTCAACATGGTAACCGTATCGATGTGCAACTACAGCACCGAGGCAGTCGATCAAGTAAATCTGTTCAATTAAATCAAGTTTTAATTTACGCCTAAAATAAAAAGGTCCCATAGGATGTTTCGTTCAGCCGATACATAATTTAAAAGTAAAAAAACAAAAAACATTAATAACATCGAAAAGTTCATTTAATTTAATTTTATTTTCATTTCATTTCATAGTGTTTTGTTCTGAATTTGAAACCGCGACCTTCGGTTTAAGTTTGACAGTTCGACTCCGAGACCACACTCAGGCACAATCTGCACCATTTTATTTCTCTATAAAACTATAATCAATTCTAGACTGTGCTAAGTCTAGACTGGCTCGGGGCGACGTCGAAAGCGAGTATTGTTCCACTGAGCTTTAACATACAACTTTCTATAATTTATCAAATGCTATCTCTGCTTGCGCCCGTAAATTCGTTTTCGCTGTACACCCAGTTGCGTAACAGCGTTATTATAGGGTTCGGTGCGTTGAGTGATTTTAAGTAGTAGGTAAAATGAAATCATAAACTATTAACTGCCTACCCCTTTTGGGATAAAGGCGTTATGTTTATGTATGTATGTATAAATTGTTTATTTCCCAAAAAAATTGGTCCGGCAAGTCCGAGGTCCCCTAACTAGACGGGACGAATATCTCGGAGTACCAATCTCGTTGTTTAATACAAAATTGCTATTGAAAACTAGTATTAAAAATATAACAGAACCGTAAAATACAGTTAGGCACAATATATTTTTCTAAATCGTGCGTTAGTTATCTTTCGCCGCTCGACACAATTATGCCGGCCGGATATACCCAGGCCCTTATTGAAAAGCCACAAGCGTGGGTCTCTGGGTCACTACTGAATTTGTCTAAACCTGTTTGATATTTCAGCGTCCAAATTAATAACAGAAAGAACGCCATTTTACATCCTTTATAGTGCTATTTCCAAACTTTCTACATACATATTTTCTTGTCCTATTAAATATATTCCAATCCAATCCATCAACTAAAGGAAGTCCACTACTGATCATAGGCCTCTCCTAATGATTTCGACAGTGACCTGTTGGAGGCAGCCTGCATCCAGCGACGTCCCGCGACCTTTACCAGGCCGACATAGCCCAGCGGATTAAATAGATTAATCAATAACAAATCCCACTTGACCGATCAGTAATAAAAGTGCGTGGTGGCCTGTTGGTAAACGGACCAGACTCGGCTGCCTACATGTTGACGGTGGTCGCGGGTTCAAATCCTAGGGCACATCTCTGACTTTTCGAAGTTATGTGTGTATTGATAGTCAACCACCACGCACTTTAACGATGAAGGAAAACATCGTGAGGAAACCTGCATACCGTAGCGATTTTAAAGAATTTCTACGGTATGTAAGTCCGCCAACCCGCACTAGGCCAGCGTGGTGGACTATATGGCCTAACCACTCTCTATCGATTCTCTCGGTTATAGAGTAGGCCTGTGCCCAGCAGTGGGACGTGTATGGGCTGATAAAAAAAATATCCGTTCGCCTACACGCGTTTTTATGCTGGCCCTACACAACAGCTGTTGACGGATCGTGGGCAGGCGAGCTATGTAACCCATCCTTCCTATTTAGGAGTATGGCTTTCAAAACATTGGTGATTGGCCATATGGTTAGAGATAGGCTGATATAGTTATCTACTTTCTACCTAATGGAAAACTTTAGTGTATACGTATCTGTAATATGTATCAGAAATTAAAATTTCTAAAACTAAATTGTACATTTCGGTATTAAACATAGCTATAGAGATTTAACTAAACTTAATTAATGGAAAATCATAAGCCCTCTTAATCGTTGAAGTGGCCAATGCAGTCGTCATATATGGGGCCAGCCTCCGTGGCGCAATTGGTTAAACGCCGGATGTTAAACGAGAGGCCGCGGGTTCGATCCCCGTAACGAAATATTTGTCTGAACCACCGGTACTTGTCTCGGGACTGGATGTTTGTGAGACCGAAAAGTCTCTCGGTAGTTTCTGATATCAACGACACAAGACTCAATCTCAATGTGGGGTCAGGACTATGTATGTGACTGTTGGGTGTATTTATTTATTTCATTCACAAAATAAATTACAGTTAATTTGATAACGCCATTAAAATGTTAATTGCAATTACGAGTACAATTTAATACTGTCCCCTTAACACTTGACTTTCTGACCCTGGGTAATGCGGCCAAGTATACAAGTATACGTAAAAGTATTACGAAGAACAGGTTACGTGACCACGGGCACAAAAAGACCTCATCATCCAAGGTTTATGACTCGACAATTCCAGGATTCATTGAATCAAAGACCTTCAGCTCTGTCATAGCTATTTTTGTATTGTTTATTAGTATACTTCGAATTTACATTGATGTAATGCGGTTTTGTGCTTGAGTCTTCAAATGTTAGTTTATTTTAGTGTTATTTCCTTAACATGGTTTTGGGCTATCTAATGCTGGCGTTATGAGATTTTTGATGTTATTATTTATACAGGGCATATCAAGACCGCTACCGAAAACGAAGCAAGGTGGTGGTTTTAGTGACTTTAGACGTAATGTAACCAAAATATTTGCAAAAAGCGACGATTTCTTTTTGTATTTTTTTCCTATCATCGTATTTAGGTGATACATTATACATACATTTACATAAAAAAATAATGATTTTTATTTTTAAAGACGCTATAGTACGCAAGGCTTTAAATTATAATTTTAGCAAAAACTATGGATTTACCACCCAAACACAATCATATTTAAAACATAAAAAAAAGTCGCGTTTTTTTGCACAATTTTTAGTTGCACCGTGTCTGTACATTTCTTGGATAATATGTGTGTAATGATAATTACATACTATGATACTCACACCACTAAAATAATCCACATAATTAATACTACGTCATCGATCTTCACAAATTAATACATCAATGAATAATAATTATAATCCGACGCATTTATTTCTGTTTTGAATCCCACGGAGACGTAACCACAGAAATGACGAGTCTACATCATCGAAAATAGTCATAACACCGAACCCTTGACTGAGTCAGGCGAGGCCAAGGATTTTCCTTTTGCAAAACGCTTTAGTGGAAGTTTTTATGATGCAAACGGCAATGATTTAATATTCCTTAGAATTATAATAACAAATTACCTTAAAGGTAGGAAAACTAGTAATATACCTAAGAGTTGGGACAAGAATTTTAAAAGTGTGGTGTCTGCCAACTCGTGTGCGGCAGTATGATGCACTTGAATCTAAAATCCTTTCAATCCTAGAGGAGGCCCGTGATCTGCGGTGGCGTATGAGCTGATATGCCTAGTATTAATAACAACTATTATACAAACACCGTAAATCCCTTTTTTCACACCAGGCATATTTTACAGATAAGTATATGGAAATAAGAAAAAAAAAACAGAAAAATAATTCTAAAGTACTACTTTAATTTTTTTGTGCAAATTTTTGGCCAGTGATTAAAAAAATCATATAGACTTCAATTTCTTTATGAATGCGTTTTGTTTAAGTAAGCTAGGGAGAATTCAGATAAGCTATGTAAATTGTTATTCATTAATTCACCAACAGCTGCTTGCATTACTAAAGCAAAGAAGTAGGTGTGAATTATCGAAGTGAGTATTATAAGTTGACTTTTATCCTTTTTTGTAAGTTATTGAACATTTGCACATCAGACATTAACACAAAATGAGCAAAACGACCTGATAAAAGTCGCAGAAAATCGCTGGGTGCAGGCCTCTTCCAACAGATAGATATGGGGATCCTAAAAGGAGGCCTGTTTACAGCAGGCGACCTTCTGTATATTTTGATGATTGAAAAATTACATTTGTCACTCTTTATGTTATTTTCGATACAAACGTAACAGCGAAATTTTATAAGCATTCTCAAATTGATGAATACATTTGTAAGCAATTTTTAAAACCGCAATACATAACAATGAATAGGGAAGCAAAAGAATAGTTATGTAAAAAATTGCCCATTACAAACGATTATATATTTCAACACAATAGTTAACCACAATTATCTCATTGCCTTCGGATGCAAAATATTGATTGAATAAACCACTCAATCATGCTTCCGCGTAATTTGTCATGGAGTAAGTTTCACTCGTCGGGTGGTTCCGAAGATGTGATGTAAACGTGTAATGATTTTAATAATCTGTTCTAACTAGTGAAATTTGTAGGAATACAGGTGCTCCCTGATGACCGCTATTCAAAACATAGGTAGTTCAACTCCTCGTGTTTGATGATGTGCAGTTTCCAATTTCCAAACATTAAATATACCAAATACTAATGACCAAGTCTTAAAAGTCACATGGTTAAGTCATGGTTAAGTCACAAGTAGGTTTCGGAAAACACAAGGAACTACTCCGTCCAAGAACACTCTGTCATTAGACGAAATAACGAGAACTTTTATTAAAATTGACAATAAAATGTTACCTTCTTAGTAAAATGTAATCTTTGTGTTATAAAACTGATAGTAGACAGAACTAATATGCAATTAAAACGTTATTTTGATAACTACAGCGGAATATACGTGTAGGTCAACTAAGATCAAGCAGCATCTGTACGGATAATGTTTTTAAAACAAGATGAAATGTGAATCGTTCTAGATTATTCCGTAGTCTAATTGTAACCAGTAGAATTTTGTACGAATAACATGTTTAAAACTGAGAACAAGACATGAGGGAAGTAGGAGCATACAAACCTAAATATCATCAGATATAAGACAAGACAAACCTATGCATTCTCTGAAGTAACTTCATCAGTTACAGGTAGGGCTAAAATGTCCCTAATCTATATCTGTATCAGTCCATATACGTCCCACTGCATAGAGTATAGTTGAGAACCCTAATATCAAAAACAAAATACAAATATCGGAGATCCACTCAATATTGGAACAAAATCTATGAATATGTTCATTAATGAAAGAGTAGAGTAGGTTTTGAATGGCAAGACTAACTAAATTTTGTTTTGACTCCCGATACACTTATGCCAACCTGCTCTACGCCAGGTATAGTATTGTTGATACTCAAACGTGACACAAATACGTGGACCTCTGTAGATTTAACACCTTGTTCAACGGTCGCTAATCGATCGAGTACGAATTTTTGTTACCAGCAAAACAACAATTTTAACGTAAACACAACGTACGAACAATATGATTTCGTTTTCGTAAACTGTTCGCATGTATGACATCAGCTATCCGGGGCGCTAATATTAAAACTTGGCACATATCCACGGCAACATCGACATGGATCATAGCAATACTCAGAAATTGGACTAACGCGCATTTTTACGTCGTGTTGCAAAAATTGAGAGCATTCTGAGTGGAATTTGTAAATATAGAAATAAATTGTTTATATAGCTCGGATAAAGATAACTGGAGATCAATGAGTATATTTTCGCTACCATTAGAGTGGTTCGCTTCGCTATAACGGTGAAGGAAAACATCGTGAGGAAACCTGCATACCATAGCGATTTGTATAAATTTCTATGGTATGTAAAAGTCCGCCAACCCGCCTTAGGCCAGCGTGGTGGACTATATGGCCTAACCACTCTCAATCGTACTCACGATTGTAGAGGAGGCCCGTGCCCTGCAGTGGGTCGTATATGGGCTGATACAATACAATACAAAGAGTGGTTCGCTTCTAGTGCAGATCTTTGGGTCTGTGGATTGTCTATCGCTGATGATAATGGTACACTATCATACATCGTATCAAATGTATTTACAGAGGTAGACAGAATTACTATCAATTATATTATGTCCATATATCATCTTTGCTATTCTCCATATTTCTTTATTTGATTGGTAGTCGTTGATTCAAATTTCATGACCGAAATATTATTCCAAAACACAGATCCTAATGAATTATACATATACCACGCTGACTACCGGAGTGTGTTTAAAGATTTTAAGTCTTTTTCTCTTTTATCGGGAAATCACGTTGTACCTACGTGTCCGTTACAATGGCTTTATTGCGCATTAATAAATTATACAATGTTTATAAATCTGCCAGTTTCTTTGTTTCCAATATGATAAGATTTCCTGACTTTGAATAATGCCCACATTAGTAATTCACATGACGGATGTGCGTTTCCTCATATTTTCCTTGAATCTCATACGTGCAACTGTTGTGTCACCTTATTCAAATAAGACCTTACAGTTCCCTATGGCCTATACAAGAGACCATAATATAGTTGACAATATTGCTTGAATATACTACCTTCATCATTTTCATGTCGAAAATGATGAAGGTAGACTCAAAATTGACAGCTGGCAATTAAGGGAAGAATCATTGGAAAACAAAAATACGCATTTATTCGCGGATCATCAGCAAGAGAATATGTGTGTTAAAGGAAAGGCCTATTAATAATTAAATAACAAATTTAATTCCGGATCACATTATCTCGTTAAGTAGCCGCGACTTATTAGACATTAATGGTATTTTGTTATTACGTATGGTTGTGGCTTTTAGAATATTCTTAAGCGGATCAGAACAGTTTTGGTGCATAGAGTATTCTTGGAACTGTATAATTCAATTAGTATTTTGCTTCACCTCATTGGGTTCTTGCCAGCCAATGTTAAAATAAATTATCATAATGCATTGATTTCCATTCATTCACTATTTTCCTAATATTGCTGCCAAGAGAGATTAACATGTTGAATATTATCATGACAAAAATATTAGCTTTCTTAATTAACCTAAATTATTACCAGGATGTTAAATAACATAAGGTTGTAATACTGAATATTTCTATTTTCCCACATCTAGATAAACCAACAAGCAAAACCTAGATTAATAAAATACAAAATAGAGAGTTTAGACTAGTGTTCGGTAGAAAGTGGCGTGTTTATGCAACGAGAGCCCAATGTAACCGCATTTATCAATAAACAAACTTACGAAAAACTTTCTACTAAAGTAAATACGGATTTAGAATGACGCAAACGCGAGTTTGCCAAAACAGCGTGGGTTAGGAACAATGACCTAGTAAAGGGTTAAGACTCTAGTAAGAACTGGATGAAAACACGATATTAATTTATATTCCTTCATTCGCATATCTAAGACATCTTTGGGGTTCTTTTCTATCATTAAATTTGGACAGTGGCAGCTTGAACTTTCTGTGGATCGATTCCGAGAACTACTATTATGATCGACGTTGTAAAAGAACTTAATTGCTGCGTCCTCGAAGTACCATCAAGTCATCAATTCAAGAATGGAAAGAAGCTGCTAAATTATTTTGTGTCTCTCAGGTTAACTTATCACGGTTAGTATTTCCAAGTCTATCAAATCGTTCAAAGCTTGCTTCTATGTTGAGGATTCCAGAATACAATTTCTGAGTATTTTAGTGTGTGGTCTACATCAAAATGCTTCTATTTACAACGGCATTGGCATTATAATGTAAGTGTTCATGAGTCCGCGCGACCTTTGCGGTAATTCCCGCTGGCATGATGTGTGCTAAATATAAATTAAACACCAGTTAAAGGTTAATAGAGTTGAATTAAAAGTGCCAGTTTTATGGCGCTTACATCATTTAGGAAATGATCGGATAGGACCTTGGTAAAAATATTTTGTTTATATGTATGTTCAATTCGTGTTAAATGAAACTTTAGTTGAAAAATTTTTTTGGGTCTGACTGTAAGACTTCTCTTGTAGTTTCTGATTGTGTCCCGCCCTCACTCCCACCACTGCAACTCCTGTAAGCCAGGATCAACAGCACGCATTGTAATGACACCGAGCATTGAAGCTCAGCAACTCTCCGGGAATGTCTAACTTGTCTTTAACCCGCAACGAAATCAATCATTAACTTAAATTAATAGGTTGGTGAAATCAGGTCACTGTGGAAATCATTTGGAGAGGCTTATGTTCAGCAGTGGACTTCCCTTGGCTGACGGATTGGATTGGAATAGGTTGGTGTAGTTTCTGATTCCCGAATTTACTTAATATTTTTATCAGATCAGCAAATCAGATTACTTTGTAGCACGCCATTTATATTCAAAAGACTAGTTTTAATAGTCTTACCCCGAACTAACGGTATTGTAACGGTCTTCCGAACTGTTCTGAACACGAAACTGATATTTTGTGTTTTATTTGGCTCGTTGATTTGTGAATTTCAGTAATTAAAAAATACCATTGTAATCTTTTCGTTTATTTTTATACAAAATTTGTCATAATACTCATGTTGTATCTCACGTAAATGCATTCATTAGGGATAAGGGCACGAAATAAAAAAACAATATTGGCTTATAGCTCAATTTTGTAATAAAGATGAAGTAAACGTGGCCTGTTGATAAACGGACCAGACGCTGCTGCCACATGTTCACGGTGGTCGCGGGTTCAAATCCCAGGGCACACCAATTGATAGTCAATCACCGCGCACTATAACGGTGAAAGAAAACATCGTGAGGAGACCTGCATACCATAGCGATTTGCAAGAGTTTCTATGGTATGTAAAGTCCGCCAAACCGCACTAGGCCAGCGTGGTGTACTATATAGCTTAACCTCTCTCCATCGTATTCTCGATTGTAGAGGAGACTCGTGCCCTGCAGTGGGACGTATCTGGGCTGATACAGTACAGTAAAGGAGTAAGGGCGTATTGCATAAAAAAACGCATTAATTATAAGCTTATACATTAATTGGCAATGTAAGGTGACGTAAGGGAGATGTGTGTACATTAGAGTCACTTCAGTTGTCTTAGCATTAGTCTCTAAAAACACTTACAAACTTTTAAGTTAAACCACTGTTACACAATGGCTTCCTTTGGTGCTTTCCTATTGATTAAAGTCAATTTGGAGTCGGCTAGTGTCGATTGTACGTGCAATACATCTCATCAAGGCTCTTGGGAATCTCGCTCAGTTTTTCGTAAAAAAAGACTTTTGTATTCTCGTGTTGTTAAGTTTGTAGTATCAGAGTTATTTTTGGTTAAATTACTTCTAAGTTGGATGTATTTTCGAAAGTTACATTTTATATTGTAAAAAAATTGGAACAGTCTTCTTGTTAATAAAAACTGTAAGGCATTTACAAAAAAGATGATCTGGTAACAAATGACTTATACATTTAGTTCGTCTTTCTATACAATGGATTATTTTAAATAAACTGTTGTATTTAGCTAAATAAATACATCATGATTTGTTAGTAGCGTTAACATAATATTCGGTTGATTGTTTGGGTTGTTAATGGTGCCAGGGTTTCTGTTGGGCGTAAATCGGTAGCAGTGATTCAGATCTGGATAAAATAATCAAGATGTATGAAAGGCTTTGTGATGGTTAACTCAAAATAAGAAAAACTCTGAGTAGGTACGTCCGTGTGTAGTGAACATCGATCTTGGATTATAATTTATAATGCATTTAAATCAACGTCACTATAAAAAATATATCTACGTAAAATTTTGACGTGAACCAATAAAATTTTCCTCTATCAAAACTAGCTCATGTTTCAAAGTTTTTTCTTCCAAAGGGTTATATTGTACGATCTACCTATGAGTCCACATACACCAAATAGTCTAATACCTGTTCCACAAATGAATACACAATCCCAAAAATAAAATACCAAGTCTTGTGGATATCAATTTGTTCCTAGGACATCCCAGGGATAGCCGTGCATCATCGGTTACTCAACGAGTCCGTCTGGTTCAGAATTAGTGCAGTGATGCAACTTCCTGGTGGCCGGACGTGAAGCCCACTTGGCGCAGGTAACACCTGAACCGGCTAATAATAACCCTCGCGTCATCTCGGGGAACACGACGCTTGGCAGAGCGGTTGTTTAGGATTTGCTATTGAGGGTATATGGGCGATACATGTCATGGAGAAACAAAGTGATTACGTGGTTCAATAGTATAAATTGTAATTTTTGTAGTAAGTATTAATTGACTGTAGTGTGGATGATCGAAGGAAGTCGATCGATACAGGCATCTTCTTAAAGATCGCTGTGGTTTATGATGAGGATTATAGTAGATATTTGATGGTTGATAGAAACTTTTCTAAATTACGTAAATGTAGAATAAACAATCCAATCCAATCAATTCATCAGCCAAAGGAAGTCCACTGCTGAACATAGGCCTTTCCTAATGATTTCCACAGTGACCTGTTGGAGGCAGCCTGCATCCAGCGACGTCCCGCGACCTTTACCAGAAAGCGGAAAGCGCAGCTTGGGACGTCCATCCACTAGGTGGTCAGAGGACCTGGTAATGTAGAATAAGGACAATAGAATTCAAATTCTCGTTTTAATATACCCTTTGCATACCTTAATCAAGTATACTTACGAAAAAAATATAAACGTAATATGAACGAACTTGCGTAACCTTTAGTTATGCAAAACAATTCATTCCACAGACGAAAATACCAACTTGTTCTCAGAACACAAAACTGCGCTCATAAATCCTTATCTAAATCAACGGATTCGCGTCTGAGCAGAAAACACGTTTACTAGAATAACTAGGATATATTTCATACATGTTTTGTTAATGGATAAGAAAAAAATATTAAGATACATTTTTCGGGATCACGCGGTGTTGATACTTGCTAAGCTTGAAATACTCGTAATGAGCTGGCCGGCATAATCGTGTCAAGCGTCTGGAAATAATCTCCCGCCTACCGGTATCTACCTGGGCATTGGGTAGGATTACATTATCATGCATTTTAGTAGGCGAAAATAACTAAATGGCAAGTGAAAACGTTTTAAAAGCTTTGACTAGGTACACTAAAAAATCTTTAGCAATAAGAATACTGCCTCGGCGGCGCAGTTGTATTACTGTATGGCTGCAAAGCTGTGGTCTCGGGTTCGAATCCGGGGTCGGGCAAAGTGATATTGAATTTTTCTATTAATTATCAGCCCGGAGTCAGGAATTTGTGCCCGATATGGCGATAGGCTCGCCCCCTATCACATCGTGGGACGGAACATGCAATGCGAAATGTGGGTGGCATGGTGGCGCCTCTGCCTACCGCTTCTGTTAATGAGGCGTGAGTTTATGTATATGTATACCAATACCAAATAACGTCAAAAACTTTGGTTTTATAAAAAAATGTATACAACATAATACAGCGCTCTTAACTCTAATATGTAATTCCATATACACACCTACACATACATACATACGCAATAACAAGTTGGTCTCGTGCATCGAATTATTTTTCACCAGACGACCTTGGCTCTCGGCGGAGCCGTATAAATTAACTTCTATTATTACTAACTTAGCTTGTACACACTGCTGATGTTATTCAATTAAAAACAATAAAAACGCACTTTATACATTCACATTTCCATTAACACGAATGAATGCAGGCTATTTAGGAATAGTCATTTGTTTGACAATCTGGGGACACAATCTTGAGTAAGAATTAAGGTTTGTTAGATGCTTGACAAGTCTCTCCTATCTATTCATTGTTTAGTCTCAAGGAGCACATGTATAGCCTTATACAAGAATTTGACAGCCTCCGTGGCGCAGTTAGACGCCGGCTGTGAAACGAGAGGCCGCGGGTTCGATACTCGTATCGTAACAAATATTTGTGTGAACTACAGGTATTTGTTTCGGGTCTGGGTTTTTATGAGACCGAAAAGCCTCTCGTAGTTTCTGATACCCATGACACAAGACTTGATCTTAGTGTGAGTTCAGGACTATGGATGTGACTGTTGGGTGAATTAAAAAAAAAAAGAATCAGAGGAAAGGAGGAAGCCCTCTTCCAGATGAACAATAGTAATATAATCAAAGGAATATAAGTACATAAAAGATAAACAATGTTGTTACAAAATACAAAGTCAAAATGAATAATTATGATTCTAACAAGGTTAACGGCTACATTATGGAATAAAAATCAAATGGAGCAGAGATAATAATAGATATTCTAGTAGATAATTTTAAGCTTTTCATTTTATTATTTCAAACTCAGCATGACATCCAGAACTTTCTTCGTCTATTTGGTGAGCATTACCATTCAGATGATCTGCTTAATCCTTCATCAAGCGTTATACTTTCATTAATATTATCATAATCATCATCAAAATCCTGAATATAAGCTTTTGAAAGATTCTCTATGAAATATATTTTAACTCTTTCAAATAATATTAATGAATGAGGTTGATTTAGTTGTATATAAGCGGAAGAATGTTTGGAACGAAGACTGACGCACGGAGTAAAAAAATCAATCACGTGATATGATTGCAAGAGAAGCGATGAAAGTTGTATACTACATTAAATTATGTTAACGATGTGCGTTCAAGCCCTGTTCGCGTGTGAGAAATGCAAGGCGTTTGGATAGTAGTCGATTAGGGAGATCTCAACGCCGGATGATATTCCAACGTTGGAATTCTCAAATAGTAAACAAAATGCCATTGTGAAAGTGTCGGACACCCGCTTCCAAGGTGGACGACTTGATTAAGTTTGCAGGAAGTCACTGAATGCAGGTCGCCTCCAACAGATCACTGTGGAGATCCTTGGTAGGCCTATGTTCAGCAGTGGACTTCCTATCGCTGAAGAGAGAGAAAGGAAAGAAATTCCAAATTTGACATTTTATCAGGTCTTGTTGACTTAATTCAACAATTTGTTAAGCGTTGCATTGCTGTTTATCAAAATCGACCGCAATCCACACTTTCGGCAATTTACCAACTATTCGCTTGATACAATCTGCCCAATCATCGTCTTTTATCATGTGTATCGAATACAAATGGAATTCCGTACCGGACTTTAATTTTATGGCGCTACAAACAGGGGCTCTTAAATTTAGGGTTAGTTTTCCATCATTGTGGCCTCTAATCATTACAAATGTCCTACCAGCTGTAAGGTCTCCATCAAACTTACTGGTCGAATGAAATGCTACGGCAAAGCTGAACTATAGACTATAGTATACGTACTATAGTCTATAGTTCAGCTTGAAAGCAGCAGAAAACTCTTTAAAGCAATTTCTGTAGTACTCTTGACATATTTTGCACAATCAACTGGCAGTTACCTATCAAGTAGTTAACGTGGCACGTGCAGTTAACTATTGTAGTAACGGAGTAGTCTCGAAGGTCACATATTTCTACCTACGTTGTTTACCCATATATTAACACTCATTCATAAACTTATTCTACTGAATCGCCTTGAGTACCTGTGTAGGTGAGACAGAAAGAGACAGTTATATCAACATATTGGTGTTAGAGTGAGAGGGAATATGTGGGCGTCGTACCTACATTCTATTTTTGTTTTTCTTGAAATTAGCTTCATAGCAACTGACTACTCTTTGATGACATCTTTTTGATGACAAATTGAAATAGACACGTAAAGAAGAAAAAAATAAACATGATAAATCGATTTAATACGAGTACAAAGCATTTTTTTCTTTGATATCGATTTATTTTAATATTTATGACTATACTTATAGCGATAGAATCGATTGCGACAATCAATATTATAGATGCAAATTGAATTATCCAATAGAATTATAAAATGGAAGACTTCTATTTGAGTTGGTTTTTCCTGTTTCAGTATGAACTTGTCATACCTAGTATCACAGACCTCGCATCAAGATACCAAGTCGGGAGTCGTAGGTATCAGAAACTCCAAGATTCTTTTGGCTATGACTAACACCCAGACGTTTTAAACCACACAAACATTTGTCTCGGTGCAAGGTTCGAACCCGCAGCCTCTCGATTCACAGGCAGCGTCTAACCAACTACGCCACGGATGCTACTCAAAATTTAAGATAAGACAATTATTCTGACAATGTTTTTGACTTGGTAGTCTCGAAGTTCCCAAATCTCAACTAAGGCCCCTATCACATTGCCGTTTTTCGACTGCTGGCGTTCCTCGTACGTCTGCGCAACGTCGACGCTGCGTTCACGCGACGTTGACGACGCTGATATCTAGCGTCATGCGTTGACACTATGACATTTTTGATAGGATATGTCAATACGAACAACACCTATTGAACAACTATTCCACCTGGCTAAAGACAGGGAAGAATACAAGAAGCTGACGGCCAACCTTCAACACTGAAGAAGCACTCAGAGAAGAAGAAGAATGTGAATACGAGAACATGTAATTTTCTTTGAAGGAGCAAACCCAACAGTACTGTTTCTCGTCGGAATTTCCGAAGACAACGGCGGCGACGACGTCGCGTCAGCGCAGCGTCGACGTTGTGCAGACGTTCGAGATACGCCAACGCTCATAAAACACCAATGAGATAGGGTACCTAAGCTATAATACACTTTTTAATCAAACAAACAAAACCTATTTTAGTTTAACCTTCACGGTGAGCAAAGTCGATCTGCCGTTTTCATGTAGTGTTACAAAAACTGAGACAGGAAAATGTTGTTATTTCTTTGTTTCGTAAATTCAATGGTTTGTCAGTGTTTTTAATGAATTAGCTGAATTGTAACTTAGGTGTTTTGTGTTGTTTTTCGGAGTAAATAACTGTGTCACAGTAACCGAGGTGAAGTAACAGCTTTGTTGTTGTTTTTCCTTCTGTACTGTTATGTATCAGCCTATATACGTCGCACTGCAGGGCTCGGGCCTCCTCTACAATCAAGAGTACGATTGAGGTGGGTTAGGTCATACAGTCCACCACGCTAGCTTAGTGCAGTTTGGCGGACTTTACATATCATAGAAATTCTTGCAAGTCGCTGTGGTATGCAGGTTTCCTCACGATGTTTTCATTCACCGTTATAGTGCGTGGGGATCGTATTTTTTTCTTCAATGGGTGAGAATGCTGGAGATTATAACGGTGTATATGGTATTCAAATCCGCACAGATAGGTGCCACTGAGTGCGATACTAAAATAATCCAATAACCTATCATATAAGGAATAACAAATATCTATCCATTTTTAGACTTCGCCAAGCATTCCAAGAAGTTAACTTATTGTGCTAACCAGTGATGTCATACCTACGTTATTACTTTATTTATTAAAGCTAGCTTAATAAATTCTCGAAGTATAAAGTTGCACGATGGCCGCTGACTCCCATTCACCGATATATTTCTTGCAAACGAGTCATCGCATGTTGTCATCTGGGTGTTAAAATCTTCATTTTGCATTGCATTACGCACGTTTCAAACAAATATTATTTTGACGCCGTATTTTGTATGTTTACTGGTGAATTTTGTGGTTTTACCAAGAACTTCTGTTAAGTTATTTCGAATTGTCATTGTTACAATAATGACAGATTATAAATTTTGATATTGAGGGGGTTAACCTTTGGTGTATAGAATATTGTAACGGTGATTTTTATAAGCGATGAGTAAAGCAACCTATTTTAGCATGACGATGTTGCTGGCAGGTATATTAAGAAGAATAGAATAAGGATTTGAATACAGAACGGAGTTGTCAACGGCTGATGTGAAGGATGGCCGAGTCGGAATATTATCACGCCACGATTATTCAAGTTGTAACGTTTTACACAGTTTTAATATGCGAGTTGTATGTGTAGAGAGCCCTGGTATAAATGTACATGACGTTGGAAAAGAATAGATGAATTATGATTACACAATCGTCGTATTATTCGTCTTAATAATATCTATACATATATGTATATATTTTTGTTGCAATGAATGGCGAGACGAGCATGCCATTCGCCTGTTGGTAAGCGATACGACTGCCCATGGACAGTAGCAAAATCAACGACACAATGAATTACAAAGCAATGCTTGGCGTTCCACTGCGCTTGCCATCCTGAGATATAAGCTGTTAAGTCATATAGAAAGGTTTTGGCATTCTTCCACTAAGTTAATCTAGTCGTTGAACTTAAAACACATTTTCAAATACCTTTGGAGTTCTCAGATATCCTCAAAATATTTTCCTTCAACGTCAATGATCAAATGAGATGGGCCTGGGGTTCGAACCTCCAACTTCTGATTTGTCAATCCTTCAGCATTGGCTGTATTGCTGTTTCAATTGATACTTTAATGTCATATGTATTTTAGTTTTGGGATGAGGTGTAAAAAAATATATACCAACACCCACACCAATGCAATAAATGAAAGTTTGGTAAAAGTGCATTAATTGAACGAGAATTTCTCAAGTACAATTCGCGTTTATGGCTTATATAAATAATTTACAGCACAATAAACATTGTGACTCGACTTTCGAGATGATGTCACTGCGATGCTTCCGATATGCAATTGATGCTGACTGCATCAATTTAGATAAATAAGTGGACTTTATGTCGCTATAATCATAATTTATTTATATTTGACGACATATTGGCGCCGCGGATGAGCGGTTGATTCAAAAGTTACGCATTCGATATAGTACGGTATTTATGTTTGTGTGTGGACTAAAACATTGTGCTATTGTAATATGTGGGACGATAATGAAATACAGTCAATGTGGATCTAATGTTATCCACATACCTATTTAATATTTATCATATATCAGCCTATCTACGTCCCTCTACTGTGTGCAGGCGTACTTTACCATCTAGTGGGGTTTAGTGCTAAGACCATCACGCTGGCCTAGTTTCTTTGTGGATTATATATACCTTTGAAATTCTTGTGGAGATCTCTCAAACGTTTTCGGTACCTTTTTTAAAGCGTAGGTCCAGCAAACAAGCAAGCAGGTCACCTAATGGTGGTAAGTGATCACTGCCGCCCATGAATATCCACAACGCTTGGATCATGGATGTGTTGCCGGCCCATCTGATTGGGAGGGGAGCGGGAAGGAAAAAGGATGGGAAGAGGAAGGGTGTATTGGGCACCTGGCAGAGTCCCTCACCGAATGAAACGCGACAGCAACGCTGTCTTTTCACGTCGATCTCCTGTGAGACAGTGGTACCGTCCCGGACGGGCCTGCCCATTAATGACAACAACCTGGCTCTACCACTTTCTAAAATATACCTGAATGTGGATACAAATAACGTACGTAAAAACTTAAAAGCCAGAGGTATTTGTATTGGATTTGATCTGGTGAATCTTTGCCAGTCCGGTTCACCCAGCTGATCTATTGCTCACTCTACCCACCCAGGAATGCATTCCAATCAATTCCAGGAAGTAGTTTCCCAATTCTCTAATAGAATTCCAATCGCATTAGACGTGGGTAGCTCTCTAAGCCATTCGCCCACATTACTCCGCTGTGTTCCTACTTCGTAACCCGTTTGTGCGGATTTAGCCAAATCTCTCGGACAAGATATTTATAAAGTAGGCGTAGATTTGGAGCAGTATTTAGGTTGTTCAGTAAGCCGTTATTAAAATACATCGTGTTTTGTACGGTGAAGTTGCCCAATACCCATTACCTCTTCTCATCCTTTTTCCTTCCACCTCCTCTCCCGATCTAATAGGCATCTATGATCCAGTCTTTGTGGATGTTCATGGTCGATCACTTACCATCAGGTGACCTGTTTACTCTTTTGCCAGTGTTATTGAAGAAAAAAAAAATGTTTATAAGTAGTTTCAACCCACACTAAGATGTTGTCATGGATATTTTATGAACCGCAATGAACGGCTGCTCATCCACCGTTCGCGACAGTGGAAAACCGTTATGTTCACGTTCAACTATACAAAAAATAAAAAAATTCAAAACAATAGAACAAAAAATATTTCCAACTACCAAATATTATTTGACATGATTTGATTTAGTTTACAGAAAAGTTAGGTTATAAACTAAAATAGAATTTCTCCCCATCGGATACTTTATTTGTACTGTATAATGTAGCACTTAATCGCTTACTGTTTAGCAAAGGCCTCCTCTACAACCGAGAGTTCGATTGGGAGGGGTTAGGTTAGATCATCATCCTTCAGGTCAGCAGGTTATCGGACTTCACGTACCATAGAAAGTTTTATTAAGATCTGTATTGTATGCAGATTTCCTAACGATGTTTTCTTTCACCGTTCGGGGTAATTGACTATCAATACACACGTGACTCTGAAAAGTCAGAGGTGTGCCCTGGAATTCGAACCCGAGACCACGCCAGGACGTGCCATCATGCACTTGGACTGCACTCCATACATCAGATGCATTGTATTGTTGCTAGTATAAAAAACGCATGAATACAAAGGTACGAGATAAATGTATTATAAAGCGTTCATTAATAAAACATTATCAGAGGCACACGTGACTGATCATCATGATGATGTCAGCCAGTGGAGGGAATTGCTTGATCGTCCTCACAAATTGCCGCGGTGTGGGAGGACAAGGTGCCTGGTTAATAGTGAAGTTTGTCACGTGTCAACTGGTCGTTTGTGTGGAAACGTCGATTGATGGTTAGCAAAGAAAAAAAAGACGCTTAAAACAGTCAGGCACAGTGTTAATCCGACAGTAAGATAGCAAGTCTTGTGCTGATAGTAGAAACGTCGAGATTTTTTGACCTCACGAATTGAAAACGATTTAGCAATATCATTGAGGTGGTTGTACCTCAGTAGATAAACAGTTCTTTCAGATATTAAAAAGACTTGTACCTCAGTAGATAAACAGTTCTTTTCTTCAAAGACTTCAGTTGCAGTCATTAATTAAACCCATTAAAGCTGTTTTGTAACAAACATTCTAGCTCTTTAAATACCCGGAATACCCACTATTTTCTCGGTTATTGTCAATTGACAATACAACAGCTAAGTATGCAGTTGCATCAGACACTAGCTCAAAATACTCATATTAGACTGATCATCAGCGTAGTCCACCTATCAACCAAGTCGCATTGGGTCTTCCATGGTACGCTGAGGCTCAAGATCCTCCTGTATATTACATATTGGTCTTAAGGCCAAGAATCTCCATTATACTTGATCAGGAACAAACAGTATTAATTTACAATTTACATATTTATATCATTAATTGCATTCTTTAACCTTCTATAGAATCTTGTCTATACACAGTTATAAAGAATAAAGTGTAAATTATTAGTCGACCTCGTCTGATGACCGAGGTGGCCGACTGCGTGGGTCGCAGTAGACAACTTGATTGCGAAACTACAGCGGTGTTAAGATTTGCACCTAATTTGGTTTGTATTACCACGCTACGTAGTAGCATGTGGTGTAGCTGGTTTATAATATAACGGTAAATTGACTAAAATAGTCCTGAACCCCTCTCAATTGTACTCTCCATTGTAGAGGCGGCCCGTGCCCGAGTATGGAAGACCTTCCCTTCCGTGACTGCAGTATCTACTCCTACAGGTCATAATTTCCTTTCCCATAACATCCTCTACCCACAAACCCCATTTCTCCAGTTGATGACGGGCAGCAGCGTCATCAACGCGAGTCCCCTCCTGCGCTCGCTAACCCGCCTGCCAAGCGTGACGAATATCGGCAAAAACCTCACAATGATGAAGAAACCATTGGGGGAGGCCTATGTTCAGCAGTGGACTTCTTTTGGCTGATGGATGGATGGAAGTCGACCTCTATGCAGTTGTCAGTAGTCTAATCAGTATCGGACTTTATAAAAATATTGTTTTTTGCGTTATGTCATTCTGGTATTTTTATTACTAAAACCTTGAAAGATTACGTTAAATTACTGCATAACATATCTTATCGTTTTGTATCACAGAAAAATGCATTCATGTTTATATTTAAATATGATGTTTATCAAAATTATTTATGGTTTAATGCTAATTCACATTAAGTAATTCGCTTAATGCTTTGATAATTGACAATTTTATCTCGTTATAAGACGTAATCATCAATAATAATTTTCAACGATAAAAAGCATTTAAAACTTCTACATAATATTGTAATGAAATGAAATGTAAAAATATCTTCTTGTGTATTGCGTTGAATGGCGAGACGAGCATGCCATACGCCTGATGGTAAGCGATACGACCGCTCACGGATAATAGTAAAACCAATCACCATGAATTGGCAATGCTTGGCATTCTACTGCGCTCGCCATCCTAAGACATAGATGGTCAGTCTCATTATGTACAATGTCCTTCAAACCGGAACACAACAATGCATTTACACTGCAGTTTGGCGGGAGAAAAAGACATTGCGGTAGTACAGACTACAGATCATATGAGTGACCAGTAAAGGCCATATATTGAAAACCTAGCTCTTATGAAATTAACAATCATTGTTTATCGAACATTTACAACACTTGGATTGCGTTACGGCCTCATAAAACAGAAGGGAATACAGGAAAAGACAAAGACGGGAGGAAAAAAGAGGATTGGAGCCTCAGACCCTCAGTCATCACACGGAATGCAACAGCCAAGCTGTTACTTTGCGACAACATTTTTGTAAGTGGTATATGGTACTATAGCTTTAACGAGCTACATCAAAGCTCTTCTGCTTCTTCTTGTCAGCCACAGAAACTCCACTGCTGAACATATGCCTCCTCCAAGGATCTCCACATTGAGCTGTTGTAAGCTGGCTGCATCTTAACTTCCTGCAACCTTAACAAGGTCGTCCGTCCACCTTGTATGCGGGTGACCGACACTGCGAGGCTCTATTACCTCACAAAGCAAACCACATGCTCCTCATCTATGAACAAAAAGTCACACCTTAAATTGTAGTGCGTGGTGGCCTGTTGGTAACGGACCAGACGCGGCTGCCTACATGTTCACGGTGGTCGCGGGTTCAAATCCCAGGGCACACCTCTGACTTTTCGGAGTCATGTGTGTATTGATAGTCAATCACCACGCACTATAACGGTGAAGAAAAACATCATGAGGAAACCTGCATACCATAGCGATTTGTATAAATTTCTATGGTATGTAAAAGTCCGCCAACCCGCATTAGGCCAGCGTGGTGGACTATATGGCCTAAACACTCTCAATCGTAGTCTCGATTGTAGAGGAGGCCCGTGCCCTGCAGTGGGTCGTATATGGGCTGATACAATACAATACAAAAAAATAAGAAATTCCTTTAATATTCTAAGACCTAAGTACCTTAACATGTCTCTATTTCAAGAAATCTCCTTTGGTCTATAAAAAGGACCACGCTAAGAAAAAGAGCAATGATTGTCCATTATTCCATTGAATAGATATAGGCAGTCAGGAAGAGGTAGGATTGTAAAAAAGTATGACATCTCCATATAAGACATGTGCCTTCGCGTCGCAGTGTTTATCCAACACTGCTAACGAAGGTATATTTTACTAATTGGATGGGATTATGCTGAATGGTGACAAGTGGGCTCTATCTCGACAGCCTCCGTGGCGTGGTTGGTAAAACGCCGGCTGTGAACCGTGAGGCCGCCGGTTCGATCCCCGCACCGAAAAAATATTTGTGAGATTCACATATTTGTTTTGGTTCTGATGAGACCGAAAAATCTCTCGTAGTTCCTGATACCCATAACACAAGACTCGATCTTAGAGTGGGGTCGGGACTATGTATGTCATATGTGTCTTTTGAGTATCCATCCATCCATCCATCAGCCAAAGGAAGTCCACTGCTGAACAAAGGCCTCTTCTAATGATTTCCACAGTGACCTGTTGGAGGCAGCCTGCATCCAGCGACGTCCCGCGACCTTTACCAGGTCGTCTCACCGCCTAGTGGGTGGACATCCCACACTGCGCTTTCCGCTTCGTGGCCTCCATTCGAGAACTTTTTCGCCCCATCGGTCATCAGTTCTCCGTTCTTTTGAGTATATTTGTTTTTATTTCGTGACTTTTTCGTAAAATATAATAAACTAGATGGTTTCTAAATTATAATATTACGGTTTTAAAGACTTAAGCCATAGTTCTGATCCTTAGTTTGGATGTAAAGTACATACATACAGTTTATGAATTTCATGATCATAATTTGTTTGTTGTTAAATTGTTTCGTAAAGTATAAAATCAGACAAGTAACTAGTCATACAATATTATATACACGATGCCTTAATACACTTCATAAATGAAACCTCAGAATCGTGGGTTCACTGCCCATTAAACCTAGCAAAAAAATATTCCCAATTGTTTGTTTGCGGTTTAAAAGCCAGATGTATGCATTTAAGGTAAAATATTGCTAATTGATTAGTTTCCACATAACCATGTCCAAGTTTTTGTTTCGCTCAGTAGTACCTGTCCGTTAGTAATGAGAATCGTTGGTAGGGCTGCCACAAACTTTTGTTATATAATTTTCCCAATTACCCATAAAAATATCAGTATATATTTAATCAATGCTGGGTATAATGCATAAGTCATACATTTATTAATAAGATAATATTTTTATGGACCTTTTTTTCTTTATTTTTGCACTGCCCTTTCTTTCTTCTGCTTTTTAACCGATTAAAAAAAAAACAGAGGGTTATCAATCGAGAGTACGATTGAGAGTAGTTAGGCCATATAGTCCACCATGCTGGCCTAGTGCGGGCAGACTTTTATATACCATAGAAATTAATACAAATTTATACCTAGAATACAAATTTATACCTGGAAAATAAAACTCCTCCAAATTGAATAGGATTCTTGTGGTACTTTTTGAATTAGGTATAGTATAAGAGTTAAAGTACAATGGAATGGAGAAGAAGGGATGAGGTGGGGGGAGGGGGGAGAAGAAAATTAATAAGTAAATATTCAATATCTTCGACAGCTTTTGAACCGGTTTTAGTGATTTCTTTTTCACCTGAAATAACACTTTATTTTCCTTGTGTGACCACCTCTCCGTCATTTAAATGCCTATCAAAACTTATTTAGGCAATATGGCGGCGTCAAATCGTGACAATAAAACATTTCTTTGATAGAAATACTGCTAGATAATTCGCCATCCATATCGTCGGCTAGCGGCGTCACACGCTCGCTACCCAACCGGTCTTGGCCTTACCGTCTAAATAGGAAGTTGTATATCACCGAGCCAGATAACCTACACTTTGTTTCCTTGCAAACATTGCCATTTGTTACATTGTACACTAGTATATTCACAGCTGTTTCCTAAAAGGGACAAGCAGAAAAGTATATTTTCAAAAACCTGCCTTAAATGATTTCAGAAGTTCGGGTGTAACCGCAGTTAATTGTTAGTCGATTTAATTGAAGCAAGAAGTAGTAGTGAACTTAATATGTAGTTATAACTTAACTTAATAGTTCTTTACAAGAATTGCTTCAATAGGATATGGAGCCCAATCTGTTCTAGACCAACGTGGTACACGAAAATAGCATGATGAGGCCACTACTGCAGGAAACACAGAAATATATTAAATATCCTTAAATATATTCATTTTTATTATCATAGATTGCCATAAAAGACAAAAAACGCACTCTTATTTGATATTTGCAAATTAACGGAGCTAGACAGGAAATATGAACGAAATCATGTCCTTAATAGGCAAATTCCTATCGCTCTTCCAATCAACACAATTATAACTGACTCATGGTTTTATTAGCAACACTAAGACTAATATTTCAAGGAAATACTGTTGCCATTTAAGTATTCGAAGCAACGCCAATTAGGAAAAATATACAAACATAGAGGCATACATCATCCATCCATCCATCAGCCAAAGGAAGTCCACTGCTGAACATAGGCCTCTCCCAATGATTTCCACAGTGACCTGTTGGAGGCAGCCTGCATCCAGCGACGTCCCGCGACCTTTACCAGGCATACATATACTTATTAAATTTATCACACGTGTTGAAAAGCTGGTATAGACTAACATATCCAAAAACTGAAATTCTGACAATATTACATACATACAGGTCTAATTGATAATCTCCTTCTTTGAAGTTGATTTTAAAGAACTTCGTATTTTAAACTTTCGATAGAAAAGTTATGTTGAAAGGATTAATCTTTTCGCTATTATTGGACGTCATACCATTTTGAATAACTAGTTATTTTCATTTTAGTAGTTCATCTATCATTATGGTTACAGAATCAAAAAATTCAGTACAAAATAGCAAAGTATACTCGTATGTTTTCAATGCATCAAGTGTAATGTTGTTTATCACTCTCTCTCTCTCAGGAAGTCCACTGCTGAACATAGGCGTCCCCCAAGGAGGATGGTATTCAGCTGTTTATCATTTGTTAAAACTGTTTCATCAACTGAGTGAACTTATACTTATTTATATTACTTATAAATAAAAAGCTGTTTATCACTCAAGCCACGATTCTCAAAATCTTCAAGAAATCAACCAGAATCTTAAAATAAACGTTATGCAGCGACGCGAACAGGCGAGGCTAAGATGAGTAATTCATTAGCAAAGAAAGAAGCGCTATGGTAACTTGTGTGCTAATTAATACGATCAATGACCTCATGCTTTTCGTGAATAATTGATTTTTGAGTGTGTGCCCCTCAATCGTATTGTATGCTGGGTTATATTTAGCACCTGCTGGAAGAAACTGTAAAACTTCAGTGAGTTTGTGGAAGTCAATTATAACAGACTACACAAAATAAGGAAAAAATAATTTATTTGCCAAAGACGTTGAATCTTAAGTCGAAAAACAATAATAGGATCCAGCTCAGCCAAAACTTTAGTATTGATTTCAGTTCCATCCGAAGAAGCTTGCATAAATATCGACATCTTAAAATTCACACCCAATAAACTGCGTAAAGATTGGAACAACGCAAAGAGTTCTGCTAATAATTTATTTTCAAACATACGCCTGTGTTTACGAAACAAAACTATAAAAACACGCAACAACGAAACCCAAACAGCCTATATTCTAAACGTATCCAAATTCTTGCACTCTTTTTACACGCATCCGGTCCGAGCCGCGCGCAGCCCTAAAAGTTATAATAAGAAAGACCTTTATTTCAAAATCAGTGTGTGGAACAGAGACAGATATATGGAACTCAATGTGCGTGAAAGAGATGTAGTGTGTGGCAAAAATAAAATGAAAAGCAAACAGACTGGGGATGATGTCATGCTTGTAAGGCGTATAGCGGTCAAGGGTACATGTGCGAGATAAGTCGAGTCGATAAAAATCGACTAAAAGAAAGGAACTGGTATAGTTGGTGTTATTTATGCGGCCCTGGTTACGTCAGCGCGTTCAGATGAGTAGTCAATGCTATTTACGAGACTGATAGGTAACACGGGTGACGGGGTCAGTTTTGTATGAGCTATGTTGTAGGCTGTATGTCATGCTAGTCTATCGCGTAAATGTCTGATTAATCCAAGCTGGTATAGATACATACATAAAAATCACGCCTTTATCGCACAAAGGATAGGCAGAGGTGCAACCAGGTCACAAATGTGGAAAATTCACTAAATAAGCTCTCTTTATACATCTTGGTCAATTTAGAAATCTAAAATTCCCAGTGTTATGGTTGTTCATGGACAGTGGCGATTTTTAATCTTTTTTTTTTATTGCATTGAATGGCGAGACGAGCATGCTATTCGCCTGATGCAATTAGCAAAACCAAACAATACCATGAATTACAAAGCAATGCTAGGCATTCCACCGCGCTCCCCATCCTGAGACATAAGGTGTTAAGTCTCATTATGTCCAGTAGTTACTTTGGTGACCTATTTGCAAACATCTTCTTTACTGTGGTTATTCTTCTGTTTGCTGCAAAGGAAAGATCTTAAATACCCATGTATGCGTCTTTTATTTATTTTTAAGCCTATATAAGATAAGATAAAAATTCGCTATGTTTGAGTCTAATCGTGCATTCACACCATCTAAATCTAAACAAGATCATCGACCTTAACAATTATGCGTGATTACATTCTTTGCCGACTTTGTGTCGATAAGGTAAAAAGTGTTCTAGCTTTTTAAATACTTTTCCAAGGTTTTGTGTGACCTTCAATTCACACAAACAATACTTATCCTCACAGAGTCACAAAGGTTTTATAATCAGTAGGATTATCTCCAGCTCAACTCGGAACAGCCAGTAGAATATCTACAATCTCCTGGAGATTTTGTGAAGTTTCATAGGAGAAGCCTCCGTGGCGCAGTTGGTTAGACGTCGGCTGTGAAACGTGAGGTTGCGGGTCGATCCGCGCACAGAAACAAATGTTTGTGTGATCAACAGGTATTTGTTTCGGGTCTGGGTGTTTGTGAGACCGAAAAGTCTCTCGTAGTATCTGCTACCCACGACACAACACTTAATTGATCTTAATATGGGGTCAAAACTATGTATGTGACTCTTGGGTGTATTTGTTATATTTATTTATTAAGTCACAATTTTTATTATCTCAACTCTCATCAGTAAAAGATCTTCAAACTCAATATTGTAAAGGTTCACTAGATTTTTCATTAATAATCACTGATGTAATAAAACCGTGTCTACACAGTTCCCAACACATGCAAATGCATGTTTATGTAACCGCAAGTTTGTGTGCGCTGACGTCACTGAATCGTTTCATCGCGGTGACTTATCTCGTACGTCATGCAGCATGCAGCAGTGAAAGTTGCCATTGACTCACAATCACTTGTTTAGATTGCATGTGCTTTCGGGTTTGCTCCCGGATTTACTTGGATTTTTTTGTATTATATCGTATCAGCCCATATTCGTCCCGCTGCAGGGCACGGGCCTACTCTACAATCGAGAATACGATTGTGAGTGGTTAGGCTATATTATCCACCACGCTGGCCTAGTGCGAGTTGGCAGATTTTAAATACAATAGAAATTCTTACAAATCGTTATGGTATGCTGGTTTCCTCACGATGTTTTCCTTCACTGTTATAGTGCTTGGTAATTGACTGTCAAGACACACATGACTCCTAAAAGTCAGAGGTGTGCCCTGGGATTTGAACCCGCCACCACCGTGAACATGTAGGTAGCTGCGTCTGGTCTGTTACCAACAGGCCACAACGCATTTTTTTTAGATTGCCTTTTATTTCTTCACTACTATGATCAAGACTTCTTGATCAAATTATCGATTGAAGAGAAGTCCCTTGATCAATTGGTACTATATGGTGACGTATTTAGCTAGATACATTTAATTTTTTAAGAGTTTGTATATTATTTTTGAAGAAGAATAGGATTCTACAAAATTGTGTAATTTTTTAAATTTTGCAATGCAACACTGCCTTGACCATCAGATGCAAGTTAAGAACTAAATGAATTTATCTCTAAAGTTCCAATATCAAGACTTTCCAATCCTATATTCCCTTACGTGGGTGCCAGTCTACGTCCAGCAATCAAACGGACACATGCATTGGATTGTAGATACTAGATAGACAGACATTACCCTCAATATCGATGCAATCGGCGTGGGATGGGTGACGCAAGCGGCGCCTACGCTGATAGCTGTTGCACCAGACCTTATTGGAAAGGCATTTTTGAACCGTTCGTAATGATAAGTAGGGATAAATGGATCTAGATGAGATAGGTGAAATCAACGTTGGATTAGAGGAAGAAATTTACATTTTAGGAATTGGTTTAAGTTCAACTCGCTTACTCCAACAATTTTGCCAAAAGAAATCCCCCAAAATTTTTGCCTTTTAATAATATCTGAATGTATTAAATTTTTATTCTTTAACATCGTCAGACTTTTACTGCAGAAAATAAGTCTGCTACAAAGATTACCATCAATCTCTTGCCTCGTTAACTAAACGAAATGTATATAATATTGTGGTTATGCTTTATAAGTAGTAATTAAACATGAAATGCTATCACAGCATTGATACCCTGCTCGAGCGACGTGGTATGTTCAAATCAAAGTACACATAAAAATATTACGCAAAAAAAGAAAATTAAACTGACTTCAAAATTGTTGTAAAAAGATACAAATAAAACTAATTTGAATAAATCTAAAATACCTAAATATGCCAAAAAAATAATTGAGGTCGGTGCCAGCTAGATGACTGACTATAAACAATATAACGTCACAGTTCGAACTAAGCGGGTAAAACCGCGGGGCATAGCTAGTCCCAAGAATTAAGGACCGTTGAACAATACCTAATCCAACGCAAAAAGAATTTTTGAGATCCTATTTATACTTTTTGAGATATTCGTGGACAAACATACATACACTTATGAAATTTGGCACACGTGTTCAGAAGCTGGTTTACACTAACAAGTAACATATCTAAAAACTGTGCAAGTTTGACAATATTACACACAAACAGGTAGAATTGATAATATCCTTTTTTGTACTCAAATATTAAAAATAGGAAACCGAAGTTTTGTGTGCACAAGTGTATCGTATTGTGAGATCAGTGTACGTCCAGTGTGAATGGAAGGCGCCACACAGTGAATCCCTTGCTAGTGTATATTCTATTTAGACGGCACTGATCATCTGACAGCCTCCGTGGCGCAGTTCGTTAGCCGCCGGCTGTGAAACGATAGGCCGCGGGTTCAATTCCGGCACCGGGACAAATGTTTGTGTTAACCACAGGCACTTGTTTCGGGTCTGGGTGTTTGTGACACCGAAAAGTCCTCGTATTTCCTGATACCCACGACACAAGACTCGATCTTAGTGTGGCGTCAGGATCATGCTTGTGAGTGTTGGGTGCATTTATTTATTTATTTATATTGTCTGGTGCAGTCATGCCAGTACAAAAATACTCGTGAGTAAGTGTAAAATCGAATAAATTGTCGTTAATGGAGGGAATTAGATTGGACGTGGGTCAATATCATTGAACTAGACTTCACTTGTGCTTGTTTAGTTTTTATGGACGTGAAGATGCATCTGTGCGTGGATGTATCTATATATACATATGTATATTGTATGCAGACATACATGTACGGGTGTCTCCATGCCATGTTTGTGGACGATTATTGTCATTATATAAGGTTAGGAATAATAAAATACACATGCATTGGAATCGTTTAGGCATACTTTAATACTGGTACGGAAATATTACCCATTGAAATAAAACGAATTCTTATGAATTTTATCGCGCATTTGAAACGTCGGAAAGTTAAATAATTTAAAAGTTTAATAAAATTCGCGATAAAATCCGTATGAATTCGTTTTATTTCAATACTTTAATACTATTTTATTTATCTTGCGTAACACCATTATATATTTTTTTGTATCAGCCCATATACGTCCCACTGCAGGGCACGGGCCTACTCTACAATCGAGAGTACGAGTACGATTGAGAGTGGTTAGGCCATATAGTCCACCACGCTGGCCTAGTGCGGGTTTGTCGGACTTACATACCATACTTTTTTTTAATCGCTATGGTATGCAGGTTTCCTCACCGCTATAGACACCATTATAAAATAATCATAATCTTTTTTTAGACAGGAACGGAAGTCACGGTTTGAGCTTAATACTTCAGACTTTCAAATGCAAAATTCGTGAGGAAACCTTGAAGGTTCTGCAGAAAAAAATGGAGGCACGTGCTATCAATCAACTCACAATAGGCAAGCGAAGTTCCTGCTTCCGGTAGCTGTGATTAGGTTCCGGTAGGGCTCCTAATCCCTCCCAATATTTAGAATAAGTCTTGGTACAAAAATCTTAACAGCTGCATCTTGTTTCATACTAGTCACTGCGCGACAAAAACGATTAAAAATTTCAACATTATATTCGTCAAAGACTGCCTCGGCTGCGCTCACTACGGTAGGTATGGTTACAAAGCTGAGGTTCGAATCTCGGGTCGGGCAAAGTGATATTGAATTTTTCTATTAATTATCAGCCAGGAATTTGTTCCCGATATGGCGATAGGCTCACATCGTGGAACAGAAAGTACAAGGCGATACGTAGGAGTCCTGGTTGCACCTCTGCCTACCCCTTCTGGGAAAAAGGCGTGAGTTTATTTATATATATGCGCATATTCATTATAAAAAGGAGCAACTTATATTTTCAGCCCAATTTCATCTATAATGAGAATATAATTACTCGTAGATCATAATTATCTTAATTTAGTTCTAGGCGGTGCATGTCGGAACCCTTTGATGCGAGGCCTCAAGTGATTTATTTTCGGTGCTCTTACGTAAGCAAACATTAGCTAGTGAAACTGGAGCGATCTGTCTTAATCTGCGAGATAAACCAAATATATGAAGAGTTACGTAGTAACATATGATTTTTAGTAGTTACAACAAAGACTAAAATTGCTTGAGAGATAACGGTAGGTCTAGTCACCATAGTACTATATGTACGCTTTTTTGTTAACCGACTTCAAAAAAGGAAGAGGTTATATGTTCTGCAGTATGTATTTTTATGTATCTTCACTGATTACCCCGTCTTTACTGGGCCGATTTTAATTGTATTTGACGTATGGGACCATTATAAATAATTTATTAAATGTATAACAGACTAAAGACAGTTAAATAAAAAATGATTTTTTTTAATAAATCTTCGTACCTTTATTAAATATGTTGTATACTGTTTAGGCTTATATAAAATTATAAATTAATAATATTTCTTGTAGTTAAAGACTTGTCATGTTTCTGCGACTGTGATGATTAATGCTAATCTGTCTACCCCAGCAGAACAATAACATACCTTGCACATAAAATATTACGTCATTCATCTCAGTCTCGCTCACAAAGGGATGATTTCATTCCAACAGTACTAGGCTCTCAGAAAATCAAGGAGTCATCCCAAGCGGTGACTCATCGAACCGTCCTATTATGGAGCTTGTACTATCAATGTAGTGTCGCCATAATAGACCCTCACGTGCAATATTTATGTTCCAAGCACGAACTCTTTGTAATGATTGTAGAAGTGATAATTGCACTCGCGAAGTTATTTTTATGGATTTATTTTGTTAATGCGTTCTTCTGTTAGATAAATTGAAGGTCCGTAGTAATTACCGCTCATACTGCCAGCGACATTAAGGCTCAATTGCACAAACTAACTTTGAGTATAACTTTTTTTTAATAAATACACACAACAGTGACACACATACGAGTAGTCCTGACCCTACACTAAGATAGAGTCTTGTGTCGTGGGTATCATGAATTACGAGAGACTATCCAGTCCCACAAACACCCAGACCCGAGACAAATACTTGTGGGCCTCACAAATATTTACCTCGGTGCGGGGATCGAACCCACAGCCTCTCGTTTCACAGCCGGCGTCTAACCAACTGCGCCACGGAGCCTGTCACTTTGACTTTGAAAACGTCAATATACATTAGCAATGTCAAATACGTTTCAAATGTATGGCGATGACATTGTCAAAGTCAAAGTTATGGGCAAAGTTAGTTTGTGCAATTGGCCCTAAGTGTATATTATAGCATAGTTACTTGCCCTCATCACATATGTTTGGTTGGCATTTCATTTTATGTTTTAAACAGAAATGTTCGGTTAATTATTCTATATCCAACAGTCCGAAATCAGGTTAAGTTGAAATCTGACCAATACGCCAATATCCCGTCGATTTGGGCCAATATGGTCTATGAAACAGAATATTGCATTCACAAGACATCAACAAGTGAGAAAAGTAAAAAAAGCAGTCTCTTTTGTTTCCGGGTGCAAGCATGAGCCCAAAAGTTGGTAATACCCTACACAGGGCCCCTTCAAGACACGCTACGACACTGCGTCTAAAGATTATATTTAAAACTCGAATCTAGGTATCGACAATTCACCAGTAACGAGCATTTTGTCTAATTGTGCGAGTTATTTAAGTGTAATGCTTTAAAAATGTACAGGAGATAACTCAAATGAAAAGTTAAACAAAGCCCCAATAATATACAAAACACACTATTGCAAATACATGGACAATTATTGCACGATATTTAATAATCATTAGTACACGATGCGGGTGAAATCACACCCAATTGCTGATGCTTCAAGGGCCCGTATCATGTCTCCTCTAGTCACTAAAGGGCTGACAGGGACGGAAGCGCCCGCACCTACGACAGACTAATCAACAGACGTGTTATATGAGGCATGATGCGAATAATAATGAATTAAGTTTGATTTTTCCTTTTCCTTCAGATGCATCCTACGTTTGAGTCGTTATTACTGGTTAACATCATGGATATAAGCTTAGTGTTTTTAAAATAGAGGGACCGTTGTTACACGTTTACATCTTTAAAAACGAAGATATTTGTTGTTCGTGATGATGGCAGCACTGCTATAACTGAAATTTTAATTAAATATTTAACAAATTGCTAATTTCCGTTAGTAACAGAAAGTATAATTAGTTATTAACCTTCTAAAACGTGTTTTAGGGGAATTAAGTAGCCATTAACTATTTTTTTATTTTCCTTTTTCAAATTATCCGTGCATGTTGGACAACCTGTCAAATGGCCCGGCACCACCATTTTTATCTAAGTTTTGGAAGTACCAGCGCTCCCTCTATATTTTAACAACTCTAAGGTCTAAGTCACAGTCTTACAGTTTTATTCAACTAGAGTGAAACAAAAGGGAGGGTTATGTTTTTATCGTTACAGTACCGGGTTACAAGTTGTTTATAATCTAACAGGCGTGTTATTCGAAGACGAATGTGTGCCTACGTATGTAGAGGCATGTACTCGTATATCGATCGCCACCCAACAATGATAGTGCAGCATCTCTCAAACTATATTGCAAATTATAACAAATTATCAATGAACTGCTCTGATTTAAACCAACTTGTAACTGTTGTAAAAATCACGATTGAAAACTGGTTTTGAAAAGAGCAACACTAGAGTTTCTTGCACGTTATTCTCTAGTTAAGCCGCTTTCCGGACCGGGTAGTAGATCAAAAATTTACTGAATGTAAATAATGTTGAACGTTTTAATGGATTAAATAAATTATTTTCGTTTTCATTTTTCATTTTATCGGTCGCGACCCTCTGGTGGGTCGCAAGCGAACACTAACTGGGTCCTGAATATAGATTACAATCCTTTTCCCTCATACTTATGTGAGGCCAGACTTTATATATTTATTCACATAAAATCCACAGCCCTTATTACTACTATAATACAACTGGTTTACATAGCTTACGGCCAATAATGGATTAAAATTTTAAACATAACTAAATATTGAAATAAATTCACGCTAAAGCTGGAATTACAAAAAAAGTTTTTTTTTTATCAGCCCATATACGTCCCACTGCTGGGCACGGGCCTACTCTACAATCCAGAGAATCGATTGAGAGTGGTTAGGCCATATAGTCCACCACGCTGGCCTAGTGCGGGTTGGCGGACTTACATACCGTAGAAATTCTTTAAAATCGCTACGGTATGCAGGTTACCTCACGATGTTTTCCTTCACCGTTAAAGTTGTCACAAAAAATGTTGTTTTACCAATATTTATATTTCCCCTTTACGGCCAAAAGATAAGTCGCTTTGTCAGATTTTGTTAGCTGTCGGAGCTGTCAACTTTGAGAACCATTGGCTTAGCGCATAACGCATTAAATAATAAGCTAGTTATAAATATAAGAGTGGCGTAGTTGACCTTCGGTACGGTTACAATGCTTAAGGTCGCGGGCTCGGGTTCCGGAGTCAGGAATTTGTGCCCGATGGCGATAGGCTCGACCCCTATCACATCGTGGGACGGAACAAACAAGGCGAAATGCGGGTGTCCTGGTTGCACCTCTGCCTACCCCTTCTGGGAAAAAAGGCATGAGTTTATGTATGTATCTAAAACAAGTTATTTCTAATCAGCGTGTTGTATAAAACGCGCCTAGTTTCTCATTCTCGAAACATACATACATACATACATTATATTAATTTACAAATCATTTATTTGCACAAAATGTAGGTACAATCATGAGGTCTTAAATATTACATAAGTAGTTCCAGTACACTTAACATTTTAGGATGGACAATGTAGGAAAAAATAAAAAAAAACAGTAAAAAGTAGCAAAAGGGGTCAAGTTGGCCGCCAGGCCGTGTATCTGCCTCTAGGTGAAGTTTCTTTGCACGTGATTAAGTCCTTGGGGATTACGATAACATTGATGGTAATAATTGATGGTAAAGTACATCCAGATTTGTGCCTCAAAGTACAGATGTTAAGATGGTAAAGATGGTAAAGTTGGTAAATTACATCAGCCAAATTAGACCAGCTTGGCTACGACTGGTTCCCCCAAGGCGACTGACCCCCGATGTACAAGGAACGAAGCTTGTATATATACGGATCGAGTCGGAAAATGTTGATACCGCGATTCAGGATTCGCAACTTCGCAACAGATTTGCAAATGAATTTCGCTGTAAATTGAAATAAAAATCTGATTTTTCGACAGTAATTCTTATTGGGATATGAGAAAAATGAAAAAGTTACTTTTAAATAATTTGGAAATGTGTAAATTGTGATGAAATATTACGTAACTTTTTTAGTGTCTGCAATGTTCACATTTTTCGATACAAAAAATGAAAATAAATTATGCAATAATATTTTTTCTACATCTCTGAATTTATTAAAAATATTGTCAATGTATATATGAGAGTTTGAATTGAATATTAGAATAATATTAAGGGTGAATGTCACGCCATCTACCCTTCAACCCTTGTTCGAGATATTACGCTAAGGGTTGGAACGGGTAAGCACGAAACACTCGGTCTTCAATGTGGTTTTCAAGTTTGTCGATAGGGGTCACTGGTCTGTGCAAACGGGCATTTACTAGTGTATTGAAATCTTTATCTTAATAAATGGTTTGTTATTATAGTGTTATAACCTTATCGGCCTACATTGGTAAACATAACAGTAATGAAAATAAAGGACTATAGAAGTCGATACATTATCCACAATTTATTGCTCGCAGAAAAGAATATGCTTTACAATTTACAAAGAAAAAAAAACACATCTGAATTCTGAAGATAATATCGACCGTAGCCATATTACAATAAATAACTGAATACTAACAGATCCTTAACGACGCCTGTACATCGCAACATATGATCGTGCTATGCTGTGGTTCACACAAGCATTTGTCTCGGTCGGGGATCGAACTCGCGGCCTCTCGTTTCACAGCCAGTTGTCAGTAACACAGTACAGTATACAGCTTAGAACAATCTAAGATCAATAATAACGATATCTTTATGTAATCCCTAGATACTTTTTTACAATCCAATCCAATCCATCAGTCAAAGGAAGTCCACTGCTGAACATAGGCCTCTCCCAATGATTTCCATAGTGACCTGTTGGATGCAGCCTACATCCAGCGACGTCCGCGACCTTTATCAGGTCGTCTGACCACCTAGTGGGTGGACATCCCACGCTGCGCTTTTCGCTTCGTGGCCTCCATTCGAGAACTTTTTGGCCCCATCGGCCATCAGTTCTCCGTGCTATGTGCCCCGCCCTTACTTTTTTACATAAATAAAATGTACGCATAAACGAATCCATTGAATATTTGGCCCCACTTCCTCTGCCAGACTAAACCAGTTCTTAATAAGCCCTGACACAGTCCCACATGCCCAGATTTGGCGTCGCAGCTGTTACAATACAATAACTCACGATATGTAGTTCAATAACATTTATATATTTTACATTTAAAAATTGTATGTATCGAGATACCTTGATTTCTTAGCTATATACCTTGTCAAGTACATGTTATAGGTAAGAAATTTTGTAATTTAATAATAAAAACACCCAACAGTTACATACATAGTTCTGACCCCAAATTAAGATCAATTAAGTCTTGTGTCGTAGGTATCAGAAACTACGACAGACTTTTCGGTCTTACAAACATCCAGACCCGAGACAAATACTTGTGTGCCTCACAAACATTTGTCTCAGTGCGGGGATCGAACCCGCGGCCTTTCGTTTTACAGCCAGTGTCTAACCAAATGCATCACGGAGGCTGTCAAGGGCAAAGGGCATAGTTTACGGCTTTCTCACTCTGTCCCATAACGAAAAGCTTGCAATCCTGTCCTCTCCTGTCCAATACCAACAAGTTTGGAAGCATAGCAAATATATATATTTGAATTCCTTACTTATCGTACGGGAACATTGCATTTTTGGGGATAAAAATATCCTATGAGTATCCAGGGTATCGGCTACCTCTATACCATCAAATGTCATCAAAATCGGTCCAGCAGTTTTTGCGTGAAAGAGTAACAAACATCCATTCATACATACATACTCTGGCGATTATAATATTAGTTAGGATAAGAAAGAACGGACTACTTGAAAAATATTTCAATTATATTTTTTCATACATACATAAACTCACGCCTTCTTCCCAGAAGGGGTAGGCAGTGGTGCTAATAAAACACCCACGTTTCGCCTTGTATTTTCCGACCCATGATGTCATAGGGGGCGAGCCTATCGCCATATCGAGTAATTCCTGACTCCGGGCTGACAATTAATAGAAAAATCTAAGATCACTTTGCCCGGCCCGGGATTCGAACCCGAGACCCCAGCTTTGCAACCATAGTACAAATGCGCCACCGAGGCAATAATATTATAATTTTTAATAATTCATATTTCCTCGTGTAGAATATATTCAGAGCAGGTCAGTTCGCATCAATCATTGCTGACGGCATGACATTCGACTGACGGCTTCGGTTGAGAGCACCACCCGTGGCGACTGTGTTGTATGGCCTAGCTTCACTTATACGAGTACATACAAGGCCTTATTAATAAACTCGGATGAGCGAAGGATTAACTTTAGTCCAAGGCTTTTGGTTGCTTTTGCTGGTTCGATCGCCGCAATGAGACAATATTATGTGAATCACAAGTACTTGTCTCGGGTCTGAGTATTTGTTAGACTAAAAATAAAAATTCATTGTATTGAATTGTATATAATAAAACACCGAAACGATGCTAGTGTATTACAATGTTTCTGTATAATAAAAATGTCATACCAAGCATTTATTAAAGGGGAAGATGGAAAGAATAACAAGAAGATTTAATAATAGCCAACATATTCAGAATAACCTGCTCCACAATGCGCGTCCTTAATTGTTATGCAAATATCCTCAATCTTTTGTTATGTTCAAGTAGGGTGTCACCCGGTTATATTAAAATATTATTCACTTACTCGTATAAATCGCATCCATAATATGCTTACGATTGTATCGTCGAAGGGTTGGCAGAGATGCAACGATGAATGTAATCATTCCGGTAACGTTTTAATACATGCCATCATAATATTAACTTTTTAAAATACTGCTCTATTTTTAATCATAGTACCACAATCCTTCCCTCTTCATTTCTATTTCTCCAATAAAATAATTCTCAATTGTATGAAATCGTCTTTGTATCCCTACCCAGACAAGATAGAAGTCTAGAATCTAGATTCTAGTACAACACACTTGCCAGTTGCAACAGACTGGAATTAATTTCACCTCCTAATAAGGAGACACTGTGTCTATTGCAGAATGTATTGAGGTTTTAATTAACTACATATTTTCATTAATTCAATTTGTTAATTTACTAGTTGAGCCATGATATACTTGGTAAAGTACCGTATGATTGATGTGTCAACACATATATGATCCAGCGTGGATGTTCATGGGCGGTAGTGATCACTTACCTTAGTGACTTGTTTGCTTATTTGCGGGACATAATAAATAAAAAATAATACCAATAGGTCTGCTCGACCGCTGTACCAATCAAAGAAAATCGACATGAATGAACAGTTTTCCGTTACTTTAAATGTGAGGGACTAATAATTAATAAATAAATACATCCAACAGTCACATACATAGTCTTGACCCCACACTAGCTCCACACTTGTTTTGTGTCGTGGGAAGAAACTACGAGAGATTTTGGTCCCTCAAACACCCAGACCCGAAACAAATATCTGTGGTTCACACAGTTTCGGTGCGGCAATCGAACCCGCAGTCTTTCAGTCATCGTCTAACCAACTGGGCCACGGAGGCTGTTCAGACTATCGTATCTGTTAGAAGGATATTCGTAATAACAAGTCCGGATAGCTACCATCTTGATGGTGGAAAAGCCACTATAACCCAAACATACAAGTTTGTGATTAATTTCGTTGCGGTCTAAAAACAAGTTAGACATTCCCGGAGAATCGCTGAATTTCAATGCTCAGTGTCATTACAATGCGTGCCACTGTTGATCCTGGCTTACAGGAGTTGAAGTGGTCGGTGTGTAAGGACAGTCGCCAAAAATAACCCAAACATGTGTTGCGTTTCGAGTTCCTGTGATGGTTTCGACCATACCCAAAAAATTGTTCCAGTAGATAGTCAATTGACCGGCAATGCATCTACCATGAAGTTATTTTCTTGTGCAACATGTAAGTTTATTTTCCTTTGTCCACAGCAGTGAGCAGACACCATGGCGACCAAGTCCTACAGCAAGCATAAGGAGTACAAAGAGTACTCCAGCAGCGGCACTGTGCCATACACAGACGAACAACTCGGTGAGAAACTTCGCCTATCATCATAACCAATACTCTCTGTATTTTAATAATTCTCTTCAAGCTAAAGTATTAGATTATATTTTTTTATGACAGAACAGGATAATTATGAAGCAGCTCATCAAATAATACATGGCCGCAACCGCTGCGTATATTTATGACCACATTGATTCTTTTATTATTTTTTTAAATAAAATATGAAATAAATACACCCAAAAGTCACACTAAGATCGAGTCTTGTCGTGGGTATTAGAAACTACAAGGATGCTTCGATCTCACAAACACCCAGACCCGAAACAAATATCTGTGGATCGCACAAATATTTGTCTCGTTGCGGGGATCGAAGCCGCAGCCTCACGTTTTACAGCCGGCGTCTAACCAACTGCGCCACGGAAGCTGTCGAAATATCAAATTACTAATAAGTAATTAAGTGTCTAAATAACGAATTCCAACTAAATAATCGACGAAAACCTATGTAGGACTGGACTTTCTACTTCTTTAGCTGAAGAAGCAGCCAATTCTCTAAAGAGCTGTCTTTAAAACCCATCTTAATTTAGCTACAGATTCTCCTTAATCTATCAATGTACTAATTGAATTTGATTGTTCCAGACATGATAAAATCCGACCTTCTCCCTAAGGGGAGCAAGCTGAACTCCCTGGGTCGCGGGGGCGTCGGGGGAGGCGCTCGGGAGTACCACTACGAATACAAGGAGGAGGTGCTGCCCTCTGGGAAGTACGACCGCAAGGACGTGCACACTGTTGAGGTACCAGACTTATCACTGCCATATACATACATACATAAACTCACGCCTTTTCCCAGATGTGTTAGGCAAAGGTGCTATAAGTACACCCACATTTCGCCTTGTATGTTCCGTCCCACAATGTAATAGGGGGCGAGCCTTCTGGTGCTTTTGGATTGATTCTGATGCATTCAGATCTGACACCAAATTGATTGTTCCAGGAGTATACAATCCCTCCAAAGTCCCTGCCCAAGTCATCTGAGAGCAGTTCGTACTACTACGAGCGGGAGGAGCGCGAACTTCCCGCTATCGGCACGGGAACCCGCACCTACAACTACGAGACCACCAGCACTACACCAGGTAACACCAGGCCCATCATCTTAGGAGTCCAGACAATAATTTCGTTAGGCCGGCATAATTTTATCAGATGGCATGGGACCGCCGTCTGATGCCATTCGATACTCTGTCTGGACGGCATTTGCGCTCACCATCAGGTGCAGTGCAGTCATTATGCCGTGCCAATGTAAAAGAAAAAAATATATATAACTTGGTCAACGGTTCGAACGTCAGGCCTTTGATATCGTATTAATTTGTATTTAGGATCGAAAAGTTATTTTTTTATTTATTTAGGATAACCAGCGGTGGTTACAAATTTACATACACTATAGAAATACGACACAATATTAAAAATAAAAGTAACACCTTTTAAGGTTATCGCAACATGTAACTATAATAAATGAGTTAAAATAAAAAAATAATAACAGAATTACACAATAATAATTGAGCTAAGAATTGGGGTACCTATTAAACTAAGAATTATGATTTAAGATAATAAAAAAAATGAAAAACAAAACATATGAATAATTCTAGAAAAACAAACGAAAAAAAACGACAACACAAAAACGTTTACAAAGTAGGAAAATCTTATCTACATACATACATACATAAACAAACGCCTTTTTCCCAGAAGGAGTGGGCAGAGGTGTAACCAGGGCACCCACGTTTCGCCTTGTATTTTCCGTCCTACGATGTGATAGGGGGCGAGCCTGTCGCGTCTTAAAATCTTATCTTTTTGGTAATATTAAAAGCTGCAGTAGCACAAGCTCTAATGCTTCATCGCGGTGGCATTAGAGCTAAATGAAATCGAATGTCATCAGCATAGGCAGTAAGTCTCTCTAACTATGGCCAAGAGACTAGTGACCTCGACTGTTCCGGATAATGAATTAACAATTTATTCTTTGATAATTTGACTGCCTCGGTGGCGTAGTGGTACTACGGTACGATTGCAAAGCTGAGGTCTCGGCTTCGAATCTCGGGTCGGGCAAACTGATATTGGATTTTTCTATTCATTATCAGCCCGGAGTCAGGAATTTGTGCTCGATATGACGATAGGCTCGCCCCCTATCACATCGTGGGACGGAATATACAAGGCGAAACGTGGGTGTTCTGGTAACACCTCTGCCTACCTCTTCTGGGAAAAAGGCGTGTGTTTATGTATGTATGTATGTTCTTTGATAATAATATTTTACTAAATCGAGTACTGGTTATGTAGTAACAATGACTTTTCGGAGTCATGTGTGTATTGATAGTCAATCACCACGCACTTTAACGGTGAAGGAAAACATCGAGAGGAAACCTACATACCATCACGATTTGTATAATTTCTATGGTATGTAAAAGTCCGCCAACCCGCACTAGGCCAGCGTGGTGGACTATATGGCCTAACCACTCTCAATCGTACTCTCAATTGTAGAGAAGGCCCGTGCCCTGCAGTAGGACGTATATGGGTTGATACAGTAAGAATGAAGCCTAAGGGCCTGAAGCTCTTTACCATAAAATTCCGCAATGAGGCAGCAAGAACAGATCTACATGTAGGTACTGATGATTTGGTCTGTGTCTCCAGGATACTCGAAGGTGAAGAGTTCCAAGGTGAGCAAGGAGATGACGCAGAACGTGGAGGAGCTGGACTCGCTGCTCGACGACCTGCAGCGCGACCAGGAGCGCCAGCTCTATAGGAGTAAGCGGCTTTTATACTAAGTTGCACTGAAGAGTGTATGGAGTATGACGTCACTATCAGCACTCTTGAGTGTATGAGTGATGATAGTGACGTCAGAAAATAGATAGCAATAGCCCTTTACTCTTCCCATCCTTTTTCCCGCTCCCCCCCCAATTGGGCCGGCAACACATCCATGATCCAGCGATGTGGATGTTCATGGCGGCAGTGATCACTTACCATCAGGGTGCCTGTTTGCTCGTTTGCCGGACCTATGCAATAAACAAAAAAAAATTATCCCTCGCTCTCTCTTCACCCACAGTAAATCCACTGCTGAACATAGGCCTTTCCCATCGCCACATAGACCTGTTGGAAGCGGCTTGCATCCAGCGGCTTCCTGCGACCTTAACCTTAGAGAGCTCTACTTTCTGCGTAACTCTATGACAGACAGCAGTGAATATTCTATGTGTTTTTGTATTTTTTTTATTTTATTTTTTTATATTGGCATGGGCGGAGGCCTTTGCAGTTCGACACTAATGGCTGAAAACAAATAATGACCATATCACACGCACTCGACTTGTCCTCAACGATAATACTTTATTGCAATTTGAAACGATACTGTATGATAATTACTTATTCGCTATTTTTATTTTCCACAGGTGGTTACACTTCGGACACCGCTGAGAGTTCCTCATTCGACTACAGGAGAGGGTAAGATTCTTCATTCCCATCCATTGTTTTCAAAACTAAATTAACCAAACATAGTTTTACCTAATTTACTACGGCAAAAAAATAACTCTGTCTGATTTACACACTATACAATATTTAACGGTACAACTTCAAATAAATTTGACCTTTTATCTTGTAGTTTAAGGTAATTTAATACACAGAAATTATAAAGTGAACTGCTGTTTGCTTGCAGTACTCCGATAAAGCCAGCGCCATCTAGCGGCTACTCGACGCTGAAGCGCGAGGAGCGTCTGGAGAGCGCCAACTGGAGCGCCAGCCCGCCGCCCCCCACACGCTCCACCGAGCTGCGCCAGGAGGTCTACCGCGAGGAGAAGACAGGTACTAAAATCATACAACTGATATAAAACTAAAGTAAAACTTAGTCTGACTTTACAGGAAATAGTTCTAGACAGTGTTGATAGATGGCACTGTTTTAATGTTTTAGTTACATTATGAAGCTAACCCGCACTAGGCCAGCGTGATGGATAATACGGCCTAACCACGATTGAGAGCAATCGTACGCTCGATTGTAGAGGAGGCCCGTGCCCTGCATTGGCACGTATATGGGCTGATACATGAAGGATAGATATAAGGGCAATGGGAAAGGGAATCTGTTGGTAGTAACAGAGAATTTAGCACTAAAATCTATCTAATTTTAAAAGTTCCATTTGACATATCTCAAAATTGTGAAATAGGGATGATATCAAATAAATCGGTTAGTACAATATCCGATTATTAACGAGATATCGATACTATTTGTTTGTATTTCTTAATCGATTACAGTTTATATTTTTAGTTTACATTATTTCGTTTTTTTTATGTACATCTTTATCCTAATGAGACATCCACAATTGCATAAGTCACTTTAGTATTAAGGAACAAAAGCAATGATTTATTTATTACTAGCGGCCTGGCCCACTGAGTCGAAATGGCAATTTTTTGTGACACGATTTTTTTCGGAATTTCCAATTTATTTTGACGCCAACGGTGCGATATTATCATTCCTTACAATATTTATTCTTTGTACATTTTTGTTTAACCCTATAAGCTTGGCTAAAAAAAATAATTTAGATTTTTGATGTATGGAACGCACTATAAAACCCTAAATTTCTACGAAATCCTGCTAGATCCTGCGTTGAAATCTTATTTTTCTGAATCTTGGTCTTCTACTATATTTGTATACTTCGGACGTCTGTATCGACCTGCAATTTTTTCAGTTATGCAGTTCGAAAGAAAAGATAAAAATCAATATTTCCCAAAACTCTTTTTACGATTATCTTTAGTAAATTTGACACAAATAAAATAAATTAATCGAATAAATTAACAAATACCAAGGAAAACTTGTATATGTGCGTGCCAAATTTATAATACGAAGGATACAATTGAAAGCCTTTTTCGATTGCTGATTCTCTTAGGTTTATGTATTGTATTTACATTACTTACTTTTTAAAATTAGAAAACAACTGGATTAAAATTGCTCGATTATTTCTATATTTTTACCGATTATGCGTATACAAATCCGTTTGCATAGTCTCAACTCTACACATGGAAGACCTAACGACGTGACTTTGTAATGACGTCTAGTAAAAAAGTATGTTGTTTAAAATGGTTGTTTTGCTTTATTTAAAGGATTTATATTTAAATTTAGTTATTATGGATTGTAAATCCTGTAATAAAATAAGAATAGCTTCATAATTCTATGGTTTTACGGAAAGTTTTATTGAAATTGCGTGAGTTACGTCTTCACAAAGTTATTTATGATAAAAGTATGAAATGTCAAATGAGACTTCTTGAATTAGAAATACTATAATATTATAAAATCCTCGGGCGAAATGGAGGAGAATTAGCCGGAAGGCGGACCCTGGCACCGGCCGGGACAACGCCAGGTAGAAGAAGATTTTAAAATCTTAGGAGTGTACTGCAATTTAAAAAGATTGTTTTTTACTATGTAGTGATTATTGACTAAGTGCGTGGTGGCCTGTTGGTAACGGACCAGACGTGGCTGCCTACATGTTCACGGTGTCGGTCGCGGGTTCAAATCCCAGGGCACACCTCTGACTTTTCGGTGTCATGTGTGTATTGATAGTCAATCACCACGCACTTTAACGCTGAAGGAAAACATCGTCAGGAAACCTGCATACCGTGGCGATTTTAAAGAATTTCTACGGTATGTAAGTCCGCCAACCCGCACTAGTCCAGTGTGGTGGACTATATGGCCTAACCACTCTCAATCGATTCTCCCGATTGTAGAGTAGGCCTGTACCCAGCAGTGGGACGTATATGGGCTGATAAAAAATAAAAAAAGCAGTTTTACAGTTTAAAAATCATGGGAGTATTAACATGTTAGTAAGCGGCAATAATCGTATGATGATTCAGAATAGCGATAAGTAAGGTGTTTGAGTATAGTAGAGTGGTCCCCGCATGTTGTAGAGTCGCGCGTGGTGCCGTCGCAGATCTCGCCCGCGCTGCCCGTGGCGGTGCCGCCCGCCGTGTGCGCGCACTGCCACCAACCACCCAACACCGCCACTGTGAGTACCACACTCATACCACTTACCATCAGTGAAATTTAATTTAATTCGTTTATTACTCACGTAGACAATTAAATAACTCTTGCAAGTCAATATACATACTAATTATCTATTTAAACAATATTTGTTTAATATTATTGATATTAAAATTATTATTTTTCGGTTTAGTCGTACTCTCCATTGTAGAGGAGTCTCGTGCCCTGCATATATGAACTGCATCTATATCTGTACTGTACTGAACCTGTGTTGATACATACTCATACTGATATAACCCCCCCAGCTGTCCCGCACGGGCACGCCGATGAACAAGGTGACCACCACGGTGAAGACGTACACGTACGAGGTGCCCGCCGACCAGGACCCCACCACGGTGCCGCTGCCACCCGTCGCCGACCATCAACACACCTACATCGCTTCCGAGAACCTGCGCACGTTAGTATCAACTTTGCTTTTTTTGTCTTTCCCGTGATTTTGGCCTAACCCCGCTCAATCGAACTCTTGATTGTAGAGGAGACCCGGGCTCCCAGTGGGACGCATTTGGGCTGGAATGTACATTATTATTTGCATTCTTTTTCCTATATCGTATGACACAAACGATGAGCAAATTAATTCGATTAATTTAGTTAAATATCATTTAAACTACTGAAATTTATACTACAAGTAAAATTTGTAATAACTTTATGTGCAGCGTTTTCGAAAACGTCAAATATAATACTTTTTCGTTTAATTATTATTTCAGAAGGGTAGCTACCCTGCTTTATAACTTCCAACGAAGGTACCCTTACTACCTAATTGAATTAGAGTAGACCCCCTAGCTAGTTGGTTGTTTTCATTTAGAAAGGAAGCATTTCTCATGAAAATTAATCATCTCGTCTAAATTAAGTGTTATTGACCCCTATTTTAGTGAAATAAAATTTACTTCTACATTTCACACACATTCTTTCATATTTTCAATCCTACTTCAATACTTATACTAATATTTTATATTGCATATTGCCTGACGTCAATTTTCTACGTTACAGATCCTCCACGACCCTGCAAGCGGTACAGCCAGTGCAGCCAATACAGCCAGTCCAGCCAGTGCAACAACTGCCGTTGCCAGTGGCAGTGTCTCCTGTGCCTCCTGGCTGCCAGCACTGCAGCCACTGCAACTCGCACATCCGCGAGTACCGCACCGTCACCACCACCGATGGTAAAAAAAATAAAATATTTATTTAAACTGCGTTACATGTTTTTCTTTAATAACTAATCAGAACAATTAACAATGTAACTTAACACTAATACTTATTTAACATGCTATGGCCCCAAACTAAGCACAATGCTTGTATTTTGGGTGCCTGAGTTGGTGGTGATAGTAATTATTATTATAGAAAATTGAAGTGAAAATTTTGAGTTTTTGATAGGCTCAATGGGCCAATTTTATACTGGTTCAGAAAATAATATTACCTAAATTACATTTTTTTTTATTTTTTAGTTTCTAATTTTGTTGTCTTGAAGTAAAATACACAGATTGAACCCAAGCATAAGGAGATAGAGTAACTGTAATGCTAACAAAGTCAAGATCTGAAACCCTGGAATCCAATTAACAGTTTTCATTACAAACATTTCGTTCATCTATTCTGTCAATGTAGCAAACGGATTTCTTAATAATAAATTATCACTGCCCCTCATGAACATCTACGAAATCAGAGGAGATCGGGAAGGAGAAAATACGGGTTATAGGAAATGGGAACTTCCGGCAATCATTTACCATACGAAATACGACAACAAAAACGTCGCTTTTCTTAGGACTTAGACTATACTAATATTTTATGCAATTTAAGAAAAAGAGAGCTCCACACTCTCACTCACCATACGAAAAACAACAGCAAACGCATAGATTTTCTTTATAATATACTAGCGACCCGTGCCAGCTTCGCCTGGGTGCTTTTTGATTCCACTCCATGCCAGATACATATTGTTTTTCGTACAAACTGGGAAATCCTGTATATGTATTATACGTATACCTTCCTCTTGAATCACTGTATCTATTAAAATAAAGCCGCATCAAAATCCGTTGCGTAGTTTTAAAGATCTAAGCATACAGGGACAGACAAACAGCGGGAAGCGACTTTGTTTTTTACTATGTAGTGATTATTGACTAAGTGCGTGGTGGCCTGTTGGTAACGGACCAGACGTGGCTGCCTACACGTTCACGGTGGTGGCGGGTTCAAATCCCAGGGCACACCTCTGACTTTTCGGTGTCATGTGTGTATTGATAGTCAATCACCACGCACTATAACGGTGAAGGAAAACATCGTGAGGAAACCTGCATACCATAGCGATTTGTATAAATTTCTATGGTATGTAAAAGTCTGCCAACCCGCACTGGGCCAGCGTGGTGGACTATATGGCCTAACCACTCTCAATCGTACTCTCGATTGTAGAGGAGGCTCGTGCCCTGCAGTGGGTCGTATATGGGCTGATACAGTACAGTACAGATTATTGACTTATATTTGTGCACAGTGACAGACCGCGGTCCCGAGCGCATGGTGATGCCCGCGCCGGCCAACCACGACGTCAAGCTGCTGCCCAACGAGCCGCACAATGGACACGGCCCTTATGTGAGTACCTTTTGTCTTAGGTTCGACTCGTAAGAGCCATTTACACTGGGAGTTTCGCGCGATTAGAATCGTATGCGATTATCGCATGACGTAACAGCAATAGTTTGGCATGTTCTGACAATGTTTACACGATGCAACTTTTTTATATCCTTACGATAATCGTATCTTGGAGGCGAGAAACTCTCCTTGTAAATGGGACATTGATTAACTAATAACTTTAAGAACATTTAGAATTGCAAAAGGGTGGTGGAAATTCCAAATTTTCAACCACAGCCAAATACCGTATTTTGGTGATGTCAAAGACGTGATTTAATAACGTAATTTATATTATACATATTAACACATTTTTGGCTGTGATTTAATGAGGTAGTATTAAGATGGATGCCTACAAAAATCATAACCTCAATTATTCTGAAACTGGCATAGAAATAATTTTGCTTCGCACCCATACAAAATATCACAATATATCGGTTTCGGTACCAATTAGTAATCACAAAAATTACGATGTCCCTAATTATGTTGTTGTTACAAACATTTTAGTTCTATTTCTCTCCACAGGGTCCAAACTCATACAAGTACAGTGAGACCACGTACTCTACGCACAACACGACGCAGCGCTTCCCCTCCCCCTCGCCCGCGCCGCAGCACCTGCACCCCGCGCCCTCCCCCTCCCCCGGGCCCTTCCCGCGCCCAACAACGCCCTCCCCCGGCAACCAGCAGACGCCCAAGAAACTAGACGACCTGCTCGCTGATTTCCCGGAGGCTGTGAGTATTGGCTATCATTAAAATATACGAAATATTCACAAAAACTGGTGATACAGCTGTCCAAATCAATATAAATCGACGAGGACAGCATAATTACATACATAAATACACCCAACAGTCACGTACATAGTCCTGACCCCACACTTAGATGGAGTCTTGTGTTGTGGGTGTCAGGAGCTACAAGAGACTTTTCGATCTCACAAACACCCAGACCCGAGACAAATACTCGTGAGTTGTGGACCTCACAAAAATTATTGTCGAACGATTTATAGGATAAATGTAGAAGCGAAAATACAATTCAATTTACAATCTACTTGTTCCACAGCGGTTCCCGACCCAGCCAGACGGCGTCACCCGCCGCAGGGTGGAAGTAAGACACGAGGGGCAAAGCGCACAGTCCGGCCCGCCGCGCGACAGTGGGCCCGCGACCCCCGCCATCAAGCCGCCGCCCGTGGGCTCCAGCCGCAACGTGGCCGGGCCCCCCGTGTACTACCCCCCGGGACACACGCCCTTCGCCAAGAAGGACACGCCGGTGGGCCAAGTGCAGGGCTACCAGGCTAGCAGCAGCGTGAGTAGATTTTTTATGTCTAGTATTCTAGAAAAAAAATGTATAAGACCAAAAATTATGGAATGAAGATTTTTTTATATAGTACTTGGTTATTATTTATATTATTTTGTTTTAAGATAGGTATTTCATCGACTGCCTCGGTGGCGTAGTGGTACTACGGTATGATTGCAAAGCTGAGATCTCAGGTTCGAATCCCGGGTCGGGCAAAGTGATTTTGGATTTTTCTATTCATTATCAGGCCGGAGTCAGGAATTTGTGCCGGATATGGCGATAGGCTCGCCCCCTATGACATCGTGGGACGAAATATACAAGGCGAAACGTGGGTGTTCTGGTAGCACCTCTGCCTACCCCTTCTGGGAAAAAGGCGTGTGTTTATGTATGTATGTAGGTATATCATCGGCAGCTGCATGTCTTGTTTTAGCCTCTGTTTAGTATTACATCAACCTAGTACTGCAGTAATGGAGTGCTATGTTTAGGAAGTATATTTAGGATATTAGGAAGTATAAAAGAGAGCTATAAGATCAATTTATTCGCTAGGGTCCAGATGTTCTCTTAGAGATAAATTTAAAGAAATAAATATAATGACAGTAGTGTCACAATACATTTATGAAAATTTAATGTATGTCCATAAGAATAAAGAAAATTTTCGAAAGATTAGCGATATTCACGACAAAAATACTAGGAATAAGAACAATCTAGCTAGTCATAAGACCAGACTCCACAGGATCAGCAAATCTTTTAAGGGTTACTGTATACACTTTTATAACAAAGTTCCCACTCATATGAAAGCCTTAACTATTAAAAAATTCAAAGCTAGTATCAAGAAACAATTATGCAATAAAGCTTATTATAAAATTTCTGAATATCTAGATGATAATAAGGCTTGGGAATAGAATAAAATTAAACATATAGATAGTATTTCGGAGCGGAGGTATCGGTGTGCTCTGTATATTGTAATTTATATTAAGTAACTTTACACGTTGTATTTTACTTTGTAAGCGATTGGGTATGTCATGCTCGCTTAAAAGTCTGTGCTTGCGGCGGCGTCGTGTGCCGGGTCGGTCACTTCCCTGTAGCATGGTTGAGGAGGCCGATGGCTGGCACATGCGTCATACTCGTGAACGGGTGCTGCTTGTGTGGACTGGTCTGTCCGATTTGCTTACATTGTAACTGATTTATAGATTACATAAGGTTTTCACGAGTATTCACTGCGTTGGTGAAATAGGGCATACTGATTTTTCGTTCTGGCCTACTTCACTTCACTCAGCCATATTAAACAGAATATAAACAATATTGTATTAAAAATATATTTCACTTGCAAATTATAACAAATTATTAATGAACTGCTCTGTTTGGACCAACTTGTAATTTTTGTAATAATCACGATATTGTAAACTGGTTTTGAAAAGAGCAACACTAGAGTTTCTTGCCCGTTCTTCTCTAGTGAAAACCGCTTTCCGAACCGGGTGGTAGAAAAAAAAAATGACTGAATCTAAATAATGTTGAACATTTTAATGGATTCAATAAATTATTTTCATTTTCATTTTCATTTTCATTTAGTACATTTAGGAAAACTGTAAAGTTTTCCTGATGTATGTTCCATGTTACCGACCAATTACTTTATTATATGACATATAAATAAAAACATATTTGGATCTTTAAATTGAAAAATTTGGCCTAAAGCAAGTTCATAAAATAATTTGCCTAGGAAAAATTATAGGAAAGCCATAGTATTGGTTAACAAGTTACAACTTTCATCTAAAAATATTGGAACGTTCATTATAATGAAATTATGAAATTTGCTCAATTTGCATATTGACCTAACCCACTACAATGATCCCCACAGGCGATGCAAGGCGGCGGCTCGTACGCGTCGGCGCGCGGCATGTACGAGTACGAGTCAGGCTCCCGGAGCAAAGAGAAGCACTACGAGAAGAAAACCGCCGTGCCCATCTGTCTGCCGCTCTGCTGCGCCATGCCCTGCGTCATCATGTAAACGTGACCTTGAAGCATGACCTTCAAGTGCGACCTTGACCTTGAAGCACATCGACCTTCAAGGGTGTCACACTTCAAGATCACAAGGCCGTAAAGAAGTGACCTTGCGTCGTTTGTTATATCGGATTTCAAAAGTCTATTTGGAGTTCAAGGTCGTTAAAATGTATTATATTTGTGACGTAAATTAAATGTTTATGTGATTTTTAATGTACATGTTAAATGTTCTAACTAAAAATGTTCTGCATAGCAGACGAGCGGTGTATAAAATCTCAATCTCGAATCTCAATTCAATGCAAATACACATTTTGTTGCAAATAGCTGCATCGATATTAAAATGCCGTCGGCTAGTTTCTTAAGCCTTTTAAAATAAAAATTTAAATCTGACATGCCTAAAGATAGGCCCTGACTGCATAATAACGAGTTTTGTGTCGGGATGCCTACAAACCATACAAATGTATACTTTTATAATAACCAGACAAAACAAATAGATGTGGATTTCACATAAATATGTTAGCGCCGATATCGAACCCGCTCTCTTCCACAATCGAAGTCTTAAACAATCGCACCCCAGAGTGTTGTTCGCAGTTTCTTCATCACAAATAAGTCAAATGGAGTCAACATAATAAGTCGACGATATTTAATAAACACTTGTAATAATGTATAATACAAGAAAATGCCGAAAAACATTGTATTTTTAGCAATGTGTCATATATATTTTTTGCAAGACCGTGTTTTGAGATCAATTGCCAAGGAATTCTGTACATTTGGCAGTATTTTACTTTGTGGTACAATGATTCAGTGTTAGTATAAAGAATGATTCATGTCAAGCTGAACTAACAAACGTACCATTAATGATATTGCGGCTTCGCGCCGTGTACAATGTAATTTCTTATTAATAAATATCATTAACTGACTAGCAAAATGTTTTATTTTTAAAGTATCCAGCCTCACTTATTTATGTGACGTAGGGTCTAACCAAACCAATAAACGAAAACACTATAAAATCCTGGATATAACAGTGGGTAGGTAATATTTTAATTAATAATTATTAGTTATTACCAATACATTAATGTCAAGGTCGAAATATTTATTAATTTAGAAGGAGTCATAAGACATTTCATGTGATTGATTATTTAAACAAGACATTTTTTTTATCAGCCCATATACGTCCCTCTGCTGGGCACGGGCCTACTCTACAATCGAGAGAATCGATTGAGAGTGGTTAAGCCATATAGTCCACCACGCTGGCCTAGTGCGGATATTTTTTTATTTAATCCACTGCTTTTAGGTCGAATTTAGGTTTAAAACCCTATTGCTAATTAATTCGCATAGCTACAGTTTCACAATAATTAATTTAGTTGTTTTAGTATACTTTTTTTTTCGTAAATATAATTCAGTGGAGGGTAGTTTGTCGTTTGCATTTCGTTCAGTGCGTCATTTTGTTCAGTGTCGTGTGCGCTTCGCAACGCATAGCGCGAGCTCTAACGGGCTGGATATTCGCCTGATTCTTTCGTTTATCTTGGACCTTCTAGTACAAAGCAGTTTTACGTGGGTCTATCACTCCATAGCCACGATCGTGGTCGGCGCCGACCATCCAGCTTCGGGAACGGGAGTCCGGTGAGTTGGTATAATGTTTTTACCTTTAGCATCGGCTGGATTAGGTACTTATCGTTTGGTCGGTTTCCCCTTTGTGCTTATTTTGATTCGTAAAGTGCATACAAACCTTTTTTTAATTCATTCGTGCCGTGGATCTACTTTAAGAGCAAGTAAATCTGTGCCATCGTCAGAAGTGACATATATGTAGTATAACATAGACCGGCAATGCGAAAAAGATAGAATAATTTAACTCATACATAAAAGCGAGATGCATACAAAACCACGAGGTTAATTTATTTATTTCGTTGTGAAATTGTCGCTAATTCTTGTAATCCTATAATTTTTCCTATATCAAATAAAAGTCAGTATATAGTGTTGCCAAGCTTTTTCTTCTAAATGTTTTGATGCTTATTCAGTTTTTTAACCGGCTTGCAACATATCGCTTAACAAGTAGGTACGTCTCACAGCAATGCTCTATGACATGTCTATCTTACCTAGATGGCTGTTACTGGTATGTTCCATGCATTTTTATGTTTCAATAAACAACGATAGACAGATGCATATACTCATGTATATATATATATATACGTGTACACCTTACACAATTCTATATTTAAATAGTCAACACATTCGTACATTGTTTTTTTCTTACTAACCACGACTCGAGTCTTTCGTTGCCTGATCACTTATTTATAAATCCCAATGTACTTGGTATTTCTTTAGAAAGCTTATACAAAAATATCCGTTATTTTAACTGTGTTTGACAGCATTTTTTTGTATACACATAAGGTGAATAAAACAGGATATCATAATAAAAACACATATATTTTGCTTTTTATATTTTACCAAAATTTTGGATCGAGTCCAACAAGGCAGTCTGCGGGTTACATTATTTATACAAGCTCAACGCCCGGCTTCACCCGCGCATTACACGTAAGGCCTTTTGGTTCTGCGCCGTGGCAGCGGGTCTGTCTTACAGCGAAACATTATACAGAGAGCGACGTATCCATAAACAATAACAACAACCAATTCCAGATAACGCCATCTAGCGGAGAGCAACTGTGTATAATTTCTATACAGTACTTTTGAAGACCAAAAATAAAGCAATTTCTTCAATAAATAAAAACTATTATATTTGCATTTGAAGTATTTACGAAATATTAATCATTTTTGATAATAATTTTATTATTCCATTAGCGATGTGTTGAGAATCATATCAATTAAATTAAATAAAAAAAAATAAGTATGGTGAATAGCTAGATTATTAAACTGCACACAGTTGCCCCACACTTCCCGTGGTAAGACAACGAATAACAAACAAAACACTCCTGTACAATCTTTACAAGACAAATCAACAAATATGTTGATAAACATGATATCTCATCCTTTACACACAATTTTATTGTCATCAACACTTAAACGACTTAAGTTTCGTTCGCATATGATAATACTTTTTATTTTTAAATGCTTTACTATTGTCATATTTCATTATGGCAACATTCGTCACAGTATATGCAAAAGCAGCAAATCAACTGTTCTTCAAAGTATTAACATACGCAAAAAAAACACTAGTCATTATCTTACAAACATTGGCACAAATTGCGTCGCGTTACGACTTTTTGGACACCTAGATATGTTTTCTAATAAAAAAAACAAATTAAGTTTACAAAAAAAAAAATCAACAAAAATTTTGAGGTTATGAAATGTGGCACAACTGGCTTAGTAGGACAGACTCGCTGAGAGGCGCGTAGCTTGGGCGGTCGACTGAGGCGAACATCACTCACGTCACCACCGAAACTAAAAATATTCATTTTTTTTGGATAATTTCTGCATTTGGCGAGGCCGGTAGTAAAGCACGCGCGAGGTGGAAGCAACTTTTAATGTGTACGGAGAAACGCAAACTTGATGCTAAAAAAAACCTCGCGGAGCACTTTACTGACGGCCCTTAGATAACTACTATTTAACCTAATTCGTGTTGATTGTAATTATTTTAAAAACACTGAAAAAATACAATCATTTTGTAATATAACAAGGTTTACAGCAAAAATGAAGGGAAAAATATATCATGAAGTTTATCATTTTAAATGCATTTACTGGATTTTGATGCAAAAATGCTTTCATTGGGAAAGGAAAAAGACTTCACTCCAGAAGTTTCTGCAAATCTAGTACTTAGCTTCTATATATAAAAATGAGTCATTTCGCTATTATTATTCCTTTAAATAACAATAAGATAAGTGCTTGTGGTAACGGTGATATAAGCGATAGTTACATTTAAACATAAAACATATTGCAATGCAATTCTGTATTATTTAATCAGTGTTTTTAAAATAATTCTACAAATATACACTGAAATAGTCGCACGTTTTACAAAATTGACTGAACAGTAGAGATCATTATGCTTTATTGGATTTAAAAATGATGATAATGAAAAGTATATATACCATAAAAAGCGTTAAAAGTTGAGAAAATTACAAACCTGCTAAAATATTGCATTGTTTTTCATTCGCAATTGTTCCCAACTTAAACCTAAAACATACTTTTTATGATGCATGTGAATGAATATAAAGAAAACAATTGAAATTGCGACTATTTCAGATCTACTTGTTTATCAACACGACACTCTTTGTATTAACGTTGTACAGTCAATTTCAATCTGATGTTGATTATGCGCATCTTGTAATACATATCATAAAATAATAAGAAAAAAAATATTCTTAAATCATCAAATTCGGTATTTTAATATGCATACAATTAAGAGCATAATTGAAACAAAATTTTGAACAAATTTGATCTTTTATCAATAATACTAGTTTAAAAAAATGAGAATTGAAAACGATGGTCTTTATTCGGAGGCTGGTTTATCATATATGAGAATAATGTGCATTGTTTCGACACAATGAATTCATTTATGGGTTCATGAAAACTAGGAATGTCTTATCTCGGCCGTACATAATGTTGATAATAAAATTAGAACACTGTAATTTCATCTAAGTAGATTAAGACTTTATTTTTCGTGTCACCACGCGACTTAGGCAAACGTACGCAACGCTTACCAATATTCATAATTTGAACATGCATTTCTCAAAGATTGTACCAGACCCAACAAAGCAAAATTGAGATCGTAAAAAGGCATTTACTGGTTCTATGCGAAATCCAATAAGCCATGCCATACGTTTCACCTTTAATAGTGTAAAATATGAAATTAATGTCTCGACTTCGCATATCTCTCTGATAATTACACGACGCGCATAACCAACGAGACACAGAGTATTTACTTTGTTATAAAATATCCGAGCCACCGACCGAACAGCCATTCACAAACAAAAACTGGTGTATTAACACAATTTAAAGTACTTCAAAATCGACAAAAACGAATATAACCATAACAATAAAATTGCATGAGATAATTTTCCAAAAAAGATCAGTGTCTCGGATTAATTCTTTCACGTTTATAAAAACTATGGATGGCGTTACATTCCCACGAGCTATGAATTCAGTGCAAAAATATACATCTGTACATTGAAACCAACAACGTTATCACATTACCTGAATTTTGCATATACTATGAATTTTACTTGAACAAATATGCCTACATGCTATGCGATTAAAAACCTGTAGTTTTTGTATAAATTGATTATGGCTTTGGGTTAAAAGATTTCATAAATAAAAATATTAGTCATCAATAAAAATATTTGGAAAGCAGTTGAGATATAAAATGAACTAAAAAGCCGGAATTTATAGCGGATATGAATGGTGAAGTCATATTTTACGAAATTATAGAAATCTTTAGAGAAACAATATTTTGTATGGCAGACATTGTGTAGTTAAAAATAAATAATATTACAAAATTGCTATATTGGTTGATTTGTGCGACTATAGGAACTATTAAACTCTTTACTAAACATATACAATTGCATTAATAAAATAAGCTGTATTAAGAGGGGGCACTATGCCAGCATGGTGGACTATATAGCCAATCCATCTCTATCGTACTCTCGATTGTAGAGGAAGCCCACGCCCTGCAGTGGGACGTATATGGGCTGATACGGATACAGAAGAGAAGGGGAAATGTAAATTGAACATACAATATGGCAAAAAATGTAATTTTTGCATATCAGAAACCCGAAATTGGTTTATTTAGAATCAGTGATAGAATCAAATATTATTGATAGTGACCAGCATTTTGTTCAAGGTAAAGTCGGCTTGTTTTAGTTCATTTAGAAATCATATTCAACTTGAATATTTTTTTTATCATCATGGTTGCATAGTGGAAAAAATACTTTTTGCTTGTCTGAATAAAACAAATCCTTGTCACATAGAAAAATTTATCATATTTGTAGTACCTATATTTATTTAGAATTGGCCAGTCTTTTGGATCAGAGCAAAATTAGCAAAACAAAAATGGTATAAAAAATATAACTTTCAATCAATTTATCAGTACCTCAATATGGATTCATTCCCAAAAACTTAAAACAGAAATTTGTCCACCAGTAGACTTGTCTTTAACCGCATAGCACAGACCTACAAAACCAAAAATTCGAATTGATATATTTTAAATTCTCAACAACGACTCAATGAAACTGCAACGCCACCTTTCACTCATATTCTCAATGATATTTTTTCACCATATGATATAGCAATATATATAATATATATGTATAATATACAATTGGAACTCCTATTTAATTATTAATTACCTAATTTTTTTATTTCTTCCATATATCGATCACATTCGGTAACAATATAAATCAAATACGAATTAACAGTCTAGACGATTTTTTATCTTATAGTCATTGTGTGGGGAATTTTATATTTTTTTATACTATAAGGAAATAAGGCGCGGTGGATCGCACGGCTTAGGAATCGAGTGATACCGATTATCGATTATAATTAGTCGATTATTCATCGGAATGAATCCTAACAGCATATATTTGATGAGCAAACATTTAGAATATTAATCTCAATTTTTTGTTAACTTTTATCTTCATAATTTATTATTGCATTTAAATTACACTATCTAGAAAATGTCAGACTTTTTAGTGCTATCCCAAATATGATATTTTTATAGTTTTATTTTTATTTTATTTTTTTATAATGAGCATCAATATAACCGACTAATCATAATCGTTCGTCATGTTTCACAATAGTAGGTATATCTTAGTTTTTTGTTACTATTATTTTCATTTGTATTTATGGACTTCCGTTACTATGCCAATATTATTCATAGACAGTTATAAAACCGATTTGAGTTATCGATATCGAGTGTTTTGTCCCTTTCGAACGACTTTTGAATTCAGTTTGAGTGAAGAAGACAAAACATTCGAAACCTAAAATAGGTTTTAAAACTATCTATGAATAAGTCTCTTAGTTCTAAGACGTATATGAGACTGGTGTCAAGATATCATTTAGCATATTGCACAAGAATTTAGCATTGTGACCAATTTGGGTAGAAAAACCCTTAAAAGTCAACATGCCAGTTATTTAAAGTTAACATTCCAATATTATAGTATTTTTGGATATAAATTGAGTGTGGAAATGAAAGTTATAAGGACTGATCTATATGCTGTAACTTTAATGTATTTGTAGACATCAATCTGCTATGAAAATGTACTCGTAGATGTTAGGAATTCCAGATTTTAGAGGGAATGTTCAATATTTTGTCTGTATGATATCTTTGAGAATTTCTTATAAGACACCGCAGAAGTTATCAGTATACCATGTACTACTCATAACAATCAAATTATTTCCCAGGACATTCTCTACTCGGATTCACCGTAAAATTAACAACAAAACAATTTAACTTTCAAAAAAAATTTAACCAAAAACAAACAACTGAAATAATCGACCCACCGCGTATAATAATATTAGTTGGCGCCTAAAATATTAAATAAATATACATGACTAACACGTTGCAACGTTACTTTGACTTAAAATTACAATGACAATCATCGGTATTCCATTCACGCGCGCGCCGCCATCACGACAGATGCCCGCTCACTTCACTGTACTCTGTTTTTAATTATTAGAAGGATATTTGAAAAATACTAATAACTTGGCACTTATTATTGGACAGCCTCCGTGGCGCAGTTGGTTAGACGCCGGCTGTGAAACGAGAGGCCGCGGGTTCGTTCGCCGCAGCGATATAAATGTTTGTGTGAGTCATAGATATTCGGGTCTGGGCGTTTGTGAGACTGAAAAGTCTCCTTTCTGTTACCCACGACACAAGACTCAATCTTAGTGTGGGGTCAGGACTGTGTATGTGACTGTTGGGTGTATTTATTTATAATAATCTGACTGTAAGAAAGTGCTAAGATGGTCGACGCAGGATTTTACCTCAGGGCACAATTCACATTTTTTAAATCATGTATGTATTAGTAATTTTATTTAAATTAAGGTTTTTTGGTTGTGAATGTTAAACGAAATGATAAAAAGTGTGTTAAATATTAACAGATATTTTAACTATCAATTCCATTAAACCAAACTCAATATTTGTGTATTAAAATTATACAAACTTGTCGAATTAATACTTTTTAAAACGTGATAAAAATATACTTCAAGTTATTAGTATTTTTCAGTAAACCCTTGTTCATAAGTTCAACGCTTATCACCAAATTTAGTTATGCTGTAGTTGGTTCGAATATAGATGTAATTTACTCCAATTTCGAATTATATCTCCTTTGTTTTAAATTGGTACTGAAAAGGCCATGTCAGAAAACTGACACGGCATTGGCCATTTGCTACATAAGGCCATATAGGAACACCCCTGGTGTGGCATTTTAAAAATCTGCACATTACAAACGGAATTTCTGCATAAAAATAATGTGCAGTTACAGGGACGGAATATCCTTAATTTACAGTCGATACCAAATCATTCAATAGCTACAAGCTAAGTGCTTATTGCAAGCGGCACAGAGTCTATTTTCCATCAATAATCCCTACTTTAGAATTTTCATGTTAAAGCTTTTTTTAAATTTTGATCACTAACCAGTTTTCTTAAGGCTTGCCACAAACAGATCGATTAAAAACCTGTGTTGGTATTTTAAAAATTGCATGTTATATTTCAAAACCTGTTCGAAATTGACTTTCAAAAGTCCATTTTTTGGACCCAAAACAGCTTATTACTTTGCGACTTAAAACTTTAGAATGTTTGCGAGGCTTCTTCAGCAGTCTTTAGCAAATAAGCAATTTTAATACGATGTCATAGAAGTAACAGCATGAGTGACATCCGCGATCCGGCAGCGCGACGACTAAAATTATAGAAAATTATGAAATCGCAAGTGCACCCGCGCGTAACGAGAACGTTTGAGCGCGCGCGGGACACACGTCGAGTCCCGGCGAGGCACCGCAACACCACTACAGAACACACCATTGTACATTTCTCTTTGGAAATTGTGCGTTGTGTCGTCGGCTTAAAGTGGGCGCTGTAAAAATATATTCTGGCGTTTAAATGAAATGTGAACTATGACAAATGTTTGAATGTGATTGGTATAATTATTTAAAACTGACGTAATTCTAAATGACATGTTTTGAGCAATTTTTTCCCCATTTTAGGAAAGTTTGAAAACTGTAGTAAATTTAATCTCTGAGCCGACAACACAATCAACTGGAATTTACGTTTAGCAGATTAAAAAAATACGCCGAGCAATTTCAACAGGTAATTTAGTAACAACAACAACAACACTCGACGGCGAGTCCTCGGGAGCAACAATAGTCCTCGTGCGAGCCAACAGTGAACACAGTGCGGCGCCGCCGGCCTCTTCGCCTAACTACATTCGCTAACTTACAAACTGTATGTACATATTCGAGCCATCGTACACTCCTATATACAATATCACGTTAGAGCTAAGATAAGGACACTTGGAGTGAGTGGGGCGGGCGCGCGGGTCAGTCGATGACGACGTAGGGCAGCGCCACCAGGTCGCCCAGGCGCGCGCACTCGTGCCACTCCGCGAACAGCGCCTCGCGCACCGGCCGCTGCAGCTCGTCGCGCGCGCCCTCTACCGCCAGCGCCGCGCCCAGCGCCGCACTGGCCGCGGGCTCGTCGGGCGGCAGCGCGCGCACGGGCGCGGCCCGCAGCTGCGCGTAGTCGTAGCGCACGCGCGCCCGCGCCGCCGCGCACGCCGCGTGCAGCGCGCGCCCGTCCAGCGCCTCCTCTTTCGTCCTCTCCACGGTGCGGTGCTCCTGCGGCTCCGTCTTGAACTGCGCCTGCACGTCGCGGCGCCGCGCCGCGGGCGACCCGGTGCGCGTGAACTGCGTCTCGTCCTCGGCCGACAGGAGGGGCGCCTTCAGCCGCTCGCTCGGCTCGAGGCTCGGCACGCCGACCATCTCGGGCTCGAGCTTCGGGCACTCGGCGTCCGTCGCCGGCTTCTCGTCGGCGACGTCACTCTCCTCCTTCACCTTCTCCGTCTCCTTTTCCGTCTGTTTCTCCGTCTCGTCGATTTCGTCTGCGTCTTCCTCCTCCTTGGGTTCGACTTTGACCTCGTCCAAGTCGATGGGGTAGGGTCGCAGCGGCGGCGGCGAGGGCGGCGGCGGCAGGTCGGGCGGCGGCGGCGCGAACTCCGTCCAGGGCATGTGCGTGCAGATGGGCACGGCGTCCATGTTCTTGGCGCAGTAGTCGTCGGCGTAGTCGGAGTACTTGTAGAGCGGCACGACGCTGGCGAAGAGTCCGGTGTGTTGCGGGTGGTGCGGCTGGCGCACGGCGTGTGCGTGCGGGTGGCGCGGCGCGCGCGTGCCGTTGACGCCGGGCACGAGCGCGTGGTGCAGCGCGCGCACGTGCAGGGGCCGCACGGGGGCGCGGCGCGCGGCGGGGCACGCGGCGTCGGCGTCGTCGGCGCTGTCGCCGCACGTGCAGGCGCAGTACTCGCGCTCGTCCTCGAGCGGCGGCAGCGGGGTGGCGGCGCGCGCGGGGGAGGCGGGGGAGGCGGCCAGCGGCGGCTGCGGCGGGTGCGGCGACGAACCGCCATTGCGCAGCGGAGAATCCACTTTGATTGGACACACTGCAAGAGGAAATACACAATTACTCCCCCTGTCGATTTGATCCCTTACATTTGCTGGTAATCGCCAACTGGAGCAGGCCACAAGTGCACCGCCCTGTGGTCCTGGGGTGTAAGAATTCTGCCACGGTATCCCTTGCCCGTCGTAAGAGGCGATCTAAAGGGTTCATCAGTCACTGGGAACACTGGGGGGGCGGTGCGCCCTGACTCATAACGACTCTGAGGCGAACGATAGAGCCTCGTCTCTGTCATGGACGCCCATAACACCTAAAAGGGCATCCCGCAATGCGTTTGACGGTAATCGAAGGGTGTTTAGTCAGTATGCTGGCGTAGGCATTGGTAGGGACCCAGCTTGGCCACAACATCCACATTGTACCGGGCTGGAAGGCCAGAGTCACTGACATACCCCTTTCCACCTCCAGTATATCACCAGCCTAATCAACCACAAGGAGGATAAAACGGGAAGAATGGTGAGTACTCACAGTCGGGCTCTATGAGCATGACGTCAGGCGAGGCGGGCGAGCGCGGGGAGGGCGGGGTGGAGGCGGGCTTGCTGCCGCGAGACTGGATCTGTTCCAGCAGTTCCTTCGTTGTCTTCACCTGGAAACAGATTAAAACTGTGTTAACCGCTTGATGTAGCTTATCTTAATTTGATGCTTTAGAACTGTGTAAGAAGAAGTACGTATAAAAATGGTAATTGAGATCTGATTCCAGAATGGATTAATATTGAGCAAATCCTCGATTAGAAACCAAATCATTCTGCAACACAAAAGAAAACCGTTGGTAAGTGTCTCTGCCTAATTGATTTGTGCTAAGCATAATTGTTACATACTACATTGCAGTATCTAGAGACACATTTTTTTATAGATGCGTATTTGCCTTCGCCTGTCGTCCTAACCCCTTTCAATTTAACCCTCGGTTACAACACGTCTTCTGGTTAGTAGTCTATGATTATAGTGGCAGTAAAGTGTTGGTACCTTCTTGGCGCCGGCGGGCGGCATGCGCGTGGCGAGCGCGGCGTAGGGGTCGAGCGCGTCGCGCCGGCAGCCGTTGCGGCGCCGCGACGTGGCCGCGCCGTTGCGCGCGCCCCACGCGTAGCCCCCCGCGCCCCCCACGCTGCCCGGCGGCGGCGCGGGCGGGGGCGGCGCGGGGGGCGCGGGCGGCGGCGCGGGGGACGGGCCCGCCGCCTCCGTGCCCGAGCCCGCGCGGCTGTGCCCCCTGCAACACCACGCACTCACTATGCTGCGTACTGCCTGGGTACCAAACTAATAACACACTACGTCATATTCAATTCTTCGGTATTTTTGTATCTCCGTACACAAGAGTCCAAATGTTATCCCAAGTGTGATTTAATTTATTTTGTATAAACCAATATTTTTACGATAAAAAATTAGTTTCACAAACACACAATAAACACATAATTACATATCGATAATAATATAAGAATATGTGTAAAACCGACCTTCTTTTCTTAGGTTTTTTGTCTCGTTTCGCTTTTTTCTCATCATACAAAGGATCCGGGGCGGGCGGCCTCTTTACAGCTGTAACACAATTATTGGCTAAATTACACGACGCCAATTTGTTGCCATAACAAACCGCATGCTTTTAACAGTCGCGGTACAATTTCATATATAATCATCGTTCTCTCAAAAGGCACCACGTTTACTTTTATGGTCTCTCATTACAAGTGCCTGTGACATTTACATGCGAGCACACTTCCGCGCATCCCGCAGTCGGCGACCGGCGCATGCAACACACGAAAAAGGGGGCGGATACTGCGCACGAGCGTAGTCGAAAAAACCATCAGCAATTTTAATCCTTAACCTACATCTCAGTGTCTACGAATGAATTATTTTAAGTAATTTCGCCCAAAATTGTAATATTTATTAATATTCACAAACAAGTCGAAACGCCTCACGTAGGTTTTCTCTGAGCCAGGCCTGTTCCTGTCGACCTTTTCCTACAGTCCAAGGTAACAACTGTTTCTAACTTAACATCTATGTTTTATAACATCAGGCATGTATGTACTTTGTACTATACGCGACAGGTCCGCATGGCAATTTTCTAGTGATGTAGAATCACGTTCCAAGTATTTTGTATTGATTCTTTTTGCATGGCAATGACATAAGAGTAAAAATAATAAAGCCAAGTTTCTTATATGGAATATGACAAAATATTTTATCTTCAATTTGAAACTGAACGATGTCTGCAAATGGAAGATATACATGTGTATGAGAAATAATTTTATGGGAGGACTGTATGAACGTAACAAAACCGTAAGAATTAGAATGAATTATTGTTCTTTTCTTGAGCAATGAAAGCTACCTCAGTCATTTCAATGCATAACAACATAATAATTACAACATGTGAGCGGGATCGAAATCGATAACCGCGGTCGATGCGGACTCGTGCGCACGGCGACTAGGACGGCGCGGGCGGTGTGCGGGGCGTCCCCTCCCCCACGCATCACATCATACTCCGATTGCCATCGCGACCTGACGCGTACTGTATGTGTGCATGTGTGTAGTCATATAACATGTGACGTTGTACTTACGAGGCGTGAGTGGTTTGTGTGTCACGGCGAGCGGGTGCGGCGCGGGGGGCGCGGGTGGCGGCGGGGGGTCGTCGTCCACCAGGATTACGTCCTGCGAGTCCGACTCGTAGCCGCCCCATGCTGAGGAACATATTTTAATTATACATAATATATATGTATATAATACAAACATGACTGCCTCGTGGCGCAATTGTACTACAGTACGATTGCAAAGCTGAGGTCTCAGGTTCGAATCCCAGGTCAAGCAAAGTGATATTGGATTTTTCTATTCGTTATATCAGCTTGGAGTCAGGAATTTGAGCCCGGTATGGCGATGGGTTCGTCCCCTATCATATCGTGGGACGAAAAATACAAGGCGAATCGTGGGTGTGTACTAGTTGCACCTCTGCCTACCCCTTCTGGTGGAAAAGACGTGATTTTATGTATGTATATATAATACATACATGTATATGACAACAATGGTAATGAAAAAAGGACTACCCGCGAGGCTCGGGCGCGATTCGAGGACCAGACTACCAAAACCAATGCTGTGGGTTTCATTCCAGAGCCACATTATGAAAACTACATTCTATTGTGTAGAAAATGACACTGCTATAAATAAATTTAAAACATACCATTTACAATAGTTTACGTCATTATTTGATCAGCTTTTATGCAAAATACATGGGGGAAACTTGCTTCCGACGATAAGAAAAACCTTTTTGTACTCACTTAACTCTAAAACTACTGTACTGATTTGGATAATTTTTTCATCGTAAGACAGCAACTTTAACCATGAGTAACATAGTCTATATTTTGTTGGGATTATTACATTTTGATGGGAATAATTGTAAAATTAATAATAACATTGATTGTAAGTATATTTTTTTATAGCACGGTCCGGCAAACGAGCAAACAGGTCACCTGATGGTAAGTGAACACTGCAGCCCATGAAAATCCACAACGCTTGGATCATGGATGTGTTGCTGGCCCAGTAAATTGGGAGGGGAGCGGGAAGGCAAAAGCATGGGAGCAGGAAAGGGGTGTTGGGGATGTATGTATGCAAGTATATATGTGTCTGCATGTGTATTAAAGAGCATCTTACCTGGGCGCGATGGTGGCCTTGGACTTGGCACAGCCGGGCTCACCACTTGCTGCAAAACAAATGCAATTTATTATTTATATACAGCGTATATCAACACTGCTACCGAAAACGAAAATAGGTGATAGTTTTAGTGACTACAGGCACGATGCAACTAAAAATTTTGCAAAAAAATGCGAGGACATTTTTGTAATGTTTTAAATATCATTGTATTTCAGTGGTAAATCCATAGTTTTTGCTAAAATTATAATTTAAAGCATTGCGTACTATAGCAGCTTTAAAAATAAAAGGGTGTACATTATTTTTTTAGGAAAAATTATGTATTTACCACCCAAATACGATAGGGAAAAAAATACAAAATAAATCGTCGCTTGTTTTGGCAAAAATTTTAGTTGCATCGTGTTTGTAGTCACTAAACCTACCAACTGGCTTTGTTTTCGGTAGCAGTCTTTATATACCCTGTATATTCACCTTTACCATTTAAATTATTTTAGCAAGTTTCCTATTCTTGAATAACTAGAATAGTATATTATTTTTTGGAAGTATGTAATTTGTGTGTACTGATCAACAAAACAAAAACGAATTATGTAGTATTTACACTATTTTTATATTATTATAAATAATTGATAAGGATGTTCTGAAGTATAATTTTAACAGTAACACGTTTATTTATATCATTATTTTATTTATATAAATAATGAATAAGGATGTTCACAGCAATTAAATTTTCTTGTTCACTACTGAAAACAGTCAGATTCCAAGGATTTCTATAACCACCTGAGCCGTCCACATCCACGAAAACCTTATCATTATTGAAACAATAAAAAAAGTTACCTATACTGAAAGTAGTGGAAACTGAACATTTACTTACAATTAAAATAATTGTAATGCTTTGAAATAACTAACCCTTGACAGCGCCGGGGAGGTGAGCGGGGTGCCGCCTAGCCTCCGCACTTGCCGCTCTGCCGACGACCTGTTCGATCCTGTCGATGGGCAGACATTTACATCATCAATGACCAGATGAACCATAAAGTGGAAATGTAAGTAGTATAATTATATCTTGATCAGGATAATACGGCATATTTTGTGTATTTTGTATCAGCCCATATACGTCCCACTGCAGGGCACGGGCCTCCTCTACAATTGAGAGTACAATTGAGAGTGGTTAGGCCATATAGTAAACCACGCTGGCCTAGTGCGAGTTGACGGACTTTTACATACCATAGAAATTTATACAAATCGCTATGGTATGCGGGTTTCCTCACGATGTTTTCCTTCACCGTTATAGTGCGTGGTGATTGACTATCAATACACACATGATTTCAAAAAGTCAGAAATTTGGATCCATTGCCCTGGGATTTGAACCCGCGACTACCGTGAACATATGGGCTGAACATATATCCACGTCTGGTTCAACCAGATACCAACAGGAAGAATACGGCCTAACCCTGGTTGAAATAAGACAGTACCTAAATCTAATATAATTGACATGTGGTGACAGTTTTGAAAATGATATAAAAATTACCACCCCTGCTTCCCCTACAAAACTTAGGCTCAGTTGCATAAGTTTATGCAACTGAGCCTAAGTTTATCGTCACAGTTAGTTAATAACTTTAATTTTGACAATGTCATCGCCATACATTTGTGACGTATTTGACATTGCTGATGTATGGTATTGACATTTTCAAAGTCAAAGTTATGGGTAAAGTTAGTATGTGCAATTAGCCCTAATAGCCATAGCTCCGGTATCACTGACCGTATATGACGCGATCCACAATTGTTAGTTTTCTATTTAAAACTGGCACCATCTTAAAATCGAAAAATCCATGTAATGCTTTTTTATTTCATTAATAATTTTCACCCAAGATTCGAACTCGCATGCACCATTTATTGGCCAGCTATGCGTCCTCGAAACCACAACGCTCCTTTATACTTCGTTACGTACAGCCCAATTATGGACGGAACGCAAATTAACAAATCACGAATATTTCTGTTCATGACCTTAATATGGCGTCAACCGATCCCTGGGCGCTTCGGCAGCCCACGTCGAATTTACATTGGTTTAATTATTTATTATTTTATTTTCAAGTTGAGGAAATGAGGGCAAAAAGTAGTTTTTTTGTTAAGTTGGATATATTTGGTTGCCTGGGATAATAAAGAATTAGTTACACCAATAAATTCTAAGGTGAAAATAAAAACTTTATTGTACAATTTATTCTTCTATTTAACATTTTTTAACCCCTTTAATACTACACTGTGCGCTCCACCCCAAGACAGGTAAACTCTATAACACTCGGTAATCCGGCTATATTGTGTTTCGATAGTCAACTACGCACTTTACCCTACCAACCTAAGTCCTCTCAATTGGACTGGATTTTAGTGGGGACCCTTGCCCTGCATTATATTTATTTATTAAAATTTCTCTTTATTAGAAGTGATGCTCAAGAGTCAAAAGCTCTGGTTAGGGATCCAAAGAGAGGAATCTTAATACCGTGTCAATCAATACTGCCTCTTCTGAACAGCTGTTTGAGGGCCTCTGGGTATATTGGTCGATGTGTATTGATTAATATTATGAAGGGTATTTACCGGTGTGCGCTGGCGACGCGACGGCCGGAATGACGAGGTCCCGCCACCTCTTGACGAGTACTTTGGCGCGTCGCGCGAGCGTTGGGTCCGATGTCTTGCGTCGCAACTCATTTACGTGTTTGCCCAGTCTGGTGGTCTGGAACGGGATGGATCATATTAGAGAAAATATGTAAAATTACAATATAGACAGCCTTCGTGGCGTTATAAGTTGGTAGTTGGATGTGAAATGAGGCCGCAGGTTCGAGGTTCGAACCCAGCTTGTAAGATCTAGGAAGGCATGACACTATTTGTATCATGTTTATGGGACTGTTGTGTGTATTTATTATGCCTTTTATAATGCCTGTTGCTGATCCGCCATAGGTCAATATAAAGCGCACTACACACCAAAGCCGCTGGCCCGCCGCGCCGTCATATGTCGGCAACATTTTGTCGGCGGGTTAGCCGGCGGCTTCAGTCATTGCAAGTCGGAAAACTTTGACGGCGACATGACAGCTCGACATAATAAGGAACATTTTATGACGTTGACGAGCAGTGCGCTTGTGTTGTCGAAATTTTGTTACAGCCTGAACTGTGGTCAATATTAACATGGATATGACTATGTTAACTATAGTGAAAACCAAGATTTATGATGATATAATGTAATAAATAAAACATATTTACCTCCAACAGCTCTTTTGTGATATTGATTCTCTCCAAAATGGATATGATTTCATTAACGGCATGCATGTCGACAACCTGGAACATGTTGAATTAAAATCATTTAACAAAAAAAAAACAAAAAGTAGTTTGACAAAATTATGATAAAAAAGAAAACTCTCGGACGACCACGTGTATAGAGAAATATTAAAATACGTATTTTTCTAATCATACCATTGATGTCAAAAATATTTGCGTAATTACAACATATATTTTGTGCTGGCAACTTGGAATAATGTAATCATAACAGTAAACATTTCCATATAATTATTATGTTTAGCATATTGTAAAGGAAAGAGGTAAATCCTGCAAAATAATAAGAGTTCTTTACGATATGTAATCTAACGAAATTAGTTCCTTTCGGTTCAACATTATGTGCGTACAGGGGATTCCCGTATTGCAGTTGCGATGCTTTAAGGGAATTCCCCAACGATTGGTACCGCAGTGAACACCATCTCGAATATTGTGTTAAGTAGGACTTTTAACTTCTATCGATAGAAATATGCCCGAGAAACGAGGAAAGAATGAAACAGGTGGCGGCTTGTCTATGCCCCAATGCCAGAATTACTTTAAGTCCATGAATGAAGGTTATCGCAAGACCAAAACTCAATGTGAGTACTGAGTACAATCAATTTCAATTTCAACTGGACCGCCGCCGTGGCGCAGTCGATTAGACGCCGTCTGTGAAATGTGATGCTGCGGGTTCGATCCCCGCACCGAGACAAATATTTTTGTGATCGGCAGGTATTTGTTTTGTGAGACCGAAAAGTATCTCGTAGTTCCTGGGTATCGGACACAAGACTCGATTTTAGTGTGGCGTTAGGACTATGTATGTGACTGTTGGGTGTATTTATTTATTTATTTTGCGAGGCTGTATTAGATTTTTTTTTAATATTAATGCAGTGTCGACTAGTCTATCGACTGAGCAGACGGTCTTCTCTCGTCATTCGATATAACTGTGCATGTTTATGCAATGCCATGCTTCTACACGCATCTCTTTACCAAGGATATATTCTTTTGTTATTATCATGATCTTGTAACCAGATTTCATTACATTTTTCCCAAAAAAACAAAGCCATCGAATTTTCATATTCTTACTTTCCTCCACATAAACTGACCTCGACCAATCACCACTTTATTGGAATCAATCGGCCTTATTCACAGACAGATTTAAAACCGATTTTAGCTTTCGAATATTTTGTCTTCTACGTTGAAACATAATTCTAAAGTCCCTCATAATAGGCAAAACATTTGATAACTAAAATAGGTTTTAAATCTGTCTACGATTAAGACCGAAGAACTTAAAGTAGCATATAGCTCGATGCCCTGTTACAACGGAATGGATCAATTTGAATTTTTAAATAGACTCAGACCTAGTTTAAGAATAGAGTATTGATTATGACCACTTGGATATTGAAATGCCCCACGTAAAGACTTAAAAAGCTTTCTAAGAATTTTGTTAAGGACAAAGAAATTTAGTTTCATTTCTTTGAAATTTAGCTTAGTCGCACCACGTATGGAAATCGTAAGGATCTTGTGTTTGAATACAAAAACGAACGATCCACTTTGGGGCCAGTGTTCGAATATCGTTACAAAAGATCGATGTACGCAACATCGAGTTTTTTCGTACGGATATTTTTTATACTCGTATTGGTTTAACTACTATGTAATTGATGATAGTGAATGATCTGGAATCCAAATATGCTATAAGTGAAATCGTTTGCTGTATCAGCCTTAAGCCTATAATACGGTATTAGATTCCCTTTTATTGTATTTATCAATAGGTGTCAATATCCAAAACCATACCATAGATGGTATGGCAGTTTCCCCACGATATTCTCCTTCGCCGTTAAGTGAGCTGAGAGGTGTGACGTAGGATTCTAACCTGGGGTTGTTACTTTATGATCAGAAACGAAATTCGAATGATCGAACGTCGCACTTAAAACTGTACGAATGTGCCTAAGTACCTACTCCACATAATGTTCGAATCCTCTATCGTACGTTGCAAGTTGCAACCACAGATTTAGTTCGGAGTGAATGATAAGTATCATAGAGAATAGTGTTGATTTTTAGAAGTAGAAAACTTATAATTTACATCGGACGTCGAACGTCCGAAGATTCGCACTTCGTTTCGGATGATAAAGTAACCCCCCTGCTACCACCATCTCGGCAGCCGCGTCCTGTCCGTTACCAACAGTCCTCCACGCACCAGATGGGTAACGCGCGTGACCAGAATTGATGATTCCCCATAAATCTATAATTTATGAACACAGAGATTTCAGTTTGTAAAGTGTTTATATGAATTGATATTCTCATCGTCCCATATTGAAAATCTTAACGGTACAATACAAAGAGCGTTGATCGTGAAAAGTGCGTCCGGCCGAGGTCGTTGGGTGCAATTTCGCTAAATTGCATCACAATCCTCTTCCGGTAATTGGCACTCGTCAGCGCAGGGTGTTTTGTTGCGATGATCGCCATCTTGTACGTCTTGGGGCTTTAAATATTCATAAACGAACGTGGGAAGACGCTTGAACTTTGTAATGTTGTTTAAGATCCTCAATATTGTTCTTGGACTCGATGATTATAGTCATTGGTTGTCTAATAGGTGACGTGTCTGGAAGATCCATGGCGTGGAAACGAAGATGCTGCAGCAAATGTGCGAAATTACTCTACATCTGGACCGTATTCGCTGAGGAGGAGTCTATAGCCAAACTTGGTACAAGCATCAGTCCCGAGAGCCATTCATATAAGATTTTTCCAACAAAAAAATCACACGAAGTTGATTGCTCGACTTGGAAATCGACCAGAACCTCAAAGTACCTACACAACCAATACATGCTGTCACTACTCACTAGACAACTAAGCGAGGCGTTTTATTCTATACTTAAAAAGACCTACGACCTCCCTACGCTCCCCAGACCAGACAGAAGCACACAAAGCCCCGGTAAAATAATTTACTTTTTAATTGTTATTGTATAAGTGCCTTAGCCGACCTACTTACAAAAATACAAACGCTTCAGTGGAATTGTTGAGCAAAGTTTCGCGACCTCTTAAAACTTCATCTTTGAACGATGTACGTAAATACATTACTCTGGTAAATTTAACACATTTAACACTAACTGTGGTGTGAAAATGCCATATTTGGGACTCCGGGGCGCATTATGAAGTAAATGACACCTTTGACAGCCTCCATTGTGCAGTTGGTTAGACGTCGGCTGTGAAACGTGAGGCCGCGGGTTCGATCCCCGCACCGATACAAATACATGTGTGATCCACAGGTATTTGTTTCGAGTCTGGGTGTTTGGGAGACCGAAATGTCTCACATAGTTGCTTATACCCACGAAACAAGACTTGATCTTAGTATGAGGTCAGGACTATGTATGTGACTGTTGGGTGTATTTATTTATTACCCACAGTCAACGTGGCAATATAATTGATTCACCGGAATATTTAGCCATAGGAAGTGAAAGAATGTGGGCTTCCCCCAACGATTTCAAGCCACCTGTTGGATGTGACCTGCATCCAGATACTTACTACATGGACCTTTTACTTGGGTATTAGATCGTCCGTCCATATTGTAGAAAGACGACTGGGACGGAGCTTGCCGGTAAGTTTCAAACAAAAAATACTTCGATAATAATTAATCAATGAAGTCTATCAAAATAACATTTCTAATAATTGATAATTGGTGGAATTCTTGGCATGTTTTCTCATACCATTATCCATACATACATACATACACAATCGTGACGCCTGTACCCCACAGGGTTAGGCAGAGACTAGAGACTAGAGACCTGACCGTATCACCGATTTGGATGGTGTAGGTTCGGTGAGGTCGACTGCATTTTCCACAATGAGTATTTTTATATACCAACACAATCAATTAACTACAGGGCGATCTCAATAAAGTATCCAATCTTTAGCCAGCCGACACCGATTATACAGGCTGATTCCAAAAAGCGCACGTGCGCGGGTCATTGTGACAGATTTTTCGCAAGTGATCGCTATCATGCCAAATATCAATACTTTATCACCATCCATTTTATCTAGTCATCGGAATGTTACAAAGGAATCGGCGATGATAAATAAATAAGGATTCTTGGTTTAGTGGCAGTGTGTTTGGGCTGTTAACTGACGAAGTACTGGGTTAGGATCTTAGGTGGCGCATTCGACTTCGCGCGGGTTGTTCGGGGTGAGAAATGTCATATAAAATGCTTGAAGATGGAAATTGTGCCTGGTCTTCCCCCTATCACATCTTAGGTTGAAACAGTGGGAGAAATTAATGGAACTTCTATCTACCCCCTCGGGATACAGGCGTGAGTGTGTAGATAAAAGACAGCGAGTTAATTGATAAATATACATTGTATTTACAAAAGTTTATCGAACTTATGTAGTGATCGTATCAAGTCAAATTCTTTGTTGGAATATTATATCTGTGTAAATCAAATGCACCTAAATATCTTGTTCCATTAATAATTTTAATGCGAATTATTTTGTCTACATGGTAATTCGTTTGAGAGATTATTTGTATTAATATTCACTGATATAACGGTATTTTAGATTAAATTGTATTTTGAATCAATGCGTCAGATTCTTGTCAATAACTCACTTTTGCCTTTATAATATACCCGAAGTGATAGGCAGGGGTGTCACTTACTTAATTCACGGTTCACTAAACTCATTTCCGTATCATACGGGGCGAATCTATCGGGGTGGCAGGGACAACACCCAGATCCGGACAATAGAAGCTTATACATGCGAAGTGCACATGTAGTGCTCTAAAAACCAAGTTGTAACTTTTGCAATCCCTGTATTGCAAACTAGTTTTGAAAAGAGCAACAATTGAGATCCTTGCCCGTTCTCCTCTAGTGAAAATCGCTTTCCGAACCGAGTGTAAAGCAAAAAATTGCTACAATTAAATGATGTTGAACATTTGTTGTTTTACATTTTCAGTGTATATCAACTTCATAATAGAAAAGCAGACAACATAATCTATAGAGGTAAAACTAAAAAAAGATTTCTACAACTGGATGCATAAACTTAAGTGAGTGCGTGAACTTAGGCGTGGATTTTAAAATCATGTTTACAAACACTACGATGCAAGATGATTGCCTGGTAATGTATGTGACTGTTGGGTGTACTTATTTATATTTATTTATTTAAAGTTTAAAAAAAACTTGCACTCAGCGACAACCGTTGGTTGTGTTCGAGTTGTCGGCTATGGGTGGCATTACTGACGTCAGCAGTTGCAAATTTTAGGAAACCTCGCGGTCCCGGAAAACACGTTTGAATTTATTTAAGTTTCTATCACATCCGTGTTGGTTTAAAGAAAATTTGGCAATGACCGACGCGTGTAGAGAAAAAGTACAGTTTTAAATAATGTGAAACAACTTGCGATAACTTTTAGTATTAAAATTATAACCTTATTGTTTTATAGCTAAATAAACGAAAACAGATACTAAAATAGGAATATAAAATATTAAAGTAGTTTGCAAGACAGTTTGCGCGCGTGTGTGTGTGTTTAGTTTATCAATGGCCTTATTATATTTGTGCGTTTTGTCTAAGTATTTTGTTTTGTAAGGGTAAATTTTTTTGCAAAAAAAAATAATAATTTGCTAATGGATGCTATATTCGTGATTCTGAACCTCCCTTTAAAATTTGAATACTATATAACCCTGTATGGACAATTCACAAATATTTGTACAATTTGTAGAATTAAGCATAATTGAGAAAAAAATGTGAGAATATATGCTGTTGGATATTGGTAACCGGTTAAGGGCCCGTCATTGTACTCTAATTAAATGTGTCGCGTTTCCGGTTCACTGTGTATATCCGGATAATATATTATACATAATAAACGTACGCCTTTTTCTCAGAAAGGATAGGCAGAGTTGCTACCGAAACATCCACGTTTCGCCTAGTGTGTTCCGTCCCACGATGTGATAGAGGGTGAGCTTAACGCCATATCGAGCAATTTCTGACTCGGGGCTGATAATGAATTAAAAAGTCTAGTATCACTTTCCCCGACTACACTACATTACAACTACTACTACTAGGACTACAACTCCGCCACCGAGGCAGTCCGGACAAATATCACTACGTAGTATAAAACAAAGTCCCTTACCGATCTCTGCCTGTCCCTTTTGTAGGCTTAGAACTTTAAAACTACGCAACCGATTTTGATGCGTTTTTTTAATAGATAGAGTGATTCAAGAGGAAGGTTTACATGCATAATACATATACAGGGTGTGAGGTGTCCCAGTTTGAACGAAAAATAACATGCATCTTGTGTGTATTGGAATTAAAAACATCTGCACTCAGGCGAAGTTGGGACGGGCCGGTAGTATCGTCATAATTAGCTTCTCGGCATCTCACGTCAATGTCACTATTTGAACTGCACTGCACTGACCAGGTGCATTTTACTCACTTTATTTAAAAAAAAATAGGGTATTTGACTCCATTGTTTTACTTTTTTTATCAAAACAAAGAATTTTGTAAATCCACTCAGAATTACAACAAATTGGAAACGTTTTAAATCGTGTAGTAGGAGTAAAAGGGGTGCAAAACAAAACTAGTGACATCACTAGTCTTTATATTGCATTACAGAGTACACGTGTGAAAGAGACAGTAAGAAGTACGAACTACGCAACGACTCTTTTTTTTAAACTATTATTTGCCTTATTTTACAAGCTATTTTGATACTGTTTTCACATAAATGTTTTATAATGGTTTCTTAGATTCACGCGAATGTTACACATTGAAATAAAACGTATTCTTACGGATTTTATCCGTTTTAGTTCGCCCCGTGACCACGAAAACTGTAAACTGATCGAAACGTCGGGAAATTAAAAAAAGTAAAAATTAAATCAAATCCGCGATAAAATCCGTAAGAATTCGTTTTATTTCAATAAATGTTTTCGCTTAATGGTATTTATGTTTAAAAGCAAAATAATAAAAAAAATCGATCATAGTCAAATTCCCTATTGGCATAATATGGTTGAAACTTGAAATATTTTTTTCATTGAACCGATATCGTTTCTTCACAGTTTACGACATTCCGCAATCAGCGCGCGCGGCGTGTAAAACTAAAAAATAACGACCTTTCGTTTCCTACTATTGTGATTGCATTTACAAACTCCGTGAAGTTTATTGGTACTTTTTGGGTCCATATTTTGATCCCTTGATTACACTGTATCGTGACGTAAACATGGGACAATGTTTTTATAAATATAGCCGTATCTGGTATATATATTTTTTAATAAAATTCAATAAATGGTGTCTATTAGATTAGACTATTTCATACAGTTTTTGGAGCAATTGAAAAAAAAACTTGAATTGGTTAATTAGATCATTGGTGCAGCAAGTATGAGCTGTGAATCTGTCGTGAGTTGGATTCCCGGTTTAAGCACTCCATTTTATATGTTTTTTTCAGTCAGACAATTCTCATCAGTACCTAGAGTCTGGTGTTTGTGCCCGGCATGGCGATAGGCTCGTCTCCTATCATATCTTGGGATGGATATAAGCTGAGCGTAATGTGTACCACTGTTAGCACCCCGCCTATCCGTTAAGGAACTCAGACATAACCATTTTTAGAAAAAAACGTTTGAAAAATATAAACTGTTTGAAAAAAACTGGGCATTCCGAAAACTTTCTTACCACAAAAAGACTTACATATCAGTATACTAGAAAGATGTGGATTCAATTCTATTACAGCAAACAAGTTGAGTGAAGACAGTGATAAAATCGGGAGTTTCTTAATATCCAATAACACAGAATGTACACACCTCCCATAAGTCATAACCAATTATGACTCAGTAGAATAATAGACAAAAAACCTTCCATACCAACACATTCAATACACACAATGTATCTACTATGTAGTACATATCGTATCGTTTGATTACATTGACAAACATTTGTAAAAATAACTAGCTAGTACAGAAACACTGAGACCACACTTCCTTATTGAGATAAGGCCTTAAAAACTATGTATGAACTGGTCAAAAACTATGATAAAATTAGAAGTATGCTACATTATTGAAATATAATAAGTACAAGGCATGTAACTCTGTCCCATCCCATCTCTTTCGAGTTCAAAAAGTAACAAACATATTTGAATCCCTTACTAATCTCACGAGAACATTTCGGGATAAAAAGTATCCTTTATGTTAATCCATGGTGTTAGCTACCTCCACACCAAATTTCATCGAAATCCGTTAAGCCGTTTCCGAGTCCATCGCGCAGAACCGCACAGTCAGATACCAAATTCTAAAAATCATTTTTGAGTTCTATTACATTCATACAGTCCCCCCATATTAGATTTTCTCATTTATCTTTCATGTACAGACATCAATCGGTTACAAATGTATTATATGTATAGATAAAAGACAATATGTTGATTTTAAAGATTTTAATTACATAAGCTTGTGCCTATATCCAATCAGGGGTAAGTAGAGGTGGCGCGAGTGACATCTACATTTGTGATTTTACCAAGCTTTTTCAGTCATAAAACTAAATGGGGGATGGGCCATGGGCAATACATACATCATTCTACTATTAGACCAATGTTATATTTTAATTAATATCCTTCATATTTATAAGTTTTAATGGGTTAATGATTTAATGAAATAAAAGATATTATGCCTTACAGAAGACCAACAGTGGTTTATAGCTTGTAACATATTGTCTGTATCTGTGATGGAAAGGTTTGGCTTCAATACTAAAGTTTTTTGCTATTGTTTGATTGTACATATTTTGATACAAGTTACAAATGAAATATTTCTTCATTTTTAAGGAGATTACCCATCCAATGTGTATGTAATATTGTCAGATACAAATAAAATAAATCTTCGTTTTTTGTTAATAAATTAGCTTTTACATTGAGAGAAATTGCATAATTAAAATAATATAATCTAAAATACTACTATAAAACAGTTTGGTGAACCCAAAAACTGTTCATATACCACAGGCAAGGCCAGTAGCCACCATTGGATCAAATATTTGCACAAAATATTTGAATGGTTTAAGATTTAGCAGAATGCTATCAAATGAATAACACAAACGTTTTCTAAGCTAATAAAATTATGAATGTGCTTGTGAAATGCTATTTTAGAGCATGTTTCCCTAAATCAACAGTTGGTCAGAGAGTTGGCATTATGGAACAGGTGGTTGGGTGTTACAGTAATTTTGCAGTTTCTTATTCAAATATCACATTGTCGCTCGAAAAAAAATATGAAAATGATTACAAAATAAAACTGATCACTGACTGCACTACTTTCCCTTGATTGCACTATGAGTAATAAAACATTGGAATCGTCAAATAATTATAAAGCAATATCTGTATTTTACATAGAATATAAATAATATCCTACTTATATTTTTAGAGAATACATATTAGCAGTAAATATTAAATAATTTATATTGGGCTATTTGTAATTAGTTTTAAAAAATATGAAAAACAAAACACTGACATTTTCCAACAATAATCGAAATATATAGATATTTTAATGAATAAATAATATCTATTAATTATAATGTTGACACATAATATAGAGGTGGTAGGAAGTGCTAAAATATATATTCTTCAATCCTCATACAGGAAACAAATATGTGTGATCCACAGGTATTTATTTCGGGTCTGGGTATTTGTGACACCAAAAAGTCTGTTGTAGTTTCTGATACCAACAACACGAGACTCGATATTATGTGGGGTGAGGACTATGTATATGACTGTTGGATGTATTTATTTGTTATATGATTTCCTTTTCAGATGGTTCAACAATTAATAACTCAATTTGCTAATACTTGGGTATAGTTCAAAATAGGTCTAAATTAAAATTATATACAGATAAAGTCATTAATAAACAAGCCTCTTAGATTAGAGATAAAATATTTCTTACATATATAAACAATATCTCTTTTAGTTAATTTATATACCTTTAAACTATTTTTGATTATGTTTAGATGCCTTTTATTTGCATTTTAAAATGTTTATAATTAAGACTCCAATTAAACAGCATTAGTAACTTAGCATTAATTAAGCTATAACATTAACTTTGTTAGTAATTCAAATAAACAGTAAAAAAACAAACAAATTAAGGGGTAATTAATGAGTTTAGTGTATTTAGTGTTGTTTCAACTTTTATTGGCTTGGGACAAAAATCTAAATCTTATTTGTAAGGAGAAAATGTAGACTTTATAATGCTAATATTGGTGTTGAATCTTGAAGTTTGTGGGAACAACATTTACGGTGTAGTTGGTTAAGATGTCTTTGAAACGATGCCGCGAATTCGATTCTCGCATCAACCGACATCTAGGTGTTGTGAGGCCATCGTCTTTTGTAGTTTCTAATATGCCACATTAAATAATAACTTAATGGGGTCTGGCTTATGTACATATGACTTCTGACTGTATTTATCAACTTTAAAGTGTAACAGCTTAATAAATAAATAAAATACACCCAACAGTCACATACATAGTTTTGACCCCACATTAAGATCGAATGTTGTGTCGTGGGTATCCAAAACGACTAGAGACTTTTCGGTCCCACAAACACCCAGACCCTAAACAAATAATTGTGGATCACACAAATATTTGTCTCCGTGCGAGAATCGAACTCGCGGCGTCTCGTTTCAGTAGGTGTCTAGCCAACTGCGCTTTGGAGACTGTTGATTTATTCATAGATAGTATTAAATCGTATTTTAGTTATCGAATCTTTTGTCCCTTTCGAACGACTTTTGAATTCTGTTTGAGCGGGAAGACAAAACATGCAATAACCAAAATAGGTTTTGAAACCATCTATGAGTAAGGGACGTAAGTAACTGCTATAGATTTAACCAACTATAGAGTGCTAAGGTTAAAAAAATATTACACCAAATCGAAAGGATGTGAGCGGATAAATGATAAGCAACTGTCACTCATAAGAATGAAAAAAAAAATTAATGTGCATGTAACACAAACATCCTGATAATAAACAGGGAAGACTGCTTGTATGTACTGTATTATTTGCCGTTTTACCTCGTTCAGTTAAGTACATAGCCTGATAAACATAATGGTTACAGCTTGTACTTTATTGTACAGACCATGCAAGGTTTGAAACACCGAAAATCACTATGCTAAGTGAAGATTAATGGCTGGTTAGGAATGTATGACAGAAATCAAGATATAGGTACAATGATGTAAGATTTGCAGGGTTTATGCCCAATGTGGAGCATTAAAACCTGATGATTGTTAGAAAATAAAATTTCTAACAGAATTTTGTACTTCTAAATCTAGTAAACATGTCACAGTAATTAAAAATCAATAATTTTGGTTGTTTCTGGTAGAATTTTGTTTAAAACAATCCCGATTTTATATTACTAGGTAAACAACAAAGGATTAAAAGTTATTAAATTTGATACCAGTGCCCTGCTGTACAGGTAAACTGAGGGTTAATATTATGCTGTACTTAATTAGCTTGTTAAATACTGATAAATAATCTACAGTTGTGTGACAGTGGCTATTGCAGTGGGCATGAGGCTTTTAGTGAAATATAAGGCAAAAGTTTTATAAAGAAATGATGTAGAGATCAACACATTCTTTGGACCTTTTAGTGATGTCCTTAAAACATTTAATTTCTGATAGAGTCAAGATATATTGTCAAGGGAGATGATATAAATAATACATAAAATAAATACACCCAGTAGTCACATAAATAGTCCTGCCTCACATTATGATCAATTAAGTCTTGAGTCAGAAGCTATGAGATATTTTAGGCTCTCACAAACACCCAGACCCGAGACAAATACTTGTGGGCCTCACAAACATTTGGCTCAGTGCGGGGATCGAACCCACGGCCTCTTGTTTCACAGGCGGTCTAACCAACAGCAACAAGGAAGCTGTCAAATATGAGAGTCAATGGCTTTGCGCCATTGAGCATGCCGAAGACCAGGCGAAATGGAAGAGACTCAGCAGGAAGGCGGTAACTGGTGGGGGCCAGAGTAACACCAAGTAGTAGAAGAAGAAGAGTGACAATATATGATACGGAGGTATATAAAAATGTGTGTGACTGATAGGTGTATTTATTATGTATAGTTTTATGAATGATACTTATACATTTCTAAGAGTATATTAGTCATAATAATTATTCAATCATTGTTCATATACAATCTATTACTGATAAATTTATGAGAATACATAAGTAAATGGCCAGTGATAAGATATGTGAAACATATACAAAAAAGCAATATCTTTATTGTTCATACATTTTACTGCAAGTTTTGACATGTCTGAGAAATTCTTGATTTCAGTTTAGAAAGTAAAAACAATTTGAAAGAACTTTAATTTTACTGAAACTGATAGAAGAGTTTATAAGGCAAGTTTTACTAAGTTCCAATTACATAATCATAAAATATTCACTTAAGTCACACAGGCTGCTAACTTTCAGATATTGAGACAATATCAGACAATAACCAAGGCTTATTGGACCCAAAAAATCCAGATCTAAAAGGAAATATTAGACAGTGAAATCACTATAAGTTTTCAATAAGGATAGCTGATTTTAAGAGGATTTAACTTGGTACTTTTCATTCAAACGTCACGTTTCAGCCCTGCCCACTTTGGGAATGCCCAAAACTATAATTTTTCAGTTATTTTATAAACTTTGTAACCATAAAATATGCAAGTTTGTAATCATAAAAGGAAACCAACTAACTTTTAGAGAATAAGTGTGATTGAATGTGTGAGATATTTTAAAATTAAACTGTTATAAAATAGCAGTAGAATTTTCAGTAATGAAAAATTAGGTCTACAGAAATTTGAATTACTAGATGAACATCCAAAACAACCCATAAATATGGAATATGTTAATACCCTAACTTTTATCTGTATAAATTCATATATTTTTAAAACGTTTGCTACAAAACGACATTCCTAACTGTACACAATTGGTTTATATGTAGATTAAGCTGTTTTTCTAAATGTGTATTATACCTTAATAATTTATAATTGAAATTTAATTAAGATACTATTAAACAGTACTTTTTGTGTACAAATTTCAAAGTAATAACTATGTTAGGACTGAAATTTACTGTGAAGATATTGATGTAATACTCGGATCATATTCAAATTACATCAGAATTTCAACATAAAGCCATAAGGTTATTTAAAATATAAAGGTTTAAAGTGTGAACTGTTTAAAAGTCACACTTCCTAACTTACAGTGTGACCATGCGGTCCACTTAGAGAACATGTGATTTCAAACGTTGCCTCTCAGTTTCTTTCAGGATACCAACAATTTTGTTAATGAGCTTCTAAACAGATGGTTGGTGTTTTTTTCTCACAAACCACCCACCTTGGCAACAGTATAGAATGTATGGTTATTTTAGTATGTACTGAGTTGGTGAGAAAAGTAACTTGACTCAATATTACACACCAAGTCTGATTTCTAGGTTATAACCGTTTTTTACCAGCTACACTAACAATTATAAGAAACAAACAATAATCTTGCATTAAATGATATCAGACATTGAAAACGTTAATCGTCTGTTGATAAGAAACCGGAAGATAAACCTTATTTGACGGCAATATTGTTACAGTGTTGTCCCCTGGGCGCAACGGTCGCGGGTCTACCACCAAGTAAATGGCACAACGTTATGAAAACCAGCAACCCTGACGCAATCAACGGCCTCAAACAACCAGCACGCCTCGCCGAGGGTAATACACAGCAGCACGAGCGTCGGACGGCGCCGCAACCGCCAGGCGCTCGTCAAAACTACATCTACATACTTACATAGAATCACAACTTATGGAAAACATCACCACTGCCACAACGTCGCGGACGCGACCGACTCGAAAAATATACGGGAAAGGTCACGCGTGGCACAATTTCGTACTTTCACATTGCAAAATTTTTGGCACTAGGGACGGAGGGACGGGGCTGACGACGTCAGTGGCCCCACCGAGCTCGCAACGCTCGTATCCAGACGCACCGTTTCCGCTCCGCGACCCATATCGTACTTCGTATTCATACTGAACGGACATCGAACACTCTCGTATGGCATTGCACAGCACAAGGAACTCCCGAAGCGACCTCCCCGCTGCTCGGATCGCAACATCGAATCGGGTGTCACGGGCTCGTGGAACGTTTTCGTATCATTACTCGTTTGTCGGCCTTACGCTCATCAAAACTCGGAAACTTACATTGTAATTGTTATCCAACGCATTCAGAAGTCGATTACTTAGTTCATGAGCGTTATTACTCATTTATAAACGAAAATATTTAACTAAATACGACGAACGTGTCTTCGGCTGCGTCGTAATGGCGGACCGACGACTACGTATGCCCGTGCCAGGGCATTTTAGCCGAATAATTCAGCTGATATCTACTGAGGCGACGCACACTCGTGTTTTTCCGTTTCTTTTGACGGAATAACTTTGGTTTTGCTTTTAATGCCACTAGATGGCGGAACTTACATTTATGGGTATATTTTTTATGTTGAGTTCTGGCTAATGAAAATTTGATATAGAATACTACATTTAATTCCAAATACAATACTCATTCAACTGCTCGGAAAAAACATCAAAAGATTTAAATATTTTAGTTTAAATAAAAGAGAAACTGGCAACGTTTTTGTTATCCATATTCCAAATGACAAGTGTTTGAAAGGAAGTTTACCTAGTGTGAGCTAATAGATGGCGTTGTACTACAAAAATAGACAAGGACAAAATATACTCATATCCTTGTTCTTTTCGAATAATACCAATATTAAAATATTATTTCCTATAGTAGAATATGGTATACAAGTGAAAATTCATTATATTTAATTTTCAGCATTTAACAATGACTAAACTGCATCTGGGGACCAAAATATACTTAGATTTATAATGAGAAAGTATACGTTCGTATACTTTGTCACACATACTTCAATTCTTAATGCTTCTACACACTATGCTGGCGACTCTGTCAGGAAGTTTGTGCCGCGCGGGTATGTCGGCGGTAATATCGGACCAGAGATATGTGCCGCAAAACCTGGCAAAATGCCGCAAACCATAATTTCAGCTGTGACAGTCTTGAAGAATTCTAGTAATTGTACACTTTGTATTTTAAATTATTTATGATTGACAATGAAGCTGTTAACATCATCACTGCGACCGTGATATTAAATTTATTTAGGAAAAGAATCGAAAGAAGAAGAAAATTCTCACGGCGCAATTGTTGGTTTGTTGTCTTTTGTGAATCCTTTAAATTTAAAATTGATCAACTGTTAACTCCCTAGTAAATTATCATCATATTCAGCCATAAGAAACCCATTGCGTAACATAGTACACCTAGGTTATTTAGTAACTTGTTGGGAGAGGTTTACATCATCAGACTGGTTGTAAATACAATGTAATTTATTAATAGTTTTGGATGTACTCTCCTCATACAAGTACTTTCAACAATATTTCTTATATTCGAGTTAAAGTTACGAATGTCAAAATCCGAGATACAGTTTTAATTGATCCGAAGAGAGAGAAAAAAAAACAACTTTTATACTCGTATGTAATAAATATTTAAGTATTATGGCTATTATTTAATTTAAAACCTCGTGTGAACTTGGGAGTTACTATTTTTATAAAATTGCAGAAGCAAATACAATATTGATCATTGTTAAGCGCGCACAATTATATTTATATTCCGGCCTTTTAATTCAAACTAACATTCTTGAGACATTTCTGTGTTCAGTAGTCGACTTCTAAAAGAGCATAAAGAGAAAATTGTATCTTAAAGGAAAATGTGCACTCTAATAACTTTTTGACAACCTCTGTGGTGCAGTTACTTGGACGCTGCCTTTGAAACAAGGCGCCACACATTCGAACCCCGCATCGAGACAAATGTTTGTGAGTGGTGTTTCTTCTTTCTATGTATTTAGGAAATTCTAAGATAAGAGTACTTTATATTATTATTATAAATATGGTTATGTTATTTAAAGTTAAACTTATTGTAGCTTTTTAGTAGATTTTTATAAGTATAAACGTGCCACACCAACTTTAGTGTTGCCGTCTCCATTATAGTATTGTCGTGTATTATGTGTTGATTTCTACCATTCTGATATGGAACAGACTATGTTGCTAACAGTGATTAAACCGCGATTCTGGAACGCAATGGTGGTGTTGCCAATGTTGTTACAAAACTACCTTACAAATGTTAGAATTATAAACTCGTAGACCTCAATGTTTATTTGATTCATTCAATCTATTTTTTCTCATTACAAAACCCGCATTGCTCATGATGATCAAGTGTTTGTGGTGATATTTTAGATTAATTCTAGATTATTCCCTGAGTTTGTGAGCTTGTTTTTAAGTTTTAATTCTGATCAATCATACACATAGAAATTATATGAATAGGTGGGGGGCGAAATCATATAAGCTGGCAACACCATTACCTTCGCAATTGTCACTTTTTCAATTTGCGTGAGAAGTCGTGTATCGCGATATTCGTCATGGCATAGAAAAATATTTTGCATTTGTCGTGTGAACATTGTTAGTTTTTTACACGCCGTTTGAACACGTTTATGATAAACGGTGTCATGTAAATAGACCGTGTAGCAGTTACACACGCGTGCGGTGATAAATGGGGGAAATATTAGATAGTTTGTGTGCAGTGTAGTGAGAGTGGAAATGGATCGCCGATGTTCTCAGTCCGTTCGTACGCTGGTTTTCGACGATTCGGACTCGGATCCGCCGAAAAGTGGACAGAAGAAGGATCTGTCCGCGTCTGGAGCGCCGTCATCGCTCAATCAAAGCGCTGAAGGTACGTGCAATGTTAATAAAGATACACTGTATATCTGTTCGATACGGCTGTTACGACGATTTCGCAGTGTTTTCAAGGTTTATCTGTCGTCAATTTAATTGCTAAGGCGTGAATGAGTGTTTTGCGGGCATTGGCAATGCGGCGACCGCGGCGTGCGTTATGAAAACATATTTAATCGTGTTATTGAGATGCGGTGTGTGCATGGACGTCGAATGTTTTCGTACTAATTGCATTACTATGACCCAGATGGCGGTCTCGTTGATAAAAATAAACAATAAAAACATATTTGCATGCAATATTATTATGATTAGCATTAGCATTAGCATCATCTTTGATGCGGGAATTTTCGATCGTTTTCGGGTCCGGATATTTTTTCCGAAAAATTATTGAATTAAAAATGAGCTTTAAAATAACATACTGTCTTAACAAATATAATATTTTTTTTATTTGATGCTTTTATATTTATTTATTAAATATTAATATTATAAAAGCACTTATTTTGAAAGAATATTATAACAATTATGTTTTATAAATATATAATTCTGAAAAAAATTACCTAATGAAGTTTTTATGATCTGTTAAATACACGTATTTCTGAAAAAGAAAATAACTTATTTCATAAACTTATTAATATTTGAAATTATCACATCTTCCATATTTTAATCAAAGTTGAATATCATTTGCCACTACAGAACTATTAGCATTGTAACCAGAATTGTTTATGACACATAACTTGTTCTGTACATTTTGTATGTTGACAAAAGAAAAAAATTTAAAATCCTAACTGGACATAGAACCTTAGTAAAGTTTAGCAAAGTAAGGTAACCTTACAGTAAAATAAAATAATATTTTACTATCAAACATATAAAAATATTGTATGTGTCTTGTCATTGATATTACAATGCATTTATCTTACAACCTTGTTGTCTGACCATCAGTTCACAACTAAATTAACTGATAATTAGAATTGGCAATCAGTTTTATTTGGCAATCAATACCAATTATTCTTGGTGAAAAGACATTTTTTGAAATAAAATATACGCAGTATATTTGATAAAATATATTTTAATGTATAAATAATATACAATGTGTAGATATAGAAAATACTAAAAGGTAAATAAAAACAGAGACACATAATGTTGAATGACAAGAGTAAATAATCTGCTACAGATACTTTGTCTAAACAGCACTGTATTACATGTCTCTATATGGAAAATAAATGAGAAAAGCTGATATCGGGGATCTGTATTAACATAAGGTAGCTGACACTCTGGATTAACACCTAGGCTACATATCCCTTTATCCCTAAAAATGTAGTGTTCTTGTGGGATGACTAAACTTTCTAAAAGGGATGGGATAGGACAGTAGAACAGTTTATAAAATATAGCATGAGTTGTATGTCAAGTCACTATTATCAAGTTCTGTATTTCGCAATGTTTAAATATTTACGATACATTGTCACACATTTTGTCATTGAAAGTGCAATTACGATCAATCATCAACATAGTTTTAGCTGTGGTAAAACTATGTTGATGATTGATTACTACTACTTCTGGTAGATCTCATATGTGAGAGGCTGCCTGGGTTGGTACCACTGCAATGTCTATATCTACCATCAAATAGCAGTTTAAATGCACTGTTGTGTTCCAGCTTGAAGGACATTGTAGCTAGAGTAACTACTCGACATAATGAGGCTTAACATATTATGTCTCAGGACGGCGAGTGCGGTGGAATACCAAGAGCCACTTTGTAATTCATGGTGTAGTTTGGTGTTGCTACTGCAATAAAAAAAAGAGAAGTTACTGTGAACACAATAAACACTTTAATTAAGGGTTTGGTCAGAAGTACTTTTAATAAAGGAGATTGTGTGTCATGATTGAGCAAAGTAGGGATCTATAGTCTCTGTCTATATGAGATACTGGTGTGTCGGCTTTGTATGAGTTTGCCCTTTGCAAGGTCAGAAGAGTCACTGAAACCTTATTACTAATTCACAACCTTTGATGTTTGGGTTGGTTGAATTTTAATACAATGTGATTTTTTTGTGTGTGATTGTTGAATATTGTATGGGTCTTTTTACCTGTACTCATATGTATATTATTCAAAATGACCAATAAATGAAATATGGGTGGTATTTTTATGAACAGCTGCGGACTCAATTTGTTTATTTAGTGTTTCCTGAAAAAAAGGAGCTTGTCATTGTGAATTTAAAATGAAAAAATTTAAAGTTGTTGTTGAGGGTTTATTGCGCCTTTTCTTCTTCACAGCTATTAACAGCCTCTGTGACATAGTTGGTTAGACACCGGTTGCGAAACGAGAGGCCGCGGGTTCAATAACTGAACTGAGACAAATGTTTGTGTGAACCACAAGTATTTGTGTCAGGTCTGGGTAATTCTGAGAGCGTAAAGTCTCTTGTAGTGATACTTATGATACTTGACTCAAACTTAGTAAGTGTCAGGACTATGTAAGTAACTGTTGGGTTTATTTATTTATGCTCCATAATGCTAGTATTATTGATATTACATGTAAAAGACCACTTGAACAAACATTACTTTGATTTTAATAGACATGATATAAGACACATATAGGGGCAAAACTGTGTGTGGCTATGGTTTATTATAATTTTTGCTTTAGCTGGAAATATGTTTTGTGGTATTCACCTTCCTGTTCAACTTTAATGTGGAAATGTGCCATTCAAAAATTACAATGACATCAGGATTCACTGAAATTTGCATTTATATAAATGAATAGAATTCATTGTCCTTTTAATAATATTTAAATTACATCATAAATATTAAACAGTATTTTATTTAGTAAATATATTGGTCAAGTCATTTTTTTTATTATTTTACTATGTTGACTATGAAAGTCATAAGTAATTAGTTCATGTTTTGGTATTGCAGATAATGTATTCATCTCACACACGGCTTAGTCACGTTTCAATGTTATAAGTTAGATGTCCGATGGCTGAGACTGTGCAGTGTTAATAGTTGATACTGCAAGAAACCAAAGCTAGATATAATTGTAACAATTGGATCCAATAATTATTAGTCACAAAGATTGCAAAAAATTAATGCCTTGCTTAACTTGCACTACTACTTAAAATGTGGTTTGTGATGAATTATAATATAAATTCCCTTAAATTGGTTATAGTGTTTGTATAGCCTGCAAAAAAACCTTGTGTGTAACTTGTCTTGATATAAAAATCTTTGGGTATACACTGAAATACTAAAGGGAAATTTAGTTATTATGTGCATAGGCTAATATAACTATGAAACTAGTACATGGAAGTCAAATCTTTTGTTCTTCTGGAGTTACCTGACCTTCTGGTAAATAGGTTTCTAGCTTCTTATGCATCTGCTGCAAAAAATGAAGTGGTTAAAACTAGTTATAACAGATTTTTGTTAATTAAATATGTGAGTCAAATATTTTGTACTGTAAAATTTTATTCGAGTGTCTCTTGACAGCAGACATGAGGCATACTCATGTGGTTCTCTTAGTAATTGGATTCCTACAGCGGTATTGCACTATGTTTTTTCATCTTAGGTCTCTGGCACATCCAATTGAAATAGTTAATACAATTCTGTGCAATAAGTCATTTGCTTGAGTGCTTTTTTTCTGTATGTTCTGAGAACTAACAAGTGTGACTTGTCAGTTGTCACCTACAAAATTAGACCTAGTTATATGTTTTTTTAAACCAAGTCAATTGATGTCACTACATGCAGAATGTTTTCAGGAAAACAATATAGTAGTTATGTCTATATGTTGTTACTGTGTGTAGGAGTCTATCTGCATTGGGCTGGTGTGGTGGACTATAGTTGATTTCCCTCTGTATTAGAATGGAACATGAACAGTAGGGGGCCGCATGTCATCTGTACAGTTGGAATACTGTTACAAATAAAAACATGAAGCACCAATAATAACGTGCAAAAAATGTATGCCACCCATTGTACAATGTTAGCCCAATTTTTCGGTTTCCACGGCACGCCCACACCATTATCTTCAGCGCGTCGTGTTGTACGATCGTTTTGGAACATTTTCGCTGTTTCATATAATAATTTAATTAGTAATGAGTCACTGTTAACGTAATTAAAAACAGAACATTTCACCTGTACACACGAGGTTAATTGAATTCCGTGTGAGCTCGCCATATTGTATCCGCCGAGTTGTCAAACTTTGGCGCCATTTTTGCGGCGGGTACATCTCAAAGTTTTTTTAATTAGTGCTTCAAGCCAGTTTTACGGCATATACGAGGTGTGTTCAAAAAGTATCGCGAATTATGTGTTTTTTCAAAAATTATTATTTATTCATGAATATCTATTTTGTCCCCTTCAAAGTAATTCCCATGAGATATTATACACTTGTGCCAACGTTTTTTCCAATCTTCGAAGCACTTCAAAAATTCATTTTTTTTTATCTTGTTCAGCTCCTCCTTCGATGCCGTCTTTATCTCGTCAATCGTAGCGTAGCGTCGTCCTTTCATGGGCCTCTTCAGTTTTGGGAACAAGAAAAAGTCACAGAGGGACAGATCTGGGGAATACGATGGCTGCGGCATCACTATTGTGTTGTTTTTGGCCAAAAAGTCGCGCACAAGCAACGATGTGTGAGCAGGGGCGTTATCGTGGTGCGAAAGCCAATTTTTGTTCTTCCACAAATCCGGGCGTTTCTGGCGGATTGCTTCGCGCAAATTGCGCATAACTTGCAGGTACTATTCTTTATTGACCGTTCTACCCTATGGCAAGAACTCATGATGCACCACGCCCCTGCAATCGCAGAAAAAGGTAAGCAAAACTTTCACATTCGACCGAACTTGGCGCGCTTTTTTCGGTCTTGGTTCGTGCGGCAGCTTCCATTGAGATGATTGAGCTTTGGTTTCCACGTCATAACCATAAACCCACGATTCGTCACCAGTTATGACCCTCTGGAGCAAATTTGGGTCCTCGCGGACAGACTCCAACAGCTCATTAGCAACGTTCATGCGATCCTGTTTTAGGTCGAAATTGAGCAATTTTGGTACGAATTTCGCGGCAACCCGTCTCATGCCCAAATCATTGATAAAAATCGAATAGCACGAGCCAATCGATATGCCTAGGTCCTCAGCAACTTCTCTAACGGTGATACGGCGATTGGCCAATACCATTTTCTTCACTTCATCAATTTTTTCGTCTGTTGTTGAAGTGCTCGGGCGTCCGGCACGATCTTCGTCGTTCACATCTTCTCGGCCTTCTGAGAACATTTTGTACCACCGATAAACGTTGCTTCGGTCCAAGGTAGCTTCTCCGTATGCCACAGTCAACATTCGAAATGCATCCGTACACTTAATTTCGTTTTTCACACAAAATTTGATACAGGTTCTTTGATCCATTTTTTTGAATAGGTAAAAATCGAAGATGAGCCTAAACACATACAAGCAAAGTAGCTGTCAACAATTAACTGAACATTCAAATTGGCCGAACTTGGCGCCATAAGTGAGAGACATGAGTACCAACATAACGCCACAAAAAATCGAAATTCGAATATACGTAACCCTCGAAAATTCGAAAGTCGCGATACTTTTTGAACACACCTCGTATAAAAGAGCAAACTGCCTGGCTCACGGTGGCTGTGAAAAGACGAAAAGTTATGGTCGCCGACGCCACTCATTGAAAGTGGATCGAGAAAGGTGATGAAAGGGGAGGCGAATGAGGAAGCGTTGTTGGGAACCTGACATCTCATTAATTCTCAAATTGTACTGTTTTTGAACGAACATTTTAGTTTCTTGAACGTATCAGGAGTACTAACTTGCCTTCAACTCGCAGATACTAATAGAAAAAATAAAGCACAGTTGTTATAGAGAAAAATAATAACAGAACCATTCATTGAGTATGCAAAACATCGGAGTAATGAATCCTGGTTTCCATTCGCCGCATCCAGTTATCGCCGGCGTTTTAATAACCATTTCTTTATGAGAATTATTTCTGTTTGCTCGATGATATACAGTATAAACGTATGTGTTCGAATGAAGATTAGTTTTTTTATGTTACGTATAGGCCCGCTTGATTTTTAGGTATTTACTGCCTATCGTGGGATTTTTTTAAATGTTTTGTATAGACATTACAAGTACCTAAGTCTATATTGCTGATAAACAAAAGACTGCCAATAGAAGGTGGACCAGCTTTGAGGCTAAGACTTAAATGATAAATAAATTTGTTATAAGTACCACTGCCGAGGTCTCTTTTGCGATGTCGAGAAATCAGGCTACATTCATATTGATCTTTTGCGTACTTATAATAAAATTGTAAAAATCTTTATGGTATTCAGGTTTCTTCACTATGTTTCTCTTCACCGTTAAAATGCGTAGTACTTGACGTTTTAGTTTAGTTAAAATAGGTTTTAAAACTTTCTATGGATAAGACCGTTGGTTTCTTCATATCAAGCACGGTGATCGTACTCAGTATGGAAACTGTAAAATGTGTATAAATATTGAACTTTATAATATTTGTGTTTGAGGAAATGTTGAATGGGGATATTTTTATACACTAGGAACGCGATCCGCGTGATATTGTTCAGTCATGAGAAATAACAATCGGATGTACTTAATTGTGCTACTTTTCATTTACACGTGAGAAACAGAAAATATTGTTTAAAGAATAATTTGCTTACTTTGTTTTCTAACATTTCGCTGGTTTAGCGTTTGTAATTTTGCTAGATGGAAAGTTCTATTTTATAATTATTGTTTATTTGTGTTGTATTTAGAAAATAGGAAATAAACAAAATATTAAGTGTTTCGCGAATATAATGTAATCTACAACATAGCTTAAATCTAAAATAACTTAATAAATTATGTACCAAAATCCCATACTTACAGGGAATCGGCGCAATATGCCCTTAGACATTAGTAGAAACATTGCTTAGAATTCTCTGGACAGCTGCATACCTGACGTCGACCCATTTCGGGAGTAAAATTTATTACCGATGCTGGCATAGTCCAGACCCCACACCAAGATCGAGTCGTGTCTCGTGGGGATGAGCAAATACGAGAGACTTTTCGGCCTCACAAAATCCAGACCAGAAATACTTGTGGATCATACAAATATTTGTCTCGGTGCAGGGATCAAACCCGCAGTTTTTCGTTCCACAACCGGCGCGCGCGTCTAACCAACTGCGCGACGGAGGCTGTCCATATTCATTTTATTATACTTGAAACTTTGTGATATATTAGCATAATTAATTCTCATTTAAATTAGTTTTATGTTTTAATTTATAACTTAAAAAGGCATTTTACCGTTAAAACTTTTCGTATTAAATTAACACACCCAACTCTCGCCATTTCTCACGGTTTTTGTAACATCGTTATACTTTTAAATTAATTAATTTAGCTGAATGTTTCCAATTACCATTTAAATTTATGTATTCGTATACATTTTTACATGTAAAATATATTATAATTATAACAACCATTGACCATTTATCACATAAACAATGATATACATTTATTAATGTTTTATAATACATTGTTATTTCGCATGGTAAAATAATGTTTAAAAACTTTTTTATGTTCAGAATATGAGTGTGTTTTAGTAATATTTCGCCTTGGAATTGTAAGTGTTCTGTATCAAAAGGTAATAAATAATAATGAAGCAAAATATGTATCTCTTTATGGATTTCCTTATCAAAATGCATTACATTGTTTAGCCTTCGCTATAGACTTGTCATAAGAGCTGTTTAATTTCCTACGTGATGAAGGACGATGTTAAACGAATTTCATTTAATTCTAGCATGTAATTATTAAGTTAGGAAACAAGTCTGCAGAACTCGATTCGCGGTGTTATTTATCGAGCATTTGTTAGGGCACAGAGTGATAACTCTGATTGTCCTTCTAGATCCTTCTAACTCTACTTAGATCCTTGTGGAAATTCAGAATTAAAATGATGGAGAACATCTTTCTATTTTAGGGATTTTCCAGTCTGTACTGTACTGTATCAGCCCATATACGTCCCACTGCAGGGCACGGGCCTCCTCTGCAATCGAGAGTACGACTGAGAGTGGTTAGGCCATATAAGTCCTCCACGCTGGCCTAGTGCGGGTTGGCGGACTTTTACATACCACAGAAATTTACACAAATCGCTATATTATGCAGGTTTCCTCACGATGTTTTCCTTCACCGTTATAGTGGCGTGGTGATTGACTATCAATACACACATGACTCCGAAAGCCAGGGGTGTGCTCTGGGATTTGAACCCGCGACCACAGTGAACATGTAGGCAGCTGCTAGGTAAAAAAGTTAGTTCAGTGTAGATTGTGAGAGATTTGTCGAGATTGTAACTACAAGTGAGTTGTAAACAAGTCTTCGGAACTGGTCGGCGCGGTGTAGTTTGTCGGTGCATTTATCAGAGCGCAGAGCGTGCGGCCCGCGGGTTCACGCCGTACGCTCGCATTGTTCCCTGTATGTCAGCGTAACTGTCTAACTGTGCCTCGTACGCACTTGAGTGTAAATATTATGTCTTCCTGAGTTTACAGGGCTCGGTTGCATCAGGTAACTGATGATATCAACGACGTGTATTTGATATTATATCAACGAAGTGCGTGGTGGCCTGTTGGTAACGGACCAGCCGCGGCTGCCTACATTTTCACTGTGGTCGCGGGTTCAAATTCCAGGGCACACCTCTGACTTTTCGGAGTTATATGTTTATTTATAGTCAATCACCACGCACTTTAACGGTGAAGGAAAGCATCGTGACGAAACCTGCATACAGTAGTGATTCTAAAAAAATTCTACGGTATGTTAGTCCGTCAACCCGCGTTAGGCCAGCGTGGAGGACAATATGGCGTAACCACTCTCAATCGATTCTCTCGATTGTAGAGTAGGCCCGTGCCCAGCAGTGGGACGTATATGGGCTGATACAGATACAGTATTTGATATTCCAAATGTATGGCTTTGATAGAGTCAAACTACATAATAATCAAGGTTACTAGATGATTCTGAGTCTTAACATTAGAATAGTTGACGTAAGCTCGCTCTATAATATCCACTGTGAATTCTTCGATTTAATAAGTTTCGAATCATTTTTTAGAATTTGTGCTTAGCATTGCAATATCACATCTGGCTCGCCCCATATCACATCTTGGAACGGAAATAGGCTTGTCAAACTGTCGCTTGTACTGGCACACCCTTTATTACGTTTTCAAGGATATGAGCGTAAGCGTACTATGTAACATAAACGAATGAAAGTCTTGCAAATAACTAAGATTTAGAAGTGAAAATAATCGTACCTGGTGTAAAAATTTCAATAAGTTCTGCTCTTTCATTACTCGTAATTGACTGAACACCATGTATACCAACGAGGACAGCTGATTACTGTTGTGTATCGTTATCACTTATCAGTGCATTCGGACACAGCGGGCAATACTATCACAAGATATGCTATCGTCGAAATTTTGCGAAATAAACAAGTGTACCTGTTTTCGTAGCATGATATGTTTTCCTGGAAGTAGCGTGTTTTGGTGGTCTTTCTTCTGATTATCCTATTCTCAATGAGGGACTTAGTATTTTCTTTACTGGCACAAGTTTTTTTCAAGCTCTCTTTCTCTCTTCTTCAGCCTATGTATCAACCCAATGCTAAGTGTAGGCCTCTTGTAATGCATGCCAGGTTGTTCTATCCTGGTTTATTTTAATGCAGCCATTATAATTAAGGTGGTAATACTACCTAGTAAAGGTCGCGGGACGTCGCTGAATGTAGGCTGCCTCGAACAGGTCACTGTAGAAATCATTGGGGGAGGCCTATGTTCAGCAGTGGACTTCCTTTGGCTGATGGATGATGATGGATTTTAATTATAATATGTTTGTAGTACAAATAAAGCATCCACCGGCAAACGAGATAATCTGTATGAGCCCATATACGTCTCACTGCAGGGCACGCGCCTCCTCTACAATAGAGAGTACGATAGAGAGGGGTTAGTATAGTCCACCACGCTGGCCTAGTGCGGGTAGACGGACTTTACATACTGTAGAAATACCATAGAAAGAGATAATAATCATCTCATTTGAATTAAAAACACGCCAATTATGACGGGTTTTCGTCTATTATATGTGATGCTCACTATCCGGTGGATACAAACTTCACGCCTAACTTTAGGGTGACCGGCCATAATCTCTCTCTCTCTCTTCAGCCACAGGAAGTCCACTGCTGAATAGGACTCCCCCATGGATCACCACATAGACCTGTTGGAAGCGGCCTGCTTCCACCGACTTCCTGCGACCTTAACCAGGTCATCCGTCCATCTAGTGGGTGGGCAATAATATGACTTGTATTTTTTTTGATATTGCATAGGTCCAGCAAACGAGCAAACAGGTCACCTGATGTTAAGTGATCACTACCGCCCATGAACATCCACAACGCTTGGTTCATACAAACACCCTAGTGGAACTGCAAATGCAAATGCACTTTGCTTAACCTTGCAATTATAATCTAGTCTGGTAGACTAAGGCCTAAAATTCTTAGAGAAGGTTCTGTAGGGCGTAAAGCAGTTACCTTGTTATGTAAAATATTATATTACATAACAAGGGAGAATGTAGCACCAGATCGGCATTCTGCGAAACCAACGGAGCACGCTAGGAACCGACGCCTAGACCTTCGAGTTGGAGGAATGCGGCCACGCGACGCGCCCCAACGGCTCCACGCGGGGACGCCTGGCTTGGTGGACACCAATACTTATTTATAATAGCTGACTTATTGAGTAAGGTTGAAATTAGTGAGGATAAGGTGTTACTTAAATAAGTACATTGTAAAAGATCACGTGGCATTTGTTTTGCAAGCATTGGACTGAATCACATGTAAAGTGGATTGCTGAACTAAATGTGTTCTTGAGTTGACTTCGCGGATGCTGTAATGTAGGCTCATAGGATTGGTCGAGTACTGATAAAAGAAACCGACTATCGTGCTCAGTGGCGTGCATTAGAAAGGGTTCAGTAAGACAGGCGACCCTCGATTCGAATTCCGCTTTGGGCGAATGTCAGTAAAGGGCTGTCTAATAAAAGTTTACTAATCGTAAAGCGAGATTGGTCCAAATAAAAACATTCTCGGGCTACCAAGGCCCTGCGTAAAATGTATCTCGACTTCATAACATTTGGATTTTCTGTTATTACTATTCAGAACTGGGCAGTATAGATTAATTCATTATATTAAATACACCCAAGGGTAAAATACATAGTCCTGGCGCCACAGTCCACACTAAGACCGAGTCTTGTGTTGTGGGTATCAGGAGCTGAGAAAGACTTTTCGGTCACTCAAACACCCAAACAATTGTTTCTCTAACAAACTTTCGTTTCACAGCGGGCGTCCAACCAACTGAGCCACGGAGGCTGTCGATCAATGATCGGAAGATCAACCCTTTAAGTCAAGTTATGGAAATAACTTTGTTTCTAATTCCATGAAACCGATGGCGTAACATTCGCACGGTCGAATACGAACGCGTGTTGGAACTAAAGCGAAAATCATGTGAAAGTCGGCTGTTAGTGCTAAACGTGGTGAAATTAATATTTATTTTATGTCTCGTTTGAACGATCATTATCGTGATTGATTATGTCATTTGAGGAGGCGTCCAGCCGGCTATGAAACATTACATCGAAATGTTTTGGTTGTTGGTGTTGAGGAATCGAATAAATCCGTAGACGACGACACAAGAAATTGACAGCCTCCGTGGCGGAGTTGGTTGGACGCCCGCTGTGAAACGAAAGGCAGCGGGTGCGATCCCCGCATAGAAATTAATGTTTGTGTGAACCACAAGTATTTGTTTCGAGCCTGGGTGTTTGTGACATCGAAAAGTCTCGTAGTTCCTGATATCCACGATACAAGACGCGATCTTAGGCTGGAAACAGTGCTCGACCGACGGTCAGCGCTGACCGTCAGTCGGCGTAGCTATATCTATGCAAGCCTATGAATGCGCACTCAGCTACGCTGACGGTACGCGCGTGATTCGGTCCGCGCGTACGGTCGGTCGAGCCGTCGGTCCAGCTCGTCGGTTGCGCGTACGTCGGTCGACCGACGAGCTATGAGATTGTGTGGATGCGTTCAGTGCTTCGCTGACGGAGCGACCGAACGTACATTTTTTTGACAACTGTACACACGCGTCGCAGTTCGCCGTCAGCTTATCACTGAATGCATTTTCAGAACCGACGGTCAGCGCTGACGGTCAGGACGTACGGTCAGCGCTGACCGTCAGTCGGCGTAGCTATATCTATGCAAGCCTATGAATGCGCACTCAGCTACGCTGACGGTACGCGCGTGATTCGGTCCGCGCGTACGGTCGGTCGAGCCGTCGGTCCAGCTCGTCGGTTGCGCGTACGTCGGTCGACCGACGAGCTATGAGATTGTGTGGATGCGTTCAGTGCTTCGCTGACGGAGCGACCGAACGTACATTTTTTTGACAACTGTACACACGCGTCGCATTTCGCCGTCAGCTTATCACTGAATGCATTTTCAGAACCGACGGTCAGCGCTGACGGTCAGGACGTACGGTCAGCGCTGACCGTCGGTCGAGCACTGTTTCCAGCCTTAGTGTGGGGTCAGGACTATGTATGTGACTGGTGTATTTATTTATTTGTTAAATGTTTGTACGTTATTTTGACGCTATTAAATCTTAAACATTTCAATTTTGAAAAGATCTTTCAATATTTGATTTGAGTCTGGAAGTTGTGGGACCGAGAGGTTTCTCGTAGTTCACATAGAACACAAAACATTGTTTGTGTTTGATAGTGTATCTAACATTAAACTTTATAATTCTAGACTGATGTTTTCAACTTGATTTAGGGCCAAATTAAATACTTCTTCTTTCGTGTCAATAGCTCAAATGATACACTGTTATTTAAACCTTTACGGCATTATTCACAGACAGTTTTAAAATCGATTTTAGGTATCGAATGTTTTGTCCTTTTCGAACGACTTTTGAATTCATTTTGAGCGAAGAAGACAAAGTATCCGATGACTGAAACAGGTTTTAAAACTGTCTATGAGTAAAGCCTTAACAGTAGAATACTAAATTTGTATCAAAACAAAGGGTGGATATGATATGACACGATATGTTGTATTCAGTCGTAAACGAAATAAATAAAAAATAATATTATGTTGAATGATTCCATGTCTACCACATTCAAGGAAGGAAAACGCAATGTAAACAAACTTGTATACACTTTTCGAATGTCTGTGGTATGAACTGTGATTGTGGGTAACAAAGGAATTTTAATAAAAAGGGATGTATTTGTTTACAATGTATGTACTTATGTATTGTATTTACCTACTGTTTCACCAAAGCAACGTAGAAACTGCGTGATAGTTCTATTATGCATATATAATTATAGCTTCTGCCCGCAACACCGTCACGTGGTTATCTTTATAAAAAAACCCATCCCGTCCCGTCCCGTTATATCCCGCCTTGTCCCGTCTCATTTTCACTGAAGATATCTAATCCAGTCCCATATCGGAGTTCCTCCCTCATCCCACGGGAAAACTACATTTGGGATAAAAAGTAGGCTAAGTGTTAATCCATTGTGTCAGCTATCTCCATACCAAATTTCATCGAAATCCATTAAGCCGTTTCTGAGTTCATCGCACAGACAAGCATACAAAAAATTCTAAAAATTATGATATTGGGTTCTATTACGTTAATATAGTGCCACCTATACTAATTTTTCTCATTTATGTTCTATGTACAGACATATATCAGTTACAAATTTATTATATGTATAGATATAAGTATGTATTGCTATTTATTCTTTTTAGTTGACGTCATTATTAGTTTAAAGATGTCCAATATTTACCCTATACAGTACATACTGTAACTCTATGCCTGCTCTAAAGATTGTGAGTGATTTGTTTTGTCGATACATAACAAATCAAATATTTTCAGTAATAAAAAAAATCGCATTGAAATCGTACCTAACAAACTACTTATCATGATATGAATATCTACGAGTGAATTATGAATACAGATTGCAGTATCATAATGTAGGTGCATACAAATTACGGCGCTACGGTCGAGTGCAAACACAGTTGCGTTCTCAAACAGTAACGCAGGTGTGGAAAATTCTTAGACTATTTGTATGAGAGTTAATTAGAAAAGCAATTTACGATAATAAACACATTACTTGACAACATAAAGATAACTTTGTACTATAAAGTAACAATAATGTCTGGAGTAATCAAACGTCTGATGACCGTCTGGTGGAGCGGCTAAGTTAGTTTTCTACATCGGAGATTGCATCGTCTATCGAGTATCGATCGGATAAATATTTATACAGATTACAGAAATGGGTCTGGGTGTGGGTGATAGTGGTTCTGAACGCACCTATGAGAGGAAATAATACCAGTTTATGGAAAGTTTGTAATTAAAATGCTTTAAATATATTTAGTATTAAGTAGTCGAGTATTCATAGCGATATGGAGCTAATATTTTTTGAGTAATCGCATATTTTGTATGAAAGAGTCTTCAGTCAAGACTGCATCATGTTCTCTATATCAATTGACTACGGTAAGTTTTATTCATGAGTAGGCTATTAACTGGTGTCTCTGACGCACATATCCAATTACTATACTCGTAATAGAAAGATGGAAAATAATTAATAGCGACAGTATAGACTCATTGTTACACACTCAAATATTCATATGAGGGTATTTTTCATATAAATATTGTATTTTATTTGTAAACTATGAACCCCAAACACTTCCAACATATATTATTTTAAGCTATTTAAGTTAATTAATTAATTTAAATAACGATGATAAACCGATTGAGCGACAACCTAATACAATATTAACTGGAATATGCTGTGGAAGTTGTCGTCTTGAGTACTAAGACACACTTACGATTTCGAAGTAATATTAGTAGTAAACATTAATCAAGGGCTCGCCTAAAAGTAAAGTGTGATGGCAATAATCATCATAAGAATATATAATGTTATGTCTGCGAATCCACTGTACCAACGTCCTAATCCTGTTAATCATAGTGGATGTGCGAACAATGCAATGAGACTGTTTTATTATAGGGTTAATTTTTTAAAATTGCAGAACGTTTCAAAATGATTTGACTTGGTCTGCTGGGTATACACTTACTATTTACACAGTACGGCAGATCCGCGTGTGACTCAAAAGTCTTGAAATGTGAAGATGATAAGTCTAAGCGGTTTCTGAGTAGCGTCATCTTTGCCTCAGAAGTGCATTGATAAATAAGTGTTTTGTAATCGTATTTTCTATTTAAATGTCTGACTCAGATAGTGTTAAACGGGTGGCGTCATTATCTTTATTGAAATAAGCAGTGTTAGTATGTTTGTGTGACAAAAATATCGCACGAATTCTATTTTTCGCGTACAAGACATGCCTTATTGATCCACTTACAAATTAAACTGCTTTTACATAACTTGCGTACTCTGTTTTTTTATACTTGACACTGAGCAAAATTATTTCTGGTGAAAGTTTAGTATGGATCATAAATTCAGTCATAAAATAAACAATAACGTATCAAATTTCATAGCAGAGTTCGTTCTAATACCGACCAATACATGGGCAATAAGGGCAGGTATAAATACTGCTTACATCTACCATTTTCAGCGAAAACCTGCCGCGTGTGTCGCATGACCGATCACCGCCCAGTTTTTCAACCAGGGAATTCCTGTCGCAAAACGCCACCGCGGCACAGCCCATAAACATACATAGTTACCGGGGCGGTAGGCCGAAGGGACATGGGATAACAAAATTTATATTTCAAATGAAATTACTCTTGTTCCTATTAAATGTTTCTAAGTACTGAATTGGTTGTTAAAGTGACTGTGTTGGTTCGAAAGTGGCATCCTGATTTTTTTTGGTCTAGATGTTAGAATTATCAATAGCGATAACCTCAACCACAATAAGTCCACTGCTCAACAAAATTCTATCATAAACCCAGAAGCGGCCTGCATTCAGCAACTTCCCGCAACCTTCATTAGGTCGTACAATAATCTTGTGATATTTTTCGAGTGATTTGTATTGCTATCAATAGATATTGCAATCGTATGATTTTTGCACACGGTAGTGATTTCAATAAAATCAGTTTATTGCCGCTATCTGACACATATATATTGTTTGTGTTTTTGTTTAGTTGAAAGCGGGTTAAATAAGATAATATTATTACGGTAACGTCTGATTACTGATATCCTCAATATGTATATTTAATACAATATATGTAGGTATATTATAAAATGTAGACAATATGCAACGAGTGCACCTACTTTAAGTCATTATTTTCGCCAACTAATATTATGAGAGGTGAACTATCGCTACAGCGAACATAAGTTCCAGTGCGGAATTGGTATAAATTTATTTAAAAAAAAAAACACATAAAACACATTACCCAAGAGGTTTATTTCTTCCTGTTCTTTCGTGTGGAGGGGTTTGGCAGGGTCTCTGTTGGTTGTTACTAGTGTGCGTGATGGTTAATCAACCGACTGCCCGAGACGTGAAGACTTAAAAAAGTTTATAACAACCAATTGGACTAGTATTTGTCTACGCGAACCATATTGTTTGTGAGACTTACTGGCAAGTCAACATATTCATACATACATAAACTTAAGCCTTTTTCCCAGAAGGGGTAGGCCTGGTAGTAACCAGGTCACCCGCGTTTCGCCTTGTTTGTTCCGTCGCAGATGTGATAGGGGGCAAGTCTATCGCCATATCGGGCACAAATTCCTGACTCCGGACTGATATTGAATATAAAAATCCAATATCACGCTGCCCGACCGGACTCGAACCCGAGACCTCAGCATTGTAACCGTACCGAAGTACAAGTATGCCACCAAGGCAGTCGTTATATTCTACGGTTGAAAATGGTTTATTCGATCACAGAAGTGATGTCCGTTTTATATTCCGTGTTTCTGTTATGTAATAAAAAGATAATTAATTGAAGTTTTTCTTGAGGGCTTGTAATTAAATTTGCCCCGTCCTAAAGATAATATTTAAAAATTTCGTCCTGCAGAGAAAGGTAATTCAAATTTATGACAAGATTTCGTAATAATGATGTCATTAGGGCATTAAACACCCCTCGGGGATATTAAGGTGGAAAATAAAATTTAATATCTTAATTGCCTGAGGGTTTTACCTGAATTGTATTTAGATTAGAGCTATCTTACAGGATAACCGTGCATTTATGCGGGACAAATAGCAACCTATACGATTTAATGGCCTATTAACTACCCCAAACGAAATCATGTTGATAATTTACCCTGTTACATATTCAAAGAAACACTTAACAAATAACCGATCAAATTAATATTAGTATGATGTAATGTACAATAAAAAGATTTAAAACGTTAATTAATCATTCGACACAATAAAATACTTATACCTCTTTCCTAATCAAGGCGAAACCTTTCTCTAATCATATTTGTCCATGAAAGTACATTTGTTGACATACAATTACTCACTTGTAAATCGAATTGCTAATCGACACGTATCGTTTAACACTATCGGTCAGTTACAAACGATTTGAGTCACTGTTGCTGTTGCACTGTGGCCATGACTCAGTTTCGGCCGCCGTCCTTCTTGTTTAGAGTTAGGGTTGCCAAAAATGTTTAGGCTGATTGATTTATAACGCCTTGCCTAAATCGGTATAAAATATGAAACATAGCAAGGCAATATAATGTATGAAAATAGTGATTATTAAAATATGTTTAGTTATGATTTGTTTTAAAATATTAGGGGTATTCTTAATTTGACGTTGACAAAGATTCATCTAGTTTTGGTGGTCTAATATAGTATTTTTATTTTGTATTGTATTGTATTGTATCAGCCCATATACGTCCCATTGCAGGGCTCGGGCCTCTTCTACAATTGAGAGTACGATTGAGAGTGGTTAGGCCATATAGTCCACCACGCTGGCCTAGTGCGGGTTGGCGGACTTACACACCGTAGATTTATTTTTTTAATTCGCTACGGTATGCAGGTTTCCTCACGATGTTTTCCTTCACCGTTAAAGTGCGTGGTGATTGACTATCAATACACACAAAACTCCGAAAAGTCAGAGATGTGCCCTGGGATTTGAACCCGCGACCACCGTGAACACGTAGGCAGCCGTATCTGGTCCTATACCACGAGGCCACCACGCACTTACTATTATTACTTACTATTACACTTACTATTACTACTTAGTATTTTTAAACAACGTGTATTTAACGTCTTATTCTTAGTCAGTTTTTAAACCTACATATTTTAGCTATCGAATGTTTTGTCTTCTTCGCTCAAACTGAATAAAAAGTCGTTTGAAAGGGACAAAATATTCGAAATCTAAAATAGGTTTAAAAAGTGACTATGAAAGAGGACATACAGTAGACCTATATACAGTACAGCACTATACAAAATTAATTGTAACTTTAGTTCCGCGAGCGAACAGAGTATATTATTAAAGGTCAGTGACTATACATTATAGGAATTTAATTGTAATGAGTTGGTAACCCTACTTTGGAATGATTGTCATCAACTACTATTGAAAGGCGGAGTCGAAATATCTGTGTCAATGAAATGTAAAAGTATTTCCTATAAAGTGGTCACCTTTACCATTGGTTGATATTTCTTTTTGTTATTTAATTTTCACCTTAAAGTGTTTTGCAAAAGAATAGCTCATTTCTCGGGCTGTGTTCAGAAAATAAGTATGAAGCTATAACAGTATAAAGTTCGGGAATTTTATTTATTCGTCATTAGTTTCCCTGTAGTTCGATGTTTATTTAAATTTAAATATAACTTTCGCACAAATCGCACAAGACCGCCAAATCTGGAAGAAAAAGGAGGAGGCCTTTGCCCAGTTGTGGGACATTAACGGCTGATAGTAATAATAATAATAAACATAACTTACTATTGTAACCATATAATAATCCGTTTCACTTCGTTGCCTAAATATAATGTAATTTATGGATGCGAAGTCTGATTTATTTCGTAATTCGTTCAACGAAAAGTATTTTATCAACTCCAAACAGTATTGTTACGGTTTCAACCAAATCGGTTTAGTAATGTAGGTAAAGTGAGAGATAACCAACTCTTGCTGATGGGTAATTAAACTGCATTATTAATATAATATTTCCCTACACTTTCCACGTTATAGTTTTTCAATTTGAGATTGGATAAAGTGCCTAAATGCCTCCAGGCATGCTTAAAAAAATCAGTTGCTTTACTGTTTAGCCTGCACTGTGTCCGTGGCTTAGTTTTATCCGGGCGCCCTTCACGCTGGGCACGAATCAATTGCGATCGTCTACCATGGTTGCGTAAGCCGTTACGGACGAGTGCGTTTTGAAGTCTAACAGATGCTGGTTTCCGGGCTTTTATGGGATTGTATCAAGGAAGTAATGGTTGGTTAATTGGGTAAGTTAGTGGCGAGATGATTGGTTTTATGTTAATGTCCTAATATGGTTTGTGGAGTTCATATTCCTCTGATAATTTTTAACTCTAATAATGCCAGTTTATTTGTGATGTTTGATTCACTGTGAAAGAAAGATAAGTGGTTGCAATCCTACTTAAATAATGTTGAATTGGAATACTTTCAACCCGACGAAGGATTCGAAGCTAAATCAAGTTTCGCTTCTACAACTGTTGTTCCTTCTACAGCCACTGCTCCATCTACGGATGTCGATGATTGATGCCTGTGACCGTTAATTAGTTTAACCCACTGCAGCCTTGGTCGTGAACATAAATCGTCGTGTCTCCCGCTAAGTACATAACTGGTATGGTCATTATCATTTTATGTATTGGTTAATATTTTTTTCTCTCATGAGACGCTATCTTGGCTCTTTAAGGTTCTTGCTGCGTTATAAATAAGTTTCTAGGTTTATTATACTGAAGGTTTGGCATAAACGGATATGCGCATTGGTGGTTATGACAGCCTTCGTGGCGCAGTTGGCAAAGCTAGCTGGGAATCGAGAGGGGTCCGATCAGTGTGTCTGTTGGGTCTAAGCATTGTGAGAACAAAAAGTCTGTAGTAATTTCTGATTCCTACAACACAAGACTTGGTATCTTACTCTAGTGTCTATATCTATGACTCTTGGTTGTATTTTAGCTGTTGCTTGTCATGTACCCCGTGTACGTTATAACTAGAACAATATATTCTATATTACGACACATGTCGTGCCGCGCCGGCATCGCAGATAGTCTGTCACGGCATTACTACGTGTGTCACATGTATATTTGAATGTTAATACTGTAGGTGCGGTTGCGAAGCTCGCTGTTGCTACACCGGGCTTTCGAGCCGCGGGGCCGGCACTTTCCTTTTGACTGGAATTGTTTGGAAAATGCTAAATGCTAACTAGATTGGAGTGTTTTTTCAGCATTTTGTTTGGTATTTTTGTATTGTCGACTGAAATTATAGTCTTGGGGTCGTTCTTCCGCTAAATTGGCACTAAACATGCTACTTTTTTAGTATTCAATTTGAAAACTGCTGAAATAGATTTTATTCGTGTTATAGGTAGTTTTTAATTACATAGAGTAATGCGATAATAAGATCCAGTAAAACTCAATAAACCAAAAACACAAATTCCACGCTTAAGACAGAAAATAATGAAAATCTGATTTAAGTAGATTTACTCAATCTGTAAAATTTATTTCCTGCAATATTTTAATAGTAAAATATGGCAACACATCTGTATCCGAAGCAGACAACGAAATACTCATACAGCCTAATAAAAAAAGCTGACATCCCCATCTATAGAAAGTTGAAATGCACAAAGCGATATTGTTACCAAATTCAATTGTCGATGCTTGTTTCGCTAGTTCGTGACGTTCAGCTGTCGTGACCTCGGACACGGCTCGTCAGGGAACGCAAAAACTCATGGCAAAAAATGCCTCCTGATCATCAGTTTTTTTTATCACCTTCAACAAGTAATGGTGGGATGGATGGTTTAAAGAGGAGTCGTGATCTTCAAATGTTTTTGTGTTTAGAAGCTTTGTAGGTCGTAAATTTCCATCATTGTTTATTGAATAGATGGTAGTACAATGGTAGGTTTTACGCGCAATATCGAAGCTGTTTCTGTATTTGCACGATGATTCTCGTAATCAACTTAGCCCTCGACTGAAGTTCATGGTACATATGTTTTACCATATTTTAAATGTTACCTATTTTTGTGACTAATCACTGGTGCGGTGACTAAGATGTAAGCTTGTATAAGCGACTAGACTAAGTTAAACTAAATTGAAAATCTAAGGACTTTTTAAGGTGTTAGGTTTACCTTGGCCTGAAGTTCGGAGGTGCCGCCCGTCCACATCCACGGGCGGCACAACATCTCGCTGGGCTCGGAAGGCGCCGGTGAGTCCGACACACCCTCGCCCCTTCGGGGGTGGGATGGTCCGTAAAGGGATTTTCCCCGCGAGAGCAAAAAAAAAAGGAAGTTCGGAGGTGCAAGAATTCCGCCATGGTATCCCCTGCCCAATCGGGCGTCCAAAAATAGTGGTAAGAATGGGAAATTCAGACCCCCCACAATGAAAGGACCAGCAATGGTTTTGTGCCGGGCGAGTATCGGGGCGCTTCCCTCCCTGGGATGTTTGGTGCCGCCTATAATGCTTGTGAAGGTCACAGAGGGGTTCTTAGTCCGTAGGCTAGCGTAGGTGTTGTTAGGGACCCAGCTCGGCTACAATTTGCAGTGTGCCGGTCAGAGATACTGACATGCCCCTTTTAGGCCTCCCCCGGGGTACACTCGGGGTACAGGCGAGCTTCATAGGTTTTGCTTTTGGACAAAAAAAAGGTTACATCTAATGTGGGTACGGTATTTCCGCAATGAAAAAAATTTTATGTTCATAAGAAAAGCAACGGATGAAATCATTAATAAATTTCGTAATTTTTGAAGTTGGAATAACTTTAATTGTTTTTAAACTGCTACTGCTGGGAAATCATACAAACGGTTAGTGGATAGATCAATTAAAAAGCGAATCGCAATGTCTGGTTGTTTTGCTTGTGTTTGTTTCACGTTTTGGCAAGGTTTTCAATGTCGCGCGTCGTGCGGGCCGCGACGGCCCCGCCTCGCCGTCGTGACGTGCTCGGTTGCGTAACGATCAGATTGTTTTTCTTGATATCGTTGTGATTGTTTACTGTTGCATTTGCTGGTTTGGCTGGTGTTGGAGTTATTGTTTATATTTCATTATCATCGACAGCATCATCTTGATTATTGTTATCATCATTCTCATCAACAGCAACAGTAGCATTTATAAGTGCACATCCGCTTAGAAATTGTTCGAGTAGATAAATCTATAGTGGCCGTTGTTATAGAATGCACATCCCTGTTGAAAAATATGTGTAATGTGTCGATAATTGAGTAATGTCCTTAGTATTTGAGGGCGAGGTTTAGTTGGCGACACGCTGGCTGCGAATCAAAAGTCGTTGACTTGAATCTCCGGACCGATGTGAAAGTTTCTTTTTCTAACTGCCCTGATGCGATATTGGCATGGGATCGACGCAAAATGACTTATTAAAACATTTTGCAGTATGATTGGTCTTATTATAATGGCATGTTCTACTGTTAAACATCAACCATTACAGGAACTCTTACAAAGAACTTTCAGGTATATGTATGTTTCCTAATGATATTTTCTTCATTGTTAGACAAACGTTCACGTAATTAATAAAATACTGATCTCTAAGTACATTAGCTATAAATCCTATCGGATCGGATCTCTATACATTTTTTAAGTTCTAGAATTTGAATGAAAACCTTGATTAACAAATTATCAAATGGTGTTATGCTTTCGGTTATAACACCATACTCCAAATAATTCCTATTCAATGCATAAAATAATTTTGCAATGCCTTACAGTATGAGGTAAATAAAATATTTCACAGCGCAGACGCGGTTCAACTGAGAGGCAATGTGTAAATAATAAACAGGTAAAAGTCGGCGCTATGCGGACGGCCGGGTTTCTAATATTTAATGACAATACGTTTTTGCAACGATCTCGGATTTCCAGGGATGGCGAAGGTGCTGTGATAAATATAAGGGTGGTATTGGATAGAGTTTTGCATGTCATATAAGGGGGAAGGGAGCTAGTGAGTCTCGTAGATGTTGACGGTATTGAAGGAGCAGAAATTATTGATGATGGAGAATTAAAGAATGTTGGTAGTGTAAGTTTTGATCTTCTTTTAAACTTATGTACGATATACAGTAAGAAAGCTAATAAAAAGCAGTTCAATATAAAAATAGGCATGACAAGAGGTAAAGGGAATATAGTGCTTCCAATTGCGTTTATTTTTGGGTTTGATCGAGCTTCGTCAGAACGTTGTCTTTCACCATGAAAGCGATAATTAACTACGAGAACTTAAATAACTTCTAAATGTCAGAGGTTTTTGCATCGCACCTCTGACCTATGATTAATCAGCCCAGGCTGCTAACTAGGCTATCTCTTATTTTTAGGACTTAGTATAAAATAAAAGTATTACAAATAGATCTACGACCTACGCGCTTATAAAATCTTTTCGCGTATATCCGTCCATTTTATATTTAGATGGAGAATTCTTAAGATGTAATGTTACGTTAGAATTTACGAGGTTTATTTTGAATTCATTGCGCGTTAATGTTAGCAGATATATGGGGGTATAACGTTGTTATTATTTATAGCTTCTGTGTTCCATGATAATTTATTTTAGAGTATCCAGTAGAAGTTTATATTTGTGCTATTAGTCACTACTTTTAGACTTTCATCATTTTATAGAAGCTGAAAGTTTGTCAGCGAATGCTTCTGACATATGCATCACACTATCAGCTGTTATAAAGTCTCGTTCATGGTGGTTTTGTAAAAAGTCTACGGCTGTCCATTGAAACACCTTTTGAAGGTTGCCTTAAGCCCTTAACAACATGTATAAAATTCAGCTTTTATACTATACCGCTGGCAAAATTACATTTTATTAAAGTTTGAAGATGTCGTAATATTTATAATTAGGCTTTTGCTCTATTTATGCTTTTTCGTTGGTTTTTATTTGTTAATACCTATAAACTAGGTATGTTATATTCCTTGAATACCTAATTATGAATCTCATTTCTATTAAGGAATATTTAGTGAGGTTTACTTCTCAGCATAACGACTTTGGATTCTCTGAATTTTGCGTCAATCATTCCGAATAAAATAATTGATAAATGAGTAAACTACACCATTAAGTACATAATATTTTCCTGAAAGTACTTACATAAAGTATGAAACATTCCGTGAGTTTATCTGAAACTCCTAGAGCTTTTCCGGGCTTGCAACATTCCGTGAACTGAACGTTTGTTTAACAAAAAAAAATGTTGGGTTGGAGTTACTGCCTCGTTGCGCAATTTTATTACCGCAATAAGTTGCCACTCATCAAACTCTATAACGAGTACTCCACATATTTCGCACGTTTCCCGGCAGGTGGGGAAGCTGTCCGATATGCGAAAACAACGTGGTTGGCTGCGTGCCGAGCCGCTCACGTGCCGGGGTTGAAGCCACTCAGTGCCGGCGGACGAGTAAATTAATTTGGGACTAAAAAATTAAAACGTGCATTAACTAAGCCGGGGACGTTTATAATTTCGCAATGAATATGATGGTCGTAGTTAGTCGTGATGTTATGGTTTGGCGCGGGTTAGTTATTAGTGCACCAGAAAATAATGGGTACGATAGAATATTTTTGCTACTCCTTTTATTTTTTATGTGTTTAGAAACCAGGTTGTCTACACTTTCAGAATTTCTCCTAGGGCGTCATAGCAATCCCGCCTAGGGCATCCGTAGTGCTAAAATTAGCACTGCCCTTACGGTCTTTAATTACCCACGCTAGATAGTTTACTCAGCCAGCATGTGGGTGGTCGCCCACCGAGCCCAGCCCAGCGCCGCTTCTGTTCCACCAGTTGTTTTGTTTGTATGCCGGCGTTGCGATCACGAGTTGCAAGCGCGGCACGGTTAGCGTAGGCTGTACAACTAATGACAGATTTGTGGAATTTACGGGGTTCTATTTTGGACTTTTACTGTTTCGATATAGACTTTACGTAAGTGTTGTCTCGTCATGCGTCTTGTCACGTGAACTTTAAATCGGAGAAATGGATTACCAGATCGAGTATCGATTGCAGTTTTTTCAATTCGAAACTAGGCTTCCTGATTTGATGGCCCATTTAAGCACTGATTCTTAAGATTTGTTTATCAGGTTCGGTAGTTTGGTAAAATATTCCGATACAAGTTTTTGACAATACACACTTAACACACTCCATAAATCTTGTTAGAGACAAAGCGTAAGTGGTTTCAAATATCTTAAATGTAATTCTACTGCAAAATCGCGAGTACTCAACCAAAGAAAATGTGAATCGTCTGACGCAATCATTTGTGATATATTTGGCAAACAATTACCAAATGAAGCGATACATTTGGATAAATATTTGCCTGTTTGACAAACGACGAATGAATTGAAGCGGCTGTTTGTTTTGCTACGTTAATCAAAGGATTCAATTAAGCGCACCGCCCGCGGCTTTCGACGCGCCATCGTTACATTATAAACAACATTTGGATCTGAAAATTGTGGGGAAATGAGTCATTAAACGCTGCCTTGAACCGTTTCAAAAAGAAATTTTTAATGGAAGGTTTAAGTTCATCTTTAGATCGTCTAAAGATGATAATGTGAATGAAAGTAGCAGTAATGATATTTGAAGTTTTACTTCATTTTTCAATGTTTTATGTCAGGCCTCATCGGTTATAAGCTTTATATCGCAGAATAGTACCTCCTAACTTTGCTATGGAAGTAAGTGGACAATGATGTGTTTCTAATTCTTTCTCCATCTCTGTTAAGTGACAGTCCGATGCATTTGTTTACAGGGCCTCCTACTGTAGTTTTAATTTGGTCAGTCCACCTAATTGGTGTACTGCCACGAGGTCTATTTCCGTCTTCTCTGTCCTAAACGATTAGATGCTCTATGGAGTCATTATTTCGAGAGATCGTGCGGCGACCAACATCATGGTTAGGGAATGAAATATACTAACCACGACCGCTCTGCCAGGAGTGTAAAGACGAAGAAGAAGACGAATTATTTCTACATATTTTATTTCTATTTGATTTCCTCGCGTGCTTGAGACCAAGAAATGTATCCATGAGACCTGCTTTAGTGCTCGGTGTCAATTCTTTGCATGCTGTCGATCCCGGTTTACAGGAATAGTGGTAATGGGTGTGACGTAGTAATAGTAAAATTTTACTAAAGAAATGTCTCATAGCTACTCCTAACACATGCTTTGGTTATACGATTTAATTATGAGATAGGAATTGAGGTAAATCATTTAATAAGTTATCCCCTTTTGTACCTTAGTAATTGCTTTACTAAATCCTCGGTCCCTTTGGAGCACGTCCTATTAATAATTAGCGACTTACAAGAGCTTCAAGGACTTCAAGCAACAGATTATAATTAAATTTCTTGTTATGTTCCAACGTAGCGCTTAGAAGTAATTGTCTTGTGAAAGCCATTGTATCAATCTCAAAATAAGGATAACTTTTACGAACCACAGTATGAGATCTTCGATCTTGTGATGATGGCGTATAGGAATTATTGGAGAAAATTAGGCTAGCAGCAGACTTCTGAAACTATATTAGTACTTCTTATACATGCTAGTACATATTATTTTAAAGCTAAATCTCTCGCGTGCCATTTATTATAGACTTAGAGAGGACCTACGTAAAGAGAGCTGGCAAAATTACATTTTATAAAGTTTAAAGATATGTTATTATTCAATTTTGTAAGCTTTGTATTATAAAAGCTATATAAAAGCTGAATATTATCCGTAAAAATAAACATATTTTTAGATATTCGAAACGTCTTGACCTTTAATGTCAGCTGATAAATGTCATTGAACCCGCTTGGTTTGTATAATTTGCACGGATTGATCGAAAGAATACAAAATTAATGTTTTCAATCTATGAGTACGTAGTGGTACTTATTTAAAAAAAAACGGCGGCTGGGTTTTGACAGCTGATCCTTTTTTGTAGGACAATGGTATTGGTATGGTGTACTACATCATGATTCAAACACTTCTGTTTTTTATTCGTTTATAATTAAGTTATTATTTACAAAACTTACCTCATTGGTTTAACAACACCATGTATGGAATTTCGAACTAGGAACAAATGAACCCCTGGATAGGAAATTCACTTTATTTCCCGAAAAGTCTTGTCACATTTTTTTTCATTTATGCTTTATACTCGTATACAAAGTATAAGGCGGATTTACAGATCGCGTTTTGTTATTTCGAAATCCCAAAGTATTTTGACGTGAATGTTTGTTGATCTTATTCAGGAAGCGCGTGTTTATGCGAAGTACTCACGATTCTCCTCGCTTGTTGTATAATGTATTCATTTTTTGCAACACCCTGTATGCGGCGTGTGAACTAGTTTGCAATAGGCGTGACTTGATCTTGATTTTGCCCATAAAATATACGTATAAGGATACTTGTTTAATACGGTTATGGACCATGTGTTGAGGCGTTCATGTTCACTTCATATGATATAGATTGTGATCTGTGCCCAAGTTTACTTTATTTCTTAATTCTCTGCATTGTTTAACTGTACGGATATAAATTAGAAGTTCTAAATTTAGTTGCAATTGTCAATATTTGCCCTGGTTTTCACTTTACCAAAAAGTTTAATGTCAACACACTGGTTTTTGCAAAATCTGTGAGGATTTTATATTATATAAAACTATAAACGTATCGTTAAGTATATTATGTGTATCTGAATGAACCTTTACAGTTAATAGGGTCTTATGTTTAATGTACCTTAATGAATTAGTCAGTGTTTATGCACTCAATAGCTCAGAAATTATTAGAGAACATGTCTCATACATGAATTTTAGAAAATCATAAGTCAAATTCCTCGACATATCCGAATGAAATCACACCACTCGATCCGACTTAGGCGTGGGATAAAAGATAAAACAGATTGCACCAGATAATAAAGCCATATCAACTGGCGTCAAAACATACCAAGTGTTCTGTGCCGAGGCAATTATCTGAGTCATCTGACTAGTCGCGGCCTTATGCTTGGGTAAATGTTGGATCAAATGTTATTATGCAAATATGTGTCTGGTGTGTTTGCTTGTGTTATTTGTTACCGAGTAGTAACACTATGAACACGTTGACTACGGATCACATGTTGTGTTTTTCGTGTGCAACGCTTTTGCGGCTATCACACACCAGGTGAACCACTCTCAATCGTACTCTCGATTGTAGAGGAGGCCCGTGCCCTGCAGTGGGTCGTATATGGGCTGATACAATACAATACACACCAGGTGTGTTTTTTTTTATTAACCGACTTCAAAAAAAGGATGAGGTTCTAAATTCGTGCGAATCTTTGTGTTTTTTCTATGTATGTTCACCGATTACTCGAAGACGCCTGAACCGATTTGGAAAATTCTTTTTTTGTTTCAATGCTTATACTTCACAGGTGGTCCCATAAAAAATAGGTCAAGATCTGACGAATATCTTCGGACCTGGGGAGTAGAACTCCTCAAAATTGAGTAGGATTCTAGTGGCTGTTTTTGCCTCAGGTTTATAAGTAATAGGCCTGAGCAGCAAAGATGAATAGTTCGTTGTTTTAGTGACGCAGTCAACTACCCTCAACGTCCAGTATGAAGTGCATTATTTATTAACTGCGAGACCGAGTAGTCTCTGCAGCTTCTGATAGCTACGACACATTTTAAAGGCGGATCACCATTGTGTATGATTATTTGGTATATCCTTTTATTTCACTTAGCTCTGGAAAATAAACACGAATTTAACATTTTGTGCCCGAAATGACGACCGACTTTCCTTCTATCACATCTTGGAACGAAAGTCAGTTCGTATTGTGGTTGGTCCTAACGATACCTTTGTATTAATTTTTTTTTCTTTTATTAATTTATTTATTTTACATTTACACGGCTTACAAACACTTCATTATTTGGCTTATGAAATTAATTGAGAAAGTGCCGAAAATTAATAGATCATAACAAACACAAAATATAATAAAAAAAATATTGTATTTTGTATTAAAAATTGTATTAATTGATAATGTCAAAATGTTATGACATTACTAATTCTTAATACATTTTCTATTGAAACTATGTGTGAACAAGTCACGTTAGGAATTGTCACATCGACCCACAAACGGTTGTCAACACTGATAGATTAATGGTTTTTATTGAAATAACTATAAATGGAGAAAGAGTATGTCCGTCGTTGTAGTTTGTTCCACTTACTTTATATAGAAACCGTCTGTTTCACTAGTAGAAATCTATAAGTTACGGCGAGTGGTGTTTTTAAATCGATTTATATCGATAATCGGTTCTTTTAGAAATCGATTATCAGTCGGTGAAATTGTGATTGAATTGTTTCTTTTACGGAATATTAATATATCTCCGGAGGGTAGGCACAGGAGTATATTTATTACTAATAAGTGCACCACATGGTCTTTTTCAATCCCAATACGATACAAGACGAGCCTATTGTTATGACGGACACAAATACCTGACTCAATTATACAAATATGATATAAAGGAGGGTCCATAAACCTTACAAATTGCCCCTAAACCAACGAGGCGTCAGTCAAAATATCAGTTTTAAATCGATAAATTTCTAATTCGAATCGATTTCAAAATCGATTAGGTCAAGAGCGAGTTCGCAAGTAGCAAAACAAGCTTGGCGTGTTATCGCACCGCGTATTTATAAACATTCACGATCGGCCGGGGGCGTGGCACTGTTTATGCGCTAACAGAATTCATGATACGGCCGCTCGGTGCGTCACGTGCCGCGCAGCGTGAGTGTGGGTTCGAATCGGAACAGTCGGGTTGGGAAATATTTTTGTTTTGAGTTTTCGTGTGGAAATAAGATGGGGTAAGCGGTTGGTTGAGCCGAGTTCATAATCAACGTGAATTTTTAAACTGTTGCGTTTCGTTCTATAATTGCTACTACCAATACACCAAGCATACTTTATTGCCTGCATTGATGGCAAGTGATGATAAGTGCCCACTGCTGCTAAATGACTTAAGTCGTATTGACTCGCAGAGTAAAGTCCATGTATCTTTAATGCCCATACACATCCCCATGCCGGAAACGGAACGCAACGATTGAGAGGAGTTGAAGTGTGTTTATTTAAAGTCTCGTGTAATTTATCTAAAGTGTCGTGTACTCCTTTAAGTGGTATGTACATCAGATTAAAACCGTAGAAAAATAAGTAATCTGTATTAATGTATACAACTGTTGGAGAACCTGGATTAAATAAATAAATTTAACCACTTCACTTGCCTTTGAAATTATTGTAGAGAAAGGAAATATGTGAACAGTTTATGAGGAAATGTTGCATTATTTAAATTATTTTTGGGCGCAGTTGTTAGAAAAATTGTTAACCGCATACAATCATTTTTGAGTCATTGGCCAAATACCGATCGTGAGTAATTTACTGTAATGTTTTTTTTTTGTTTGAAATAATTTTATTTAGGAATCGTGAGGTGTCTGTACTAAAAACGCGAGTTGCGTAACTCCAACATTCACAATTTTTCACAATTAAATGTGCTTAGGGAGACACAGGAAAGGTATACCACGCTGGATTATTGCAATCTTTGTAGACTTGACATATATTTGTATTTATTTTAGATCTTTCAAGTAAGCATGATTTCTCGCGATGTCTTCCTTCACCCTCCAAGTGGACAATAATTAACAAAGAATACACACTGTTGTTCAGAAAGCAAACATAATTCGCTTCAACATGACGTGTGTTTTTGAATTATATTTTTGTATCTGTTTCTACACGTTCTACATTTATCAAGTCACATAACAAAATGTACCCTACCCGGATATCGTACCGACGATCATGTACAGATACTAAGCGTAAGACGAGTAAACTGATCAAGATTCAAGATATAACCGCTCTGATAGTGCTGGCCCAATTTAACGGCACAATTATACAATAAGTTTCACTTTTGGTTGCGAAATATTTAGGATTGTGTTACGTCTGTCAACCGTGTTGAAATGTATTGGACATCTTTAGGCTAAGTGTTTTTGAGTATCTTATACAATATACCTCGTGTATGAGGCTAACGTGTGTATGTAATATCGTAGCTTTTGAACAATTTTTTTTTTATTTTTGAGGTTCTGCTAGTCCACTCATGGCTCTAATTTAAAATGTATTACTAGAAAAAAAAATATTTTTGGTACCATTGACAAACTACAAATGACTGCCTCGGTGGCGAGTTGTACTACGATACAATTGCAAAGCTGAGGTCTCGGATTCGACTCCCGGGTCGGGCAAAACGATAATGGATTTTTCAATTAATTATCAGCCCGGAGTCAGGAATTTGTGCCCGATAATGGCAATAGGCTCGCCCCCTATCACATCGGGGGCGGGACATACAAGGCGAAGTGTGGGTGTCCTGGTAGCACCTCTGCCTACCCAGTTCTGGGAAAAAGGCGCGAGTTTATGTATGTATGAGGTACTACTGAGTGCTGTAGTAACGCACGATTTAACTTCATCTTTTACTCAACTGTCGCGTCGCGTCGCGTTGTCGTATGAAACGAATGTGAACAGCAAAGAGCATGTTGACAGGTCCGCCTAGTAAGAACTATTGCACTACGAATATAGTTGCAAAACCCACAAACCCACTGTAGTGGCGTTTAATAAACCGTATAATTTTGAAATTATACGATCATAAAATAAAAATAGATTTACGGGAAAAATTAGATGGTACTTAGAGCCCCTCCTCATAACTATGATTCACGTTTGATTAAATTTTACGTCCCAACCAAACTCGATTGAATCTATAGTTTTACATCCCGCAACACCAAATAGTCGTTAAATATAAACCTCAGTTTATAAACAGTGAACTTTACACTCCAAGCCGTAATATAAACAAACACTCGGCTGCACTCAGCCACCGAGCGTCGTAAATGGAAAGTGTTAAATGTTAAGTCATTGAGTTTAGGGTAGTTGACTCCAGTTTTATTATTATTATATCGAACGGTTTCGTTGTACAATATCGTAAACAGGAAGAATTTTTAAATTCTTTTATTAATAAACAAGTTATTAATATTTATTTGGTGGTAGGAGTAATTACAAAAGCATGCAATTTGCACGGTCTGACGTCATCTTTGATAAGATGCGTGCGTGCGAAAGAGAAAGCAAGTGTCCCCATAGCACTATTAAAAACATACAGTACTATAAAAATATGATATTATGAATATCTTGCAAAATTAATGTTTTTTTTAATTCAAAATTTAACATTGGAACAGACAACGTGAACAAAATCGGACCGCGCGGACCAATCACGTAGGGAACAGTGGGGCGAAGAGTAGAGGGCTATAGTATTTTCTTACGTGATCCTATCTGAAATGAGGAGACCTGTAGGAGAACAAAGCTTACCGACATATCCTAAAGGATTAGCAAGTTGAAGTGGCTGTGGACAAGACACAGCGCGGATAACTAACGGATAGGCCAAAAAAGTTCTCGAATGGAGGCCACGCACTGGCAAACGAAGCGTCGGACGTCAACCTACAAGGTGGATTGACATTTGACGACCTTGCTAAGGTTGCAGGAAACCACTGGTTGCTTCCAATATGTCTATGAAAACCATTAGGGAAGGCGTATATACCGTATTGGACTTCTTGTAGCTAAAGAGAGAGAGAAGATAGTGTGCCAGTGTAGGAGTAGCAGAGACAAAAATAGCAGGAGCTAGTACGGTACCGAATTTTTCGTTATGGAGCATCCACACCGCAGTTACAGTTCAGTTTTGTTGAGCATCGTTTCAAAATGTTACTCGGCAATATTTGATAAAAATATCATTTAATTTAAGTACATGTTGCTGTGTCATTATATGCTACATAACATGTGGTAAAAATCGATAACATTGGACAATGCTGCTCCACAAAATGTAACTGCGGTGTGGATGCACCATTACAGAATACAGGGATTTTGTTTGTATACCTCATTGGTGTATTGTTAAAGTGCACCCCTCATACTGGCCGTCAGTGTGATGCATAAACTTCCCACAATATTCATTTGCGGTGTGGATTTATGCGAATGCGGTCCAACCGGGCTTTTATTTTAAAAGGATAGGCAGAGAGGGGTCAGGGGAGTGAATGGGAAGGGGATGATGTGTGGTCGCAGAATATTTCACGTTAATTGGACAGGATAAATAGGGATATTAATAATTTGGGTTATAATGTTAAAGTACTGTAATGTGGCGGAATGTTGGAAAATATAATTAAGTTTTTGCTTAGTTACTGATTTACATCAAGGAGACTATTAATCCGTTTTGTTAAATCCCCATTTTTATTTCATAATGACGAAACCCGACTTGAAATGGTAGACGTATCTTTAATGTACTGTAGTAGTATATAAAAGCGACGTCTGCTATTTACGGAAGATGCATTCTAATAAAAGAACCTGCTGTTAAAATATATATGCGGTATTAAATAGCTAACTGCAGCAGTCTTGTTAAGTATTATTTATTACTATTACGTGTAAATACCACATGTGGGATTATGGCGTAGGTCTGCGGTAATCTATCTCGGCCTTCACCGTGATCTGTTATCACTGTACTCTAATAAAGTTTCACTGAAAACGCTAGGTAATTGATAAAATAAATTATGTTTTGCCTACTTCAAAATCGCTCGTTGCTGTGCACGGCCCATGGGACTCTTCAATCGAGACTTCGACTGAGAGTTCAGTTCATGCACTAAGCTAGTCTATAGCAGGGTGGGGGACTTTACATACATAAATTCACGCCTTTTTCCCAGAAGGGGTAGGCAGAGGTGCTACCAAAACACCCACGTTTCGCCTTGTCTGTTCCGTCCCACGATGTGATAGGGGGCGAGCCTATCGCCATATCGGGCACAAATTCCTGACTCCGGTTGATAATGAATAGAAAAATCCAATATCACTTTGCTCGACCCGGGATTCGAACCCGAGACCTCAGCTCTGCAGCTCTGGCGTAGTACCACTACGCCACCGACGCAGTCTTGGGGGACTTTACATAGAAATATTACCATACCGTTTCTTGTAGACCTCTAAAGTAAGCTCGTTTACTAACTCACTCACGCCCGAATACAGAAACGCCAATTAACTTTTAATTTGACTTAACTAGCTCGAATTCGCTCTTAAATTAACTACACTCAATTTTAATCACGACCAAAAGATCTTAAGCAATGAATATTTAACGCGGTCCTATTCATGCGATTCGTATACTCAAAAGCCACTTAAAAGATTGACAGCTGTCAAACAGTCTAATTTTAAGATTTAAGCATCCGTCGTTTTAAGTGCGCCTGTGACCACTCTTAACTTTTTCTGTGCCGATTAAATTTTGATAAAAATGTCTCTTTCGTCATTATCATCGCTGTCTGATGAAGAAATGGCTTCGCCAAGGCGAGTTATACAAGAGAGATTGAATGCCTTCGATAAATACAACGAAGAATAATTTCAATCGAGGTTCCGCCTGAAGAAAGTAACTGTTCTGCACCTGTGTTCTTTGCTTGGAGACGAGATAGAACCCAGTACTAATAGAAATCGATCATTAAAAACCTGTGATCAACTGTTAATTGCATTAAGACATTTTGCGACAGGCAGTTACCAGAAGGTTATTGGAGACGTATTCCGTGTGGAACAGCCGACTGTACATCGTATAGTCCACAAGGTAGCAGTAGAGCTGGCTAAATTAAAAAATACTTATATAAAAATGCCCAACGATGAAGAACAACGCCAAATAACTAATGATTTTTATGCGATCGGAGGATTTCGGAGAGTGATTGGAGCTGTAGATTGCACACGTATAAGGATCAAATCCCCAGGTAATTTTTACTTAAGTTTATTTATTTATTTTGTATTTACACATACACAAATATATGATTTCTCATTTTAACTACATGTGGTTCTATAATGCCTAGAATATACTTTAAATATCAGTTATAAATTGTTATCTTGTTTTTGTAACACTGAACCTACTTTGAAACTCAGTTTATACTGGAACAGTCTTCAAGTATAATTATTTTTTCCTATATAGAATCCAATTTCTAATTTAATTTATTTTACATTCAAGAATCTTTTTTTAGAATAACAATAATAATTTCTAGAGCTCTAGTATTTGCTTGTTTTCAGGAGGACCACAGGCAGAAACATTTAGAAATAGAAAAGGCTATTTTTCTTTAAATGTTCAAGTAGTCTGTGACCCAAAGTTGAGGATAAGGAACATCATAGCCCGATGGCCAAGCTCGGTGCATGACAGCACAATACTTAATGATTCTCCTTTATGTGCAAGTCTAGAAAGGGGAGACTATGGGCATATGTGTCTGTTAGGAGACAGTGGTTATCCCTGTAGGAGATACCTATTGACACCATTAATAAATCCTTGTACACCGGCTGAAGAAGCTTACAATTGGGCCCATACAAAAACTAGAAACATTGTGGAGAGGGTTTTTGGTATTTTAAAAGAAGATTTCCTTGTCTGCAAGTTGGGCTGCAAGTATAACTAGAAAATGTGCCTACCATTATAGTGGCATGTACTGTGTAACATAATATAGCATGTTTGCAAAATGATGCAATGGAAGATGATATATTGGAGATTGATTCACCTTTAACATTACCACCAGTTTCATATAATGTAACAAATGAGAATTTTATAACAAGAAATAACATAATAAATACAAATTTTGCACCTTACAGTGCAATTTTATTAAATTACGATTAATTAATGCAAATAAAAATTTGTTATGTTTTATTGTATTATATTTATTTTATTAACATTACTAGTAAATATTATTTTATATTTCTCCATATTTCAATATACTTCTATATATTAACAATGAATATTTAATATATGTATTATTAATTTATTACATATTAACTAAAATTATCTACATTCTTCACTTTTAGTTTAAAATATTATTTCTTGATCAAATTTTTTCTTCTGTTGACACTATTTTGTTTCATTCATCTTAATGGTGTATGTATAATCAATTTTGTTGTTTGGGTATTTTGTGCATCACTATCTGCAAAAAAAAAATGTATTTAAGTCAAAGCATGTACATTAAAGTTTATATTATGTCTTTTCATTTTATCATATATTTGTTGAGCTTACCTACTTATGTGGCCTGTAGCTGATATACATGATTAGTTCTTGGAGGTCTATACTATGAGGCACACATAGAACATGTATGTACTGTACTCCACTCCATATCCTAAAACAAAAGATAATATTATATACATTGTACCATACATTGCATTCCATAGCTATTTCATGTCCTGCCATCAACATAGCTTACCAAATATTAAGTCATGAATGTACAGTCAAATAAAATGGTAACCTTGTCAGCTGCTATGAATATAATAAATTAGTTGCAAAACTGCAGATGTTCCAATACTATTATTTTCAGTAGCAACGATTCTTTATAGTACGTTGCTTCATGTTCTCATACAAGTGACGTCGTTGAGCCCACGTCCGAGGGCCGCTCGTTGCAATCGTAAAAATATGCAACTATTCGATTTAGATTATCTATCACATTACCTATAAATACATTAAAGCTTAATAGAAAACTTATAAACTTACCTGTTTTTATTCTCCAGCTGAGTTTCTTTTTCGTAAGGTGTTTAAATAAATTGTCTTTTTGTTTGGTATCTGTAGTCATCATGTGGTATTTTATGTAATGAAAAATCAACCAATTCAATGAAATATTGTTGAATTCCAAAATATTTTTCAGAAATCCGTGTATATGTACCTATACCGATTACCGAGTGCAAATAAAAAAATGTAAACATCAATAAAATCTTATAATTATTTCACATTACACTAGCTTCGGAAAGAGGAACATAAGTTTTTTCGTCCATATAATTTTATCAACAATTAAAAAAATAATAATATGGGAGTATTCATCACAGTTTTCAACATATACTTTCGAAATATATAAATGAGTCAGTAATTTATTGAATTAATGTAAAGGATTGAAATTTACATTTTAAGAAATCATGTATGAAAAATATTGTGTTAAATGAAACGTTTATATTTATACAATAAAAATTGCAACTGAAAACAAACTTTTTGTTAATCTGTGGAAATTTAACTGGATCTTAGCTAAGTAGAGCCGTTTTTGAGCTAAATGGCGTTTGTGTATACCGTCTCGAAATTTTACGGAAACTTAAAATAACTGCTTCTCAAATGAGTCCGCTGGTTAAGTAGCGTTTCTGTATTCGGGCGTCAAACCCTCAATACTTGATGGCACTAAATTTATTTGAAAGAGGAAAAAAGTCCTAATCCAACACGCTGGCCTGGTACGCTTATAACCATTCGTTTATTTACTATTTAGTTGTTGGTTTGTATGAAGTCGTGTGAATCCGTCAGCTTTCCCGTCTATTAGTGAATGTTGCTGTTTTGACGATTCATCATGATCGATATTTGTTTGTTTTGCACCGTGACGTGGCTTGAGTTTTGTGATATTTTTAAATCTATCGAAATATATACTCACCCTATTTGACAGCCTCCGTGGCGCACTTGGTTAGATGCCGGCTGTGAAACGGTAAGTTGCGGGTTCTATCCCCGCACGAGACAAATATTTGTGTGATCCGCGTGTATTTGTTTCGGGTCTGAGTGTTTATTCGACCGAAAAGTTTCTCGTAGCTTGAAGCTTCTGATACTACACAAGACTCGATCTTAGTGCAAGATCAGAGCTATGTATGTGACCAATGGATGTATTTAAGTGCGTGGTGGCCTGTTGGTAAATGGACCAGACGCGGCTGCCTACATGTTCACGGTGGTCGCGGGTTCAAATCCCAGGGCACACCTCTGACTTTTCGGAGTCATGTGTGTATTGATAGTCAATCACCACGCACTATAACGGTGAAGGAAAACATCGTGAGGAAACCTGCATACCATAGCGATTTGTATAAATTTCTATGGTATGTAAAAGTCCGCCAACCCGCATTAGGCCAGCGTGGTGGACTATATGGCCTAACCACTCTCAATCGTACTCTCGATTGTAGAGGAGGCCCGTGCCCTGCAGTGGGTCGTATATGGGCTGATACAAAAAAAAAATGGATGTATGTATTTATTTATTATTGCATGGGAATCAGGTCATCGAATGCATCGACAAGCCGGCATAATTATGACAAATAGCAAGAGATATTTTGTCAGCTGTCGATACTTTATGTTTAAGGCACTGTATTTTCAATTGCAATGTAACCACTATTTACCAATGTAATAAAAATAAATAAATAAAATATACTAACAGTAATATAATGTTTTATGACGAGTCGTGTGTCACGGTTCTAACCTCGCGTCTTCATGCGGCCTTTTTTCATAATTTTATCTCGTGTGAAGGCGAATATCGTTGTGTCGGAATTGGTTATTATGTTATTTTTAGTATTACACGTCGGATGTAAATGTAAATATTGATTTTTAATAGTTTGATAAACAATATTTAAATATTTTGTGTTTTTAAATCGATATTTTTGAATAATATTTATTTCTACATCACCTTGCACGATATTGTTTGGGTAATTCTTAAATAAGTATATCACGTCGAAAAAAAAAAACGAATTCTTACGGATTTTATCGCAAATTTAATTTAATTTTAATTTTTTTAATTTTCCCACCTTTCGATCACTTTACAGTTTTCGTGGTCACGGGGAGTACTGAGGTATTAGTCATCCGCTTAGTGACTGTTACAATTTAACTACCCTTCATTTACAATTATTACATTAAAAAGTTAATTGGTTTTTGCGATCCGATTTACGCAGAAGGAGCAAATCGGGAATTCAAGAAACCATTAATTATGTTAGGTACCTCTTGGATAATAAATCACATTATCAAAATCGGGATAATCCCTCGAAATTCTGGACAAGAGATAACTTTGGTTAGTATAATGATAACAAATATTGGAAAAAATATCTGGATTTATTTGTAATTGCAAATTTCCTTTATTTAAATTAAATTTATCATCATCATGATCGATCAGCCAAAGGAAGTCCACTGCTGAACATAGGCCTCTCCCAATGATTTCCACAGTGACCTGTTGGAGGCAGCCTGCATCCAGCGACGTCCCGCGACCTTTACTAGGTCGTCTGACCACCTTGTGGGCGGACGTCCTACGTTGAACGTCCTTAATTAAATTAGATTAATCAACATTAATTTCATGTTGTTTCAGATGCGAGCAAAACCGCCAGGACGAACCTGGTCCGCATCAGGAGGTCGGCGCTGGGCAAGTCGGCGCCGACTCTCTCAGTGCATGTCGTGAGTATTACTTATAATATAATAATACCAGAGACCCCCTCCTACATGTGACCCTCCATTCGTCCCCTATCACTTGAGAATATTTGTTCAAAGGGCGACGATGAGTACTCGGATTCGCAAGTTTTCCTATTAAATAAATAAATAAATACACCCAACAGTCACATACATAGTTCTGACCCCACACTAAGATCGAGTCTTGTGTCGTGGGTATCAGGAGCTACGAGAGGCTTTTCGGTCTCACAAACACCCAAACTCGAAACAAATGCTTGTGTTTCACACAAACATTTGTTTCGGTGCGGGGATCGAAACCGCGGCCTCCCGTTTCACAGCCGGCGTCTAGCCAGCTGCGTTACGGAGGCTGTCAAATTGTTAAATGGGTTGTGGTGATCATCTACCACCATATGTACCATACATAACCATCTCGCCTTCCCAAAAGCGGTAAGTAGAAGTGCACGTTTCGCGTTATGTGTTCCGTCCCATGATGTGATATCGACCCTTTGGGCATAGTTTATCTTTAAGTTTCATACAAAATCACATTATCAGTAATAGTATGTATGCTATGAAGACTTGATCAAGAAAACGAATAGCTGTGAAGTTTTAAGTGTCAAATCATAGTAAAACTGATAAATCATTTCACAATGTGATAGTAATTTAAATGGTTTGATTGTCCCGGTGGCGTGGTTGTACTTCGGTACGGTTACAATGCTGAGGTCTCAGGTTCGAGTCCCGGGTCCCGCAACGTGATTTTGGATTTTTCTATTCATTATCAGTCCGGAATCAGGAATTTGTGCCCGATATGGCGATAGGCTCGCCCCCTATCACATCAAGGGACGGAACAAACAAGGCGAAATGCAGGTGACCTGGTTACTACCAGGAGAAAATCTGCCTACACCTTCTGGGAAAAAGGCGTGAGTTTATGTATTAATGTTAAATGCTTTAATTTCCATACCTATAATCATTAATCAGTTATGTACCTAATTGCCCTAAACATTATGTTGAAGGCTATTAAACAAAAGCAGCACGGAGTCTGCGAGGTTTTAATTAAAATTTCAATATATTTTTAAATGTAGCATTGGGGCTGGAATCTTCAATTACATGGATTGTTGAGTGGGTTACTGGGTCGCACGCAACCACTCCTACAGGCCAAAATCGTGTCTGAATCCCGCTGGGACACTAAAGTCAATGAGGTGTGTTGTGTGACTGTTGGGTAAAAAATTTAGTACTGTACTGTATCAGCCCCTATACGTCCCACTGCAGGCCACGGGCCTTCTCTACAAACGAGCACGATTAAGAGTGATTAGGCCATATGTCCACCACGCTGGCCTAGTGTAACCTAGTCGTAAAGAAGATATTCATAAACATTATGCTAAAAACGAAGTCACCAGGAGTTGATTTCAATACGAAAAATCACACGATATATCGACTATCGTGTTTCGGAATAGCCTCCCGTATCTTTATTTAATTCTACGGTTTTTTCTTTTTTGTATTGTATCAGCCCATATACGACCCACTGCAGGGCACGGGCCTCCTCTACGAGAGTACGATTGAGAGTGGTTAGGCCATATAGTCCACCACGCTGGCCTAATGCGGGTTGGCGGACTTTTACATACCATAGAAATTTATACAAATCGCTATGGTATGCAGGTTTCCTCACGTTGTTTTCCTTCACCGTTATAGTGCGTGGTGATTGACTATCAATACACACATGACTCCGAAAAATCAGAGGTGTGCCCTGGGATTTGAACCCGCGACCACCGTGAACATGTAGGCAGCCGCGTCTGGTCCGTTGCCAACAGGCCACCACGCGCTTTTTATTTAAGGAATTTATGTATTGCTCTAATTCAGCTCATATTTTGTCGCAATAAGTCGACGTGCCTGTTAATCCCCAACATCGTGTCGTGGGTGTCAGAAATTACGAGCAGAATGTGAGATATAAATTCTTTAGAGCGTGTGGCGGGTAGTTAGCTAAGATCATGTATGTAACAAAAGCGGCTGTTCGCTTTGATGCCGAGGCACGCCTTCAAGGAATTTAGATTAGCGCCGTGGGCGGGTTAGGCAAGTTTGGACTCGGCTAAACGGGCTTGTTTATGTGTTGTGGGTTGAAAGTAAATTGTACATGAGTTATGCATCGTATTGTTTTAATAGAGCACATTTTTTTATTCAATGTCCATTTTTTATTTTGGTTTGACAGTGAATGCAATTTACTTGATAGAATGTAGGCGACGGATCAATGCGATCTCTCGCTATAAATAATAAATAAATAAATACACCCAACAGTCACATACATAGTCCTGACCCCACATTAAGATCAATTAGTCTTTCGTCGTGGATATCAGGAGCTACGAGAGACTTTTCGTTCTCACAAACTTTGTGGGCCTCACAACTGTTTGTCTCGGTGCGGGGATCGAACCCGCAGCCTCTCGTTTCACAGCCAGCGCGGCGTCCAACCAACTGCGCCACGGCAGCTATTCAATACGACTATGCTGGCCTGCGTAATTGCGTCTCCATGCTATGACAGGATGGGATTGAGATTATAGGAAGGAACACCTAGACAGGCGAATTATTCTACAGTTCTCATTAGACTATTTAAATAGTCCATTCAAAGGTTGTCTAAAACAAATTGCAAAGTCTAGTTTATGTTTGCCTTGCCCTCTGCGCCACAGCGGCTATACATTCAATGACAGATCAATTCGGACAACCCTAATTACATTCGAGTATACTCCAATACCGCCCAAACGTCTCAATCAACACAATGTGACGTAGGCGTAACAGCTGATTGTTCTGTTCGCAGAAGGAGTCGTGCGCGGTGTCCCGCCGGCCGTCGCGCCTGCCGCCGCCGCCCCCGCACCATCGACTTTCTCTCGTGGTGAGTTGGTACAGTACTAGGAACTGATGGAGACACATGTGACCTGAATCACTGGTCTGGTGAATTGTTTTACACGTGATATGTTGGTGATACTAAGAAATGATGGAATTGGTGACCTGAATGTTTTAGACTTGATTAATTGTTTTGAACTTGGTGTTGGAAGGCCAAGTATTTTTCTTGTTTGATGTGATTAAAACGGATCACTTCGGTTTGCAAGATTTTAATAATATCCACATGATTTACAATGACAAAGCAAGTAAGCACACACACGGGAAGCTGCCATGACCGGTACAACCAAAATTGACAGCTGTCATTTTAAAATAGACAATATTATACAAGTTTATGTTTAGAGCTCTAATTTATTTCAACAGATTATTGATTTTCATTGTGTATTTGGGGAGTGGAAGTTGTATTTTTTTATCGTAGTTTTGTATTATTAATGGCTTAACATGGGATTTGGTCGTTTGGAACCAAATCCCATTGGTTCGTCTCTGTGTTATTCTTCTATTTTACTTCGTTGCTGTGTGAAAGACGGATAAAGTAACAAAAAAGAAATATTGCCGTTTACAGTAACAAGTGTCAGTACAACTAAAAACGCGTGTATATAATGTGGTATACACTAAAAAAGAGTTTTAGTAATTTCGGTCCTTAAGGTTTATGAATACATATAAATACAGTACAATATAAAAAAGTAGAAACGGTTACTCCAAAGCTTATTTGAATAAAATCGTTCATAAGTAATAGGAAATCCCATCGACCAAACATCCATTTGCATAAATTACGTAACAATTCCAGCGCATTCGCACATAAAAACAATGTAAATACAGTAGTGAGACAAGCTTTCCGAACGTCCTTCGCGGTCGCGGTAATTCTAAACTCGAACCGACTCGTATTGCATAACCGCGGTCGCGCCGGTAGGGCTGCCACGCAAGTGATTAATTCGAATAAAATAACTTGATGATTGGTAATACTGTCTCGGTGGCGTAGTGGTACTACGGTACGATTGCAAAACTGAGGTCTCGGGTTCGAATCCCGGGTCGGGCAGTGATATTGGATTTTTCTATTCATTAATAGCCCGGAGTCAGGAATTTGTGCCCGTTATGGCGATAGGCTCGCCCCCTATCTCATCGTGGGACGGAATATACGAGGCGAAACGTGGGTGTTCTGGTAGCACCTCTGCCTACCCCTTCTGGAAAAAAACTGTGTGTTGATGTATGTAATTAATGATACGGTAGCGAGTATAACATGAATAATTATTTTATTTTATTCAATAGATTCCATAATGATCGATTCCATCCTATACGGTCAATTACGGACTGATACTATTGTTTGCAAAATTTAACAAAAATATTAGTATAAAATCTGATTAATAGTTAAGTGTTGTAGGAGGACGTGTGAGGTATCTAATATCGAAGAATAACTAATCAGCTCGTTTCTCTAGGAAATCTTCTATAAAAAACGACAAGTAGGCTAACACTTAACGTTTTCGACATATCCGTTTAGGAAGCCAGTTAATAATTGATAGTAATCATAATTATCATCGCCTTAATATTCGACTTATAAGGCGATAATCGACGTAGGTTTGAGTTGTGAATCGTCGATTTAATAAAAGAGTTTTTTTGCCAAACATCAATAATACTATTTCTTGCAGTGTTGTTACAAGCTAGTGGAAAAATTGTATTGTTATTAAGAATTAGATAACAAGTTACAAAAAGTAATTATGATATTTATTACCAACCCTACATAACCAACGAGTCACAGTTAAACTATAAGTGGCGTTACAAAGGCGGTAATGATGAGCGCGCTGCAATCAGTTGATGTAATACGCGTAATCTCTTATTACATTCAAGGTGACATCGGTGTTATTGCACGCGCGTTTGTACTGTGTCCTCGGATTACACGTAGATTTCATTTGGAAAATATTGTAAGGTTCTACTGAGTTCCGCTGACTTTATCATTATTATCAATCTAGCCCGCACAGATTCTTAATAAGCCATTCAAAGAAGTTCCTAAAATTTTAGGAGACTTTAATGGTGATATGATTATTCCTTTATATTAATTTACCCTTGACACTGATATGGCTCACTGTTGCATGGTCCCTCTGTAAGTGTCAGAGTTTTGGAATCTACAACTCAACTATTATACATAACATACATAAACTCACGCCTTTTTCCCAGAAGGGGTAGGCAGAAGTGTAACCAGGGCACCCAGGTCTCGCCTTGTATTTTCCGTCCCACGACGTGAAAGAGAGCTCGCCTATCGCCATATCGGGCACGAATTCCTGACTCCGGGCCGATGATAAATAGAAAAATCCAATATCATTGTCCCCGACCCGGGATTCGCACCCGAGACCTCAGCTTTGCAATCATACCGTAGTAATCAAATAAGAGGACTTAGACTGTAGTCGACCATTGCGGGTTGGCAAATTTCACATTTCAATTTTATAGCGATCTCTAAGTAATCGATCTCTAAAGTATAAAGTATGGTAGCATCAAAATAACATGGCTTCGGGCGCGGGGTGTCCATTATTGCATTTGTTTACTCAACATCGCAAGTAATGGACTATTGTTTACCAAATACCGCTGTGTGTTGTACAACAGGACTGAGGGGTGTTAGGAGGAAGGGGGGAGGGGTTAGTGACGTATTAGTTGTGTGTGAGCTATTATCTAGACTCTGGACTAAAACAAGTAGTGTATCAATGAATGAATGTATGCCGCTGTTAATAATAACCAAAATCATTGTGGGTGACGGTTATAAATATAATGCCGTGGTCCAAAACGTTTCCAATTGATCGCGATTTTTTTTTTAATTCTTGTAAGGCACAGTGACTGCATTGCACCTGATGGTAAGTGCTAATGCCGTCCAGACAGAGTATCGAATGGCATCAGACGGCAGTCAGCAGTGTCACACCATTCGACACAATCATGCTGGGCTGCTGAGGTGCCTCTTCACGCTGCGGCAGAAGGACTAAGGCTAAGGCAGAAGGGTGTATTTTGCCTCTGTGGCTTGTTATCAGCTATATTGTACTCTACCTATGTGTTTATGTTTCAATTAAAAGAGTAACGGGTATTGCTAAATCGTGGGTTGTCCATTTTAGAAGGTCTTCCTAAACCTGAAGATAGTGGTGGAATTTGTTAAATCAATGTTACTGAAATAGCTAAGACAGTCCAAATCCAGCGATGGACCAGTAGGAAATGGACGATGGGATTGCGCGCGTTGGCCAGGGTTCAAGAATGCCACGTATTGCTCGTAATCTTGTTATTTCATCGCTTTCGTGTACCACTGCTGATGTATGTGGCGGGCTTGATGGGGATACGAATCCTGGGTTGGGTATGTCTGGTTTAAGTTTGATAGCTTTGTGGTTGTTTCGGTTGTTCAAAATATAAATTAAAGCGGACTGCGATAAGGAAAATTTATTTGTATGTGATAATTTCATTATAGTACAATAGATTAAATGCGGTTTTATCATAAGGTCATACCACATATGTTTGACGATGGTCGCATGCGCGAAGAATGGTTTGTAGATAATTTAAAAATACGACCACTACTGTAGATATCGAAGGAAAGAGACATGTTAAAACTCGAGTGAAGTTTAAACGTCATTTTTAACATTTTAACTACAATAGAATTGCAGAACCATCCTAAACAGATTAACTATAAATCATTCAACTAGTCCACCTCTCCCGGACTAGTCCAAGGCTCCCGTAAGATTTACGAGGAGAAAAATGTACAGCCCACGGTTATGTACTAAAATGGTGTCGACCGGTCGCGGTAGAAGCGCCGCGGTGACTCACAGTAATGTCAATCGGAGTCAAGGTGATGCTGGCTAAGCGAAACGACTCTTGGATTGTGGTCGAGTTTAGAAATGTAGATTAGCATTTTTTTTTGTAATAGTCGTGTAGGGTTGTCACTTTAAAGAGAAAAATGGAAAGATGGTTCCGTTATTAGTGATGATTGATGTTTGCCTTACTTAAGTATTTAATTAGTATGTATTTGATTTTGCTGATTTTTTTTTGTTTTTTTCCTCGAAAATCTGGAATTATGTATTTATTGTACACTGGATAGTTTCCTAAAATGTTTGATATGATAACCAGTTCTATCCGGTTACATGTAGGTACCAAAATCATGTAGCGGCGACGCCATTTAAATATGGGAAAAGGGGAAATACAAAATAAATTATGTTATGGAATCAAGTATAAATGTACTCATTTATTTATATCCTATCAACTCACAAATACCCCATGAACCACATTCGCTCCACCATGTTAACTGTTACAAATCGATCTAATATCTATGAATAAAATATTAGCAAAAGGTCAAGATATTCACATTTAAATAACGTTTTGCAATCAAACTTAGTAAGTCATAAGCCAGATGGTTCCAGTTTTTATCTCTTGGAGATAGTCGGAGTTTCATTCAGAGTGGGACGAAGTAATTAGAACTTCCGCGACTAGTGGGAAAGTGCTGAGTTTCTCGTCGGCCGTCGAACGTTTGATCAAACTTTTGTTCAAAATTATAGAGTTGTAACTTGTAGAGAGAGCTGTCAGGGATTCCGATATATTTCTCCTGAATTGTTTTTAAAAATGCATGTGCGTGGTTTATACAGCATATATCAAGACTGCTACCGAAAACGAAGCCAGGTGGTGATTTTAGTGACTACAGGCACGATGCAACTAAAGTTTTTGCAAAATAACGTGACGATTTTTGTTTGTAATGTTTTAAATATCATTGTGTTTGAATGGTAAATCCATAGCTTTTGCTAAAATTATTATTTAAAGGCGTGTGTACTATAGTACTTATATTTTACGAAAACGTATTTATTTACCACCCAAATACAATAGGAAAAACATCACAATAAACATCGTCGCTTTTTTGCAATAATTTTAGTTGCATTTTGTCTAGTCACTAAAACTACCACCTGGCTTCGTTTTCGGTAGCAGCCTTGATATACCCTGTATATTATACCTTAAAGTCGACTGGTAGAAACTGCTATTAAGTCCTGTACTAATGGAATTTGTATTTAGTGTATAAATAAAACAAATAGTCAGTGCGGTCGCATGCGAATAGATTATCGTCGGTGAGAGATAGCCATTATTCCGGGCTGTTCGAAAACGGACATACACAGGCGAAACCAGAAAACGTGAAACCTTTGCATGTGTCACTATTACGAAATTTCCACCATCGTATACGGGTGGATAAGGATATTCTACTAGTACTTAAATGTTCAAATATTAGGGTTTTTAGAGCTGTCAGGGATTCCCATACATTATCCTGAGTTACAGATGTTTTCTGGGAATTAATGTTGTGGTATTCATTTTGTATTTACTTTGATGTATTGAAGTTTATTTATAGAAGACCATGTCACTCATAAGTTATGTTATTTATTTATGAATTCTCCGTATAAGTCATAATGATGTTTTAGTGCTTTGGTGAGTGGCTGCTTTAATTCACGTGATAAAGTTTTTTTTAAATTGAAGAGCGAAGTCGCGGTTAAAAGCTTGTATTAATAACCACATACTTTCTAATTTATAACGCAAACTATAATTCCAAAGTCAACACGGTGTGTCGGATAAGCCGCTGTCTTGGTAGTGCAAGGTCGCGGGATCAAATGCAGATGACGTGTCACACGGCGAGATGTTTACTAACATCAACGAAAATCTCTTAAACCGGTAATCGCGGTTTATAATTCAAGGTAGAATGGATAGTTTCTATCTTTTTTCATGGGCTTGAAATTAATGAACAGAGGGAAAATTGCTGTAATCTGTTATCTCCTGCTATTCGACACCGGTATGCTGGCCTGCATGACTGCTCCTTCATGCAACGAAATACCCAGGGATTTTGATGTTTTCTACAAAGAATACGTGGGCTGACAAACTGTTCCACACTGTTCTTAAATTCTACCAATTTAATTTAATTTATGACAATTTGACATCCCGAAAGACTAATCTCGGTTTGCAGGAGTTACAGCTGTGAGATTTACGTTCCTTTTTGTTATTACGATTATAATATTCCTGTTTATTCTCAGGTGGGTTCAGGAAGATGCAGCTCCCCCGGCACGGGCCCCTTGTCTCCGGCAGAGGGTCCTCGCTGGCCGCACATGCACCACCCGCATCCGCTGCACCACGCCCTGCTCTCCTCCAGCGTGAAGCGTGGGAAGGAGCTGTGAGTATCGCCTCTGGTCTTCAGGAGTTGTAGCCTGGTCCTCCCGCCGTAGTGTGAAGAAGCATCTCAGCAGGCCGGCGTAATTGTATCGCATGGCATGGGACCGCCGTCTGATGCCATTCGATACTCTGTCTGGACGGCATTTGCGCTTACCATCAGGTGCAGTGCAGTCATTATGCCGTGCCAGTCTAAAAAAAAAATAGCCTGGCTAGGGCAAAGACTAGATAAATAATGTAATTAAGGTGGAAGGAATGTGCTGGATGCGGTCCGCTTTTAAAAGGTTAGTTTGGAAATCCTTGGACTTCCTGTGGTTGAAGATGGAGAGGTTAAGGTGTCTGCATCGCAACTGATTGCAGTGTGATGCCGTCCAGAGAGAACACCGATTCGCAAGACCGTATCTAGCTATTACAATTAAGCCGTCTTACGAACACATGCACGCCGATCTTTAAGAAATGTGGTGGAAAAGCATGTAGATAACACGTAATTCCAGTTCTCAACGGTTTGCAGATATGTCAAAAGTTATCCACATTTCAAAGGTATGTGATATCTACGAATCGATAAACAAGGCGTGGTAGACTAGTCATACTCCTAAAAGGATTTATGTCAGGAAGGTCTTAAAACTATAAGCCAAATCATTATGTGTGAGGTTGTAGGGTCTAGATGTTTGATTTAATAAGTTAAAGAATTACGGCCTTATTCGTAGACAGTTTTAAAACTATTTTAGTTGTGGAATGTCTTGTCCATTCCGAAGGACTTTTGAATTCAGTTTGAGCGTATAAGACGGGACGACATGCACAAGAGGGCCGGCAGCGACTGGATGAATGAAGCAGCAGAGCGGGCTCTGTGGCGTTCCTTGGGAGAGCCCTATGTCTAGCAGTGGACTGCAACGGGCCGACGATGATGATGAAGAAGACAAAACATTCAGTAAATAAAATGGGTTTTAAAACTGTATGAATAAGGCTGTTAATGTTTATGGTGAAGAAAATATCGGTACGCTATGGGAGTCGATCACTTATAAGTATGACATAAGGACATGCAGAAAAATTTTGTAAATTAGTATGCTGTGTTGGCAAAAATAATGACTAAATGCAATAAATAAACAGATAGTTCTAGAACGAGTTAAGTCCGATGCGTGGAGTGATTTATCTAACACAGTTATTGCTTTGTTTACATGTCTAACCGCATTAGAAACAAGGATGTGTAAGTATTATATCATGTGTTCTAATTACAGTGTTGATATAGTTAATTGATTACGTGACTTTGCTTGCGTTGGAATATTACTATGCTAGGTACTTGATAAAGTGCGTGGTGGCCTGTTGGTAACGGACCAGACGCGGCTGCCTGCATGTTCACGTCGAGGTTTCAAATCACAGGGCACACCTCTGATGTCGGAGTCATGTGGGTATTGATAGTCAATTACCACGCGCTATAACGATGAAGGACATTGTGAGGAAATCTGCATACCGTAGCAATTTGTAAGAATTTCTATGGTATGTAAAGTCCGCCAACCCGCACTAGGCCAGCGTGGTGGACTATATCACAGAATACTAAACTATATGGTCGAACTCCTCCCAATCGTACTCTCGATTGTAGAGGAGGCTCGTGCCTTGTAGTGGGACGTATATGGCTGATACAGGTACTTGATGTAGGTACATTGTGGTAGAGATATAATTACATCTCCTTAAGGTAGGCAGCGACTTTGTTGTGCTGGATCCCTGGAACTGCAGAGGTCTATGGGCAGCGGTGGCCGCTTTCCACCAGGCGGGCCGCTAGCTCGTCTGCCTATAACAGCAATAAAAAAACACATTAATTAAATCTTTATACAGGGTGTGTCAATTCGGTTATTTATACACTTAAATTCATTTGAAATATCAACATACATTGCTTTCTCGTTTAGTTTATATGAAATGTTAATTTTTATGTTTGATAATAGTTAACTTAATAATAGTCTGTGATAATAGTAAAATATTTTGATAGAATTCCTTATATTCGTGTTAAAGTTTAATGTCCTATCTTCTCGACTGTGCTTGGTCTCTATTAATGTCTACACGTTACAGAAACACGGCAAAGTCTTGGAACTTTTTTCTTTGATGTTCTACTCGTGGCATTATCGCTAATGAGCGCAGGTGCTGCAATAGAAAGCTCCAACTAGGAAAATAGGATAAGTGGATGTCCTCCGTGTACGAATACAGTACAGGTTAAAGAATACAAGAGCGCCAGGAAATAAGAGTGCATTGACTTTTGTTTGATCTAGAACTTGGCAAAAAAGAGTCTGGTGCGACGAAAATGGTAATTAAAAAAAAGTAATTGTGGCAACACTATTTTAAATGTCATTGCTGTCAAATAGCCGGTACTTTCTATGTCATCGTTGTGTGCGCTGTGCAATTATTTACAGATTTCGACAAATTCTCGTGTATTTGTTGCTTGTTTTGTGATTCAAAATGAACAAAACTATTATTAAAATATTTATATTATTAAAATACCTTCAAATAGTTTCCTTTTAAGTCATTGATTAATATAAAATTAACAAGTATCTAAACATTTTACGTCGTAGTATATCAGGTTGCTATATCAAAAAAATATATTCGATCGTGGCGCCCTCAATAAAAACAGACTCTTTTTTGCCAAGCTATACTTTCGATAGAAGTTTGTTTTGGTAAACATTTTTATGGCTTAATTCTTCTCAATCGTATTGTCCATTGCAGAGGGACGTATATGGGTTGATAAATACAGATCCATTTATAGTAAATCTGAGGAATACTTCATACATTTATTTATATTGACAGCCTCCGTGGCGCAATTGGTTGGACGCCGGCTGTGAAACGAGAGGCTGCGGGTTCGGCTCCGGTGCCGGAACATATGTTTGTGTGAACCACAAGTATTTGTTTTGGGTCTAGGTGTTTGTTAGATCGAAAAGTCTCTCATAGTTCCTGATACTCACGACACAAGACTCGATCTTAGAGAGGGGTCAGGACTATGTATGTGACTGTTGGGTGTATTTATTTATATTTATTTATTTGTCATGTAATTAAGATAGGCGTCGTGAAGTAGAGGTACTATTTATTAGCTTCAATGGCTTGGTGGATGCAAGCATGGTCGTAAATGAAGACTGCGCGGTCAATTCCCACATACAGCAGACATACCTATGAATAAGAAAGGCGTTCAATCTCTGTCAGTTTAATCATAATGTTTAAATATTTCAGTTCGAAAATAAAAACGATATTTCTGAGAATGGATCACTTCCATTACGATTGACGTCAATAATACGCCAGACAGTAATGTAAAATACCAAGTTTTTGCAACATTCGTAACATGGTATGCCAACTTCACTGGTTCGATGATTGCAATCTGTCCCCTGTAATGTAAGTTTCATTTATTTTATTTTATTTTTTATTTCATTATATCGTAGACTAGTGAATTCATTACGAAGAGTTACTAATGTTTTTGTGCAATAGCGAAATTGCGTCATGTCTCCTTGCCGGAACCCAAATGTATACATATACCGTTACTCACTTTAAAAAATGGGCTTTAAGAGAAACCTACTTAGTTCGTGAAAATTAGGTGAAAAGTTATCATTACAGATACAATTGTTATAAAGGAAGTAAAGGTGATGTAAAACGTATTGAATAGTTTTGTTACAGTCGCAAGATTTCAGAGAAACACAAGCATAATAAATATTTATAGATGAGTAACTTATATTATAGACTGTAGGCTTTATTCATAGACAGTTTTAAAACTGATTTTAGTTAATGAATATTTCATCTTGTACGCTCAAACTCAAATTCAAAAGTCGTTCGAAAGGGGCAAATCATTCGACAACTTAAATCGGTTTTAAAACTGTCTATGATTAAGGCCGGGGGTATCTTGTCCAACCCTATTTAGGTCTAAGAAAAGTACCACTACGACAAAAATGCCTTATTTCTCTTTCTATTGCCATTAAAGTAATATATGTTTTAGCTAAAACACAGTATTCCCCTCGGGCCATACGTCTTCATAACACTCTAACGTCGAGCCCGCGAGTTAAGGGCACTGACATGAAAATATTCCCGAGATATGACTCGGCAGGAAATTGTTATTGATTGGACATCGTCCTTTTTAACGATGTAATGGCGCGCAGACTTGGTACATGTGGATAAAAGGGTGAGGTTAACTTTGGCCTTATAAAATCACCTCAGGCATTTCGTCTCAAGTCTAGGCGAGGACCTAATAAGTTTGATTGGGCTTCTACTATAATAGTTCTAGTTATTGTACCGTATCAGCCCATATACGTCCCACTGCAGAGGACGGGCCTCCTCTACAACCGAGAGTACGATTGAGATGGGCTAGGCCACATAGTCCACCATGCTGGCCTAGTGCGGGTTGACAGTTCCAACTTTATCAGGCCGTAAAATTATCTTCTATAAGTTTCTAAATCTCTTCGAAATAATAGCAGTATTATTGATTGATAACACTGTAAAATGCAATGTTAAATGCAAAAGATTTTATGCAAAGGAAAAAGGAAAGCGGTTTATGAGACGCCGTAAATTTTTCCTCTATAATTTTCTAAATCTTTTCCAAGTAAATAGCAGTATAATTGATATCAAAGACACATGATAAGACTGTAAAATGCAAAAGATTTTATGCCGTTAGGGGTTTATGAGACAACAATTTTTACTAATTTTACACTCTAGCTATGCTAAAACAGCTATGAAGCTTATTAATAACATTAATAAACATAAATTCATATTGGCAATATTCAAATTAAACCGATAAGATGAATGAACGTATATTTTTATGCAATTTTATTACAACAATCTGACCTTGGCACACACAATGTCAGCGTTATCAATGCAAATAGAAAGATAGCAACGCTTTCCACATAATATTATTTCCGTATGAACTTGTCAAATATTAGCTTTGAAATTAGCCGTTCAATGTTACGGTTTTGTGTGCAATTTCAATTAACAGGAAGGTTTACTGGTGGTAGACCTCGTATGTGAGAGGCCGCCTGGGTAGGTACCACGGCAATGTCTATTTCTCCAGCCAATCAGCAGTTCAATTCACTGTTGTGTTCCGGTTTGAAGGACAATGTAGCCAAAGTAACCACTGGACGTAATGAGACCTAACATCTTAAGTCTTAGGATGGCAAGCGCAGTGGAATGCCAAGAATTGCTTTTTAGTCATGGTGTTGTTTGGTTTTGCTACTGTCCATGAGCCCTCGTATCGCTTACCATCAGGCGAATGGCATACTCGTTTCGCCATTCATTGCAATAACGAAAAAAAAAATTAAAGCCTTGATGAATGTAAATTAACTAAAGTAACAACAGCTATTCTTGGTGTAGTAGGTTCTGTATATTTTTAACATCTTATTCATAGTCACTTCATAAATCTCTTTTAGTTATCGATTTTTTTGTTCCTTTCGAACGTTTTTGAATTCAGTTTGAACGAAGAAGACAAAACATTCGATAACTAAAATACGTTTTAAAACTTTCTATGAATAAGGCTGACAATGTTATCGTGCAATCATACTCTCGTTATCGAGGAACATTGGGCGAAACTGGTATTAAATTGAAATCCAGGAAGTCACCTGGACTTGGTTGTTTCAAACAACTCACTGTGATGATAATTGAGGTAGGCCTATTTTCAGCAGTGAACTTGCTGTTGTCGAAGATGATGAAATTAAAAAGAGCAAACTCACGCCTTTTTCCCAGAAGGGGTAGGCAGAGGTGCTTAACAAGACATCCACGTTTCGCCTTGTATTTTCCGTCCCATGATGTGATAGGGGGCGAGTCATATCGGGCGCAAATTCTTGACTCTGGGCTGATAATGAATAGAAAAATCCAATAGCACTATGCCCGACCCGGGATTCGGAACCGAGACCTCAGCTTTGCAATCATACCGTAGTACAACTGCACCACCGAGGCAAAAAGAAAAAAACAGACTTAATTTTTTTAATTTAGTCCTAGTTAGGCAGCGTAGGTACTTATGTAGTAGAATAGGAGGTTCATCGACCGTAAGCACAATATGACTTGCAGCGAGCATATCGCGCGCCCTGCGGCGGTATCATAGAAATACGTCTGCGTTTGCTAATTACGATTTTAATGAGGTTATTTTGTTCAAAGAATTCTATAGAACAGCTGTATTTTAAAGAGACAGTAGGTACCTGTCTTGTTATGGCAACAATGAGCTATTCTTTATGAAAATCTGTGTGATGTTTTTTGTCGTTATGACGGCTTTAGGCTCTGCAAACAGCATTGTATTTCACAAAGTAGACCTCATGATTAGTATCTCCGATCGTTTAATGCAGGATGCTCTCGTCAAGACACTTAGAAAGGTTCTTTAGCATATGAAAAAGATTATAAATGTTTAGGTTATTTATAAAGGTTCTTACAGGATCGGCAAAGTGTAAGTGACACCTGTGGTGTTGCAGACGTCCACAGGCTACGGTAACTGCTCTGCCTTCAGGAGGCCGTATGCTTCTTTGCCTTCGATAGTATAAAAAAATATGACTGGTAATGATGATGGTTATGATGATGGCAATGATGTTGACTATGTTATCTATAGGGTGTCTGTATATGGTGATTGGTGATTAATATGGTACGTTTGTCCACAGCGACGGTCGCAGATGGTCGGTGGCGTCGCTGCCGTCCTCCGGATACGGAACGACGCCCGGCAGTTCTAGTCTTTCAGTAAGTCTACTATGTTCATATAACTAGATCTCTTTTATATTATTTAACGCATCGATAACATTATATCTAGAGATCTACGTGCACATATGCATACAAAAGCGTCACTTCTGTCATAGGGGTAGGCAAAGAGTATGCACATTACTCGAACCGAATTATTGCTTCGTTTACATTCAGCGATTTCGTCATGCATTCTCGTCAGTTCAGATTACACCTAAAGTAGGGGTTTTGAAAGATAATTGGTGCATTGTCATTTAACGTGGTACTATCACTTAAGGGCTAAGTCAGTCAGAATTGAGTAGGTACGCATTAGAAATTTAATGCTATCCTGATGACTTCTCTAATGCAATCCATGTCTTAACCAGCTTAATGGGCCAACGGATGCGCTAGGTAATATCAAAGCACTGAAGTACGCAAGATCAGTAATTAGGAAGGGAGTAAGTACACGTGGGTCGTACTATTACTCGTACAATGAAGCGCGCTGTAAGTGAATCACTAGGTACAGTCGTCGGCGTCAATGCATCTACAACTTTACGTTCAGTCATACAAGTACATAAATAATGTTTTTTTTTTCTGAAAATAGACATATCATTTCGTATGTACTTATATTGAAGTGCAGATGTTATGTTTGTATGGTTGTATGTTCGTCTTTAAAAAAAATACGTGATAGAATGCATTTTAGGTTTCAAAGCGTAACAATTCGTAAGAAGTGATGTGAGAAGGTGCACCTAGGTGAATATGGTATTTTCGAAGGGCGTTGCAAAATTAATACCAAAAGATTGGGTATGATCATACGGATATGACCATACGGGTATGACTTGTATAAATATTGCATGCGACTGTACAAAACATGTGTATGTGTGTCAGTGTGCCGTGGCTTGTCATGCGACAGTAATTACGTTCGGGAGAGGACGTGAAAACTACCAGTGATTCATTGCTACTGCGAATTGTAGTCGTCTCGTACGATCATTACGAGACATATTTAGATGCAGTGTTGTTTTACAAATCAAAATATATACCTACAATACAGAAAAAACAAGTATCGATGTTTCGGGCGTAAAAGTACATAAGTAAATGCACCTAACTATCACACAGAGTTCCCAATCCACCTTAAGACATATGTACTTTTGGCCAGTCTTAAATACTGTTATGTAACATCTTCGGCTTCATAAAAATAAATATTTTTGATCACAACTCCTCTCAACGGGAATCGAACCCGTTTTCTTATCACGCAGCAGTTCTGTTCTTTTTCTTCTTCCCGAAACCAGAAAGACAGTCCAACACTAATTGAGTGAAATTCGTTACTCAGTAATTGAACACGTGACCTCCAATCTCTCAGCGATGCCCGGCGTCGTGGTCGGGGACGTAGCCTTGTCATTGAACAGCCGAGTTCATGGTCTATAAGCTTACCTTGTGGTGTATTTTTGGCAGTTAGTGTAGTCTGTTTATATCTCGTTTTCAGTCGTGCTGTATCAGCCCATAGTACATTACTACATTGTTGCGCATGGGACATCTCTGACTGATATATAGATGGAAAGTACTTAGGCCTGGCCGCTGGTTTAATGTGGATTGGCGGACTTCACATCTTCTCTTCTTATTCTCTTCAGCCACAGAAAGTCCACTGCTGAACGTAGGCCTCCCCCAAGAATCTGCAAATTGACCTGTTGGAAGTGGCCTGCATCCAGCGACTTCCTGCAACCTTAACCAGGTCGTCCGTCCACCTTGTAGGCGGGCGTCCGACACATACCATAGAGATATATTTCGTGCTGGTCCACATTATTGTGTTGGCCGGTACGATTAGCAATTGTTTAAATAAATTAAAAAATTGCCTCTATTTTACCGGACATTCAGTTGTAGATTGAAATAAAACGAATTCTTACGGCTTTTATTGCGAATTTATTTTAATTTTGTACATTTTTTAATTTCCCGACGTTTCGATCACTTTACAGTTTTCGTGGTCACAGGGCGGACTTGAATTCGCGATAAAATCCGTAGGAATTCGTTTTGTTTCAATGTGTAACAGTCGTATAAATCCAAAAAACAATTATTCAGTTGTAGGATAAAGACTTGTATAGATAGGTCATAGATATGAGTGGCGGTACGGAGGGCTCGTCTCTACGAAATATTCGATGCTATCAACATGCTCTTAAATAATATGCCGGTTCTTGGACCGTGTTCAAATTGCGATAGCAATTATACAAGCCATATTAAAATTTATTACAATGATATAAAGTTGAAAATATGCTTAGATGTCAGCGGGAATGCAATGTCAGTATTTGAAGGCAATTAAAAAATTATATTCGCACGCAAGGTACATTTGTAAACATCGGTCTATAAATAGAAATGATTTTATTTAGGGTGTAAATAATATGGTCCAGGGTTACATTCCCTGCCTGGCGAAATGTATGGAGTAATAAGCCTTAAAAGGGAAGTGCCCTTTTGCGAAATGGTAGAGTCACGTTGTTGTCAGTCATGACTCAGCATGAATTGGCAGGCTCGACCGGGGCGGTACCACTGTCTCACAGAAGAACGACGTAAAGCGAAAGCTTTGCTGTTGCGTTCGGTGAGTGCGATTACCGGATGCCCGATACCCCTTTTCTTTTTCCATCCCTTTCCCTTCCCGCTGGCCTCCCGATTTCATGAGCCGGCAATACATATATGATCCAAGCGATGTGGATGTTCATGGCCGGCAGTGATGACTTATCATCAGGTGACCTGTTTGCTCGTTTGCAGGACCTATAGTATAAAAAAAGGAATTTCGTATCCGCCCGAACAGCGACCACAGCACACCAAAGTGATTAACCCTTCTTAGTGACTCGATTTTCTGATATCGTGTTTCCGGTTCAGCATGTATATATTGTATATATCCGGTTTTCACCAGAACGGCATAATTGTGTCAATCTGAAGTTTTCCTAGCATTATCAATCGCAAATCTGCAGGTAGCGGCAACCACCAACCATCAAGATGTTAATAATAAAAAAATATTTGCATTGAAAATGACATCACACATGTCCATGTCACCTCATAATCCATCAGATAATGTTACTATCGCGGAAGTCGAACGCGCGACCCTCGCACCACTAAGCCGCAACGACATTCAGACATCACTAAAGGAATTACACTTGTCGGGTTTAAGCTTATACTTCGCCTGTATATTCGTGGTTGTAAGTAGTAACACCGATTATATCAGATTAGTGTATGGAAACTGTCTTATTGTATTATGAATCCCAATATGATTTATTATTATTTATTTATTTATTAATAAAAGAACATACTTATGATCTACTAAACTTGTCCTGCAAAAGTGTACAAATAGTTTGACAGCAGGATCAAGTGTTTCATTTAATAATACATTAGGGAAAGTTGGCTAAGTAGTGCTTTTTAAGTTTCGACTTAAACAATACTTTGTCAGATTCTTGTCTTATGACCTCGGGCAAACTGTTGAGAGTATACGGGATTCCATTGTACTATTTACTACCTGGTAAAGGTCGCGGGACGTCGCTGGATGCAGGCTGTCTCCAACAGGTCACTGTGGAAATCATTGGGAGAAGCCTATGTTCAGCAGTGGACTTCCTTTGACTGATGAATGGATGATGATGATTGTTGACGTAATAAGTCATACAACGCGGGTTGGTCATCTTCATATATCTTTGAAACTTCTCATGGTAGAATTCTCAGGTGTCAGTATAGTTTCTCTCATATTTGTTCAGCACACCGGGCTCTATGACGTACCTTGGGAGAGATCGATGTCCAGCAGTGGACTGCAACGGGCTGATGATGATAATATATCTTACCTGTGCAAACATCGTTCAGTTACAAATTGTAGATAATATATCTTGTCATATTGCATATAAAAAACTTAATTATTTTTACCCTTATGTCATTGTGTTGCAAAAAAAATCGATATAATCTACTTGGAACGTGATACTATCACCAGAAAATTGCCATACCGACCTGTCGCATACAGTAGGTTTCGTTATGATGTTTTCCTTCACAGTTATAGTTGTTACAATGAATACACAGGCATCTTCAAAAAAAATAAAAATATGTACCACGGAGTCGAGCCTGTTACCTTCCTTTGTTCAGTGCACTTACAAATTGGGCTAACGTTCACTGTATTAAAAACTCTATAGCAATATAGCAGAATATTGTTAATTCGTAATTTGTATCTTAGGAACGATCTCGAAAATGAACCAATCAAGACAAGTTAAATGTGGGCGTGTCGATTAATCTTTGACCCGGTTGGTCTATTTTTGGAACCGATCATTAGATGGAGATCAAGTTCGTTTATTAATTTGTATCGTATATTAACAACTAGACACGTAGAGAACTTAAATAACATGCTCTATACTATAATATTATTATTGTGGGTAATAATGCACTCCAGTAAAACCTGACTGTGACTAACTACAATAAATAATAGGAATTAATATAAATAAATAAAAACACCCAAAAGTCACATACATAGTCCTGACCCCACACTAAGATCGAGTCTTGTGTCGTGGATATCAGAAACTACGAGACAATTTTCGGTCTCACAGACAGACCCGAAACAAATACTTGTGGTTCACACAAACATTTGTCACGGTGCGAGAATCGAACTCGCGGAATCTCGTTTCACAGTCGGTGTTCAGCCAACTGTGCCATGGAGGTTGTCAAAATCAATAAATATGTAGATCAGTTAAGTCTTTTGTCGTGTATCAGAAACTACGAGAGACTTCGGTCTAACAAACAGACCCGAAACAAACATTTGTGTCGGGGATCGAACCCGCGTCTAACCACGGAGGCTGTCGAATATAAATAATGTATAAAATTGAATGGTTATACCGCACGGCCGGTTATCGCATTATCAAGACGCCGTGTCATATCTATTTATGTTGCAATGATATACGATTGCCAACGATTACTTGTTCCGTCGAGTGATTTATTGATAGACTAGTTCTTGCACCCGGGTCTGGCTGGAAAGTGGATTTGAGGCTGGGTGTGGGTTCTTGTTCTTGCAGTTTTGTGTTTCAAAGTGAAAATTGTTGGTAAAAAGGCTTGTAATGTGTCGTTACCATTAGTATAAGTAAATAAATAAATAAATACACCCAACAGTCACATACATAGTTCTGACCCCACACTAAGATTGAATCTTGTGTCGTGGGTATCCGAAACTACGAAAGACTTTTCGGTCTCACAAACACCCGGACCCGAAACAAATAATTTTGGTTCGCACAAGCATTTGTCTCGGTGCGGGAATCGAACCCGCGGCCTCTTGTTTCACAGTCGGTGTCTAGCCAACTGCGCCACGAAGGCTGTCACTCTATGTTGCATACTATCCAGTGATGGCTTGATATCTGTCCTATAGTTGTTTCTTTATTTCTATCATCCGTCTTATGTTGTATATCTTATATTGATTTTAATCTTATGACAGATTTCATTGATCTCACTCACTGATTACACTCATCTGATGTATATATATAGACTTTTTGACAAAGTTCATCTACCTTTTTGTCTACGGATGTCTAAACAATTGATCTCGATCGCATTTGAATCTATAACATCACGGAAGTATAGAGCCACCAAGTTATCTGTTCAGTCGGAAGTTCGGAATCGTCGCAAGTGAGGAATTGAGTATTGCCACTTTAAAAAAATCTTGAATTAGATTAGAGTAAATTTGAGAATTATATACACAGTTATGTATCTTATAAAATACGGTAGAAACGACACGGTAATATAACATTACCGTTGGCAGTGTTTTGGTAAAAAAATAATAATGTGCATCTGCAGTAATTACCGTATATCTGACAACACTGGTTTAGTTCCAATTATGGCCACCTGAACAGATAAGTTGGTGGCTCTGTATTTTGCTATGAGATGTTACAAACAATAAGCTGTTACGTGACGTGCGAGTACAAAGATGGTTACTGTTACCATATTTTGGAAGAAGGCGTGTTGCCTCGTAAAATATGGATACAATCGATTGAACATCTATTGAACAAGCCTAAGAAGCAATTTATATTTGTGCCCCTCAAGATGTGCCATTAATACCAGTCCAGATTTTTAAGTCGATAACTCGAACGTAGTGGATTACCTTCTCTGGGATGCGGCCATGGTCCTCAAGGCTCGTGACCCGACATATACTGTCAATAAATCGAGTAATAAACTTAACGAAAAGTGAACTATACAGGGTATATCAAGACTGCGACCGAAAACGAAGCCAGGTGGTAGTTTTAGTGACTTTAGACACAATGCAACTACATTTTTTGCAAAAGAAGCGTTTTTGTATTTTTTTCCTATCATCGTATTTGGGTGATAAATAAATACATTTTCCTAAAAAAAAATGTACACCCTTTTACTTTTTAAAGACGCTATAGTACGCAAGGCTTTAAATTATAATTTTAGCAAACACTATGGATTTACCCCTCAAACACAATGATATTTAAAACATTACAAAAAAGTCGTCGTTTTTTGCAAAATTTTTAGTTGCATCGTGTCTGTAGTCACTAAAACTACCATCTGGCTTCGTTTTCGATAGCAGTCTTGATATACCCTGTATATGTAACTCTTAAAATAGTGTACATTATTTTTCCACGGTAGATTATGTATTATCAGATGGTCAGTCACGAACATAACGTTAATAGTTTAATGTATCGGAGTTCTCGCTTATCTGATACGAACTCCGTCCCCCGCGGTGGAGTGTTTTTGTGTCGCACTTCAGCGCTATCGGTCATTGTTGAGATCTGGAGACCGACGGTAACTTTGTTATAGACTTGTTGTAGATTTAGGGGATTGGGAGTCTTGCTATTAAACTTTGGTGCTTAATTAAATATAAATCTATTTTTTCTTATAATGTATGGATAACCTTGTACTAGCAACTTTCTTGGCCTATTTATCATCCTTCGTGTTATGATTTTTACGAGCGGACAGACTTCCAAACATCGCGCAGTTGGTTGTCGGCGCATGCAAAACGAAGGAAAGGAGTGCACTAGAATTTTTTTTATAGGTCCGTCAGTTCTTTTGTAGCTATATAACTTAATGCACAAACAATCCCAACATAGAAAGAAAATTTAATGCCGTGATGTTTCATAAGTAAATCAACGATAATTTGACATCTATTGTTGTCTATTCGTCCTGCTCATTTACCTCGTGGTAACCGTACACACATGATCACGAAGTATTTATTTATTCTTAACTGCATACAAAAAGGAAAAACATACAAAGATAATACAAATTAAGAAAAAAGCACTGATGGCGGTCTTATCGCTCTAGGCGATTACTTACAGACAACCTTTGGATGGATATAACACAATGAAAAGAAGACAGGGCAGTCTAGTATGTAAAAGATACAAGCTCCAACTAAAAAAAAAATAGATAAACAAATTGTTTATAATTAATATATTCACAACATATGATAAATAGTTATTTACTCCTAATATACATACACATGTAAATACTTATAAAGATAAATATACATATATATATACATACTATAAATTACCTATAGGTTCAAATGCAGGAAATTATATATCTCAATAATGTCTGTTCAGAGACAAGGTAGTGGTCTTTTATCATTTTTTGAACGAAGTTAGTATGCTCTAGTTTTATATGAAGTATGCTCTAGTGCTATCCCAATAACATAATTAATCTCACCGCAGAACATCTATCAATATACATTCATGCGAGAATGACAATGTCGGTGATGATCCGTTGTGTTGCAGTCACAATGCTCGTCGCAGGAGCGCCTGCTGGCCGCGCCGCCGCCGTGCGAGCCGCAGCCGCGCGCGCCCTGCCCGCACTGCCACCAGCACCAGAACTCGCTCAAGTAATACATACCACATCATTACACTACCCTGTATACATACCACTGTGTATATCCCACTGCTGGGCATGGAACACTACGATTTAGGGGGCTTAAGGCATCTCGCCAGTACGGATTGGTAAGTAGGTCCATGGTATACGACTCAGTAACACTTAGGAGACTGTTCCGCCCTCACACCCGTCACTGCAACTCCTGTAAGCCAGGATCAACAGTGGCACGCCTTTTAATGACACCGCGCATTGAAGCTCAGCGCATCTCCGGGAATGTCTAACTTGTCTTTAACCCGCAACGAAGTTAATCATAAAGTTAAAATAATAGAAGTTGGAAATTGTTTCTGTACACTTCCCTCCGTAACAAAGAGGGTGACAAATGTACTACAGAGGTAAATAACCTCGTATGAAAAGACTTTTACAACCAGAGAAGCTATCTGAAAAGCACAGTAATACTTGTACCAACTTGAAATATATGTGGATGAAGGGAACGGTCTCAACTAGAGTATATGGTTAGAAGATCGGTGAGGTATAACCTCTCTCACCGCTAGACACTATCGGCTTTATTCATAGACAATTTTAAAACCGATTTTTGTTATCTAATGTTTTGTCCCTTTCGAACGATTTCTGAATTCAGTTCGGCGAAAAAGATAAAATATTCGATAACTAAAATACGTTTTAAAACTGTCTGTGAATATGGCAGTATAAGACTTTTCTTGCTACCAGTTGCAGTGTTATCTGCCGCGATGGAATAATTTATCAACGCATACATGCACACGGCCGTACGGCTTACGACTGACATAATGACGTCATTATGTCAGCTAGCGAAAGGATGAGATGAGATGTGATGGGGTTTGAAGTGCGAAATACTTACGCTTTACGCTATAATCCATTGTTCAACCTAGGTGATTTAGCAACTTGACTGATTTCACATACAAATTGCCTGCATAAAACCTATACCAATTGCTTATTGTAAACTCTCGGTGTCCCTTGCAGCAGTTCGCAAGGCAGCGGCATGAACAACTGGGCGTCGCTCTCCGACAGCGGCGGCAGCGGGCACGCGGCCGTGCGGGCGCCCTCGCCGCAGAGCGTGGCGCGGCGCGTGCGCAGCAGGAGCTTGAGGTGATTGTCACCCTTTAACCGAGGGGGTTGTGGTCTTTCAATTGATAGAGAAGATAGATCTGCGGGTAGATCTCTACTTGAAGAGATATGGGAATTGATGTCGAAAGAATTAAGTACTTCTTCGTGTTCTACGTCAAAAAATCAATAAGCCAAATATACAAATATCGAGTCTTTTTAGGTGAGATATAGTTAGAGATAAAAACCTCAATTTTTTTAATGGTATGGCAAAAAGCAACACTATCAACTTGTCACGTATTAGTTTAGTATTGACACTGCTTTTAATTTATATGCCATGTTTTTTTCAGAAAGTTATCATCATAATTTAATCAACAATAGAAAATCTGTAAAAGCAAATTGTCGATTTAATTGCCATTATAAGTATTCGCGTGCATTGTAGTTGAGTAAGTGACCTTGGCTTGACAAACATAGTGTAGGATTCCCCAGTCTAGACGAGGATGGATCACTGATGGAATGACGCTGCTGCTGATGATGTAGATGATGACTCAGTGGTGTAACCAGCGCGTGTTCTTCCAGTAGTCCGTCGCGGTCTGGCGGCGGCTCGTCGGGCGGCGGCAGCGGGTCGCGCGACGACGCTGTGTCCGCCATGTCCTCGCTCTTCGCCGCTAGGTTCCCGGCGGCGCAGCGCGCTATGGATGACAAGTAAGCACTGTTATTGCGATACTAAGGTACTATTATTATATTACGATAAGCAGCGATCTGGTAGCTCTAGACCCCTGGGGACTCCCTGGAGGTCCGTGAGCGGCGGAGACCGCTTACAATCAGATCATCGCGGGTCGCATTCTCGTCTGTCTGCGAAAGTAAAATGAAATATCTTTACATGGTGGTAGTGACGTAGTTATTTTTTCGGAGGTCTTTTGGTGCACGGTAGAGAACCTAAAGGGTACACTAGGGTTGCCGGATTTGTATTCTAGCGTATAAAATTTGATGGTGATTGCTGAGTGGTAACTTATAATATTATAGTAAATCGTTTACGAGTTTTTTGAAGCGATTTTTTTTCTTATTGCAATGAACAGCTAGACGAGCATGCTATTCGCTTGATACCTCGTTAGGACCGCTCATGGACAGTAGCAACACCAAACAACGGCATAAATTACAAAATCAATACACTGTGCTCGCCATCCTGAGACATAAGGTGTTAAGCATCATTATGTCCAGTAGTTTCGCTGGCTACAATGTCCTTCAAACCGGAACACAACAATGCGCTTGCACTGTTTGGCGGGAGAAATAGACATTTTGGTGGTAGCTACCCAGGCGGCCTCTCAACATATGAGAGACCTACCACCTGTATAACTAAAGAACTCTTATCGTTTCATAAGTCTTTTCGTTTTACGGTTTTGTAGTAATTGATTTTTTTTTCAGGTTGAGGGGTCTGATCGATGAATTGACTGAGTTGGACAAGAAGCCAGATCGTCCGCCCATCGAGCGCTTTGTACAGAGACAGGTAAATATAATATTTTTTTACATAATGTTAATGAGTTAATAAAAAAAAATGTGTTGGAAAATTATTAAATGTTGATTAATTCATGAAGCTGTGAATTCAATTTCTTTACAGAGTAACGTTTATTTGGAAATACGTTTTGGATAGATAATTGAGTAATAATTATTATTATAATAACGTATATTATTATAATAATATACGTTAATGTTCGAGAAATTAGAACTTGTGTAGGGTTTAACCAGTTTATAGAAAAACAATTTGACTTAAAAAATATTTTCTTTTTAAATCCCTCTAAAGTCTTAATTTAATTTCTAAATTGTTATAGGTGTTGGAGATGGCTCGCGACTGCCTGCACAAGTCGGAGTCGAAGCAAGTCACCAGCAGCTATTTCTACGACATGGCGGATAGCTTGGACCGGTTGCTCGCTGAGGTAGACACTCCTAGATTTGTATGACGATTATTCAAAGCAATTACCGTTTAGGACAATGTTTTCTATCGTGACGACATCAATATATCCACACAAATACATGAACCATATAATGTGTATGAGTAAATAGAACTGAACAGTCGATGGGGTTTGAAAGTTTTTTAATGGATTACTGCTGGAGCAGACTTGTTTTAGAAACATTTAGAATAAATCGATATAAACATCGATTTATTCTAAATCAACTAAAAAAAAAATTATCAAGTTTTCAAACAAATTTTCCAAGCTTTCCCCCGCAGCTAAGCGGGTGACAAAATAATTGAGCCGTGCGTTATTATTTACCGGTATAAAGATATACAATTGGAGAAGCCAGCCATTAAGTCTATAGCTAGCATTAGATACCTTTATTGTTGTTATGTTTGGAACCAAACGTTTGTTTATCATCAGACCAGAGAGAAGTCGGCGGAGGCGGGCGCGCAGGTGGCGCCGCTGGTGAACCGGCTCATCCTGGCGATGGCGCGGCCGGCGCGGCTGCTCGAGTGTCTGGAGTTCGATCCCGAGCGGTTCTACCGGCTGCTCGAGGCGGCCGAGGGACACGCGCGACATTTGCAGGTCGGGCTCGAAGGACCAAAACTGTTAAGAATATTATAGGGTGTTGGTGTATGTGTTTATTAGCTTATTAACTTAGAATGATTTGCACATGGAAATAATGATTTCTTGATTGTTATGAGGTCTATTACAAAGAAAATTATGTTTGGTAATTGGACATTTGATCCTATGTCAAATATTTTGTAGGTCAAAAATTGAGGAAGTAATGAATGGGGGTTAATAAATTAGTCCTAAATAAAATTTGAACAGATTTAGCCGTATGTTAGAACTGGTGATGAGTAATATGATGGTTTGTAATGTGCAGGGCATAACGACCGACATCCCGCAGTACATAATCCACAAGCTGGGGCTGTCGAAGGACCCGCTGGCCGAGCTGCACGCGCCGCCGCCGCCGCCGCTGCCGCAGAACAACTCGCCCTCCAAGTACGGAACATAATATTTTATTTTTTGTGAGGCGTACGAAACACCCTGTATACCACTAACTTTTTATGAGGTGTACGAAACACCTTGTATACCACTAGCTTTTTGTGCGGCGTATGAAACACCCTGTATAACACTCGATTTTTTGTGAGGTGTATGAAATATCCTGTATAGCCCTTGCTGTTTGTGAGACGTAAGAGACACCCTGTATAAAAGTAGCTTCTAGTGAACTTTCACACAGCACTGTTACTCCTATCAGTGAATGTAGTATTGACTCGATAAATCTCTCAGTGATACTAGATTGTCTTTAACCTGCATTTAAATTATTTAGAAAAATAAAACAGAATATTGAGTTTAGAGCCATTATCCTCCGATATAAAAATATACAACTGGAGATGCCAAAAGTTTGGGGCCATGAAAATGGTTTATATGGGTCCAATAGTGCGAGCTGCTAAGTTTCGTTCCAATCATAAGGATTGTAAGATTACAAAACGTATTTCCAAATTCTACGAAGTCCGTGTGATATATGTATAACACAAGATGTTATTTATATATTTATGTAAAATCTTTTTAAGCCTAATTTAACAAGTTAAGCTGCAGTTACAGCAGTTGCATTAAACCTAACGTTGTCCCTAGGACTCGCGGTCGTCAGTCCCCCCCAGGCAGTGGTTCTGGCGCGCCCCCCTCCGAGAACGACTACCACGTGATCAAGCTCATCTCCAACGGCGCCTACGGGGCAGTTTACCTCGTCAAACACAAGCAGACTAGACAGAGGTAAGACAGTTGAATTTTGCAGTTTGATAGTTATAGTGGATGTTTTGTGCTTTTTAGGGATAGTCAGAAATAACAAGGATTTATGTGTCATAAGATCTTAAATAAAAAAAATAATTGATGGAGTTTACTAATTATCCAGTCTCAGCTAGATTATTCCCTACGGCACATTTAAATTGCATATGGTATAATATTAAATATTATAAATGTACTGTTAGCCATATTCTATCACGCACTTTACCTTATATTTTAGTTATCATAATATTTTTCGACAGGTACGCAATGAAGAAAATCAGTAAAAACAATTTAATACTGAGGAACCAAGTGGAACAGGCCTTCGCAGAACGAGATATACTCAGCTTTGCGGATAACCCATTTGTGGTGAGTCACTTTTTTTTTTTGGGAATTTTCAGTCCTTGTTGTCAGGGCGCTGGGCGATATGGCGAGCTGATTTTGCTGCATTTTGCGCTCTTTTTACCAAGACTTTTAGTCGATATGCCGGCGTAGGATATTAGCAGGGACCCAACACGTCCGAAATATCTGCGTGGTGTGGACAGCAGTCTCTGCGTGCTGGTTTAAGGCCAGAAGTTGAAGGTTGAAGGCCAGCCTGGAGATCTGGACACACCCAATACGACCTTCTTCCAGGCTTCAGAAAAGGGGCCTAAAGCACTTTTATGTATAAAAAAAGGGAGGGGATGGGTAGGACGTCACCACTGACATCCAAACTCGTTCATAGCGCAGCATGTTGCCTTGGGCTTGCTGCAATTTTTTTGTAGACTGTACTCATGACGTCACGTACGTCCGTGCAGGTGACGATGTACTGCTCGTTCGAGACGAAGCGCCACCTGTGCCTGATCCTGGAGTTCGTGGAGGGCGGCGACTGCGCCACGCTGCTGCGCGCGGGCCCGCTGCCGCCCGACATGGCGCGCCACTACTTCGCCGAGGCCGTGCTCGCCGTCGAGTACCTGCACTCCTACGGCATCGTGCACCGAGACCTCAAGCCTGACAAGTACGTCTTCATGCTGTATTAATCAAGAGATTAAGTGAGGACTTGTGTGGGGATGATGCAAAAAATGATATATATTTTTAAAAAGTTGTAATTACTACACATCTTTAAAGTATAGAGTTGACCTGATTATAATGCTGAAAAATAAACAGATTATATACAGCTTCAAAACCAATTGCGGGATGTGTCAGGAATTTCTACAATAGTGTCAAACAAAATGGAGAAGCAGTGATGGAAAAATAATAAAATCCAACAATTTACATGTTTACTAGGTGGTCAGACGACCTGGTAAAGATCGTGGGACGTCGCTGGATACAAGCTGCCTCCAACAGGTCCTTGTGGAAATCATTGGGAGAGGCCTATGTTCAGCAGTGGACTTTCTTTGGCTGATGGATTGGATTGATTACTATGATTATGATTGAAATGATTGTATTTATATTAATTTGGTATTATTTGTTCCAGTTTGCTCATCACGGCCACGGGTCACATCAAGTTAACCGACTTCGGGCTCAGCAAGATGGGTCTCATGTCGTGTGAGTAATAATGCAAATTACATCAGCAGGGTCTCTGCCCACCATACCACACCAGACCACGTGCTATGAACATATCAGACAAATAATTCTTTGTATGAATTATTATGGGTACTGCACATAGAGTTGATAACGAAACGCACTAGTGTTCACAGTATGATATGATATAGTGGACAGACACCTTTATAATTATATACTTTTATAATAATTGTTAGTTATGATTGTCGTTATCTAGTATTTTTGAAACTTTTAGAAAAATAAAATAGTATTTCAAAACAGGACAATTGATTATTAAAAATAAAATGAAAATATTTTTGCATACATCAATTAGTATCGATTTTGGTACTCCAATGTGATTAAAATAGTTGCCATTTTCCCTGACAGTGGCTACGAACCTATACGAAGAGTACGCGGACAGAGAGGCGCGCCAGTTCTCCGACAAGCAAGTTTGCGGCACGCCCGAGTACATCGCGCCGGAGGTCATCCTCAGACAGGTCAGTGATACGGGAACGAAAAGGATGAGGAGTGGGGGGGTACTGAGGACGGGGAGAAGGGAAGTGTAGTCACAGTAGTCACATAGGATTTAAAGTAAAAGTGAGGACCAGGTTCTTTTGGTCAGGTTGTTTTGAGCTCTTTCCAGTGTCGAGGGCGAGTGATGTATATTTTTCAAAGTCGAGTTGTTTGTTTAACATCCTTTTTGTACAAGTCGCGTTTCGTTTGGTGAGTGAGACTGCCGGATGCCCGATGCCTACTATCCCTATCCTCTTCCCATCCTTTTTTCTCCCCGCTCCCCTCCCAATTGGGCCGGAACACATCCATGATCCAGCGTTGTGGATGTTCATGGGCGGCAGTGATCACTTACCGGTGACCTGTTTGCTCGTTTGACGGACCTGTACAATAGAAAAAGGACCAACCAACTACCAAAGGAAATATCTAAGCAGATAATCTATAAAAAGGGAATTATAAATTAAACCTGACATATTTTTCCATCATGTGCAATTTACTAAAATCAATAAAATTATCTTAGAAATCTTAGAAATTGTCTATCGTAAAGTCTTTACAATCGTCTAATCATATGTATTTGTTTGACAGGGGTATGGTAAACCAGTGGACTGGTGGTCGATGGGCATCATTCTGTACGAGTTCCTGGTGGGATGCGTTCCGTTTTTCGGCGACACGCCCGAGGAACTCTTCGCGCATACTGTCAATGGTAAGTGTCTATATAATATACTAAATTAATTCTTAGTAAAATGTATGAAATTGTCTTGTAATGTTTGATTTTTTAACGTAGTACTAGTCCTTTGTTTTGTAGTGGTTAACCCATTCACATAAGGTTGTTAAGGTTGACCTTATGAGATAAATAGAGTTTAGGAATACAGCATTTAATATTATGACTATTGAAAAAGTATCCATACAAGTGATATAAAAAGTACCTATTTTTGTGATATAAGATTAAAGAAAAAAAAATGGTTTGAGGTTCAAATCGACAACTCAAGACATAATTATTATCGAGATCGATATTTCAAAACTTACAATATAAATTAAATCAACTACTTAAACTTCATTGTAGATGATATAGAATGGCCGTCAGAGGAAGACTTTCCCATCGCTGTAGAAGCGCGGGCGATCATAACGGAACTCCTGGCGCGGAACCCGAGGGACAGACTCGGCACCGGAGGCACGCACCAGGTGAAGGTGAGGGCATTGCTCTTTTGTCTATGGTATTAGTCTGGTAAATGAGTAACTGGGTGGCTTAAAAGTAATTAATCACTGCCATCTTTAAACATCCACTGTAATTGGGGATGCTCTATGGCCGAAAATTAAAAAGGAAGAAGGAAAGAAAACAGGGAAGTGATTATAGGGCCTCTGCTACCTTTGCGTTCAACTCGAGTTTTTGTAACTCTAAGGGCCTCGTTTACCATCTTCAAAGAATACGTTAAGTAGGCTAGTCAGCAGTTAGTCACCTGTAACATCAAGTGTTGATTTCACGACACTCCAGTAACACTAATCTTATAATTACATTAATCAGTACCTTACTGGCCACATCGTCTGCCAATTAGCGTAGTTACTTGATGGTTAAAATAAGGTTCAAATCTTCTCTCTTATTTTTTTAAGAAAAAAATACGTTGTTACTTCAGCGCGAAGCAGAACGAATGATTCGTTCAATTTCTTATGTCATTCAATTTACCAGGACGCTATTACTCCATACTTTGTTTTCACTTGTCGAATCGATCTAAGATACTCAGCACGCTTACTTGGCAATTAATGTTAATCAAAAAGTAACAAATCAACGTTTAACTTGAAGATGGTGAACGAGGCCCTATCTCAGTGCGAGTTACCACTATGGTCGACCTAACTCATGTGTTTTGCTGTCTTAACTGATGTCAGTGAGGTTCCACACGTATTAATATTTTTATTATTTCTTATTTCATTATCCATAGTAGTACAAACATTTTCCAATAATTAGTGCGGTAAATTTTTATCGATATTTTAATAAAGTATTTTTTTCAGGACCACGTGTATTTCTATGGGCTGGACTGGAACAATTTGTTGAGGAGGAAAGCCGAGTTCATACCGCAACTGGAAAATGACGAAGACACCAGCTATTTCGACAGTCAGTACATAATAATAATATTTTAATATTATAATGTTTTGTCTTCTTCGCGCAAGCTGAATTTAAAAGACGTTCGAAAGGGACAAAACATTCGATAGCTAAAATAAGTTTTGAAACTGTCTATGAATAAGGCCATTATTTCTTACTATTGTGTCCGTCCAGGTCGGTGCGATCGCTACAACCACAGCGAGGTGGACACGGACGAGGCGGCGGAGGGCGCGGGTGGGGGTGAGGCGGCGACTGAGGGCGGGGCGGAGGAGGCAGGCGTGTTCGCCGCCTTCTCCTCCACCTCGCCACAGTGGCGCCGGCACTACCATCACTCTTGTGCTGATCATGACTCCAGGGTAAATATTGTCATATTTTAAATAATCATGAATTTTATTACCATGATTTTTCTGTGCAGTGTAAATGAAAACCTACCTAAGATATAATAAATTTTGAGATATAAGTGGTACACCGCCTGGGGAAAGAGCCGTCTTCATCTGTTCACGGTACACCCTGCTAAGTAAAGAAGGAGTAACTAGGCCCACAACTATTTGTCTCGGGCCTGGGTGTTTGTGAGACCGAAAAGTCTCTCGTAGCTTCTGATACCCACGACACAAGACTTAATTGGTCTTAATTGGGGTCAGCACTATGTATGTGACTGTTGGGTGTATTTATAATTTTATTTGATGGAGGTCGATCATTACTAACGATATTTTAGAATCTAGAGGAATATATGGGTTTTGGCATCACTTACACCTTTTGAAAAGGGATGAAAAGGAAATACTAATTATCTTACACCTCACTTTAACGGTTTTTTTTTGCACACAGAGCACAGATAGCTGGCCTGGTACTCCGGATAGTGCGGGACCTCCCACCACTCCCACTGCGCCTGTACACCATCATCCAAAATGTCCGGTAAGTCTATAATGTATTATTGGCTATTGATATTGTTAATTTTTACTGATGGTTTTATATGTGAAAGGCCGCCTGGGTAGGTACCATCGCAATGTCTAATTCTTCTTCGTCCGTCAAATAGCAGTGTAAACGCATTGCTGTGTTGCGGTTTGAAGAACATTGTAGCCAGAGTAACTACCAGACATGATGATACTTAACAGCTTATGTCTCAACATGGCGAGGGCAGTGGAATGCCATGCATTGCTTTGAAATTCATGGTGTTGGTTGGTTTTGCTACTGTCCATGACTCGGTCGTATCGCTTACCATCAGAAGCATAGAATGCTTGTCTCATCATTCATTGAAATAAAAATAAAAAAACAGTTTGATTTTTATTCAATTGCAAAACATAAATAAGCCATATTAAAGCTCAACATTTTATCAGAAGGCTATTAATGTTTTCAATATGTGAAACTATAATATTCTTATATGTATGCTAAAAATATCAATATACATTATAATGCCTCTCCTCAGATAATGGGCGGCAGTGCGTCCACGGCGGAGTCATCACAGACCGACAGCGACGACGTGTCCCCGGCGGCGCGGCGGCGAGCTGCGCTGCGGCCGCACGCGCACCCGCTGCACCCCTCGCTGCTGGCGCACCCGCACCCGCCCGCCGCCGCGCTCGCGCTCGTGCCCAGAGTGTGAGTGTTGGGGGGTTATCGATATGTCGATATCGATTCACTTATTTAAAAAAATATGGCTATGGATGGATACAAGTCCTTTTAGCATCGATTCACTTATTTTATTTGGATTACCAGCGTAATGTGTATTTACTCTTACAAAAAATATAATTACATCGCAAAATACCGCTACAATTATAGGTGGTCACAGCATGCTTATGACGTTTGGGGTTACGTTTATTATTTAAAAGGAATTCAAATAAAATTATGACAAGATACAGACATTTAGGGACTTGAGAGACTCGATAAATAAAATATTTTGTCAGAAAATACAAATTATTTGCTTAAATATTTCAATAATATTATATATTTTTAATAGCCGATTTTTTAACTTAATAACGTATTTAAAAAATACTGTTAAGCTTACCAAAGCCTAACACATAGAAAAAAATTTTTTCCATGGTTATAAAAACATATTTATCGACAGAAAAATATAAGTCGCGTTCAGAACGATATTTTAATTCATCGACATCGATACTCTGCATAGATTGAAAAAATGTTCTATTCTATTCCACAGCAGGTCAGATTTATCGAAGAAGGAAGACAAGGGCATAGACAAGCCGGACAAGCCGGAGAAGTCACGGCCCACAGCTATCGTGGCCACCAAGTCGATGCGTCGCTCGGCCAGCACGTCCGGACTGTCGCTCGTCATACATCCAGGTATAGTGCAGATAGCTAGGCGTAGTACTGAAACATTATTTATTATTAAATTATGAATCAAAAGTATGTTTGTTAGATGTAGCGAGTAGTATATTATTGTGATAATCTGCATTTAGATATTAAATCTGTCTTTTTATGTCATCGAAAACTTGTATACATTCTGTTTTTGCATCGCTTGAAATGGGCCTGTTATACAATATAAGTCAAATTTGGGTATTTATCTAAGCTGGCATATTTTTGAGTCGATACATAAATGCTTTATACTACGAAACATTAATACACTAGCCTTCACGATATAAAAATGTAATGGCTTTTTTTTATAGGTAATGAAATGTTATTAATTACGTATTTCCTTCACAGCAGAAGACAGCATACTAGGCGGCGGTGCGGGATCCCCGTGCGCCGGCAACACGTCTTCTACAAACTCATCGAGAGATTCCTCGCCGTGCCGCGACCCGCCCTCGCCCTTCGCGCTGCCTAATCACTCGTTAGTATTTGTAGAAATAATAATATGTATTATATAACAGTGACGACTTTATAATCATACGTGCATTGTGTTGTGGATCTCAACAAACAACAAGATTTTGAATTTACATCGCCACAATATGTTTAACGGAAATATGATAGTGTTCAAATTCGTGTCGTTTTATTTCACACAACTATTACACATTGTAGGCAAGTAATACTAATAAACTATAATAAATACTATAAAACTATAATACTATAATAAAAACTATAATAAATACTAAAAAATACTATAAAACAAGTAATAATTGTAGGCAATACGTAGTGAAGAGTGACTAACCGCGATGTCGATATACTAGAAACGTGGTAAGGAAAAAATATCGAATATAAAGAGAGCCAAAAGATCCAATTTAGACCTGATGTATGGTTTGTATTATAATAATTAGATCCTCTAATATACTATAATTTATTTATATTTAAAAAATCACGTAATAATCGAATATTTGTTTGTTTAGATTGATCCAAGCGTCGAAGCCTCCGATCGTGGTGCGTCGCGGGCCGCGCGGGTTCGGCTTCACGATCCACACGGTGCGCGTGTACTACGGAGACACTGACTACTACACCATGCATCATTTGGTCTCGGTGAGTCATACGTGTATACTGGTTATTTGTTCAGAGTCTTAAACAATAATTCTAATACTGTGAGTCAGTCTAACGTGGCGCGTATCGATATTAAGTTCAAAGTTCTGGTAATTACTTACACGAAGATGTTGATAAGTATTAATGAATTTTAATATACACTAAAGATACTTAAAGGTTTACTTTGGATGATACACCTGGCCTAAGATAAACGCATTAAATTAATCCCAAACAGCATATTTTAAATGTAGGCTAATGATACTGTCGATTACCGGTTTTTATTAACGTTTAATTCATTAACTTTTTGTTACTATCTGTAATGTTTACATTCATCATTAAGTTCAAGAATAATATATACATAAAAGCTTATCGACGTTTACATTAGAAAAATATAGACCGGCAAATGGATAGTAAAATACTTGTGTGTATAGGCGGTGAGTGAGCAAGGCGCGGCGTGGGCGGCGGGGCTGCGCGCTGGAGACCTCATCACGCAGCTCAACGGAGAGAGCGTGCAGGGACTCTTGCACACGCAGGTAAATATATTTATATACAGCTTTATATGTACTAAACACATATTGTACTCGATGGAATTATCTACGTCCGTTTTCGATGAATATTTACTTGCAAACATTGAGGGATGGATTGAAATATCGAATGCTAAAATATCGACAATGATAATTTGTTGTCGATAATTGTATTACAGTTATACTGAGTTGTGTTTTCTTTAGAATATTTTTAATTGTGTCTACAATTTTATTGTTACTATTTCCGGATATGCAACATTAGAGACCATTACAAAAATATTGTTTTGCAGGTGTTGAGGTTGCTTTTAGCAGCGCCGCACGCGACTCTACGCGCCACACCATTGGATCAGACAACAATACAGGTAAATTGAATGAAGTAGCTATATGTTTTGCGGCTTTACAAGTAATAGTAATGTACTTTGTTAAATGCACTTCGAAGAGTGTAAAATTTCGTACAAATTCAGTTTGTAAATTGTTTGGTCCTTCGAGCCGGACATATTCCATTATTACTTTTTCCGTGCTTCCGTTCATTCCAGTCCATCTCAAGGATGTCTGGAACAAATCGCCGAGAGTGATAAGACTGCCGATTGTTAAATATCATGCGCTCAATGTTTTCGTTTGTGATAATTTGTGCGGTGTACTATTGTACACGAAGTATTTAGAAATAAATAAAATTAAACCGTAGCTATAATTGACGTAACGATATATCGTATACAGGCGGGAGGTCGTCGGCGTTGTGGAGGAGGCAGACGTGCGGCCGCGCCTCCCAGACCCAGGCCCAGGCGCCGCTGCTCGCTGTTCCGACGGATATCCACCAAGAGGGCCACGCAGGAGATGCACCAGGTCATTTGGTGTTCAATATTATTGTTATATATATTTTTGTCAAGGAGAGAAGAGAGCAACTACACTGATAATATACATATTTTTTTGGAGCTAACCGAAAATGTGATTATCGTATTCTTAATGATTTTCGATAATCAACATGGGTTTTGTTGATTTCTGTAGTTCTAAATTTTGTATATAATGAAAATAATAATATTTGTGTGTGCGTGTTCAGATGGTATCGTCGGGGGAGTGCGGATCGTCTGCGTCTCCGTCGCCCGCGCCCGCGTCTCCTGCCGCGGACAGTCCGCTGCACACCACCGCCACCACGCACTACCAGAGGTGACTGTTTTCGATAGAACTTGTATTTTTTTATCGACTTAAGAAAAGGAGATTATCAATTCGATGTATATGTATGTAATTTTATCAGAATTGCACGATTTTTGGATATCTTGGTCTATACCAGGGTCTGAACGTGTGTGCCAAATTTCATAAATGTATGTATGTTTGTCCACGCATATCTCAAAAAGTATCAGAAGGATATCAAAAATTCATTTTGCGTTGGATTTGGTTTAGTCCAACTTGGGAGCTGTGTAAGTTTCATAGAAATCGGTTCCGTAGTTTGTGGGATAGAGCAAGGGTGACCAACCTTTTTCAGTCCACCAAGCGCAGACATGTTTACTATTTTGTCGCGGCTCCGTAATCTATACAACTGGTTGAAAGTAATATGGTACTAGTTGTTATTACTGATTTATCGACTAATTACTAGGTGCCTATTATGCAAAAAACCGACTACGAAGGTATTGTAGCTTTATTTTCTCCTACTATCAAGCAGTGGTGTTCTGGTTTGAATAAGACAGTATCTGTTGATTATTGAACATTAAGATAACCAATGACTCGGTATGACACATGCAGTGCAGTGCCAAGCAGTTCTGAGAAGTTATAAACATATGCACGGACATTTTGTGTGATGCATACCATCAGATAAGTGTTTGTCTTTTCATCATACCGATTAAAATTTTGATGATAATAATATAAGCAACATATTTATATTTGTACCCAGGCCGTCATCCCTCCACGGGTTGAAGCACAAGCTAGGCGGCTCGGTGGTGAGCGGCGTGGTGGGCGCGGTGGGCGGCGGCGCTGTAGTGGGCGGGCCGGAGGTGCGCCGAGCGTCGCTGCAGCACATGCCGCTGTCGCCGCTGGCGCGCACGCCCTCGCCCTCGCCGCAGCCCCCGCCGCAGCCGGCCTCGCCCACCAGGTATGCAGTTGCACCCGCCGGGTAGATACTTGCACTGTTCTTCACTTCGTTATGTTATTTATTTATATAAATACAGGTCTCAAAAATATTGATGTCTGGCAAACAAATTGATTTAATATTAAGTTGTTAAAAAGATTATGTAAGTTTGTAATTCGAATTCAGTTTCTTCTGTGGTTAAAAATGTAAGGAATACAGAAAAAAATAAACAGTTATTCAGAAAACCAATATAACATTCATAGGACCTTATGATTCAACATTTAAACGAACTTCAGTTGAACTTTGCTTATTACTGGGATCTATGGTATTAAGGTGTCCTCTAAGTTCTAACTAAACTCTCCGGGCTTATTCACAGGCAGTTTTAAAACCTATTTCAGTTATCGAATGTTTTGTGCTCTTCGCTCAAACTGAATTCCAAAGTCGTTCGAGAGGGACAAAACATTCGACAGCTAAAACAGGTTTAAAACTGTCTACGAGTAAGGCCGTCTGTCTTTTTGTGATGCGACAAATTCACCGTCTACTTTTCCTTACACTGATCACAAGCTTCATGTTGCAACAAATCCGTGCCTTGTGTGTTGCATGTACCATTTTACATATACTTACATGGTGAAATCATTATCGATGAAACCCTTTACTTATCATGGTTCTGTTATAAAGGAAGCATTGTGTCGATTGATGAGTGTGTCAATTTTGTCTTAGAGATAATTTTAATTTAAATTCATTTATAAGATAGGTTTATATGTTTAATCATTATACATTGTGAAATGCATGACTGTGTCATCCATTTGTGTTAAAATATGTCCTATGCTGTGTCTAAATTTCATTGTGTACTCAATAATATCGATAGGCAGAGGCAATGTGCACTTAATTATGGTATATTTTTACGTAAAATCGGTAAGTTAAACGGTACTGGTTTGGTTAAATTAAAGATTTGTTCTTTTTAGACTATCTGTAGAATCCTTATAATTATTAGAAACTTTGTATAGTCAAAATGTTTTTTGATGAATTAAAATTATATATTATAACATTTTGATGAATCAAAAAAAGAGTAACTTATCACCAAGAGATATTTATGTATATTAATTTTGTTAAAATTTACTTTAACATAACCGTTTCAAGGTTCATAATCAAAATATAGTTTAAATTTATTCCGGGGTCCTTTTTGACTCCAGCTAAAATCACTTAACATAAGCAAAAAATGCCCATTATCCAGGGGTTCTAGTTGACCCCCAACTAAAACTAATCACAATAAACGCCATTGCCTGTGTCCTCCCCCACACCGCATGTGTGACTAACTCGTGGTCCGCACTCAGTCGCGTGGAGGCGCGCAGTCCGTCCCCGCTGGCGGCGCGCGAGTGCGGGCGGCGCGCGTGGCCCCGCCGCGACCCCGCCTCGCCGCTGCTGCGCCGCGCGCTCTCGCCGGACAGGTGGGTTCATGCCCCCCATATTACAACCTTAGTTCGAATCTGTTTGTTATGAAAATGAAATGAAATGAAAACTTGGTGGACTGCCTCGGTGGCGTAGTGGTACTACGGTATGATTGCAAAGCTGAGGTCTCGAGTTCGAATCCCAGGTCGGGCAAAGTGATATTGGATTTTTCTATTCATTATCAGCCCGGAGTTAGGAATTTGTGCCTGATATGGCGATAGGCTCGCCCCCTATCACATCGTGGGACGGAATATACAAGGCGAAACGTGGGTGTTCTGGTAGCACCTCTGCCTACCCTTTCTGGGAAAAAGGCGTGTGTTTATGTATGTATGTATGTTATGTTATATATACTTTATTGTAGACCAAAAATAAAAAAAACGTTACCAAACAATGAAAATACTTCAAAGCTAAATTTTAAATGTTTGGTATTGGAAATAGTGCTATAGCAAAATTACGCAGTAGTGTTAGGCTGTGTCTAGTTATATAGGATACGGATGGGGATATAAATAGCCCCAAGCAACTTACCTGTGCTGAAGTATTTTATGCACAAAAATATTTATTTTTAGTTATAATTTTTAATGAGCTTTTGTGGTAATGTGTTTTCATGCATTATGTGTCGTATCATAATTGTTATCATTTCTTTCATGTCTGTGTGCTTAAATATATTTCATTTCGCAACCACATTCATACTAACTGGTACCTTATTTTTCTATTTAAATCATTCACAAATTGTTATAATTTTAAAACGACCGAAGTATTCAGTATATGTATAATAACATTTCCAACACAACAACAATCTAATTTGAACTCTATATCCTCTACATAAGGCTACACCCGCGCTCAGCGGAGGCAAAGTGCTCGATCTCGCCACTATGCTGCGGCGGAGTGGGCGGTGCCGTGGGCGTGGCCGGCGGCAGCGGGCGACGAGGCGTGGTGTGGCGCGCGCCCGCCCCCGCGCCGCCCACGCCGCCGCCGCAGGACAAGCCGGACGAGCCGCCGCTGCCCAGGATCGCTGAGGAGAAGGACTCGCCTACGCACCATGCGCGTAACTTGCCTAACAGGTGCGTACGACGTATATCATACGTTCAAAAGTAAATGCCTGCTTTCGGCCAAAATATATTATATTGTTAACTACATTTGATCTGAGAAAGAAACAAAAATAAATTACGATGGATAATTTATAATTGATAAAAAAGCAAGTTGACAAGCAAGCAAAACATACAGAAAACCTCGACAGTGCAATTGTCAGATAATTTTAAATTAAGCCTAAAGTAAAACTGATTTTATTAACCTAATACATACTTATTTCCTATTATGTATTATGTGGCCTCATCTGGAGAATTAAAAATAATTGAGGAAAATAAGATGAATAATATGTGTTCCCAGAACCCCCGCCAAACAGTCCACCCCCAGCATCTTCACGTCGTCGCCGAAGCCGAGCGTGGAGTCCCGCGCGTTCGACGCGTCGGCGTCGTTCGCGTCGCTGTCGCTGTCCGACGAGTCCTTCGTCGCCGACACCTCCGCCGACGTGTCCAACGTCGATACCTCCAGGGAGATGTTCCTTGGTACGTTGGGTTGGTTTTATTGAGGCAGGAATATGTGGGGACTTTGGACGGTTTAAAAATTATCATCGTTGCATTTAATAGCTTTTAAAATGCAATTTCACTCATCGACAGCATGATGTTAAAATTAAATTGGCAATACTTAGTAAATAATAAACGACGGGTAAGCTTACAGGTCTAGTTGATAATGTAGTAAAATAATTTCGACTTTAAAATAGTTGCTATTTAGAGAATTACTAGATTTCTTAACTGATGTCTTGTTCCATGGGTCCATTAGCATGCCTGTTACGATTTCCTGTCTCTATTCTGCCTGTTGAACAATGAAGGGTCACAAGACCCAAAGGACTTATAGTGATTATAGGTCCAGTTCTTGTATTATATTTTATTCTGTCCTTCTTTAGACGACAGTCGAACCAGCACAGACGCGAGCGTACCACAAGAAGACAAATTCAAAAAACCATCGGTCACGGAACCATCGCCTACATCAGAGCCACAGCCGAAGGTCCGCAAGAAGTCCGACTCGAGCCTCAAAGACGAGGACTTGAAGACCAAGCTCAAGAAGCAGGAGAAACCGGAGCTGAAGAAACAGGACTCCATGAAGAAGGAAGTTAAGGAGGAGCAGATGGAAGTCAAGGAGGAGAGGAAAGATAAAGTGATGGAGCGGGCCGGCTCCATCAAGAAAGCGGAGAAGGAGAAGGAAAAAGATGCTAAGAAACAAGAGAAGGTATTGTCAATCTCTAGCTTGGGTGATTCTGTTTATATAATGGTTTGTTAGATTTACGCCAATGTTGCAACATTGAAATAAAACGAATTCTTACGGATTATATCGCGAATTTGATTAAATTTTTACATGTTTTTATTTCCTGACGTTTGTTTTAATGTAAAAATTAAATCAAATTCGCTATAAAATCCTTAAGAATTCGTTCTATTTCAATGATTCCGTTTAATTAATTTATAATCACAACTATTTTTGTTAGAATATCAATTTAAACTGATGCAAAATGTACAGTACTTGAATTTTTATACGTTTTTACATTGAAAACTAACCTGCGGCAGATAAAGTAAATAGCGAATTTAAATAGTATATAGGATTTTAGGGAGGAAAATAATTATATTGCTTTGTTTCTAGGCGGAGAAGAAACAAGAGAAGGTGGAAGCAAAGCGGACGGAGTCGATGAAGAAGATTGAAGTTGTAAAACGACAGGACTCTGTTGACGCTAATAAGGTGAATATTGATTATATTTATATAAATATATATATATATATATATATATATTTATTATTTATAAATATATATATATATAATAAATATATATATAATTTAATATATATATATATATATATATATATATATTTATTATTTATAAATATATATATATATAATAAATATATATATATATAATAAATATATATATAATTTAATATATATATATATATATATATATATATATATATATATATATATATATATATATATTTATTTATTTACTTTTTTAAATAAATCACAAAACTGTAATTTGTTATGGTAAATGATAATTAATTATTTAGTAAACATTGGCCCAGATGTCAATATTTGTTCTACCTAGCAATACCCCAGTGTATGTATTCAATATTTCGCTCGGTCTAACAGGTTCAGTCGACAGTCGTTTGACGATTATCTGTCGTCACTACAGTATTATATCTATATATATATATATATATATATATATATATATATATCAGTATATATATATATATATATATATATATATATATATATATATATATTTATTTACTTTTTTAAATAAATCACAAAACTGTAATTTGTTATGGTAAATGATAATTAATTATTTAGTAAACATTGGCCCAGATGTCAATATTTGTTCTACCTAGCAATACCCCAGTGTATGTATTCAATATTTCGCTCGGTCTAACAGGTTCAGTCGACAGTCGTTTGACGATTATCTGTCGTCACTACAGTATTATATCGGCCTACCACACAAGATGCAAGTAAATCATACAATTCCACAGACTATAAATCTTTACTAAGCATCGACACTGGCATAATATAAATATTGCTTTAAAAATTTTCATACATCTGTATATTTATCCATAATCTTTATTTTGTGAGTATTCATAAGCGTGTCGCCTATTTGTTGAATATATTACTATTGTTTTTATCCTTTAATATCACCTTGACGCATATAATTGAACCATGTCCTGTTTCGTGTGACGTTTTGACGTGTGAATAATACAATTCGAGACATGCTTTCAATGTTTTCAAATTGCCGGATGCCCAATACCTCTTTAATCTTCTAATCCTTTTTCCATCCCGCTCCCCTCCCGATTTGGTGGGCCGGCACCACATCCATGATCCAGCATTGTGAATACTCATGGGCGGCAATGATCACTTACCATCAGGCGACCTGTTTACTGGTTTGCCGGATCTATTGTATAAAGAATCTCCCCTGCTCACTTCTACCCCTGATGAGCATAACATACGTGTTGATATTCCAGTCTCCAGAGGCGGCGGAGTGGTGCAGCACGGAGGCTCGCAGCAAGAACAGCATGGTGAGCAAGCTGCTGGGCGTGATGGGGCGCAAGGGCGCGCGCGACCACGACGACGACAAGCCCGCCAAGAAGAACGACAAGCAGCCCAAGAAAAAGGTTACACACTACCTACTGTTACTGCGGATCTACCACCTGATTTTATCAGTTTTACAACCTAAGTTTGTATAGACTGCTGAAATCGTATGTATTTTAGCTTAGTTGTAGGTTTGAGTTTATTACTTGGATAAACCTGTTAATTAAAAATTAATTGCTCCCAAAAACATTAGTTTTTGGGAGCAATTAGATCGATAGCTAAAAAGTTAACATTAATTTATGGCTAACTAAAAAAGCTGGATACAATCTCTTATAAAATGGTCCATCTCTTTTGTAAGTCATAACCAGCTACAAAATAAAAGAGAAAAACGGCTCAAAACCAGTAATAAGTGGTACAAAACCGTCTCAGCCTGTATCGATTTTCAATCCTTTATTTTTCCCCAGAGCGGCAGCCTACCCCCGCAGCCGCAGCCGCCAGCGAAGCCCGAGGCGGCGCTCGACAAAGACTGCGACGACAAGAAGAGGAAGGGGCGGGGCCGCGCCTCCAGCTCCTCCTCGGGGGAGAAGTGAGCCCCACGCTTGCGCTTACAAGCTTTATCTGACAAAATGAGAGATTCGAATTGGATGTTTGGAGACAAAATGGCGGTAAGAATCAATCAGGAAACATTATGGTCAATGTACCCAAAATGGCGATGGATATTGACGGTTAAAGGCTTTAGAGAAATTAGCTGAAGTGTAAAACAGACACAGATAGGGGCACTAAAGAACCTATTTGTGTCGTGGCTCTCAGAAACTACGAGAGCTTTTTTATTTTACAACACTCAGATTTAGAACAGATAGGTGTGGGTCATAAATATGTCTTGGTGTGGGATTCGCACCTGCGAACAGCTGGCCTTTTTAATTAGCTGCGCCCTCAATGTAGTCAATATTTAAGCACCACACTGTCAAGTGCCACTTTTATTTTCTAAGTGCGATTGGAGATTTTGTGGCAAATACGATCTCATAAAGTTAGCACTTAAATGTAAAACGATGTTATATTGTATGATAATACGCAAAAATAAAATGCCAGGATTTTAGCGGTCATAATAGTGACTAAGTTTTATTTCGCCTAGTCGATTAAAAAGACATGCCGACAGAGGCTCTACCGAAATTTAAAAAAAAATATACTATCAAAATTAATTGTGTCCAAAAATTCGATCTCTCATTTCGTCAATACGATAAGTGTTTTTAATAATTGAAATTTTGCTGTCGTGTTCATATTTTCGAGGAAAGAGATACGTATACACACACGTAGTGGGAGCGAGCGAGATAGCGATATGAGTGACGTGTTTCGAATGTATGCGTTATGGAACGTCGATTTTGGAGGTTGTCGACCGTGAAGGTATACATTGTAATAAGAGCTATGATATGTGGCTACTTTAGTAGGTAGCAAAAGGATTTGATAAATTAATATAAAATTATAAGATTTTTCAGCACGTATTTACTGTAATGTGAATTCTTATCTAATTGGTGTTAGTGGAAATATTCAACTTTACTATATTTTTTAATGTTTTGTTTTATTCGATTAAAATTCTTAAAATTTGCAAAGTTCAATATCACGGTCGATATGAAATGCGTTTTTCACACCGAAATAACTATTTTTAAACTCACAAATAATTTATAAAACACTAACATTAATATTAGAATGAAAGTACAAAACATGTGTTTGCATATCGACAGATTTTTATCGATATCGATGAATCGTGTGGAAAGCGTCATTTCTCCTTGTTATCGACGTTCGTTTTGTCCGAAATCAAACGAAGTATGATAAGCTTCTCTTAGACTGTGTAATTTTAGTAGATGTTAATAAAAAATATTGAAAATATATCATTTTGTACACGGTGTCATATCAAAAGACTCGATGTTGATCGATTTTTCTTATCTCTATTAAATAAAACAAAAAAATGGTTTATTGCATAAAAATATTATTTAAATATAAGTCACTACATATTTTATGCTTTAAAAAGAATTAAGACGTTATATGGATATTGCAAATCCGATCTTACAAGCTATTTTTAATCGATGATTTGCATAGTACTTGATACTAAACTACATGAGTTTATCGGAGTTATCTATTGCAAGTTTCTAATAACAATCGAAATGAGTTCTTTTTGGACCAAATTCCATACATACGTGACAAGCAGCTCCAAAGTCAAGTTATACAAAATATTATCCGATATTTTTTCAATAGTTTATTTTCGTCAATACATGAAAATAAATGACTTACCTAATAACTGGCAAAATAATGTATCAAGTCGAGTGTTTTGGTATAACGCCGTTAAAACGTTATATGCGCAGCTCGTCAGTATTACAATGTTGAGGCGTCCACACGAACACATTAATTTAAGACACTTTTGTATAATAATTTTCGATACAAAAAAATGTGAATTTTATATTTCGTTTGTGTTTTGGGTGTTTTATGTGGATATATGCGTTGCCTTTGAAGTATCTACAGCGTTTTTTTATGAAAACTTAATTTAATATTGGGTATTAGAAAAAAATATAGTAAATTAAACCGCGAACATATAGAAACCTTCATGAATACAATTTGTTTTCTTGGATTTTTTCACTTCATATATTTTTTATCTATAAGGGACAAATAGTCTAACTTGCCTCCTAAAGACAAGAAATACGTCTGTTTTCTTAGTTTTTATAGACGTGATTACTTGGACTCTTGAAATATTTCTTTAAAGGATCACAGATTCAAGAACTGAATCACAGATAAAATATACCGACATAAAACATCCGGGACGGCACTAAAATCTCATTATTAATTTTAGTGATTGAAGTTAATGAATTGTGTACATTATTATGGTTAAGTTAGCGACGTATGAAATGTGATATAATTTGTAATACTTGGTTTTAAACGTTTCTTAGAGCATAATTTGCACTGGTTTTGTGCTGCGGCGTTGCTATATTTAAGAGCAAAACTGTCCTGTATTCGTAAGAAGTGTATCTATAAATAGTCTTGTTTCGTGTAAACTTTACTCGATTTGGTTCAGCAGTTCTTTTTGTCTTATTGCTGTATCTATTGCGATGAAGTTTTGTTCAAGCGATTCTTGTATCAGATTATGTTAAAACCGAATTAATGCTTATGAAATACTCATAAATATCCTAAGCTTTTGAATTTCAGCGAAGTTGCAGCACAAAATCAGCGAAGAGTATATTTTTAATATTGTTTTTTTTCTTTCATCTTACATGTAACATAAATATTAACATTTTTCAACATATATTGTGATTACGTACCCCTACGTTGTTTTAAATAAGAATGGGAGATGTTTTGTAGTTATTTTGTGTTTTTTAAATGCTTATTTTTTAGTTTTCATATCGGTTTACGGATTTGTTTCATTTTTCTTGTTGGGAATGAATGGTGTATTTTTTAGTTTTTTATTTGTGTACAGTCCAGGCGCTTGTGTTGTTTGTGGCCATGGCTAACGTTGCTATGTGTTGGGACAAATTTAGCATGTCATGCAATTTACAGTAATGATAATACTTGTGTTTTTTTTACTAAGGTATAAACATCCAGAGGTTAAAAGATAATATGTCACGTATAAAGTATAAGTTAGACGGTGGCCCGAACTATTTTGTAAATTAAATCTTTGCAATATTTATGACGTAATACAGCTACAATTACAGCCTGATTGTATGTAAAATATCCTCAAATATTTTTTTTAATATTTTTAGCACCACTTCATTTTCAGTTTTGTTATTATTTGCACTGAAATTAATAACAGGTAGAATCTACACAGCATAATAATTTTATAGAAAAACTCCGAGGGACTAAACTTTGATAATACTAATGTAAGAATTCAAATTTTATACGCAACGCTTTGGCGACGATACCGCTTATCATCAAACGTGTCAAATTCCATGGAAAAGCATTCATCGTCCACATAAAATCTGTTATTTATCACATAAACAAAACAGCGAATAACATTTTGCTTATATAAATATATTTTTTGCATTCACACAAATTATTTTGCTCTGAATATAATTAATGTCATTAATATCGACTCGATCTTAATGCTAATTAGTGCCATAAAATGATGCCTTAAATATGGACTTCTTTCACGAAATATAATTATAGCTGGGCTTTGAGCATGAACACGTCGAAAGATATCAATTTTATTGTGAGTACTTTGAACGTAAGTAAGAATTCTATTAAGATCTATCGGTACAAGCATATGTTGCCTTGCCGAATATAAGAATTCTTTGCTTTCGTAAAAAAATATTCGTCTTTTGAAAATTATACCTTCAACTATGTTTGTGCTTGAGGCACTTCAGTGTTTGTTTGTAATAGAAGCACCATTATATCAGCGACATTTTTTTGACGCCTCATATTCCACAGAAAAATTAATGTGGACTTAAAATAAATTTCAGTCCAATCGCTGCTTATTGTAAGAAAACATTTTATCAATAAGTGGTAAAAAGAGGCATCAATTCTACATCTGTCTTCCTACATTGTTTGTTCATTATAAGTTTTTTTAACACTAAAGTCCTTTAATTTTGAATGTGTTTTAAAATAATTCAAATCTTTGTCAGTTTTAGTTACTTTTGGTTGATTACACAAACATTCCATTTAAATTATTATATGTACATTGTATTTTAAAACTTCTATTTGCGAAATTATTTATAAATAATACAGTCTCCACTGTTTTTATGGTTACTCTAATAAATGTGATTTTCGTCTTTCTGTTATTACCAATAAAGAGCATATTACCGTCACACTTGTATATTCTTGCTTATCAGCAAGAGTTGACAAGTGAACATGTCTTATTTATGCAGAATATTGTAGTTTTAACTAACTGGCAAATATTTCCAGATAACGCTTTCGTTTTAAATACCACTATATATGTTTACTGCTTTAATTTGTCAAAAACAATTATTTAAAAAATCTCTCCCCATTTAGTTTCTTCATGTTTTTGAAATGTTACTCATCGGTTAAAATTATCTGTTGTTTGTATGGTATATTATGTATTTTTTGGAAGCATGTGTGTTATACAGGGTAAAGAATTTTATTACTACCCGCCAGAAATGATATTTACGAGAATTGATTGTTGTTTAATTAATTTACGGCAAATATTGTAATGACTAAATGTGTAGTCTCATTTCGATTTAGATTTCGTTTAGCTTGTTGTTAAAATTAATTTATGGGACCATGACTTTAGAGTTATGTTGTCTAAACGTTGATAAATTTAGCTAATGTAAATTATGAAAAAAAAAATTGAGCATGCTTAAATGATATTTGTATCGACAGCATTCTGTTGGCGGAATGTCTCGAGCACTTATATTTTGTAATGAGCACGCGTTGCTTTTCAATAGTTGCTGTGCTATGTGTGCTCACTTATTTGTACGATGAGCATTTGTGCTCGCGCGAGCATCTAATCATGCTCAAACACTAAGTACAACGACGTCGGCTCGTTTGGTACGTCGTAACATTTCATAGTATTATTTCCACATTGTAATATTTCTATAATTTGTTATGTAGCCTGCCATAATGAATGTACCGCGAAAGTAATTTTAACTTTTAGCGTTTAAAGTGTTAAATGTGATTTATAAATAAAGTATCGTATAGTGAGCAAGGGAAAATATTTTCTCTAGAATAATTATGTGTATGAATTGATATGAAATAAAGTCATCAATTAACTGTTCTTATTTTGTCGTTTTTATTATAATCTTGTTGGTTTCATGATCCACCAGTTATTAATAATAATAATAATAATAAAAATATTTATTTAAACTGCGTTACATGTTTTTTCGTTAAAAACTAATTAGAACAATTAACAATATAACTTAACACGAATACTTATTTAATAAGCTGTGGCCCCAAACTAAGCACAATGCTTGTGTTTTGGGTGCCTGAGTTGGACTAGCGTTTGTTACATACGGCTTACAATATTTAGCAGTTAATTGTGACGTAGAATTTAACTAGAGTGTGTGTGTTTGTGTGTGTGCGTGTGTTTGTGTGTATGTGTTTGTGTTTGTATGTATGTGTTTGTGTGTGTGTGTATGTGTGTGTGTGTGTGTGTTTGTGTGTATGTGTGTGTGAGTCTTTGTGTGTGTGTGTGTGGTTTAGCTGAAGAACATGTTTTCGGTCTCCTCGTAGTTGATAGAGCTGAGCCATTTTCTAAGTAGTTTTTTGCAAGCGTAATTTGAAACATTCTTTATGTCGCAGTGTTTGCTTACGACGTTATATATTTGTGTATGTGAATAAATTGAGCTATGTCTAGCCATCGTCGAGTTTACTCGAGGCACCGGGATAGAGAACACACGCTTTGAAATTAAACAGTTATAGTCGGGTCTGGTCTTTATATTCTTATGCACGTTGAGGACTGCTTTTACTATGTATAAATGTCTTACTCGGAGTACAGGAAACTCTTTATAGAGAAGGTCAGTAGGGAAGAGGATAGGTTTTTTAAGCATTACTTTAATAACTGCTCTTTGTGCCCTTTCTATTTCCAAGAATATAGTTTTGCTGGCGCTGCCCCATATGGAAATTCCATACTGCAAGATGGATTGGCAGATGGCGTGGAAGACTGTATTGAGGGTTACACTTGGCGTGCAGTCACGCAGTTTCTTCATGATGTATATCAGTTTTCTGACTCTACCAGATAGCTTATGGATATGCGTTTTATACGACAGGGATTGGTCAAGAGCAACGCCTAGGTAGATATAAGAGGGTGTTTGGTCTATGATAGGACAAGAACATGTTATGTTTTGAAAGGAATTTGGACTATGGGTGCAGCTATGGAGTTTTATGGTTAGATCGTTAGGCGGTCTAGACACTTGTGTTTTAGAGAACGTTATGCATTTGGTTTTTTTAGCGTTTATAGTTAATAAATTCTGGTTTAGGCCGGTAGAAACAATGCGAAGACCATCCTCTGCCTGTCTATATAATTGTGCCCAAGTTTTGCCATGGAACAGAATTGCGGTATCGTCAGCATAGGACATAATGTGTGAATTGGGAATAGTGAGATTAAGGATATCATTAATATAGAGTGTAAAAAGAGATGGGCCCAGAATACTGCCTTGTGGCACTCCAAAGGTAATAGGGAGTGTGCTACTCTTGTGGTCGCCTACTTTGATATATTGGGTGCGGTTTGATAGATAGCTTTGAAACCATTTGTAAGCGACTCCTCTGATTCCCACAGATTCCAATTTCCTTAGTAGTAGTGTGGTGGAGACAGTATCAAAGGCCTTCGCCAGATCTATAAATATAGCCAAAACGCGTTCACCACTTTCCACATATGATGATACCGAATTAGTTAACAAGGCGATTGCGTCCTCGGTAGATTTGCCTCTTCTGAAGCCAAATTGTTTATCAGAAATCAACTTATTGTGTTCTACAAATTTAAGTAGGCGTGCATTTGCCACCTTCTCCAGTATTTTTGAGAAGATGTTCAGTAGAGCTATGGGTCTGTAGTTCTCCGGTAAGTTGGTTTGGCCACCTTTGTGTATTGGGCTGATTGCTGCAACTTTCCAACAGTCGGGAAAAATTCCGGTTTCTAAACTGAGATTAATAATGTGAGTGAGAGGTTTAACTATGGATAGTTTTATTTTCTTAATAAAACTCGGTTTCAAACCGTCTGGACCCGGCGCGCTGTCATTTTTGAGACCATTAATTAAATTTGAGATCTCAACCTCATTCGTTGGACGCAAAAACAGAGAGGATGCAATATTTGTGTGAGGCTTATATTTCCTGGCCAAAGAGTCTTCTGTGTCTGTTAGTTTTCTTAAAATTTCATCGGATAAGGTTTTTCCCAGAGAGGTAAAATATGCATTGCAGTTATTTAAGGATTGGGTAGGATCATGTGTACCTTCAACTAATTTAGAAGCATCCGTAATCTGTGGATTTGGATCGTATATGTTTTTTAGACATTTCCACAATTTTTTTGGATCTTTTTGATTCCCTTGTATCTGCTGGCTATGGTATTCTGTTTTAATTTTGGTTAATAAACTATTGCAAAAATTTCTATATCGAGTGTATATTAAATGACAATTTTTGTCATCCGGAGCCCTGCGAGATTTTAGGTGTAAATTATCGCGGTGGCGCATGCATCTCAAAAGGCCGGGTGTAATCCACGGCTTCAAGTTGAATTTTTTCCGACTGACTGTATTATAGCGGGTATGTTTTTTTATTGCTGTTGTGAGGGAGTCGATAAATGCATTAACGGCGGTATTGGCACATTGTGAGTTTATAACATCGGTCCAAGTAAATTCACAAAGTTCGGCAGCAATGGCGTTTTCATCAGATACAATTTTAGACCTGAGTCGGCATGGGTTTTTTTGTCTAATTTGAAGGGATGTGGTCGCAATTGCTATGTCATGATCTGTGATTGAACATTTACATACTAGCCCTGTGGATTTTGAGCGTGATTTTAAAAATATATGATCAAGGCAACTGCGATCCCGTGTAGGCTCAGTAATTGCTGGAATGAGTGCGTGTGCCGCCATGAGACTTAAGTAATCGTTATGGCCGTTGTTTGTTGTGTTACATATGTCAATATTGAGGTCCCCTGCAAGTAATACAAGTTTGTATTTTCCTAATTTATTTAGCGTACTATCAAGCGAGATATTGAAGCTATCGAGATCCTTCGAAGATGGTGAGCGATAGATTCCAAGAAGAGCGATACTATTGTTAATAATTATGAGAAGACTATCGGCGTTTGTGATTGCTTGTGGAACGAGAGAGATAGACCACCGGTTATTCGTGTATATGACTACGCCGCCATTTTTGTTAAGCTGTGTGATGGATCGTGAAGCAGTGTAGTTTGGTAAATGTTCTAGTATAGTACCCTCGGAGAGCCAACATTCAGTTAGGACGATGGCGTCAAATTCGGTTTCGAGTCTTTTGAGAACAGTTAGAAAGTTATCAAAATTACGTTGGTAACTTCTTATGTTAAGGGTAATTATTTTAAAGTTATCAAGCGGTTTATGAAGTAATTCTCTACAATCTTCTAGTTTATCAAGTGTGTGACATTCAATAGTTAAACTACCGTCAATATCTTCTAATATTTTGTGCATAGCCATGAGTAAGAAATATAAATTATGAAGATAAAGATATTTTTTTGTTTGTCACACGTTGGATAGAGCAGTAAAATAGTTTCAGGAAGGTACATATTTCCTTGAAGTAATAATCTTAAACTGGCTTTTGTGTCATTTTGTAAGAATTTCGTATGAGACATACTGTAGTGAATAAAGCGAGTAAAAGAGCTGCAAAAAATATTTATTTCCCTATGTAAACATAAAAATGTGAGGAAATATGCATTATTTAAAAGTTTTGAAAGCTTAGGTCGGTTGTCGGAGGTGTGGAGAATTACCCTGTAGTCTTTGATTGTCGGTTGGTAAGTGATAGAGGGGACTGAGCGAGTGAGGGAGTGTGTGCCCTGTAAACGAGCGTGTGATGCGAGTGTGTAATATGTAGTGTCTGTATTGAGTGCGTGTGAGTGTGTATTATTTGTTAAATCTTGAATAAGGAGTAGTAAACAAAAAGTGACATAATAACTATAAAATAAACATTTAGAAAAGTAATAAGTTTTACCTACATAATAATAATCGTTGCAAATTGAGATCATTGAGCAAAGGTGAGATCTGCATTGAGGATTCATCTGGCAGCGTCTATTAGTCTGGGCTTGGAGTCCCCATAAGTCCGTCCAGATCTTGAGAGCTTCTAATGATGATTGGGGGGTTTCCTTCTTGTTTGCGCACAAAGATGAGGCCGTTTTTAAGCCAACAGTACTTATACCCGCGCTCTTTTGCGGTAAGTCTAGCGGTCCGAAATAAATGCCGCTTAGTTTGGGTCAAACGTTCGTTAAAGTATAAGTTTCTTGCAGTGCCGGGCACATCGATATCTGCAGATGTTATGTTGCGCCTAATTTTGGCAGCCTTTAAGAACTCATCTCGTTTTAGACGACGGGCGAATCTTACGACAAGGAGTCGGGGAGCGTTGCCTGGTTCATCGGTGGTTGGAGAGCGCCTTGCGCCCACTCTTCTCACGCAATCTATGTCATGGTCTTCAATGCTGACGCCCACTTTGTGGCATATTATTTGTGTAAGGTGAAGTTGGCTTTCATTTGGTACCTCATTTACTCCGGCTATCTCTACTTCGTTTGCCAAAGCTACTTGAGCCTGGTTATCAAGCTGCTCACTTAGTTCTGTGATGGTAGTCTTTAAAGTTGCATTTTCTTCTTCATATTTTTCAAGTGTCTCAATCCTTTTGGCATACTCGTCGAGGCGGGTGTGGCATTGGGTAATGTGATTAGTAAGGTTTTTAATATGATCTTTAAGCTCGCTTACGTCTTCTCGCATTAGCTTTATTTCAGATGTTAAGGCATGGAGCATATCAGGGTTTAATTGTGGAGAATTTGAGGGAGTGGATGTGGCGATCATCTCCTTTGAAATGAGAGTTACATTTAGTTCAGGAGAGCCACACCGCGGAGGGGTAGTAAGCGACTCATTTTTGTCTTCAATGTTTTTACAGGACAAACATAGCCAGCTATTTTTTGTTTCCTCAGTCACTTTATTTAAATTAGCGCATGAAAAGTGATATGCGTGATCGCATTTGCAACATGTTATATTTGTAGAGCGTAAGGCTTTGTCGCAGGCAAAGCATTTATTTGCCATCTTTATATTAGGATGTCGTGGATCGATGTAATAATAACTTAATAATATTCCAAAAGCCTGCAATTGCGCGCGAGCAGCGATGAGTCACTATTCACTTTTTGGTGACTTAGCAACAGCGGAGAATGTTTCGCCGTGGAGTGAAGGAGAAGTTTTCGGCGGCTAGTAGCCCGTCTCTTTTACTCGAGGTGAGGAGGAGCTTACCTCGGCGTAGTTGCTGGCCGCGTCTTGTCACTCACGCATTATTTTTATTATTTTAATTAATTAAAGTGCACTCCAATTTGGTAATAGTAATAACTAGGTAAAAGGTCAAATTTGCGTGAAACTGTTTATCAGATTTTTAATAAAAATAATAGACGTTCACATTTCACGAGGCGCGCAGCCCAACCAATGCCTGGGCTGGCCAATGTTTTCCGAAAATATAAAGCCACGTGCCTTGGATTATATTAGATGTCCATTGATTGTTAGTCAGAAGCAGTTTTCTCGTAGCGGTAATTGAACCAGCGATCTTTGCATTACATGGTTAAATTTAAGACAAATTAAGGGCTAAATGATTGATTTGTAGATTTATAAATTAAACAAATACAATAATTTTCAAAATTTTATTTAGGTGTCCATTTTTGATGTAACAACGGAAAATTAACACGCTTTTACAAACCCGTAGCAAAGCTAAACATTTTCGTAATTATCAGCTATGGAGGTACTATGACTAACAAATGGGACAGGGCTTGTCTACCAGGGGCGGAATTTGTGCGAACAAAATAATAATTTGTTATAGTAACTTAACAATAATTTGCGATAAAAACAACTTCAAATCAATAAATTGTACAGCTCTTGAATTGCTACGTATTCTAAACGATTTTAAGTTCATACATCTTTATCCAAGTATTAATAACTTGAATTCTCTCACATTTTAGTGGACTCATGCTATTGCAATATTGGAATTGTTTAATTGAGTGCAGAATATACATCAATTATTTTAGGAATCCTTGAAGAATGGTTAGCAATCATGCCTGTTGCTATTATTAACACCCAACTATGATAGCATGAGATTCAAATTGCTTGTTAAAGATCACTCATGAAGCTATAAATGATATGATATTTTTATGGATATCTCATAAGAAATAATTCCAGTTCTTATTATGTCTTTTCAATTAATAAATTGAATAAAGATGTAGAACTTATGTATTATCTATAAAACAAATATTGCGTACTTATAACGTCCAATCATTTTTTATTTTCGACGTTTATCATGAGACATATTCATGATGTTCAATTGTTCAAGTGATATAGTTAAGGTTAGCTTATTGCGGACTTTATGCTATTTGTAAATAATTATTACACGAACATGTTCACAAAGTAATTTATCCACACTTTTACGTTGTTATAACGTCTGATTTTTTAAGACAAAATGTAGAACTAATGGCCAATGATCTGGTTTGGAATCGGTTAAACACGCAATACTTGTTTCTGCACGAGACAAATCAACATCAAATATAAATAAATAAATAAATAAAAATCACTAATCACACGTGTATTTGGACATTAATTTAGGAACAACGAAATTATTTTATTCCATACATTCTACTTAAACATGGAGTTTGATTACAGAACCGTACTTCGTGGTTATTTGTTCCTTTACTAATCATTTTATATGACTTATGCTATGAGCGAGTTAGATGCCTAGTGTATCAATAGAGGTGTATTAAGATATCAAAATTGCAGGTAGGTTTTTGATCATTTTTTAATTAGACTTTCCAAGTTAGTTTGACCTCCCACAATTTGTGCCTGAATACACCCCTGCTCCGTAGCATACTAGTTTTGGAAGGCACTATTGCCTCATTTTAAGCTAAAATTCCATTAATGATCGTATGCTACGTCACAAAATGCAAATTACACCAATAAAGACATCAGGATCGGATAGAGCCTATTTAAATCATTTCTAATTACCCTGTCTAAAGAACTTTTGTTAAATAATTCACATTAAACTTTAAATAACCAAAACGTAACAAAATAAATATATGTCGGACAGTAATGGATGATAGCTTAGCACTTGTGCTAAAGGAAAGCTGTGCTGTATGGAGAATTTAAAATTGATCTTGTTAGATGGTCGCTAGTCTGTCACTTATATGTGTCTACTTGAGGATTCAATAATATGTAAACGAGAATAATATACTTAACTATTGTTAATACAAGTGTTATAGTAACTAATTTAAAATACGTACAAAGAGGACTCAATTATTGAAATGTTACTGATTATGGAGAAAAATTTTAGATGAATATTTGCCATTCTTCTTGGTTTTTGAATGAATTTAATAGATGTTTCTAATTAATCAAATATTATCGAAGAAATGCATTCTAGACACATATATGTGACAGGCTGGAAATGCCTTTTTCACTCATGAATAAGTTATTAAAAAACGGTTAGCATGTTCTTTCTAAATACCTCATTTACAAGGCTATTACATAGACTCTGAACACATTTTGTAAAGACTATGTTCTTTGACTAAAAACAATTATTTTAAAGGGATAACATTAAAAATATTACAGTGTTAAACAAAGTTTTAAGACTATGTACTGTTCAGATATTAACCATCACATTTTTGCTTCATTTCACTTATGGATAACAATCTAATTCATTAGGTTACACACATCCAATAACGCAGACATTTCATACAGTATATTTTTGCTAACAATTAACATTAGCTTTATATTTGTCTACTTACTGTTTGTCTATGCTTACACATAGTATAAACACACATATAACTGACAATTAAATACTTAATAATAAATTAATGAAACTACAAGGTACCAAGTCACCTCTACTACCGTTCCGCTACAAGTCCAGGAAGGTATGACTGTTTTACTGGTATAAACAAAATTTTCTTTATGTATATAAATTTTGCATACATGACACAGTATAGATCCACCAATTATCATAAAATCATACTTTATCTGCAGTAGATAAAGAGTGATTTTTAATTAAAAATCGGACTGTTTGAAACATTTACCTCTGATTCTGTTTATAATGTTGTCATCAGGAGTCAATTTCCAATTAAATGCTCTACTTTCCTCGTCTACTTCCTGAGATTGTGAATCGAACAAGTCTCTGGAGTGGTGTCGAGGCATTTCAGCTTTGCAATGCCTTTTGATGCGCCCGTCGTCCTTCTTTTCAAGTTTTTCGCATAGCGGTCTGGGCGTCTTCCATAGATGTTCGCCCGGTGACTTTTTCAAAAGTACGTTAGGCGGCGAAAAGTATGAAAAGAACGGACTAGACGTGTTGTTTTCCTTTTTATCGTCATTCTGTACTTCGAGAAACGAAAATGTGTAATCTGCGTCGTAGACTTGCTCTCGGACGTACGACGTTATATGGTGCCGCTTTAGAGGCGAATTATTCATTTCATTCCGCGGTTCGGAAAATCTCGATTGGGATTTCTTCACTATCATAATAAAATTGTAATACCTTTCGATACTTTCAGCGCACTTGTAGCATATTGTGTTTAACAAGTCATTTTCTTCGATCATTATTTTCAAACATACGAAAATTTTCTCAACCATATTAACTCTCCGGCAAAAAGTGCCAAATAGGGACGCGTTGAATTCACTCTCTGTTAAACACAAACGGCAAGATTTCCTTGTTATTTCCATATTTTAAGCGTCTACAAAAATACGACAGTAACTTTTTGCAAATAATTTTAGTTAACCGCCAAAAATGTTTGTCAAAAACATTGCGAGGTGATTGGTCGGCTTAATGGAGGTGCGTTCGGAAAGGTAATATAAAATCACCTGTGAAAACCAAAATCTGTAACAAAAATATTTTTCTCCGACAAAAACACTACAATGGACGGCTTTTAAATCGTGTTGTGTATACGTTACCATTGTTAAATGCCATATGTTTACAAATAAAAAAGTTATAATGACACTTAATATGAAAAAACTTATTCGAGATTCCAAACGAACGATACTACTTTTTTAAGACATAATAAGTAAACGATTGAGTTTCAAAATGATTACATAGTATTTTTAAGACAAATCTTTTGGAATGGGGTTTGTATTTTCATTTCGATATTTAATACATTGAGGCTATAAGTTGCAATGCAAGCTATGAAAAAGAAGATTTCTCTAAAATTAAACATTACAAATATTATTTCACGAAAAACTTGAACGCTTATTGAATAACTACATTAAAATATTTTCTATAAGTTAACGATTTCACAATTTAATAATAATTGAATTATAAAACAAGGGTATAATCGAAGCTATTTAGATAAAAACTTCAATGAAATTGACAAAAACATACCTAATTGTAAATAAAACATTATGAAGTCATTAGAATATGAACTAATTTATAGATTTTATATCTTATATTAAATGCGTCATAGTTATATATCAAATATATATATCATAGAAGATATACAATTTGTGACAGAAAAATAACCAACCACAGTTAGTTATACGCCGTAGAAGTTTGGATAAAACCAACAAAATATTTCATTTAATGACTTCGAGTAAATCCGAGAAATGTCTAAATAATTGTTATTCGTCATTTAGTCAATAGTACTATCACAAGCCACCACGCTCCTATCCAATAGACAGTGATTGTTTACGATAAATCAATAAATACAATCGATTTTATTAAGCGAAGCGTTTTTTTTCTTCATTTTTTCGTTTTGTCAGTATTTAACACTGCAATTCAAATTCCTACTTATTGTTTCCATGATCACTGTAAATTGAGACGCAGAATGAAAGCTGATTAACGAAGCTCAATGAATATTGTTTCATATTTCTGTACCTAAGAGGGACTTTTTGTATTGTCATGACACCAGGACAGTCCATATTTTTGAAAATTCTTAGACCTGTTACAGTAAGTGTATCAGGGATTTAGTTAAAACAATTGATTTCCCTACTGTGGTATATAATGGGTATTTATCGAGAAACGAACCCGGCGTTCAATTTCTTATTTCCTTGAGGCTATATACATCTTAGGTACAGATTTTCGGCGAACAAGGCAATGTCGAATATTAAGACGTTCAGTAATATGAAACAAATTGAATACTTGATATCTCAATTTACAGCTTCAATTTCTTTTTCAATCGACTAAACGTTGTCCTCCTCTTTCTTGCCCCAGAATTTGTCGAACCTAGTGCGAGCTCGCTCTAAGACCTCAGCTGCCGTCAGACCACCGGTAGCCGGTGTCTCATTGACTACAGTAGTGTCCACAACTCCAGGCGCAATCTGTGTGGCCTCAGTGGATTTCTTGATCACTTCCTTCTCCTTGATCGGCTCTTGGGTCGGAGTTTCCGGCGTTAGCTCATTGCTGGTCATTCCGTTGACACCGTTCATCTTATTGATGTCAAGAGTCTTGGTCTCGTCGATAGGAGTAAGGCTTATGGGCGTAGTTGGCGTCTTATCGGTGCGCTTGCTAAGACTTGTTGGCGAATCGCTCTTTTTCAGCGACCTTATCGGAGACATCTGCTGATGGTGTATCGGAGCGATTTCTGTAACAGTATTTCGTGAGTTATTTATATGTTGGCGTTTCTTAACTATTTTTGTGGAGGGTTTCAATAATTTAGATATTAATCATATTTCCAATTAAATTAGGCTCTTTCTTAAAACGAATAAACATTTGTACATTTATTTATTTGTCGATAAAAATGCAAATTTAAGTAACTACTTGATATAAAATAAAATTCTAACGAAAATATAGAAAAATTGCTGTACTTAAGTCAGTTTACTCAAATTTGTTTTCTATCGATACATACTATTGAAACCCTCGCAAAACATCAAAAAGCACATGAATCCTTCACCGTCTCTTAAATAACATAAGAAATAAAGAGAAGATGAAAGCTGAAGAGAGTCCTAATGTTTAGCCTATTTCAGTATATTTTTGACTATTTTTTTACTCACCTAAATCTCCTTTCTTTTAATAGCAGTTTCGCACTATTTCGACTAACGTCTATTTAGCCAATTTTCATATAGATTTAGCTGGTAGAAAGATATTCTTCTCCTAAGCTTCACTGTACATGCTACCATTTTTCTAATGAAGATATTTGGAGCATCATGCTTTAATCCTCTAACATAATATAGTTATTGATTTTACTAATCCATATAACAGACATGCAGGCTATTCGTCTCATTTCTAGAATTTATGGAGATTTGATGATATGGGTCGCTTGATAGATCTGTATAAACATATCAAAACCATTTTACTGCTTTCAGGAGTACATATTAGACATTTCTTTATATTATTAATTGGGTTTTAAGTTAAGGCTAACTTGCGTCATTTAATTATCTTTTTAGATAATTCTTAATATCATCAAGGAATGTTGTAAAATATTTATCCATAATTTTATATAAAATGTTTGATAACCGCAATTCAATGAAAAGGAAATCTTAAAATCTACGAATTTATTAAAATATAATCTGATCGCTGCCAACCTCTCGTGTATTGTGAGGGATGGTTTAAAATAATTAGTTCTACATGTTCATATCATTCTGTTAATTTAAATATTAACTGTGAGATTAAAATAATAAGAGTAAAAATAAAATATCTAAAATATACTCGAGAAAATCTAAAAACACGTCTAATAAGTTTATACAATGACAACCTAAATTACTACTAATAGTTGAAACAGACTCAAGCTTGTTAGCGTCAAGAAGAATGAGCTTATAAAGAAGATGCCATGTATTAACATACTACCAAAAATAAATCAGCATTTGTTAAAATGTGTAGACTAATTTGATAGAACATTTGTTAGTTAAACAGCATCTTCTCGGCGGAACAAAACAGAACAGCATGCAGAAGTGAACGATCATGAGATGGTTAAACAATATAATCCAAGTGCCATACAGTGACAGTGTACGCAAACATCGAAACAGACACACACAGACAAGTGTATACATACGTGTTAGACGCCTCAGCGGAGTACGGTCAAAATAAAAAAGCATCTTAATTATTGGAATAACACAATTTAATCATGAACTATTCAATAGATATAATATAAAACAGATTATATATTATCTGGTGTCGATCGTGTGTCGTGCTTATGTGGTAGTGATCTCTATAGGACGTCGGTCGGGTCGTGTAGAGGTCACTGTCCCATTGCTATCTGTCACACTCATTAAAACGTGTGTATGGCCGATGGTCTAGGCGGTGGCGGTGGTCGTCGTACCTGCCGTCTTCACGGTGGCGCCCTCTTCGGCCACCGAGCCACTCTTAAACTCAGAGCTAGGGCGCTTAATGCTCTCATCTGAAATATGGTGAGCGAGTTGTATGGTCTCATGTGGTGAACATTACGTTCTATGTCCACGGAAAAACGAATCTTGACAGATTGATGTTTTTACATGACAAAGGACGAAACACATACAGCCGTACTTTTCCGTGGACTTAGAACTGTTCAAAGAAAACGTGTTAAGATGATTACAAAAATAAAATGTATAACAATGAGTATTTTAATGAGTGTTCGGCATTTTTACTAGTTGTTCAAAAATGCACATGGCTTTATTGTGTTTGATATTTGTGTGTGGCAAGCTCTACGCTGTTTCACAACTATCGTGGGGTGTCACTCTGATGGTGATGACGTCATGAGATCAGTATGAGTAGTGTAACTGACACGATGATGTAATGGTTTGTATATTCAACCCCAATCGCTCATTTACATTTTACAAGTAGTCATTCTTAAAATATTTTTCTCTAAAGAGTATCTTAGTCAGATAAAGAGGAGAAAAAATGTTTTTTTTTACAGAATACACCACCACCATTTTAGGTAAATTGAAATATCGAATCTATAGCTTATTAATTAACAGAGAAAGATACTCCTTTATACATAATATTTTAAAGTGAAACTAATTTTCCATGTGTTTTAAAAATTAAGTTTATAATATTACTAAATCTATATTTTAAGTGTACAAAAATTTGTACAGAGCTAAACAAGATCGATGTTAATACATTTTACTTTAATTTAAAAGATAGACACAGACAAAAAATAGAGATATCTTAATTATATCAATATACTTTCAATAATTTGGCAGTTTATTTAAATATTTAAGCAAAAATTATCGCATCATTCGTAAAAAGAGAATAATAATAAATATTCATAAAATAACGCTATTTCGTATCGGTCACGAATAAAATCTAATATGTAAAATTAGTTCCACATCCAATCCATAGACTAATCAATCTAACTACATCTTAGGTTCCCAGAACCATGCCCACAGGGGCATTGTTATCTAAGGGGCACTGTTGGTCCAAGGGGCCGATCGGGACCAAACACCGCCGATCATAAGAACGCGCTGCCAGACTGGGCCAGACTTAAGTCTCTACTTTGGAATTCTGGCCAGTCTCTGGACCTCTAAATACTACAATAACTCCTCGGCACTCACCGCTTTTAACGTTTTGCGTGACGGTGAAAGTTTTTCCCGTGTCCAGGGGGACGGTCCAGTTGACGGGGTCGGGAGAGCGCATGTTCATCTGCTCGGGAGACTTGACCCTGGTGGGCTCGGGCGGAGACTTGACCACGGGCGAGTCGTCGAAGAAGTGGTCTTTGGCGACCGACGCGCTGCGGTGAGACGGGATCTCGTCGTCTGGAAAGGGGTTTAATATGCATTAACATATGTTATTTTTTTTAAACTTAGACTTTTCGTGATTTTTTGGTAAAGGACAAACATTTAAATAGACGTGATGTGTATTAATTTTGAGTATTGATACGGTCTTTTGGATGCTAAATATCTCACAAAGTGGTTGATTTAAATTATGTATTTTCTAGAAGTAGATTCAACTAATATATCTATATTATCTAGTGAAATAAGACCTATTTAGGTGCTAATTAAATTATTTCTTACCAATCATTTCTAACGAAATGCGTTTACATACAGGATAAAACAGAAATAAATACGAATTAGAAATATATTTTTTGATTGAAAATAATTAAGACACATAAAAACAATGAACACCAATTAAATAAACACATTGCATGCAAGAATTTTGTCTAGGCTAGATCTAAACTCGTGTCTAAAACATCTATCTACTAATACACAGATTGTAAAATTTTGGCCGCGGTTATAACCAATTAGGGGCCAGTTAAGACCATGATGAAAATAACCAAATTATACTTACGAATTTCAGTATTTATTACCAATATGCAGTATTTATCTATTTCCAGAAACCTATTGCGCTCCGATTTCTTTTTTCAATAAAGATGAGTAATTTTAACACCATGAATTAATTAGGTTGTCCTTCATTCTTCATTATTAGACTAATATCACAAATGTTGCATTACCCCCATTTTCTTTTCGAATATGTTTATTTTACCAATATCAATCTTATTTGTACCAAAGGTTCTTTTTAACTGGTTATTGTTCCATTCATCAATCATTAAGCCACAACGAAAAAACCTAATATATCCTTTTTTATAATGAATTGAAGGGGCATTAAAGACACAAATATGTTGGTAACACCATACAAAATCTACAAACCTCATTATCATCAATAACATCCATTGGCGTGGTTCTTTCACCAGTTTATAGATATTTTGATATTCCTCCAAATCTTAGTTGTGTGATACCCGTCTCCCTCTCCTCGTTCCCCTCCCCAAATCTAGGTAGGAAGTAACATCTATCGTGTGGGCGGTGCAGGGTGACACACAGACGGCACAGACACACGTGAAGCCATACCCGACGCCGGTGCTCGCTGCCGCTGTGACATACGTTGCGTTGACGCACTGTATCTACCATGGACAAGCTCTATCCAAGAAACAGCTTTTACCATCTCTTTTAAGAGCAGTGATTGACTCATTGGTTTAAATTGGGGTTTGCAAAAACGTGCACGGGATTGGTAAAATCCCCTCGGAATGTATCCACATGCAGTACTTGGGCAGCACGTAGACATCAAAGATCCTTTACAGGGCATGGAGTAGAATTATAATATTTTTAGACATTGTGAATCATTTGCGAATTTTGTGTTTTGTAAATTTGGTAACGGTGCCGTGTCGTCGTGGTAAACCATTCAACCTCCAGTGAAAGTGAAAAAGAGATGGTAAAATAAAACAAAAACACATCGATTCCGAAGCCACATAAGGCACGAACATTGCCAATTCAAAGTGAAGCTTGCACTATAAGCCGTACACAGAGCGTCGACGCAACAGTCACTTGCTACGCACCCAATCGTATGCCAACTTTGGATACGCTCCGACTGCGGCGGCCCCTGGCGGGCGTGCCGTTGGCCTTGGCTTCAGAGAGCTCGTTGGCCTTGGCCTCAGAGAGCCCCTCGGCCCCTACGGCCCCTGTTTTGCCCGGCGCCGACGGCGACCGCCCGCCCCTTGACGTCGACCTAACTCTATTACTAGGCCCTTTATTCAACGGCAAACCTACAAGAAATGTTTTTCTACTACAGTTCATTTTTGGCTTCGGAGAATTTGGCTCTTGGGCGGGATTTTGTGAATTTGTAGGGCCAATCCAATGGATAATGTTCGCGTATCGAATAATGTAATGCGGGTTAGTTAATTATTTGTATGAGTTACTAATTACAACAGCATTTTGCTGGTATTTCATATAGTTAAATATGCATTCTTTTTCTAAATTATTACATTTTCGTAAAATAAGATTCAACATGTTTAATTCGTTTTTAAATTATGTACAATGTAAATATATTACATTGATTTACATTAATATAAAACGTATCGTAAAATTTGTTTAAAATTACACTAGTAAACCGGCAAAGGGCCTGCTTAGGCCAATATTTCATTTTACCGATTCAATCTTGTAAACGATATTTACAAGTCATGATACTAAATGAAAGGGTAATACTCTAAATGAAAGGTACTATACACTAAATGAAAGGGGGTCACTTTAAATGGAAGACAGAGCCATGTTCTCGTATTCTAGCCACGCAGGAAGGGGACAAGCATCAGGCAGGACACAACAATATTCAGTATCAATTAACATTTTAGATTAATTAAACTCTAGACATAAATCTCTACATATTCATTTAATAGAAGAAAACAGATAAAAAAATTCAATCTTTAAATATATCCATATTTATTTATTTTTAATACATTACTAACCTTCTTTTAAAAGCATCCTATAATTAAACCCCATATAAAAAATAAATTTTGAATATATCCGGTTTTGAAAATAGAACTAGTCATGCGAAATCATGGACATAGAGCTTGGACTGCGTTTCTAATGAATTGAGAAATAGCGCGCAAATATGAGAGACGACGCTAAAAGGCAGCCATTAACCGACTTCAAAAAAGGAGGAGGCTCTCATCAGAATTAAATAGTTTTGGTTTTAGATTACACCTTTATTACTGATTTAAGACAAAAGTAAAATGCCCAGCTTCGATTAGGTATCGAACAAACAAATATTTCTATTCATTCCACAAAATCGTTCCGCTTCTAGATTGACACTTAATTCAAATGTAAATATAAATGGCCTATTAAATTCTTTATCAAAATCCAAGATCTACATCCATGCCTAAACCCACATAGCCTCCAATAATCTACCACTATAGAAGCTTCAGCTGGCAACACTAACCAGAGGGTTTGATGGGCCGCGGGTGCGGCTCGTGTCCGTTGGGCATGAGCTTGACGTGCGCGGGCGCGGGGTCCGCGGAGCGGGGCCGGCGGCGCGGGGAGCGGAACGCCGCGTTCTCGCCGCTTTTGGCTCCTGAAATAATGCAAGGTGCTCAAGAATATTATTCTGTCTTTGTCACTCTCACGCAGGCACATTATCACATTATCTGTCCTCTCATTCTACTGTTACATGTAATTTTATAATTCTAAAGAATGTTGATTGCCTCGCAGCGATTGTTTTTAATTTAATATTTTAATTAATTATCTACTGTTTTTTTATTTATGTGATACCTATTAATATTAAATCCAGCAGCATGTGGATTTTTTCTATTTATATTTTGCAGAAAAGAAACAATACTTATTACAATTATTTCTTCGGTTGCGAACTAAAGGTTTGTCGTATGTTCACTACTCAGTACTCTATGACCATGGCCTTACCTTCCAGAGCAGCTCCCTCATCGAAGCTATGTCCCTGGAGCTTCTTCCTTTGCTTCTGGGGCGAAGTCTTGTGGGGCGAGCGCTCCAGAGCCTTAGTCTCCTGCAGCTTGGCGTGGATGGACTGGTGCGGCGCCGACCTGAACGACCTGAACTTCTTCGGGGAGTGGCCCTTGGACTCCTTGCCGTCTTTCTCATCGCGAGGCAGGGCCCTGAGGGATACAGGGGGCTTAGTGAGGGTAGTCAAGTCTTTGGAGAGGAGGGAAGTATGGGACAAGCATAGGTTTTGGTAGCCGCCATTTTTATTAACGTGTCCATTTTTTGGCGGTAAATTTTGTTTTAATTTTATGGATAATACGTATAATATTTATTGGTATTATTGTTTATTTAATTCTATGTGCTATATTTATCGTATTGGGTGAAACTGAACAGTCGAAAATTATTATTTTTAATTATTCTCTATTGTCTCAAAAATGTTGAACAGCATTATTATGTTTAGCCCAAAATAATAGGATTCTGTGATTTATTTTAAATGTTTGAATCCTAAAGAAATAATATGTTTAAAATTTATTGTATGTATAGATATCCTACTAAACTCAATTATTCGTCTACAATATTTCATTTCATAAAAATAGGTATTTTACGATTTTTTCCTTAGGTTATATAAATTTTCCGACTATCAATTTCACACACCAAGAAACAAAATATAAACAAATTAGATGTACTTTATGTCTAGATTTATCAATTAATTTAAATGCCAGTGATAGTATAAATTATCAAAAGTGTAGTTGCGTTTTGTTTCAAGCTGTTTTGATACTCATATATATAAATGACGTATATGTTTATTGTCTTTAAAATAATTACTATATTGTGGCATTACATAGATTCTTTAAATTTAAATGCCAACAAAGGCAGACGAGCTAAGAGTTGGAGCTAAGAGGTGATCGGGTGGTCAATAGTTATTTAATAACAACGAAAAATTTACAACCAAACCAAGGTCGAGCTTGCCATACCAGGGGCTTTTTCGGCAATTTTTGTTATTTCTATAATTATGACAATCCACTGTTTGTGCTTTTTGCCAAAGTTTTTATTTCGAATATTATCACCCTGATATTTTATTGACATGAAATATGTGAAAAGGTATTGGATGTCATTTTAAATTTATCGGCGTCAAAATTAATCTTCGCGGTAGACCACGCTTATATTTTTGATGTCTGAATATATACTCGTAATTTTATTCATGTACTGTAACAATACAGTTGTACTATATCAGCCCATATATGTCCCACTGCAGGGCACGAGCTTCCTCTACAATCGAAAGTACGATTGACAGGAGATAGGCCATATAGTAAACCACGCTGGCCTAGTGCGGTTTGGTAGACTTTACATACCATAGAATTTTTACAAATCGCTTTGGTATACAGGTTTTCTATAGTTTTTTTTCCTTTACTATTTTTTTTACACTTTTAATATATTCATAATTCATTTTATATTACTGTAATTCCTGTAGGTGTGTGCAAGCGAGCGTGTTTTTCATATTTTATAAGCCAATTAAAATAGTGTGTCGCGGTGAAACTCGATCAGGAATTTGATAGAATGTACTTACGAGATGTCTTGCGAGTATTTCTAACATGTAGGGAGCGCTGTCATACATTTGCGACTTCTAAAACGTAGATATTATTTTGTTCATAATATTGGTAGCACTGCTATTAGTGAAAAGTGAGTTAATTATTTAACAACAAATTGCTATACATTCCTTTGGTAACCGAAAATATATTTAGTTTCTATCCGTCTAAAACGATTTTGAGTGGAATTCAATAACTCTAAACATTTTTATTTTATTTTTCCTTTTCAAATAATTCGTGCATGTTAGATAACCTGTCAAATATCAGCCAATAGGAGAGCAAAAAAGGTCGTCCTGCACCACCATTTTTATTTGCGTTTTTGAAGTACCAGCGCTCCCTCTACATTAGAAATTCTCTAAGCTAGAAGTAATGTTTTATGAATTTTGAGTCCGTTTCGGGCGTGGACGTCCCATATATTATATTTGTAAAATTATTTACTTCTATAATTAAATTCAACACTTTTTTTTCTATAAAGGACTGATTAGATCGTATCGATATATCGCACAGCTTTAGTACTATCGATATCTAAAATATATAAGTTTAAATGCTGACGAATAGTAATAATAATATTATAGATTGTTTCTTAGCACAAATATTACGATAAGGGGATAAACTTACATCCGGTGGATCTTCAATATTATAGATATAATAACGAAAAGCCGCAGATTCTCAAAAATAGTGATACAATTAATGTCGTCGGTATACATAAAGTTTTAGAGGAAATTATAAAATATATTTTTCATTAATATAAAATGGATTGAAACCAAAACAATCTAGTGCTATTGCCTATTGGATATTATGATCCCAAATCCATAATCTAAGATTTAACTGAATATTTTTTTCCTAATTTGTAACAAAGTCACTTTTGTCGACAAACCCCTAATAGACTATTATAAAGTATGAAAATATTCTGTCGTATACAAGACTTGTGTAGTTTCATACAGAAGACAAAAAATAGTAGGCATTCAAGTTTTTCCAGTACGCGAAGAAAAATATGCAAATGGCTCATAAATTGGACAATGGTTCTTTGTCGCTACATGTGCTATTTAGCTTTCATATCAGCCCCTTAATGCATTGTAGCTGGAATTGACATTAATGTCAATGAGGTCAAGGCCATCTGTGGGTCAAGGTCACTATATGTCAAGGGCATCTGTAGGTCAAAGGCGTCTTTAGATCACTTGGGTATATTGAATACAGTTGGATGCATGGGCGAGTTATTTTTAAGGTTATTAAAATAGCCGTTGCGTTATATATTATTATAGCTATTTATATTATTTAGCGTTCTATATTATAGTCGTAGTAAAACTACATAGAAATAACAAGTTCCATACAATAAAATATTTTTGTAATTACATCCAATGTAGTTTTTCTGCGATCGGTAAGAGCTTGCGCCACAAAATGCTCCACACGTTATTTTTAGGTTAGTTTCATAAAGCTTGGTTACATTATGTAAGCATTATATGCATTGGCGGGGTCTGCCATATTAGACTATATAAAACCCTAGAAATAGAACACTTTTACGACGCCGTAAAATCGTTTGCGTCATCTGTCATCGATTCAACGATTCTTCCAAATAACGGGGACGCCGAACTTAACTCTACAACTTATCCTCCTCTCAAAAACCGTGAAACTTATAAGATATCTTACGAACTAGGGCTGATGATGCCTACACTACTATCTGCATGTACTGGCTTCAAACCGATACAAGCCATTCTTTGCTCTGCATCAGCCTTAGCGGTCTAAACTTATGATAAAGCGGATTTGTGCCCGACATAACCTAAAAACTGATCCATCGAGCCAGGCAACCATCCGCCATCTTGTAATCCGGGTGCATCACTTACTTGTGATTGGTGGAAGCGAGTGATAATGCCGACAGCGAGGATCTGCGGGAAACTTGGTACCAGAGTTCGATTTGCTTATTGTAAAGCTGTGTGATGTGTTCTGGAGCCAGTTCTGTGCCCCAGCCGCGGTACTGTCGAATTAATGAGCAATATTCAGATGGGTCAAGCATGAGCATGAGTGGGGTTCTGATACTTTTGGATATATTCAATGTATTGTTTGTGTGGGTTTAAAAGAAATTCATACGGCCTCTTTGTAAAGAGCAAGATTTCGGGATCAATAAGGCGAAATATTCTATAAGAGTTGCTTTTTGATATAGAAGTTTCAAAATAGACTCAATAATTTACTCGATAACCACCAATATCAAGTTCGATCAAATTAAGTGTTCACCATCTCACGTGCTCCTAATCGTATACTTCAATCCTGGCACAAACTTAGAAGACTTGTGGCTACGTCACATACTGCAAGTTTCAGGGCAATATTTTGTCTTTACACGGGAATCGAACCCGTAATCTTCATTCAAATGCATTCATTGTGTATGTGTAATACCTTGACAGAGTTAAAAACTGTATAATTTCAAATTACATTCACTACATTCATTCATCTTCCATGTACGCTCTCATGACCTTATTCCTAAGCTTATCGTTTTCATTTCCTGAGCGTCATCACGGTCTTCTGTGTGGCTACTCCTGGAGCTCCAGATCTGGCAGACAGACGGGTATTGGATCGTATCTGGTAAGTGGAGTCTATGTGGGCGGAGCAGACCTTGTATTCGCCGGCGCGCTTGCGGAGGTCCAGCACTTCCCGGTACCAGGAGTCGCCCTGCGCGAGTCCCAGCGGCTGCAGCCCCGCCGCCCGCAGCGTGCTGGCGCTGTCCTCCACGCCCCCCTGACCCTCCCCGGCCCCCCCTGCCTGAGTCTCCCCCAACATCCTCTCGCTCGCCTCCTCATTCGACTTCCCTTTACCCCTGCATTTCGTAAATGTCCCTTTAGACGCCTCGTACACGTATTGAGAGAACGGTCTAAATTTCTTTTTGTACTCGCTTTTGTAACGTTTCCTATTATCTTTGGAACGATCCTCCCCGTTGGATATGAGGGCCGATAGCGCGTTACGGAACGTCGATTTTCTGGAAAATTCCATTTTAAGTCTTAGACGGGTGGTGTTTTGCTCTGCGATGATGATGCGGCAACAGAAACGGCTCGCGCCGAGCCGGGTTAGTACAGACATGCTTCAAATAATTGTCAAGCTCGCAATGGTGAGGTTAGGATGTTGAGACCTAGAAGAGTACAGAAGGACCGACAGACAGACGTGACAGCGACTCACGTACGTGTCAAAGTGTGGTGGTTACATCGACATACATGAACTATTGAAAACATTTCAGAACGATCACACCAAGAGTGCAAGAAACATTTAATAGTAATAACATAACTATATAATTTAGCTTTCATTCCTTGCTATTGAGTTCTGGACTAACTACTGTACGCCTACGCCGTACACCGCCACCGTGACCGCTTCCATGTCAACACAAGCAAATATCAAAAACGAAATTTAGACTTGTTCTGCGTCAATGTTTTCGTTACGATTTAAGGGCAGAACACGACCGTAAAGGAAGCCTTTTTGGCAATTTCTCAAAGGATTATGACAGTAATGAAAACGGTGTACATTTCATCAAATCAATTTTAAATTTAGAATGCATTATTCAAATGTTACAATATTTGTACATTCTGCAAAAATAATGCTTTCAAATAATACAGCAGCATACGCCCGCCGCAGTTAAGCGTATTTTTCTAAAACAATTGCAGCATATATATTCATTTTTAGCTGATATTTGAGCGGTCATAGATAATTTTTTGCCCTAGAATCGAGAGCTAAATTATAGAGAAAATATTCAGAATATGTGATTAGACAAACACATGTATGTGCAATAGACAAACACAGACTAAATATCATAAATTTTGTACGGGGTTGTAAAAGTACTTGAAAATATTAAAATCAATAATCTATATTTGAATTATTTGAGATAAGTGTAAATATAAGTAAAATATGTGATGCAATAAATATATAAATAATGTAAAATTGTAATTAAAAAATTAAATAAAGAATCCTAACCTAAAAACGTGGACGATTTTTTTTCAGACGAGGAAACGAGCCTTTTTGCTTGAAAAGTAACCAGATTCATTACTGTCTTTTAGTATAATATTTTGAATAAATTTTAATTTAAATGTATGATATATAAAATAAGGTTTCCTTCACGTCATCAGTACACAAAGCTAGACATATATAAAAGCAACAATATTAAGGGAAATAATAGGACCATCACCTGAAAGAGTTTTTTAATTATTTTTTCACAAAATATATAAAATATGTACAATATGTTTCAGATATACCATTTTTAAGGCCGGATGTTAACGGATTTCAAATAATGTCTGAGTTTTGTTAAGTGTGATGATTTGGGGGTCGTATTTCCTTTAAAACCCCATTGGAATGTACACAATGATTTTCTTTGCAAATAAGCTTCTGCTTAGCGAAGCGAAGCAGTGAATGGGTGTTAGTACATCTGCTTTATATAGACTGTTTCGGTATTATTGTATTGGGGTAAAAGGCATGCTTTAGAAAATAATTGAAACAATCTATAATATAAACTAGTAATTAAGAAAGCAGTTACTATAATCGTGGTAAGCTAAGCTAAGGGTTCAGGACCTTTTTTCCAAAATGAAGAAAAGCTTGGTAAAAAAATTCTGAACGAAATTTTTAGTATGTCAGTCCACTTCATAAATATTGTTATTGTAAAAATATACAGTGGTTAGTAATACTGAGTCACAAAATAAAAATATTATTTTTAATGTCAGGGATCACAAACCTTTGGAGCCAGGAGTACAAAAGCAGCCAGCTAGATCGGAGTTCAACATGAAATAGTATTGGTGAACTTGAAGTAATATAACTTAGAGATTTTTCTTAGATAGTTGGTCAAGACCAAGTTAAAGCCAACATTGTTTACGAGAAAGTAGGTCAAGGGCATTTGGGAGATATGATCATCGGTCATTTGGCCGCATTTTTTAAGGTTGAATTAGACAATCGGTGCTAAGTTGGTTTGTAGAGCAAATTTGAATCGATATATTTTAAATGAAATCGGGACGAGGACATTATTGTATTTACCTATATCTTTATAATAATAAGCTTGTAAGTTTTTTTAAATAACAATAGTCGCTTATGTGTAGATTGCAGTCGCTTACCTTAGGGACCCAAAGAAACCACTCTGGTCTGAAGAAATTAAATAAATATGTTACGCAATAATGTCACATATTTAGACACTCTATACAAACATTTTAAAAATCTAGACAGATGAATATTTGATATTAATATGGGCAATCGTACAGTTGAAGAGCAAAGGGAGGGTGACCCTAAAGATATTAAAGTTAACATTGATTATTTTAATTTTTTTGTTTCCAGTACAAAATAACTAGGAAACGTAACCCACAGTTCCAATAATCAATAACCTATTAATATTTATGAAGTAGACTGAAACTACATTATGTAAAAAGATGATGAAGATGGACGCTTACCTCTGAACGCCCGGCTTCTGGCCGTTCCACAGATAATCCTCGATGTACCGCTTGTGGCCGTCGTCGTGGTCTTCGTCCACGTGGTTCATCAGCGGCTCCGCTTCCACTGACCCTGGAAAGACAGGGCCCACTGGTTCTTAATGCTTGGTAAAGCAACTGGAAAGACTAAAATCACAGGGTGACGTATTTACAAGTGACAGAAGATGATTCATGTTAGATTGTCTGAGGTTTAGTGAGCGCGAAGTATGAAAATAAATTATGGTATATTTAAATTCATAATGTAATGTTACATGATAACGTAAACTTTGTGTTGAATAGTGTAAATGGTGTCGTAACCGTTCTATTCAATAAATAAATAAATTTTCGAATGCAATTTATTACTTTAACAGGAATCTAGTCATCACGATTAATTTGTTGCTAGTTTTTAGTGTTTAAGTTCTTTTAGCAAAATAGTGCTATTTTATTCATCGTCGTTATTATCTCCAGCCATAAGAACACTTTTACCGAATTGTATTTTGGTATAATACAAATAAAAACTAGATTTTATATAAAATTATCTGATTTGATACTTTTCATCATTGCGGTACAATCTCGCTCAAAGTAATGAATTCATAAAATATTCACAAAACTACAATCATGCTAGTAAAAACCGTTCTATTGTAATGATTTTAAATGATATAGATACATTTGGCGCTGTACAAAGAAGTTTATGTACCAGAAAAAACTGAAATGAAAACCTCAAACCAAACTTTACGTTCAATGTAATTTAAAATATAATGCTAACTATTTATTCATCGAAATACGAAGCACATTGTAAAATCTAGTTATTGTGATTGATTTGAAAAGGCAGCGAGATGTCTGCACCCGGAACTGAAGTGGAATAAAAAATTGTATAGAGTTTTTACGTTCATTTCACGGCTAGACCGTAATGAAATTTGTCTGTCGCGTTCAATTTGAAATGATTTGTCGAGTCGTTTGTTTATGGAAATATTGGAGGAGAAATAAAGCTACTGAGATTATTGAGAATTGTGTCAGTGTTTGAATGGTAAAGAGAAATGGTATTTTAGGTACTGCAGTAGAAAATTTTGTAAACTATTACTGTTTAGATGATTCTGATTCTGGAGAATAATAATACAATATAGTAAAGGCTGATAGTCAATCACCACGCACTATAGCGGTGAAGGAAAACATCGTGAGGAAACCTGCATACCATAGCGATTTGTATAAATTTCTATGGTATGTAAAAGTCTGCCAACCCGCACTGGGCCAGCGTGGTGGACTATATGGCCTAACCACTCTTAATCGTACTCTCGATTGTAGAGGAGGCTCGTGCCCTGCAGTGGGTCGTGTATGGGCTGATACAGTACAGTATAGTAAAGGCTGATGATGATGATGAAAGATGGGGATAGTAGAAGAAACTAATTATCGGAAATCTTTATAAATTGTACAGAACGCGTAGATTCTATCAGAGTTGGTTAAAATTAACGAATAATGATATTCTACCACGATAAAACGTTCGATCAGAATTATGACATTCGATCTTCATTCAATTTACACCCTTACTTATTCCGAGCGACCTAAAAACCCGAATTCAGCGTCTAACACCCTTTCTGACACATAGCATGCAAATAGCCCATCACACAGAGCAATCTCTTTCAGGTCCACCTCATTTGAATATCTCATAACTCCGGAATATCCTCATAAACAATTCACGATATCAGGCGTTATCCGTGTCAAAATTTAACACAAACACCAGGCACATTGCGACACTGTGTTTAATTACAAAGGATTTTGTGCCTGTGTGTCTCATTTTATTGCGGTGTTGGAAAATATAAAATCGGATGAATTTTCATGAGATGTTGTTCTTTATTGGGCGTAAAAGAGAGTTGTTTGGTAATGTAGGTTTAAGCTTTCTTGAGACCGATGATGTTGCTGTTAAAATGTGTAAATATTGCCTGAGCGTTTTCGACGCTCTCCGCAAAATTTGGGTAAATTAGAAATTATAGATTCATCGTTGAGTTTCTTTTGTCAATGTGTATCTACATGTCTTCAGCAAAACGTTTTGCTGTTAAATGCACTCGTTAAAGGAACGTAGGACTACATATTTCAGATTAAACATGGTTCGTTTTGAAGTCGCAAGTCTTTAATTTAAACTAAGTGATACATAAACAGGGAGAACCTATTGCTTCTTTGCTTTAAATATCTGAATTCTTATCTTTTATATATATGCTATAACGTAAGAGTCTTTGAAATGCGTTTTAACGTTTTCTATCACTCTGTTAATTTCGCTTAAGTTGTTCTTAGACGAACCAAGTTTGAAACACATTTCAGTCTTCCCGATTAATCAATCACAAACTTTAATATCTAAAAAGCTTTCTTTCAAAGCTTTGTTGGCAACTAACAAATGGGAATAACAGGCCTAAAGGCGCAGCCAGAAATCGCAGCGAAAAAGACCTAGAAATGTAGGTCAAAGTTGATGTAGAACAGCTAATGCTCGAGTGGAAATTTGGCACAGACAAAATGCTTGTATTTTTATTTGGAAACGCTGAAACGGGTGGAAATTTAAAACAGCCATTGTACGTGTTTACATATGCAAAAACGTCTGTATTTCTCGTATTGTTGATATATTAAACAGTGAACGAATAATACAGAATGGATCTCTGGAATTCTTTTTCTGTTTGTATTCAAAATATTTATTTAATATTTATTTATTTTTTACGATGAACTGCCTGCAATCAATCTGGTAAGTGCAATCCAAATATCAAAAAAACATATTCTAACTTTAAACGAGTAACTACAATGAGATGTAATATGTAAGGGGGTTCTTGAAGAGACCTAAACTGCCTACTCTACGGGAGTAGGTAGTTCTATATATGGAAATATAGGGCATATAAGGAAAGAAATTGTCAGGATATCAACAAAAAAGATATTCCTCTTAATAAAAATGAAAGTTTAATCTATACGTCGCCTTGTCATGTGATGGTATTTTTAATAACTCCAAGCTACCTTCCCATGGGCATATGAACCATAGGTATAGTTTACCTTTCAATGGTATAGATACAACCATTGAGAAAAATCCTCAACTCAAGGTTCTTACCTTCTGCAACAGCAGCTTTCTTGAGCGCCCCCATGGAGATGCTCTTCCTGGGCGCCGTGTCAGTCTCCTTGGGCCAGGCGTACTGGTTGCGGTACTCCGTGCTCACCACCTCCGGCTCCTTGGAGGCTATCACCTCGCCCAAGGCTGTGGTGGCCTGGTGGAAGAGAAAGTATTAAATATTGATCATGTTCAGGCAGTTATTTAAGTGCATGGTGGTCTGTTGGTAATGGGCCAGACGCGGCTGCCTACATGTTCACAGTGTTCGCGGGTTCAAATCCCAGGGCACATCTCTGACTTTTCGGAGTCATGTGTGTATTGTCAATCACTATAAACTCACGATGTTCACTCATTATATCAGTGAAGGAAAACATCGTGAGTTTTCCTTTGGATTTGGAGTTTGGAGAGATTTGCGAGAATTTCTATGGTATGTAAAGTCCGCCAACCCGCACTAGGCCAGCGTGTTGAACTATAAGGTCTAACCGCTCGCAATCGTTAGTTCGATTGTAGAGGAGGCCCGTGCCCAGCTGTGGGTCACATATGGACTGATACAGTTCTTTAAGGGCAGAAAGAGAAGGTAAATGTTGATGTTGTTGGTGATGTATTCATGATTTTAACTCTTTCATATCACTGACTATATGAAAGACATGTATTCCTACATAAACTTACGCCTTTATTTATTTTAAATTTATTATTGTTTATTTTTACCATGTTTGTGTATGTTGCGACTGTGACAAATAAATCGTTTTTCTTTCTTTCTTTCTTTCCTTTCCCCCAGTAGGGGTAGGTAAAAGTGCAACCAAGACACCTACGTTTCTCCTTGTATTTTCCATCCCACAATGTGATAGAGAGTGAGCCTATTGCCATATCGTGCATTTTCTGACTCATGGCCTATAATGAATACTAAAATCCAACATCACTTTGCCGGACCAGCCTTCGGACCGGACCATTACAATCCATGACCTCAGCATTATAATCGTAATGTAAAAGAACTACGCCACTAAGGCATTCGTATTCCTGAACTGAACCTAAACGATTTTAGCGTTTCAAAGGAACTTGAAACTTCTAGTTTTAAGCCACCCACCGGGTAATTCTTATCCCGGAGCCTCATCTAATTAGTTATCTTATTTTTGTAAAATTAGAGCCGTTGAACGTTTTAGCTCTTAATACTAAATTTTAATTTAGAAAATTCGAATTGCATAAAACAGCCCGTCTATCGTCTAAAGTTATAAGCAACCAAACATTACGTTGTAGCTTAAACTACTAAAACAGTTAGTTTAAACATCACTCCAAAAGCCTATAAAAATATGCTACAGTCCCATAAATACGGAACTACATTGTGTGAACACTTCCATTTTAGATTTCTTAGTATCAGTCGTAGCCAGCTGGAGTTTAGCTCAACTGCATTATGGCAATATTTGGCTCATTAAACAGCCCATATTCGTGTCGTGGTACATTTTATGTTTGTGTGATTTTTTATGGCACCTACTATATATTTAGTAAGTCGTGAACTCTGAGTTGTTGGGTTAAATTCGTGTGAAGTCTACTGTACGCGACAGGTCGGCATGGCAATTGTCTAGCGATGTACTATCACGTTCCAAGTAGTTCATATCGTTCTTTTTTGCAACGCTATGACATAAGAGTATAATTAAGTCATGTTTATTATATGCAATATGACAAAATATTTTATCTACAATTTGTAACTGATCGATGACTACACATGGAAGATATATGAGAAAAACTATTATGGGGGTCTGTATGTACGTATATTTTTTATTGTTTTTTTTTCTTTAGCTTTAAAAGCTACCGCAGTCATTTTAACATCCAACAATATGACAATGAACATAAAGAACAATGAGAGCGGGATCGAAATCGATAACCGCGGTCGATGCGGACTCGTAAGACTAAGAAGGCAGGGGCGATGTGCGGGTGTGAGGAGGTCCCTTCCCCCACGCGTCACCTCATACCCCGATTGCCATCTCGACCTGCCGCGCACTATAGTTGGTATTCCAAAATTTCTTGATTGTCAGCATTTTTAGGATGCTAAGGCAAAACTTTTAAACATCACGTGTCGAAGCGTTTGTAAGAATGGGGCATGACCAAAGATGAGCGAGACTTGCCGTGCAAGGGATATAATTTAAACAGTATCATAATTCTCAGTCATAAGAACTCACTGACCAACATTATCTGCCCCCAAGGATTTACAAACGACATTTTAGAAGCGGCGTGAATCCATCGCCGGGAACACGTACATGCATTTTACTAAATTTGTTAAATACCTTGTTTACTTGTAGTACTATTACGCTTGGGTATGCTATGTCTGTGTATAAGCCTTTATGTCCCGAAGACAGTACCTTGGGCTCGACGGTGTCGGTCCAGCGCGGTTGGCGCGGCCCCTCGGACTTGCTGCGTCGTCCAGCCCGCTCGGCGTCATTCCTCTGAGCGCTCTGCACACAAATTACAATAGATTATTACCTAGATCTACAAGGTAAATGTATTTTAAAATATTTCACTGGTGAGGAAACTTAAAATGGTCATTGCCCACAAATGGAGAGAACACATTATTCGACATATGGTATGTTCTTGTCTAGAGTTGTTGATGTATGGATTATAATCTTAGCCACAGTTGAGTAAATCGATTAATACGTCAATGTTTCAAGGGCCTATATGTATATAAAAGCGATTCATTGTATATGTATAATGTGATCTTACTTATAAATGACCTGAACAAAACAATCGTGCGAATAAGTAATGCTAAACCGTGTTTCAATCCGTTCCAATATTAGTGTAAAACAGCCTTTATTAGGTTGTGTAAGCTCAAACGAATCAGTGTTTACTGACCCGTAGCCAATAATCAGCAATGTAGCTACTAAGCTGGGTCACAGCTGACGCGGCTGACAAATAGCTACACTGGCGTGTGACGTCATTACGCTGGAGGTCGCGTAGCCGATAACTAGCCAACTGACGTTAAGCGTAGCGCATTGACTATCGTTGTTTATTGCGTAGCTTAACTGGGATCTGACGTTCGTAGCCCGTAGCAGATGTAGCGGATAAGCCCTTTTCGGCAGCTAATTCTTAAGTAGCTTCACGAATTTACTTTAGTGTAGTAAAAATATAGAGTTTTATATTTGAATATACATTGTGGTTCTTACTAAGGTTATAGGAGAGAGGTCGGGTCAGTGCATAATTGTGCATTCAACGGTACTTGTAACATATAGTAGCGACCATTAGTTACTTTAATGGAAAAAAATAAGCTACCCTAAAGCTATTTAGTTGGAAATGTATTACAAATATTGACCTGAATGTGTGCAACGGAGTTTAAAGTTATATTCCAATCGCCTTGGTGGGAAATGTTATTTTTTCGGCAATCTATTTTATTAGCATAATTGGTATCTTTATTCATTTTTAACATAAACAGATAGAGTAAGGCTGAATATTATAATTTGATTTTTTGTACATTTGATTTAAATACATATTTTATCGTTTCTAATTGAATATCTATCAATATTTAAATCAGTAAATCACGTATCAATTATTTATAACGTAGATAGTAATTATTTATAACTTAATTAATTCCATCTTAGTATCGAAAGCTCGACTTACTGCGCTATTATTTACTATTGTCATTTATATCTGCCATCCCGAATATTTTCATACATACATAACCATCACGCCTTTTTCCCAGAAGAGGTAGGCAGAGGTGCAACCAGGACCCCACGTTTCGTCCTACGTGCTCCGATATGATATGACAGGGGGCGGGAATATCGCCATATCGGGCACAAATTCCTGACTCCGGGATGATAATGAATAGAACATCCAATATCACTTCGCCCGACTAGGAATTCGAACCCGAGACTTCAGCTTTGTAATCATACCGTAGTACAACTACGTCACGGAGGCAGTCGCCCGGAATATTTACCTGAGCTTCACGCTTATATAATACATCATTATCACTAATTATTAGATATTTACCCTGGCGCGTTCGAAGGCGGAAGTCTGCTGGGGCCGGATCTCGTCAGCCGGCGCGGGGTCGAACAGCTCGTTCGTTTTGTACGCGACGCCCGGGTACTTCTTGCGCCGGGGGATCGCTGGCTCAATCGGTCCTGGGATCAAATACATCAATTATAATTAAAAAAAATATATATTTATTTAACTTCACTTTAACGGTGTAGGAAAACATCGTGAGGAAACCTGCATACCGTAGCGATTTTAAAGAATTTCTACGGTATGTAAGTCCGCCAACCCGCACTAGGCCAGCGTGGTGGACTATATGGCCTAACCACTCTCAATCGATTCTCTCGATTGTAGAGTAGGCCCGTGCCCAGCAGTGGGACGTATATGGGCTGAAAAAAAAAACTTAACATACAAACATATTGTACATAGGCGGTCTTAATGTTAGAGGCATTCTTTTCCAGTCAACCTTGAGATGGTGTAGAGATGACAGAAGTAGGGGTACATATGTATGCTTATTTGATTAGGTATTTACCTATGAATACTGAGGATTTAAATATCAATCACTCTAATATTAGAAGCAGTTTTCCGAAGAGACTTCGTGGTATAATCATTTATTTTACCTCTGATAAATACGCATAAAAAATATTATAATAAATATTTATATATGATTATGTATAGGCGTTTAAATGTAATACCATTTATGGCACTCAATAATTGTTTATTAAAATTGTAGTAATACAATCGAAGAGTTTGACTTATGTGAAAGTAAAAAGAAATATATTTTCATTAAACATTATTTTATACTCATGTTCACAGGAACCAATATATTTGTCATAAGTCACCAACAACATACATATTTCCAGTTACTCAAACAATCCATCCAAGCGTCACACCGCACATTATAAAAATATTTCTTATAAAAATTCTCTTTTCAAGCACCCATTTCTCGCAATAGAAAATAGGGATAAAATAATATACCCATTCTTTCCATGTTTTATTCACAAGCAAACGTCCGGACGCACAGTAAATGTATCAGAACTGGTCCACTGCAGATTGTAAATGTCAGCTCTTATCTTGTATAAAATACGCTAATGGATCGAGTTTTTAAATTCAAAATAGAGGAAAAATTATATAAACGATAAACATATTTTTTTATGTAGCCATAGCAGCTAGAAAAAAAGGTTGTGAAATGCGAGTAAGTTTTGATCCTTTAGCCAAGGCAAATGTTGATGCAAGTATTCGTTTCGGGTGTTATCTTTCTGTCTGTCTGTATCGGCCCAATATACGTCTCACTGCAGTGCACGTGCCTTCAGTACAACCGAGAGTACAACTGAGAGGTGTATGTGTTGTGAGATCAAAAAATCCGTAGTTCCTGATACCCATTACAAAAGACTTCTATCTTAATTCTTAATGTGGGATCAGGACTACTATCTGTTTTTTAATTGCATAGGTCCGGCAAACGAGCAAACAGGTCACCTGATGGTAAGTGATCACTGCCGCCCATGAACATCCACAACGCTGGATCATTGACGTTTTGCCGGCCCGATTGGGAGAGGAGCTGGGAGGAAAACAGGTTGGGAAGAGGATAGGAGAAAGACACTCTCCGTCATCCAAATCCACAGACTTCAATGAAACAACTACCATTAAACTGCAAACTCCTTACTGTTCAACTTCAATGTTTTAAAATTCAGTTTGCTCAGACATTACACAGCGATTCAACGGTAGAATATTGAGCAGTCTAATCCAGTTGGCAACAACCTCTTCAGACTTCAACTAAGTTCAACATTTGCAGGAATTGATTCGATTTCAAACGATTATCCTTACCGATGGTTGTTAGCTTAAAGCAATTTGGCTCCAGCCTGAGTGGAATTTACTGTTAGGTTTAGATCTGTGGGGGTGGTGTTAATGTTATTGGATGGAATTAGAGAAAATGCGGTTTTAGGTGAAAGACCGGATCATCAGTTCGTTACTATCGAGTTCTGTTTGGCATTAATAGTTTACTCTCTGTTCACTTCCCATTTCAATGTGGAATTACGCTGCCCGGTTGAGAGCAAGACATAGTCTAATCCCCGGAAAAACTTTGTCAAAATAAAGTTTCACGATCAGGATAACAACCTTGCAATCGGCACAGGATTCGGAATCTTTTAAACGACTAGAAGAATATGAAAAGTTTAATTTTATGATTAACTTCAGTAAACGTGTTTAGATTGTAAGACTGCATTGTTAATTTTAAATCGATAAATGAGTTTCTAGAACCTTCAGCCATACACCTCAGCCATGGCACTCCAACTCACTAGTGGAGAAACACCGTGCTCAGCAGTAGGCGTTCATGGGCCGATGCAGTATTTAATATTTATTTTGCTTTGGACACACCCCTGGCTATGCGAAAGGCGAAGTAACAGACCTCGTGAATCACTAATCACTTTGCTATAGATATCAAACTCAAAAAACACAGAAAAGACCAAGCGACAAATTCCTTGATATTTGAGTTTGGTTTTGGACTTAGCCCTGGCTATAGCAAGACGGAGGAATAAGCCAAGAGATTTTACCTAGTCATTTTGCTATTGGCTTGGATTAGACGGATAGATGGATAGACCAAGAGATAAATTCCAAGTCACTTTCCTTTTCGGTTACTCACTTCTGGCTGTAGGTAAGTCAAGGGAACAGAACAAGTGAGTCCCTAATCAGTTAACTGACGTAGCCCTGGCTACAGGCAAGGCAGAGGAACAAACTTCGTGAGTCCCTAGTCATTTTGCTATAGGTACGAACTCACCCCTGGCTATAGGCAAGGCGGAGGGCGGCGTGGGCGCTGGCTGCTTCACCACACCCTGCTGCTGCTGTTCCTTGTACTCGTGCCATCGGTACGTGCTGCGGTACTCCGAGTGCAGCTGGAACAAGGGACACGAGGTTAGTGATGATGAAGACTTGGCTACAATTGGAGAGGAAGATAGTAGAGTATTTTGGAATGGATTTTTGTTTAAAGAAGTTAAATATAAAGAAGTATTTTTGGTATTCGCTACGACAGGCGCATCACGACCTAGAAGTTATTACTAACCACTGTCATACACAAGAATAAGCACGCTACCTCAATATATTTATTGTTAAGTCTCATAAAAAACCCATGAATCAGTGGCACTGTTTTAATTTGTCTATAAGTCGACCACTTTGTAAAATCTAATTATTGAACGTTCATATCATTGAAAACCTCGTTAAGACCAATCAATTAAACCACGAATGTTCTCGTGTTAAAGGCAGCATTCCGAAGCATTCAATTCACTTCTCTTTTAATCGACGAATACCCCACCCTTTTGTCTGACACATTGTAAAAGGCTGTAACGACGTCGACAAAGCGACCCATCCAACTTTACAATCGAATTCTACAACAAGAATAAAAGTAGCTAACGACAGTAGCTAACTGAAAACGAAGGAACTTTAGTAGCTATAGCTCTAGTATGTCGACATTGATGTAGCCAGCGGCCTGTGTAAGTTCGTTACATCTAGTGAAGTGGTAGATGGGCTATCGATAAAATTTTCACGATTTTGCGCAAATCTGATCCAATTTTTGGTTTACGAGGCGTGTTATTTGGCGGCGTGAAATCTAGATTAAAAGTTTACGTCTAGGAAATAGGATTGGTCAGCCTAGCGTAAATTTAGGTCTTAGGCTAAGATTAATAATATTTTACTTACGTATGAAGGAAATATTACACTAATGTATTAAATACGCCCAAGTGTCATGCAGATTGAATTTAGATGAATACTTCAATAACATTCACTTTATGTGTCTCTTAGGTGTAACGGGTGATTTTTATAAGCGATGATTAAAGCAACCTATTTTAGCATGACGATGTTGCTGGCAGGTATATTAAGAAGAATAGAATAAGAATTTGAATACAGAACGGAGTTGTCAACGGCTGATGTGAAGGATGGCCGAGTCGGAATATTATCACGCCACGATTATTCAAGTTGTAACGTTTTACACAGTTTTGATATACGAGTTGTATTTGTAGAGAGCCCTGGTATAAATGTACATTATGTTAGAAAAGAATAGAGGAATTATGATTTCACAATCGTCGTATTTTTATTCGTCTAAATATAGGTCTTATACTTGCCCCTGAAATATTTGCAAACAACCTAAACATTCAGGGTAGATATTTTTTTTTTATTCACAGCCAATTTTAAGTCGACTCTACCTCAAGTAGACAGTTGAATATCGAGAACTACTCACATATTAGTGGACAGCCTTCGGGACGCAGTTGGTTAGACGCCGGTTGTGAAACGAGGGGCCGTAGGTTTGATCCCCGAACCGAAAGAAATATTTGTGTGAACCACAGGTGTTTGTTTCGGGTCTGGGTGTTAGTGAGAGAAAAAAGTCTCTCGTACTTTCTGATACCCACGACACAAGACTAAATCTTAGTGTGGGATCAGTAGGGTAATTCACGTAATTTTTTGATGCGCCGATCAAGTTGCGGTGCAGTTGCAATCAAGTTTACGTCTTAGTGCAAAATGGTATTCTTGTAATTGTTTAGCTGCGCGTGAACTGCACCTAAGCTATGCGTAAACTGCGCGGGTGTTGCGCGTCGACTGTACGTCAGTCGTATGCAAGAAGCTTACACGTGAATACCGATCAAGTTGCGATTTGAATCACGCACATAAAACACGTAGCAGGAGAATACGCTAAACCGTTCGCATGACGCGGACTTGATGCGAGCGTATCTGACAGCGGTTGTCAAAATTACGAGAATACGAAAAGGTCTGTTTTGATCGAAACTTTACTGCAACTGCACTGCAACTGAACTTATTTAATTACGTGAATTACCCTACAGGACTATGTATGTGACTATCGGGTGTAATTATTTTACTTGTTTATATTATATCCTATACCATTAACTTTTCTCACATTAGGTCTAAAGACGTCCATATTTGCTTCTAAAATTGGCAGTAATTTGCTCAAATACGCCTTTCTTTCAGATGCGACGCGCATCAAACGCCAAGTGTTAGAAAACATCGATTTTTCGCGCCATCAGAGCGTGGTATGCAAATACGTGGTTAAGTTTCGCAAAGCCTGTGACTCACGTTTCTACACTTAGCATACTTATCACTGAGTGCGAAACAAATTGTCAACTGATTTAATGGTAAAAGCCGACTTTGAATTGACAGGCGCGAGTTTGATGTCTAGAAACAGACATTTGTGTGGTTCACTTATTTTTGTTGCATATTGTATAATGGTGCTTCCACATCATAGCTACATGGTCTATCACATCATAGAACTGAACACATACAGCAAAACGAGTGTGTCCTGGTTGCACCTCTGCCTACCCTTCTATAAAAAAGGCGTGATGTTTATGAAAGTATGTTGGGTGTATTTATATATCTATGATATGTTTATCTCTGATCCATGATAAGAGTAGTAATCTACATTAAATATTACTTTCTTAGCAAGAATTTCCTCCCTCGCACGACCACTTTGTGGAATTAAATTCTCTGAGATCTTCATATATTATATACTTTCAAGATAAAGCCTACTCATTGTTTGAATATATGGAAAGCAGTTGTTATTATTTTCACTCAACTAAAATTATTTTATGACGGTCCCTACATACATACATAAACTTACGCCTTTTCCCCAGAAAGGGTAGGCAGAGTTGCAGGATACCCACGTTTTGCCTAGGTGTGTTCCGTCCCATGATGAGATAGGGGGTGGATAATCTTATAATTATTTGGGAGGGATCCCTTATAGCGAAACGGCGGCCAATTGTTCATTAAGGGTTTTCTATTATTTCTCTATATTCTATAATAAGCAGTCACAATAAAGTTAGGCCGTTTAAATAATTTCGAAGCCCTCTTTTAAATGAAATTTAGTATAACCAGAGGCCCATATCTCATATACTTAATTTAAATGAATGAAATAATTTCATTCATTCAGACCACAGTGCCATACAAATACGAAAAAGGAGAACAAACACAATTTATAACGTTATGAAAAAAACACATTAAATGTAAAAGTCATGTACATTTTTAATTTCCGCCAACGGTGTAGCGTCCGCATTAAGGTGCTTGCACATTGAGGAATTACCGCGCGTTTACGAGCACTAATGAACAAACGCAGACTCGGGAATTGCAGTCATAACGCTGGTATTTGGGATGTGGAAGTATGGCTATATATTAGTTCGAGATCTATCGGTTTGTTAGTTCAATAGTAATTTATAGGTGCTGTGAACTGACATATTATATGTTGTTCAACATTATGCCTGCCTCGGTGGCGTAGTTATTCTAAGATATGATTACAAAATTGAGGTCTCGGGTTAGAATCCCGGGTAGGGCAAAGTGAAATTGGATTTTTTTATTCATTATCAGCCCAGAGTCAGGAATTTGTGCCAGATATGATAATAGGCTCTTCCATTATCACATCCTGGGACGAAACAGACAAGGCGAAACGCGGGTGCCTGGTTACTACCAGGAGAACCTCTGCCTACCCCTTGTTGGAAAAAGGCGTGAGATTCTGTAAGTATGGTTCACATTATTTACTTCGAAAAAACTGTTTAGTATATAAATCTGCATCAAAAGCCTAGTTGCATCAAGTAATTTTGGACCATATCATTAACTTAGACAATGTCAACACCATACGTTGGACACTTTAAAACTATTTTAATTTTTAGTATTTGGTTAAACCATACTGTTATGTTACAAAAATAATGTACATTGCAGTCGCTTTCAAAAACATCTAAAATCACAACTGCATCATGCGACATTTTATTTTATTTTTCCATTTAAAAAACTTACAGCCAATACAAAGACTAATTTAAAAATAATATGTAATGAAAGGCCAATTATAAGTTTTCACAGATAAAAAATACTCCGAATATATTACCACGATTCTGTCCACTGATATAAAAAACTAATTAAAACTGATATTATCGTTTCCAACTATTGGAGATTGGAAATTCGCATATATTCGGAGCGGTCCGTGCCGCAGCAATCACGGAGGCGACAATATTCGCTCGGCAAACATCACTCTCCGTAATACTGTCACGATCCGGCTGTTGGTACTCATCGAGACTGCAATAGTCGCGAAATCGACCACTCTAGATATACTAGTGTTCGTAATTCCGGATATATGGTGGTAGTGACCGTCATACTGAAGAAATGAGTCGTGTGTTTGGTTCAGCATATGTATACGGTTTTAATTAGGCGTAAATGTGTCGACCAACGAGATAATTTCTTGCTTTATTTTAATTTGTACTGTGCCTTCTGTAAAGAGTCTGACTTATTGTAAAGACCACCAACCCGCACAACGATAGCGTGGTGGACCTATGTACTCGTATATGGCCTAACGCTTCTTAATCGTACCTACTCTCGATTGCAGAGGAGGCTCGTGCCCTGCAGTGGGACGTAACTCGGCTTAGTTAGTACATGAAATAAAATAGGTGATTATCTTTCTTCCGTCTATATGTTATGCTAGCTGATTGGAAATGGACCATAGATAGACATGTCGGACACACTATCATGGGGCACTATGATGAAATTTCCGTTACCTATATTTTTAATGCGGCTTTCCGAGCTCGTCAGCTACTGTCCCCTAGATACTCGAAAAGCTTCGGTGCTTGACGTAAATTCTTTGCATGTCACTTTCCACCTGGCTTAGAAAATAACAAAACGCGCCTAAAATTTACAAGTGTAAACGGTCCCTTAACCGCAATGACTTGTGCAAACGACAAAGGCATAAAAAAGCATTTAACGTTTTTATTACGGTCCGGTTTGCTTAATGTTATTTAACCAAGGGATAATAATGTTTGCATTTTAAACGTGGTTCCTTTGGTAAAATTAATTCCATGATCCTTGCGAGGAGATTTAATATATTTTTTTCCATACATATTGCCTAAGATTCAAAATCTGGTTTTAGGATGTTCGTTTACGCTCGGATAGCAACCACGGTACACGATGATGGAAAACCCATCATAATTAACCACGCATCTGTCAGCTTCCAGTCTCCGTGACGCAGTTGGTTAGACGCCGGCTGTGAAACAAGAGACTGCGGGTTCGATTCCCGCACCGAAACAAATATTTGTGTGAACCACAGGTATTCGTTTCGGGTCTGAGTTTTGTGAGACCGAAAATTCTCTCGTAGTTCCTCATGCCCACGACACAAAACTCGATCTTAGTGTGGGGTCAGGACTATGTATGTGACTGTTGGGCGTATTTGTACTTGTAATCATGTAGAGGAAGTGTATAGTGTGGACTGTAGAGTTTTGGGATCTGTATCAACCCATATAGGTCTCATTGTAGTTCACGGCCCTCCTCCACAATTGAGAGTACGATTGGGATAGATACCATACGGTATGCAGGTATCCTCACGATATTTTCCTTCACCGCTATAGTTCGTGGTGATTGACTATCAATACACACATGACTGATGACTCCGAAAAGTCAAAGGTGTGCCCTGGGATTTGAGCCCGCGAACACCGTGAACAAGTTGGCAGCCACGTCTGGTCCGTTCTCAACAGGCCACCATGCAAGTCCAGTCTGTGTATTTCTGGTTTCAAGCATCCCACCATAATTGTGTTATGTGAGATAGCCACTTGAATTGCAATGCCAACAATCAGCTGTAGTCACATTGTCATATCAGTAAAAAGCTTAATTCCATATGTCATAAAAACCACACGAATTTTCCGTCTTTTTCCCTTTGCAAATGCAGTTTTCAATTCACCGAGTTTATGGAACAAGGTTATGTTTATTAGAGGCAAGAATATTCCAAAGAGCCGCAGAATAACTAAAACGGGCTGGAACTAGAACAAAGACAATCCGCGACATAAAGCCTGTGTTACGCCGCTAGGGTTGCCACTTGGGAGGAATATTTTTAGTGCGCTCTAAAATATTTTTGTTTGGTAGAGGAAAAATGCAATTTGAAAATGGGTTTATTTTCGTAAAAAGTAAAAAAGTAGAAAGTACGTTTCAAAAAGTGGTAGTCATAATACCGTTTCTTTGGACTATAGTAGTAAAGATTAGCTTGATCGCTTGGTAGCATTGTCTCAAAAGAAACGAAAAATAATGAGATGGCTTTGCTGTTGTGTGTTTACATGTTTTATTACTCTTACTATATAATGAAAAAAAAGAAATATTATTGCCAATATAAAGTTTAATCATAAGATACTATCGATCGGTAGCTTTCCGATGAAAAACAAAAAATACATCGATGAGCTTAGTCTATTGTCTAATGTCTACTCTACTATGTTCTACTATGTGTGTATTGATAGTCAATCACCACGCACTATAACGGTGAAGGAAAACATCGCGTGGAAACCTGTATACCATAGCGATTTGTATAAATTTCTATGGTAAGTAAAAGTTCGTCAACCCGCATTGACCAGCGTTGTGGACTATATGGCCTAACCACTCTCAATCGTACTCTCGATTGTAGAGGAAGCCCGTGCTCTGCAGTGGGACGTATATGGGCTTATACAGTACAGTACAGTATTATGTTCTTATGATAGGAATAGAAATAATCAAGTGTTAATATTTACTAATAAGCAATTTACGTGCGACAGCCCTACCAAAACGCTGTCGACTTTTGGTAATAACAGCTCGACGCGCTCTCTACTAATTACACTTGCCTTAAAAAACACACCAAGACTTCAAAGTTCTAAAAATAGGGTTGGCGCTGTTTTTATCGATTATCGAGTGAAATCGGAGCGTCGGCAGTAAACAGGGGCACGTGGGCGCCATTTATCCGCGATGTGTCATGAATTATTCTAGGAGTGTGGGTCAGGGGAGAGTGGGGAATATAAAGATCTTATTTTGTTTGTATAGTGAAATACACTATGAAATGATTGTGTGAGTAGCTATTTCTCAGAGAAGTCAGTATAAAAATAATGTATAAGTAGCCATTTGCTGAATAGAAACGGTCATATCTCGGAGCCTCCACAATTTCAACTGGAAATGTTATTTTTGCCGCTGAAAAATATTTTGCTTTTAGTAAGTTCTCGTGGTAGATAATATATCGTTAGATAAAAACCGATTGTGAAAAGAGAATCGTACATTAACAAACGTATAATATCTTCTTTTTTACTACCATAAAGGATGATTTGTTTCAAAATAGTGTTGAGTTTTATTTATCGATTATTATCAAGTCGTGTCATCGATATTTATCGAGTTGTTTTCTCGATCATGGGAGCATCGGTATTTGGTACACAATAGGGGAAAATGGGCACCGTTTGTTTGTGTTGTGTGATGAATTATTCTAGACGTGTAGTGGTTCAAGAGGTTGTGTAAATGTATAGCTTTTATTTATTTAGGTACGAAAACAAACAGTGAGCAACAATACTTAATTAATTGCTTGATAATACATACATATTTACCTTCGATACGAATAGTGATACCTATAGTAGTATTTCAGTCCAAGTAACGTATGGGAGGCCTATGTTCAGTGGACTTCCTTTGGCTGATGGATGGAAAGTATGAACTGGCGAAAAAGGTACTAGGTTCGAACCCAATTATATTGTTATCTTCATAATCTACTCATCGATTGGTAGTTAATTACCGTTCGGTTTGTTTTAAAATACAAATTACCCTTTTTTCGACTCACGTTTTAAAGAAACTGTAGGCGTTTGTTTAAAGAGAGAGCTCCGTTTAATTATTTATCTGTGAAAGGAGAAACTTTTATAGCGAACGTTTCTACTTGACTTCAGTTAAATTACTACCAACTTAAGACAGCACTCGTAATAAAATTTTACAAGGCAGCCATTAAGAAAAGAGCAAAATATCTGACTGGCTAGTTAAAAAAAACTAGTTTTTTTTCTTTTTCTACCATGATAAAGTGAGTACGAAGTGATATAGTAATTGCAGTGCATTACATATAAAGGGGACATCCTCTGCCCAGATGGTGGGATGGTGGGAGGGCCGACAGCAACTGTGGATGCATAAAGCAGCCGACCAGGCTTTGTGGCATACCTTGGGAGAGGCTATGTCCAGTAGTGGACTGCAAAGGGCTGATGATGATTACATATTATGAAGTATTCATGGTTAACATGTTTTTATAGCATAGATGGGTTGTACGCGCTCTATAATGGCAAGACGATTGGAAGGCGATTGTCTGTCATATTGCCTGCCAATCAATCAGTCACGCTTTAATCAGTGTCGTGGCCTTAACTATTTGTATTTTGGGAATCGAATGCCATTGCGACATTTTTTTGTGCAATGAAGTTAGTGTATGACATGTCTATTTGTAAAAATCATTGATTCATGGTCGACACATTATTGTCTGTCTGCTCAAGGAAATGACTACAGTCATTATCATGTCCAGCCACAGGAAGTTCACTGTAGAACTTAGTCCAACCCCAAGAGTCTCTGCATCGACTTTGGAGACTGTCCCGTCCTCACACCTACCACTGCAACTCCTGTAAGCCAGGATCAACAGTGGCACGCATTTTAATGACACCGAGCATTGAAGCTCAATGTGTCTCCGGGAATGTTTAACTTGTCTTTAATCCGCAACGAAATTAATCATAAAGTTAAATTAATAGGAGTTGGAAATCTTTGAATTTAAAGTGGTAGAGCCACGCTGTTGTCAGTCATGACTCAGTATGAATGGGCAGGCTCATTCGGGGCGGTACCACTGTCTCACAGGAAATCGACATGAAGCTACAGCTTTGCTGTCACGTTTCGTTCAGTGAGTGAGATTGCCGGATGCCCAATACCCTTTGCTCTTCCCATCCTTTTTCCTTGCCGTTCCCCTTCCAATTGGGAATCCCTTCCCTTCCATACATTCTCAGCCCAAATTGTGAAAGGAAGCTCGATTTTACTTGCCAGTACCTGTCTTCCACTTCAGAACCGTTTCTCCAACATTCATTAGTTCTCAGTACTGTGTTCCCATTGCCACTTTAACTTGCTACGAGTTACGGCAGTAAGTATTCTATTGACCTCTTTATTATCAATTCGATCGTGAAGAGACTAATTAGCATAAACCCCTCCATAGCTTTTTGAGTGACCTTGAGCGATCATATAGTTTATACTGTAAAACATCATCCATCCATCCATCCATCAGCCAAAGGAAGTCCACTGCTGAACATAGGCCTCTCCCAATGATTTCCACAGTGACCTGTTGGAGGCAGCCTGCATCCAGCGACGTCCCGCGACCTTTACCAGGTCGTCTGACCACCTAGTGGGTGGACGTCTCACGCTGCGCTTTCCGCTTCGTGGCCTCCATTCGAAAAACTGTAAAACATGTCTACTCTCAAAGGCTATTGCTTTTTTTATTCTAATATTTTTTTATAGGTTGAACAACGTACCTACTATTGATCTAACCGAAATATTTTTTAGAAAAATGCAATGTTTTATTAGTAGCCGTATTTGGTCTGTCTTGTTCGCAAGATCCCTTTGTAGTATTGATTTATTTTCTTTCAGTGACTTTCTAAGTTTAACAAGAATACAATTGTTAAGTAGTTATTTTTATGTATCGAAAGTCGCAACACAAAGCATACTGTGTACGCATACTGAACTAATGGCCTGGTTTTAGTGAAATTGACCTTTATGCCGCAACATGGCTGCAGATTGTCGGTAGAACTTTTGGACAGCGGTTTTAGTGATGTTGTTCCTTTTTTATGATATTTTATATGATTGCATATATTTTTTATATGATTGCAAAGCTGAGGTCTCGGGTTCGAATCCCGGGTCGGGCAAAGTGATATTGGATTTTTCTATTCATTATTAGCCCGGAGTCAGGAATTTGTGCCCGATATGGCGATAGGCTCGCCCTCTATCACATCGTGGGACGGAATATACAAGGCGAAACGTGGGTGTTCTAGTAGCATCTCTGCCTACCCCTTCTGGGAAAAAGGCGTGTGGTTATGTATGTATGTATGTATGTATGTTCCTTTTTTATTTATTTGTATGAACAGGTATCTTATTGCTTTTTATGTAGTTGTTATGATTTGAAAAAATATTTTAAATTATTTTTAATATTCCCAAGTAATATTTCAATATATTTTTTGCATTTTGTACGATATTATTTTTAAAATATATAGCAGATATGTAAATAGTATAACAGGTTGATGTCGGGCGCACATGACTCTAAAACTGCAGGATAGACTTCGATCAATTTTATTTAATTCTTTATACATTAATCTTTTTTATAACCAAATTAAATCAAGACGTCCCTATCCAATATAAATCCCTGATTATCTCTCATACACACGAAAACAATACCTCCCAACAAAAAAATAACCATACTAAAATCTATACGTCCAATTCAATCATACATTTTTTTTTTGTATTGTATCAGCCCATATACGTCCCACTGCAGGGCACGGGCCTCCTCTACAATCGAGAGTACGATTGAGAGTGGTTAGGCCATATAGTCCACCACGCTGGCCTAGTGCGGGTTGGCGGACTTACATACCGTAGAAATTCTTTTAAAATCGCTACGGTATGCAGGTTTCCTCACGATGTTTTCCTTTACCGTTAAAGTGCGTGGTGATTGATTATCAATACACACATACATAGTCTGCCACAAAATGCCTAAGGCGAACTTTCAAACTTCAACCAGGCGTACTGGAAAAGCGAGGCTTATTACGCATTCGGTAGGTACACGTCGGGAACTGAGAGGCATGGCCCCGAGGGAAGCCAGACCATGTTAGTACTTCAAGCGGATGGGAATTGCTTGTTAAGGAAACCATTTGATAATAATGTTATATGGGAATGTGATTTTAAGCTTTGAGTAATGAAATATTTTCAGTCATTCATTTAAGTTGGTCTGTACGCGGTTTTGCCGGCCATGCTGGGATGTTATTTCCTAATTCATTTATTAGCAACATTATCGAACGGTGTAATAATACATTATATAGCGTGGGTAATTATTTTCAAAATCATCTAAAAATATTGATTTATTTACTGCCTCAGTGGCGCAGTTGTATTATGGTACGATTACAAAGCTGAGGTCTCCGGTTCAAACCCCTGGTCGGGCAAAGTGATATAGATTTTTTCTATTAATTCAGCCCGGAGTCAGGAATTTGTACCCGATATGGCGATAAGCTCGCCTCTTATCATGTCGTGGGACGGAATATACAAGGCGAAACGTAGGACTATTGGTAGCACCTCTGTCTACCCCTTCTGGGAAAAAGGTGCGAATTTATGTATGTACTTGGATTTCACTAATTATGTGGTTTATTGGAGTTCTCTCTCTCTCTCGTCAGCCACAGGAAGTCCACTGTTGAACATATACCCCTCTTATGGATCGCCACATAGACCTATTGGAAGCGGCCAGCATCAAGCGACTTCTTACAAGTTTTTTTTTTATTATTTCATGCCAATAAAACGATGGTGAAAGAAGTAACCAGTAGGCTTATGAATATTTAAAATTACAAATATCAATAAATCCAATCTAACACCCACATTTCGCCTTATATGTTCCGTCCCATGATGTGATAGAGGGCGAGCCTATCGCCATATCGGGCACAAATTCCTTACTCCGGGCTGAATGAATAGAAAAATCCAATATCACTTTGCCCGACCCGGGATTCGAACCCGAGACCTCAGCTTTGCAGTCATACCGTAGTACAACGCCACCGAGGCAGTTAGGCAGTACTAAAAATAAATCCCAAGCAATATTTTCCCTCGCTTACACCGACATGTTTTCAAACCTCCCTACATCTCGTTGGTAGCCGAGAGCCATCTAACAGCGTATCGCTCCGCAATATTACGTCAGGCTCTTGTAGGGGGACTCCCCCTCCTCCCCTCCCTTTCCCCTCCCCAAAGGAATTACATACGAGTACTTAGATGTCGATCTGGTATTTACGGATTGGAATGTGCTCAACCGTGACATTGAGTCTCGGTCGGAAATAACTTTTCGATCGGTTGGAGCAAATATTTTTGAGGTTGTTTTATTCTGTACCTTAAATTGAAAGGTTGTAGTTTAATGTTTTGGGGCATATTTTGCATTGTTAGCATGCCTTATGGTAAAATGGGTCGCTAAAACTCCTGGGCACGACTCGGCGTCATGAGTGTATTGATAGTTGGTAGTTAATCATTACGCACATAAATGGCAAAGGAAGGCGTCTATGAAGATATTTGCAAAACATAGAAATATTTACAAGAATTTCTGCGATATGTGTATTTAATCAAACTGCTACATATAAATCAGTGTGGACTGAGCTAAGCTCTCACAAACGAATTCTCGATTAAAGTAAGAGAATAATTAGAATAAAAGAGTTTCTTGGTTAGTAATGAGCGATTATGCTTTGTTGTATTACAAATTACGTTTTTCTTATTACTTGATAACATGGAAATAAGGACGACTTGCACAAGAGGGCCGGCAGCGACTGGATGCATAAAAAAGCAGACCGGGCTCTGTCGCGTACCTTGGGAGAGGCCTATGTCCAGCAGTGGACTGAAACGGGATGATGATGATCATGGAAATAATTTAATTTATTTTATTTTATTTTTCCTCGTTTTTGTTAACGTCTGTGTAATTTATCTAAAGTGTTATGTACTCATTTAAGTGGTATATACATCAGAATGTAACAGTAAAAAAATAAGTAATTTGTTTTAATGTACATACTGTTGGAGAACCTGAAATAAATAAATAGAGTTGGCTTGGGTTTACGCGAATGTTACATATTGAAGTAAAATGATTTTATCTCGAATAAAATTCGCAAGAATTCGTTTTATTTAAATAAATAAATAGGGTGAAATATACCAAGTCGCAAGAAATCTACTAGTTATCAATACGTTTAAGTAAATTATAAGATTTGCTATTTATCTTCTCTTAATTTTATATCTAGATGATATATATTATTTTTGTTAGTATTAGAGTCTAATTTTAATTTTTTACCTCTATCGAAAATTACCCTCGCTTTGTGAATGTTGTACACACCTTTAATAGGCATGTGCATCAGAATCTTATATTGTAAGTATTTTGGTAATTTGTAATGCATATGTTGTTGGTGCAATCACCACGCACTATAACGGTGAAGGAAAACATCGTGAGGAAACCTGCAATACCGTAGCGATTTGTATAAATTTCTATGGTATGTAAAAGTCCGCCAACCAGCATTAGGCCAGCGTGGTGGACTATATGGCCTAACCACTCTCAATCGTACTCTCGATTGTAGAGGAGGCCCGTGCCCTGCAGTGGGTCGTATATGGGCTGATACAATACAATACAATACAATGTTGTTGGTGTGTCTTTTTTAAATAAATAAAAAAAATACGAGCAATTTCGTCAGAAAAACAACACTTGAGTTAACTTTCAAGCAAAATTCGTACCGAATAAACTACCAAGTTTAATAAGCGAAATTAAGAGGCGTATTCTCAACGTACGTGGCCTTGGTTTTTATGAAACTTTTTAATGTTTTAACTGGCTAAAGCGTGTACTTTTTAGTTTTATATGTACTTGGCAAGCGCACCGGCGCGGCGTTTGCATAAGACGGTTTTATATTTTAACAAACTTTATAGTTCAAATTGCAGGCTGCTTATAAAAACGAATGAAAAATAAAAATTATAAATTTCGAAATTAGAATTTTGAAATTCCTTCCCATATGATTAGTATAAACTAGCCAAGGTAATAACGATAATTATTTATTTATTGTTATTTTTAAATATGAAAAATTAAAAAAAGTTACAAAATAAAGAGAAATAATTATCTCTCCAACTCTAAACGCGGAGAGCCTAAAGGAATTTTCGATTTCTGAACAAGACCTAAAACATTTAGATACTAATATAATATTTTCAACGTAACATTATCATGGCGTACTTGCTTTACAGCCGGGTATGAAACCAGAGGCCGTTCGATTCCCGCGCCGAGACACAATACGTAGATTTGTCGCAGGAATAATTGCATCGGTTCTGGGTGTTGAGACTGAAAGGTGCCTCGTAATCTCTAATATTCACGACACGAGTCTTGTATTTTACTAAGATTAGGACTATGTCATTATTTATTACTGCAATTAATACCTACAATAAATATATACACCCAACAGTCACATACATAGTCCTCTACTACGATCAAGTCTTGTGTCGTGGATATCAGTATCAACGAGTGACATTTTGGGCTCACAAACACCCGACACAAATACTTGTGGTTTACACAAACATTTGTCTCGGTGCGGGGATCGAACCCGCGGCCTCTCGTTTCACAGCCGGCGTCTAACCAACTGCGCCACGGAGGCTGTCATGACTGTTACAACCTACAGTAACACAGCAATATTTATGACGTCACTACCCTCGCCAAGAGTCCCGTGGAGTGTGGGTTCAAAGCCCGAGCGGCACAATAGGTGACTGTGCTAGATCTTCGTGAGATTCGTGAAGAGCTGCGGACGTTTGAAAAGGCGGTTCTTGAGTACTTTAACCGACTTTAAAAAGGAGGTTTTGTATTCGATCCGTATGTGTGTGTTTTGACTGAAAAATGGAGGGCCTTTGGTGAACCTTTTGGAAAATCTGCTTGTAATAAAGAAATCAATATTTATAAACTTTGCAACGGAGTTCGTTTCAGAGCAGTTCGTTTTATAAATATGTTATAATTTATGTTTTCTATGGAGATATATTGTATATTTTGAAGGAAGGAAACAATATACGGGCATTAGTCATTAAAAATTTCATCAATATCCATAATGAAAATCGGTGTGAATACCATAAATTAATACCACAGACAAACTGTGCAGTTTTGTGGGACATTGTATTACTTCATAAGTTTTTACTTTTTAATAAATAAAATAAAATACTAAAGATAGTACAACTTATAAATCGTCTCTGCAAATGCTAGTCTGCTATCCCACACAACTGTGGGATGAAGACAAATAAAATAAATAAATAAATACACCCAACAGTCATATACATAGTCCTGACCCCACACTAAGATCGAGTCTTGTATCGTGGACATCAGAAACTACGGGAGACGTTTCGGTCTCACAAACACCCAGACCCGAGACAATTACTTGTCGTTCACACAAACATTTGTCTCGATGTGGGGATCGAACCCACGGCCTCTCGTTCCACAGTCTAAGAAACTGCGCCACGGAGGCTGTCAATAGATAGATAGAGGCCAGCACAGGGTCTAAAGGTTAATATTCAAAATATCCTGTTAATATGCGAGTCCCACCACGCAAGGTTGCTATCGAAATTAATTGCTCAATAAACAGCTCACTTGCATAACAATGGCGCGATCCATCATTTTAATTTGACTTTATTATGGCGGCGTTAGTCACTGGGCTACTTTCCACAAGTGTTTGTGGTCTAAGGACCCTTAATTGTAGGTCGATGGACGATAGAAGGACATGAATGGACTGATATAGTTAAACTGTGAATTGAATGAGGTGCGTGGTGGCCTGTTGGTAAACGGACCAGAAGCGGCTGCCAACATGTTCACGGTGGTCGCGAGGTCAAAAACCAGGGCACACCTCTGACTTTTCGGAGTCATGTGTGTATTGATAGTCAATCACCACGCAGTATAACGGTGAAGGAAAATATCGCGAGGAAACCTGCATACCATAGCGATTTGCAAGAATTTCTATGGTATGTACAGTCCGCTAACCCGCACTCGGCTAGCGTGGTGGACTGTATGGTCGAACCACTCTAAATCGTACTCTCGATTGTAGAGCAAGCTCGTGCCCTGGAGTGGGACGTATATGGGCTGATACAGTACAGTACAGTGAGTTGAATAAGGAAGTATTGTATAAAAATCTTAATTTATGTTTTCGTATTGGTTTATGAATAGATTTGTAAATTATAGCAGTAGGGTTGGCGCAGTTATTAGAAATTATAACATTATTTGAGAGATTAGATTAGAAATTGATAAGGGTATTGAATAAGCAGACAATTTTACAAAGTTATTTTTCCAACGCCAGTGAATTGAAGATTGAAAAAATAGTCTTTAATGGTAAATCAACAGTGTGTTGTTCTGATCTGCACTGGACTTCCTGTGGCTGAAGAGAGAGAGAGAGAGAGAGAGAGAGAGAGAGGAGAGAGAGAGAGAGGAGAGAGAGAGGGAAGAGAGAACGACAGAGAGAGGAGAGAGGAGCTCCAGAGTACAAATTGAAGTATTTATCCAACATTAACACTCTACGTACTGCCATTTCTTTGTAACTATTTATTTACCACATACTTTGAAACCGAACTCTCAGTGTCGGAGTGTTTAATAAACTGTGTCTGTGTATCGACCTTCACCTTGGGATTGGATAATATTTACAGTAAGAACGCGTCTGTGAGACGGATTGCAGATGGTGATTTCATTTCGCCAATATCTTAAACTCTACCAAACATACTACGTTTTGCTCTTTGTAGAGGCTCACATGCCTCTCACCACCACTCACCACTCTTACAGTCTACACATACTCGTAGACTGTAAGAGTGGCGCTTCGATTTCCACGTCACTTAAAGCGAGAATTTAGATTCGAAAACTCCTTACTAACTTGCCTAGGATATTCTAGGAACATAATATGTTCATGGTATGATTACATGCTTGCTCTCTGTTAAATCTTGGGAGATGAGCTTTGCGAAATCCGATTAATATAGTACATAAAGTACCTACAGTTTCATTCTTGAATCTAACCCAGGAGCTCACGGTTCACAGTCTCTTTGACAATGTGGCGAAATATTGCAATGCGAAACGTTTTAAAATACAAGTATCCAATAATATTCGTGATCTCTCTCACGCGTCACTTATTGCAGCAACACTTGAATTGAGCAATTCAGTCGCAGACGTTTTATCATATATGTAGTCTGATACTTTATAACCCTACTAACATATAAATGTGAAAGATTGCCAAGCTATTTGATTTTTTTGTAAAATGTAAACGATTCAAAACTATCCGACCCGTGATTCGAACCCGAGACCTCAGCTTTGCAGTCCTCTCTCCATTTCTTCAGCTACAGGAAGTCCACTGCTGAACAGTCTTCCAAGGATCTCCACATCGACCTCTTGGAATTGGCCTTTGCAATCCTGCTGTTGTACAACTTCGCCATCGAAGCAGTCGATTCCAATTTATCATTTTATAGAGTGCATTAAATCTTCCGATACATAAAACATTATTAGTATAGAAAAGCCATTAACAGCGTTGTGACCCGACAACACTGCTAAGCCGTAACAAAAGCCTTATAAGTAGATTGAATTTCTACTTGATTGGTCGATGACATCACTATTCTATTATAGGGTCTCGCTGCGTAATGTCTGGCACTATATTAATGTTAAGCCTTCAGTCTTCTTCATCACTTAAACTGACATTATCAAGTTTTTCTTATTAGCTAATAAATAATATGGGAATCTTCTCTCTCTCTGTCTCTTCAGCCACAGGAAGTCCACTGCTGAATATAGGCCTTCCCCAAGGATCTACATTGACCTGTTGGAAGCGGCCTGCATCCAGCGACTTCCTGCAACCTTAACCAGGTCGTACGTACTTGTAGGCGGGAATGGGAATCCTATGATGTATGAATACTATGGTACATGACGTTTGGCAACACACAAAAAGTTAGCAACGTCAATCAAAGGCTCGTTTATAGAGAAAGCCTTTGCCTTTCAATGTGACGCACGTGGGCTGGATAATTATTACTTCCTAATGGGTCGTATTTTATACCAGCATATTAAAGAAGTAATAAGCTGGTTAGGTGAAGACTAGGTGCCAAGCCGGAGTTCACAAGCTAAAACCCAGGGCGAAAACCAATCCAATCCATCAGCCAAAGTAAGTCCACTGTTGAACATAGGCCGCTCGCAATGATTTCCACAGTGACCTGTTGGAGGCAGCCAAAAGGAGTTTGGAGGGTGCAAACCACTGACTTCAAAATACACCTGTTTTTAGACAATTAAGGGAATCATCGTGAGGGAACCTGAATATTTTTCTAAAAATAAATTGTAAGTTTGACAAGTCTACCAATCGCATAAGCCCAGCGTGGTCAACCCGTCAGTTTTTAGTGAGATAGACGTCTAGAAGACAATTCGGTTCCACCATTTTTAATCTTCAGTTCATTCGAGAATGTTCGACCCAATTTCAAATCAGCTGTTCCACCTGATACATCATTAACTACTGTATCCTTTTCAACATTTGATATGGCGTTGCACGATTGGGTTTCTGTCCGACCTTCGCAGAATTAGGATCTGTTTCGATACAGTCACGTCCAGCCTTGTCGTATTAGAAAGTCTGATTTAAACCAACTTGTACCTTTTGTAATAATCACGATATTGTAAACTGGTTTTGAAAAGAGCAACACTATAGTTTCTTGCCCGGTCTTCTCTAGAGAAATCCGTTTTCCGAACCGGGTGGTAGAAAAAAAAAGACTGAATCTAAATAATGTTGAACATTTTAAGGGGTTCAATAAATTATTTTCATTTCATTTTCATTTTCACTTTGTGAATTTTTACACATATATAACTAAGCTTGGTTGCTAGTGTGGTAGGCAGAGATTACAATCTATTTAAAAGTATGTGAAATATACTTATGATTAACACTTATGCTACACCTAATGCAAAAAGAACCATTAGAATCCTGCTCAATTTTGAGGAGTTTTACTCTCCGGACATATTCGACAAATCTTGATAATTTTTTTATGAAACCACCTGCGAAGTATCGTTTTGAATCAAAAAGAATTTTCAAAATCAGCCCAGGCGTCTTCGAGTAATCAGTGAACATAAATAAAAGAAGATTCCGATGAATTGAGAACCTTCTCTTTTTTTTTAAGTCGGTTAAATTTTTTGCAACATGTCATGTGCTACTTTTTGTCGCACTTTTTGCTAAATACAAATTAACGTTATACTTAAACAGTCACTGTGCATTTGGTTAAAGCACTACTAGAAACGAAAGGCCCCAGATTTCATCCTCGCACCGAGACCAACATTTATATTATCCACAAATATTTGTTTTTGGTAGTTTCCTACCAACGACAGAAGATTTGTATCTTATTATGGAGCCATCAATATGTGTGCAGTTGGCCTTATTTATGAGCACGTGGCCACAGAGATTGTCATTTAATCTCACCAATATGTCCGCAGTAACATTTGCCACATGACCTACGATTTGTAATGCATATTAATCACCAACCACTTGTTACTAAGCGCCACCCATCTGTTTTACTTACACGTATGCCAAGTATATGACGACGTTTGTAATTATGTTACAGTTGATATCGCATAGAAAATACATTAAAAAAAAACAGTTAAAATCAATTTTAAATTAATACGAATGATTTATCACAATAATAATAAATAAATACACCCAACAGTCACAAACATAGTCCTGACCCCAAACTAGCATCGAGTCCTTAATCGTGGGTATTAGAAACTACGAGAGACTTTTTTGTCTTACAAATACCCAGACCCAACACATATACCTGTGAAATGTGGACCACACAAATATTTGTGTTAGTGCGGAAATTGAAATCGCGACGTCTCGTGTCATAGGTAACGTATAACCAACTGCGCCACGGAAGCTGTCATATTTTAAGATACTGAAGAAATATTGTATTAGGTAGGAATGTAGTCGAGAATGATCGATTGTTTGAATCTATGATGTCGTCACATATCAGTAAGTAATATGTCTGTCAGTTTGCAATGATTGGCGTTTCTTTGAATTGCAGTGATCATATTGCTTAATTTCATTTAAATTACGTCCATATTTGTACCAACAACCAGCTTAGCGAACCAAACTGGCTTCGTGGGAATTGGTAAATTTCACCCAAATCAATTTTTTATAATGACTTTACAAAACTCAAGGTTCCCTTAGATATTTTTCTTGTCAGTTAAAGCAGGATCTGACTCCCAATTCGAGATATTATTTAATTATTTTTCTATTGCGTACCAATTATTATACACTTTTTTAAATATTTTTTTTTATCTTTTCTGATTATATTAGTTAAAAAGTATTTCAGAGGCCAGAGATACAGGCTGTTATATTACAGTCTATTTCCCAGAGGCCAGTGATACAGGGTGCTCGGAATGAGGTCAGCTGCAAGACGTTACCTCGTCTGCGAGAGCCGTGGAGGGCTCTCTACGCGCTAACGGCCTTCTCCGGCTGTTTTTAGATTTCACACATTAGCTTTGCAGGGAGTTTTGATTAAGGTTTTACGCTAGTTTTATATTGTTTAAGATGGTATTTAAAATTGTATTTGTAAGAAAAGTGAATTCATTATCAGCCTTGAGTTAGGAATTTGTGCCCGATATGGCGATAGGCTCGCCCCTTATAAAATCGTGGGACCATACAAGGCGAAATGTGGGTTTCATGGTGGCACCTCTGGAAAAAGACGTAAGCTTATGTAACAAAAGTGAATACTGGCGTGGACAGCTAATGGTTGAAAATAATGTTGAGATATAAGTATCATGATTTAAAAATTACCAAAATAGTGAAAGTAGAGCGTGACTCTATCATATCAACAGTAGGAATTTTTTATGTGTTTCACAAGAGTCCGAGCATCACCTACGTTATACGCTGGTGGCTAAACTTTAACCTTTTATGTCCAACAATTGTGCAAAGGTCTATTGCAACGCTGGTTGGTGCCCGGCTTGTTTCAGCTTGACTATTACTGTTATGTTAATTGCCACATAGCAACTCTGATCGATAGATTGAAACTTATTTCTAAGATTGTTTTCTACCAAACTTTACGCCGGAGATTAAAAAGGATATGTGGCCTCCTCGCGGAGATAAACAATGTACGATAAAAGCAAATACTAAAGATTTTTATGTAAAATAACATTTTATTACCCACGAATCTCGTAATCGATGTTTATCGCCTTTCGTTTCCTGATTTAGACAAGATATGGTAATGATAAGATAAAGTAGAATCTTGTTATCAGTAAGATATGGACTTTCTAAACTCAGATTCCTGTTTAGCATGTACAGTCGCCTGCATAAATGTCTATAATTTAAAATCAATATAAATAGACAGACATTGTCACAAATAAGCAATCGTTTCATAGATGGTAAGTATTGTATCAGGTCATATACGTTCCACTGCTGGGCACGGGCCTCCTCTACAGTCGAGAGTACGATTGAGAGTGGTAAGGCCATATAGTCCACCACGCTGGCCTAGTCCTGTTGCACTTAACGTGGTACAAAAATAATTGTAAACATCGCTATGGTATGGAGATTTCCTCACGATGTTTTCCTTCACCGTTGTAATGTGTGGTGTTTGCCTTTCAGTACACACATGATTCCGAAAAGTCAGAGGTGTGTCCTGGGATTTGAGCCCGCGACCACCGTGAACATGTAGGCAGTCGCGTCTGGTTCGTTACCAACAGGCCACCATGCACTTGGTATGTGATTATTGAATATCCAGTTTCTACAGCGCTTGGATCGTAGGGATGACAAGCTCTCAAAATGGAGGAGGAAAGGGTATTATTAGGCGTACAATGATCCCGATTACTAAAGGTATCATTTTAGCAAAGCTGTTACTTCACGTTGGTTTTTTTTACCAACTTCAAAAAAACGAAGAGGATCTCAATTCGGCTGTATGTTCCTTTTTTTATAAGTAATGCCATTCTGGCCTAGCAACATTATTCATATACTCCAAAGTAAATGTAGTGTGGCCCTACCATACATACATACATAAACTCACGCCTTCTTCCCAGAAAGGGCAGGCAGAGGCGCCACCATAGCGCCCACATTTCGCCCTGTATACTCCGTCCCACGACGTGATAGGGGGCGAGCCTATCGCCATATCAGGCACAAATTCCCAACTCCGAGCTGATAATGAATTGAAAAATCCACTGTCACATTGCCCGAACCGGGACTCTAACCTAAGACCTCAGGTTTGCAATCGCGCTGTAGTACAATTACTCCCCCGAGGCAGTCTCTCAATTAGTCATGGCTCTACCATATTTTCAGAAAAGGATAATATTCAACGTTAATTTAATAAACACTAGCGTCCTATCCCGGTTCTGCTCTCTTCATATCGCCTGCCGTGAAATACTCATCAATAAAGAACGTTGTTTACATGGCGATATACTCGTATAGTGTAAACAACTATCCAATCTTATCACGCGATACTCTATCATTCACAGAACGAATTACGTCATCAATGACATCATGCGCCATTTTTATTGTACATAAGTGATGTTTAAAGGGAGTATTATTTACCTTATATTAGCTCAATCAAAACTTTCCTTCTTAAGTACTTTAGTGATAAAAGTATCTAAGTAAAAAAATATATTTGAAAAGTATTTAGGTATACTCTATCAGCACAGATAGGTCCCATTGCAGGGCACGAGCCTCCTCTACTATCGAGAGTACGATTGAGAGTGGTTAGGCCAGATAGCCCACCACGCTGGCCTAGTGCGGGTTGGCGGACTTTACATACCATAGAAATTCTTGAAAATCACTACGGTATGCAGGTTTTCTCATGGTGTTTTCCTTCTCTGTTATAGTGCGTGGTGATTGACTATCAATAAACACATGACTCCGAAAAGTCAGAGGTATACCCTGGGATCTGAACCCGCGACAACCGTGAACGGAAAGGCACTATTGATATGTAGTAGTTTTTGTTTGTGTTTTCTGCCTTCGTTGATATAATAGATTTAATCCCAGGAGTTACATCATAAGCATCATTGTCAGCTACAGCAAGTCCATAGTCCATTGCTGAACACAGGCCTACCCGAAGGATTTTTGCAGAGTTGTATTAGCAGTGGCTTGCATCCAGCAACTGTTTGGAAGCTTCATTCGGACCTCTCTACACCTTGCCCTTGGTTTATTAAGGGATATTTTTCTATATGTTAATAAAAAAACCACGACCCGTGAAAGTCCGTTCCCATCCAAGTCATCGGTCACAAGTGATATAACGTTGCTATTAAAGCAGTGATCATGCTCTCTATGACATGATTGCCGCAATGGTGAAAGTCTTGGCAATTGCAACGCAAATGGCGACTGAAGTAACTTATTTATGCCGTATAAGGTGGAGACGACTTGGGAAAGATCGTAGTAGGTCGCCGGATTAACAAGATTTAAGCCCCTCTTATGTGAGAGGACGTCTAAGTCGGTAGCATATCTTTATATATTTTCGTCTCGAAGCAGGAGTGACTAAGCCAGGTACACAACAGTGTTCCAGTTTGAAGGGCATCGTATTCAAAAAATACAAATGCTTATTAGCCTCAATATTGTATTGTATTGTATCAGCCCATATACGACCCACTGCAGGGCACGGGCCTCCTCTACAATCGAGAGTACGATTGAGAGTGGTTAGGCCATATAATCCACCACGCTGGCCTAGTGCGGGTTGGCGGACTTTTACATACCATAGAAATTTATACAAATCGCTATGGTATGCAGGTTTCCTCACGATGTTTTCCTTCACCGTTATAGTGCGTGGTGATTGACTATCAATACACACATTACACCGAAAAGTCAGAGGTGTGCCCTGGGATTTGGACCCGCGACTACCGTGAACATGTAGGCAGCCGCGTCTGGTCCGTTACCAACAGGCCACCACGCACTTTTTCAGTCTCAATAACTTATCTTATATTGTGGGAAGCCAGGGAAGTACCTAGTAGCTCTTAATAATTCTAATTTCTGGTGTCCTTCCTATTCACAGTAAAGCGTGAGGTTGTGTTGCTTCTCTCGCATTTTTTGCTGGCACGGTAAAGTGATAGGACTGATGGTAAATGTAGTACAGTCTTAGTAATTTACCACTAACCGATGCAAAACCACGACTACTAGCGATCCACACAATTCGATCAGCTCATTCGAAGCAGGGTATACGCAGGTTGCTTAAGGAACGCGACACACTTGACTTTGGTAAATAAAAGAAAAAGTTGCATTCAACGGCTTTCTATAACCTTCACATAAACTCACGCCTTTTTACCCAGAAGGGGTAGGCAGAGGTTCTGCTGGTTACTACCAGGATCACCCACGTTTCGTCTTGTCCTCGTCCCAGAATGTGATAGGGGGCGAGCCTATCGCCATATCGGGCTTAAATTCCTGATTCCGGGCTGATAATGAACAGAAAAATCCAATATTTTTATGCCCGACCCGGGACTCGAACCCGAGACCTCAGCGTTTTAACCGTACCGTAGTACAACTACGCCACCGAGGCAGTATAATAACCTTTAAAAGTCGAAAATAAACATAAAATCTGCATAAAAATAATCATCTTTAATGGAAATCTCGCAATTGTGTTAACAACAATACTGAATGACCTCTATAAGGTATCATTCGTTCTTAGATATAATCTTAGCAAGGTTACCTACAGTAGCATTGTTTAAATTCAGCGTAATTTGCCTTTCGAGAATAGTTATTTTTAATGGCGTAGAATTTGCCCGAAATGTTTGACGGTCGTAAAGGCTAGCAGTCTTTTTGTTTATGAAGAATGAAGTAAATTTATGGTAACGTTACTATAACATAACCCTCATATGCACGTATTAGAAAAATTAGAAGCTACAGGGTCGATCTTGGTACAGAGATTAAAATATCTAAGTGTGACCCATGAATGTTGGTGTTTGTTTCAATGCTGAGTTTGTGTGACCAAAATACCTTTCTTTTTAGGATCATGTCTGTGATTGTTACGGTTATTTAATTATATCTGAGGAGTCGTTGATGTGCTTCTGACGTTCAAAGATTCATAGTTAAAGACTAGCTCCTGCCCGCGACTCTGTTTGCGTGGTTATCTTCATAAACAAAAATCCCATCTCGCCTTGTCCCGTCTCATTCTCACTCAAGACATGTAATAAAGTCCCATCCCATTCATTTGAGTACAAAAAGTAACAAATATATCGGAATTTCTCCCTCCACGGGAACACTACATTTTTCGGGATAAAAAGTAAGCGTTAATCCAAGGTGTCAGCTACCTCCATACCAAATTTCATCGAAATCCGCTAACCTGTTTCTGAGTTCATCGCGCACATCCGCACAGATAAACAGACAAACAGACAAATATTCTAAAAATCATTGCTTTGGGTTCTATTACGTTAATATAGTCGCCCCATATCAGTTTTTCTCATTTATCTTCCATGTACTGACATCGATCGGCTACAAATTTATTGTATGTAAAGATGAAAAAGTCGAGAGAATGTGTCTTACTGACCGAAAGAATAATATCTGACATGTCTATTTAATGTACTCGGAAGATCTAAAATGAAAAGTTCTAATAATGGCGGAGGTCAACACTGACGCAATTTGATTGCAACAAAGATCAATGAACGGGAATTAGATTTTGTTCAGCTCTGTCTACAATAAGTACACATTCTTTGAAATAGTCCGTGGGTCGTTGACTTTTTGTCTTCAAGACAGCAAAACATTTTTCTCGATTTTCCGATGATCTAGAAACAAATATGTTAATCACTTGATGGTATACGATCGTCAACACGGTCATGTAAATTGCTAAAGAATTTAAAGAAGTTCTACGATAAATCCTTAAACAGGCTATATAGAGATTTCATTGTGTTTCATAGTTTTGTTAAAAAATATTAATTTGGATCTGCATATGCTTTCGTCTTAACTGCAGATCTAATGTTTCCAGGTAGAGTTCTTATACTTCTGAAATCATTGCATAGGATCCTGAGGTACCTATGAAGCCCTCCTAAAAGTTTTCATTACTTCAAGACTTCGAAAGTGTATCTTGTAATTTTGTGGCTGAATATCACAACCTCAGTCTTGATAATCTCCCTCGCTACTATATATATTAATCTGTGTTTCTTTGCGACTTTGTGTGACTGCCTCGTTGGCGTAGTTGTACTATGGTATGACTACAAAACAGAGCTCTCGGGTTTGAATCCCGGGTCGGACAAAGTGGTATTGGATTTTTCTATTCATTATCAGCCCGGAGTCAGGAATTTGTGCCCGATATGGCGATAGGCTCGCCCCCTACGACATCATGGGACGCAACGCAAGGCGAAACGTGGGTACCCTGGTTGCATCTCTGCCTACCCCTTCTAGGAATAACGCGTGATGTTTCTGTATGTATGTATGTGTTTCTTTGCCCACATGTAAGTTATGTTTAGTCTATCTTACTAGCGGTGAGAACAATCGGTGCTCAACGCTTTGTGTAAGCGAAAGCCGTGGGAGCTGACGGGAAATGTATTGTTCTCGTGGGAACTACATTTGAGTTTTGTTTTTGTGTTAGTGGGTAAATTATCTTCTATTTTAATGTGTACTAGAATTAGTTCTCTCTACTTAACGCTATCCCGGTCACCGCCAGGATCCCCTATCCTACTTAGTCTTATCCAAGTAACTTGATCTTCAGCGTCTAGAATAGAAGGTCCATTAACAGTCATGTCATCCTTAAATAGACTATGGACTAACTCCTCTCAGTCGTACTCGCAATTGTAGAGGAGGCCCTTGCTCTGCAGTGGGACTTGCATGGGTCGATACGGTATTTTATTTATTTATATTATTTTTATATTTACTAGGTGATCAAACGACCTGGTAAAGGTCGCGGGACGTCGCTGGATGCAGGCTGCCTCCAACAGGTCACTGTGGAAATCATTGTGAGAGGCCTATGTTCAGCAGTGGACTTTCTTTGGCATGGATTGATTGATTTAACAAAAGGAGTATGAAATAGATAGGCTATTACAGGTTTTCACGATAAGAATAACACTGAAATAGTATGTCGTTATTGACTTAAGGTAAACTAATTCGCAAAGAAAGAAAGGCTTAGCAACCGTCGTACCGTAATGTATTAAAGGGTCTAGGATAGTACATTCTTAATTAAATCAAGGCATTCCTTTTTGTTTGACCTCGAGGTTTTGGTTGCTGTATGTTCAGCATTAGACACATGTTCATTTAAAGAAGAATATGACTTAAAGGAGAGCTATCCCACGCAGTCACCCATCACTGCAGCTCCAGTAAGCCAGGAACGATAGCTTCATGCTGTCTCACGCAGAACCGAAACTCAAAAAGGTTTTTTAGTAACCAGCATGTATTTAGCTGTCCATAAATGCTCTTTGCCCATCGATCGCATCTCAGATCTGATCCATGATTTCGATGTATTCTCGTTGTAACAGTTGTGCTCCTGATTTCACTACCTGTTTGTATTTGAGCACGAGTGGCAGGTAGCAGGTAGGTCAAGTGTGCATTGATAGTCAATCACCATTATAACGGTGAAGGATAACATCGTGAGGAAACCTGCAAACCATAGGGATTTGCAAGAATTTTTATGATATGTAAAGTCAGCCAACCCGCACTAGACCAGGGTGGTGGAATATATGGCGTAACCACTCTCAATCGTACTCTCGATTGTAGAGGTGGCTTGTACCCTACAGTGGGACGTATTTAGGCTGATACAGTACAGTATAGTACGGGAAGCAGGCATATTAGTGCCTGTTCTCGCCCTGGATTAGTAGTTTTTCCCTCTAGGCACAATTATCAAGATCTGTCGAGCAAATCCTTGTTTGTATTGTTGTAAATATCAAAATAGATACTAACGCCATCTATTGTTACTTATTTAAAACTAAGCTGTGCTGTCAATTCCTGTCACTTTATTACAAAATATATTCATTCGTTTCCGTATTTTACTTAAAACAGTGTTTCATTATATGTATGGTAATTTCCTAACCTAAAGTACCAAATTGGTATATTAGGAGATATAAATTCTAGATGGCCATGGACGGTAGTGACTGTTTTTTTTGCATCATTTGATTTGTCAGTTATTTTATAAAGTAGTCTAAGCGACACAACAGCTGGAAACCAACATTGCGTAAATGCAGACTTTCTAAACGCGGTCGCATTGTGAAATTGCTTGGCAGTTGTTAATCTCAATTGCTTGGAACTAAATGCCCGATAAACTTACTCAATAGAAGTCCGGGTAAAGTTATGTACACCTTTAACTTGAATGGCAAGAAGTTCTGCGTCTGAAGTTGCGGGTTCAATACCCGTACCGATTTTTATGACGACGTGATAGAGCGGTAGAGTGGTAGAGCGACGCTGTTATCTGTCATGACTCAGCATGAATGGGCAGGCTCATCCGGGGCGGTACCACAGTCTCACTGGAAATCGACGTGAAGCGACAGCTGAGCATTGGGTATCCACCCAATACCCCTTTTCTCTTCCCATCCTTTTTCCTTCCCGCTCTTTCCCAATTGGGCCGGCAACACATCCATCATCCAGCGTCATGGATGTTTATGGGCGGCAGTGGTCACCAGCTAACCTGTTTCTCGTTTGCCAGACCAATGCAATAAAAAAAGAACCTAAATATTATAATTAATCTAGTTTTATCATCATAATCATATTCAGATACTGAAAATGAATGAATTTTCCCAGGATTTACATGCTAATTGCCTAGTGTCAATTGTAAAAACATTGCATAAAAACGGGTAGGAGCAACCTGGGCTGTCTGAGTGATATTTCTGAGTTTCACTCCCTGGTCGGGCAAATCTCTATGAGCGACTTTTCAGACCAGATTCAACATTCGTAATCTTTAAATAATAAGTGTGAAATAATATTTTGCAACAATGTCTATTATCACTTTCATTCTCTCATTTGTAAGCGGCCATGAGATGCGAGTCGTTTCCTCATTCTGTTAATTACAATTACGTCACCAGAAGCAATGAAGCGAGATATTTTTAATATTGTATCCTTAGTTATCGCATTAGTCCAAGGAAAGCCTGGTTAAGGTTGAAATAAAACGAATTCTTACGGATTTTATCGCGAATTTGATTTAATTTTGACATATTTTAACTTCCCGTCTTTTGATCACTTTACAGCTTTCGTGGTCCAAGAAACGTGGTCTTAAAAACCATTTTGCAAGCCTGGTTAAGTCTTACTTTTACTGTCCAGCTCAAGAAGTTCATTGATATGATATTTTGATTAAAAACGTGATTCAATATATTCTTAAATATACCTATACAGGGTATATCAAGACTGCTACCGAAAACGAAGCCGGTGGTAGATTTAGTGACTACAGACACGATGCAACTAACATTTTTGCACAAAAACGCGACGATTTTTTTGCAATATTTTAAATATCATTTTGTTTGGGTGGTAAATCAATAGTTTTTGCTAAAATTATAATTTAAAGCCTTGTGTATAGTACACAAGGCTTTAAATTATAATAGCGTCTTTAAAAAAAAAGAGTGTACCTTAATTTTTTTAGGAAAATGTATGTATTTATCACCCAAATACGATAACATGAAAAAAGATATACAAAAAATCGTTGCTTTTTTTTGCAAAAATTTTAGTTGCATTGTGTCCAAAGTCACTAAAACTACCACCTGGCTTCGTTTTTGGTAGCAGTCTTGATATACCCTGCATAAGAGCTTGCTTTTTCCAAAACATAATTTGGGTCAATGAAAAATACCCTAAAGAGTTTCTTGACATACAACCAACAAAGTAACATTATAGAGTTTCTTTCGCTTTTTTGTTGTGGAACAAAACAAATTGCTAAATATATTATTTATCCATCTGAGAATCCTCCATTTCTCTATTTTACAGGCTAAATTCTCGCTGTGTAGGCATCATTATATTATATATACGCCGCATTATATTATATATAGGCCGCATTGTCCGCAGAGCTGTTCGAGACAGATTTATTACAGCCGTCGCTTGTCTGACAGCTGCGCCGCGACAATTGGACAACGCTCTATTGCACCCGACAATATAATAAACAATATAATATTTAGTATTAAACTGCTGGTGATATTCTTCTTTAATAAATAATAAATAAGTAAGTATACCTAACAACCACTGCCTCGGTGGCGTAGTGGTACTACGGTATGATTGCAAAGCTGAGGCTTGGGTTCGAATCCCGGGTCGGGCAAACTGATATTGGATTTTTCTATTAATTCCGGAGTTAGGAATTTGTGCCTGAAATGGCGATAGGCTCGTCCCCTATCACATCGTGGGACGGAACATATAAGGCGAAACGTGGGTGTCCTGGTTGCACCTCTGCCTACCCCTTCTGGGACAAAAGGCGTGAGTTTATGTATGTATGTAAATAAATGTAGGTTTCCTCGCGATGTTATCCTTCAGCGTTAATCATAAATGTTTTCTAACTTCTAATATAATTTATATTTTGTAACTTTAATACGCAAAAGGAACTAGTTTAGACACTGTCTGAAAGACGGAGTTAACAAGATAAAAATCAGTTAAGCCAATTTAAATAAAAGTGTCAAAAGATCGTGTAAAGGTGACTCAAGTCATTGTTTTTGCAATTGCAATTCTGAAATATCGCGTCGGATTTGGCAATTATCTCGAAACATTGTAATATTACGAAACCAACGTGTTCGTGCACGACATTTCATACTTTCTGAATTATTTAATTAGGGCGAACGTATAGCCTAGTTTTATAATTAATAGGGTTGGGCCGAACTAGGCTGCTTGGGCTAGACTAGTTTTGTGACAGGAAATGTCTGCTTGTTAAATGATAATTGTGATTAAAAGACTTTATGATGTGCTTTTGGTAATTTCGCAAGGTTTTAATTCATGTAAAATATACAATATAATACAGATAAGCTCATAGTATGGCTTCTACTCTGGAATTCTCTTCTCGTCGTCATAGTATTAAAGAGAAATTTAAAAAAAAAACCCTTGTAATAACTTTGATAGATATTTGAAGCATACGCACAAAAAGCTATTTGAGAATGTACACATAGAAAAACTATATTTGAAATAGCATGTCGTAATTATAAAGTTGGTAAAGATATATTCACGAATGAAGAGCGAATATTGCTATAGATTCATGTATGCTTATTAAATTCCAGTCGAGAACAATTTTCAATAAAGTGGGTCAGTATTATAAACTTTAAATACAGCGCACAAATCTTAGCAAAATCATAACAACAATTTATCGCTTAACAACACTTCTGAAGATAAAAATACAATGGCACAGATAACGTTTAAGCGGTTGCAAACAAACACAATTCACACGAAAAAACATCAACCATTCACTTTTTTATGCACGCCATAAATAAGTTATATTATCCGCGCAATGCCAGGTCAAAGGTCAACGGACATACAGCCAACGTATACTCACTTCAGAAGCCCAGTGAATGTGCCTCGTCTCGGCCAAAACACTTCTTTCCATTGTAGAAAAAAAAAACAAAACACAATTGGGTAATGTTCACACCATTTCACAACACTCGCACTGTTCCCGGAGCACTGAAAGCCGATGATAAAGTCGAAAAAAATATATTAATATCGATTCGTTTTCTAGACGCGATCTGTTTTGTGTTTAGAAAATTGTTGGCGCAAAAAAGTGTAATTGGCCGCGTCCGTTGCGCGCCTGCGCCGAACTCTCGTCTGAGTTCTGACTCACCGGCAACGTTTCACGATTAGACACAAACTATGACGTGACGCTATGCAAATTTCCATGCATTTTTCACGGCGCTATCTCGATAAAACAGCCACTATCTGACACGGCCGGCAAACAGCTGATGATAGCTAGCCAAGGAAAATCTGTTATTACGCTCGATCGGGTTAGTGTGCCGGCTGAGATCGCCGTATCACCCCTCTCGCTCTGCCCAGAGGGGACTAGATAAGTGGCGTGATAATTTGCATCTGATAGGTTGATAATAATTTCCTTGTTTTTACAACCTGTGGTTACGGTGAAAGCAATTATTTTTATTTAATTAAAACTGTACAGTGTACATGCACCGAGAGTTTTCACGATAGTAGCACTAGTTTCGTATGAAAAACTCCATAATTTGGTCTCCGGTGAGTGGCTCGCGTATCGGGCGTTCAATTATGAAATTTAATGCAGCAAATTGAGTCGGGCCGGCATGAAGATACAGTGACTCACACACAATAACACAGTTTTTTAGCGCACTATTACTCATGGCACAATGTTCAAATATTTAAATCACGTGTTCGGTAAAAAACACAGTTGTCTATGCGCGAGTGTTCGATTTTTGAATTTGACGTTTGTGACAGTTGTGTTATTTGTATTTGCGGTAAATAATTGGTTGTTTTTGGTACGATCGTGGCGCGGGGCGATGGCCGACTAGGTGTAGCCGCGTGGGAGTGGTGGCCGCGGTGGCGGCAGGTGGTGGGATCAATACCACAGTCTGGGGCGCACGCACTGGCCGGCCGGCGCCTACTTTGAAGTTATATTTGGATGTAGGCTACGTGTAGGGTGTGTTTATTTGTTCTGAACGCTTGTCATTGAGTTATTTGTCTATGGATAATGTGAAATATTCATTATGTAATGCTATTATGTTTATTTTATTGCCGTAAAAACTAAAGTAATTTGTTTCTTTATTATTTTCTTGTAGGACAATATTATCTTTCTAATCATTTTAAAACGTTTTTGTGGTAGAAAATATCACGATGTCAGCCCATATACGGTCCACTGCAGGGCACGAACGTCCTCTACGATCGAGAGTGAAATTTTGAAATGAGCAATGATAGTGTTTCTTGCTGGTATCTGGGGGAAACTGCCTTCAGAACCGAGGAATTGCGAAAACAAAACTGAATTTATGTATAATCTTTCATATTTCCAATAAATTATTGTCATTTCATCCCACAGTCTAGCTTCACCGTGGCTCTGGCAACTACTTTAACATTCACACCATATAACCGCAAGATAACTAAAGGAATTTAGCTTCTTAGAAGGAAATAGAACAAAATAAAACTAATTACTTTCGCATTCAAAAAAGCGACGTCTTTCGCTAACGGGCGACGCTATAATCCTGGGTTTTAGGAGATAATCCTATATGCAGCGGCCTTAAAGCCGCCATTTTTGTAATCTCAGCATTATGTGGAATGTAACGTTTATACTTTCTTTTGAGCAAAAGCTTAGAAAGAAAAACAAGATAGGTCTGTTGGTTCGTTGCTAGTTGGCAGATTCCATGTGCCTTTGAAATTCTCATGAAAAAATCTTAAGAATGCAAGTTTGCTCACGATATTTTCTTTCACTAATAAAGAGATTGATAATATACATAAACTCACGAATTTTTCCCAGAAAGGGTAGGCAGAGGCGTGAATTTATGTATGTATGTAAGTATGAAAACTGAAAAATAAGGCCGAATAACGCATTTCCAATAAATAAAAAAGCAGAAAAGCCAAATGTTTGTCTACTAGATATTAGATCCACGTTGGAGCGTCGACTCAGGCGGTGTGATGAAACCAATACCCGCTATACAAAGTCTGGAGTCGTAAACTTTATTGCTATCCAGAACTATAAATGTAAAAAATAGTTTCACTGAAATACGAAGTTTACGTCGTAACTGTTGGATATCACATGGTTTATTCAACGATCGTTTGTGCGAACGTGGTCTTATCCCACTGTGGGATCAGCAGAATATTTTTATGTATGTTATTTACAGGGCTAATAAATAAAATTTAGAGATTCACAGCCTTACACTTAAAACCTAATTCATAGACAGATTTAAAACCTATTTTAGTTATAAAATGTTTTGTCCCTTTACAATTCAGACTTTACAATTCAGTTTGAGCGAAGAAGACAAAACATTTGTTACTTCATTTAGGTTTTAATTCTGTCTATGAAAAAGGCCGATAGTCTTGACCATAATGTAAGATAGCAAGTGTTGTGTTGGGTATTAGAGCGTACGAGACACTTTTTGGTCTTACAATGCCAAGACAAAAATAAATATTTGTGGGTCACATTATTTTTGTCTCGCTGCGATTGAAGCTACGGACTCTAGGTTCACAGCTGGCTCTTAACTGACTTCACCACTAAGCTGACAATGTCAATCTTATATATCCATATCGATCTGATAGTGAGGTAAAATTTTTGAAATTGATTGCAGCCAAGTCTTAGTCCAAACCTAACCGAACAAATCACTAATTACTAGACCTATTAGACAGATTTGCAAGTCAGTAATCTATCAGTAATTAATGACCTTGGAACACTTTACTTCCAATTAGGAACATTGCTCGGAATGGAGACACGAAGGAGGGGAAATTGTCGAGTCACATGATCTTACTAACCGGCAGAATGAATTTGTGATTGCAAAGTTTTTGGAGCCCGACAAAACATTGGCTATAGTTTCGGCTACCTTCGGCTAAATCGGGTACGGCTTCGGCCTGACATCAATCTTTGTTTAGACACTAGTTTTATTAAGACTAACAAATTCTCGGTATAGCTGGTCCAGTCATGATTTTTATTGCGTAGGAAACAGTTTGGTGACTTACAGATGCATTCAATATTGACGTCATTCGTAAATACATACAAACATAAATAATAAGTATCCCGGGTCGGGCAAAGTGATATTAGATTTTTCTATTTATTATCAGCCCGGAGTCAGGAATTTGTGCCCGATATGGTGATAGGCTCGCCCCCTATCACATCGTGGGACGGAATATGCAAGGCGAAACGTGGGTGTTCTAGTAGCACCTCTGCCTACCCCTTCTGGGAAAAAGGCGTGTGTTTATGTATGTATGTAATGCTTAAGAGAAAGGAGAGACATGGTAAAAATTCCTTATCTGATGGTAAGATATTAATACTAATAGTGAACCACGGAATAGCTTTGTATTTTGGATCCATCCCAACTTTCCCAAGCGTAACCGTCGAGTAGGAATAATTATGTTGCCCGGCGAGAGGCCTTCAGAAATGGATACCCACTTAAATTAATTACATTTAAATTACACTACACAAACTATATACCAATTCTACGTAGTCTGTAGGATATGTAGTACATACCATAGCGATACGGAGTAATTTCTACGGCATGTAAAAGTCCGCCAACCCGCACTAGGCCAGCGTGGAGGACTATACGGTCTAACCCCTGTCAATTGTACTCTCGATTGTAGAGGAGGCTCGTGCCCTGCAGTGTGACGTATATGGGCTGATACAGATAATATCAGATGTATGATTACTATGTAGGTTTATAATACTACCCCAGTTGAACTGGTCCATTTATTATTGACTTTTAATTGCCTAAAGCGTGGCTCTACCGTGTCTAAATAGTTACAAAACTCTACATTTCTATAAACGGATGCTATCACGAATTTTATGTCAATGTTTGATCAGAAGTGCGGGTAGTGGACTGTTGGATGTACTATTTCATTATAGCAGATACGTCAGCGAGCAATTTCTAGATCTTTTCTTTATTTATAATACACAAACTCACGCCTTTTTCCCAGAAGGGGTATGCGGAGGTGCTAATAGGACACCTTCGTGCCGCCTTGTGTGTTTCGTCCCACGATGTGATAGAGCGAGCCTATCGCCATATCAAACACAAATCCCTGACTCCGAGCCGATATTGAATAGAAAATCCAATATCACTTTGCCCGACCCGGGATTCGGACCCGAGACTTCAGCGTTGTAATTATACCGTAGTACAACTACGCCACCGAGGCAGTTAGTCAATCAGAAATCTATTTATAAACGACAAAATAATCGTTTCTTATATTTATGCGAATGTTACACATTGAAATAAAACGAATTCTTACGGATTTATCGCGAATTCGATTTAATTTTTACATTTTTTAACTTCCCGACGTTTCCATCGCTTTACAGCTTTCGTGGTTATGGGGCGGACAGATTGAGAATTAAATCAAATTCGCGATAAAATCCGTAAGAATTCGTTTTATTTCAATGTCAAAATAATCTATAAAATGAATAAAATTCCTACACATCGCCCCATTATCGTTCCAATAACTCATCCTTCAGACAGCGACAGTGTCGAGGGGCGGAAAGTCAATTTGCTGTTCCCAGAACTGATTAACACTGCCAAAGAGATTTATACAGACCGAGTTCTGAGAACGGAGCTTTGGAAAGGAAATTAAGAATAATTGCTGTGAAGGAATAGTCTGTAGTATTTATATTGAAAGGTGGAATAAGTGTTTTATGTTTTTTTTATGAACAAAGGGATTTGCAATGCGCTTGATAGTAAGCCTTGTGCAATCGAGATAGAGTCTCCACATCTCATACAGCTGGACACTGATACATCAACAAACATACAGGGTAGTCAGAGGTGCAACCAAGACACCCACGTTTCGCCATATGTGTTCCGTCCTATGATGTGATAGGCAAGTCTGTTGCCATTTCGAGCACAATTTCCTGACTCCGAGCCGAGAATGAATAAAAAAGTGAAGAGAACAATTATGCAGGTCTAATATCAGGATATTGCATTTTGAACATAACACACGACAGGGTTACTATGGTCCTCAAAAAATATACCCAACAGATACATACATAGTCCTGACCTAACACTAAGATCAAGTCTTGTGTCGTGGGTATCAGAAACTACGAGAGATGTTTCGGTCCCACAAACAGATCCGAATTAATTAACTTAGTAAAAATAATCATAATAGAAAAATACCAATATATAAAATCACGTACTTTTTCTGCCAAATATCGCTAAACAACCGAAATTGCAGGAATAAAGTTGTACATAAAAGCGTATTAATAACTTGAAGTTCCACGCAAAGTGCCCCAATTTATTAGCGTCCGAAGCATTGTGTGTTATTTTGCGTCACCCCATGCCTCCCTTAAGAGCTCGTACAAATAACTATTATGTACGGACATTATTACTCGTTATATACACCAAACTGGAACACACTGTGTGGATATATATGGGAGCTTTTTGGGTGTTGTGTATTGGCTTTAATATTAAAATCTATAGCTTGTTTTTTTAAAACTCTTTATTTATATGGACCCGTATTCGTTTCTGCTTCCCTTTCTCTTGTTTACATCAATATAATTATAATAGTCTTCTTAAGCACAGAATTTTCACACTGATCTTTTTTTTATAGCACATGTCCGGGAAATGAGCAAATAGTTCACCTGATGGTAAGTGATCACTGCCGCCCATGACCATCCACAACGCTGGATCATGGATGTGATGCCGGCCCAATTGGACGGGAGCGGTAATAAAAAAGAATGGGATGAGGAAAGGGTATTGGGCATCGGGCAATCTCACTCACCGAAAGAAATTGAACTGAGCTTCATGTCGATTTCCTTTGATGAGACAGTGGTGCCGCCCCGGATGATCCTGCCCATTAATGCTGAGTTATGACTGACAACAGCGTGGCTCTACCACTTTCGAAGCATATTGTACCCAGCGATTTCTTGTAATCTTTTTTAGGTTGTGCATACACCTTTTGGGTGGAATGGCCTCGTGGTTTCCGTTCGAAATGTTTAAATTTCTTGTACAAAGTTTTTGTTCAATGTTATTTCCAAAGCATACTTTCAAATTAAGAGCTAGCGCCCGAAACAGTCCTTTAATGGGTGGTAAAAACGTTGCCCTAAAACATATATAATACTTTAAGATAGTACGCTGCCGGTTAATCAAAATTGATTGAGAAAAAGTGCGAGAATTTAGACGGGTTGTAAGCATTGCGAAGTATTTTGTCCCTTTGCTGGGTCCCTTACGTAAGAAAGTATGGTTTTTACAACACAAACCTCAATTAGGCCATTGTTCCAATGCGCAGTGGGTCCATCGATTTTATTTTAAGCAGTAAATGGTAACTGAACCGCAAAGATTCCCCTTCCGGGATGTGAAGCCGTAGTAATCAAGGTCGGAGCTCAAATTACAAGCCACTAAGTATACGTTAATTATAAAATAATTTTAATTGTTGAAACAATTTGTAACTTCTTCAAACTTTTAACAAAGGTATTTTCGTGTATGAATACTTAAACGTTTCAAGTAAAAGTTTGTTACGAAATTATTGAGTTGCTAATTAAAATTATTAATTGTTACCAACTTTTACGGGCTTGATGGCTCAGTTCGTAGGAGTTATTATTATGATGATACTCTGATATAATGTGGGTTTGAATCCCAGATGATGCAACAATCATCACTAGTATCCACAGGAAGATCACTGCTAAACATCCTCCGACGCCAAGAATCTCTCAAGAAATTGTCTGGAAGCGGCCTGCATTCAGCAACAACCTGTAACTTTTATTAAGTCGTGTGACCTTATGGCTTAACCACCACTCGAGAACCTTTTGTAAAATGACAAAAATTGTATCAACCAATAATTATTATTGAGTATTGACAATGGTTGGAAAGTAACGAAAGTACCCCATAAAATGAAATACCATACTAAGGCAATCCTATGGCTTTGACTGTTATGGATAACCTTAATATCTGCCCAGTTCCTTTTACCTATCCAGATCATACATACATATCTTGGATGGATAGATGACGTCATGGAGTTACGACTTTATGACTTGAGTGACTGCCGAAAGTTTGACGTCAGCGAAGAGACATAAATGTATATGTAATAAGTTTAATAATTGGAACATATAAACAAAATGAAGCTAGTGGGAGGCTTGGAGTATTTGTAATATAGAAGGAGCACTGGTACTTCAAAAACGTAGATAAAAATGTGACGGGCCACTTTTTTCTGTCCTCCTATTGGCTGACATTTGACAGGTTGTCTAAAATGCACGAATTAATTGAAAATAAAAATTAAAAACCATATTGGGCGATTGAAATCCACTCAAATTCGTTTTAAACGGATAATAACTAAACATACTTTCGTTACCAACAGAGTTTATAGTCATTTGTTGTTCAATAATAAGTTTAATTTTCTCTAATATAGCAGTGCTACCAACATTACGAACAAGAAAATATCTACATCTTTGAAGACGCAAATGTATGACAGCGCTTCCTTTATATTATGAATACTCTAATGTAGGAGGATAGCGAGCATCATACACGATGGTGGTAAGCTCGCCATAGTGACCTACGCTAGTGTATCCAATTTCGGGTTCAGCGTGTATATCTGACTTTGAAAAGATCGATATAACAATTGTGTCCACAATCTGTCGTCGGTCTTGCACTGCACTGAATGCAGTGCAAATAGTGGTAAAGGTACATAATGGTAAATGCACCATTAGGTTTATTGCAAACTAGCTTCTGTCAGCAACTCCGTTTGGGTAATTATCTTTATAAAAAAAATCCCATCCCGTCCCGTTCCGTTATACCCCGCCTTGTTATAGTGGGCGCCTCCCGATATGATATGGGGCGAACCTATTGCCATATCGGGCACAAATTCCTGACTCCGGGCTGATAATGAATAGAAAAATCTAATATCACTTTGTCCGAGAATAAAACCCGGGACCTCAGCTTTGCTATCGTACCGTAGTACAACTGCGCTACCAAGGCAGTCTCTACTAACTTTATCGTGAAAGTATAAAAATGATACAGCGATGCTCTGTTTAAACATGTTTACAATACTAAACAAGTCATTAAACCAAGTATCAATATTTTTTTACGGTCTTTACGCAAGTCCAAAGAGTTCGCCTATATCTGCTATCTAAATGGCTTTACCTTGTTCCCTCGGGTGTAATGATCAAATAAAAAATGAAAATATGTTAAAAGTTGTGAATAACGCCCGCCATGTTTCTTTACGGCGACAGTTAATTTTTTGTGAGGGTAATGGGTTCCAGTTGAGTTTTTGATGGTTTTGTGTTTCCTTTCATTTGTTGGTTTAGTTCAAGAAAAAGTATTTAGTGTTTAGGTTTAAACGATTTAGTACTTAGGTTTATATTAAAAATAGGTCCGACGAGTTTCACTTATTCATTAACGGAAATTACTGTCGTTATTTATTGTTATAAAGATACAGTTTATGTAATATTTCAGTTTTTGTTTGCTATATTTATTTATAGAAAGATAAAAATGTAAAATTACTTTATATCTATAAACTCAGAGCAATTTATATGACCTCTGAAATATATAAATCTTTTATACACATAAATTTAAAATTTTATTTTATCAAATCGTTTAAAAAATTAAATAATTAAATTAAAATTAAAAGTCGTTTAAATTTTCTTAGGGTCTATTTTTGAATAAAAGAAAAGCTCCTCTTTCGATATATTGGGAGATTTTTTATAGGCCAGAAACTTACAATAAAATTCGAGATTAAATTGCACCGCGACAGCTTTATAGCCAGTTGACAAGTAGTCCTAAAGGTGCCACTACACGGCGTGCAACTATGAATACATCCCGAGTTGAATAGCTTATACAACGTGAAGTACCAACTCAGACTAACTTCGTATGCGCTGTGTACTCGTGCCTAACTTTGTCCACCATTTACAATCGGAGCTGGAACCGTAATAAATTAGTGGATGGTGACGTTAATGTTAATTTTGTAGGGTTGGTGTACAATAAGAAGGTAAGGACTATTATTAAGTGAATATTTTTACGTACGTCGTATCCTTTTACGTATCCTTGTACGTCGTTTTGTTTGCTAGTGACAAATAAACAGTTTTTCTTCTCCTTTCTTTTGCGAGAATGCAATGAATTTTATTTATTTATTTAAAATGGTACACCAACAGCATAATACATTATATCGCTTATTTTATTTCTTCTTTGCGTGGATTTTAGATCCGTTTACAAAGAGAGGTGACTATTTGTAATTGGGTTTACTCCTTCGCCTAGCTATTTATCTGATATTAATAAATTGGTTGGATTAACCTTATCATACTCTTTCATTCATTACCTGCTTTTATCCATAAGATAAGTCTATAATTACATGCATGAGTTCAACATGAAATCATATTTATTACTTTCACCAATAATTCTAAGATCAATACGATGAAAATGTATTGCATTTTACACTATTCTATCCCCGAAAATTTCATTGGCGACAGAAAACGTGGGTGGAAAACTTCTTGTTTTATTTTATAAAATAAAAAATACTTACTTAGAACCTAAACATTAACGCCAAAATAAGACTGGTAGCGAGTAACACAACCCTTCTTACATTAAGTTGGATGGACGGTTGGCAACTGAGCAAATTGTGTGGCAAAATCATTACAATTTCAAACATGGCGGCTGCAGACAATGACAGCGCAAGTTTCCCGCAAAAATTACATTATGATATTACGCAACAACCGCCGGCGAAACAGGGTTATTGTACGATTTTCGCTTACAACTTATATTCTTACAATAAAACTTATTTACTTCGTTCTTTTTACGAGTTTACATGAAAAAAGTTTTTTGTCAGCCAACTTTTTTTAGAATTAGTCAACTGCGTGCTTGAGGAAATAATCGGTATTAAGGCACTGTAGGGTACCGGTTTTGGTAAATTGTTTTTTTATGTTAAGTTATGTTAATGCGTTTTATTACTGCAAATGTAAATAAACAAACGGTGCTAAACGCTTATGTTGCGTTTGAATGAATTCGGGGTTGTTTATGATTCTATTTCGTTTTTTGAACCCTGCTAGATTAAACAATAAATTCATTTGGAGTTTATGTTGTAATACGTTTAATTGTTTACGTTTATTATTTTTGAATGACATGATCTTCATGCGTAAAAGTGAATACATTGATTTATGATTTAACAACCGGCTATCTACGAAACGTAACGGCTTTTAGGCAAATGGGAATGCTATAGTTCACTAATCTGGCCTATTTCTGGTTGTTCAACATCACCTTTACGTAATACCTGTAAGGTTTAGTCAAGTACTCAGCTTTCTTACAATGTTTGTGTTCATCATAGCAAGTTACTTTGGATTACACAAATAATTACCAAACATCATAGTTGTGTGCCTTAAGTTCGAATTAAAAACCTTTATATTTCGTTCAGCCTATTGTTTTTATATATATAAAAACACCCAACAGTCACATACATAGTTCTGACCCCACACTAAGATCGAGTCTTGTGTCGCGGGTATCAGAAGCTACGAGAAACTTTTCGGTCAAACACCCAGACCCGAGACAAATATTTCTGGGCCTCACAAACGTTTATCTCGGTGCGGGGATCGAAACCGCGGCCTCTCGTTTCACAGGCGGCGTCTAACCAACTGCGCCACGGAGGCTTTCCAGTTATTATGTATGTAATTTAAGTATGCATACAACGCATGTCCACCACAAACAACAATAGACCAAGTTTTAAAATAAAATCTCGTTTCACGCAGGAATGGCTACATTATTCATATCGGTTATTCCAGCCGACCGACACAAGACACCGGATAAATCAACCGGTAAACATTTGCCTTCCACTCTGGCGGATATCGGATATTCCAGCGTATATTCCACACCTTCCCACATATTTCCTTTTATTCTCCATACAGCCTAAATCAATAAATCCTACATGTACAGCGAAAAGACCTTCACACGTCAAAAGTTCAAGGCGAAATCAACCAATGAGGTGAACGCACCTGGAAAATGACCAATGAGCACTCGCCTGCCGCACCGTAATAATGGAACGGCCAATCAGGGTCGAGGAAGGTGAAGTATTATTGGTTAATATCACAAAAGGTTTGAAAGCGGGAACGCGCGAAAATGTGACGTGATATTTGAATTTTTTCGTTCTCTATTCAAATTGATGGATTTATGAAGATCGAAGACTTGAATGGGGCACAATTCGATTGTGCCTTTCAATATACGTGAGCGAAAATGGCGCCTGTGCGACGATTATTATGAATTGCCTACGCTTTTATATTAGAACGCTTTTATATTTATATTGAATTGAAATACAAGAAAATACAATTATGTTATATCAAAACTAACTTTATCGAAATCAATTCATTTTGATGATAAATTGTTTTGAAGAGATACTAAACATGATTTTAAATGTTTTGCTTTAAAATTGTATAATGCTTATAAGAAGAATGCTTAGAATAGAAAGGCATGTTGGTGGTTAAAAATTATCGCCTCATTTCTGGGTAGATTTCCAGCAAGAGACAATACCGTGTCATTCACCTTTGCCCTTTTGAGGTCACGTTATTTAGGTTTCGGTACATAGCTCCGTTTCACCCCGGGGTGGTAAGGACGCCCGGCAAACAAATTCATTTTAGTGAACCAGATTAATTTTGATCGAATTTCTCAGTATTTATTTAATATCGAATCGATATATTTTCTATCACTAGTATTACTCTGGCAATATTACTATGTTTATGCAAAATAATAATATAATACATACATACATAAACATAACGCTTTTATCCCAAAATGGATAGGCAGAAATGCAACCAGGACACCCATATTTCGCCTTGTATGTTCCGTCCCACGATATGATAGGGGGCGAGCCTATCATCATATCGGGCACAAATTTCTGCCTCCGGGCCGTTAATCAATAGAAAAATCCAATATCACTTTGCCCGACCCGGGATTCGAACCCGAGACCTCAACTTCGTAATCGTACCGTAGTACAACTACGCCACCGAGGCAGTAATAATAAAATGTTTTCGTATATTCTTAAAAGTCTGGGCAGTGTCTTTATGTCACGGAGGAAAGTCCAAGAATAGTAGAGAGGAGCGAAGACGTACTCTGGCAGTCTTTCCACCGTTAATTTGGTCGTCAGAAATATATTATGGAACAACTTGGTTCGGCACAAGCACGGAACCACGGCTCTGTAGCACTTAAAGTATACACGCGTTGATATAAGATAGAACATCTAAGATAAATCTCGTTTATAATCTTTAAGCCCCATTTACACGGAGAGAGTAGCTCGCCTCGGAGATACGATTATCGTAAGCATAAAAAATTTGCATCGTGTAAACGTTTGTCAGAACACTATAATCTACGGCGGTTATGTCATGCGATAATCGCATGATTCTCGGAGAAACTCTCCCTGTGTACATGGCGCTTCACACAGTCAAGTATATATTCTTCGTTAATTGCACGTTTCAACGGTGAAGAAAAACATCGAGAGGAAATCTACATATCTGAGAGTTCTCTACAAGGTTTTTTTTATATTAACTCCTTCAATCGCCTTCGGTAGGTTTGGTAAATTAAAAAGGTCTTCTCGCGAGAGGATTGTCAGGCAGGCCGCATGTGTCAATTTATATGTAAAATCAATTAGGTATACAAAGCATAGTCAACCCAAAGTAGACGTGGAATATGGTCAAATTATGATTGATAAGTACTAGCACTAAGTCTATTTTTTATTGCATAAGTCCGGCAAATAGGTCACCTGATGGTAAGTGATCACTGCCGCCCATGAACATCCACAACCCTGGATCATGGATGTGTTGCCGGCCCGTGAAGTAAAGCTATCAAAAGAGGTATTCCAGTGGAATACTGGAATCTGGAAATCCCTAATCCAGAGACAAAGAGCTGTGCATTGTGAGATGCGGCGCGAATATTTACAGTGGAGAACAAAAGTATCTCTGCACACACCCCGGTTTATTCCGTTTGAGCTTGAACCACTTCCATATGTTTGTTTATTTGCAGTTCACACAAATACTTATACTGTACATACATACTTAAACTCACGCATTTTTCCCGGGGTAGGCAGAGGTTCCCTTGGTTTCCTAGACACCCACGTTTCGCCTTGTGTGTTTCGTCCCACGATGTAATAGGGGGCAAGCCTATCGCCATATCCAGCACTATTCCTAACTTCGAGCTGATAATGAATAGAACAATCCAATATCACTTTGCCCGATCTGGAATTCGAACCCGAGACCTCAGCTTTGTAACCGTACCGTGGTACAACTACGCCACCGAGGCAGTCTTATACTCATACTGGCTCATACTCGTCTACAGCCGAGTCTTCGATAGAGCTTAGGCCATAGACCATCACGCTGGCTTAGTGTGGTTTGAAGGACTTTACATACCATAGAAGTTCTTTCCAAATCACTATGGCATGAAGGTTTCCTCACGGCGTTTTCCTTTGCAGTTAAAGCGCCTGGTATGACTGTTGATTTTTAAAGAGACGTAAATATCTAAACTAATTCTATAAAGAGGATAGATTTGATTGTTAATCGTTTGGATTGAATAGGTACTAAAACTACTGTACCAATTTGGAAAATTCATACACCATTAAAATCCACATTATCCCTGATAAACATAGGCGATAGAATATTTTCAAAAAAGTGATCTGCACCCGACAACCTGCACTAGGCCAGCGTGGTAAACAGTGGCTTAACCTCTCTCGATTGTACTCTCGATTGTAGAGGAAGCCCTTAACCTGCAGTGGGACGTATAAGGGCTGATATAGTACAGTATCGGCATCCAAACGAAGCCGGACTGGGACGCTAGTAGTATAAGTGGGACGTATAAGGGCTGTAGTACAGTATCTGCATCCAGACGAAGCCGGACGGGAACGCTAGTAGTATATAAAATGCTATATAAAAGCGGTATTCCCAAGTATTCATTCACAAAGAGGCGTTGTGCATTGTAGAGTGTACAGCGCGGTTATTCACGGTGGAGAACAAAAGTATCTCTGCACACACCCCGGCTTATTCCGTTTGAGTTTGAATCATTTCTATGTTTGTTTTGATTTAGGCATTATTTGCTATGAATTGCTGAGTAAATAATCTTCTTTTAGTGCTTACGTGTTTGATAAGTACTTAGCAAAGCAGAGAAGCAAGCAGAAATTACAGGACACCAGGACATCCACGTTTCGTCTTATGTCGTCCCATGATGTGATAGGGGGCGAGCCTATCGCCACAAATTGCTGACTCTGGGCTGATAATGAATTGAAAAATCCAACACCACTGCCCGACCCGGGATTCGAAACCGAGAACTAAGTTTTGTAATCATATCGTAGTACAACTATGCCACTGGGGCAGTCCAATTTACATAAAGATGCTTATTAATAAAGAATATCCATCGGCATAACAATGCCGGCCTGGTAGTAACTGGATAGACCAGCTCAAACTAAAACGCAACGCACTTACGATGGTTTTCCATCCTGTACGCTAGTCACTATGCAGGCAGATACTGGTGGTAGGTCTCTTAAATGTGAGATGTCGCCTGTGTAGGTACTACCGCAATGTCTATTTCTTCCGCCAAATAGCAGTGTAAATGCACTGTTGTGTTGCGGTTTAAAGGACATTGTAGCCAGAGCTACTGGACATAATGAGACTTAACATCTTATGTCTTAGGATGGTGAGGAAGGTGGAATCCCAAGCATTGCCTTGTAACTCATGGGGTTGTTTGGTTTTGTTGCAGTCCATGAGCGGTCGTATCGCTTACTATCATGCGAATGGCATGCGCGTTGCAATAAAAAAAAAACGAATACCACCGAATTTTGGACCTCCAGAAACTGAATACTGCCCATACCTTCAGATAACTCCAGATGATTTACGATTACGAGTAATATAATTCGAATAACTTCACAGTTAAGTTTGACATTGGCTGTACCACAAACCATCATGTCATTAATTATCTTAAGTGTATAATTTAATTCATTATTGTTACTGCAGCTTCTTTGTAAAAAATTAGGTTAATGCAAGCTCGTTAGAAAATGTTCTTACGTCTTAATTAGACGCTCTTAAACCCATTCTGTGCTTAAGTGGTCTGTTTCACTGTGCACGCGCTGTATTAAGAATAAACAGAAAATGCTGGTCTTGTTCTCTGAGAACACCATTAGGAAAAAGCACCTACTTATATTTGAAGACAAAGAGAGACTTTCAGAGATATACAGGGTATATCAAGACTGCTACCGAAAACGAAGCCAGGTGGTTGTTTTAGTGAGTTTAGACACAATGCAACAACTTATTGCATAAAAAAGCGAAGATTTTTTTTTAATATTTCCTATCATCGTATTTGGGCAGTAAATACATACATTTTCCTAAAAGCTAAAAACCGGAACACAATAATGCGTTTACACTGCTGTTTGGCGGAAGAAATAGTCATTGCGGTGGTACCTACCCTGGCGGCTTTTCACACATGAGAAACCTACCACCATAAAATTATTTGACCTTAGAACACTGTCTTGAGGAGAGACCTACAGTGCGAATTAAAGCTGCTATCAGAAACTAAAAAATACCTTTTCGTCTTTCAGACTTATAGCAAGTATTAGAGGGCTTAACAAATATGTGCCAACCCGCACTAGGCCAGCGTGGTGGACTATATGGCCTAACCACTCTCAATCGTACTCTCGATTGTAGAGGAGGCCCGTGCCCTGCAGTGGGTCGTATATGGGCTGATACAATAACAAATATGTGTCTCGAGGCAAGAATCAAAACCGAGCCACTCGTTTCACTACCCATGTATTAGAGCATAACCATTAAGGTTTATTACTTGGCAATACACAATACTGCATTGCGCTCGTCACCTCGAGACATACAATGCTAAGTTGTCACTTAGTAATCATTAGTTACAATGACCTTCAAACATAACCGGCATTTTTAAAAAAAGAACGCGCAAACTTCACTCTACTCTATCCTACTACGTATAAAGGCACGAAGATAGCTATACGTCGTTTAATAATCCCTTTACATCTAAGTAGGTTATGCGCGGTGCCTAGGCCGTCTGTATCGGCTTTTGGGCTATTCCCCGGAAGCCGTATAGGGTATAATTGGCTGTTGATAAAAAATTCAAAGCGCTTTTCGGCGCCGATCGATAAACGGACATGTGGCTCCATCTGTTTTTCGGGGAGGGTAATTTTTGTGTCAATATATTTGGATTGGGTGTAATAAAATGGTGGATAACAGTAAATTGTGAGTGGTTGGAGCAACCCGAGTTTTTACGATATTTAAGCTGTGTGTATGATTATGATCACGGCTGATGGTATGTATCTATATATATTAGGCCGCTATGATTTCACATGACTGCTTAAGTGCGTATGTATTTGTATTGTATCAGCCCATATACGACCCACTGCAGGGCACGGGTCTCCTCTATAACCGAGAGTACGATTGAGAGTGGTTAGGCCATATAGCGGGCTGGCCTAGTGCGGGTTGGCGGACTTTTACATAGCATAGAAATTTATACAAATCGCTATGGTATGCAGGTTTCCTCACGATGTTTTCCTTCACCGTTATAGTGCGTGGTGATTGACTATCAATACACACATGACTCCGAAAAGTCAGAGGTGTGCCCTGGGATTTGAACCCGCGACCACCGTGAACATGTAGGCAGCCGCGTCTGGTCCGTTTACCAACAGGCCACCAAGTGCGTATGTACTTAAGCATTATATATACATAAATGCACGCCTTTTTCCCATACGGAATAGGCAGCGGTGCTACCAAGACACACGGTTCGCCTAGTGTATTCCGTCCCATGATGTTATAGGGGGCGAGTTGCTAGCCATATAGGCCAAAAATTCTTGACTTCGGGCTGATAATAGAAGAATCAGAATCACCGCTTTCGCCGACCCGGGATTCAAACCCGACACCTCAGCATTGCGATCTTACTATAGCATTATAGATCTCCGCATTATATAAATACAAAGTTAATTCTACTTTTCAGTCTGTCATACCTATCTCTCTCTCGCGGGACGTCGCTGGATGCAGGCTGCCTCCAACAGGTCACTGTGGAAATCATTAGGAGAGCTATGTTCAGCAGTGGACTTCCTTTGGCTGATGGATGGATGGATACCTCTGTTACACAGGATCGGCGTAAAATGAATTTCAGCTACGTAGAATGATTAATTGTCTTGTAATTTAATAAAAAATATCTGCCTGACATCAACCCTTTCGGGAGATGGCTTTTTAACAACCACGCTGGCTAAATGCAATCAGTCTTTTAGGAGTAAAGTTTGGGTTACCATTGTAAACACTTTTTAAATAAAAATGATCTTTATATCCGAGAAGTGTATTATTATAATCAAATATTATATCGTTAATTTTATATGGATGGAAGTTGGTAATAATTATTGGTACCCCACTCCAACTACGCTATGATATTTTATTTGTGACAAATATTGACGTAGATTAATGCAGGTTAGTGACCCCTCGAGACTTGCCGAGCCTACTCAATGTCAATATTCATTATGTTATAGTCATATATCTTACTTATCTTCATAAGAATATGTTGAGTAGAATATAAACTACACACTTTAAAAGTCATAACGATAGACCCAATTGAAATTGTAAAATGGCGCAATTTGGAGGAGGCCTATGTCCAGCAGTGGATAACTGTAGGCTGATGATGATGTTGAATAGACTCACCATGCTAGTTTGCTAAGAGGGGTTTATGAATAGCATTTTCCCATGTAGAAGGTATTACAAATTACAGCAGATCGCGACCAAATGCCAACAGACATAATAAGAGAAATAGTTCGCATTTCGTGGCACAGGAAGCTATTAATGTCAAGGAATGTGATTAATACGTTTTTTATTATCAACACAGTCCGTAGCGTTAAGACGATTCTAGTATTTCTGATACCGATTCCTTTTATGCTTTCACGAATAGTGGTGTGCCTAAATATATAATATGCAAGTTTTACAAGAAATTGACAAGGGGTGAATGCAAAATTTGCTTCACCTCACATGGGATCGAGGTTACTGTGCTCTGGGTTCCTTATGTCGCTTTGTTATGCGACTGCGGGTTTACTTTTTACCGACTATCTCTTGGTATCATTGAGATATTCTCACTCTTATATAATTTCATACGAACTAATTAAGAAAACTGAAACTTATCCTAACTCTGAAAATTTATTCAAGTTAAAAAACTATTTAAAAAATATCCAGTGGTAAGACGTTGCGTAGGTGTGAAACAAATTCAAAATACAACAGTGCATTTAAGTTACTGTTTGGCGGGGGAAATAGACATTGCGGTGGTACCTACCCAGGCGGTTTCTCACATATAAGAGACCTACCACCAGTAGATAACTGAAGAATTTGAAAAAGTTTTCCTCATATGAGACAAAACGAATAAAGACTGTATAAACTCGTATACGTTAAAAGTAATGACTCATTTACTCTGAAATATATCACTGCATTATGTAAACTAAGTCTGGAACAGGGCATAATTTGCATACGGGGCGTATTTGTTAGCATAAAAATAGTGTTTACATGGAACACTAATGTATTCCAAGCAGTTTATTGTGTTAACCCTATTTTATTAACTAATTTAGTACACATTAAGAGTATAAATTTGATTGTGCGGATGTTGGAAGTCGTATATAAATTATACGCTATTGCTCTCAATTTAATGATGCTATATGACTTTGTTGTGATCCTCGTAATGAAAAGTACAGACCATAGAGATATTATTATTAGTTTTATGGTATGCGCTTACCGCCGAACATGAGGCATGAGGATTATAGCCTTAGAAATCATAATAAAGTTCTTGTTTGTAGAGGATTCTTGTCAACAATGGGTCATGAACAATGGGCAATGCTAATACAAGCGATCATTATGATATACCTTATCGATGTAAGCCTTTTGTATTAATTTAGCCTGTAAGCTTATATTGTATGTATTATTTATTAAATGAATATAGTGAAACTACAATGTTAGGCAGAGTTTAAAAAAATATTCAAAATGCAGAACTAGAATATTCCAAATACAACTAGCGCCATCTATTAACATTTCCACGGACTAGCGAAGTTTTTCATCCGAGTGTGTTTGGGTTGGCAATAAAACTTCACCCCCTTATGCCTAATATTAGTCAGTCTGAGTGCGTCACTTTTTCTAACAAAGGGTTTAAGGGTGAGAGTAGGGCTGCCTTATAACTATAAATGTGCAATATGCGATAATTTTATGTCCTCCTATAATGTACTGTTGAGATATGAGAAGAAGGCAAATAGACAATTCATTGTTAGCATCTTCTGCTGCTGTTATGTGTGTACTGATAGTCAATAACCACACAATATAACATCGTGTGAAAACCTGCATACCGTATCGTTTGTAAAGAATTTCTACGGTATGTAAAGTCCGCCAATCCGCACTAGGCGAGCGTGGTGGATTATATGGTCTAACCCCTCACAATCGTACTCTTGATTGTGGAAGAGACCCGTGCCCAGTGATACAGATATCTGTATATATAGACTGATGAGATCTCTATATGTCTATAAGAGATCTTCGATCACCGATCGCCACATGTTTTTGGGCAGAAATGGCGTGAAAACGAGAAGGCAGGAAGGAAGAAAAAGAAAGAAAGATAACCAGAAGCGGGTTGACATGGGGTGGATAAATTTAAGATATTTTAACAACAATAAAATTGATTATCCCTTGCATTTTACAATTTCTTATCTTTCTTATCATCTACTGACTAAGGGTCTTATTCATAGACAGATTTACAACCTGTTTTAGTTGTCGAAAGAGATAAACCTCTATCGAAGGAATATTGAATTAAATTTGAGCAAAGAAGTCAGTGCGTGGTGGCCTGTTAAGTGCGTGGTGTCCTGTTGGTAACGGACCAGACTCGGCTGCCTACATGTTCACGGTGGTCGCAGGTTCAAATCCCAGGGCACACCTCTGACTTTTCAGAGTTATGTGTGTATTGATAGTCAATCACCACGCACTTTAACGGTGAAGGAAAACATCGTGAGGAAACCTGCATACCGTAGCGGTTTTAAAGAATTTCTACGGTATGTAAGTCCGCCAACCCGCACTAGGCCTAAACTAAAATAGGTTTTAATAATACAACACTAATATTATGTATTAATTTGTTCAATTAATTGCTGAATATTGAATGCCCTAGGCCAAATACTGTTTAAATAATCTAATTTAACACTAGCACGTATTGCTAACACGTTTGAAAACGGAAAATTCGACACACGTTTAAGGTTATATAATAATGTCCGGGTATGATCAAATTACGCACTCGATTCATGCTTCTAGAGTCAACTGTTTAATTGAATTAGAATTTCCGCTCGCCGGTTTTAACCGGTTTTAACTAGTGGAAATTTATTATAAAAGCCTCAAATACGATTTAGTGAACTATAGAAGCTAATTAGGTACACAGTGGTTGGTTGGTTACCGACCACATGTATTTGTATATGAAGCGACATGACGAGTAATATATAGGTTTTGGGCCATTGGCATTATTTAGGGCTATGTGTATTTTAAAAGATTTGACATTAAGAATTTTCGTCGTGGAGCATTTACAAATGAAAAAGTTACGCTTACGACCGCTAAGATAAAGAGTAAATATGTATAAATCTGTAAGATAATTATTTATCCTATTATGATCTTGCCTACCACACTATCGTAAAATAACATCTATCCAAAAGAAATTAAAGTCTAAAATACCTTAATCTCCACCGGAACAAACCGTGCCAGCCCTATCACCCTGGCTCCGACACGCTACGTGACAACGTGACAAAACTTACCTACACCTACAGGGTAGATTGTTATAGCTAATTTCGGCGTGTTTCACGGAGATTTCACTGTTAGCTTTAATTAAACACCCCGTCCTGAAGATGGCGCTGTCTTTGTCACGCGTCAGTCTGTAATGTCTATTGAGAAGTAATTTTCGTAATTGGAATGCCAAAGTGATGAGCTTGCGATATCGGAGTTATGAATCAAACATTCTTTACCCTTTATATTAAATCGATATAGAGTTAAACGTTCTACTTAATTTAAAAAACTAACGAATATTTTTAACCGAATTAAGAAAAGGTAAGGGTTCTATGTTCGGCTGCATATATTTTAATATATGTTCATATTTTAATTTTACTATTGACTGACAACGTGTCGTCCAGCCAATAGGGATATTTCTCTTGTCAGGCAAATTACATTTCCTAAAATAACATAAAGGGAATTGCCTGACCTGGGATTAGAAAACACATTCTTAGTTCACATGCCAGGTAATATCACTAGGTTATTGAAGCGACACACAACACTATCAGTAAATTAATTAATTTGCATAATTAAACCGATACATTTCATAGTCCATTTTAATTGGTTCCCCCTCCACTAGATGTCGTTTTAACAATTCAAATCTGGGCACATGTGGGACGGGAAATGATGCGGTTAACCGAGGATTAATTTCGGTTAATAGTGGACGTATTTTGTTTCATTTCCTTGTATACTAAAGTCTCTGTCTCACTCTTTCCCTTTATGTATGTTATTATGTATACTCGTATTAATAAATAATTAGTTCGTAGAGAAAGCAATATATCAAGAATAATTAATAGGACCTAACTTCAGTATATATGTTCGTCAAAATGGAATGCAAATTGATTTTTTTAAATTCGTTGTTAAGTTCAGTACATTAGAAGTCCAGTTTCAACGACGGGACGTATTTGGACGATTACAGAATGGTAGTAAGTGCAAAATATTAATGTTGAATTTTTAGAAATATGAACATAGGTATTGTATTTTTGGTAATTCTTACTTTTAATAATGAATGAGCACAATCGAGCTGAGGAGAATCTAATGCAAAACCCCAGGGCTAACCTTATAACAAGGGCTCTAAATTGGCATGCGTTGCACGTACATCAATGAGGTCATTTTGTGATTATTGATACGAAACGACACTTTTTAAAGTATCTGCATATTTTTTCCAATGTTTTACAAACTGTCACGAGCTACAAAACATATTTATATAATGCTAGATGCTGGAGCCTCTTACCTTATCAACAGGCATCGAAGGGCACGCGCGGCACAAGTTCCAAAATGATCCGATCATCTGGGGTCTGCCTCGTGGGCGCGCTCGCTGGGGGCTCAGTCTACGCCCTGCTGCTGACGGGCTGCGTGTTCATTCGCTGCTGGGGTACAGAACGAGTTCCGTTAGTAATCATCGTTCTATAATGTTAAAAAATACAGGGGTGGCTAAAAATCAGCGCTGTCAAGACGAGTCATTTCTGGTTTCTTAGATTTACGCGAATGTTACACATTGAAATAAAACGAATTCTTACGGATTTTATACGGGGTCCGCCCCGTGACCACGAAAACTGTAAAGTGATCGAAACGTCGGGAAGTTAAAAAAAAATAAAAATAAAATCAAATTCGCGATAAAATCCGTAAGAATTCGTTTTATTTCAATGAGTCATTTATTTTTCCTCTACAGGTCATTCCTGATGATTGCTTTGTTCTTTTTACCTAAACTGAGGCGATACATTGTTTTTTTTAATAGCAAATTACCGCATTCTATTCGATGGTAAACGGCTACTGTTTAGATCTATCTAAACAGTAGCCGTTACCAGTACCGGATTAGCTGGTAGGTTATCTCGGGCCGGTCGACACATATATGTCGGTTACCTCGGAGGTTGTATACTAGTTAATACATAATAACATCAGATTTTTTATTGGCGAGAATGATGAGACGAGCAGATCGCTGATGGTGGCAGTAACGCCTGTCCGAAAAATAGGAGCAACACCACTCAGAATTTACATTAGGCGCTGTATGGTACTGCCGTGCAATCGTCAACCTCAAAAATTAAGTGTTAATAGGCTAACTGCAATGTTCTTCAAAATTTCCTATACATTGCTCTTTACTGATTAGAAATAGACAAAGCTGGTAATTCATTTCACTTGTGCCTTAAGTATCAGCTTAAGCGCTACTTTTCTGTTTAACCTGACCATTCATAATTTGCCTGAATTATTAAAGTCCTACTTATATCAAAAAATACAAGAGTGTATATTTAGACAGACAAATTGTAACCGCCAATTTTCGTCACAATATGCCGAAAAATAATAGGCTGAAATTCGACTACACGACACATGATGGATGACCCGTCACGGCTGACGAGGGCCGACCAGATATTAGGTTTTGATGACGCACGTAGCTTGTGGCTGCCCTTTGTGTAATTGGGCTGTACTCAGGAGAAATTGGGCAAATGACTTTTTTATTGCAATTTTTTATACAAGAATTTTTTTTCGTGTAATGTAAGTAATCGCCGCCCTATATGAATAATATGATAAGACTCCCGTCGATCAAGAAGCGGGAAGTACGAAATACTTAGATACCAAGATTATTGTAATTTTTAAACTGGCATAAAAATTGAGTACAATGCCAAATATAGTAAGTGTAATTCCATCCAAAAAGAGTATCCACGGGTCAGAAGCGTGTATTTATCTTCCACGGTTCAATATAAATTTGCGGGACTATACACTGAATAGTTCAATATAAAATTTGCGGGACTATACACTGAATATACTCAGCCAGATTTCGAAAGTGTGAAATTACCGGTGTCGGTTCCAGACCCAATGGTACCTAAGAATCTTTCGATCGAGAGAAAACATTTTAGAAAATTAATATTGGTTCGAAATTTGTAGCTGTATATTTTATTATGAACATCAAATCTATAAGGAATATAAAGGGTATGTCAAGACTGAGACTTACGAAAAAATAGGATATAATGAAACAAAAAAATACAAAAAAATCGTCGCTTTTTTTTGTAGAAATTTTAGTTGCATTGTGTCTAAAGTCACTAAAACAACCATTTGGCTTCGTTTTCGGTAGCAGTCTTGATATACCCTGAATAGTTGGATTCCTGCCTATCCTATGTGCACCGAGGCGTAATATTACACTGCTGTAATATCAAAAATGGCAAATATTGGCCCGATGCCAATTTTTTACTGTGCAATCGTATAGGAATTTTTATAACCAATTCCATTAAAGTCAGGAATAGACTCGTATGGATGCAGTCACTGAAATAAAAAAGTTGTAGACGTTTTTATGAAATGTCTCGATGACTGGATGTCTGGTATTTTGGTTTAAGAAGTCCCATACAAGTAGGTTTATGCTTTTTTATTACTTATAGTTATTGAATTATATCTTTTTATTATACTTTTCGTTCTTAGCTTCTGTCCTTTATAATTTAGATTGGGCCCTGTGTTAATAGTTATTTTTTTATATCCACCTCATGATTGTCTGTAAGACATTGCTTTTGAGAAATAAGACTGCCAATTGTACTTTTTATTTATTTGATTTTCCATTGCATTTGTTTTTTTGTGGAATAAAGTGTAAATAAATAAATAAATAAGTTGTCTGGACTTGGAATTTACTTACGGTATGGCGTAAGCATCGTTCCGTATCGTATGATTGGAGGGAAATAAGTTCGGTAGAAAAAGTAGGAAATAAAAAGTAGGAGGTACTAGTAGCACCGATGCCTATCTTCTCAAGGATAAAAACGGGAGATGCATCCACTCATGCTTATGTATATAAATAGTTTGTACCTTTTTTGACAAATAAAAAATAATATTGTAAAAGTTAATCTACGCATTTGCTTAACAGCCAGAAATAAATTTTGTCAGTGATTAAATAATGGTCACCACGCAGACCTTAAACCAATAGTGTCTGATTTCACAACAAACTTTTTATCCATTGTCTCAAGATTATTGAATAGCAATTGTTTTAAAGCTAAGCAATTTCCAGTAAAACCATTTTAAAATCTGAAAGAAAACCCTCACAAACAACGTTATTACAAAATAAATTAAATCTTGAAGACGACCCGAAGAGGCATCGACCTCATTCCTCCTGGAGGCGGCCCTGCCCCCCACAGTGACATAAGATGCGTATGATGCAGATGCGGCAACTAAACGCAATCCTTAGAAAGAGACGGCGCTATACAAAGCATCGCTATCTCGCTCTAGCATTGCAGAAAATTGTTTTATGGAACTCGGCCAAGCTTATATCGATTTTGATGGCAGTAAATTGATGCAGCATTCGTACAATATTGGTAGGATTCCAGGATTTTTTGGTGGGATTTTAGTATTAGTACAAGTTTAAGGCGCTGATCTAACTAAAGTACGTTTAAGCGAAATTGGACGTTTTGTCGACTCGGATACGAACTAAATCCCTGTAAATTGTAAAGAAGGCTTGTGCCTTATATTAACTATTAGGATGTATAGAAGCTATTTTTTCTGTAGTCATTGATATATTTATCTACGCTAGTAAATAGAAATAGAGATTGTAATTTTCATCTCAGTACATTCTCGTTATTACTAAGTTCAGAATATTGAAATTGCCCTTAAAGTACGACAGTATAGACGGTGGTAGGACGGTGCACGGCGGTGGTATCATATTCATATGCACCTGGATACCACCTTACAAAGTGGTTAAGAAGAACCTACCTTAGTGACCCAATATATGTCTGTTGCGTTTCGGGTTCTTCTCCCTTCAGTGGAACCTCTATTTATAATTTAACAAATAATTTAACTTCGTTTTTATTATATTAATAAATAATCCACCTCATATACATCCCAGTGCAGTGCAGAAGCCTCCTCAGCAATCGGGTGATCATTATTTTTATTGGCCCGAAAAAATAATTGAAGTTGTTGATTGAAAGTTGAGTGCTAAAACTGAACTTGATTGAAATGCAGGTTAATTGAAATGTAGGTAGGGTATGATTATCTATCAATATACAGAATATTGAACATACCCACCCATACATAATTATGCTGTAATGTATGGCATGTATGTGTTGTATGACATAAGAGTTCATTGCCCGGGCACCGAGCGTCTCAACATGCAGGCGCCACGGCGTCCTCTGTCTTGCGTCGCTTCGTAGACATTGTAATGGTATAAGAATGTGTAGATTAGTTAGATTCAATTTATGTATTGTAATACTAAGTATTGTATCAGCCTATATACGTCCCACTGCAGAGTAAGATCCTGCTTTACAATCGAGAGTACAATTGAGAGGGGTGAGTCCACCGCGCTGGCCTAGTGCGGGTTCGCGGAATTTACAAACCATACAAATTCTCACAAATCGCTACAGTATGCAGGTTTCACGATGTTTCAGACGTGCGTCCCGGTATTTCTCATATTGTAAAGGTCGATTATAAAATACATTGCATGCGTAGTGCATTACACATAGAAATAGAAGGTAAAAATAACGTTAATTCTGAATATGATCTATGTTTTTCTGCCCGCTCTTATCCCCGACTTATATGAGTTCAGAACAACATAACTTTGTAACTATGTTGTAAAATCAGCTGTCTTGTAATTTATCAGTCATCAGCGCGCCTGATTTCGTCCTATTCGGAAGTAGACCTTTTATTCAAGCATTATAATATTATAATCATTAGGACATAATGCGATGGCCTTTTTTAATAAATTTGGATAGACAGCACAGGGATTATACTGTCAAACCATTCTAACAAACAATGAAATATCTTCAAAACTTCTGTACTTAATATTCGTAGGAAAATAGGAATGAGAATAGTAGCAAAGAATATAAAATTTTCCTCTATTTGCAATAGTATGTTGAAGCGTAGTTTGGGAGAGAAAAGCAAATGCATTTCTTGGATATGTTGAGGCGCGACGGCTTGACAGTGCATTAATCTTTCGAGCTGTTGCCAAATTTGTCTGCACTCTTGTAAGGGAGGGTGGGTGAATAAATCAAGTTGTTTGTTTTACTGCATTTTTATTTAACCTTTAAAGTTGTAGTAGGGGATATAAATGTCAGGGGCTACCGCACGGTCTCGCACGAGGCGGCCTGCGTATTGGCGGGAACTCTGCCCTGGGTGCTGGACGCTAAGACCCTCTCGTCGGCTTTCTTCCGGCGAGAGGAGGCGTCCGGGCGTGGGCAGAGGTTGGTCCCCAGAGAGGTCGAGGCCATGTTGGCCTCCCTCCGCAGGACCGCTGTGGAGGAGTGGCGTTCCAGGCTGGAGAACCCTAGTGCTGGTGCGAGGACCGTCGCGGCAGTGCGACCTGTCCTCGAACAGTGGCTGGACAGGCGCCACGGTGCGCCGACATACCGGCTGACGCAGGTGCTCACCGGGCACGGCTGCTTCGGTGCGTACCTGTGTCGTATAGCCGGAGCGGAGGAGTCCGCCGTGTGCCACCATTGTGGCAACTGCCGTGAGGACACGGCCCAGCACACGCTGGAGGAGTGCCCAGCCTGGGACGAGGAGCGCAGCGCTCTCATCGCGGTCGTAGGAAGCGACCTATCGCTGCCGGCCGTGGTCGCCGCCATGGTCGGCAGCCGGAGTTCGTGGCGAGCCATGCTCTCCTTCTGCGAACGTGTCATGTCGCAGAAGGAGAGCGCTGAGCGGGATCGGGAGCAGACCGATCCCGCTCGTCGCCACAGGAGACGTAGGAGGCGCCGGGACAACAACTAACCCGGCGCCGCAGAGGCCACGCGGGGCCGCCGTCCCTACCTTGGCGGCCCCCGAGACGTGACGCTACACGCGTCATTCGCCGCGTCGCTAAAGCGGCGGTGCACAAAGAGGCGGTCCTGGCGCGTCCGTTCATCGGTATCCCGGGGCCGTCTCTCAAGTGCACCGATGGTGGCCGACGCGGGGTTTTTAGTCGGTATCTCGGCGCGTAGCTTATGGTAGGGACCCGACCCAGGCGCCGATGAGTCCGACACACCCTCGCCCCTTCGGGGGTGGGATGGTCCGTAAATGGATTTTCCCCGCGAGAAAAAAAAAAAAAAAAAAAAAAAAAAAAAAAAAAAAAAGGGGATATAAATGTGGAGGTCCTTGGGGGAGGCCTATGTTCAGCAATGGACTTCATGTGGCTGAAGAGAGAGAGAGTATTTAACCTCTCTTAATCGTACTTTCGTTTTAGAGGAGGCCCGTGCCTTGCAGTGAGATATGGGCTGATACAAAACAGGATATAGAACTGCTTAAAACTTGACTGATATACATTATAGTAGAAAACGTTAGAGACTTATACAAGTGCATAGGGTTTGAGTTCAGCCTGTAGATCTTCAGCTTCGGGAAGGTCGGTATATACTATGGACTAGTGAAAGAAAAATGTCTCACCGTTGAATATTTTTTATTAATGAAAATTAAGTGAGCTGATCACATGCTTGATGATACGTAAGTGTTATTCCTATTCATTAAAAAGTGCACTCAGAAAATACAATACTGAAGAGAAGTTACTGCATTGCACTTTACTAAGTGATCTTAGTAAAGTGCCATGCAGTAACTTCTAGGTCGAGACATCATCTCTATGGTCAGTCATGACTGATTTCACATCCTTCTAACAATTTTTTTTTATTGCATAGGTCAGGCAGGCGAGCAAGCAGGTCAACTGATGGTAAGTGACTTCTGCCGCTCATGACTATCCATAACTTTTGATTCATAGATATTTTGCCAGGCCTTAAAATCAGGAGGGGAGCGGGAAAAGATGGCAGGAGGAAAGGGGTGCTGGGCATCCGGCAATCTCACTCACCGAACGAAACGCAATAGCAAAGCTGCCGCTTCCCAATTTCTTTTGAGACAGTGGTACCCCGAACGAGCCTGCCCATTAATGAGTTCAAGACTGATAACACCGTCGCTCTACCACTATTTACTCCCGTGAATTACTCTATTGGAATTACGCTGTACTCATTTCTCTGATGTTTCTCGTAATCACTCCCCCATATAAAATTTTATACATCTCAGCGATTTCCGGCAATGCATCTATACATCCCATACTATTCGCGTTGGCACGGCGCCTGAACAAATTCCTGATGTTAACCTAACATTGCATTATGGCACTTGGTAATGGATTCTCCAATAACTGAGTGTGGATATTTCTCTAGTAGTAGCTTTGAAAGGTGCGGTACTAGGTTCATAGTACGGTATTTTTTATTATATCAAATAATATGATTAATTTGTTCCGCCTCTGAATACTTAAATAGAAAAGAAGAAGAATACTTCCCAAGAAGATAGGCTAAGCCATAACATTTTTTTTGTAATGTTTTAAATATCATTGTCAAGACTGCTATCGAAAACGAAGCCAGGTGGTAGTTTTAATCATTTTAGAAACAATGCAGCTAAAATTTATGCAAAAAAATAGCGCCAATTTTTTTCTTATCATCGTATTTGTGTAGTAAATCTATAGTTTTAATCCTAAAATTATAATTAAAAGCCGTGCGTACTATAGCGCCCTTAAAAATAAAAGAGTTTACATTATTTTTTTAGGAAAATGTATGTATTTACCAACCAAATACGATGATACGAAAAAAAATCGTCGCTTTTTTTTGCAAAAAATTTAGTTGCATTGTGTCTAAAGTTATTGAAACTACCTTTTGGCTTCGTTTTCGGTAGCAGTCTTGATATACCCTATATATGGTAAGGTGGACAGGACAACCGCATAGTCTTGGTACCAGTTGATTTGACTCTCTATTGTAGAAGAGGCCTGTGCTAAGCAGTGGGGCCTATATGGACTGGATTAGTAATTTACTAAAGAAATAAAAGCTAGGGCACGCTTCTAACTTTTCGGAGCTATGTGTGTATTGATAGTCAGTCACCACGAATTATAGCGGTGAAGGAAAACATCGTGAGAAAACCTGCATACCGTAGTGATTTTAAAGCTTTTCTACTATATGTAAAGTCCGCTAAACCGCACTAGGCCAGCGTGGCATACTATATGGCCTAACCCTTTTTAATCTTACTCTCGATTGTAAGGGACGCCCGTGCCCTGCAGTAGGACTTATATGGTTTGATATAGATACGTGATAAAAGGCTACAAATAAATAATATCATCAAATACTTTTATATACTCGTATTAATATTCTCATCGCATTCAATACAGGGTTTATGAGCCGATTAAAGGTCACGCCACCCCTCATTTTAAGCGTGAAGGGCTAATATAATCCACCCCAAGTGATACAGGATTAGAGAAGAATCCCTGGTCATTTAAACCGATATATTTTTTTGTAACTTATTTGATCGTATAGCAGAATAATTCTGAGAAAGAATCGAATAAGGTAGGTCCTTAGGTTCAGCCGTCGAAATATGAATGTATGAACATTCATTTATAAACACACACCTTTTCCAAGAAGGGGACGGCAGAGGTGCTTCCAGGATACCGATGTGTAACTTTGTGTGCTTAATCGCACGATTTGGTAGGGGGCGGACATATCGCCATATTGGGCTCAAATTCCTAACCCCGGCTACATAAACTCACGCCTTTTTCTCAGACACTTCACGTCGATCTCCTGTGAGACAGTGGTACCTCCCTGGATGAGCCTGCTCATTCATGCTGAGTCACAACTGGCAACAGAATGGCTCTACCAGTTTTAAATACTTTTTACTTCAGTAAGAAATTCTGTGGAAATCCTTGGGCTATGCCTAGCCTTAGCCTAGCCTAGAATAGACTTAAAGATGGCGGTTTGATAATAGTAAGGAGTAATGAAAGCAAATTATTTCAAATTAATTATAATTATGTAGTTGCAAAGTTATAAATTGATTCGTTGTTGCTAAGATAATTTCTTGAGGCGTTTCTTCTCTAGCACTCATGAAAGCTACAGAATTATGAACAAATGATGATAAAATGCTTATAAAAAATTATTACTTTTATTTTTTCTCATAAACCGTGCTCCTTTTTGTTTTTAAAGAAGCATTTATCCAGAAAATTGACGATATTAAATAAATCAATATCGAATTTGAATTAACCAAATTACTCAAATGATTGTTCTCATAACTTGGACATTTCAAATGGAGTTAATGACCGAAATTACGATGATAGTGTTCTATAAAAAGCTATAATCATTATCTTTAGTAGATAATCTTTTCGATGGACACTCCAATAGAATATGGCGCAGTCGTTTATTTGATTATGTAGGTAAGTAGATGGAATATTGAAATTATTTGTTTATCGAAGCGGATACCTGATAAAAACGAAGCATAACAGCAAGAACTTGGTGGTAAGATAATTGCCGAGGAAAACGGAACATTTCAATTGGTTTGAGGTAACGGTCATGATCGGATAGTTGGAAAATGTACTGACCTAACAATGCTACCCAGCGTAAGATTTTTACGTCGTTTTTTAAACGATAGATCACTGTCTGTATCCATAACCAGAAATTTATCTTAAAGAAGAACTATTAAGGTCCTCATAATTTTAAATAAATACCACGATGAACCTTATTTATTTTTATTTATTTATTATTAATACTATATTCTCTAGCACTCCCGAACGCTACAGACTTATGAACAAATGATGATAAAATGCTTATAAAAAAAAATTATATTTATTTTTTCTCTTAAACCGTGCTCGGTTTTGTTTTAAAAGAAGGATTTATCCGGAAAATTGACGATATTAAATTAAAATTATTATTATATTAAAGCTACAGAATTATGAACAAATGATGATAAAATGCTTATAAAAAAATATTATTTTTATTTTTTCTCAAAAACCGTGCTCGGTTTTGTTTTTAAAGAAGGATTTATCCGAAAAATTGACGATATTAAATTAATCAATATCGAATTTGAATTAACCAAATTACTCAAATGATTGTTCTCGTAACTTGGACATTTCAAATGGAGTTAATGACCGAAATTACGATGATAGTGTCTATAAAAAGCTATAATCAATATTTTAGTAGAGTATCTTTTCGATCGACACTCCAATAGAATATGGCGCAGTCGTTTATTTGATTATGTAGATGGAATATTAAAATTATTTGTTTATCGAAGCGGATACCTGATAAAAACGAAGCATAACAGCAAGAACTTGGTGGTAAGATAATTGCCGAGGAAAACAGAACATTTCAATTGATTTGAGGTAACGGTCAAGATCGGATAGTTGGAAAATGTACTGACCTGACAATGCTACCCAGCGAAAGATTTTTACGTCGTTTTTTAAACGATAGATCACTGTCTGTATCCATAACCAGAAATTTATCTTAAAGAAGAACTATTAGGGTCCTCATAATTTTAAATACATACCACGATTATCCTTATTTATTTTTATTTATTTATTATTAATAATTATCCGCACTAGGCCAGCGTGGTGGACTATATGGCCTAACCACTCTCAATCGTACTCTCGATTGTAGAGGAGGCCCGTGCCCTGCATTGGGTCCTATATGGGCTGATACAATACAATACAATTATTAATACTTTTTTTTGTACATCTCACTTTACATAGTAATTAAATATAAGAAGTAAAACTAAAGTAGTACACTGGGCGGCCATATTTAAACATCTAAATTTGTACCATTGCGCAGATGGGAACCATCTATATCTGGATAAAGTTTGGTAAATACCGGCAGTTTTTCTAAAGAAGGACGTTATGACATATCTTCTCATAATCAGTAAAAACGACTAGATAACATGAGGATTTATTGAAATCTGATTAATCTAATTAATTTCTATTATTAGTGTTGTTTCACGCCTATAATTGGCAAGTACACCAGGTCTAAAATTGTATAAGTTTAATTTTGCATGTTTTGTCTATTTGCTGTTGGTGTGTTATATAATATTAAATAAATAAATCTTAATCAATCGAAAACAATGCCAAAGAGAGGAACACGTGGCGCAGCATTGTCAAAACAAAAGCTACTCCATGTTCAGGGGATCACGACCCTCAGCAACGAGGAAACGATGCGAGGAGGAGGAATCAATCAAAACCTTGTCTGAATGAATAGAGAAACATACAGAGGAATAAACAGGTAATTTAGTTCCCATCATCAAATCAAACGAAAACAAAGTAGCGCAATTGAATAATCCACCAAAGCTGTGAAATCCACCAGATGACGTCACGGGACATAAATTCCACGCCTCAGATCCGTGGGTTTATCTGGATGATGTATCTTCGGGAAGATTAACGAGACGTGCGAATCCATCCATCATGCAACTAGGGATGAAGTGGGAATTTGTTGCAGAACTAATTGCAAGGAAGTATTGCTGTATCATTAAGATTAGTTAAGTTGATATTAATTAAATTAAACTCTTAGGTTATGATGGTATATCGACCTATGTTTAGTGGTGGATATCTGGATATTGATGATAGATTAGTTATTGAGCGTCTGAAATTTTCTGATGTAGGTCTATACCTACCCTACCCTGCAGGGTCTAGGGTCCTGTTTCGTTCATTGTTTTTGTCACCCGCTTTGTTACGAAGGCAATTGGACAATAATTTATTTCCAACTCCTCCTATTAATTTAACCTTATGATTTCCTTGCGGGTTGAAGACAAGTTGGACATTCCCGGAGACTCGCTGAGCTTCAATGCTCGGTGTCATTACAATGCGTGCTGTTGATACTGGTTTACAGGAGTTGCAGTGGTGAGTGTGAGGGCGGGACAGTCTCCAAAAGTAGTACAAGGCCCAGGCCTCTTTTACAATTAAGTGGATTAAGTTCATAGACACCACGCTGGCTTAATGCGGGTAGATTTCATCTCCATCATAATTATAATCATCGTCAGCTACAGAAAGTCTATTTGACACTATATCATAGTTATGCATGTCTAACAAGTAAGTTTTCTAAGCGAATACTAATACCAAAACTGAACAGCCTTTGATGGATTACAAAGCAGTTCCGCGGTTCGACAAACTTCACTGCGAGTTTGATAACTTCCACGCTGGAGAGCATTTTAAGCCGTCTGTGTTTACCAGACAAATGGGAAACTAGACGGTGCCTTAGTTTGGCAAATGTTTGTGGTGTTGGGAATGGCAATCAAGTGCCGGTTTGAGGGTATGTGATTGGTTCAAATTTTGGGTTTTATTTGCAAATAATAAATAAATACACTGTGGTCCTAACCACACACGAAGATCGAGTCTCGTGTCATGGGTATTGGAAACTACGAGAGACTTTCGGTTCCAAAAACATCCAGACGCGAAACAAATGTTTGATACAATCTGTAAGATTAGTAATAGCATCGCTCTACCACTTCATATCAAGAAGACAAGACATCTACTGATCTGACTAAATGTGGAAAAACAGTGTAGAAAAACGACTGTTACCACCCACTACGCTAAACGCCACAGCCGAACTCTTAGACAGATCACTTCAGCATTCTGGGACAAATTTATCGCCCTGGTCTAATCAAACCACTGTTATTTTAATCTAAATTACTTAATCCAAGCTTTACTTTCAATACCATCAACGTATTCATGTATATCATTACCAATAAGAATTAAATTTGAAACAAGAAGACAGAAACATCTTGTTTAATCCGTACTGATAACAGAACGAACTATATGGCGATCTGTGGGGGAGGTTTGTGTTCAGCAGTGGACTTCCTGTGACTGAAGAGAGAGAGAGATAACAAAACAAAAGTAAACTAACTTTTAAGTTCAGTAATTGGAGTGATTAGTGAAGTTATATGGTATTATTTGTTCTTAGTTGCAAACTTGGTAATTCTTCCGAATACTTTGTCCATACAAGTTGAAGCGATAAGTGATTAGATTGGGGACAAAGTTGCTCGATTATTCAAGGACCATTAAGAGATTACATAAATTAAAAAAGTTGTTTTTATAACTCGGTTTTCCTATTTGATTTATTCCGGCTGGAGTGGAGCTTCGATTTTTGGGGTGTTGTTGCTTTTAAAAGCTTAAATATCTCGCAGATTCTGTTTGTTTTTATACAATACTAGAAAACAAGGAAGTACTTGGAAAGTGATTAGGACTTGGTAAATTTTGGTCTTATAAAGGGGAGATGAAAGATGTGTGGCTCATTGGATCTTCAACAGGGCTTTGATGGAAACCAAGTATAACGCAAACTATCTAAAAAGAGTGGCTTTACTACTTTTAAATTTTAATATAGGTATGTACAATCTAACTATAATTGTTTTGTCTCGGCTTTTCATTAGACATTTCATCTGCCATGGCCGGTAACCCATCTCCGATTTATGGAATTTATATTATTGGGTACCTATGCATTGGTTATCATCAGTTACCACTTTATGCATCCTTTATGACTTTGATGTTTTCAAACTTTATTTTATTTCCCTAGCTTGAACCTTAAGATTTTTTTCAGTTTCAATGAATGGCGAGACGAGCCATGATGACATGCCATTCGCCCGACGGTAAACGATATGACCGCTCATGGACAGTAGCAAAACCAAACATCAAGAATTACAAAGTAATGCGTGGCATTCCACTGTGCCTGCCATCCTGAGACAAGAAGTTAAGTCTCATTACGTCCAGTTACTCTGGCTACAATGTTCTACAAACCGGAACATAACAGTGCATTTACACTGCTGTTTGGCGGGAGAAATGGTACCTGCCCAGGTAGTCTCTCACATATGCGAGATCTGCCAGCAATAAATTTGTATCAAGTGTTTCAGCATTGTCTACCACTTACATTATTTAAAACTTCATTTAATTTTCCTATGTTGCTCAACCCTACTTTTGTTTGATTGATGTAGTAATATCACATTATACAATAAACACTGCATTTATAGCGGAAGTTTCAACATGTACTTCTGACTTCAAGAGAGCTGTGGAATATTCCTTCGCAAGTCTAAGACTATAAGACTTGCCACATTGCCATTAGACATTATTATAAGACTTGCTATTTCTGCTTTCAACAAAACTGTTTTGTTAATGTGAGAAAATTATTTGAGTCCAACATGGCGAACTAAGACCTAACCTTTTAATTCAATCAATACCAATCCTCATAAGAAAACCATCTAAAATATAGAAAATATAATAATTAGTCGCATAAAAGACGTATTCATATTAAACAGTGCCATATGTAATTTTCATCAGTCTTCATATTTGTTAATAACTATTTTATTGCACAAGCCATATGCCAATGTGGTCAGACGTCAGCATCCCGGAATATCAAGCCATTTCAAAGTATGGTAATAGATAATCATGTTTTCGTTTTCTATGTATGTGAATAAATAAATAACATGATTAATTATTATAATAGAAGTGTCGCATTGATAATTTATTAACCGACTTCAGAAAGGAGGAGGTTCTAATTCGTCTGAATCTTTTTTTATGTATGTTCACCGATTATTCGAAGACGCCTGAACCGTTTTGGAAAATTCCTTTTTTTGTTTCAAAGCGTATACTTTACAGGCTGTCTCATAAAAAATTGTTAAGACCTGACAAATATCTTTGGACCTGGAGCATAAAACTCAAAATTAAGTAGGATTTCAATGGTTCCTTTGGCATTAGGTTTTTTATAAAAATGTTGTTCTGACGAAGATATGTTTTATTGTAATATTAATCGGAATAAATTAAATTGTTTAATAAAGTTTTTTTCTTTTTATTAGTTGGTAGAATCCTGAATCTAGTGTGGAGCGCTTTCTGTACTCTCCTCGTGCGTGTTTCAATTGTTTTATCTTCTGCCCGTCCTTATATCACATTTAAGGATTGGCAATTTTTCAGCCATACTGCAGCATGATTAAGCTTTTATTATTAAGCCAGACTGCCTAATATAAATATTTTTTTAGTTAATTTTTGTTACTTCTGAAAAGCATATCTTTTTGACGATATTTCAGGTTAGAAAAAAATGTTTTATGGTACAATTTGGCGGCGTCCAAAGCGCATTGGCTCAGATCAGTTTTGAAATGAGAAGGAAGGAGTAGCTGTATGTTCTCATTAATTGTTGGGCTTAATTAAATAAATAATTATTAGTATAATGGAAATATAGAACTAAGTGTCATTGAGCGGATAACCCATAGTTTCTGAAAAACAAGTTCTTTGCTGTGGCGTCGGAATTTGGTGATTTTGATTCTTCTTAATTTGCCTGTGTTATGAATCCAGTGCTCAAGACATAAGACTTGTTATACTAAAATACTAGATTATTAATAATAAAAGAACCGGACCGGCCTTGAAGGAGGTCGTTACTTCGTCTCTCAGTTATTTAACAACAAAACATCTGTAGCACAAATTGCATTATTGCCGACTGCAAAAAACTAAAATCGTGAATAGAAAACCGTTGGTAATGCGTCATATTTATCTTTAAGACCGATAATTATTTAAACAGATTCGAAAAAAGCAAAAACTTGATAAAGATATGTCAAAAAATAATTTTAGTGACGTCACTTAATGTCGTAATTATGGTTCTCTTAGATGAAAATTATCAGGATTCGTAAAGAAGTTTGGATATCTAAAACTGCGTATAATATGTAGGAACTAGGAGGAATGAGTTGTGCAAGAAATTTGATGTGAAGCGAATAATAATCTATCAAAAAAACAATTAATCTTGATTGCAGATGTTAATGGTCCTCATGGCATCCCATAGGAGCAGAACAGGGACGAGTGACGTCACCCTCCGTGGTGTTAACGATCCATGACGTCACCACATCTCCGAGATGTCCTTCGCTATACATTAACAATGCCGTTTATAGTGTACACCATGGGTTAGATATAGAAGCGGTAATGTATACGCATCATTGAGATAAAATCAGTGGTCTCTCGCATCCGGACTCATTTGAACGTGTGAGAATAATTTTTAAATAGAAAAAATGAACGTTTTCCACCATACCGTTGGGAGGAACAAGCTTTTCAAGCAACCGTTGGCGATTGTTAAATTGGTGAGTTTTTATTTTTTACGAGCAATTAAAAAAAAAATTAAGCTGCCAGTGACAGCTGACGGCGATCGACTTTTAAATATATTTTTTAATTCTTTTTTCAAATGTGCAAAAGTGAAGCGTTTTATTGCGTTACGAGAATTGATCGAACATAACCTCGTGCGATATAAAAATTTACTTACGAAATTGGTATCCCAGCACTGTCACCGCACTTCAAAAACAACGATTCGATTTTTGAATTTCGCAATTTAGTTTTTATATTTTTTTTTGGTTTTAATTTTCTGAAATGTTTTGACTAAAACGCGAGCGCGATCCGGCCGTGTTTTTCGCGCTGGACACCGGCGTGCTAGACGACTGCCGCAAACTCCGTGAAAAATCAATAACAACCCCCGTCGATGTGCCCGCATGCGGAACTCGACACAAACCGTAACAGCGCTCCCCGGTTTCCGTATTATGTAACCGCGTTAGAGAAGGAAGGATATATTTCTGCTGCTTCGTCCTCAACCACCCTCCGCGCGCCAATAAGCTACTACAAAATGGCGGCTGACGTTTGACGTTTAAGCGCCAAATGTGACGTTTGTTAATTCGATTGTAAATTACTTTTATCGATTCTGATGGCTTAATTATGCCAGTAAAATCAGTAAATAATGGTGTAATCCTTTCGTTTGTATCGATTTTGTTGGTGGTTTTCCTTGTAAGGGCGGGACACATTTGTTGGGAGTTTCTCGTGTTTTTTGGGTTCGCGTGCATGGTTTGCTAACCTAGAAATGTCAATTTACGATTGCAGCTGTTGAGTCCTATATTTCTAACTAGATGTTAATAACCTGCAAACACTAGGGAGTTTTACGATGAATTCAAATTAATATACGATGCTAGAATTAATGTTTTTTTTCTATACTTTTCTTTTGATCGTTTATGTCTTAAAAATGTGAGTGAGAATTCTGATTTACAATTTGGAAAAAAAGATGGTTGATTTATGTGAATATTATTTATTTTTAAAAAGATTTATGTGGCATCAGCAGAGTTATAAACTTTGTTAATTAATTTAACTTCTTAAAGATTATTGATAAGGTCCTTTTAGGATCATTTATATATTTTTTAACTAAGGAGATAGTTTGTTTTCAAATCCTTTTAATCTCTCTGATTAGTTTCCTTGCGGGTGAAGGACAAGCTAGTGTCCCTAAGAGAGCTCGAAGCTCGGTGCCAATTCTTTGCGTGCTGTTGACCCTGATTGCTGTTGATCCTGTAGCCCAACCAGGACCTGACAGGAGTTGTAGTGGTGGTTGTCTGGGCGGTAAAGTCTTTGCTTAAATTTTCAAGCTTTTTTATTAAGAAATTCGTATGGTTTGGAATTTGATTGGCGATGTAGTTATACGATATGGTGATGTCATGACAATATTAATTGAAATGACATACGTGGTATCGCGTCAGCGGTTCATACAACGAAAATTCATTTGTATTCAACGCTTCTAGATATTATTTAACTAGATAGATTATTTTCGGATTTATTAATTATAATTTTGTGCGTTGTCAAAGGTGGTGTGAGTGGTGACGTTGGTGTTGTACGTTTATTTCTTAGCGTATTTACCATTCTATACGGAGAGCCTTCAAAGGGGAATTAATTTTTTTTTAGATATAAAAATAAATATATAAACCTAAAGAGTTTGTTTGTTTGAACACTCTTATTACAGGAACTACTAGTTATACATTTTCTATTGGTGTTGGATAGTTTACTTATGGAGGAAGTTTCTAAGATATTTTTTAATCCCGATTTTTCTCGAACCAGCGTGATTTTTTTTCTAAAAACAAACCTACTATTTTTATATATAGATACTAAAATTACCTCTTCGCTAATAATACGGTCATAGTCTATTTCACGACAGTGTCTCTACTTAATAGTAGATAGATGACATAGCTCTTTGTCTATGGCTAAAATTAATTAATAAATATTTCGCAAGCCGCTCCAGTTTCATGTATTCCGCTTGCGACCGGCCACATCGCAACCTACAATCTTTATGCGGCAGTTTTGTCTCTTTCTGGACTGTCCGGTTAATTTTTAGGTATTTTTTATGATTTTTTTTAAATTAAAATATTTGCAACTTGGCTGTATGATTTTATACCTTTGAGTTGTGACTTGTAGGCGCCATATTGGATTAAATAACTCCTGATTAAAATATTGGGAAGACCCTATTTCATAAAGAGTTCTGAATTTCAACTTTTTCCTTTTTTCGAAGGAGCCGGTTTCGAAATTCAAAAATCTTTTTTTTTGTTTAATTTTATACAATGAAGCTCCATTTTGGTTTTATTTCGAATTCAATTAATTGACAGACGGTCACCATAACGGTTTTTAATTCACATTTTTCTGTCATTTACATTTCTAATTTCTGATTCATTTTCAATTTTTATTCATTTTATAATAATCTATTATATTTTGTAACGGTTTTACCGATTTTACAGTAAATAATCTAGCCCATATATTCAACTGCGCGCTCTACGCTTGAGAGGCCTTAGGTCATACTCCATCACCCTGGCCTAATCCAATTTTATACCACCATTAAATAAACTACAATCTAAACAATAATTACAATTAATCTAAGCACAAACGGACATTTTCCGCAGTAAGGCAAGGGTTATGCGACTCGGAATCCACTGCGACTTGCGAAATGGGTCACCATACCATACGATTCATTACATTAAAGGGCCATTTACACGGAGAGACTTTCTCGCGGCGAGAATCGTATGCGATTATCGCATGACGTAACCGCCATAGATTATCATGTTCCGACAATGTTTACACGATGCGACTTTTTTATATCCTTACGATAATCGTGTCTTCGAGGCGAGAAAGTCTCCCCGTGTAAATGGGGGTTTATATGAAACCATATTTTGTTTGTATTACGACTGAGGAATTTATTAAGGAAATCTTTTGTAGATTATCTATTTTATAGCCGTGATAAATTGACTACAATGTGCATATAGTTAGTAAGTGTAGTGCAAAAATTACTCAGTGGAGAAATGGAATCTTGCGAAAAGATTATGTCGGCCTCACAGAGAAAATATACTTATATACTTTGACAGCCTCCATGGCGCAGTTGGTTAGACGCTGACTGGAAACCAGGGGCCGCTGGTTCGATCCTCGCATCGAGACAATTTTTTGTGTGGGACACAAATATTTGTGTCGGGTCTGGGATTTTCTGAGACCGAAAAGTCTCTTGTAGCCTATGATATCCACGGCACGAGACTCGAACTTAGTGTGGGGTCAGGATATATATGATTGTTGGGTGTATTTATTTAATATTTATACTTATTTGGGTTGAAGCCGACACGCACATAACACATGAGTATTTATGATGGTCTTTCCACTATCGTCTACGGTTGTCGGAAATGAATACAAAAATAATAAATACACCCAACAGTCACATACATAGTCCTGATCCCACACTAAGATCAAATAAGCCTTGTGTTTTTGATTTCACAAGCTACGAGAGACGTTTTGATCTCACAAACACCCAGACCCGAAACAAATACCTGTGGTTCACACAGACATTTGTCTCGGTTCGGGGATCAAACCCGCGGCCTCCCGTTCCACAGCGTGCTTGTAACCAACTGCGCCACAGACGCTGTCCGTTTCAGTTTAAAAATATTAAATTCAAACGTCTTTCCAAAAGTATTTTTGGTTGTTAAATCAATTTTCTCTCCCACTTTAGCCACAGGACGCCCACAGGCCTACAGGCCTCTGCTAATAATTTAAATTTTAGCATAATTTAAACGTTCCAAAGGTTATTTTAATGTTTGTTCGTAAAAAGAGCAATTTCTAAATGGATATTGGAGTGTGGAATAATAGCATGCATTCGTTTACTAGTTTTTATTCGCTGTACTCGTATGTGGGTGACGGCCAGGGCGCTTTGTAGTCTATCGATTTATGTCTAACAACAAACATAATTGTTTGTAACTCGAAGCCTTTTGGGTATTGAAAGCTGCAACAAAAAACATACTGGGTGGTATACATATACAGGATGATGTTGACATATGGTATTTAATTTATACCACACGTTCCTAATCACCCCAGGTAATATTGTACCAAGTGTGAATACAATCGGCCTGGTAGTTTTGCCAAAAATCGCGATTTTAGTTTTCAAGGCTTTTGATCGATCCGTATAGGTGCGAGTATTTTAAAAGCTCAGGTAAGGTCTCGAACTGAACCGAAGTTCAGTTAAGCGGTAAAAATAGTCGTATCTTTAACGGGTGCCAAAAAATCGTGAAGGCAAAATTCACGATTTTATTTTCTGCTAAAGTAGGAAAAAAAGACAGTCTTCGTAGCACAGTTAGACAAAAAGTCAGCTGTGAGACGAGAAGCCCCGAGTTCAGTCCCCGCACCGAGATAAACGTTTATTCACAGATACCAATTATTGCATACATGCATAAACTCACGCTTTTCTCCCAGAAGGGGTAGGCAAAGGTTCTTCTAGTAGTAACCAGGACACCCGCGTTTCGCCTTGTCTGCTCCGCCCCAAGATGTAATAGAGGGCGAGCATATCGCCATATCGGGCACAAATTCCTGACTTCAGGCTGATAGTGAACAGAAAACTGTGTCACTTTTCTTTTGACTCAGGATTCGAATCCGAGACCTCAGCTTTGTAATCATACCGTAACACAACTCTATCGAGGCAGTCCAATCGTTTAAGTCCAAAATCCTTAGTAGTCCTTCGTACTACACAAGAAAGAAAGAAGTTCTTACTACAAATACAAACCTGCACCTTCAAATACATCAATTTAATTAACTTCATACCTGAGTTTTCGATTATCAAAGTTACACAAACCTTACAATAGACCATATCCTTTAAAATCCTGTAGGACATGCATAAACGATATTCAGAAACCCCAGAGTTGGCTCTTTGTGGAAAGGTGAATGCCTTGAAAACCAGCTCGAGTGACGCAATGCAGCAGTGTTTTTGTAACTTGGCTGCAATGCCGAGGTATTTCGCCCCTGGCTTATCTAACATAGTGATAAGGAATGATAATAAATTGGCTTTATGTATTGCTTTTTGATGATTAATTTGGGGCTGTGGATATTGATTTTTTGGAGCTCTGATTATTGGTATATTTTAGGTTAAAAATTCAAATGAATGAAATTAAATTAGTAATGTTAATCGACTTTTAAATTAGTGTTTCGGAAATGCCTATTGAAAAAATACTTATGTATATGCGAAATATAAAACAAGCATTTCCTTTAGTACATAATGTAAACTCCAATACAATATTGCACATAATTAAATTCACGGTACAAAATAATTTTACATTAAGATTGATGTGTAGATTTTGTGTATTGTATCAGCCCATATACGTCCCACTGCTGGGCACGCGCTTCCTCTACAATCGAGAGTACGATTGAGAGCTTTAGGCCATATAGTCCACCACGCTGGCCTAGTGCGGGTTGGCGGACTTACATACCGTAGAAATTCTTTAATTAAAATCGGTACGGTATGCAGGTCTCCTCGTGATGTTTTCCTTCACCGTTAAAGTGCGTGGTGATTGACTATCAATACACACACAACTCCGAAGAGATTTTGAGGTTTTGTTTACCGTAACTATTTTGTATGGATTTTCAAAAGCGCTATTTAATTGCCAATCAATTAGCGTATTTCATTTCAACACTGATCTTGTAATTGTCCGCATTATTAGTAGTAATGTGTACGAGTTGTAAATCTTCAAGTCTTGTGTACAATTTCCATTAGTTCGAGCTATCAAGTTGTCAGTTTGTTGATTTCAAACGCTATTAAGGCTACCCAGCTTCCATTAATTGTTGAGCCCGAAGATCATGACTTGTAAGAATACGAAATTAGTATATTGTAAGGCTGATTTGGTGGGGTAGTTGTACTACGGTATGATTGCAAAACTGATCTCGGGTTCGATTCCCGGGTCGGGAAAAATGATATTGGATTTTCTATTCATTGTCAGCCCGGAGTCAGGGGTTTGGCGATATAGCGATAGGCTCGCCCCCTATCACATCATGGGACGGAACACATAAGGCGAAACGTGGGTGTCCTGGTTGCACTGCCTACCCCTTCTGGAAAAAAGATGTGATGTTTATGTATGTAAATTTATTGGGTAAGAATATCAGCTTTTAGTATGGTAAATGAAAAATTGGTTTGTACTCTCCATATTGTACTGGATAGATTATAAATGAATTTAAATTATTATATTTAATTCCTTTTTTATTTCTTGTCAACTAAGCGACTGTCCCGGGCTCACACCCACCACTACAATTCCTGGAAGCCAGGATCATCAATGGCACCAAGTCTCCCGTAAATTCTAATAAATTGTCTCAGACCAGCAAAGAGATTATTAATAGTAAAATAGAGGACTTGGAAATAAACTTGTCAAATTGCCTTAAAGCCATTTAAAATATTCACTTCTGAATATCCAGCCGTAATTTAGTTATGAGGAAATGCTTCCCTGCACGGTATTCGAACCCATTTACACCACGCATGCTTCGCGTGTCGAAAACTAGAAACCACGCTATTTTAATGAACTATATTTATTTCTTTAAAATCCACAACTTTGTAAGCGTTTTCGGACCGTATTGTAATTTTAGTTATAATATGTTTGCCGTGGCGCTGTTGATTAAGTAAAATTGAGAAACAAGAGGCCATTGGTTTCATTTCAGCTCGGAGACCAATGTTGGCTCATACATACTTGTAAGTTGTAGTCTGCATATTGTGATATAAAAAACTTCTGTAGTTCCTGATATTCCCGAAAAGACACGCATCGTTGGTTTCTTAGATTTACGCGAATGTTACACATTGAAATAAAACGAATTCTCACGGATTTTATCGCGAATTTGATTTAATTTTTTCATTTTTAAATTCCCGACGATTCGATCACTTTACAGCTTTCAGTCAGTATGAATTCGTTTTATTTCAACATGCATCTTTCTTTGCGGTCAGAGATACGTATGTTGAATGTATTTATTGTTTGTGCTATCTATGCTATCTGTATTTAATTAGTACGTATTATTGTAAAAGTCCGCCAACCCGCATTAGGCCAGCGAGGTGGACTATATGGCCTAACCACTCGCAATCGTACTCTCGATTGTAGAGGAGGCCCGTGCCCTGCAGTGGGTATGGGCTGATACTATACAATAAAATACAATTAAGGCGAGAGTATTCGCAAGTAGAGGAAATTTTAGCCCCGCACCTCAATACACCGCATGGAGCGCGACGTATCTACTTCTACGATTGCGCGGCTCGAGTCTCGACGCGATGCGGGCGCCGCGACGATCGGGGTAGATGACCTTTCACGGCTGCGCGTTCGAAATGTTACTTACAGTATATTATTTCTCTTTATTTTATTTTCATACTTTTTTTTATAATTTTATTATAAAAAAAGACATACATATAAAAAATATTAATTATTAATTACAGTTTATTATTATTACAATGATGAATAGATTGACAATGATAAATAGTTTTACTTTTTGTATGGAAGTGAACTCAAATCTCAAAATAATTGCCAGATTGAATTAATTTAAATTGTTCGTTGTTTTAGAAATTAAAACTTAATTTCACCTATTAATAAAAAGTTTTTGAAACAAAGGTTCCCTCCGATATCGAATTTGAGACCAATTATACCAATAACTAAAAATTTAAAAACAACAGCCGAAACTTTCAATACCGACTACGTGTATATATGTTTTTCCTTCACCGTTATGGTGCGTGGTGATTGACGATCAATACACACATGACTCCGAAAAGTCAGAGGTGTGCCCCAGGATTTGAACCCGCGGCCACTGTGATGTAGGCAGCCGGGTTTCATCCGTTTCCAACAGGCCACCACGCACTTCGAACGGTTTGATGTTTGAACAAAAAATCTACGGAGTAGTTTAGACCTTTATATATTTTTTATTTATAATACGGTCTTTCTTTACTTCACCGTTGCATTGGTCTAGTCACTAGACCTAGATGATTAGTGTAGGTGTTATTTATTATAATCTGTTTTAAACAAACATCACAATAGGCATGTTGGTTAATTTTCAGAAATGCTGTTATTTTAAAGATAGGCCCACATAGTAAACACGAAAAAAATTTTTTTAAGGAAATATACGACAGATTTTCAATAAAAATACGCAAATAAAAATAGGTTTCACTATTCCCACTAAAACGCTCCAAGCTGTCACGTGACTATAATCTAGGTAACCGATCGGGTCCTGAATCTCGCGTTCCATCAAAATGAACTCAGTTCTTACGATAGAACTACTTACTTTAATGAATCAAGTGTCTATTGTGGTGAAAATCGAAAAATATTTACATTGATGTTACAAATTATCGAGAGTAATAGCTTACCGATGATACTTCCTACTGGTGCCGCCCGATCCATGACGCCAGCGAGCTGCTTTCGCATTTGTAGTCACGTGATAATGGGTAATGAATCAAAAAACTATTTGAAATATTTTTATTTAATTTATGAAGAACAGTTAGGTTCGTATGGAGGTAGATTGACCGTGGATTAAAACTTAGGCTACTTTTTATCCCGAAAAATGTAGTGTTCCCGTAGGATGAGGGAGGAATTCCGATATATTTGTTACTTTTTTGTACTTAAATGAATGGGATGGGACCGGATTTATGTATATATTAGTGAGAATTATTTTTTAGTGAGAATGAGACGGAACAATGCGGGATATCACGGCACGGGACGGGATGAGATTTTTTAGTAAAGATAACTACGTAAACGATGTTACGGGCAGAAGCTACATAAAATATAATAAAAATAAATTACTCAAATTATATTCTTAGAAAAAAGAAGCGCGACTCCGTAGTAGTTTATTCGGACCAGTAGTATTATTATGGTGTGTTTCTTATTCTCTGCTTTACAGTTAAAGAAATAAGGATGAATTTTGAACAAAAGAGTTGTACATTTCTTATCTGTATCTGTTATACATGGCGTAAGGTCGTAAGTGAATGTTAGTACATTCTAAATCACGTTTTATTTGTAGGAAATAAGGCATCGTTTACGTTGAAATTATAAAACCTTTACATCGTTTTCCATTTTATGGTTTAGTCAGTCGATGCCATATTTGAGTTTGGTTTTTGTTCGTGAGTCTGTTCGTCTAGTGTATTGTTGATCGAAGGTTCGAATCCCGGGTCGGGGAAAGTGATATTAGATTTTTTTATTATGTATCAGCCCGGAGATAAAAAATTGTGCCCGATATAGCGATAGGCTCGGCCCTTATCACATCAAGATGTGATCGCCCTGTATGTTCCCTGTGTGAGTTCCTGGTGAAAACCAGGGGAGACGAGACGAGACGAGACGAGACGCAGGTGTGAGTTTATGTATGTCTGAAATTGAATAAATAAATACATAATGCTGACCCCACACTAAGATCGAGTCTTGTGTCTTGGGTATCAGGAACGATGAAAGATTTTTCGGTCTGACAAACACCCAGACCCGAAACAAATATTTGTTTCGGTTCGGGGATCGAACCCGCGGCCTCTCGTTTTACAGCCGGCGTCAAATCAACTGCGCCACGGAGGCTGTCAAATAAGAATACCGTATTATTAGACATAGTAAATTATTATATCACAGCGGTAAAAGTCGCGTCATTGGTGGTATAGTGGCAGAGGATTTGACAGTGAAGTATGAGGTGCTGGGTTCGATTTTCTTGTAGAGGACTCAACTTTGTGTTTTTTACAAAAAGGAAACATGAGTTGCCAAGGATTAGAATTGTGCCCGGTATGGCAATATCCTATCACGTATTGGCAATGAAATAATCTCGTGCATATAAAAACTCTATTTACCCCCTCAGGGATATCTATATCCCCGCATACATAAAGAACCGCTTGTCTACATGCGATTGTGTACGTATTATTTCCAAAACAATAGACTAAAATTCAAGTAATTTCATAAAAAATATACATACATAAACACACGCCTTTTTCCCAGAAGGGGTAGGCAGAGGTGCTACCAGAACACCCACGTTTCGCCTTGTATATTCCGTCCCACGATGTGTTAGGGGGCGAGCCTATCGCCATATCGGGCACAAATTCCTGGCTCCGGGCTGATAATAAATAGAAAAATCCAATATCACTTTACCCGACCCGGGATTCGAACCCGAGACCTCAGCTTTGCAATCGTACCGTAGTACCACTATGCCACCGAGGCAGTCATAAAAAATATAACTTATTATCACATAGATATTTTGTTACAATACGGAATAGAACAAAAATATTATATCACCAACATTAGTTAGTCATGTAGTGGGCACGTGGCGTACGCCGCGCCAAATTCAAAATCAGGATTTGATTTTTTGTTGTCAAAATGTACGGCGCTGCGCGGCGCTACGAAATTTGGCGTGCGTCTTGCTTCGAAGACGTCCCGCTGGGGAGTGAACAGACGCGCCGAGCGCGAAGTGCGGCGGAACGGTGGCAAAAATCACATTATTTTGGAATAGAGGGGGTGGATTTTTAATAATCTAAAATGTTTTGCCCGAGCCGCCTAGTGCATAACTTGCTTGTTATTATGGTATATTTTTTATTATTTTAAAGTGAATATTAAGCTTATCATCTTGAATCGAAATATCGGTTTAGACCTATCTTTGAGATTTTTTTTGATGCTGCAAAATTTATGCAATCGTGTATCGGTTGCCCGACACGTCTAGGTCAAGTGTTGTAGAATAACATATATTTTTTTCGAATCTCAAATATGGTTAATGCCTTAATGAAATGGATTCGAAAATACCGTTTTTGGGAAACCCCCGCCTTAATTTTCTATTTGGTCTAATGACAATATATTGTATGGATTCGCCAAATTTATTTTGCTTGGGTTTGATTCGCGCTCGCCTCGGATCTAGGTTAGCCGCACCGGTTTAAATTGCTGCAGGTCATTGACCTATCTGTTAACTGTTTTTTGGGCAAAAGTAATCTTGGATTTAACGCTTCATTGCTTTATATTGAAAGTGTTTTGTTCATTATGAACTCTCAAAAACTACAATTGATTTTTACATACTGCGTACTTCATTGGTATTGTGGATCAAAGACTACATTTTACATCATTTTTAGTTTTTGAATTGATTCCCAGGCGGAAGAAGGCATTGTATGAGAAAACATTCCGACTTACAATATCTCAAATGAATTATTTAGAGTTTTTTGCAGGTTAGGCTGTTAGCATCGACCCTTATTTATTTATTTATACAAGGAAAGCTTACAGACTAATAACTTAATATGTAACTAAATAAAATTACAATATAGCTAATTACAAGCTTTCACAAATAAATACTAAATTATAGTTACCTACACCAAATAATTATGAATTATGAAAATAGAAGAAACAAACAAAACAATATAATAAACAACTAAAAACTAAATCTCTTTGAAAAACTGTTCACTTAATTTACGTCTAATCACAGAAGTGCTCATGCAGAATAAATCTATACCCAAATCATTTGGAAGTTCATTATATTTACTAATAGAACGAGGCAAGAAAGCATTATTATTATTAATTTATTTATATTATTATTTATTTATTTATACTCTTTATTGTACTCTCTAGTTACATAATAATTAAATATAAGAAGTAAACTTAAAGTAGTGCAATGGGCGGTCATATCGCCTTATCACATGTTGTCAAGGAAGTACGTTCAGCGAACTTTAGGAAACAGTGCCATTTCTGCCTACCCCTTCGTAGATACAATCGTGTATACAATGCAAATGTTACGTCACCAATGAAAATTGTACCGGCTTTTTCTCGAACACTGGAAAACTTCCACAACGGAGCGACGTAGAAGTTTATTTGCAATGCGTATTGTCGTGAAAAAATACAACCTATTACAATGAAATACATTTCCTTGTGTAGGAGTTTTGATTTATTCCCAAGCGTGAACGGGGACGGGGTTGGGGGGTTGAAAGGGACCTGTCTCCCAGTTTTTTGTTGCTAAATATAAAATCTTTTTGGAAGTGTTAGAGCCACGCTGTTGTCAGTCATGACCCAGCAGGAATGGACAGGCTCTATCGGGGCGGTATCACTGTCTCACAAGAAATCGGCGTGAAGCGACAGCTCAGCTGTCTCCTTCGTTCAGTGAGTGAGATTGCCGGATGCCCAATACACCTTTCCTCTTCCCATGCTTTCTCCTTCCCGATTCCCTCCCAATTACGCCGACAACACATCCATGATTAAGGTTTGTGGATGTTCATGGGCGGCAGGGATCACTTAACATCAGGTGACCTGTTTGCTCGTTTGCCGGCCCTCTGCAATAAAAAAAGGCTTATACTGGCGTTTGGTTTTGGCCAGGCTTGCGTCATATTTGTGGTAATTAGTGATAAAAGGCAAAGTTTTGCTGGTGGGTAGTTTATTTGATAATGATTTGATTGATTAATGACGCACTTATCATCAGATTTTTTTAATGATTTACAATCCTCCAAGAGCCTAAAACCAACCTTTTCGAAAACACACAGTCCATTATAAATATTGTTTCAATTAAAAAATCACTTAACCCGTTCAATCTTATTATCGTACTGGTTAAACAATAATGGCCTTATTTATAAACAGATTTAAAAACCTATTTTAGTTATGGAATATTTTGTCTTCTTCGCTCAAACTGTTCAAAATTCATTCGAAAGGGACAAATCATTCGACAACTGAAATTGAATTGAAATGTCTATGAATAAGGCCGTAAACATGCACTCCCACAAACAAGGAACATGTAATCAAAAACACGACTTTTCCCTCACATAAAAATTGTCTCCTATATCGAAATCCTGGCTACAGTCGTCCTTTGACCGTCTCCTCTTTTGGCAATAGTTCAGCGGTTCTTATGTTTGCAAAGGTTGAAATACGTAGTGGAATTTCCTAACTATTACGTAGTTATTAAGTTTAGAAGTATGTGGGGTATTTTTACAAGGGCGGCCGTGACTGAAACTACGGGAGCTAAAGAATTCGAAGGCTTTAAGTAAATATAAACACACGCATACCTGTGTACGTGCAAATACTTTTGTAAAACTCTGTACTTAACTGTAATTTAAAATTGGTATTTATTTTGTTGTGTATTATTAAAATATATACATAAACTCACGCCCTTTTGCCAAAAGGGTAGGCAGAGGTGCTACCAGGACACGCACGTTTTGCACGTTTGCTACCTGTAATTTCGAATCTTTTTTTGTATTTTTGTGAAGACTTTAAGTGGCAGCGTTTTAACTTTGTATATATTTTTTTAATTATATTATCAAGCGTTACATTATTTCTTTGCTAAACATCTATTCTCTCTAAGATTGAAAGGGATGAAAATTGTCCAAAACGCGGTCCTTATGTGGGTTGGCTGACGGCGGCGCATACTTACGTAGGTAGGTAATGATTTCAAATATTTTTAGATCGAGAAAAGATAAGGATTCATATAGCATTAGGATTGAACCTGAGACTTCAGTCCCGGCAGAACACGCACAAAATATTACGAATGCAGTAACTATGCCACAGTGATTTGTATTTCGAACAAACTTATAGCGCCATCTCTACTACAACCTTTAAAACTCTTGCAAACTTAGGTTAACTACTACTTAATCATTTAGTATTATATATAAAACCTAGATGGCGCGGTCTTAACATTAGTTTTTGTAATATATAACTAGATGGCGTTATCGTAAATAGAAAAATATCCAATATTCTGGTTTTCTGATTCATTTCCCAAGCTTTGATTACACCGAAAGACATTTTTACGAGGGAAGCATGTTATAGCAATTATTCACAAAATTAATTATATAGTTTTTATGTATGCGGAGGTAGTAAAATTATAATTAAATTATCGATTAAACATTCGTTTTGCGTTCAACGAGGCGGCAAGTTCTGCGAAATCCTTCCCGTATATAGTGTTATGACGTCATCGGTGATGTAAAACAATCAGCGAGCGACGGTTATTACGACAGGATTAACGATAGTCACGGAACTAGTAATTTTGAAGTGTTTTGTCGCGGTTAAAGGGCAAAGGCCTGTATATTGTGAATATCGGAATATTGAAAAATACGATAAATGAATAAACGCCGTAACTTTTTCTGTGTAGTTATTAGTTACGTTATGTTATGCTAATTAAGCTTATGATTTGTAGTTTTCCTGTCACTCTTAAGTAAATTTGTCAATTTTATAATTGTTATGTTTACCAGAAAAAATACGTATATACATAATATGTTTTGATTAAGAAACTTGTGAGCATAATGTTAATGTTGCTTAATAAATAAAAATAAAAAATAAAATTAGTAAATCGAAATAAAATTGTGTAATATTTTTCTCATTAAGACAGGCATTTCTATATCAGTGTATTGGTACCTGTCATTAATAGATTCTGAATTGTGACGTATTATATTTTATTTCGAGGATGGGCCATCAAGTTATTTTACATTTACGGGGTTGAAAAATATTATATGAGTCGATTGGTGCTACATTACATACGGAGGTAACCCCGGTACAACTATGAATTCGTGCTTAATCTTATTCCAAGTGGAAAAATTTTTGCGATCTGTGGGTCAAATTGCACCTCTGCTTATAAGTCCGGGGGCGCTGGCTTGAACTTATGTAGGTATATAAATTAATATTTAGTATCATTACAATTTTAGCTTGATGTCATTAATGAAATAACGTGTTTTAATATTACTATTGTTCACGAACACTTTTTTGGCTCCGAGTTTGAATGCGTGTCCTTTCGTTTCACATTTAGCTTCTCAATAATTGCGACGTAGAGACTATGTTGTCAATATAACACATGAGATGTCTATCAAAAACAACAAATGTCTAATTTAAATGATAAATGCGCTGATATCGCAAATAGAAAGTTACCTGCTTAGAACAAAACTATCTCTGTCAACTTCATGCGCTCCTGGTACTTAAAACTTCACCATGTCACATTTTCGGATGTCGGTGCGCGCGCATCGTAAAAATTTTACCATCAAATTTCAAAACGTTCCAAAATGCTGTCAAAATATTCAAAATGAGCAAAATCACGGTATAAACTTGTCAAAAATAAAAATAAATCAAGTAACTCTTTTTGTCTAGGAAATTACAGAGCGCCATTTGCTAGATTATCCTTTAGAAGGATCAAATAATTTTATTACAAGCCGTCCTCGAGAAGGAAGTAATGTTGGCACAAGCGTATACGATTTCCATCTTTATAATATAAAGTAGTGCCTGTTGGGTATAAGAGACGCGAAGTAGGCTCTGAAACGAAACAGCCTGACAGCCTCCGTAGCGCAGTTGGTTTGACGTCGATTGTGAAACGTAAGGTCGCGGGTTCGATCTCCGCAGCGTGACAAATGTATGTGTTCCACAGGTATTCCTGCCGTAGCTCGTCAAAGCTACAGTACACAAATGTTACAATCCAACTAAACTAATAGCTACCGTTTGACGTTTGACCGGACCGTTCCGTCAGCGTCACAGCTGATCTTCCATATTATTTAATCCCAAGAATATTTCTTGCTTGATAAGTTCATAGCACGGTCATGATATGTTACGTTGTAGTGGACAGTTATCCTTAATTTGCTAAATATAGTATATTTATATATTTTTTTGTATCAGCCCATATACGACCCACTGCAGGGCACGGGCCTCTTCTACATTCGAGAGTACGATTGAGAGTGGTTAGGCCATATAGTCCACCACGCTGGCCTAATGCGGGTTGGCGGACTTTTACATACCATAGAAATTTATACAAATCGCTATGGTATGCAGGTTTCCTCACGATGTTTTCCTTCACCGTTATAGTGCGTGGTGATTGACTATCAATACACACATGACTCCGAAAAGTCAGAGGTGTGCCCTGGGATTTGAACCCGCGACCACAGTGAACATGTAGGCAGCCGCGTCTGGTCCGTTTACGAACAGGCCACCACGCACTCTATATTTATAAATACTAATTGAATAATTATAACCGAACAGATTGCATGAGATTAATGACAGTTAAGCAACAAATGGATTTGTTTTGACCGCACCACTCGGCTTTTTGTAAACGCTACCGTTCTCTATGAGATGCAGACGTGAGTTTATTATGCCTCAGTATAAAATACGTTGTTTATTTTGTTTTACAAAAGGACTCTAATCCACACGATTCCAAGAGCAAAAGGAAATCCTAGGAGGTGATAGAGGCACTCTGTTGATAGCCATGATTCAGCAGTCAGCATGAATGGGCAGGCTCGTCCGGGGTAGTACCACTGTAATGAAATGAAAATAGTTTATTCATCCATCCATCCATCAGCCAAAGGAAGTCCACTGCTGAACATAGGCCTCTCCTAATGATTTCCACAGTGAACTGTTGGAGGCAGCCTGCATCCAGCAACATAGTTTATTGAATCTGTAAAAATGTTCATCATTTAGATTCAGTCATTATTTTATGCTACTACCCGGTACGGAAAGCGGTTGTCACTAGAGAAGAACGGGCAAGAAACTCTAGTGTTGCTCTTTTCAAAACCAGTTCACAATACAGTTATTATACAATACAATACAATTATACAATACAATACAATTATTATCTACAAATGTTACAAGTTGGTTTGAATCAGAACAGTTCATTAACAGTAGTCATGTCTCACAGGAGACATTATTTTTAATCACTACATAACAAAATCATGATCGTTATTAAATAACATCTGCTTACCATAAATGGACAAAAACGTGGGTTAGAACATGTATGTATATACTTTGTTATTTTATATTACATATACAGGGTATATCAAGACTGCTGCCAAAAACGAAGCCAGGTCGTAGTGTTAGTGACTTTAAACGCAATGCAATAATTTTTTTTTGCAAATAATGCGACGATTTTAGCAAATACTAAAATCAGTGCAAAAAAAACCTGTCGCTTATTTCAAAAATGTTAGTTGCATTGTGTCTGAAATCACGAAAACTTCTACCTGGCTTCGTTTCCGGTAGCCGTTTTGATATACCCTGTAGATTTGATAATAAAATAAACAAGTGTTAAAAAGCTTCAAAACCGTGTCATCCAATTTCACGCGACATCAATATTTCAAAGCATCACTTTAGTTTAGTCATCGCTTGTTATATCCAAACTGTTTATTATTTTTAAAGCAACTATATAATTTTTGTGATTTGTTCAGCAGTGGACTTCCTGAGGCTGAGGAGAGAGAGAGAGAAAGATTAAGCTGGATAGTCAAGGCGGATGTCGTAGGTTTGAATGAATTTGAAAGAGAGGCTCCTAAAGAACCTATTAAAGTTTTTGATTCATACACTCTTATTTATTTCTAGCTGTCTAGGGTTTTCCTGAACCGTTTGTAGTCTAGAATGTCACTAATCTAAATACCTATTATTCATATAGTGAGTGCCTGTAAAGATAAACGTTGAGATTCTGAATTTGTCCATTGATCCACTTGTCAGCCTTCGTCAAGGGAAGAGGAAGGAGACGAAAAAATACGTAAGGAGAAAAGAGGTACTATGAATCCGGCAATCTCACTAGTGGTAGGGTTAAGCGTCTAGGTACCACCACAATGTCTATTTCTCCCTGCAAACAGCAGTGTAAATACACTTTTGTGCTCCGGTTTGAAGGACATTGCAACCAGAGTAACTAATAGACATAAAGAGACATAACATCTTATGTCTCAGGATGGCGAGCGCAGTGGAATGCCAAGCATTGCTTTGTAATTCATGGTGTTATTTGGTTTTGTTACTATCCATGAGTGGTCGTATCGCTTACCATCAGGCGAATGGCATGCGCGTCTCGTCAATTATCGCTTAATAAAAAAAACTAAACAGTTTTCTGTGTGACTTAGTGTCACGCCACGGCTTGTAATCCAGTTATTGTGGAGTTCTCCTATTTTGAAACATTTTATGATAATATAACGTTTCAGATATTAAGGGCTTAAGATATTAAACTCTTGGAGAAAGCCCATGTTTAGCATTGGACTTCCTACAACTAAAGAGAGAGAGAGAGCGACAAGGAAGATAAGCAGTGCACAGGAGGGCTATTAACCACGCCGCAGCTCTGTCGGGCGGTCAATTCGTCAGCGTGTTCGACGTGCCAGTGCCAACTGATTCACTCGGTTAATGTGGAGACGTTACTACGGGAATGTAGAGTAGAGTGAGTTTTTGTCGAGTTGCGAGTGAGAAAATTGTTCGAAATTCGAAATTGTTTGATGATTATAAAGCTGTTTATGTACTTTCAAGCGCACCATAGTTTGATAAGTGAGGACCGTAAAAGGACTGTAAAAGGTAACTTAATGTAGTCAGTTCTTTGCTCCTTGGATTTAAAGCCACGACCTCCAATTTTTTTAAAGTGCAGATACATGGATATATGCAAATATCATCTGGAGTTGTATACTTCACGGATCTAGTAGCGACTAGGACGAATTTTCGTGCTTTCAGGCTTTTTTGCTATACCTATTACTATAGTCATTTGATCCTTGGTGCTTTACAGCTGGCTTCTCTGGTTGTAAATGTCTTTTCATCCGAAGTTATTTACCGCTTTAGTTCATTGTTTTGTCACCGGCTTTGTTACGGAGGGAAGTGGACAGAAAAGATTTCCAACTCCTCCTATTAATTTAACTTTATGATTAACTTCGATGAGGGTTAAAGACAAGTTAGACATTCCCGGAGACGCGCTGAACTTCAATGCTCGGTGTATTAAAATGCGTGGCACTGTTGATCCTGGCTTACAGGAGTTGCAGTGGCGGGTGTGAAGCTAGACAAAAAAATTGATTATGCCGGCTCGCCCAAAACGTGATACACAAGCAAAACACGAAAGGCAACTTGGGTATGTCTAGACAAGTTTTCCACCACCATTCAGCGATTGCTATCCGGGTAATTAATAGAATTATACAAACGTTAGCAATTGGGTTTATGACAATCTTACTAAAAACGCAATAGCTTTTACTCCTCGTCGTTTTCCTATGAGAAAGAATACCACACGGTCCAGCAAGTAATTGTTTCGGTAGCTTCAAAAAGCTTTGGCAAGGCTCTACCAGTTTTATATGGGGAGATTGGGATATAGAGAGACAAGAAACGTATTTTGAACTTTTCGACTTTTAGTTCGCTTTCTCGTGATTCAGAAATAATTCTTTAGGGTAACTTTCCTCTCTTAGTTTTTGCGCATGACTGTCAATTAAAACACTAAAAATTACCCATGTTTTTCGTGCTTGGCTTGTTCCTTCATTTTAATTGATTTCGACTCCTTTTATTTGTTTTTATTTCTGATAGGTCTCTTATCGTGCTTTAGTCCTGTACTGTATCAACCCTGCAAGCCACGAGCCTCCTCTACAATCGAGAGTACGATTGTGCGTGGTTAGGACATATAGTCCACCACGCTAGCCTAGTGCGGGTTGGCGGACTTTACATACCATAGCAATTCTTGCAAATCAGTATGGTATGCAGGTTTCCTCACGATGTTTTCTTTTACCGTTATAGTGCGTGGTGATTTGCTATCAATACAGACATGATTCCGAAAAGTCAGAAGTGTGCCCTGCGTTTGGAACCAATAGACCACCACGCACTTTTACTTTAGTCCTCAGTATTAATAAATTACATGCTGTTAATTCTTATAAGAGTTATAATGGTGGGTGTGTGGGCGGAATAGTTTCTTTAAAATATTGCTCTAATTGGTAAGAAACCTGAAATATAGGTGTTCTTGAAACTTCTTTGTATTCCGCATTGTAGAAGCCTTCTAATTTCTATCATGATTCGAGTTCCAATCGACATCCCCTAGTAGTGGTACACTAGTCCGTGGAGCGAGTATTTCGAGTCACGGTGTTCGCGAGTACGTAAACGCGAGTGGCGGCCGCCGTGAGCCGTCGAGTCTGCCAGAAGAACCCGGCTACAAGCATGTGACGGATTGCATGGACCAAGCTGGCGTAGATGAGATGGAGCTTTGATGATTAACCGTTGAATTTTGTGTCTGTATCATCTTTAAACATCTATATCACTTTAATTGTAAGTGCGTTGTTGAGTTTTCGAAATGGTAAGGAAAAGAAGAAGAAGGGCAGAAGGAACAATATTTTACATAAAGAAATGTCATTCAATGACAGAAGGACGATAGCAAAACCGATGTTTTACCTAGTTTTCTTTGGAGCCAATCCAATAACATCCCAAAGTTATCAATACAGTATGTCTCTACCTGTTTCAAAAATACATCCGATTAAGTCCAAATAACCCTCAATAGAGGATAGATCCTTATCCAATTACGTTAATCGCATCAACAAAACCTGCAACCTATCACGTTCACCTTAATAAAGACAAAACACACTCGGCAATCAAATCGCCGCCCAACCTGCCCGCCCGCCGTGCGTCGCGTCTATCCCGCCCGCCGCATAATCTTTGGCTGTAACAACACAGCCATTGCGCATGTGTGCGTGCCGCCGAATACTCGCAGATTCTAACCTAATTTTGAATTCCAGCTTCACTTTCCGCGGACGCGCGCACCCGGCCAGCGTTAAACAAAAATTTAAAAATAAATCTTTATTTTCCTACCGACCATCGCGCCAGTGTTGACCATTGTCTGTTTTATTTTTTTTTGTGATTTTTTTAATTCTTTTGTGCCAGTGCTGTTTTGTGATATGTTTAAAATTAGAATTTTGACGTTTCGCGTAGATAAGCTCGACGTATTTTGGTGACATAGCCGACCTCGGGTCGCGGTATTTTGGCGGCCTGTATGGCCTGATTTATTAATGTTTTTTAGTGTGCTTTTATAAAAGTGTAGTGATGAAGCGAAGGAAGTGATGTGTCCACGGATTTCATATTTAGATTAGAAAAAAAAACAGGTAATTTATTTTTCTTTTTTTCTTTTTTCAGGTTAATTCTAATTACATATGTATACGTGTTACGTATGGATTATAACCTGATCTGCTCAATTTCTTCCGCGATGGTTTTTGGCCATTAATTAATGGAAAACAATGGATGTTTTGCAGATCCTGTGACGCAAGACGTAATTTATTTTAGTAAACATTTGATACAGTTATCTTCGTGTACATTTTTAATGATATACGTGAATTCTTTGCGAAAGCAACGATCTTCTTTAACTAAATATTATTTTATCCACTAATACTTTTACATTACTGTTATTTAGTAAAATAAATATTGATTTCTAAATCATTTTAAATTGTTTTACAAGTGTATAATTTGCAGATATTATTCTATATCGTATTTCTTAATTCAGGGCTATTTTAATCGGAATATTATCGAGTAGAATTCTGTGTAACGATTAAATTGCTGAATGGAGTTACTATGTCATGAAAACAGTATATTTGTGTATATTTATGAGTGCTACATCGCTGCTGCGTTTATGTTACGCGTAATGACGTGACGTCCGTTCGATTCCCGGACGGGGATCGCCCACGTAAAAACTAGTTTTTGAGTCACTCTGTCTCGTGGATACGTGTATTGAAATGAACTGGGTTTTGGCAATTGCTAGCTGTTAATAAATCATATGATTTAAGTATATAACTATATTGAAAATAGAGGTACAATAATTATGTTGTGAATTATAATATAATTGCGTGGTGGCCTGTTGGTAAATAGGCCAGACGCGGCTGCCAACATGTTCACGGTGATCAAGGGTTCAAATCCCAGGGCACACCTATGTCTTTTCGGAGTCATGTATGCATTGATAGTCAATCACCACGCACTATAACGGTGAAGGAAAACATCGTGAAGAAACCAGCATTCTATAGCGAATCGGGAGAATCGTCCAATGGTATGTAAAAGTCCGCCAACCCGCACTAGGCTAGCGTGGTGGACTAGGCCTAACTCCTCTTAATTGTAGAGGAGGCCCGTGCCCTGCAGTGGTACGTACATAGTCCATTACGCCAATCTATTCAGAATTGACGGACTTTACATACCATAGAAGTTCTAGTTCAAGTATCCATGGTATGCAGTCTTGATCATAAATAAATAAATAAATACACCCAACAGTCACATACATAGTCTTGACCCCACATTAAGATAAATTAAGTCTTGTATCGTGGGTATCAGACACTACGAGAGGCTTTTCGGTCTCACAACCACCCAGACCCGAGACAAATACTTGTGGGCCTCACAAACATTTGTCTCGGTGCGAGGATCAAACCCGCGGCCTCTCGTTTCACAGCCGGCGTCTAACCAACTGCGCTACGGAGGCTGTCAAATCAATTAGTGATCATGATGTTTTCCTTTACGTTAAAGCTGCTATATCCACATATTTAAAGAGGGTCCATGATCCACGAGCTGGCCTATCATTGATATTGTTGTCTCTAAAATCGAGAGTGATTATAGAGGAGGCCCGTGCCCTGCAGTGGGACTTATATGAGCTGATGCAATATAGTACAATGGACTATGAACCCTCTAAATCGATGTTTCGATTGGAGATGAATCTCGTACTCACCGTGGGCGATTATGAGCAGATACACCTATGTCAGAGAAATAAAACTATTATAGGATTCTACCACGTGGAGTTGGAATTGGTAAACAGTACGTATGGTTGGCCAGTTTTACACCAGTATCCGGGTATCAATTGAAGAGCTATTAATCAAGATCTTCTTGTATTCATTAGTTTAATTTGTCCAATGTTAGAAATATTTTGGCAATGGACTGGTCCTGTATCATGTTTTGAAATGTAGATCCCTCTAGAGATACCGTTGCCTACCTTTTTAAGTATTAGACAGCCTCCGTGGCGTAGTTGGTTAGAAGTCGATTGTGAAACGAGAGGCTGTGGGTTCGATCCCCGCAGCGGGGCAAATATTTGTAAGGCTCACAAATATTTAACTCGGGTCTGGGTGTTTATGAGACTGATAAGTCTCTCGTAGTTTCTGGTACATACGACACAAGACTTAATTGATCTTAATGAGGGATCAGGACTACGTATGTGACTGTTGGGTGTACTTATATTATAGGCGTAAATATACTTGATGTTTTTATTGTGTCGACTCCACTACAATCCAGAGATCAATTGAAAGGGCTTAGGCCACACTGGATTATTACGGGCTTGAGGATTCCATATGCCATAGAAGTTATCTACTTCATTGTATATGAATATATTAGTACTTGATTATTTGTTTCTTACCGACTTCGTATTCAAAATCTTAGCTATGAAAAAGTATCAATCGGTTTTTGGTCCAAAAACTTCAAGTAGGCCATCACTGGCTTGTAATAAATAAACACATTAATCTTAAAATAAGGGTAGAATCCACCCTAATTCTAAAGGGAGAGTTTCAAGAAACTGGGTCGTTACATAAATATCTTTAACTACTATCGATACGAATCAAGTACGTTGAACACTGATTGTTATTTTTATGTCGGCTTTTGTAATAGTGGCTTGACGTGGTTAGTCCTAAATTATAAAAAAATCAGTGATTATTTAGTCCAGCTTACCCGGCTCATGTTATTCTGACCCTCACAATATTTTTGTAAGAGGTAGAGCTTTGAGCGTTAAAACTATAGAACTAATACGCGCGACCAGGGTGGTACCAAGATCTCACAGGAAACCGACATAAAGTAACAGTCTTTTTGTCGTCTTTGATTTGGTGAGTGGTGGGTAGGAATTTCGTAACCATGCGGATAGCGAACACTGCTCATGATGGTGGAAAATCAGGACGAAAATTAAAAAGAATACAAATGTATGTGTTGCGTTTTGAGTTCAGCCTAATATAATACATACATTCTGCTGTCAGAATGCTTCAGTCTGGCATAATCATTAATCGTTGATCGAAAACCAACCATATGTCGTCGGAAAAACTGTTATTTTGGATTGCACTGCGTTTACTATCGACCGCATTAAATAAATACACCCAACAGTTACATACATAGTCCTGACCCCACGCGAGGAATTACGAGAGACTTTTCGGTCTCACAAACACCCAGACCCGAGACAAATATTTGTGGTTCACACGAACATTTGTCTCGGTGCGGGGATCGAACCCGCTTCACGTTTCACAGCTGGCGTTCAACCTACTGCGCCACGGAGGCTGTCTCATTGAAATCAATCTTGATCTGATAAAAATACTGATAGTTTTTGCCCGCTCCTATAGGATAAAGCGTGATGTTTGTATGTAGAACAATTCTTGTTGCTTTTTTAATTTCTTACTTGATTTCTTCACAACTTAAACATTGCTAATTGGTGATAGTTTAAAGATTCAAGAAATCTTGTAAAATATTTGATTAATAAATATCTTGTTTCATCATATACGAGTACAAGTAGTTCGTAATTGCTGAATAAATTGAATATGTGTCCCATTATAATATTTATGCCCTACAGAATGTTTTCAAAATAGCGAATAATAAATTTTAGTAGCAACAGTCAATTAACAAATTTTAGCCATTTAATTATTATGAAAATATTTTGCGCAATCTAATTCAATGTTAAGTGGGGAATGTTAATTTGAACCATTATATATTGTGGGTAAAGCTTTATAAAGTTATAGTTAAATTTACATAGCACGCCTCTTTCCCAGAAGGGGTAGGCAGAGGTGCAACCAGTACACCTAAGTTTCGCCTCCTATGACCCATCCTACTATGTGATAAGGGATGGGCCTATCGCCATATCGGGTACAAATTCCTGACTCCGGGCTGATAACGAATAGTAACATCCAATATCACTTTGCTTGACCCGGGATTCGAACCCAAGACCTCAGCTTTGCAAACATACCGTAGTACCACTACGTCACCGAGGCACTTAACATATTACAAAAATATTTGTTAGCATCGCCATGGTATGCAGGTTTTTAGCTAGTATATTTTACTATGTGTATTAATTATCTTGAATATAAAACGCACAAAGCATTTATCTATTTCTACCTATTCATTTTTTACCCATAAACAAAATAATTTTAATTTTAAAAAATTAAACCGACTTCAAAATTAGTAAAAAGAGGGAAATAAAATAAATCTTTTAATAAATCTAAACTACCTAAATATGCCAACAATATTTGAGGTGGGTGCCAGCCTACCATCTATGCCCCGCGGGTTTACGCGCATAGTTCGTATCTAATGTTATAATATCTGCTTACTACAAACTAGCCGCGTTTAAAAGTCCGAAAATCGCATAATTATATAAAAACAATGTCCGGGTTATCAAGCCGTAGTACAAAATATTAATTAATGTCCATCGGTTTGATTGCGCGAGTGTTTGTCCAGCTATGTTTACCCAGGTGTGTACGCCTGGCTGGATTGTTGGGATAGTCTGATTGTTTGCACAAACGATTTATTCTTTCATACAATATTTATTGAAATTAATAATTCATTTATCGTGAACTAGGAAGTTTGCTGTTGCATTACGTTGGGTGAGATTGCCGAAGTATCGATGCATGATGAAGATAATTTCGATGAGATAAAGCCGCTTCCAACAGGACGATGTGGAGATCATTGGGGGAGGCTATGTTCAGCAGTGGACTTCCTGTGGCTGAAGAGAGAGAGAGAGAAGACAACTTGAGATTACCGAGTACCTCTTTCCTCTTCTGATCTGAAGGGCCGGCAAATCATCCATGATCCAAGCGTTGTGGATGTTCATGGGCGGCAGTGATCACTTACCATCAGGTGACCTGGGTACTTATTTGCCGAACGTATTCAATTTAAAAACTAATACTTGGTGATATGACATTCCTATTCGATCGGATTGCGACCGACCTGCAAAATGGTGGAAAAACCCGTTATATTGACCCTTTTTATGTTCGACCTATATATTATAAATATCGGTATAATTGTGTCAACCATCTCTCCGGTGGATTGTCTACAATGGTGCACCCACATCGTAGTTACTTTTTATTGAGCATCTTTTCCAAATGTTAATCAGTAACATCTGATAACAAATATATGTTATGTAATGCCTAACATGTGGTATCAATCGATGTTGCTCCGCAAAAGATAACTGCGGTGTGGATTCACCATTAGAGATGAACTGCTCTTCCGAAGAATTGTAGTCACTTTGTAGCAAATTATTAAGACGAATAAAACGACGATTGTGTAATCATAATTCCTCTATTCTTTTCCAACATTATGAACATTTATATTGCTCTCTACACATACAACTCGTATATTAAAACTATGTAAAACGTTACAACTTGAATAATCGTGACGTGATAATATTCCGACTCGGCCATCCTTCAGATCAGTCTTTGACAACTCCGTTCTGTATTCAAATCCTTATTCTATTCTTCCTAATATAACTGCCAGGAATATCGTCATGCTAAATAGGTTGCTTTACTCATGGCTTATAAAAATCACCGTTACAAAATGTTTGTGAAACCCACAATTGTTTGTTTCGAGTCTGGTGTAGTGACACTAAAAGTCTCTCATCTGATACCGAAGACAATGAAACATGACTTGATATTTTATACGGGGTCAGGGCTATATATGTCATTTACCTTAAGTTGGGTTGTGAAGAAATTAGGAATTACAATTAAAAGTAAAAAATAATTAACGCATTGTTTGACATAATTTTCATATTGTAAAGGAGCAAGCAAGCGAAGTGTCGGACGCCCACCCACAAGGTGGACGGACGACCTGGTTAAGGTCGCAGAAAGTCGCTGGATGCAGGCCGCTTTCAACAGGTTTATGTGGAGATCCATGGGGGGTCTATGTTCAGCAGTAGACTTCCTGTGGCTGAAGAGAGGGAGAGAGAAACAACGAGCATTTATACTCGTAATATAATATTAATAAATACACACACCCAACAGTCACATATATAGTCCTGACCCCACACTAAGATCGAGTCTTGTGTCGTGGGTATCGGAAACTACGAGACTTTTCGGTCTCACAAACACTCAGACCCGAAGCAAATACCTGCGGTTCACACAAATATTTGTTTCGGTGCGAGGATCGAATCCGCGGCCTCTTTTCACAGCCGGCGTTTAACCAACTGCGCCACGAAGGCTGTCAAGCAATAACATGTCCAATTTAAGAAAAAATGGAGAAAAGAAAGCTATTTTTATTTCTAATTTGCACAACAACGATTTCGTGCGACAGAACATCGTAGACGTTTTGTATGTACTGTACTGTATGTGCCCATATATGTCCCGCTGCAGGGCATGAGCCTCCTCTACAACCGAGAGCACGATTGAGAGTGATTAGACCATATAGTCCATCACGCTGGCCTAGTGCGGGTTGGCGGACTTACATAACATAATTTGTATGTATGTACATATGTAACTTATCATCAGTAGAATTTCTGACGAAATATTTTGAAATATTTACCTACAGCTTCATAGCAGTGAACCTTCATCTAAATACTCTTTTATATATATTTGGAGCAGGTTTCCATTCACATTGAATTGGTGTTTCGTCACGCTGACGTCACGTTGCGTTCCGTGCCGAGATCGTGTATTTTTATACGTAAACACACGCAGACTGAGAGTAGTTTTCTCAATTTTTGTGTTACTTTTAACTACAATCGTCATAACAGGGGATTCTGGTTAATCTAGATCAACGTACCATGGTAAGGTGATTACACTGCCCATTTTTTTTATTGCAATCAAAGGCGAGACGAGCATGCCGTTCGCCTGGTGGTAAGCGATACGACCGCTCATGGACATAAGCAAAACCAAACAACAATGCTTGGCATTCCTCTGCGTTTGTCATCCTAAGACATAAGATGTTAAGTCTCATTATGTCCAGTAGTTACTCTGTCCTTCAAGCTGGAACATAAATATGCATTCACACTGCTGTATGGCGAGAGAAATAGACATTGCGGTGGGACCTACCCAGTCGGCCTCTCATATATGAGAGAGCTACCACCAGTAAAACGTGGTACATAAGTTTTTCACACAACAGCTATTTTTTTAATAATTTGCAGGCCATTATTTTTTTTTTATTTGATGGGATGACGAAAATATGAGCTGACCATTCAGTGTCTTTTACATACTAAACTTTTTTTTTATTTTCCCTGCCTTATCCATATGTGTCATCACATACTACATTTTTCATATATTTGGCGTATGCTATCAGGCTAATCACAGTGTTCAGTGTTCACGGTAGTCGCGGGTTCAAATACCAGGGCACACCTCGGACTTTTCGGAGTCATGTGTGTATTGATAGTCACCACGCACTATAACGGAAAACATAGTGAGGAAACCTGCAAACCCTAGCGATTTGTATAAATTACTATGGTACGTAAAAGTCTGCCAACCCGCACTAGGCCAGCGTAGTGGTCTTTATAGCTTAACCACCCTCAATCGTACTCTCGATTGTAGAGGAGGCCCGTGCCCTGTAGTGGAACGTATATGGGCTGATACAGTACAGTACAGTATTAGCTGAATACCAATCCTTTAGAGTAATAATAATCCGAAACTCATCTTTCGAATTGAAACACCCCATAATTAAATTTCTCAACCTTGTAATCAAACAGTTATGCTTCTCAGCCCGCGCATCTAACTTATAAATCAAATAGGCTTTATATTAATGTAATTAATTTTGTAAATGTAATAGATTTTCTATAATTGTAATATTAAATAAATAAAATAATAAATACACCCAACAGTCACATACATAGTCGTAACCCCACACTAAGATCGACTCTTGTATCGTGAGTATCAGTAACTACGATAGTCTTTTCGGTCTCACAAACATTTGTCTCGGTGCGGAGATGAATGCACAGTCTCTCCTTTGACAGCCGGCTCTAACCAACTGCGCCACGAAGAGTGTCACTTAAATTAAATAATAGTATTAAATTATCCAAACAAATACCATACAAATTATAAGTCGAGCTCCAACAAGAATGGGTCGGCTAGAATCTCTGGTAAATATACATTGTTAGCCTGCGCGCCCACCTGGTGCGGTCGATGATCTTTCCTCTGACATTAACTGCCCTCTGTCATTTCCATAGTTCACCCATTGTCTATGGGGACTTTGTTATTGTCTATGAGGACTTTGTTTGGTCTATTTCGACCGTGAATTGGTGTAGACTTAGTCATACTTTTTCTAAATAGATTAAGATTTTTTAGTCTGATTGATGAGGTGAAGTTGATCGATGATGTTTACGGATGATAACCGTGATGTTTGTGACAAGAGCAATATCATTTAGAGGTTATTATTAGGTACTATATGACAATTGTAATCCAAACTCGTCACGGTATCTAGAAAGGTTACTCCTTAACTAATGTCCAATGATAACTAGCTCCAATGTCCTTCAATTTAAAACACAATATTTCGTACACTCTTCTGCTTTGTAGCCAATCATTCTATCTGCCTTAGAGAGTATTAAACCTATTTTAGTTATCGAATTTTTTGTCCTTTTCGAACGACTTTTGAATTCAGTTTGAGCGAAGAAGACAAAAAGTTTGGTAGGTTTCAAAACTATCTTTGAATAAGGCTTATGTTTAAGCGTGATTTATCAATTACGAGCATACCAGTCTTGGAAAAGTTTGTCAGAAGATAGGCAAATTATTATACGTATGGCTAGAAACTGACTTTACCGGCCTCTTGTACAATAAATATCGCAGGTGATGAATTCAATCAAAGCTGTCGTGGATTGAGCGATCGAAGTAACAAGAATTTTTGTATTGATTGAAATATTTTCAAATAAACAAAGTTTCCGCGAAACGGGTAACGAACTTCGTCCTTCAGTGACTTCAATATTCTTTGCAACGTACAATTCTTTATGACTAAAACCATATTTCATGCCTTGTCCATACTGAATTTTCGTGGTGTTTGTTTCAGTTTTGTTAATATTATGTATATGGTGACCTGTTGGTAATGGAACAGATGCGACTGCCAATATGTTCACGGTCATCACGGGTTCAAATCCCAGGACACACCTCTGACTTTTAGGAGTCATGTGTGTATTGACAGTCAATAACCACGCACTGTAGCGGTGAAGGAAAACATCGTGAGGAAACCTGCATACCGTAGCAATTTTAAGAATTAATACGATATGTAAAATGAGTGTGACTGCCGGATGCCCAATACCCCTTTCCTCTACCCATCCTTTTTCCTTCCCGCTCCCCTCCTGATCTGATGGACCGGCTAAACATCCATTGTTCGATCCAAGCGTTGTGGATGTTCATGGGCGGCAGTGATCCCTAACCATCAGGTGACCTGCTTGTTCATTTGCCAGACTAATGCTATAAAGAAAAAATAAAGTTCATATTTAGCCCTTGATGTTGGGAATTCCCATCGGCCAGTGAAATATACACATATGTAGATATGAGTATGCAAAAAGTTGCGTGTTAGATGGTAATTGTTATCTTATCGTAACAAGGGCCAGTGGTGACGAGGTCGTGCGTCGATCGATAGCCGGCGGGAGTCCTGCGTTCTTTTGTACTCACATCCTAATGTGAAATGTTTTGTTTATACTGACATGATAAGTTGCTACAATTGTATATTTTTTTATAGCGATGAATGGCGAGACGAGCATGCCATTCACCTGATGCTAACCGATACGACTGCTCATGGAAAGTAGCAAAACCAAACAACACCATGAATTACACGGCAATGCTTGGCATTCCACTGCTCTCGCCATTCTGAGACATAAGATGTTATGTCTCATCTAGTCCAGTAGTTACTCTGGCTACAATACCCTCCAAACTGGAACACAACAGTCCATTTACACTGTTGTTTCGCAGAAGAAATAACATATGTATAGTGCAATGCAAAAAGAGTCTCCATCGCTATGATATCAACACTGACCTCCGTGGTTGGTGACTGCCAACGAGAGGTCACGAGTTCATTCCCAGCAACAGGACATATGTTTGTGTGAACCACAGGTGTTTGTTTCGGATCTGGGTGTCTGTGAGACCTAAAAGTCCTATGACACAAGACTTGGTCTTAGTGTAGGGTCAAGTCTATGTATGTGATTATTGGGTTTATTTATTTATTTAATTACAATGGTAGTATCCAGGTATACACAAGCTTAATCCGATACGCGAAACACTTACATAGGACACTAGGTTCGATAGGTTTTCCGATATCCTCTACTTTTGGAAGTCATGTGTGTGTAGGTAATTAATTATCATGTACTTTAACGATGAAGGAAAACATCGTGCGGAACCCTGCATAAGATACAGATTTACATGTAATTCAATGGTATGTTAGGTCCACAGTTTTGTTGTTAAAGAGGAAAAGCTATTAAGCTTCCCTTTCGGTACCCCAGAGGAGGCTGAAAGGGGTATGTCAGTGTCAGTGGCCTTCCAGTCCGGCACAATACGGATGTTGTGGCCGCGCTAGATCCCTATATTAGGTCCACCAACCCAGACTCGTCCAGCTTCGTAGATTTTTGGTTAAACGTAGTTTGACTGCCTCGGTGGCGTAGTGGTACTACGGTATGATTGCAAAGCTGAGGTCTCGGGTTCGAATCCCGTGTCGGGCAAAGTGATATTGGATTTTTCTATTCATTATCAGCCCGGAGTCAGGAATTTGTGCCCGATATGGCGATAGGCTCGCCCCCTATCACATCGTGGGACGGAATATATAAGGCGAAACGTGGGTGTTCTGTTAACATCTCTGCCTACCCCTTCTGGGAAAAAGGCGTGTGTTTATGTATGTACGTAGTTTGTATATTCTGGTTTGTCTTTAGAGCATAGGTCTGGCACACGAGCAAGCAGGACACCTGATGGTAAGTGATCACTGCCGCCCATGAACATTCACAACGCTGGATCATGGATGTGTTGCCGGCCCATCAGATCGTCAAGGGAGTGGGAAGGAAAAAGGATGGGAAGAGGAAAGGTGTTTTGGGCATCAATTACTTGTCAATTAGGCCCACGCAGTGGGAATCATACAGAAAATCGACTAAAAGTAGGCAAGCAGACAAAAGAATCCCTTTGATAAGTCCAAAAACTAGAAATCAAATTCCCCAAGACCCAAATATAAGCTGGAGTGAATTATTATGGGAAGTCGTAAAGCTCTGACCGGCGCGTTTTCACCATAAATAGCTGACGGTAACCAGGTCAGTAGCAGCTATGTATTAATAGATTTATGGTATGGATGCATTTCTGTTACAAGAGCGTTCGAGGGTTGGGTTTAAAAGTGGATTTTTTATAATGCTTGTTTGGTTAGAGTTTGGTATGGATGATTGGAAAGGTAGCGGCGATGTATGTTGTTTTTATAGTAATATCCTTTCGGATGTATAAAATGTTTGCTATGAACATTGGCAATACATCATCCAGCGTTGTAGATGTTCATGGGCGGCAGTGATCACTTACCATCACGTGACCTGTTTACTCGTTTGCTGTACCTATGCAATAAAAAAATATATATTTATATATGGCGTTACTCTACTACGCTGATCTAATCTATACATATAATAAATTTGTAACCCATCGATGTCTGTCCATGGAAGATAAATGAGAAAAACTGACATGGAGGGACTATATTAACATAATACGAGTAGAACCTAAATTAATGATTTTTCGAATTTTTGTCTGTTTGTCTGTGCGGTTGTTCGCGATGAGCTCTGAAACGCCTTGACGGATTTTGATGAAGTTTGGTATGGAGATAGCTGAAATCCGGTATTAACTTACTTTTTATCGCGATAAATGTAGTGTTCCCGTGGGATGATGGAGGAATTCCGATATATTTGTTACTTTTTTGTACTCAAATAGATGGGATGGCGCTGGATTACATATCTTAAGTGAGAATGAGACGGGACAAGGCGGGATATGACGGGACGGGATAGTATGGGGTTTTGTTTGTAAAGATAACCACGCAAACGGAATTGCGGGGAGAATCTAGTATCAATTATGGTTTCTAGACTTCGCTCGCTTTTGATATTTTTGTGGAAACTCTCAGGGATGCAGGTTTCCTCACGGAATTTTCCTTCAGCGTAAAGCAAGTGACAATAAATATTAAACAAGTAACATCAACCTTGAAGGAATAGATAATAACTAATAAGCTCATGCAAGTTATTCGTCGTCATTGTTCGAATGCCTCGATGGCGCAGTTGTGCTCAGTACGATTGCAAAGCTGAGGTCCGAATTCCAGGTCGGGCAAAGTGATATTGGATTTTCCTATTCATTATCAGTCAGGAGTCAGGAATTTGTGCCCGATCTGGCGATAGGCTCGCCCCTATCACATCGTGGGACGGAATACACAAGGCGAAATTTGGGTGTCCTGGTTACACTTCTGCCTACCCCTTCTGGAATAAAAGCGTTATGTTTATGTGTATGTTAATTGTTCGTCACATTTTTAATACATGCAGTTTAATTTTCTTTTCTTAATTCAAAATGATTGATTACAAAACTTAATGACTTCAATCAAGTTAGCACAAATTAGGTATTGAAATACACATTCTGCTGTATCATTTATTTTTTATAAGCGTTATAGGTCAGATAGAAATAACCTGATTTAAATATATACTCATTGATTGGTATTTTCATTCACCAAACAAAATGAAAGAATGTGGTTTAAAGCTGCAGAAGAGTTGTTCACAGCAGTAGCTGATAACGTCTATATCTGGCGTTTGATTTATTATAAATGCGATCCAAAAGCGAATGTAATTGCCTCTCGTGGGCTCGAGATGCACCTCTTTGATGCAATGCTGGGTTTAATGCGTCTGAATGTTTAACGAGGAATTTTAAGCTGCAGAAGGTTTTTTATATGAGCAAGACGAATTAAACAAAGTCTGTTAAACAATGTGCACCTAATGGTGAATACAGCGTAATTTAAATAGATCTTTTATTAGCGATATATATATACATACAAAAACTCACGCATTTCTTACGACAGGGGTAAACAGAGGTGCTACCAGGACACCAACATCTCGCGTTTTGTGTTCCGTCCCACAATGTTAGGGGGCGAGCCTATCGCCATATCAGGCTCAAATTCCTTATACCGGGCTGATAATGAATAAGAAAATCCATTATCAGTTTGTCCGACTCGGTATTCGAACCCGAGATGGCAGCTTTACAGCTATGCCGTAGTGCAACTGCGTCACCTAGATATTATGGTTTGGTATGGTCGTTGTGGAAATCATTGGGAGAGGCCTATGTTCAGCAGTGGACTTCCTTTGGCTGATGGATCGATGGATATTTTGTGGATAAAATAATGCCGGCCGGCTCGAAAACAAATATTGGTTGAAATAGGTTGAATTCGAAGCGCGACCTATTTCCATATGTCACTGTGACATGTTTTCCACCATCGTGTCAGGTGGTCGTTATCTAGTTGAGAGTATTTACAATATAAAGGGAGCCCTGTCATACATTTGCGTGTTCAAAAACGTAGATATTTTCTCGTTCGTAATGTTGGTAGCACTGCTATATTAGTGAAAATTGAACCAATTATTTAATAAAAAACTACAAATTCCGTTGGTTACTGAAATTGAATTTATTGATTAACCGTCTAAAACGAGTGTGTGGAATTTTATAGCCCTAAACTATTTCATTTTAAATTTTCTTTTTCAAATAATTCGTGCATGTTGGAGAATCTGTCAAATGTCAGCCAATAGTTATATTATAAATTATATAAAATAAAAATATTATAAATACTCTATGCCAGTTGTAGGCAAATATCTTATCACTTATTTTAGTTTGGGTTGTCGGATCTGAGAATGCAACCAACAATTTTACGATGCATATTTTCACCATTAGACTAATGCGGCAACGCATAAATAATATTATAATCTTTATTTCTATTATATACCCTCCACCCCTATTACAGTTCAACGATCACAATAAGAATATTTTAATAAAAACCTCGAGCAAAGTAATGTATTCAGAGAACGTAGGCAAAACCGCGGGGCGCACTAGTACGTGGCCGGGGTAGAAACAACATTATTATGGGCATCAACTATATGAGATGTTTGCCGTTCTATTTCATACTTGTTTTGGGGTGGGGTTGCAGTGACGGCGAGAAGCGATTTTTTAAATTATTTCATCTGTTTTTTTGTTGTTGTTGCTATAATCTAGTTTTATTCTTAATTGTCTTCAGTAGTTCAGACGTCCATGTGATCAAAATTATTAAGATTTAATGGCAATAAAAAAATTGCGACTATTTTTAAAACAAAAAGTCTCATAATTATTAATCAATAATAACAAAAGATATTCAATTTTACAGTTACTTAATAGTATTGCAATCTTAGATCTAGGCTCTTTGAGAATTTTTTCAGAACAATTTATGGATGGACACTATGAAAAATAGATGGTATTGATACGGATTTATTGTCTTTATGAATTATTGTTCCACTTTATGTGATTCATAAATTGTTATGATTTAATATCTCGTCACCTGACAAAATTTATTGAGAGTTTTTATTGATTCATATACTGGGTGGTCTACGTAAATGCTATAAATATGAAGTCATATTCTAGTATTTTGGTACGACAATTAAATTATACTTCTACGCACTGAATGAAAGGGTTGTGCTGTTGAAATTAAGGCTTAACTTACTACAAGTATATCCTCTCGGCAGTCAAGATAATATGCTGTCTATTTCAAATCGCAGGCTGTTCTCATGCGCTGCATGTGTATATGGGGTTAGTGGTGGCAGTTTTCTATAAAAAATAATTAAAAAACCTACTAATGAGGTACGGTTACTTAGAATTATTTGAACATGTAAAAGTATAAAACTTGTATCAGAATTTCCTACAAAATGTTTAGAGATTTAGATCATTTTTTGTTATAAGCTCGTGGAAATCGCTCCGCTTGTAAACTGCCCGCTAGTATTGCAACCACACCTCATCTCGTAGCTCAGATATGTAAGGACGCCCTACAGTGTCGTCTAGACTACACTTTAACTTAACACATGGTAGGGGGTTATTATGTGTCATAATTTTTTAGGGGTGTTTATCGATAACTAGTGGTGACAAGGGATAATTATAGGGTATTCAATTTTAGTTCCTTAGATAAATATATTGTTTAGTTTTTATTAATTGTGTCGGCATTGATCTAGTGTCAGCAATTATAGGCTATCAATCGGGAGGTGTTGGGTTTGAGCCTTTAGTTGGGAAATCTATTCTATATTTTATAATCTCTTTAGTTTGGGAGTAGGATTTACTATCACATCTTAGGATGGGAATGTGTTTATAGAACTGTATTGGTGTAAGTGGCCTACGCTTTTTTATAGAATTTGTCTGGCAAAGGCGCAAGCAGGTCACTTGATGGTAAGAGATCACTGCCATCTCATCATCAGGAACATCCACAACGCTTGGATCATGAATGTGTTGCCGGCCCATCAGATCGGGAGGGAGCGGAAAGGAAAAAGGATAGAAAGAGGAAAGGGTAGTTGGACATCCAGCAGTCTCACTCACCGAACGAAACAGCATAGGTCACGTTCACGTCTATGTTCTGTGAGACAGTGGTCCCACCCCGGACGAGACTGCCCATTCATGCTGAATCATGGCTGACAACAGCGTGGCTCTACCACTTTTAAAAGTCATACAGGCCAGTCATACACCCTTTCAGTTATACAGGCGTGAGCATATGTGTGAAGGCTTTTCCCTTAACAGTATTGCATGTGTGATAGTAAGTACTATCGCTAGATTGAAATGGGACTCTTAACGTGATGAAAAGGCGGGACACGCACGCAACCCTTGTTACCCTATACTTTGAATAACTATGAAGAACTTTATTGGAATAAATTATTTTGAAGAGAGTATTTGCAATTGCTTTTAATTGTTGCTTTGATACTTTACATATCATATTCAAGTATGTTTGTTTGTTAACTTTGTTTGGTCTAGTTACAATTGTATTTGTACTAAGAGGTTCGGATTTTAATTGTTACGACAGACGACGCACTGTGCCCGATTTCGTTGAGTCAAACTGCCTTATTCATACATAATTTTATTTAAAACACATTTTGGTTGTCGAGTGTTAGGTCCCTTTCGAACGACACTTGAATTCAGTTTGAGCGAAGAAGACAAAAAATCGATAGTTAAAATAGGTTTTAAAACTGTGTTTGAATAAGTCCTTAAGAATATAAATGCATGCCTACCTACTCAAAAATGTTCATCAAATTATAAATATTTTTTTTAGATTAAATTCTTCTAACATCAATCGCACAAAAATCCCTTTTTCTAAACCCCTACTGATAATAATGTGTACATAAAAGTTATGTGTTCGCTAACAGACGCCCCGTTGAGTCGATTGCAGGAAGGTTATCGACCCCTGTCTTCGGGGATTACGTTTTTATAAATACGTATATAATATTCAAGAATACAAAAATATTTATAGGATGCAAAGCAGACTTGTTTAAGTATAAGTTTGACTACTCTTGACTCTCCATCTCTTTTTTAAGATGGAATACTGGACATTTTGGTACTATTGCAAAGTACAGTAGCGTAGAAGTTAAGCCTATCACGTCCCAGTAGTATTTAAGGGACAATTCTGCCCTAACACCCTCTATTGCTCCTCCTAGAATTCAGGAACTTCAGCGCAATTACATTTATTCACACTGAGCAATGAAACTCATTGAGTCTCTGGGAATCTACGAGTTGTTTTTGCAACGTAATTATAATGGTCAGAAATAGTTGAGTATATTAATGCGGTGTCATTTAATATTAAAATGCAATCGTTAAATTACGTGAATTTTCGTTCTAAATATCTCAATTTCTTAAGACGTAAATCCTTAATTATAGTTGTCAATTGCACTGAAACGTAACCTTGAGCTTTTCTGTGCGCTATCGCCCACATAAGAAAGCCCAAGGTCACTCGACGGGCTATGGAACGGGCTGTGTTTAATATTTCTATCGATCGAGTGGAGATTCCCCGACTCGGTAACCGAACCTGGGACCACACAGCTCAGCATTGCTACCACACTAATGACACAATAAATTATTACAGGCGACCATTCACTATTCAGCGCTTAGCAAATTATTTTTAGCAATACAGAAAACATTTAATACAGTTTATATGGGTTTCTAGGAAACGACACGTAACACACGTGGGCGTGACCTCCCCACCTCCTCTCCTCTCCCCTCCCCCAACGATTGTGAGCTGACATAATGTGACAATCGCTAAAAGTCTTTATGTAATACAAAATCGCCGGGGTATTTTTGGCGTGGTGAATTTTTTTCATTGTTTTAAAATCGCTGCGGTGGATTTTATTGCTTGGGTTATTTGTATCCATCCGGATGGTGACCATACGGTGATGAAAACTCTCTTGGCGAGACACGCGATTTATCGCGTTCCTAGTTTATCCTGCGTATATTTTTGCCGCATGCCCGATGCCCCTTTCCTCTTCCCATCCTTTTTCCTTCCAGATCTGATGGGCAACATATTTATGATCCAAGTGTTGTGGATGTTCATGGGTTGCAATGATCACATACCATCGGATGACTTGTTTGATCGTTTGCCTGACCTGTTGTATAAATATCCAAATTTTGAGTAGGTTGTAATAATTTTGCCGATTAATTAAACAGCCGTCTTACCTGTGGATATACTAGATTACCAATTACCACCAGGTGTCACGGTGGTCACTTCATCCTTCATCCAACATCCATCCATCAGCCAAAGGAAGTCCACTGCTGAACATAAGCCTCTCCCAATGATTTCCACAGTGACCTGTTGGAGGCAGCCTGCATCCAGCGACGTTCCGCGACCTTTACCAGGTCGTCTGGCCACCTAGTTGGTGGACGTCCTACGCTGCGCTTTCCGCTTCGTGGCCTCCATTCGAGAACTTTTGATCGAGAACTTGTTTTTGAACGGTGGTCACTTAACTCATTGTATATAGCATTACCACCAGGTACCATACCATTAGTAACAATTAGTGTATAGTAGTCATCTTTTTGGCTAATAATAAAATAATGGGTCACGTGAGGCTGTGAAATATGAGGTCGCGGGTTCGATCCCCGCACCGAGACAATTATTTGTGTGTATTGGTCGCGGGTCTGGGTGTTTGTGGGATTCAAAATTCTCGATAACAAGACTAGATCTTAGTGTAGGATCAGGACTATGTATGAGATTGTTGGGTGTATTTATTTATTCTTCCTTTCTCTTAATTCCTGATACCCACGACATAAGAATTCATTGATCTTAATGTGGGGTCAGGACTAGGTATATTGTTAGGTGAATTTAAAGAAAAGTTAAAAATAAAATGTAACCTTCATGTACCATTCTTTGTCTCCTCTCTATAAGTAAGATTGCGATAACTTCTGCGAGTAATCGATACCGACAGATCCATTTATAAGCGACAATTTATTTGCATATTGAGTGATGTCTGTGAGCCTGCGAGCTGTAGGTTTATGTAAGTCACATTGAGTGAACCTTGAGATACAACTGGGACCTTAGAGTATTTTTAATATAGAGAGAGCGTTGTCATGCTAACTTTTATTATTATTGTACTTCCATCCATCCATCCATCAGCCAAAGGAAGTCCACTGCTGAACATAGGCTTCTCCCGATGATTTCCACAGTGACCTGTTGGAGGCAGCCTGCATCCAGCGACGTTCCGCGACCTTTACCAGGTCGTCTGACCACCTAGTGGGTATATTATTATTGTACTTACATACATACATACATAAACACACGCCTTTTTCCCAGAAGGGGTAGGCAGAGGTGCTACCAGAACACCCACGTTTCGCCTTGTATATTTCGTCCCACAATGTGATAGGGGGCGAGCCTATCGCCATATCGGGCACAAATTTCTGACTCCGGGCTGATAATGAATAGAAAAATCCAATATCACTTTGCCCGACCCGGGATTCGAACCCGAGACCTCAGCTTTGCAATCATACCGTAGTACCACTACGCCACCGAGGCAGTCTTACTTGTACTTAATTTCACTTGTGTACAATGTATTGTACTTAACTTCACATTTTTTTCTTAAACCACTATGTTAAGAGCAATACTAAGCTATAGAACAATTATAATAGGCACATGGTCTCCAAGATACAGGCTCTGCCTAGTTTGGGGCCCCCTGTTGAATTGCAGCTTTTATAATTTATGTAAGCACTAACACGACTGTCACTCCTTGCACAAAAATGTAGCTTATATTATGTGCCAAATAAAGCTTTTTATTATAATTATTTTACCTCCATTAAAGGGTAAAATAAGCCTGATGATTATTATGCATTTGCGTCTTCAAAAACGTAGATATTTTTTGTTTGTAATGTTGGTAGCGCTGCTATGCCAGTGAAAATTGAACCAATTTTAACAAAATTCTATAAAGTTGGTAACCGAAAGTATGTTTAGTTATTATCCGTTCAAAACGAGTTTGAATGGAATTTAATAACCCTAAAAATATCAAATTTTTATTTTTCTAATAATTGTTCCAACTTGCACTAACTAAAAGGAGATCAGAAAAAGGTGGTCCGGCACCACCATTTTTATCCACGTTTTTGAAGTACCAGCGCTCGTATAAATACTCTAAGACTGGAACGAAAATATTACTTCAGACACTAAATTATCAGAATATTAAGGATCTCTGAGAAACCCATTGATATTTGTATTGTAAAATGTCCCACTCAAAAAATATGCCCTCTGTTTATTATTTATAGCGACCCGAAAACTCCACATCAGATAAATGTTATTTTTGGTAAAATCTGGGACACCCTGTTTATGTATTATACATATAAACCTTTCTCTAGAATCACTCTATGTATTAAAAAAACGGCATAAAAATCAGTTGCGTAGTTTTTAAGATCTAAGCATACATAGGGACAGAAAGACCGCGGAAAACGACTTTATTTTATGTAGTGATGAGCTGCTTCAAAGGCCTGAATCATACAATCATTATCAATACGCATTGTCTATTGAAAATAGTTTCTGTGAAGAGCGTACGCACTTTGAAATAAAATTGATGCGTGCGCAAGTTCATAAAAATAAATATATTCAATAGATGATGTGGATTGATGCTGATAGATGTGGTTTAAGCTTTAGGCACTTTGCATTCCTAGCGACTAAATAAATACTAACAATATCTGAGCTTTACTGGTGGTAGGTCTCTCATATGTGAGAGGCCGCCTGGGTAGGTACCATCACAATGTTTATTTATCCCGCCAAACATCAGTGTAAATGCACTGTTGTGTTCTGGTTTGAAGGATATTGTAGCCAGAGTAACTACTGGACATGAGACTTAACATCAGCGTTCATGGCGTTGTTTGGGTTTGCTATAGTCCATGAGCGGTCGTATCGCTTACCATCAGGCGAATGGCATTCTCGTCTCACCATTCATTGCATTAAAAAAACAGTTTATCTATGTGCAGGTATAACATTATTTGAATTTGGGGTTTTCTGTTGCAGCCAACGGTAACTTGCAACATGTTGTTATATTTATTTACATACATACATACATAACCACACGCCTTTTTCCCAGAAGAGGTAGGCAGAGGTGCTACTAGAACACCCGCGTTTCGCCTTGTATATTCCGTCCCACGATGTGATAGGGGGCGAGCCTATCGCCATATCGGGCACAAATTCCTGACTCCGGGCTAATAATTAATAGAAAAATCCAATATCACTTTGCCCGACCCGGGATTCGAACCCGAAACCTCAGCTTTGCAATCATACCGTAGTACCACTACGCCACCGAGGCAGGCTGAATATTTATTTATTTATTGTTTTATTACCATGAATGGCAAGACGAGCATACCATTCGCTTGATGGTAAACGATTCGACTTCCCATATAATTATGAAAAATGTCGCAAACTTTGCAAGCAAGTTTTGGTGACAGTATCTTATTTCCGTTGCAAAATTCATTTTCAATTTTCACTGCTCATATACTAGACGTTTTGGCACCTGCAATTGGCAAGCGCTAAGGATAGATTAAATACTGACAGTTGTATACATTAATGATGCTCCGTATGGCGCCTATCTGCAACGGAAGCTGTCATATTATAATCCAGACGTTATACTTCCCATTGTAGAGCAAGAGTCTTCTCTAAATATAAGAGGTATTAACCTATAGTCCACATGCTCTCTTCTCCACTACGCTGGCCTGGTGCGCGTTGGTGGACTTAACATACCACAGATTTTTTTTATTGCATAGGTCCGGCAAAGGAATAAAGGTCACGTGATGGTAAGTGATCACTGCCGCCCATGAACATACACAACGCTGGATCATGGATGTGCTGCCGGCCCAATTGGGAGGGGAGCGGGAAGGAAAAAGGATTCCCAATATCGCTTGGTATTGGGCATCCAGTAATCTCACTCACCGAACGAAACGCGACAGCTGAGCTGTTGTAAATATAAATATTATGTATTAGTATGCAGGTTTCGTCACGATGTTTTGCTACGTCGTTATAGTGCGTGGTGATTGACTATCAATACATACATACCTCTGAAAAGTCAGAGGTGTGCCCTGGGTTTGGAACCCACGACCATCGTTTTGGCAGCCGCGTCCCGTTTGCTATCAACAGGCCACCATGTATTTTTGGTTGTTATAACAGGATTAGATTTAAATAAATGACATTAAGCAGGTGTACACAATAGCAAAAGTTTAAAATGGCCTCCAGTTGCGTCCAAGCATATAAGTTTACGGCTCATAAAATATTTGGAAACAATCACAAACAATATACATATAAATAAGTGACGAATTGATTTCGCGTAATGTTCTGTTCATTAAACTGTAATGGCGCGGGAACAAATGGTGAGAGGGTGACCATATTATACCTTAATGCTGGGATAATTAAGTTTAATCGATACTAATTAAATGCGAATTTGTGTTGGTTTGTTATGGATTAACGTTGATGCTTTCCGTGGTGGTAGGATATTCATATCCGGCCGATTGGCAACTAACGTAACGTGACGTGAGCCGGCGTAATTGTCCTGTGGATTGGCAAAAAGTATCCATCTACTGTTAGTGAAAATATCTGGGCTGCATTTCGTTTAACATATGGTGATTTAAAATCAGTTTTTGGACCAGTATAAAAAAAGCTACTTAATGCATCCACCTTTTTAGAGCGACAGAAAAGGACCTAGGATATGTTTCATCGAGAAAATATGTCTTAAAAAATATGACTATAATAAAAAATCCTAAATAAGTCTTGAATGATATACCTCCTGTTTAGGGCTAGCCGCAGCTCTTACCATGAGGCACAGAGCTGCTCCTTTCGTCATTCTAAAAACCGAAAGGAGAAAAATCCCTCAAAATGCGAATTCCTGGCCGCCCCACACATAAGTCATTTTACGAGTTATTTTGATTGAGTCCAAGCGCTTAGCGTGAAAGCGAGCGGCGGGCGTTGTAAAAATAACCCATAAACTACAATGGGAGGATGACGTGAATGGAAGGAGGGGAGTTACATTAAATTATGCGAACTGTTGCCGGTATGGGGTTAGATCATAGTATAAAGTACTGGTTCGTTTTACTGGTATTGTGGTTTGTGAAACGGCGGAGGTCCAAGTAATGCTGTGCGTTTGGAACATTATAGAAATCCTGGGTGTTGATAAAATATTGGAGGAGGTAGGGGGCTTTGGGAAGGTGAGGGGGGATGTACAGTTTTCTTAGGTTACGTGTTTTGCAGTAGATTTATATTAAGAATACTGTGACCATGTTATTTGTGGTCATCGTCTCTACCATCATTCCTCCCACTTTTCTGGTTGTCGTAACAAGAAAATTCCAGTTTTGTATCTCAAGAATCAGAAATTACACTACACTTTCCGGTCTCACAACGTCAAGACTCGAAAATAATATTTGCCCGGTGGTCGAACCTGTGGCTGTTCGTTTTATATATTATGTTTTCTCAACTAATTGCCCTATAGAGACCATCATCATCATCAGCCTTATATTGTCCACTGCTGGACGTAGGCATTATCAAAATTGCGCTATAAAACCCAGTCTTCGGCTCGTCTATAAAGACCGTTTCACTTAACTATGAATTTAAACGTTTATAAGACTAACTTTTGCGATAGAAAATATGACTCTAAAGATTTAATTTTACATCATAAAACTTACAAATTACTTTCTCCTTTATAAGTTTTTATTGCCTATATAAAAATCGCTCTAATTTGTTTGTGTCAAGTGACGCCAGATGTATGGGCCATCTGTAGGACATTCTTGGAGGAGGTGAAAGGCCTTTATTGCAAGAATGTAAACAATCTTATATACGAGCAATTTTACTTGCACATTATTAAAAACATAAAAAAACTGGTAGTAGATCTCTCATATGTGAGAGTAGATACCGCCTGGGTAGGTACCACCGTTAAGTCTATTTATCCCGCCAAACAGCAGTGTAAATGGACTATTGTGTTCCGGTGTGAAAAAAAATGTAGCCAGAGTAACTGGACATAATGTGACTTAACATATCTCTCAGGATGGCGAGCGCAGTGAAAAACTAAGTATCGCTTTGTAAGTCATGGTGTTGTTTGGTTTTGCTACTGTCCGTGAGCGGTCGTATCGTTTATCAGGCGAATGGCATGCTCGTCTCGCCATTCATAGCAATTAAGAAAAAAGTATTAAATATATAAGCATCGTATTGCATCCGATGGTAAATTCAGCGCTGTCCATATATACTTGATTGAAGACTTGATTTCCTTGCTGGTCGTCACAAGCATGCAGGGCTGTTTGAATCAGAAGTTCATTGTCTTATTTGCGGTTATTAGGGTGGGTTTAACCGTACTGTAACAATGTTTTTTCGCCAGCTTTAGGTTCTCGGAAAATTTCACTCAGCGAATAAAATGCAAGAGCAAATTTGTCATATATTTTACCTTGGTTTAATGTAGTGGTACTTTTGTTTTAATGAGCTGTCTATTTCTACCACTTTTAATGATAAACTATACTTACTTTGACAGCCTCCGTGGCGTAGTTGGTTAGACGCTGTCTGTGAAACGAGAGGCCGCGTGTTCGATCCCCGCCCCAAGACATATGTTTGTGAGGCCCACAAGTATTCGTTTCAGGTCTGGTTGTTTTTGAGACCGAAAAGCCTCTCGTATATTCTGATACGCACGACACAAGGCTTAATTGATCTTAATGTGTGGTCAGGACTGTGTATGTGACTGTTGGGTGTTGGGTGAGTGTATTTACTTTTAACCATTTTAGTTTATAGATTTTTGGTGATTTTTTGTTAATTTTACTAAGAGGTGATCCTCGATTTGATTGAAACTGTCTGAACGCTTCTGTCACATTAAGTTGCCTTTTTACCAGAGGTCAGATATTGCACACATGAACGCGCGGTCATGCACTCGCGTCCTTGAGGACAAAGGGCAACGTCCATTACACAAATTTTGCTTAGGTCGCGAAAATATATCATCGATATAAATGTTTGTGATTTATTATCCAATAAAGTAAAAACTGAAGAATTGAAGAATTGTCTTATACAAATTGGTAAGCATTTTTTTAAATGGTAGAGTCTGCTGTAGCTCGTTTTTGCAAATGACGGTAAGTGATCACCGTCGCCTTTGTAAGTTAGATAATTGCAGGTATGAATGAGTCAGCTGAACGGGATATTAATTTCTTTTTATAGAAAAACGGCTTGATATTGCATTTCTTTCGGCAAGTGAGATGAAGTGACCGCCTAAAACTAGTGGTGCGATTATCACTCATATACCGACTACCATATACATATATATATAAACGTCACGCCTGTATCCCATAGGGGTAGGCAGAGCCTATGGATCCCCACTTTGCTCGATCCTGACATACTACTTTCGCTTCATCCACATTCATCAATCTATACAATGGTAAAAAACTCGTTATGTTTGCAACGGACCAGAGGCGGCTGCCAATATATTCACGGTAGTCACGGGTTCAAATCGCACCATAACGGTGAAGGAAAACATCTTGAGGAACCTGCATGCCATAGCGATTTGTAAAGAATTTATATGGTATAAGTCTGCCAACCTGCATTAGCCCAGTGTGGTGGATTATATGGCCTAACCTCTCACAATCGTACTCTCGATTGTAGAGCAGGTCCGTGCCCTGCAGTGAGTATATAGGCTGATACATATACAAGTTAAATATAGATTGTTATTACTATGTTGCGAGAGGGTGTCACGTATGATTTAACCCGTCTATATCCAGTTTCAAGCGGGTGGCGTAATTGTATCGACAGGCAATAGATAAACTTTCGCTGATGTACTCTGAATTGCACCTACATACCCAGAGGTGCATTGTAGTATAATGCTGTCTCTTATTTATTTACTTATTTATACTTTAATGCACATACATTGCTGATGGGGCCAAAAAGTTCTCGAATGGAGGCCACGAAGCGGAAAGCGCAGCGTGGGACGTCCACCCACTAGACGGTCAGACGACCTGGTAAAGGTCCCGGGACGACCCTGGATGCAGGCTGCCTCCAACAGGTCACTGAGGAAATCGTTGGGAGAGGCCTATGTTCAGCAGTGGACTTCCTTTGGCTGATGGATTGATTGATACTTTAACGCACAAAAAAATGACTGCCTCAATGGCGTAGTTCAATTCAAATGCCACATGCAGGGTTTTTTTGTCCTTGATTTAGAAATTAAAGCTAGTTAGAACTATCAATTATGATTTAGAAAATCGGATTAGTAGTTAAAGCACAGTGGAACATATGGAAATTGTAAGAAACGTATCTTGTGACTGACACGGTGGCGTAGTTATCCTAAGGTACGATTGCAAGGCTGAGGACTCGGGGTCGAATCCCGGGTCGGGCAAAGTGATAATGGATTTTTCAATTCACAGTCAGCCCGGAGTCAGGATTTTGTGCCCGATATGGCGATAGGCTCGCCTCCTATCACATCATGGGAGGAACATATGAGGCGAAATGTGGGGGTCAAGGTGGCCCTACCCCTAAAAAGGGGAATAAGGCGTGTGTTTATGTTGTATGCACAACAAAATCAAATAAAAAGAAAATCACATACATAAAAAGTACAATTGGCGGACTTATCGCTCAAAGGCAATATGTTCAGACCATGGGATAGATTTAAGAAAAGGATTAAGAGGAGGCAGTTTAAAGTGTCAGGGACGCATGATGGTGCAGTCACATATCCCATAAAAAAGGTCAACTCCTCAAAACCTTGACATTTTGATCCAACATCGATATTTCAATCCAAACGTTAGATGCATACATACATACATAAACACACGCCTTTTTCCCAGAAGGGGTAGGCAGAGGTGCTACCAAAACACCCACGTTTCGTCTTGTATATTCCGTCCCAAGATGTGATAGGGGGCGGGCCTATCACCATATCGGGCACATATTCCTGACTCCGGGCTGATAATGAATAGAAAAATCCAATATCACTTTGCCCAACGCGGGATTCGAATCCGAGACCTCAGCTTTGTAATCGTACCGTAGTACCACTATACCACCGAGGCAGTCACATATTCCATAAAAAAGGTGAACTCCTCAAAACCTTGACATTTGGATCCGACATCGATATTTCAATCCAAACATTAGATGCAACGATAAATATCAAATACAGCCAGTAACAGTCGTCGCGTGTGTATGTTTATAATCTTGTTTGTAAGATATTCGTTCATCTCGTGCACCCACTCTGACCACCCACATGGTATGCAAGAGATATTGTAGGTCGTGGATTCAAGGTGTTGTTGGTCACTTTTGGTTTCATCTTTATTTTATTCAAATTCACACACACACACACACACACACACAAACACACGCCTTTTTCTCAGAAGGGATAGGCAGAGGTGCTACCAGAACACCCAGGTTTCGCCTTGTATATTCCGTCCCACGATGTGATAGGGGGCGAGCCTATCGCCGTATCGGGCACAAATACCTGACTCCGGGCTGATAATGAATAGAAAAATCCAATATCACTTTGCCCGGGATTCGAACCAGAGACCTCAGCTTTGCAATCGTACCGTAGTACCACTACGTCACCGAGGCAGTCATTCAAATTCAAATTCCTTTATTTGTCAATAATAAGTGTACATACAGACCATGCAAGGTTCAGATAAAAAAATGATCAATTATGTTTGGCCTTAATGACGTATTAATAATGACGAATATTAAAATCTTATAAAACTAAATTACTAAAAATGGGAAAATAAAAAAAAACTTTTGTTAAACTTATTATTTAAGGACAATCAGAGGTGACATTACATTTTGACATTAACGTTACAAAAACACTAAAAATTAATTAAATGTATTACCTTCAGTTGCCACTGCTTGCAATGACATTTAAGAAAAAACAGAAATTAAAAAATGTTAAGGTATTAAAAATTTATATAAATCTCTTAGCAGTAAATAATTAGGAATAACTTTTATATTTCTTAATATTAATGCTTATGAAACTAAAAGGAACTTATTTGACTTCAACAGACGGTAAAAAATACGGTGCAACAGATTGTTTAAAATTTTTATATTACTCTTATTACATATCTTTGAAGATAGATATAAAGGGTTCTGATTTTAGCAGAGCTTGTTAATTTATCTATTCTTTAATTATTCTTACAATTCCCACTTCATTAATATACTTACGGCCTTAATCATAGATAGATTCAAAACCTATTTCAGTTATCGATTGTTTTGTCCCTTTCGAACGACTTTCGAATTCAGTTTGAGCGAAGAAGAAAAAAAAATCGATGAATAAAATAGGTTTTAAAACTATCTATGAATGTATGTATGTCTGTATCAGCTCAGATACGTCCTGCTGCAGGGCATAAGCCTCCTCTACAAGCGATAATCTAATTGAGAGGGGTTAAGCCATGACCTTATGCATGCGTAAGGCTGTTAAAATTGTATACTATGGGATATTAAGCGTAGTGTAGTGTCGTGTCTAATATATAGTTATACGTTTTGAGGAGAGTTGTTACCGCCGGTCTTGAGTAAATTTGATGTTTACCAACAACACCAATACGCCATCCCTCCTTCCTTTTTTTTCCTTCTAATCCACGTTTCGGCATTCATGTTAAAAAAAAATAAAACGAAAAAAAAATAGTATTTTTTTTCTTAGTCACATGTTTATAGACGGGATGCTTACCAACATCATTAATACTTTTATTTTCCTCCCATTTCCTCGTTTCGTGATGGACATTGATAAAACAACAAAAATTTAAGTTATGTCTTCTTTTTCTAAAGATAAAGGTAATTTATTATACCCTGTGTATATTTTTTCTTTATTTACATGGGACCTTTATCCATGTCTGGTCTCCAAGATACAGGCTCTGCCTAGTTTGGGGCCCCCTGTTGGATTGCAGCTTTTATAATTTATGAAAGCACTAACATAATTGTCACACTTGCATAAAAAAAAATTAGCTTCTATAATGTTGTGCCAAATAAAGATTTTTTTTATGTCGCTAGGTAAGTCCCATCATACCTAGTATGAGGTATACTAAATAAAATCAAACAAAGTTAAAAAGAAAACCCTGAGTTACTATGATAATATTTATTCCATATCCCCATATCCAGTTTATTGATATAGAAAAACCTCATCGAGTGTTTACACTGATTGGCGCGAGTCGCGGTGACTCATACCCACGTCACGCCAGGTTGCCACTTGAGCCAACGCGTGTCTCTCGAAGTAAAAGTATTCGGAATAATCGTGACTCATAATGGACTGAATTGATTCCCACCACTGAAAATTTTGATGGTCAATCACCATGTAACAGAAACATTAGACAAAGATTTGCATTTTCCTGCTACAGGAATTTTGTTTGCGGTGTCAGTTTCAGCGTTTTCAATGTTGGCCAAATATTGGCACAAATGTTGGCCGACATAGAGCCAACAACACAGACGTCAATTTGTATCCAATTGCACAAGTCAGCGTCCTGACAGAGCGGCATAAACAGATTTTTGCGAAAATCCCGCGTTTTATTATCATCGTATATTCATAAGTTAGGCAACGTTTACGACGCGTCGTAAACAAACACGGTGTCTGTAAAATTGAGTTATAAACTTAGAACGTTTTGCATCAGCGATACTGTTTTATTTTTCTGCTGATTGTCGAATTTTATTGGCGTTTTTGTAAAGAACAATTTATTTGACGCGCAGTAAAGTTTTCTTTGTATCGTTGATTGATGGAAAACGTTTCGAATGTGACCTAATTTTTTATGTAGGCAGGTTTCCTTGATGTTTTTCTTAAGCTTTCATATAAGCAATTATAATAATTCGTCCATCGTTTGTAACTACAAACGAACAACGACAAAATCTAACTAGCTTACCGAATTTCTTTTTTTCATCTTTTTACTAATTTATTTGGACGACAGTAAAGCTGTCAATCACTGCTTCTGATACACTAGGGAGGACCGGAAGGGGCATGTCAGTATCCCTGGTCGTTTAGCTGGTCATGCATTTTTTTTGCTTTTCCTTCCTTCCTCTTTCGAGGGGTTGGTAATGCAGTTACAATCCTAGTAAGTATAAATGTCAAAGAGCGGTGATAATTACTTATCATTAGTTGACGATTTTGGAATCATAAAAATCACCTATTGATTTTCAGCCCGGTTCTCAAACAACTGGGTTCGTGGTAACGAGATAAATATACACAAAACATTCTACAGGCGGATGCTGTGGCCGGAACAATAACCGCAGCATCCGACATATGTCATGCGTAGATATTTTCTACGATATTATATTTATTTTTTCTAAGTTCTTAGGTTATTCTTTATGTTTGGTGCACATGGTGGTCTGGCAGTAATCGCCAATCTGTCTATGGCTTAATCGAAGATTTTTGTGAGAAGACAAATGTTTGTGTGAACCACAAATATTTCTTTCGGAGTATGGGTGTTTGTGCGACCAAAAACTCTCGTAGATCCTGATACCCACGACACAAGATTCGATCTTAGTGTAGGGTCAGGAATATGTATTTGTTTGGTGTTTTTATTATCTTATTGGATCAAAAGGCCTCCATAGATTCAGATTCCTAAGACACAAGACTTTTGTCACATAAGTTAGATTTATTTCATTTCTGCTTCCTTTCCAGGTCAAAATGGCGTCAACAGAGCAGCCTCCACCAACGGAGGCGACGACCCCCGGCGCGGACAGCGTGGGGGACCCGGCGGCGGCCGCCCTCGCGCCGCGCAAGCAAGCCCGGCCTAGGGGCAAGCCGCAGCCGGAGAAGCCCAAGAGAAGCCTGCTGTGTCTAGGGTTGAAGAATCCGCTGAGGAAGCTGTGCTATGATATTGTTGAGTGGAAGTATCCTTTTTAAAGCTAAATTATGGGTACTGTATCAGCTCAGATACGTCCCACGGCAGGGCACGAGCCTCCTCTACAATCGAGAGTAAGATTAAGTGGGTTAGGCCATATAGTCCACCTCGCTGGCCTGGTGCGGTTTGGCGGACATAATTACGAACTGTATTATGGTTGGCCTATGGTTACTGGTGGTCCATAATTAATAGCTATAGAGTTTGATTATTTTTATTTTATTTTTAATGGCAAACCATAGCTCTCGTTGGACTTAGTTTGTGGAAAATATCTTTATGTGATTTGCGAGTAGTAGAGTTGACTTTATTTAATTCAAAGTATAGTATTGTCTGAGGTTTGAAGTTTAATTTGTTTTTGAAAAGGAGAAGCCTCCACTTTTTAAGCTCCACTCTATGGTTATTGATAAGGTAGTGGTACTCCCCCGGTTGTTGCGGACAAACCTGAAGAAAGAGTTGGGGATATTTTGTCAGCATTGTAATTGTTATGTTTTATTGTTAAAATAAGTAGCGAAAATCTGACATCCAAATTCACACAACTATCAAAATTGCCTAATGTGATTCAATGCTTCACTGCTTCTAAGATCTTTCTTTATGTCCTTGTATAAGAAGCTTTAAATTATTTTACATCGCATGTGACTCCTCATTTCCTTGACCAAATCCTCAGGCCGTTTGAGTACATGATTCTGACGACGATTTTCGCGAACTGCATTGCGCTTGCAGTGTTCACCCCTTATCCGTCCGGAGACACGAACAACACAAATCAGATATTGGTAAGTATTGATTGCTTATACTAAGTACTCCGTCTGCTTAAGATATTGCCAGAGACCCAATATCTGTAAGATGGGTACTTAAATATCAAGATGTCCGCTAGAGAGCAACCATCACACGTGATATTGGAAAACCTCTCATAATTTCCCACGTATGTTAATCATATCTAGTTTTGAACAGACTATCCAGTTTTTTTAAAGTGGTAGAGCCACGCTGTTGTCAGCTAAGACTCAGCATGAATGGGCAGGCTCGTCCGAGGTCCGCCTAAGACTGTAGTACTGACCTATGGCCATTAGCTTACCTCATTTTTTTAACGACTGCAAAGCGGTTTACGCCTTCCTTCCGTTTCCTCGGGGGAGGTCGGAAGGGGCATGTTGGTGTCTCCGACCTTCCACCCTGGCGCGCGGGGACAATTATCCGCACCGCGCAGATGTTGTAGACTGGGTCCCTACCGAGATCTAAGAAGATCCTTTGCCGGAATACTGATATAAGCCTACTTCTATTTATTTATTTGCTTTCAGGAAAAAGTGGAGTGGATATTCATGGTGATCTTCACCGGGGAGTGCGTGATGAAGATCATAGCGTACGGGTTCCTGTTCCATCCCGGAGCGTACCTCCGGAATACCTGGAACAGTCTCGATTTCACCATAGTTACTATAGGGTAAGTATAGACTATATGATAAATCGTACTGATCATTCTTCTGCCTACCTAAATCATGTACGTTAGAGCGATGTGTGCGCTTTCATGAAAGATATGGATGCCTTAATTCCATTGAAATTTGAGGTTGCAAGTTCGATTTTCATAATGAGACTTATGTACTTATGTATAATCAGCAATATTTGTTTCGTTTGCTTGTGGTGAGGATCAGTGGGCCATTAGTATTTTATAATACCAATATTTACTATTTTATTTTTAATGCTTATTTGTTAAGTTTGAATAAACAAATTAAACAAATATTTAGTTTAAAATATAATCGCGGTTTAGAATATAATAAATAATAATAAATACATTCAACAGTCCCATACATAGTCCTGACCCCACACTAAGGACGACACCCAGACTCGTAACAAATACTTGTGGTTCACACAAACATTTCTCTCGATGCGGGGATCGAATCCGCGCCCTCCCGTTCCATAGCCGGCGTCCAATCAACTGCAACATAGAGGTTGTCTGTCTATAAGAGATGGATATAACTTTGTATATGATTTAAAATTGATTATATTTATGTTATTTTGCTTTCAGTATAGCGAGTATGATACTCCAGTACATTTCCAAGGACTCGATCGACGTGAAGGCGCTCAGAGCTTTCAGAGTGCTGAGACCCCTTCGACTCGTGTCGGGAGTGCCAAGTTAGTACATTTATTTAACGTTTAAGTCAAAATCAGCCAACTATTTTCATAAGTTAAAAATCTAAAAATCTATTACTCTTTTTTCATGGCTTACATCCCATATGCAGAAATATTGAAAAATCCTATTAAATACTGCATCATCCTCTGTCGAAGAAAGTCAAACTCCATCCCAAAACCACAGTGCATCCACAGACCTCCTGCGACCTTTGGAAGAAGTCACGTTAATCTTAGGAACTACACTTAACTCTTGTATCATAATTCCAGGTCTCCAGATCGTATTAAACTCCATCCTGAAGGCCATGGTGCCGCTGTTCCACATTGCGTTTTTGGTGTTGTTCGTGATCATCATCTACGCTATCATTGGCTTGGAGCTGTTCTCCGGGATCCTTCACGAGACCTGCTTCTCTAATGAGACTGGTAAGTCTATTGTTAATATTAAGAATTTTTGGTGAATTTCGTTGAAGTTAAGCTGTTAAGCCCCATTTACACGGAGAGAGTCTCTCGCCTTGAAGATACGATTATCGTAAGGATACAAAAAACGTTGCATCGTGTAAACATTTGTCATACGATAATCGCATGCGATACTCGCCGCGAGAAAGTCTCTCCGTGTAAATGGGGCTTTAAGGTGCGCGGTGGCCTGTTGGTAACGAACCAGACATGGCTGCCTACGTATTCTCGGTGGTCGCGGGTTCAAATCCCAGGGCAAAACCCTGACTTTTCAGAGTCATGTGTGTGTTGATAGTCACTCACCATGCACTATAAAAGTGAAGAACAATATCGTAAGAAAACCTGCATACCACAGCGATTTGTATTTTCTATGGTATCTAAAAGTCCGCCAAGCCGTACTAGGCCAGGGTGGTGGACTATATCGGCTGGCCACTCTCAATCGTACTCTCGATTGTAGAGGAGGTCCGTGCCATGCAGTGGGACCTTTACGAGCTGATACAGTATAATATGCTGTTCTCCCCAAGCTTCAGAGCTCAGTATTTTGCGTGCCTTATTTGATTTTGATTTATAGGATTTACAGTAGTGTGGGAGAACCATAAAGTATTATGTAACATGATTAAAGAAATAAAAAGAGTGTAAAATATTGTCTTGATTGGGATAAATGTATGGCGCGTCTAGGGGGTTACTCTATGATCGGAAACGAAACTCGAATGTTCGGACGTCGCACGTAAAACTGTACGAATGTGGCTAGGTACTCCACAAAATGTTAGTAGCTTTAGTAGTAGTTAGTACCACAGACTTAGTTCGGAGCGAATGATAGGTATCATAGAGAATAGTGTGAATTTTTATAAGTGGAAAACTTATAACTTACTTCAGACGTCGAACGTCCGAACATTCGAGTGTCGTTTCGGAACATTGAGTAACCCCCCTGTTGCGGCATCGATGTGTACAGATGTGCTCCGAGAACTCTTTGATAGTGATATGTAGATGTAGTTAGCAACTGTGGAACCGCCGTAAATTTCAGCGAAAAAGTATTCCCAATCTTTATGTGTCTTTCAGCCTTTTGTTTGTAAATATTTATTCTAAAGCGGGAGCTGAACCCGGCCCGCGTCACGGGCTATTTAAACGGTTTAGTGTTTTTTCTTTGTGTACAAAAATAAACAGGATTTTAAAATAATTGAATGCTGACGGGGTAGTGAAAGTTTCGGAAAGCATGGAATTTACGAATCAACGATTGAGCTAATGATTCGTGGGTATTATATCTGTATCAGCCTATTTAGGTCCCACTGCAGGGCACCGGCCTCCTCTACAAGCGAGGGTACGATTGATAGTGGTTTGGACGTGTAATCCACTACGCTGACCTAGTGCGGGTTGAGATTTACTTACGATAGTCATTCTTACAAATCAATTGTGGTATAGACTATATATTTTATAGCTTGATGCTTTGTTGCTTTGGATACAATTACAACTTCAATTATGACTGTGAAATAAATAGTTTCTGGAGGCCGGTGACTCCGACATGCCCCTTCCGACCTCCCCCAGAGTATGAGAAGGAAGACTTAAAGCACTTTCCCCTCTTTGAAAAAAAGGTGGTTTAAAATAAATTGAAGATGTAATATAATTTTCTATTTAACTTGAGTTACATTACAGTACTGGTACAATTTCAGAACAGAAAGAGACGATCTACACTATCGCCGTGAACCGGCCTACCAGAAATCAGCAACTAGGCGATTGCATTATATTTCTTACAGCTTCTAATTACTTTTTCCAGGTCAGATGATGGATGATCCCATCCCCTGCACCAGAGAGGGTGACGTGGGGTACAAGTGTGACGCTAACTTCACCTGCATGGGTGAATGGGAGGGCCCTAACTCAGGGATCACCAACTTCGATAACATTGGCTACGCTATGCTCACCGTGTTCCAATGCATTACTCTTGAAGGATGGACTGATATTATGTATTCTGTGAGTATTGTCTGCTGCATCATTATCATTATCATAGTTTTTGATCTCATTTGTTGACTCATTTACATTGATAACTTTATTTCTATCATTTTTTAATTAATTATGATCCTTATTAGGTATATTTTTGTTTAATATATCTCAATTACAACGCTTCTCATTTCCAACTTTGCACCTAACATAAAATTTGTTCCTGTTTACATTCTCGCAGAATTTACAATAATTTTCAACCCAGAAATAATTATGAACCAAATTCTTAGCAGCATTAGCTCATTTTTAGTAACCTTCTATTACTACAAGAGGCAAATAAATTAAAACACTATCGTCTCACCACTAACGCTAGAGTGTTAAATAATAATGTATATATGTATTTGTATCTATACGTGAATGTATGTTTGTATATATAATATATTTAAGTATTGTTTACATCCATCCATCCATCAGCCAAAGGAAGTCCACTGCTGAACATAGGCCTCTCCCAATGATTTCCACAGTGACCTGTTGGAGGCAGCCTGCTTCCAGCGACGTCCCGCGACCTTTACCAGGTCGTCTGACCACCTAGTGGGTGGACGTCCCACGCTGCGCTTACATATAAACCCTCAATTCACAAGTTTCTATAATTTATGCGCCTACTAATTTTCTCTCTGCACCATCCAAAGGTCGACTGGCAGAGAATGCCTCAGGCATTAAGTCCGCCTTTATACTCTGTATAAAAAGTATAAATAAATAAATAAAAGATATGCTCATGTTGTATTCATCGCATTTTTATTATTGCTTACGGGTTTTGGATGGTTCATCATCGTCAGCTATGAGAAGTTCTTTGCAGAACATAGGCCTTCCTCAATAATTACCATAGCTACTTGTTTGCAGCGGCCTGTGTCCATAGAATGTCTACCTTCATATTTTTTTAGACCATTGACAATAATTGTTTAAACTCTCTCTATTGAATTTTCGCTTGTAAAAGTCCCGCGATTACCTACAACCTTCGTAATTGTTACGTTTATGATAATCTCTGAATCCTTGTCAATCGAATTTTCAAATGTAGGCGTCCAATGCTCAGCAGTGATTGTGGGCTGATGCAGTACAGTGATGATAATTGGTAATGTTTCAGGTAGCGTACGTGAAGGGCAACACGTGGCCCTGGATATACTTCGTGACGTTGGTCATCTTCGGCAATTTCTTCGTCATGAACCTCATTCTCGGTGTGTTGTCTGGGTGAGTTGTTCACAATTTTCACCATAGATGTGACCTCTACGATGCTTGTGTTGTTTTACTTAAATATTAAGTTATTGAGTAAAACCATGGCATCGCTTTTATAACGCCAAGAAGTATTGCATTAGTTCATGCAATATCTGAGTAAGCTTATACATGAATATTTTTTACTATCGGCTATTTCCTCACTTATACGTCCACAGTTTTCTTTTTCCTAATTATTTTTATAAAAAATACTTATACTACGCCGTACCTGATGGTAAAGGTTATACTGTCTAGGTAGTGTAGTCAACTGGAGAGATATTATGACTTCTCATCAGATGACATATTTATATCATACTACTCAAAACCAGATGTACAGTGACTGTTTCTAATGCCCCAATCTCTATGTTGGATTTTAGATCTTTTGTAGTTGATGTCCAGGACAGTAAACATAATTATCCCAAAAATATGTTATTTTCCAGAGAGTTTTCCAAAGAGAGAGAAAAAGCGAAAAGTCGTGGTGACTTCCAGAAGTCCCGCGAGAGACAGCAGTTTGAAGAGGATCTGAAGGGATACCTCAACTGGATCACAGTGGCTGAAGAACTTGACCTGGAGAATGATCAGGCACAGAAGGAAGGCGATCAAGATTCACAAGGTAGTGACGTCATTTTGTAATTTGGAGAAGTGGCTACAGTTAGCTTCCTTTTTTTTATCTGGCGCAGTGACTGCATTGCATCTGATGGTAAGTGCTAATGCCGTCCAGACAGAGTATCGAATGGCATCAGATGGTAGTCTCATACCATTCGATACAATCATGCCGGCCCGCTGAGATGCCTCTTCACGCTACAGAGGAAGTAGCTTTATAGTAAATGCTGTTCAGTTTAAACGAAAAAGGGCTTATGTATCACCGTCTTTTAGGCATGTTCGTTCTTTCTATTATGGACGTCCCATTCTTATATGATCTGCAATAGCTCAAACCTTTTTTCGTTTTGATGACCTGCAAACATCACTGACTGCCTCTTGTATTGATAGATTAGTTATATTTTGTTAAACTTCCAGGTAATAAAAAACAAAGAAAAAGCAACGAAGATTCACAATCGAATATTAATACTAACGGTGATCAAATTCAAACCTCTACCTGCAAAGTATATTGGAAGAGATTTGATAAGGTAAGTAACTAGATTTTATCAAGAATCTATTTCGATAAAGCTTTAACACTCGTTTTATAGTAGGTTATCATTAATATTTCACCTGTGTCTAATTTATCCTTGCATATTATCCTTTATTTTTCCTCCGGCTCCAACCAAGATTTTGTACTAATGTTTTTTTGTCGTTAATCTGATGGTGACAACGGCACCGCCCCGGACAAGTCTGCCCTTTCATGTTGATTCGTGACTGACAATAGCGTATAAAGAACCCATAACGTAAATAGAACCCATAGCAATGATTTTTGGAATTTTCTATTTATGTGTGCGGTTGTATGCGATGAACTCACAAACGGCTTAACAGATTTGATGAAGTTTGGTATGGAGGTAGCTGACAGCCTGGATTAACACTACGCAAATTATTAATTCCAAAAAAATATAGTGCTCCCGCGGGATGAGGAAGGAATTCCGATATATTTGTTCCTTTTTTATACTCAAAGGTATAGGTTGTGACTGGATTACATGCCCTAAGTGAGAATGACACGGGACAGTGCGGGGTATAACGGGACGGGACGAGATGGGAAATTTTAAATAAAGTTAATCACGCAGACGAAGTTTGCGGGCAGAAGCTAGTTTTAATATTATTAAAACACAGGCAAATATTAAATGACGTGTTTCCTTTACAGGTGAACAGGCGAATGCGCAGGGCTTGCAGAAAGGCTGTGAAATCTCAGTCGTTCTATTGGGCTATTATTGTCCTTGTATTCTTGAATACATTGGTGCTAGCCACAGAACATTACAGGTAGGGAGACGGAATTCTTTTAGTCCTTACAGTAATTTCTATCGTCTTTATAAAAATAAATGATAATAATAATGATATGTGAATTTGTTTCAGACAACCGAAATGGTTAGATCGGTTCCAGAACTACGCCAATTATTTTTTTGTCGTGTTGTTTACTATGGAGATGCTTGTGAAAATGTACGCTTTGGGATTTCAAGTAAGTTTCCACAGAATGTAATTTTTGTTTTATAAAATGATTACTCAGCATCTGTTAGTAACCAAAGTAGTGCTTATTGACAGAAGGTAGTTACTCGAATTTCTCGATATAGTTTTATTTTTATCATAAATGTTATGTAAAGTTTAACGGACCGTTGCAGTAATTGAGAAGAGTGTAAAGAATTATCTACTCGTCTAGTATTTCGATATGAAATTCTAGAAAAAAATGTGTTTTTGTAATAACTACGTGAAGATTGATGGGTCTTGTGCTGAAGCTATAAACGAAATAAGCTACAGTAGACTTGTCTACTAACTTTGATATGTGAATCCCCAATGACCATTGTGTTCCAGGGTTACTTCGTGTCTCTCTTCAATCGTTTCGACTGCTTCGTCATGTTCTGCTCCATCGTGGAGCTGGCCCTCACCATCAGCGGCACTATCCCACAACTGGGCATATCCGTGTTGAGATGTGTTCGACTGCTGCGCGTGTTTAAAGTCACCAAGTAAGTTGTGAGGATAGATGGAATTTTAGGTACCCTTAAATTTATCAGTCAGGGTTGAATATAGAGAAATTTTGTACCTACGGAATATCTATAATAATGTTACCTGTATTCTGTAAATAAAGAGGTTTGATTTCATTTGATTTGAATTGTCATATGTGTAAGTCTCAAATATAATTTAAAACACTACGTTAGTAAGTCTGTTGCGAATGCAGAGGCTTAAGCTTGCTTCAGCGATAGTAATGGAAGACATCGATAATATTTCAGTATATCTGACAGTATTCCACTGAAATGCAGAATTTTAACTGTTTGTGAAGTCTGCCAATCTGCATCAGGTTATTGAAGTTAAGAGACATATTTCTATTAGTTTTAAAAATATAACTCAATATTACTCTATAATCTCTAATTGTGGAATAAGTTCCTACGGAAACAAAGACAATCTTACATAGTTATATATATATATATATATATATATATATATATATATATATATATATATATATATATATATATATATATATATATATATTTATGCATATAGGGGTATAAACATTGATATATTCATACTAAAATCTTCTTCCAGATACTGGCGCTCCCTATCAAATCTCGTAGCGTCTCTCCTGAACTCGATCCAGTCCATCTTCTCTCTACTTCTGCTTCTGTTCCTGTTCATCGTGATCTTCGCACTCCTCGGCATGCAGGTGTTCGGAGGAAGGTTCGACTACGCTGCCGAGGCTGAGAAAGAGAGGCACAACTTCGACTCCTTCTGGCAGGCTGTGTTGACCATGTTCCAGGTATGTTCTTTCAGAGTGATAACGTGCATAGATGCATTAAGAAAGGTTGCAGGAGATTGTAAAATTCCTTTCAGCAGATAACTTTTAAAGTCGTTGAAGGAGAATTCCAGGAAGAACGAAAGCCAACCTATAGATCGGTAATTTGCTGCGCTAGCTCCCTATAGTCTGAGAGAAATTAAATGGGGGGAGGGAGTGCGTAACACTTCGGTTTAATGCATGATATGGCGAAGTATTTCTATACCTCGTCATACGTTCGCAGCTATCGACAGTCTCCGTGGCACAGTTGGTTAGACGCCGCCTGTGAAACGAGAGACCACGGGTTTGATCACCGCATCGAAACAAATATTTCTGTGAACCACAGGTATTTGTTTCGGGTCTGGGTGTTTGTGAGACCGAAAAGTCTCTCGTAGTTTCTGATACCCACGACACAAGACTCGATCTTAGTGTGGGGTCAGGACTATGTATGTGACTGTAGGGTGTATTTATTTATTTATTTATCATGTACTGAAATGACGAATGTTTGATTCGACAAGTCTCTGGTAGCTCAAAACAATGTTGGTATAGTTCATAACCAATTTACAGCTTCCGTGTTTATTTACAGATTCTGACAGGTGAGGATTGGAACGTGGTGATGTACGAGGGTATCAAGGCGTACGGCGGCGTCGGCACACCTGGGATGCTGGCCTCCATATACTTCATCGTTATTTTCATCTGCGGCAACTGTATCCTTTATATTATATGTTTTTAAGATCGCTTCTACTGAAAGTAGATTATTCGTATATGCTCGGATACCTTCCCGCGTATACAGAAGGTAATGTAATGCAAATTATTTGAATTATACTACCTAGGACATTCACGACCTGGAACCAAATAATTCACACTAAGATTTTTTGAAATCATAAGACATTTTTCTTTAACAAAATTCAATCTCATGATTATAATTAAAAATGCTAATTTCCTTCACTCATAATATCAGACATATTGCTGAACGTGTTCTTGGCTATTGCCGTCGACAACTTGGGAGATGCTGAGGAAATGGATGAAATTGAAAAGGCAAAAGAGGTGAGGATCTATAATCTTAAGTAATTTTTTAATCGTGTAATTTAATTATTTTTTGGCCGGTTTGAGAGAATTCTTGTACCTACTTTTTACTAGTGGCAATATTCTATCAGCCTAAAATTGCCCACTGCTGGTCACGAGATTCTTTTACAACCGGGAGTAAGATTGAGACGGATTAGTCCAACACGACTAGGCTAGTACTTACTAGGGTAAAATTTTATGTACTTTATTAAATGTTAATTTTTGTTTCTATGTTGTAAAGGAGGCTGAAAATCCAGAAGCTGGGAACCCTCAGCTGGATGAAGAAAGACCTGAAACTGACGAAGAGTTTGCTAACGAAGAGGAAGGATACTCGAGTGAAGGGTAAAATTATATTCTTAAATCACCCAATAGATTTCCTTAAGTTTCTTCAAATTGTTAGTGTTTTTCGGATTCAACTACTTTGGTATTAAATAAGCGAGTATTACATTATTCAATCACCCAATAGATTTTCTTAAGTTTCTTCAAATTGCTAAAGTATTATTCGTATTCAACTACTTTTGATATTGAATAAGAGAGTGTGAATAACATTTACATTTGATTATTTCACGCAGCCGGCCTTACAAAAAGTATAAAAGGGTACCAAGGTAAGTAGATAGATATAAAACGGCTACCTATAATATACATACATATATTATTTAAAAACTTTTGAAATAAATAGACCTTGCTATACTAATAGTAGCTAGATTAAAGCCCTGAGTAGAAATGTTTATTCAGTTAGATAATTTGTCCAATTTTAAACTTGAATAGCAGCTATTAACAAAATGATGTTATGTATACCAGCTTATAAATATTATTTAATTACAGATCAGACCACGAATACGAAGAAACTGGTTCTGAAGAAGACGTAGAAGAACAGGAGCAGGAGAGAGATAACGCAAACGAAGCACTTGTAGCTAACAGTGAGAAGAAACAAAATGGTGAGGACTTTAAATTATTTTTTATTTGTTCAACCGACTCCATAAATTAATTATCGCCAAGAGTACTAGCGAAAATACCACCGTAAATATTCTATACACAGCAATTGACAGCCTTTGGCGCAGTTGGTGAGACGCCGGCTGTGAAACGAGAAGCCACGGGTTCGATCCCCGCACCGAGACAACTATTAATTGTAAGGCCTACAAGCATCTTATCTTGGGTCTGGGTGTTTGTGGGACCAAAAAATCTCTCGAAGTTGCTGATACACACACACAAAACTTAATTAATTTTCATCTTAATTTTGTTGAATCATGTAGTAGGGTTAACACCTATTAAAAGAGTCCTCAATATTGAGGCGAATGCCACCTGCATGGACCAATCAACAAAAATGCAGAAAAATGAGATTATCAGATGAGGCTGTTTACAGGTGACGTTAAAAAAGAGGAGTCACCGCCAAAACGTCCAGCAGCTGCATCAGCGCGTCCTAGAAGATTGTCCGAAGTGGAGATCAAAACGCAAGAGAAACCCATTCCAGATGGCAGCAGCTTCTTCATATTCTCCAAAACTAATTGGTGAATAGATAACTTTTTCTAATAACTTAGTTGGTCTGATAGTTCTCCTGATTTTATGTTGGCTACAACCATCTCTTCACGTTCATTACATCGTTTTCTATTAGATACCAAGTACCCACTAATTTGGTTATATCTTCATTGAAATTAAAGTTGAAGGCTGTCGAAATTAAGAGTAATTAGGCCTATTTTTCAGGTCAACTTGCTGGAGGAAAGTTTATATCTCTCGATCATTAACGCCCTTAGTAGTTTTACGACTCCCTTGTGACGATTAAAGACATCAAATCTGTAATTTTATGTGAAATAGAAGATGCATTTTTACAGGTTCCGTGTAACGTGTTTCAAGATCCAGAACCATTCGTGGTTCAGGAATTTGATTCTGGTGTGCATTTTGGCATCGTCAGTCATGTTGGCTTTAGAAGACCCCGTGCAAAGCGCTGCTACCGAGGGAACTGGAGAGGTCAGTTATTGTCTAGAGTTTCTTTATTTTTATTTTCTTTAGCAGACAGTTGAATAAGGTTTCCTGCTTATAAATCCTAGTGGAGGATAGGAATTATCAAGGCTGACAAACAAACCGCAATGGTTTTTATTGTAGTACCTATACCTTATCTCAGGTTGGGAAATCAACTTTATCTGATTTTTCATGTTCGGTTTCACATACGGTACAGGAATTTGCAGGGACTTACGTATCATATTTAAGACGGGAATATGCTTAAACTTTTATAAGTGATTCTAGTATCAACTAGGATTAACCCTTTTTGTATATACTTCTCAAATACCGGCTCATAAATATGTTTATAATAACTCTGTTTCAGATCCTGCGCAAAGTCGATTACTTCTTCACAGCGGTTTTCACCATCGAGCTGGTCCTCAAGCTGATTACCTACGGCTTCATCCTTCATAAGGACGCGTTCTGTCGCTCTGCGTTCAACTTACTCGACTTCCTAGTGGTTATCGTATCCCTTGTTTCTTTGGATAGGTGAGTCTGTATTCTTTACCATCACATCTGAAGTTTACTCTAAACTTAGACTTAAACTTACCGGTACTCGAATCGGTAAATGGGGGCCGCTTCCAGCTATTTCTATTATCAAGCTGACAGTGCATTTCAGGTTAATACATTTCAAATTCCATATTGCTGTGGAGTACCATAAATAATTCTTCCTTTACTTAGGGTCCTGTAAGGATGTAAGAATAAAAGGGCATTAATATGCAGATTGACGATTTATTTACGATCAATATTTTTTGTCATGTTATCTACGTTACCTTATCTGAAGTATCACATTAATTAGTCCGTGGTGTGCTGGTCACACTGAAATATTAAGAAGTCTCCTTTCCTATGGTAATCACTGACTAAAATATATTTAATAGAGGAACATAATACTGATTGCGCATTGCTGCTTACTTGCTGGTATTACCTAGAGGGACCTTTCTCATAGTTCCATCACTACTAAGGATCGCGACCACTTGTGATGTTCCTCCATCGTGATCGACCTTTGCATGGACCGCGTGGTAGGGGGACCTGCCTTGTGTATATATATATTCAGATGAACTATGAACATTAGACAGAGACATTTATCTCAGCAGCTTTCGATGAGCCAACTCTTAAGCATCAAAATGCTTATTTGTTTTTTTCTCACACAGGACAAATAACATCTCATTCATTAAAATATTGAGAGTATTTCGAGTGTTGAGGCCACTGAGGGCCATCAACAGGGCAAAAGGACTGAAGGTCAGTATTTTTCTCAATTCTGTTAACATCCTCCATGATAATATTATTATGAATTAAAACTATCCTGTTTTATATATTCTAGCACGTAGTTCAATGCGTGATCGTTGCTATAAAGACGATCGGAAACATATTATTGGTGACAAATCTACTACAATTCATGTTCGCGGTCATGGGAGTGCAAATGTTCAAGGTAGGGTATATTCTATGAGTCCAGACACCTTTGGGTCAATTTGTTTTTAAACATTACGAATGTAAGTATGCACCCATTGATATCCATGCACAGATTGACATCTGATTTCGTTTCATGTGTGAAGCTTTTGCGTGACGTCCGGTTTAGTGACTAACCATTTTTTTTTTATTTTCGCTTTTGCCCGTGGGTCCAAAAAATTCTAAACTAGGATGCATGCTGCGAGTGTTTTTAATTTCAAATTTGCCCAAAGGTGTTGTGTGATTTTTTTTCATCGTTATATTTTGATTTTTTGGACTCAATTGTACGAGAGCTTCAGTACTTGTTTTGCACTTATGCCCTACCTTGACATTTCACTCGTTTTCTAGGAGTGAGGTACTTGGTCCCTTGTTTTAAATATTTTTTCTTTTTTTTTTTTTTTGTTACCAAACAGTCAGATCGGGACACTGGCATTTGTTAAGTGAATAATGAGATATGTTTTCTTTTTAATAAAACCCAAGGACTAACTCGATGTGAGTAGGACTTTTTTTATTTTTATTTCACATTTTTTTAACATGTTTCTTTTGCATTTTTTCACACAAATACAACGTGATATACACACAAACGCACATACGGACAATATGGGTGGATATGCAAACATTTAATTTACACTGCAATTTTGGTAACGTTATTGTGTATTGTCGCTTTTTAATACGTTCGTGCGATGTTTTTGGCTTAGTATGTGGTGAAGTGTGTTTTTGCATCGATAAAATCTATTGGGAACATCTTCGTAATTAACCACATGTTGCAGTTCATGTTTGCTGTTGTAGGAATACAGTTGTTTAAGGTATTGTATGATTTGTTAGACTGTATGTTGCAGTTGCAAATTGGTGACTAATGAAGTAAATGACAAAATACATGTAAATTTGCTGTTTTACGGTTTTTATCCACAAGGTGAATGGTCGTCAATTGTATGAGTTTAGGTAAAGGAAAAACCAAAATTATTCCGTATTGCGTTACTCTGCATATGTATCTCCCCATATACGTCCCACTGTAAGGCACAGGTCTCCTATACAATCGAGAGTACAATTGAGAGCGATTGAGCCATATATTCCACAAGGCCTAGTGCGGCTCGGCGGATTTACATACCATAGAAATTAAATTAAAATGTTGTGTTAGTAGTTTAAGATATTGCTAGAGATCCAACAGCCCTTTCCTCCTTCCTTTTCGATGATATTTTGGGAGGGCCACATAATAAAGATATTCAGGGAAAGTGGTAATTTTTTACCATTAGCTAAGCCGTTATTAAGAATATTATAAGGATTGAAAGTAATTAAAAACTTTACTTTATTTTATTCTAACTGCAAACCTGTGTCAGTTATGTATTACAGATTATATACAAATAAGTCTGAACTATATCAAGTATGATTTGTATGTTTTTTTTTGGAGTTATCCCGGCGCCGTCAGTACGTATTCCTGATCAATTTTCACCTGCTCACCCGGTCTTTCACCTTAATTGTAAAAGATTTAGCACTCACATCTGACAACAAAATTCAACATTGTAGAGGTATTATAATAGCTATTTCACACTCTTACTAGAAAAACCTAAGTGTGGACCATCCAAAAAACAGAAATATAAATACGCGTTCGACAATTAAAGATTATTAAATGCTTAAGACTATTTCGCCCTAATACTGGCCACTGCAACTCCTGTAAGCCAGGATCGACAGCAAGGGTTTGGATGACACCGAGCATTGAAGCTCAGCTATTTTCTTAGAATTTTCAACACCCTATTAATTTAATGTATTTTTATAATAAATAGGACTGGTTGGAAATCTTTATTATGTAAGTATTCATATTGTGTATTAAATATGGACTTAATAGGTTTCTCAGTTTTATTGTGGTTTACAATGAATTAAAATAAATAAACCCAACAGTCACATACATAGTCCTGACCCCACACTAATATCGAGTCTTGTGTCGTGGGTATCAGGAACTACGAGAGACTTTTCGGTCTCACAAACACCCAGACCCGAGACAAATATTTCTGGTTCACACAAACATTACTCTCGGTGCGGGAATCGAACCCGCGGCCTCTAGTTTCACAGCCGGCGTCTAACCAACTGCGCCACGAAGGCTGTCAATTATACTAATAAGCCCAAATGATCTGGTGCCATAGGTATGATTAGGTGTCGGGAACTTCTTAATATCAGCTGGCACATCTGTTCGTTACTCTCTTACTCTATAAAAAAGCAAATTACATAAGTATCTGGGTATACTAATATAGGTATATTTTTCTTATCAATACCGGAAACCTCTCTCAATCGTACTCTCGATTATAGCAGAGCTCGTACGCAGTGGGACGTATCTGGGCTGATACAGTACAGTTCGCAAAGATTGACGCCATGCAACGTCACTCCGCAGGTCCCATAGAAAATAAGTTTGTCTTTATTCTGGAACAAAATTAATTAGAAAGAAAAGAAATTATGGTAGTTAGGTATAGTACCAGAATCGTCGCACAATATCCAGCACTCACCATCCTCTATCTTGCACGTCGTTAATTATCCCTTTCTTTCTAATGCTCGGGTCCTTTTTCCTAGATTTTCAGACCAGAATTCACCGTATGAATAAAAACCGTATAACCCAAAAATACAAACAAACTAAAATACTCACTTTTTGTAGTATATCTGTTCTGTTTGTCATAGCATTAATATGCATTTGTTTGTTGTTGCATGAGGCGAAATCAGATTTCACTACAACATAACTCTTTACAAATAGGTACTACTGTTACTTACAAAACTACTTTTTCAATATTATTTTTTATTAGTTAGAATTTTATTATGTGTTGTGAGTAAATTATAATAATAATTAGTGTAGACTCTTTTTCTTCGTAATGAATAATCAAATATATATGTTTTAACTCCATTTAATTTGTGTTATTAGAAATATTGTATCAATTATTAATTTAATTTAAAATGTTTTTGTTCGTTCAATAATTTGTGAGAATTTTCAATCTGAATATTTTCTTATATTTATGTACATAAAAGGTCTGCAAATAATATGTAAATGGATTCAAAATGTACTTGTAAAAATGCAAATAAAAGAATACTGTATCAATAGATATTCTAATATGATTATAATTTCAGGGAAGGTTTTGCAGATGTACTGATAGTACGAAAGTTACTGCTAAGGAATGCCAGTAAGTTTGTCATATGTATTTTATATATTGTTTAATATTAGTATTGAAATTAAAAAACAAGACAGGTGACAGGATGGTCCACGTAGCAGGAAGTCATTGGAAGCTTCCTTCAACTTCCAAGAAGTCGATGTGGAGATCCTTAGGGGAGGCCTGTCTTCATTGGACTTCCTGTGGCTGAAGACACACACACACGTACAGAGAGAGAGAGAGAGGGAGAGAGAGAGTGTAAATCATATAAAGTATTACCGTCGAGATATATTTATCTCTGGATTACAAAATGCTAACCTACTCAAATTTAGAAATATGCTAATTAAATCCAAAACGGCGATGGTTCAATTTCGCCGGTAAAATCAGTCTAAAAATTAAATTGCCAGCTTCCAAAAGGTTGATAAGGAAATTCTTGAGGAGGTTTACGTTTAACAGTGGACTTCTTGAAGTTAAAGAGAGAGAGAGAGAGACTAAAATTGTACTCCTATTCTTGCAGGGGTACTTACATAATTTATGAGAACTCCAAGCCGACGATACACGCTCGTCAGTGGCTGACAAATAAATTCAATTTTGACGATGTGCTTAGTGGCATGTTGACGCTGTTTACCGTATCGACCTTCGAGGGGTGGCCACTGTAAGTATCGTTAATAGTATACTATTGTTAGTTTTGTGGAAATGTGAAATCTTAGTATTCCAATACAGTAATAAGCCAGGATAGAAAGTTAGATAATAATCCACACCGAGCTCCGAAGATCGGTCTTTATTCAGGTATATATTTTTTTACCAGCCCATATACGTCCCACTGCTGAGAGAATCGATTGAGAGTGGTTAGGCCATATAGTCCACCACGCTGGCCTAGTGCGGGTTGGCGGACTTACATACCGTAGATTTTTTTTAAAATCGCTACGGTATGCAGGTTTTCTCGCGATGTTTTCCTTCACCGTTAAAGTGCGTGGTGAATGACTATCAATACACACATAACTCCGAAAAGTCAGAGGTGTGCCCTGGGATTTGAACCCGCGTCCACCGTGAACATGTAGGCAGCCGAGTCTGGTCCGTTGCCAACAGGCCACCACGCACTTTACATTGAGGTATAAAATTCATAAAAAAAAAAATAACAAGAATTGGAAACAGATTCAAAGGAAAGTACAAAGGCTTCTAACGGTGTTTCCAAAATTTGTTAATAAATGTGTATTATTTTAGCCTGCTGTCGACGTCAATGGATTCAAATGAAGAGGACCACGGTCCGATAGAAAATTCCAGACCACTGGTGGCGTTCTTCTACATCAGCTACATCATTGTCATAGCTTTCTTCATGGTGAGTGTTATTTACATCTGTATTAATACTTACAAATACTGTAGGATCTGTTAAGAGATAGGGAAGATCTTTTACAATATTATTGTGCGTCGAACCCAGATTACCAAAAGTGAAGTCAAACTTTAAGACGGCAGGTAATTGTTAATCTGATTCTTACTCAACTAAGATCACTGTCGCAGTTACGTTCCTAGAGCTGAAATCCCATATAGTTTTTGTCATCAAGATAATGTTATCTGTATGACGTCCTGTTTCTTTATTTACACTTTATAAACTCATTTGCAAAAAAAACGGGCACCTAAGCAATGAACCATTTCAAATGTTACTATTGGTTTGTTTGATAATTATAGGTAGTTTTACTTTCACAATTTTGTAAATTAATAAGCAAATAATCGTTTTCGTCAGTATTATCATAAAATTTTGATAAAATTTATGGGTTTTAATGCTAAAGTTCACTAGTAGTGTATGCTCGCTAGTAGTGCATATGCTCGTGAAGTAAAAGTTAACAAAGATTTTTGTTTGTTTTTTCTTTAACAAAGTAAAAGCAGATGAATGTTTAGTATCGAGTGTGACCCCCTCTAGCTGAAATCACAGCTTGAATTCGTCTGGGTATGCTAGCGACGATATCCCGGATACTTGCTTGCGGAATACGTTCCCACTCCGCGGTAATCACATTCTTCAGCTCTCTGATGGTCTGCGGAGCCGGTTGTACTGATCTCACGCGTCGTTTCAGAACGCCCCAGACATGCTCTATAGGATTGAGGTTGGGACTTCGAGCTGGCCAATCCAAAGGACGAATGCCGACCTCTTGCACATACGCTTCCACATCGCCAGACCGGTGGGCGCGAGCGTTGTCGTCCATAAAAATTGAGTCTTCGCCTAAAGCGGCCAATGCGGGTTGTGCATGAGGAATTAGAACTTCCGTTATGTATCGATGTCCAGTCAGTGAGCCGTTTTCAATGAAGACTAACTCTGTACGATCCATTGAATTTATTCCTGCCCAAAACATAACAGAGCCCCCACCATAAGGTGTGATTTCTTCAAAACAAGCCTCTGCAAAGCGTTTTCCTCGTCTTCGTAGCACTCGCCGACGTCGATCTTCACCGAACAGAGATATCCTGGCTTCATCGGAGAACAATACCCTATTCCAGTCTTCTTGAATCCATGACTCACAATTTCGAGCAAACCTAAGCCTGGCAACTCTGTGCTCACGGAGTAACTTAGGGCTGCGGGCCGGGCGATGACTGCGTGTATTGGCCGCAAGAAGCCTCCTCCTGACCGTCCATAGACTAATATGCACATTTCTTACTTCTTCGAGGTTGTTCTTAAGGTCCACATACGAAGACTTGCGATTTCTCAATGCGCGACTCACAAGAAAACGATCATCCCGTGGTTGGGTACATGGTTTTCTTCCAGAACCAGGCCTTGTCTCGACGGAACCGGTGTCTTGATACCGCTGCCAGGTCCTTTGAACCGTCGAGCGACTCATACTTAGCCTCTGAGCCACGAAGCAATGGCTGCAACCCTCTTCGAGCAGCGCAATAATTTTGGTAGCTTTTACCACTTTCTCTAACATTATTGAGACAGCTAAACAGCAATAAATGAAGCTTTGACAATTAAGAATATGAAATAAATTCATAAAAATTGACTAAAAGTTATGAAAACCGATATTATCTTTTGGAACTTCGCACCAAAAATGTAGGATAAAAAGTGGTTTTCTGTAAAAACGAGCATCAAACGAAAATTTTAATTTAGAACGTACTGTTTTAAACACCACGGCATTTTTAAAACCGGCCAGTAACATGTACAAATGATTGAAATCATTTTGGTACCGTATTTTTTTAAAGAAGAATTAAAATCAAAACCGCCCGTTTTTTTGCAAATAAGTGTAGAAAACAAAATTTTAGCTGGACTTAATGCCTGAGGTATTGTTTACTAGTCGAACCTATGGTGAAGCAGAGATGATATGAGGTAGGTACATATATGTATATTTATGTTCTATTTCTGGTCCTCAGGTGAACATCTTCGTGGGTTTCGTTATCGTGACATTCCAGAAAGAGGGAGAGCAGGAGTTCAAAGATTGTGAGCTGGACAAGAACCAGAGAAACTGCATTGAATTTGCATTGAAGGCAAAACCAGTGAGGAGGTAAGATTGCCCTTGATTGATTGTATTTGAAGAATCAAAGTGGCTTGAAGGACTATCATAATAGTTAGTAGTCATTGTACTAAATGATATTGCTGCTTTACTGTAGAAATGAGTATCATAGGTTGTGGAATAAGAGATTTGATTTCTAAGCTGGGAAATTTTGAAAATCCATAGTGCCGTTTTTTTCCACTGAGACTTAACTTACAATCCAATATGATTTGCGGCAGATTATCTAGCACTATGGCTATACAAAAAACTAACACTTATCAAGTGCATATCGAAATATAAATTCTCGAGTTAATTTGCAAGTCACAAATCACATCCGAAATGGGTCGCCCAATTTGACCATCTACTCCAGAATTAATTTCACAACCTTCAAAAGTCTATTATAGGAGTCTATGATTGTGGCATATCCCTTGTCATTAATATTAAATATCTGCAGGTACATTCCAAAGCACCGCATCCAGTACAAGACGTGGTGGTTCGTGACGTCACAGCGGTTCGAGTACATAATCTTCTTCTTCATCGTTCTCAACACGGTCGCGCTCATGATGAAGTTCCATGGCGCCTCGCCTTTTTATAAAAAAGTGAGTTATTTTATTAAAGGTATCACCACATAGACTAGTCACTTTTTAAACTGGTCAAAGGCTAGGTGAATCAGGACGATACTGAAGATCAGCTCAAGTAATTTACAGGAAAAAAAAAGACTATCAGATACCACCAGTAATCATGATTACATGCAGATTACCATTACCTTTTACCATCGCACCACCCGTCACCGCAGCAGAGTTCATTCCTACCACCTGGAAGCGTACCCTTCCCGAACGGAACGTTTTCAGCGTTCTTTCTTACCACGCACGTGCAAGCTCTGGAATGAACTCCCTGCATCGGTGTTTCCTGAGCGCTATGACCTGTCCTTCTTCAAACGAGGCTTAAAGAGAGTACTTTCCTTAAGGTAGGCAACGACTTTGTTGTGCTGGACCCCTGGCACTGCGGAGGTCTATGGGCAGCGGTAGCCGCTTTCCATCAGGCGGGCCGCTAGCTCGTCTGCCTATAACGGCAATAAAAAAAAAAGATTTTAAGTCAATCTTATTATAGAAGCAATTGCTTCTATGCAATTGCTTGAAATGAATTAAGTAACAACTGAACTTGAACTGGCATTATAGCGTTGAATTACGAGTTCAAATGTTTTTTGCCAAAGCATATTTCATATAATGACTATTTCTAGGGCCTGGACTACCTCAACATGATCCTGACTACGGTTTTTATGCTCGAGTTTGTGTTTAAACTGGCTGCGTTTAGATTTAAGGTATGTTGATTTGATTCTACTAGTGTTATAACATCCCTTTTAATTCCCATTGAGAATAACCTAGCTCCGCCAAGGTAGTTCTAAGTTTTAACAGAATAATACATCTAACGTTAGGTACTGGCCTGCAATAGTTAATTATTTGACAAAGGCCTCTTAAATTTCGCATCAAGTAGCAGTCTTCGTATTCTTTAATTTGTATACATACATAAACTCACGCCTTATTCCCATAAGGGTTAGGCAGAGGTGCAAACTAAAACCCACGTATCGCCTTGTATTTTCCGTCCCATGTTGTGAAACGGGGCGAGCCTATCGCCATATTGGGCATAAATTCCTGACTCAGGGCTGATAATGAATAGAAAAATCCAATATTACTTTGCCCGACCCGGTATTCGAACCCCAGACCTCAGCTATGTAATCGTACCGTAGTACAACTACGCCACCGAGGCAGTCAATTTGTATGGAACCTGTTATTGATGATATTTTCTATGCTAACCGATTGTATTGTATCAGCCCATATACGTCCCACTGCTGAGAGAATCGATTGAGAGTGGTTAGGCCATATAGTCCACCACGCTGGCCTAGTGCGGGTTGGCGGACTTACATACCGTAGAATTTTTAAAAATCGCTACGGTATGCAGGTTTTCTCACGATGTTTTCCTTCACCGTTATAGTGCGTGGTGATTGACTATCAATACACACATGACTCCGAAAAGTCAGAGGTATGCCCTGGGATTTGAACCCGCGACCACCATGAACATGTAGGCAGCCGCGTCTGGTCCGTTACCAACAGGCCACCACGCACTTTGCTAACTGATGCGTAGCATAAAAGATTCTGCCTGATTATACTTAAAACTGATTAGATAACGTAGAATTTACAACTAGTATGTAAGAAATATTACTAAACATTTCAATTTGTTGCAGAATTATTTTGGTGACGCATGGAACACGACGGACTTTATATTGGTTATCGGGAGTATTATAGACATTGTGGTGACGCAAGTCAACGAGAACAGACCCGAGGATATGATAAAAGTAATTAATGCAATATAGTAGTAGTGGATATTTTTTTACCACCGTTGTAACACTTAGGGCCTTATTAGTAAACTCGGATGAGCGAAGGATTAACTTTAGTCCAAGACTTTAGAATTGTCGATTATTTTAATAGCGAGGTATTCAACTATCATATTGTAGTGGCTTTATTCAATATTATAGTCAAAATAATAGTCAGAATAATCGAGTCAATTCCAAAGCCTTGGACTAAAGTTAATCGTTCGCTCATGCCAGTTTATTAATAAGACCCTAAGGGTATAACCAAAATGTATTAGTAAATTAACCCTAACAAATGCGTATTATTTTAGGCTGCTGTCGACGTTAAACTACTTTAGTCCGACTAAAGTTAATCCTTCACTCCTCCAAGTTTATTAATAAGACCCAATATTAATATATTTTTTTGTTTCAGTATGGCATGATGAACAAACAAAGCATGGAGGTAAGTACAAAATTGGCCATCATAAATATGGAATTGTTTTTTTAGTTAATAAACAATTTACCCCGATAAAAATATATACAAATTAATATTAACTATACCCATAGATACGGTCTATGTAGTCGAAGTTGATTAATAGTTTCATGGAACTTACCTAATAATTTTCACCATGTGTTAAAAAGTATTATTGTCTTGGGTTGAGTAAAAAGAATTGTGCAATCTTTGAAAAATAACCCTGTAGAAATCGCTAAATTTGCAACTGATGCAAAGCCATTTCTGATTGCTATTCTAATGTCATCTACAGGGAATAAACTTGAAGTACATAACCTTCTTCCGTCTGTTCCGCGCGATGAGACTCATAAAGCTGCTGTCTCGAGGAGAGAGGATCAGGACGTTATTATGGACCTTCATCAAGTCCTTCCAGGCGCTGCCCTACGTCGCCCTGCTGATTGTATTACTGTTCTTCATCTATGCTGTGGTGGGGATGCAGGTAATGGTCTGGTATTATTGGATATCAGTACCAAGGAGACCAAATTCCGCTTGGAGAATTTTTAATTATGATTTTCTAGATTCTAAATTTAAGATGTTCTAGTAAATGTGCAGGCCAGTTCCAACAGGCAATGTGGAGATCCTTGGGGGAGGCGTATGTTCAGCAGTGGGCTTTCTGTGGCCTAAAAGAGAGAGAATAGAGAGAGAGTAAATGTATCCATTACGAAAGTGCTTATGTATTTTTGAATATTTTTCTGAAAAATGTAATTTTAAATTCAGCTAAATTCGAGAATAACTAATTTAATAGAGCAATTTATTGCGATGCAGAACTTTATGTAATATCTATTCTATTATTATAATTCTAATCAATTGGTATAACTTAAGTTGTTGTCTATTCCTATTTGAAATGGTTTCAGCTATTTGGCAGAGTGTATCCTGACGGAGACACGATCACGACTAACAACAACTTCCAAACATTTGGCGGCGCTCTAATGGTGCTTTTCAGATCTGCTACAGGTTAGGACCTCACACATAAACATCATTTCTGTTGTGCTCAAGCATTGCTTAGGTTCTGATCTAGATTTCATTTGATTGAAGGAGAAAGCGAAGTAAGCTAAGCGCAACTAAGGTTTTAAATTGTTGGTACTGTTGATATTTTGAGATCCTCTTAAAATTATATCGGAAAGTCATCAATAAGTGTAATCATCCAAATAAGATATTTTATATTATATCGATCATTTCTTAGTTCCATTACCATAAAATATCATGGAGCCTCTGCTACTGTCAGGTCAAAAACATCTCAAGTTAATTCTTGTTGATATGTGATCATAGTTTCCGTCTTCCAGGTGAAGCCTGGCAGGAGATAATGATGGCTCTGTCCGCCAATATCCTGGAACGCCCCGACGAGCCGATCCACTGCATCAGCCACATCGACGAGAACGGCGAGGCGATCCCCGACAATGAGAACTGCGGAACTTGGATGGCGTTTCCTTATTTCATATCTTTCTCCTTGCTTTGCACGTTTTTGGTAAGTTATTAGTATTTGTATCCGTAGGGTAATTTAAGGCCTTGTTTTTTATGTTTATAGAGAATAGGTTTCTCTGTCTATGGTTTGATAAGTTAATCTTTAAGTACTATCGAGAGCCATGCTTCTATTGTTGTTGCATTACAAATTTAAGGTTACGGCAATAAGGTTAGTTGGCGGTAGGTTACTCGTTCCCGCGCGTAAGAAGATTGCTGATGAGAATAATTTTAATAATGTTATTATAAATTTTCAGATCATCAACTTGTTCGTCGCCGTCATCATGGACAACTTCGACTATTTGACCAGAGATTGGTCTATTTTAGGTCCGCATCATCTTGACGAGTTTATCAGGTCTGTGTATTTTTTTATTGAATGTGTATTGTACTATTTGTATTCATAAAAATGTGCATCACCCTAGAAATATTATTGGAAATAAAATAAAAAGGTACTTATTTTCAATAGAAATATATTTTGAGTTCCTTATTTGTAACTTTTTTTATAGGTTGTGGAGTGAATACGACCCTGACGCAAAAGGAAGGATCAAACACTTAGACGTTGTTACACTGCTGAGAAAAATCAGTCCACCTTTAGGTAAGTTGAACATGGTTCCTTAATTTCTTAGAAGGTATTAAAAATTGTTTATTTCGATGTCTGAGTTCTGCCCAAGAATTTTGAAGAAATGTGTACTAACCGCATTCGACCAGCGTAGTAGACTATAATGCCTACTTCGGAAAGTATTAATATCAAATGGTCAGCTAAATCATTCTGAAGCATGAAAAGTCCAAAGTTGTGTAGATCCTGTGTTATCGTAGGATAAGACAGAAGAAGAAGATAAGAACCTCAAAGTTATGTAACCTAAAGTACAGATCTTCAAGTTAGTGATATTTGTAGGTTTCGGCAAGCTGTGCCCTCACCGGACGGCGTGCAAGCGGCTCGTGTCGATGAACATGCCTCTCAACTCCGACGGCACTGTGAACTTTAACGCCACACTGTTCGCTGTCGTCAGGACTCAGCTGCAGATAAAGACTACTGGTGAGGAGTTCTGCTAATTGTTTTATGCCATGATTAGAGATGCGATTCATAACAACTGAAAATATGCATGAAAAATTAGTAAAACTTGCATGAGGAGCACCTATCGAAATATTGAACAATATTAACAACTATAGTTAGGTGAGCTTATAAAAATAGTAACAATATGTACGTAGAAACAAATAACGATCCAATTCATAATATTATCGTCACTAGATTTACTAATTTAGTGATATCTCGGAATAAACTATAAAGAACAGTTTGGAAATTCTCCAGGCGTCATTGACGAATGCAACACGGAACTACGAGCGATAATAAAGAAGGTATGGAAGCGGACGTCGCCCAAACTGCTGGACCAGGTGGTGCCACCACCAGGAGACCCCAACGAGATCACAGTCGGCAAGTTTTACGCCACCTTCCTCATCCAGGACTACTTCAGAAGGTCAGGAGTTGTTTATATTAATAGCTTAGAGTAGTTAGGTTATATGTCAGTATCTTGATCGTGCTTATAATTGGACCTAGATATGACAGAGTGCACTGCCCAGATTTTTGAGAAGGTGATTAAGATTTTTATGTACTTTTCATGGATTGGTTGGTTTGCACATTCTTGTTGTCAGATGTTGAATTGTTTTGTACTTTTTATTACTGAGTAATGTGCTAAGTGATCTATTTGATGTGATTATTTGTGAGTTGGGTACATTGCGGTATATCTGGGTCCAATTATGAAATTAAGTAGTTTCAAGCCCCATTTACACGGAGAGTTTCTCGCGGCGAGAATCGTATGCGATTATCGCATGGCATAACCGACGTAGATTATTGTGTTCTGACAAATGTTTACACGATGCAACTTTTTTATATCCTTCCGATAATCGTATCTTTGAGGCGAGAAACTCTCCCCGTGTAAATGGGGCTTTATTCTTGAGTAGGTACTCGTATATTGTTGAATAATATAATTTTGGGAGATTATGTTAAGCCGTTTCGTCCGAATTTATTTCAAAATGTTTCTAATTGGATCACCAGTTATTTGTTCGTTCTACGTTCTATATTTTTTACGCAGTCGTGTGTTTTTTGTAAGGCTCTTTTACAAGGAATACGCATATAAACGCCATTGTTTCACGAACTGGAAGTCGGCATGGAAACAATATTTTGAATCTAAGATGATTTATGGTATTATCGTCTGACCGTCTCAATAGTGGATTTTATTAATGAAGTCAGAATAGTCTACTAAAAAATAGGAAGGAGTCGATTAGAGCCATAGGCAGTAATTGGGATCTACGGCTTAGCATGATTTTCGAAAATCGGACGGACTCAAAATATTGGTGAAAACCAAACGTTAGCCATTTTTGATTTCCACCTTCCTATTATTTATATATATTTACTACTAAATATATATCAGTATTATAATTTAATATACTATATTATTATATTATATACGTAATTATTATTTATATCTATAATTCGAAAGACAGCACTAATATTTATCAGAAAATACTGATGAAAACTTATGGGTATCTTTTCAAGTTAAACAATTTTTATTGTTTGCAATTAAATGCGAATAACTATCTGAAAGTGGTTTTTGAAAGAGCACACACAATTTAAACCCCTTTAATGACCTACGGGATCAGGTTTCAAGATCATTGTAAATCCTGATCCTTGATACAATGAGACGTAATTGTGACGAATGACAAGAGATCGTTAACTTGCGTCGATTGATGCTCTATCTGCATTCACCATTAAGTGAATTGTAGATAATTTCTAGTATTTAAATCTAGATACAATCAGGCAAATCTCAACTGGTAGATAATGCCTCAGGTATCAAGTCTACAAATTGCAAAAAGTGTCAAAAATGTAATAAATAATTGTGTCAATTGTTGGTATTCAATTTGGACGGTAATTAGTAATTACTATCAGGCCGATTATAAATAAATAAATACACCCAACAGTCATATACATAGTCCTGACCCCACACTAAGATCGAGTCTTGTGTCGTGGGTATCAGAAACTACGAGAGACTTTTCGGTCTCACAAACACCTAGACCCGAGACTAATACTTGTGGGCCTCACAAACATTTGTCTCGGTGCGGGGATCGAACCCGCAGCCTCTCGTTTCACAGGCAGCGTCTAGACAACAGCGCCACGGAGGCTGTCAATTTGATTGTGATTTGTCCATTTCAAAATGTCTTGCGAGTATTCTTGTGTATAAAGTCTGTATTAACAATTATTTGTATTTTTATAGGAACCATGCGTAAGTCGTTGACGAGTAGCATGCCCTTAGTTTTGTTTCGCTGTTTTCGCTTCCGCTCGGCACCACACAGGCCGTACAGCCGCGTGCCGCTTCATTTTTATCATTACAGTGTTTTGTGCGATCATACAATCATCTGTTCTTAAATTACTAGATGGGAGTTTTGGTAAAATAGATGAAAGCGACTGAAAGTTAATGCTCCCCTGATGTTTTATTAAATTTATAAATGGTTACCGACATTCTTTAAAGCGTCGTATCTTTTTTACACAAAAAAAACATTGTGATTGTAAAAAAGAATAATTGCTTTCCAATTTCTCATATTTTTTTCTTTCTGATTGCTTTCTTTAACCCGTAAGTTTAAATTGTAAAGGAGAATAATTTCTTTCCAATTTCTTATATTTGTTTTCTTTCTGATTCCTTTCGTTACGGGTTAAGAATGTGTCCCTAAGAGACTCGCCGAGTTTCAGTGCTCGGTGTAATTTTTGGCGTGCTGTCGATTTTAGCAGACGGCAGTTGCAGTAGCGGGTATGTCGACGGGATAATGTAATAGTTATTTCAATTTTCTTTCATTGTTATTCATAGGAATTGACAAAAATACAAATCGGTCCCGATGATTGTATGATTTGTGAATTTGTTTTTTTTTTGTTTTCAGCTTGATCGCACTTTCAAAGCGATTGTACTCGCCGCGCCTTTCAGAGTCACAGCATGTTTATTTTACATTCCAAAAAGACAAAGGCATGTCTTCAACACTGTCGATGTTTTACAATCACTTGCTTGTCCACGCTAGGATCATATCATGCGATCGACATTAGCGTTCTGTGTTATTTCGTATGTACATGCATGGGACCATTGGGGTGGTAGAGAGGACATTCGGAACAAAATTTGTGTTGTATTTTGATGTTTTGAAAACTCTTTCATAGTTTTTAGTTGAATAGTTATGTATATATTGTAGTTTCCTACAAAAGGTATGAGATGATATAGAAAACTGTTGAGGGATTTGCCGTTTCGTTCAGTGAGCAAAACCACTGGAGGCACAATGATGAAGAGCAGAAAAGCTCCTTCATTGATATTTCCGTCCCCTTGCCTTCCTATTTTGACAGACCAGCGAATTTACTCACTTGCCGTGTGTAACAACAAAAAAAGGCAAAAATGCTGTGTTGTTTTCTAAAAAAATACAAAATAAAAAAATATTTCATTAAAGTAACAAAAAATACATTCAAATATTGTTTAAGATGTCCTCTCTACTATACCGCCTCATAGGACACAATGTCACGAAGGCTTGGTTATTGTCAGATGTCGGATCACTTGCAATTGGTTGTAACACTCGCCGAGGACATGTTTTTGGGATTTTAGCGTCTAACAATCAGCGATTTTTCGATTCGAACACAATTTTTTTTTTGGGTTTTCGGTTTTATTTTCACAGACTTACATTTTTTTTCTAAATTCCGACACAGTTTTAGGGTACACACAAATACTAAGTGAAATTTCTGTAGCAAATTCTAGCAGTTTATGACTATTTAAGTTTAAAAAACGCTAGCAAGATTTTCCTTCTAGCTATATAAAAAAAAATTTGCAAAAACATTCCACGCTCAATTTTTTGCTCAAAACTCAAGTATGCCACAGCAAAGCAATTTTACTCCACAAAAATTCAAATCCTAAGAGCCTCAAAGCTTGTTGCTACAGGAATTTCCACTGCCAGTGCAATGTGTTGGAATGACTGAATACTGTCAGGTTCCGTAAGCGCAAGGAGCAGGCTGCCGCCGCGTCTCTTCAGAATAACCAGATGACGCTGCAGGCTGGCCTGCGGACCCTGCACGAGGCAGGGCCTGAGCTGAAGAGAGCCATCTCTGGTAACCTGGATGAGATCGTTGTTGAGGCTGTGGAGCCTATGCATAGGGTAAGTTGTGTAAACAGTATAAAATGGCTGGTATATTTTATTCTTTATTAGCGATACGTAGGTTGCATATCGCCTTGGAAGAAAAGCCAAGTGTGAAAAGAGAAATCGTGAAACAAAAATTCACGAACCTAATTTACTAAGTTATCGATGATTAGTGGCTATTGTGGCTGTGTGTTTTGTATCCGACAAATCTATTATAAAGGAAAAAAATGTGTATCCACAGACGTACATTACAGTCTCCCACAAAGCTCACACTGAAGATACTAAAATACCACAATAAGATTAAATTTTCCGGTATCATCACGATTTGAAACTTTAAGTATTTTTGAACCACCGCATATTAGTACCTTTATCAGTAAAAATAGCATAAGAAAAAGTAGGTAGACTTCTGCAAAATAATATCTGCTATTTCAGCGGAACCACACGCTGTTCGGCGCTGTGTGGACGAGTCTCAAGAAGCATGGTAAGGACAGCTTCTACGGCCGCTACCGACCCACTACCAGCGGCACCAACGGAACCAAGACCAAGGCGGATAACAGTAAGTAGCTCTAAGATAGTAAATATCTTTTTTAATATAATAATATTCTGACGTTTTCTGAATATTTTGACGGGACGTCACTGGATGCAGGCTGCCTTCAACAGGTCACTGTGGAAATCATTGGGAGAGGCCTATGTTCAGCAGTTGACTGCCTTTGGCTGATGGATTGGGTTGAATGAATATTCTTGAAAGAGTTGCGGGCATAGATTGCGGCCTCTCTGTAAATAAAGCTGTCATTATTGACGATTTAAAAAAAAATAAGTTACTCTATTTTCGAAAAATTGTTACATAGTTTAATGTCTTTGCCAATAATATACAGAGCCACCAACTTATCTGTTCAGGTGGCCATAATTGGAACTAAACCAGTGTTATCAGATATACTGCAGATGCACATTATTTTTTTTACCAAAACACTGCCAATGGTAATGTTATATTACCGTGTCGTTTCTACCGTATTTTATAAGATACATAACTGTATATATAATTCTCTAATTTACTCTAATCTAATTCAAGATTTTTTTAAAGTGGCAATACTCAATTCCTCACTAGCGACGATTCCGAACTTCCGACTGAACAGATAACTTGGTGGCTCTATACATGCTTTATTTGCATAAAAATAATATGTTAATGTTATTATTTGAACTTACAGTAGAAGAAGAAGGTCCATCCCTCAGTTCCATGATGCGGAGGGAACTGGGTCTCGACGGGAAAATTCCGGAAGAAGAAGCGTAAGTACAATACTGGTATAAAAAAAGGTTTTAAACTTAGGGGAAAACATAGTCTAACACAATTAGTTCATTCTGAAGTTGAAACGAAAATGGTCTAAGGTTACACATTGCAGTATTGTACTTGTAAATTATAATAAAACACTTTATTCATAATAAAAACACTTCATAATTTTAAACACACATTTAATATACAGTAAATTCGACGACGGCAATCACAGCGAGGAGGAGATCGCCATGCAACCTTTGCTGCACGGAAAGGACTCGGAAAAGATATTCAAAGCAATAGAGTGAGTATTTATTAAAACATACTAAACAAGCTTTAGATATCTGTGTCGTTTATAAATACGTATCCTATAGAAATCATGGCACATTAAAATTTTATATGCCCTACAATTGCGACAAACGCCATCTATCGATCTTTAATAGTAATAAATAACTTGCGAATAGCGCCCTGTGTGAATAATTGTAAACGTTGTTGTAACTGTATTTAGAAGCTTTACAAGTAGTTTGTACAGTGACTGATAGATGGCGTTGAACACAGAATGGAATTATTGCAAGGATTAGTGAGAATTATGAAAAATATTGCAGAAAAACGTCCAACGACTTATTGCAGAGTATGAGAAACAGCTGTGAGTCCGTTTTAGTGTGTTGTGATTGTGTTACTTGTTTACAAAGTATTTATTTATACAATCATAATATGTATGTTTATTTCATTAACAGGCATGATATGGTGTTTATAATGTATAACCGACTTCAATACAGGAGGCTCAGATTGAAATTTATGTGTGTGTAATCTGTTCCTTTGGGAATAATTTGTGGACTGACGATAGCAATTTCAACTGATAATGGAGCTTTTTTTGGAAGATCTTTAGGAATAATATGGTTATTTTTATGTACAAAGTTATAATCAAAACATTGCTTATTTTTTAAAAGTAGAGCAAAATTTTGGTACATATTGGCGTCATAATTGATTCTTTATATTACATAATGATCATTCAAAAATGCATGTTGTGTGAACCTGTAACATTTCTATAGTAAAATTATTATGGAGATTTCGATGGTCGTAAATCGTAATGTTTAACTTGGCATGTTTGTATATTATGATTCTGTTTAAAAATAATGTCGTTTGTTTAGACGTTTTGCATGAATACATACGAATATTCTAGTAAAAATACAAACATTAAAATTGCTAGCTTATTTTATTGAAAAATAAATACTTGGAGGGAGTTCGAACTTTATAAAATACGCTTTTTGAGTCAAATATTTGATTGCATGTTTGATTAAAGAATTTAAGTAACATAAGCAATTTTTACAGTACAATGATATAAAAAGGAACTATAAAATATATAATTAAGAACATTACAACACGAAATACACTTTCAGATCGTGACAAAGAGCCGAAACAGAGCAACAACGTGCCTTATTGTGTAGAGAATCCAGCGGAGAACCTAATAACACGGGTTTGTACTTCATTTAATAAAATACTTGCTTTGTTATTATCGCCATCTAGTGATAAAATTTAACTACACTATGTTTATCCATGTATCTACTAGATGGCGCTAATAGCCGCACGACCAAATACTATTTTTGCTTTTACATTTTGTAACTAGATGGCGGTAATCACAATTCATGAATTTGTTTTATATTTACACTTTTCGTAATAGATGGTGTTAACAAATTTGTCATCTTTCACCATAGATATATTCTTGTGCTGACATCAGCGCCATCTATTATTTATTTCTTTAAACATTTTCAAGAAGCTGTGTATGTTCAGGTGTTGACAGAGCAGGGGTTAGGCAAGTACTGCGACAGGGATTTCATCCAGAGTACCTCACGTGAGATGCAGGAGGCGCTCGACCTCACGCAGGAGGAGATGGACACGTGAGATAACACTACATATTCATCATTCCACTATTTTGTAGTTTTATCATTGATTTTAAATTATAATAATTTCCCAAATCGCCAGTTAGAGAGATAGTTAACTACAGATTGCCAATCGTAAAGTCCCATCAGTTTAGTGACCCTATACATGGATTCGTAATTGAAGCTCCTTAGTTTGATTCCCAGGTTGGATGTGTCCAGTTGTGTGTTAATAACACACACAAACAATTAAGTTCAAATATTACTTGTAGAGTAACATGTAAACTCTGATAAAATAATTATTCTTTACTAGAATTCTAATAATGCTTATTTTTTATTTTTGTCCTTTACGTCTATTTTTTGTTTTATAGACATTGATACAGCCATATATACATTAAAAATAATACATCATATTTTAATCTAATATAATTATTATGATATATATGAAATTCCGGCGTACACAACATTCACCATCCATCCTAAACTATTCTGATCAGATGCAATACGTTATTTTCAAGCTCGTATATTATTTAAAATGATGAACTGAGTGTCTCTGCTTCCAGCGCCGCCAATCAAATTATACTGCAAGAGAGGAAAATGAGTGCCAATCAAAACAAACCGAGCAACGTGGTTAGTACTATGAACAAAGATTTAAAGTTTATTCTTATAAAATAATATTTTTCAAGCCCTTCTTTAAATGTTAAAGGGCAATATTGACACGGTATTTAATTTAAACCGCATGTTCCTAGCCACCCCGGGTAACATTGTACCAAGTTTTAAAGAACTGCCTGGTAGTTGTGTGAAAACTCTTGATTTTAGTTTTAAAGGCCTCTGATCAAACTATCAAGGCACGATTATTTTTACGGCTCAGGTAAGTTACCGAACCAAAGTTCAGCTAAGCGGTGAAAATTAACGTATCTATACGGAGTGACCAAAAGTAATGAAAACAAAAATCACGATTTTTGACAAAAAATCATAATAACTTAAGTTGCCTTAAAACTATTTTGACTTATTGACGTATTTGTGAGAAGCTGGTTTCTGCTATAAGTTTTTAACCTTTGGTGCAGATCACCAGGCTCCGTTCTCTTTAGGACCCATCCATGAAAATTGGAGACTTACAATTTATGTTGTTTAAAATAAAAGAAAAACAAAGAATTTAAACAATATTCATTAACAAAAAACATAAGTAAATAAAATATACTTCTAGTAAAATTTCAACTCCTATTATGTAACTTAGAAGTAATGTGTCTAATTAGTGGTGATAATGATGATTTATTTTACAGGAAAGCATATTGTCTCGACAATATCACCCCTTCCACCAGCCGCCGATGCAGCCACCCCCTCGGAAAAAATAATCCACCCCTCGCGCCCTTTTGGTTTTCTGTTTACCCGCACCGGTTGACAGCCGGCGCGGGTTTGTCGCCCGCAGTAGCGGGTTAAGCGCCTCGGGTCCCGGGGCAGGCAAAATGAGTTTTTTGAAGAATATATTGTAAATATAAAAAGTTAAGGAGATAGCTTGGCTTTCGCGGGATATGTGTTATTTTTGTTATTTAATGTGTTTTTGTTACCGGTGTGTTGGGTGGCCATTTTGTTTTCGATTTAAAAATTAAATAAAAAATATTTGGTATTTTGAAAGCTTGTGCTATTGTTTAATATTGGGTAAGAATAAAAAATCTAGGAGATATGACCAATTTAGATTTTATAAATTCGCATTACGTAAAATTATGACTAGATATTAAAAGTTTTCTGAGGTAAAAACAAAACTAAATGATTCTATGAAATAAATTATTAAAATAATTTTATTATACTTACTTGACGTAATTATAAAATAGATTTTTTTATACCCTCTTGGGGACAAAGCTGAGGTATAGTTTCTGCGACGACGAAATAGATGGCGCTATTTATGTATTGGCGTATTACAATCCTAGCAACGGCCACATTTTAAGAAAATACCTGTTACATATGAAAATATTTTTTCACGAATAAATTATATTTTATTAAACTTTTAAACCCAAATAATACAGTATTCTAGATATTGGAGTTTGTCATTAAGCCTTAAACATACTTTCTATAATAACATTATGAATAAAAACTATTTTAATAAGACCTTTAAAAATATGTAAATGATTCTAAAAGCCATTAAAAACATATATTTTAATATTGTCGTAAGTAAGATATAAAAATATTTTTTTCAAAAAGAAAGATGGCCGCCCTACCGTGTGACTGACTTTATTAAAAAAGGATAGGATTTGTGGATGTTCTTACATATATTATATACATATAATATGATATGAAAAGTATATAAAGTGGCTATGTGCCTTATTTATTCGATGATAGATACATAATAATTTCGAAACGATTAAATAATGTGCCAAATATATTTGCCTTAAAGCTGGTTTATATATGGATATTTAGAGTATGTAAATGCTAGGATGTGGCTTGTTTGTGTATTTCCCTATATTTTTTCCAATTAGTATATAAGTAAGAGTGTATTTGATAAAGTACATGATGTTGATTTGGTTTCTTGTTGTACTTTTGTACCTACTTTTTTGTTAAATATAATATTACTTCAAATATTTAATGAGTATGTTAAAAAAGTTTTTTTCCTATATATTGCATGTCATAATTACCGATTTAAGCCCCATTTACATGGGGAGAGTTTCTCACCTCGACGATACGATTATCGTAAAGAATTAAAAAAGTAACATCGTGTAAACTTTATCAGAACACAATAATTAATGGCGGTTATGTCATGCTATAATAGAACTCTTTCTGGAATAAATGGATGCTCGCCGCAAGAAACTCTCCCCGTGTAAATTAAGCTTTATAATATGACGGTATTGTGTATAAGTATGTTCTCCCAACTAGGAAAGGAGAAGGGATAGATAATTTCGTACCAGTGAATATGTTTAACTTCTAGGCAAAGCTTTTAAGCGCATTAAGCATCAGCAATCGTGGTGTTTCATAATTTATTAGTTTAAAGCAAATAAACAACATATACTTTTAAACACTGAAAATCATGTTTTAGTTGAAATTGTGCGCTGTTTTTAAGTTGGGATGGATATAAATTTTAAATCTTGAAATAGGTATCATATTAACTTTCCAATGATATAATGTAATAAAAAATATCTGTAGTTGAAAAATAGCAAAAATTTTGATAGATATGTAAGTGAAAGTGTATCAGGTTATATGGAATACCTAAACATACAGTCATATTATGTTTTATATCTTACAGCGTGACACGGTATCAAACTCGAACAAATACTTTTTATTAACCGAAAAATTATATGTTTTACTCCCATATTTCATAAGCCGGCAATGTAACTAAATTTCCTCGACAGTGCGGATTGGAGACTGTTTGCATCAGCTGATCTGTTAGCATTACATTGCGTTATTAAAGCAAAGTATAGTAATGGTTTTATTTTCATAAATAATCGTCGTATGAATGTATCTACTCAAATATGATGTTTAAATATCGAGATTTTTTTTACTTAATTACTGCCAAATTTCTTAATTTTCAAAAGTTCAACTTTCACTAGTTCAAGTAATTAAAATATTGATATTTTTGCTAGATCAGTGCTGCCATCTGTCGTCGTTTTCGGGAGTTCCACTTTCTACAGTTCAAAATTCTACCGCTGCAAATGTAGCGCTAAGTTTTTATTATTTTAATATATTATATTTGTTAATTTTGTATGATTACTTGGGCTGAGTAAATTCTAGTCAATGATCATAGATTTGCTTGCTTCTATAATGGATGTTAAATGTAGAACGAAATGTTATATATTTTAAATGATGTATTTTATACAAGAAGTATACTTGTTACTTGTGGAATAAATTGTTGATATCGGAAATATTTTTGTTTTAGTATTTTACCTTCCAAATAGTTATAGAGTAAAGCCCCACTTACACAGGAGAGTTTTTCGTCTCAAACATATGATTATCGTCAGAACACAATAATCTTATGGCAGTTATATCATGCGATAATCGCATACGATTATCGCCGCGAGAAACTCTTTCCGTGTGAATGGCGAGTTCTTTTTCCACATGGATGCAAAGCTTTGCAATTGCGCTCAATTACTGCATCGATATGCTTAAAGAAATGGTTATGTCCAAAATTTATCAAATAATAATGTAATCCGACCGATTACGGCCATGGCGACCACTTCGACCCCTTATAGGGCTTGGCGCTGATGCGCCCAGAGATGGCTTATATAGCCGATTTTCGCAGCAAACTCCCTTGCACAAAGTGGGCATGTGAGCTTACCGCTTTCATAATTAAAGTGAATTATCAAATATGATATGTAAGTACTGTAGGCATCAGAAACTACGAGTTTACTATTAAAACAACTTCCAAAGTAGGTGGACCTTAAATGTGAAGGAGGAAACTAACGAAGTGGTGAAGATTGCAGATGATTAAAGGTGCTGATAAAAAACCCACATATCCAAAAGAATAAAGGATGCGTTTCATCATTAACTAGTGGGTTTTAGTCGTGTACTCAATGAAATAGGAATTGCAGAGAAATAATAGCATAAATTGAAAATGCAGGGGGAAAAATCTTAATACATTTTAAATGTAATTTTATGAACTAAGAGCATACCTTGGCCCAGCAGTAGAATGCGAGTTTATTTTGTTTTTTGTATTGTATCAGCCCATATGCGACCCACTGCAGCGCACGGGCCTTTTCTACAATCGAGAGTACGATTGAGAGTGGTTAGGCCATATAGTTGGCGGACTTTTATGTACCATAGAAATTTATACAAATCACTATAGTATGCAGGTTTCCTCACGATATTTTCCTTCACCGTTTAAATAAAATATAAAGAAATAATACAATATTATGAGCAATGTCCGCTTTATTACTTATTAGGTAGGAATCTCAGACACCTGTCTGACTTCCCTTCTGAGTCGATATCATTCAGTGTGTCTAACTTATCCTTAAGCTCACATTTTAGCTCCCGGACTAGTTCCTCGAGTCCGTCGTCCCAACAATCGTTATCCGTAACGTCTTCTTCAATCGGGATTGGTATGACAATATGTTTATAACTCTTTTTACTATCTGTGATGTCTAACCTTTTGGACTCATTAACTTTTATTAGTTGTTCTTGCAAATATTTATCTTCTATCGGATTCGATTCTGTATTCTTGACTGTTGCCGGACATATGTCGTCATCATCCGTGACTGAGGTCCGATCTTCTTTCTTAATTTCACTTTCGACGATTTGAGTTTTCACCACATGCTTAGTAGTCTGCATCTTGGTAGACATTTCAGCTATATCACTCTGCAACTTTATGATAACATTTTCAAGCTGTGATATCTCTTTGTCAATTTTATCTTTCGACTCTTCTTTCCCACAATCATTGGCTTCTACTGTCAGCTTCTTAACACTAACAACATCATCATTAAGGCTGTTAATGATCTTCATTTTGAACTTGTCGATCATCTCATCTAGCTTCGAACCAGCAGCTTCGAAAATCTTTTCCATTTTACTCCAGGTATCTCCTCATACGCTCTTTACACTCTGCAATTTTTTTTCTTCTCAATTGTTCTTCACAGGGGTCTCGTTTGGGGGGTGGGGGTGGTTCAGGAGGGGATACACACCCAGGCCAGGGTAAATCAGGATGAGCGGCAGTCGCGTCTAAGATGGCTTCGCATCTCTCGGTGGTTGGGAGGACCCTTTCTACCTTGCAAACGATCGGTTCGTGTCGGCTGGGTGGTACCGGTGGGTTTTTGACTTTCTCGATGCAGATTGCAATGCATGGAGGTGGGGGCGATGGCTGTTCTACTGGGGGTCTTGGGCATATTTTGATCCCTGCTTTCTCCTTCTGTCGGATCTTCTGCTGGAGACATAAGTCCGGTGGTGGTGGCTCTGGTACAGGCTCGACATGGCAGATCTTGGTCTTTACTTCGGTTATTACTAGGGGTTTGCAGGTTTTCTTCTCATGACTGATTTCTGGCTCTGGTTTCTCCTCCTCACATTCTTGCAATTTGTCGGCGGACATTGCTGTGTCTTGACAGTTTCAGATTGATTTGATTTTATGTCATTCGAGAATTTCTGCCAGTGTGATTTTAAAAGTAGTCTCTATATAAATAAAACGTTAAAAATGTGTGGCGCCCTAAACGCGATAAAAACGGTGAAGTGAGCTTCAGCTGTGCCGCGTGCCAGTATTCTATTCTCTGCTTACGGGCATGCCTACCTCACACTCTTTTCTCCGACAATTCATAACTATATGACTCATACTATATTTAATGCAAAAAAGAAATCACTAATTGGTTCAAAGATGTCGAAGATAATGATTTATTTACATGTATATTAATTTTCTCACTCCCCTCCTCCCTCACCCTTTCTTTTCCTCCCACTGTAGTTTGGCTCTTATAATAAACCAAATGCAAAACAAAAACTTTGGAATCCTACTGTTTTGAGGAGTTCTACTCTCTAGTTCCTAAGATATTCGTCAGATCTCAACCAAATTTTTACGTACCACCTGTGAAGTATACGCTTGGAGACAAAAAAATAATTTTCCAAATCGGTTCAGGCATCTTCAAGTAAGTAAATTGAAGTTGGTTAAAAAACAAAAGCAATAGAGAACCTTCGAAAGTTTCTCGCGCGCGTTTGAACCGATAAAAATGCGACAATCTGCCCAGGACTGGAATAAGTGTCGAAAATAAATCAGCTCAATATTGTCGCCTCTAGTGGCACCTCTACCTACCCCCTCGGTGTGATAGACGTCAGCTTGTATGTACTATGTAGAAAGGAAACTTCGAGATACAGCAACAATTTTATTTAGTAGGATCACAAGGATCTTTGATTTCCGGTTTCTTATCCGGGTTTTTGATGCGGTGCAGGCACAGCGGGGGCTCGATGCAGGGCCGTCGTTTCTTGACGGGCAGGCTGCTGCAGGGTGGCAGGATGTCGCAGGGATGGACTGGCTCCACCTTGGCGCAGGACTTCACGTTGATGTAGCTGCCGGATTGGCATCTGGCTGGAAATGCAAAAATATAGTTAGTGTGGCAGACATGTTTCGATGTAGCGATTGCATTGTACTTATTCATCGACTACCCCCCTGAATAAAACCAAGCTCTACATGCATTACGCATCACCGAAGGCGTAGGCCCAGATGACGGACCCCGGCACTAACAAGGATGTAGCATCTAGCCCATACGAATGTCCTTACTATAATACAAAAACTAGACGTACTGATTTCTCCAGGATAAGCGGGGTTCTTGACCCGTTCTAGACAGATGTAAGGGTCTGGGCAGTCCCCTTCAGGCTCTTCGAAGGGGTTGCAAGGCTTCTTGGGGTCGCAGGGGTGCGGAGGCTCCACCTTCGAGCAGTTCTTCACGTCGATACGTGGCGATTGACCGGCCATTGTGGTTTACTTGGAAAATACATACCTTGTCAGAATGTTAAATAAAAAACGGATGTATAATAAATTGATGAAATTGGATATGAAAATATTGTCAGGAACCATGAACAAGAATGTTAAATTTATTAAATATAATGACATACTAAGCCTTGAGAGATATATTAGAACTACGAGTGTTTACGATTTCACAACACCCAGACTCAAAAGTTCCTGGAACACACAACATTATTTTGTCCGTGCGACGAGCTAATCCGCAGCCTCACGTTTCACACATAGTGTCTAACCGATTACGCCACGGAGGCTGTCAAATTTATGATCACAAATATAGTACCTTATAAAGCCTGGACTATCAACGACCCTCTTCCTTCGAATCCTTCTTTTCGTTACATTCGCAGGCGTCGTGTGAATCCTGCTTGGTCTTCTCATCCATCATCTGAACGTTGCAGGGCGCCACGCAAGGCAGACATTTGTTCTTCTGCTTCTTGCAGTTCTTACCACAGGGCTCGTTGTCCGACATCCTGCTTCTTATTTTCTACTTCTTCTAAAAATTTATGGCTCCATTGGCTTTAGTTTTTACACGGTTTTCGAAGATATTTTTAGGTGATGATTCGGGATTTTGTTCTGGTTTGGCGTTCAGTTTTTTGGTAATGGCGGGTGATGGCCAGTTATGATGGAATTGTTCTTTTAAGGTTGCTCTAAAGAGGTTTGTTATAATTACTGAAATTATTTGTACAAATAAAGTTTCATTTGTTGCTTTGAGTAGAATCGAATTGTAATTTGGTAAATCCACAGGGTAAATCGTAAAGTGATTGGGTTCCATTTTGAAACTACTGCATATTTACTGGTACGTATGTATGTTTAAATTATATTATTTCAATGCAAAAAAAAATTACCATGCATCATCCCGCCGAAATAATTTATTTTCAATTAAATTTAAACACACAGTCATGCATTGTCTGTAATATTTTGTTTCAGAATTCCTAAGAGATTTATGAAGAAGTAAGGTTAATTTATATGTACTATATAGCTCTTAATTTTTCAACAATAAGTTTTGGAACCATAATTTACATAGAAACTAATCTTTGCTGACCGATGAAAGTTTTTAATGAACAGTGGTTAAAATATTTTCTTTGAATTAATGATTTATAAAGCAAAGCAAATAACTAATAACGGTCGAGAGTAAAAACAGCAAAACGCTCTAGTATTTCAATATACTTCTTTATTCAATAAATCTTTCTATGAGATCTGAATCCTCATCATTTTCAGTTTGTCGCGAGAAATTGGTCGAGCAGCTATATTCACTGTCTTTTTTCTTCTCATCGTCACAGAATAGAGAACAGATCTTAGTCTTGATCGTAGCAAACACACTGCTAGACTGCGGCACCGCTAAATGATTACCGGTTATACTCGTCTGTACTATAATATGAGCAATTTCCTTAGGAGCTGTGGGAACATCGTATTCAGAACTCTCGTCATTGAAACACCGAGGTCTCATCGTTTCAGGTAGTTTTTTGTAATCCATAGTGTCGCTTATTTTACATATGGTTGAATCTACCTTATCAAAGAGGTTCTCTATGACCTTCCCAGCGCTCCTTGCTCCACAGCTGAGGTTATCTTTATTTTCGCTGCTTTTCTCATCGCCTTCAGTGTCGCAAGACGATTTACTGAGCTTTTCGAATTGTTTTGCACTCTCTGTTTTTATTAGCTCCACTGTGTCTTGTGTTGTTGTGTATACTTTGGTAATGAAGTCTTCCATTGCTGTTTTTATTTGAGACAAGGTTTCGCATTGTGAATCACTTTCAGCTAGGTCCTGTTTTGGTGGTGCCACTGGCTTTGGTGCTTTCGGTGTAAACGATGGTTTCTTTTCCGCTGGTATGGGTTTTGTCTGACCAAAACTTTGCTCTGACCTTTTCTTGCAATAATCTATGGGGGGCGGGCATTCGTCCGACTGCTTGGATCTCTTCTTCGCTGGCTTTTTTTCTGCAGGTTTTTCTGCACACTCTGCTTCGCAAGAAGGCTCACATACTCGGGGCACTGGCTTCGTTTTAGGTGCGCAAGGTGATTTCTTGATTTCTTCAGGCTTCTCGGGTGCCTCAGCAGGCTTCTGCTCGACTTTAATGTTGCACCCTGGATCAGGTACACCCGAAGGAGTATCCACGTCTTTTGGGAAACAACCAGGCCTTTGCACTATTTTGGTAGGTTCTACCGGTTTTTGCGGTTTACAAGCGTCTTTTGCATCCATTTCGTCGTTTGAAGATTTCGAGTCGAATGAAGTGACTGCGTCGACTTTGCTTAGAACGCTTGGTGTGGACTGAATGGGTGTCTGTCGCGGGTAGTTGTCGGTGCAGGACTGGTAGTCGGGAAAGTCTTGATGTACGGAATCTAGGACGTCCTTGAGTAGCTCCTCTTCGGATGGCTCACAGCCTGACTGGTACGGTTGTAAATAGGGCTCGATCACCTCCTTGCAGTACTTGTACCTGTTAGCAACGCCTTCGTCCGATGTCCCTTTTGTCGAATGTTTTAAAACCTCCTGCGATATAGTTTCCTTGATTACAGTCACTGATCCAGGGCTTTTAGGGTCTTGTAGTATTTGACAAAACTCGAAAATGGTCAACGAGCCTTTGTTAGGGACGTCCGCGCCTACTGAAGGTGTGTTCGGAAGCTGTGTAGACGACTTATTATCTTTACAGATGCAGATAGACGACTTGGAGTCACTGATAACCTCTGGTTGGCTTGTCTGGGTTTCTTTGTTCAAAATCTTTTGTATACAGTTGAGTTCGCAACTGTCGAACCCTATGTTGGCAGGATTCATAATATTCAAATTGGATGTTGTATACGTACTGTTACATTTTGAATGTGTTTATTTTGTTAGAACTTTGAATTTTTTTGTGTTTTACATGTCTGACGTTTTGTTTATGATGGATGTGCGGAAGAATATTTTTCTCATAATTTTTATATTGTACAAAAAAGGTTGCTTCAAGAAGTACTATATAACTAAAGGAGATTTAAGGGAACATGTCGGGTCCTTCTCTACGTTCATCAGTGACTTCATAATATTAAATAAATTACTTAATAATTAAAATTAAATTGAAGTGTATTTATTCATGTGTTTATTTATTTGTGGATATAATTGGGGGAGGCCTATGTTCAGCAGTGGACTTCCTGTGAATGAAGAGAGAGAGATTCGTGTAAAATGCGTTTTTCTATAGACAAAAACTGAAATAAGCTAAATATGTGTGGTAAGTCCCTTGTTCTACCATGCTGAGTAAGCATGTATATATATAAATAAAACATAAAATTATTATAAATTCATATGCCTTTATTCGTACCGGTGCGTTTTTCTTACAAATACACTTAATAAAAAATTAAATCGAAAAGAATCTAGATGATTTAACATTGATGCAAGACATTCTCATCACTTCGACAGACATAAGCTACATCAAATATAATTATTTAAATAAATATGAAGAAATTATAATACGATTTATATTGTGTAGGATTATTTACATTTTGTCTTAGGTTTCCGCGTAAGATTACAGTAAATTAAATATGTTTTTACGCATATTTTTGCTTGTATTTTGTTTTCCACAGAATTAAAGCAATAATCTTTATTTAAATATTTAAAAATACAAGCGAAAATAATTAAATGTTCTTAATTATAATGTTGTTATACAGCATGGTCCTTTTTAGATACTGAGGTACGCAGGGGATACAATAAAACACTCCAAGTTTTTTTTTTATAAATTAAAAAGGTACTATGCAAAAAAATCATAAACGGAATATTAAATATAATATTATAAAAAGAAAACAAAAATATTATACTATTAGATTAAAAATAACTATTGTTATAAAAGTGCCTCAAATCCAAAAAAGCCAGCCGTCCTCTTCTTTGGTGTGACAAAATAGTATTGCTTCTGTTAAAATAATCTACATTTAACACCGAGCTGAAATACAGTGCCGCAAAATTATTCGGAAATTGTGTACACGACGCAACGTATCTGTTAAACAATAGGGTACTTGACTTATTAAAAATAGATGTATCTAAAATATAAGACGAAAATAATTTTGTTAATTCATAAAATATGAACGTTTCAATTATTCAGGCCGGGTCAAAAGAGAATGATGTATAATAGCTAAGGAGATGTAACTATATAGAGTATATCTAGACAGCGACCGAAAACGAAGCCAGGTGGTAGGTTCTAGTGACTTCAGATACACTGCAACTAAAAATTTCGCAAAAAAAGCGTCAATTTTCTTGTTGTAAATGTTTTTGTTTTTTACTCATCGTCGCATTTGGGTAGTAAATACATCGTGTTTCCCAAATAATAAATAAAAAAAATAACACATTTTTTATTTTTAAAGATACAATGGTACGCAAGGGTTTAAATTATAATTTTACCAAAAACTAGGGACTTTACATCCAAACACGATGATATATAAAAAAATGCAAAAAAGACCTGTCGCTTTTTTTGAGAATTTCTAAGTTGTGTTGTTTCTGTAATCATTAAAACTACCGCCTGCATTCGTTTTCGCTCGCAGTCTTGATACACCCTGTATATGTTCAGCGTTACATTACAGTTTCCAAAATAACATAGTGAAGTGCCCCACTATTATTTTTAAAATACTGGTATTTGTTTAATTTCACAACGTATTTAAATGCTGTTTCGACAGAATTGTTGTATTTTTATTAAATTATGATAAATGTTAAAATAGGAATAGTCAAGTGACCTATTGGTGGCATCATACAACTTCACAAACAAAAGGGCGGAATCAAAACTTTACACATAAAAGTCTTTGGCGTTCCTCTAAACTGTATGACTTTTGTATAATCATTAAAAAAGCATACTTTCACTGGTTCCATTACGAAAACAAAATGTTATAAAGTGCTAATTATTTACAATAAAAGGACATCTCAAATAATGAGAAATAAAAAAAATGTAACTTAAAAAATATGAAACTGGACGGAAATGATAAGATATTGAACTAATATTCCCATAATATACAAAATAATTATTAAAAGGGGTGGGAGAATGTGCAAAAACATGTTTTCGGAAATAACTCTCACATACCGATATAATAAACCATATAAAAAAATTAATAACAAACAGATTTTGTGCCGAAAGTATGCGATAAAATTTTAACAAGGATTTGCACACCATCCGACCCCAAATAATCAATAATAAAACAATAATCTAAAAGTATTATTTTTGAACATATAATATTGTATATATTAATTTTATGGCATACAACGATATCGGAACACGCTGTATACTTTACAAAAACATCTCATTAAATATAAAAAGTACAAAAAAGAAACATGAATAATCTCATTGTAATTTCAAAATAATCTAAAAACATACGCTACGTAGTTTGACTTCATTTATTATTGTTATGTAACCAGTCGAAAGTCTTTATAACGACTTTATAGTTTCACATTTATGTTATTTTAATTAACTAATGAACGGTAATATTGTTAGTTTCAAGTATTTAAATAATAATTCAGATTATTTATTGTCATTTTCGAGGAAATGTACAAGTACCGTTTTCAACTATTGGAATGCCTAATTATATTTATTTCTTTTTTACGCTTGAATATAACATATTTTACACTGATATTTTTTTCATAGAGTTTTAATAATCAAATTGTCATCATAATGTATTTTTTTGGCTAGGAGTCTCATTCCAAAATTTGATAAAAACGGGTGTTAGTACATTTAATTTATGATGTGTCTAGTTTTGATGAATCTCATGGTTATTCCCAAAGTTGATAAAACAGGTGTTAGTACTTTTAATTTAGGATATGTGTAGTTAACAACATAAATAATGCAATTTCGTCACTATAAACAGTTTCGACTGTACTTTTTGCGATGGTTATATAGACTTGACCCGATTTGAGTCTACAAAAGGTTTATACTATAAGTGGGCCCCTTTTTGTGGGCTTGGTTTAATAATAAGATCATGCAGACATTTTTCGGTATTGGCATATAAATATTGTGTCAATAAATTTCAGAATGTTTTTGGCAGAAGTCGAGAGTCAAGTTTATCCCATTCATAAGAATAAAATTTCAAGCTACATAACTTATTCAATAACGATAATAAATGTAAATGAAAGAGTTTGTGCATCGCCGACAGCTTAAATAAATGAAACTATATAGTTGAAAAAAATAACTGTCACATTAAACGCTATTTTGTAACTATGTTGAGGTAAAAGAAACGAGAATATTATCATCCACTTACACCTAATAATGATATTAAATGAATTACATTTAAGTTTCATTAAAATACATTATTTACACGCTTAGTATTAACGAAGTTTTATCGACATTTGGCTCTCTCTTATAACCTTCCCTTTCATTTAATTAAAAATAATGAGTATAAATGAAGTTCGCGCGTTTCATTTAACAATTTTGTGAAAGCAAAGTTCCAAGCGGTACTGACCACGTTAAAATTATAATAACCAAATTGTACACAATAATACATATTCATTTATCTACATAACCATGCGTCTTAACCGAATTAATAAAGGTATTATTTTTTCATTAACTAAATATCTCACATGTTGAATTTTAGTACAAATAGTGTCCGTACATCACTTATTTTTGTTCGTTGTGGCCCGCAGCTACTGCTCGCACGGCGTCCGTTGATATCTGAAATAAATGAAACGGTTCATTTAAAATCGTTATTATATAATAAATGGTGCAGGATATGACTGAATGCATTGATTTAAAGTCGTTATTGTATTAATGCTGCAGGAAATCACTGAATGCATTGACATGTTTAATTATAAATCTTTAGTATTTGGCGACTTATGTTTAATGAGGGTCGTCTGTGGCAAGAGATGATGGTTTTATATCGATTGTTACAAAAATATTTCGAAGAAACCTAATCTAAGAAGTTTGATTTCGACTATTATGACTTCGTTGAGAGACGAACTTAGACTAAGATGACACGCTATATATACATTTAACCGAAGAGATTTGAAATTAATGTCCAATTAACTTATATAATTTTAGGTCTTCTAACATAAGTACATACGCAAATAAAAATGTTACATACAGATGAAGAAAAAAATTATAAATCAATTTCAATCGGACAGTCATACAGTCATACAGTAGTATACATTTAATATCAAAATAATTCGCACGTCGAATTAAAATAACAACGACGTATATGTTTTTTCATATATAAAAGACCTTGCGATTTTGATTTCTAAAATTACCCCGTATTCCCCCAAGCCCACGTTACCAAATAACTCCAACTTACGATCCCCATTCCGACTCCTCATTCATCCATTACAAATGCAGGAGTATCTACGTCTTGGAGAACTTACGGCAAACTTTTTAAAGTTCACTCCACTTGAATCACTTAAGTTTAATGCCCTGTAAGTTATTCCCTGTCCCGGGGGAGCATACCGTGCCCTTTGTCACCGCGTCCCGGGGGAGGACGGGGACTACGCGACAAATGTGCGAGCGTGCCTATTGTCCGGGATTTTTTTGCTGATTAATTTATATGTTGTTATATTAATAGGTAGTGAATTCGGTTGATACGTTATGACGTGATAAATAAGATAAGATAAGATATCAAGATGTTTGATTGATCGGCTTTGCTTCGTGTTTCATTGCAGATGGATGATGCGATGTGTACACACATACATAAACTCACGTCTTTATCCCAGAAGGGGTAGGCAGAGGTGCTACCAGAACACCCACGTTTCGCCTTGTATATTCCGTCCCACGATGTGATAGGGGGCGAGCCTATCGCCATATCGGGCACAAATTCCTGACTCTGGGCTGATAATAAATAGAAAAATCCAATATCACTTTGCCCGACCCGGGATTCGAACCCGCGACCTCAGTTTTGCAATCATACCGTAGAACCACTACGCCACCGAGGCAGTCACATGTGTTTCATATTGCAATAGAATACATGTGTATTGTCATGATGTTGGTTTATTTTAAAATCCAAATTACTAATTAAACAACACTAACGGCCGGTTTCTGTAATCTATCTATCTTTAATAAGAGGTTTCATTAGGTATTTCCACACTTTTTATGTTTCAGTTACCAAATAAAGAGAGATTGAGACATTCTGCATATATTTATAGATAGCTAGGCTACGTAAAAAGGTCGTCCTTGTATATTGAAGAATTGAACTGTATCGACATAATGATAGCTTTTTTAACCTCTTGTTAAAGACAAATAGGATATAGAAACTCCGTTAATGAATTAAAGAGCAAAACAAATCCAAACTCGTTGCAATTATCGGTTAAACCTCTCGAGGTTTTCTAAAGGTCTCAACCGCGAGCACATTAAGTTTTCACGCAAATACTTCGCATTGGCCGGTGGAAAACGAATGGCCGGCGTATGCGGGGTTTATCAATGCTACATCTGAGCGCCTCTGGGAAATGCGTTCTCACCTGAAGCTGGGCTATTGAATTAAAAACACCGATGGTTTTTGGGAGAATTAATCCCCTGATCTGAGCGATTTTTTTGGTCATTTTTACAATTTAGATTGGGTTGTTGCTGAGAATGTTCTGGGGCAAAGCGTTATTGATTCTAGCAATATTGTGTCTTGCAATTGAGGATGACAATTGGCAACAATGGTCAAAAAAGAAAAAGGGTGGAAGTTATGTAAATCAAGTAGTAAGTGAATATAAAAGTATAGAAATTATAATGTGTCTCAGTTCGTCTGTAAGTAATTATTAACACAGAAAATGATAATGATTGCGGTTCAGGTAATGAAGCATCTATTGTAGTTCCGTAATATATTAAAACATCTACCTTTACTGACGTTAAAACTTAATCTGTCTGTATCAGCCCATATACGTCCCACTGCAGGGCACGAGCCTCCTCTACAATCGAGAGCACGATTGAGAGTGGTTAGGCCATATTATCCACCACGCTGGCCAACAGCGGATTGGCAAACTTAATATATGCAATAAAACACCTTTTCCAATGACAATGAATAAATAAAAACAATCACCCTTCCACTGGTAAATTATCGACTATCCATGGATCCCATCAAATTACGGGTGCTATTCCCAATTCCCAAGGCGATAGATCAAAGTGAACACGCATTCGAATGCAAACGTCACGCAAATTTGAACCTTAAAGTTATGGCGAATGCAGTTGTAACAGCTTCGACAGTAATTTTAAAGAGATTTTGAGAGGAGCTGTTGAGTGAAGTGATTTTGACGCTGGCTTTGTTTGTGAATCAGTGTCAATAAAGTACAAAAGATAAACAAAATAATACATAGAGGAAAATAAAAACAGACAAGTAAGTTTAATAAAATAATTATGAGACTTACGGCAATAAGATTAACTGAATTTAATGCGAAAAGTTTTTGTTTTGTATTGATGGACATGATATTTTTATATCTCACTCCAAAAAGCCAATTAGCAGTAGAAAAAATAGTGCTTAAGTGTTATTGCAAAGCAGAACGGTGTTTCATCACACAAGCTATTTAAAAATTCATAAAATTAGATACCGTGTTTAATTTTTATTCACACGTCCTTGATCCTACGTAAGAGTTCATAGGGTGCAAATACTCCGAAACCTTTCTCTTTTGAAGTAATCAGTCGTAGACGATTATTCAGTACAGCACAGGAAGTAAAATATAATAATATTGTAATACTTTCAGGGTAACGACTCTTAACCGTACTCTTGATTGTAGAGTTAACCCGTGCCCTGCAGTTGGACGTATATGGGCTGATACAATAAAATAAAGGTAGGCAGTGGCTTGTCTGTGCCCCATTGTAGAGTCCATGAGCAGCGGTAGCCGCTTACCATCAGTGATTAGGCTACTAGCTTGTCTGCCTGCGATGGCAATAAAAAATAATACTGACCACTTGGAGAGCAGGCCGGTGGCGGCGGAGTGTGTGTAGGGGCCTCCGTACGGCGAGTACTGCGAGTAGGGCGCCGCGTACGCGTACTCACTGGCCAGTGTCGTCGTGCCTGCAAAATAATACGTCATTATCATCATCATCTTCTCTCTCTCTCTCTCTCTCTCTCTCTTCAGCTACAGGAAGTCCACTGCTGAACATAGACCTCCCCCATGGATCGCCACATAGACCTGTTGGAAGCGGGCTGCATCCAGTGACATCTATCATCTTCAGATGTTCGGAATTTTAGTGGTGAACATGGGTTATATTTTATGGAAACCTGAATTACAGAATATATTATTTTATAAACACTTGTTGTTTTATTACATTACATTATATTGCATTGCAATACAGATCAGTGTTCAGTAGTGGGAGATGATTATTCCTTAATCGTTCGGACAATTGTGACGGGCTGGCTGAAACCGGATATTCTCTGTCTGAACCCAAAACGTGTATCACGTTTTATTTCAATGTGACGGTTTTTGCACCGTCCTGTACTGTCGCCGCTTTGCAGACGATTTAGAATATCCAACTAGGAAATAAATCACCACACACACACACACACAAACACACGCCTTTTTCCCAGAAGGGGTAGGCAGAGGTGCTACCAGAACACCCACGTTTCGCCTTGTATATTCCGTCCCACGATGTGATAGGGGGCGAGCCTATCGCCATATCGGGCACAAATTCCTGACTCCGGGCTGATAATGAATAGAAAAATCCTATATCACTTTGCCCGACCCGGGATTCGAACCCGAGACCTCAGCTTTGCAATCATACCGTAGTACCACTACGCCACCGAGGCAGTCAATAAATTACCAGCTATCCGATTTATCTAAAGAAATGCAACCGGAAAGCTGAACTACTTTACTTCTGTGTTTTGTGAGATGATAGTAATCCGACTTAGCCTATAGATTTGTTCTGTAGCATTAAAGACCTACAATAGAGCCCAATTTACAAAGGGAGAGTTTCTCGCCTCCAAGATATGATTATCGTAAGGATATAAAAAAGTTGCATCGTGTAAACATTGTCACAACACGAAAATCTTATGGCGATGTCATGCGGTAATGGCATACGATTCTCGCCACGAGAAATTCTCCTCGTTTAAATGGCGCTTCAGGCTTTACCACTTCCAATTACTATAATTATTCCAAATCTACAACATTTTTAAAAGCGTCTTAAAGGTCTTCTATTTTCAAAGCATTTCTTATTATAGAAACTAACGCAATACGTTTTAATGTACATCAAAACATCTACCACCTGATTATCCCATGAAAATCACAACACTCGAAAATTCATAAATTCCTGCACATTTATTATTTAAAATCATGCCGCGTTTTTAAGCGGCTATACCAAAATTTGATTCGGGCCCTCAAACCTCCCCGTTCTCCCCTCCCCCCGTGACGTAACCGCCAAATATTAACGCTGAATCCAATCGGCACGGGAAGGGAACACGCCCTGTTATGTGTGACGTGTTTGTACGGGAGTCCGCCCACACGCGCCCTCGCGGAGACGAGTAAAACGTGTGTTGCCATGTTAAAATAATTATTTCCCTGTTTTGTTTTTTTTTTTTGGTTTGACCATAGGTACGGCTCGCAATTGTCTGCCGTTGTAAGGAAATCTAAGTTGAAAATTATCGCTGTTTTGCGCTTAATAAGTTGCGGTATAGCATTAAAAGTGACTATGTTTCTTTCATTTCTTCTGTGAGTTGGATACATGACACTTATAAAGTAACAGTATTTTTGGCTTAAATACGCATATCACATACACATTTCAGTTAAATTCGCTTTTGGGTCGTTGCGATGTCCAAAAACATTAACCTATGGGCCGCCTATACTTTTCTATTAACAAAAAGTAGTATTACTCCGTTCATTAAAGCTAATATACAAATCAAATGACTTAGTGCAGTTAAAAGTATTTAAGTACGCAGAACAGTTTACAAATTACCCCATCGCACTTAATATTAGCACATCTCGCGAAACTCCCACGTCCTGGCAACCCCGACCGCAAGCAAGACTGACAGTTTAATATTTATAACCAGAGTGGGCCTACGGACCCATTTGAAGTGCTCAAAGCCACTTCTGTCGCATCACAGAGTCGTGTTTCGGTTCGTTAAACGCTTCAGACAAAGCCCGTATGAATCCCCCCAGAACCCCCTTAAAATTATTTGCATAGAGCCCCGAATGAGCTATTAAAGATGTCTGCCTCCCCCACCTCCCCTCGGTCGGGATAAGCAGATTGTGGCAGATTAAAGACCAAAAGCATAAAGCTCCCCCCGCGAGCTTGCATGCGATTCCGACGCGTACAACGATATGCATAAGTGCCAAATTTCCGTGTGCCACTTGTGGTTTTATGATCTTATGATGGTTGCACGGCCCGGTCCGAGGAGAAAATTAGATTTCCCTTTAGAGTGGCTGCGAGTGGCGCTCGAGTTTGTCGAAAGCTTTCCTCTCATTTTTTCTGTTTTACCGTTGATTCTTGCTGTTTTTCTGTTCGGTCACTTTTGAACTCTCATTGTTTTATTGTCGTGCGTTGGTTTTGCGGGCGGTACGGGCGGGGGAGCGCGGGGTTCTCCACTCTCCTTTATGTACTCGTTTGAAGATGTTTTAACGTGCTTTTTGTTTCGGCGGATCTGATTGTTCCGTTAATTTAAGAGCGGGGTCGATGTGTTAGGTTTTTTGTACAATTCTTTCCTTGTTTCTCGTACTTTGATGGTTGTAGGTAAGGCTTCTGGTTTTATTTTTGTTATATTTACCGTATCACGTTTTGATATTGTTTTTTTATACTTTCTAGTTCCTAATTTTTATATTGCTGAACACATGGTAACGCAATTTAGGTTTAATCAAGTCACGTTATTATACGACATCATTTTTCCTAATGTAATTATTAAAACATTTCCTCTAAAGGACCTTACTATCAACGCAGACGAAGGTATTATATTGCGCAGCTAAAAACAGTTAATTCATGAGCACTTTAACATGTATAGACGCGTCTGCAAGATTCGCTAATGTATATGCAAATTGCACGCGAAAAGTACTCTTGCCTACCTCTGATTATGCATCGCTCAAAAACATAGTGCCTTGCTATATTCTAGGAATTACTTTAATTTTGGAAATTACCACGTGTAGAGCATTTTCTTATCAGTAAGACAGCTGATGTATATGATTGAAGTGCAGTGTAAGCTAAATATTTAGGAGTATTCGTTATTGGTTGATAAAATTATGCCGGCCCGCTCATAAGAGAATAAACACAAACTAAACCCGAAATACTTCTGTTTTTCATAATGACAGATTTTAGTTTCGCGAACAGTCGTCGCTATTGATATCAATGTTCTACCTCTAATATTTGAATCTTTAATCTCACTCAATGATTCACATAATAACCAAGATCTTCCTTCACATCAATTTTTTGTGAGACAGCGACATCGCCATGGTATAAATTGCCTATCATACTTTAAGTCCACTATGGCTCTACCACTTAACTCAAATTTCGTGTACTTCGCCATGATAATTCGCATAGGGTAGATGAGGTTGCGCCGGTGGTGGTCCCGTATTTGGGGATTGGTGCGTAGTACTTCATGGTATTCAGTGGTACTTTATGATACCTAGTACTCGACGGTGCCTGGTGGTACTCGATACTTACCATCATAGTGCGCGTAGGGCGGGTAAGGTGGTTGTAGCACGACCAGCGCCGCGGCGTCGGGGCTGGCCGCCGCCGAGGGAGGCTCGCCTGCGCCGCCGTTCGACCCCGTTGAGTCGTTCGTCGCTGTGGAATAAAAATATTTTAGTAATAATTCCTTGGAAGAGGCTTATGGTCATCAGTGGAGTTTCTGTGGCTAATGAGAAAGAGAGAGTGAATTTTTCCCGTCATCATAGTATACGGGAACAATGATTATTTTTCGATACCAATTTTAACGATAGCTAGAAAATAAAACGAGTAAGAACCTCGCCTAAGAGAGAGAAGTAAGAGGAGAAACATCACTCTAAAGTTATTGTAATTTAGCGCTGGATGGTGCTCAGCTTTGCTCGTCACCTCGAAACTGCGATCAATAGTAGATAGGCCTTATCAATGCTATGCATTATTGCGGTTGGGTTTTTGATGATGCTTTGTTTTCCGTTAAACCGAATGATATATAATAAAATTATCAAGCTTGTTATGGTATAAAGTCCACTAAGTATTGGCGATGCCCGGTTTTTTCGTATACAAATTGGCAGGACAAAGTAACCGAAATGCACCTGATGATTAATGCATTTTAATTCGAGAGAAGTAGGAGATAGTTATGTTCCGCTAACCGCTAAAGTTACGCAAACTTGCTCGAAACCGGATATAATAAAAACTGTACGGATAAAAAATTGAACCCCGAAAAATCAACGAGCCACTATTTAAAATTAACTTCACAAATTGCCAGAGCAAAAAAAACTCCCCGACAGCGCACTTGACAAAACGAATGGTGAAAATGTTTTTATAGTAGATTTACGAGGTACGCGACGCCATTCGGCACGGTGTGACCAGAGTAAAAAAATCTCCCATTGAAATATGTTACTGGCGGTAATAAAACAAATTGGCTCGGCAAAACGGCCGCTGATTGAAGGAGTAATGACTGTTACTGTTTTGGCGGGATTTTCCAGAAAAGTAAACAGTATTTAAATAAAAATCACAAAGTTTTGAAGATTCTTATGTAAGATGAAACAATAATAATATTTTCGATCAAGACCGACGTCATTTGTTGCCTATATGCTCTAGTTGCGGCAGTGTTGGGTTGTTAAATATGAAGTCCTAGATTCAAGTCCTACATCGAGCATCATCTTTATGTGCCATGGAATTGTGGACCAAAAATTAGCGCTGCGAACAGTGGGTAGCACGAGTAGCTCTTCTGTTTACTCCTTAGGGGACATAGACGTCAGTAAAGATTTGAATTTTTTTATTGCAATAAATGGCGAGACGAGTATGCCATTCGCCTGATGGTAAGCGATACGACCGCTGTGTGTATTGATAGTCAATCACCACGCACTATAACCTGCATACCATAACGATTTGTATAAATTTCTATGGTATGTAAAAGTCCGCCAACCCGCATTAGGCCAGCGTGGTGGACTATATGGCCTAATCACTCTCAATCGTACTCTCGATTGTAGAGGAGGCCCGTGCCCTGCAGTGGGTCGTATATGGGCTGATACAATACAAGACAAAATGTCCAGTATTCTTGCTAAACTGTCCTTCAAACCGGAACCCAACAGCGCTTTTACACTGCTGTTTGGCGGGAGAAATAGACATTGCTTTGGTATTCACCGAGACGGCATCTCACATTATGAGAGACCACCCTCCAACGTATTACAGTTAAGATATTTTGTATTTTCGTCATTAAACTTTCAGAACCTTATCATTCTGTTCGACCGTTTGTATACTCAATTCATATTCCACTGCACTTGTCAAGCGCATTATCAGTTCATCGTACCCGTATTAAAATACCATTTTTTTTATTACTAACTCACTAACTCCGCTGGCTCAATGACCCAAAGTGGGTCTTGGCCTCCGAAACGAGAGTTCTCCAGCTGTTTCTATTATGCACATATTTATACACAGCCTCATCTTCTTAAGATATAATTCCTTTCTTTGTTTTTATTACTATACAATAAATACTAAGAAAGTCGTGACGGTATAACGGAGGTGTTACCGGCGCGTGCTCATCAGTCATTAGATTATTCGTCACGGCCTGAAAGTCTGTGGTGACAAGACCCCCCCCCCCCTGCGTTGACATTACCGCTAACAGTTACCCTTCGTACTGGTGGCACAGATATTTGTGGTTGTTGTGTTTGTCCTTATCTTTTGTTTTGTAGATAGAGGAAATTGGTACAGACAGCAAATTAAACTAGTAGTCGCTGAGATGTCGAAATTTAACGAATTTGGCCATTCAAGCGAATTAATAACTGTTTTTTTTTTGATAATATTACAGCTTATCAATAGGTACTACAAAAAAAGAATTTTCAAAATCGCTTCAGGCGTCTTCGAGTAATCGGTGAACATACATAAAAAATATTTTGACGAATTGAGAACCTGCTCCTTGTTTGAAGTCGGTTAAAAATAAAATAAAAAAGAAATGGGTTAATAAAGAGAGGAGAAAATGATACTGAACTGTTAAGTCTTTAGCCCGTTAACTTACTTATAAATAGTTCGATAATATTTTAATTTTTTATAAACAAAGCAATATGAAGGACTGAGTGCCCTAGTGCTAGACCATAGAATAAACAGTGAGGTCCTAAGTTCGATTACTGATGGGGTATTAATTGTATGAGGCTTTGTTTTATTTATTTATATGGCCTACCCATCTGAATGATACTCTCGATTGTAGAGGAGGCTCGTGCCCTGCAGTGGGACGTATCTGTGCTGTTTTTTTGACAGTATTTTTATTATTTTCCTTATTTACTTCACTCCTAATAATTGACGACGTTGTACGTTTTCCAAACAATTTAACTCAAACCACATAGAAAATTACAAACACACGTCTAGCTAACTAGACAATAGTCGGTAAACCAGTACGGGGGTACAACAGCAGAACGATTGGTGTGGATTACAAGCGTCTTGTTACTGAGAGAGGCCGGAGCAGACCATTCGCAAAGGGATGTGGTCGTCTTTGTATTCGATTTGATATGCGGCTCGTGCTTTGTTTTATTTCAACGAATATAGATCTAAATTTTATTTGGGGTTAGTTGGAGAAAGAAGGGATTTCTGGAAATTAATTTCCAACAACAGATATATTTTTCGTGGTTACGTCATGTAATGTATGTTTATGAGCATTTCTGTTGTTTGACAGCCTTCATGGCGCAGTTGGTTGGACGCCGGCTGTGAAACCAGAGGCTGCGGGTTCGATCCCCGCACCGAAACAAATGCTTGTGTGAACCACAAGTATTTGTTTCGAGTCTGGGTGTTTGTGACACCGAAAAGCCTCTCGTAGCTCCTGATACTCACGACACAAGACTCGATCTTAGTGTGGGGTCAGGACTATGTATGTGACTGTTGGGTGTATTTATTATTATTTCTGTTGGATTTAGACCTCCTTTACTAGGATACAGCTTTGTGGTATTATATAATTCAGGTCGGGCAAAGTGATATTGGATTTTTCTATTCATTATCAGCCCGGAGTCAGTAATTTGTGCCCGATATGGCGATAGGCTCGCCCTCTATCACACCGTGGGATGGCACATACAAGACGAAATGTGGGTGTCCTGGTTGCACCTCTGCTTATCCCTTCTGGGTAAAGGCGTGATGTTTATGTTTGTATGTATTCCAGCAATGTAATTCACTGAACGAAACAACAGCAAAGACGCTATACGTCAAATTGCTGTGAATGTGATAACACTTCAGACGCGCTAACATATGTCTTTGTAGGCGTAAGGAATTATTTAAAAACCATAAAGAAAGTAAAGGACACCTAATCCTGCATTCAAATATCAGTTACTCATTGACAACTCACAATAGCCAAGATAATGAAACTACGTGGTACGCTGAGATGGAAACCGCAAAGTGTTTTGTGGTCGCGTCACTCCGACATCCGTTGTCATGGGAACCGTGGGCCTATTCATTCACACTACTGTTTTGATATTCATCTTATTGACAGAACAGGTGCTTGTGTGCAGCATTTGATAGTCTGAGTGGTAAAGTTGGTTAAGGATATTGCTGTGAAACTAGAAGTCGAGGATTCGATCGTCGCGTTGAGAGAAACGTTTGTGTGATCTTTAAATATTTGTTTCGCGTCTGTGTTCTCACATTGGAAAGTCTGATAATTGCTATTCTCATAGGCATAATTTACAGCATATAAATGTATTAAATTTTATAATTTTAGTAAACATAAATATATATCTTCAAAAAATGATAAAATGCGCCAATACATCAATCGCAGCCGTATTAACTCATTATTAAAGAGAGACAGGAAATAAAAGCTGTTAATTGAAGCTGTCTGCCGTCGTTCAGTTTTATGTAGATTGCACTTAACACTAAGTCCATTGCTTGCTCAGTATGCAAACTATCAACCAGAATGCGGCGTATAGTGCGCATGGAATGCGTGTTCGTACATCCCGTCGGAATTCGGAGAACTATGGATTTTTTTTTTTTTTTTTTTTTTAAGCCTTCATAGGCAGACGAGCTAGCGGCCCGCCTGATGGAAAGCGGCTACCGCTGCCCATAGACCTCCGCAGTGCCAGGGGTCCAGCACAACAAAGTCGCTGCCTACCTTAAGGAAAGTACTCTCTTTAAGCCTCGTTTGAAGAAGGACAGGTCATATGGATACTCTATCATTACAGCTAGGACCAAATCCATTGCTGGTTCTGTATCGTGCTAGTGTATAAACCACTTACCAGAATGAGGCGTGTAATGCGCATGGGGTGCGTGGTCGTACGGCGCGTCGAACAGTTCTCCGTAGTAGCCAGGGGCTGCTCCCGCGCCGCCCAGCTCTGATAGCAACTTGTACTCGTCCTTTAGACTCCACTTGGAAGACGACCAAAGCTGGAAGATTATATTAAGTTTAATATTGAAAAAAAATTTTTAAAACAGGTTTAAGAATTAATGAAAATTTAATAAAAAGTAATAATTCGTTCCGATTTTGTCTTAATGTATAGTAATAAACTTCACTTTATCCTAGTCCTATTTAAGCATAAAGGTAATGCTAACTGAAAAATATAACCCGTATTTTAACACTGGTCTTACAAAGCCCAATCTTTAAAACATCCGCTAATTTGCCAGTCAAAACAGCACAGAGTAAATCTGGCGCCATTCTCACCTACCAGCAATGGCGGGCGGGAAGTGACGTCATTAGTGCGCCGCGACCGCCATCAGTCACGGCAAGATGGCCGACGGAATTTACGCGCCAATTCGACGCGTTTTGCGCTCGTTTGTCGTAAACCGCGGCCGAACCGAAGCCCGGTTGTTAATTGTTAATTTAAATTAACTGTTTGTTATTTTACTGTGGTTTTTGGAATGTTAGGAATTGTTGTGTTGTGAAATTGACAGTTTTTACGGTGATGAGGAAGAGCTATCTACAAAAACATACCTACCTACATACATTATTCTTAATATTATTTTAAAACCGTGTATCTTTTATTTTATTTTTTAAGATTGTCGTTTCAAGGGTATTGAATGAGTGGTAAGTGTGCCTCAATAACAAGGAGTGTAAAGCAGGAAAAACCACTCCCTCACGTAATGCAACTCAAATATTGTTATATAAGGTATACATCGAACGTAAAAACTGTATTAAAATATGAATTAATTGAACAACACATTCAATGGTATCCCATATATTTATACTTACATTTGAGTATATCTGGTCGCCGTTGTAATGACTTCTTTGTCTCTTCACGTCGTCCTCCGAATGGCTGTTGAAGTCTCGGTTCTCATCTGTTGAATAAAAGAAACTTACAATATCATCATATTAAATAATTGTTTACTTTTATTAATCGCATATACAGAAAGTGTCTGCAGGAATCCGTACTTGTTCAGTTGTTTTATATCAAATGCGTGGTGGTTGGTAACGGACCAAGCACGACTGCCAACATGTTCACGGTGGTCGAGGGTTCAAATTCCAAGACACACTTCTGACTTTTTGGACTTTTCGGAGTTTGGTGTATTGATGGTCAATTACCACGCACTATAACCGTGGTGGTTGGGATTGTAGGTAATTGTCATCTTTCAATCATAAAATGTAATATGGGTAGGAACTAGAGGATGGGAATAAAGTCAGTCTGAGCCTGGTCATGGATTTTGATTATCGTGTAACCTTTACAGTGATTGACTATCAATACACAAATGACTCCGAAAACCACTGAGTTTTCGGAGCCAAACCTGGAATTCGGATCCGTGACCACCGTCAATATATAGGTAGCCGCGTCGTATAAAAAAATTAAGATTAATATACATATCTGATTTAAAATGTCCTCAAAACATATTATTTGAGAACAATTTCACAGAAGAGTTGTAAGTCAAGTAGATGTGGAATTTAGGTGGAGTTATAATAACTCGTACAATTTGTGCAGTAGATTTAATAGCTCAGTAAATCTTGAATGTTACGGTTGGTGCGCGGCGCGGGCCGGCGGCATTAGGGACGGAGTAATCGATATTGGAGTTATTTTATCGATGATTTGAAATGTCGATTATAATTCCCGGTGATGTCTATCGGATCGTGGATGAGAAGATCGATATGAAACATTATCGAATGGAAGAATATAGTATATTAAAGTAGGTTAATTTTTCAGAAACCTACTTGGCTTAGGAAAATTTTGCATGAAAGCGCCACGTAAGGGTGATTCTTTTACAACCAATGTGAATGAAGTATAGCAATTTATATTTTTATTTAATTATATAAGTTAAATGTGTTTTGTAAGCCAAACAGACTTAATCAAGTATATTTTTAAGATATTTAGTCATATTTGTACAAAAACATTACTACATCCAGGAACACAGCGCAATAGCGTGAAAACTGGAAACTATATTTTACTGTTGCACAATCGATGTCTGAATCGATTCGAATTATTTCTACGCATATAATTTCATCGACAAACCCCCATCCCTAGGAAAACTTAGAGACAATCATAAAACACTCGTCTCAAAGGGGTCCGTGTATTTTAACTCCATATTCTGAGGCATTATCTGGAAGTTGTGCTCGCTCGCTCTAACGACACCCGCGCGGCCCAACTTAAAGCACTCATTTTAAACATTTTGGAAATTGAGAATTTTATTCTAGGTATATAGGGGGGATGTGTGTACATTTTAAAGGTAAAAGTTTGTATTGGTAGAGCCATGTTTGTAGTGAGATCGTCGATTTGCATCCTTAATTCTTTATTTAACAATAAGGTCTTATTCACGTGGTTTTAGGAAGTGATCTGTGTTTTAGGATAAGACAGTTATTCACTAATCGATTAGAACAATTTTCTACATTAGTCTATGGTAACGACAGTGTGGCTCCACCACTCTACCATTTTTATATTTCACTAAGCCTGTCGCCTGACTTAAATTGTAGACGAAATCTACAGTGGGTAGTACATCTCCCTGCAGTGGGTCGTACTTCAGCTCAGTATTATTAAGGAGGTTCCATTTGAAACATCACAAAATAAGTTTACAACATTTATCACCGACTCAGTTCAAAACTAGGTAGGTGAATACCAACTGCTTACAATCAGGCGGCCCGTATTGTTTGCCTCCTTGGTGGTGTAAAAACATGTACTGTACTGTATCAGCCGAGAGACGTCCCGAAAGTGCAAGAAGACCGCTTACAACAACTATGGAAACAGTTTGGATAAGCTTATGCTATGAGAAGTAAGCTTCACGTGGATGAAGAAGTAAGAAGCAATTGTAAAAACTGGATGTGTGGTTACTGTATCAGCCCAGACACGTCCCACTGCAGAGCACGAGCCTCCTCTATAATCGAGAGTAAGATTGAGATACGATTTTTACTATAAACATAGGAGAAAAAAAAGATCACCAACGTACCCTGGTCCTCATGTCTTTTCCTCTTCAACCCCGTTGCGTTGCCATTATGCAGTCCTTCCACCTGCTCGATCCCCAGGATGCCGTTGATGCTGTAGCTGCCGGTGTTGGTGACGTGCTGGTCCGTGGTTGGAGACAGCACTGCCGTCGTCCCAGGGGCGTTGCCCGCGTGGGTTATCACCTGGTGGTTGTATGGTTTGATTATTATGATTACAGATGATGTTTTAGTTGATATAAAGAGATGAGAATTTTGGGAATGAATTAAATTGGTCAAGATTTGTCTGCAAATAAAAATTAAGGGTAATGAAGGACGTAGCCGGGCTCAAGATAAAATAAATTGAGGGTTATGAGTGCTTGTGTTTCATAGAACTGCAGCATTACAGTTATTTAGATTGATGTATTCTCAGATAGAATCTCGTTTACTCTTCAAATTATCTAACTCATCAGACAAGTGGCTATCAATTTTGGAATCCAGAAGTCCGTGCGGTTTAAGGTTGAACACGTCCGACATACCTTGTTTCCCTGATTTATAATACTCAGGGTATTAGTGGTTTCCTTAAAGAACCAAAATGAAGTACTCACAGAGACGACGCTGCCCTGCGCCGAGCTGATCTCCTGCTCCTGCTGCTGCTGTTGCTGCTGGTTGTGCGCGTGCTTCGCTTTCTCCGCTGCTTTGTTTCTCACAATCCTGCAGACAAATAACATCATGTTTAATATTATTTGGGAGACCACATATTACAATATCTAGATCTGTGTTTATGTCTACTATGCGTATTTACGTCACTAGTCGGCTCAGAGATGTGTACTGTCAGATTTAGTGCGAGAAAATTTGAGTTATCTCAAATCCTGATAAGACACACCTAAAGTCCTGAGAAGTTAAATGATTTCATCTTCAAGAGCTCATACCATTTTTTGCTAGCTTATGACTTTACTAACTGAATTCGCATCAGGAATTCAATATTTCAGAACGCAAATGCCGAAATTCATACCATATTAAAACTGGATTGCCTGAAATCCCGCTGTCATCCAACTAATGCCAACATGCAAACTAACCCACCGCAGAAGCACTATAAAAACCAACCCTAATTTGGCCCACAGTGAATTTTTAACCATCGGAAGCGGGACAAATCACTCCATTCGCTGGTCGCGTGCCGTATGATTTATGTACTCATTGTGATCGCTTGTGGTACTTTTGATCAATGCGCTTTTTTAAGGGAGGGTAATGGAATTTTCATGTAGCCGGAGCGTAATTGTTTGATTGGATATTGTTCAGTTTTATATTTCTTTGGGAAATGGTTCTTGAAGGGCCGTGATGCGGTCAATTCAAAAACAGCCTCATACAATTGCTTCGGGACGCTTAAATTCAGCTTTGATTAAAAAAGAAAAGAGTTCTTCTCTGTTTTGGATAAATATTCAGAAATGTTTGATTCTAATACAGGAATTGAAAAATATCTATTACGATAAAAACATGAAAATTCTAGATTTGTAAGCGTTCCATTAATCTACATAAGCATCATTGCGTCAGTATCTGCTTAATTGGAAAATATAAACACAACATCATTTTGAATTGATTTATACAAAATAATTCTATCACGATACCAAAACACGAGTATAGAAACAAGCCATCTTCATTTCAACAATGTCTTGTGCCCAAATATGAACACGTCCCAAAACACATACAAAACTCAAGGAAAATAGAACAACCAAAGCATCAATCAAGAGCCCCTAGAGACGAGAATGATGACTCTATTACGTTCTAATCCCGGTTTTTGATAAGTTTGCGAAACAATTTTTGCATATGTCAACCGAGGTCTTCGAGGCAATAACTCAGGGTACCGCGCGATCCATCATGGCGGAATGAAGTGTCTGTTGGGAACTTCACGAGGTAATTTCGAAGGGTGTTCTGAGTGGACAGATTTGTAATTATAAGCGTATGTATTGTTTTGGGCTATATAAAGAAATAAACATAGGCTTTTAAAGATAAAATACTTTTACTATATAACACACGACAAGACGTAACTAAGACATTTTTTAGGTTCTAGACTAATTTGACACATTACAAATATTGCCAAATTAAAAACAAACAATATTTGAATAAAGTATTACATTGTATTTTAACAGTATGTTTAGAGCATGGTTTTATAAAGATAATTTTGATAGGTATTTAAAGATTATAGCAGTTGGAAATTGGATTGTGAAACTATAGGCTGTGACTTTAGTTTGTATTGTCAAATGTGTATTGAGACTGCCTCGGTGGCGTAGTGGTACTACGGTTTGATTGCAAAGCTGAGGTCTCGGGTTCGAATCCCGGGTCGGGCAAAGTGATATTGGATTTTTCTATTCATTATCAGCCCGGGGTCAGAAATTTGTGCCCCATATGGCGATAGGCTCGCCCCGTATCACATCCTGGGACAAAACAAACAAGGCGGAACGCGGGTGCTTGGTAACTACCAGGAGAACATCTGCCTACCCCTTCTGGGAAAAAAGACGTGAGTTTATGTATGTGTATTTCTTTCAGGTAGTTTGTTTTTTAATTGGCAAGGTATATTTATTATTCAGCAATTTGCGGGCCTTATACAGAGCATAATACTATAAGATTATGTTTTTATAAATTCATTGTTACAGGGTTGCCACAGCAAAAAATAATAAATTTCCAACCGCTCGCGGAAAAAATGCAAAGTACGATTCGCGAACAATTCCACAAAAAGCCCGCCGGTTATGATATCCGTTTCCTGCAAGGGTTGCGGTCATGTTTCACCCTTATATTTTACAGTGGCCGACGTTAATGTTGGCAAATGTGTGATTTATACATTCTTTTATTATATTTGTTAGATTTTTGGTAGTCAAGCACTTTGGATTTAATAGGCTTTATGTAGAGACTGTCCCGGCAACACACCCACCACTGCAGGTCCTGTCAGCCAGGATCAAGCATGCAAAGAATTGGCACCGAGCTCCGGAGTTCGGCGTTTCTCTTAGAGACACTAGCTTATCTTTAACCCGCATCGTAATTAATCAGAAAAGAAATAGGAGGGTTTGGAATAAAATAATTATCCACACCCTTTTTCTCGATATTTATGATTAGTAAATAAATAAGGGGAAACAATGGTAAAAACTGGATGTGTGGTTATTGTATCAGCCCATATACGTCCCACTGCAGGGCACGAGCCTCCACTACAATCTACTGTACGATTGAGAGGGGTTAGGCCATAGAGTCCATCAGTGGCCTAGTGCGGGTTGGAGGATTTTACATACCATAGAAATTCTTACAAATCGCTATGTTATGCAGGTTTCCTTACGATGTTTTCCTTCACCAAATGCATGGTGATTGACTATCTATACACACATGACTCCGAAAAGTCAGGTGTATGCCCTGGGATTTAAACCCGCGACCACCGTGAACATGTTAGCACTCGCATCTGGTCCGTTACCAACAGGCCACCAAGCACTTACCACCACGAATGTGTGATTGGATACATATAATCCACTTGGATGGTAACCATTGTATATATAATTTTGAAAAACTCTTCATAGGGAGTCTTGCAAGTTGTATATAGGTGGCAATGACCGATTACAATAACTTTCATATTAACCGCTAATGTACTAAAAAACTGCACACTCCAGCTATTTCCTTTACACCAAAAATCTAATATCTATCCATCATACAAAAATCAATTAACCAAAAGGTCATTGCAAAAAGCAAAAAAATTCACACGTTGACACATTTGCGAATCTAACCTAAATTACTACGTCAGTTTGCGGGTGGGGTGCGGGGAAGGGGAGGGGGTGAAAAAACGCAAATGTCAAACGGGGGTTGGCAGAGTTATAGCTTCAATTACCCCACGGCGGCACAGCCGATTAAAATGTCTTGACGTGGCGATGCCGGCCGCTTTTTACGCTTTTTCGCTTTTTTCGCATTCCCATTTCGCTTTTTTGTTATTTCGCAACGGCTGTTTTATGGTTATGAGCCGTTTCTGCTGACTTTTTACGTTATGTTTTTAATTTAGTTCAAATCGGTTTATTCTGTATTGTGATGTGAGTGTTGGTGTATTGGACTGTACCAATTATTATGCATCAGCCCATATTCCTCCCACTGCTGGGCACGGGCCTACTCTATAATCGAGAGAGTCGATGGAGAGTGGTTAGGCCATATAGTCCACCACGCTCGCCTAGAGCGGGTTGGCGGACTTTACATACCGTAGAAATTCTTTAAAATCGCTACGGTAAATGTTTCCTTACGATGTTTTCCTTCACTGTTATAGTGCGTGGTGATTGACTATCGATACTCACATAACTCCGAAAAGTCAGAGGTGTTCCCTGGGATTGGAACCTGCGACCACCGTGAACATGTAGGCAGGCGCGTCTTGTACGTTACTTACCCGCAAGCCACCACGCAGTTCTTATACAAGCTGCTTTTTCTTACGTTGTGTCTGCGTAAGTCGATCGTTTTTGTTCTTATGTGTGCAAAGTTACGATAACAAGTATTTTATCGTTTTTCTGGACCAACGTGCGTAAATAACTTATGTCGGGGAATCTGAAATTCTGAGAGACTATTCAATGTTACAAGTGCGTGGTGGCCTGTTGGTAAACGGACCAGACGCGGCTGCCTACATGTTCACGGTGGTCGCGGGTTCAAATCCCAGGGCACACCTCCGACTTTTCGGAGTCATGTGTGTATTGATAGTCAATCACCATGCACTATAACTTTGAAAGAAAACATCGTGAGGAAACCTGCATACCATAGCGATTTGTATAAATTTCTATGGTATGTAAAAGTCCGCCAACCCGCACTAGGCCAGCGTGGTGGACTATATGGCCTAACCACTCTCAATCGTACTCTCGATTGTGGAGGAGGCCCGTGCCCTGCAGTGGGTCGTATATGGGCTGATACAATACAATACAAAAATTCAATGTTACAATACCTAGACCACAATCATTGGTCTAGGTATGAAAATGGAAACTAAGTCTCTTATTTCACAGCCTCCCAGTCTAGTCTTTCTAGTGCGCCAGAGACTAGAAATACTCAATATTTTCGAAAATTACACCCAATCTTCATTCCCCTATCACTAAGCGATTTCGCCAAAATTCTCACTTCCATTTAAATAGCTTTCCATTCGTCCGTCATGCGACCGCATTTGCGAGTTCCGTTCCCGGGTGAGGCACGCGTCTGACACGTGTAGGGCACGCGTTGGGGGTGAAAACCGCCCCTGTATGCAAGGGAATGATTTTAAAATTGACTTTAGCTGTTCTGGCATTTCTCACTTGCGATCGTATCGGTTTCTTAATATAATGGCGAATTAAGTTTTGGTGAAAACATTGGGGATGTTTGGGGTAGTTAAAAAGGCATTTAGATAAGATCCACCATGTTGTGGTCGGTTCAGTGTAATAGATATACGATGACGTCACAATCTGAACTTGGATCAGCGGCTTTTCATCGTATTTTTATTGTATACATTCAGCGAGCATACGGCTTCGAGTTCAAAAAGTAAATTCCTTGCCTTCTTGTCTATGTTTTGTAACATGATCTATCTAGGCCTATGTTCAGCAGTGGACTTCCTATGGCTGAAGAGAGAAAGAGTCACATTTTGCCCCATTCAAAAAAAGGCTTACGAAATCATATAATTCATACAATAACAATACAAAATCGAGTGCAAAAACATTCATGTTATATGCGATGAGTCTCAAGTAATACAATTTGCTCCACCCTACGTATGGGGCCAATAATGCCTGTTATTGTTCCATAATGGACTTCGCGAAAACGAGGGCATTTGGAATCGACTCTCGGCAATTCGATGCGAATGCGTTTTTAAATTAATGCAAGTGTTATGGTAGTTTGATTGTTAATTTAAAATATTAGTATGATGGTTTATGGAAATATACAACATCATATAAGACGAAGAATGGAAGAAACAAATGGCTGAAGACACACAAAGAGAATCTAATGGATTGAGAATGAGTCTGCTGCTTATAATTTTATATACGAGTATAACAATAAAAAAAGCAAAAATAACAATTTAAATCTGAAATGAAATCTTGAAATCTTAGCTGATAGGTCTAAAAGCACAAAACTTTATTACAATGTACTCATGGAGGAAGATTTGAGCTGGATTTCGCAGAAATCATGCTTTCATCAAGCGAGAAATTTGCTCGTCTCATCATTCGCTTTAAAAAACATGAGTTGTTTGAAAAAAATATCTACCAAAATCTTCAGTTTTTAAACTAAAAAATCTTGAAATCATTGTTTAAAATCGCTCATCCACACAAACATTTTTATGTAAAAAATGCATTTCCCCGTTCATAACATCGCTATCATTCCCCTACCACTTGAACTCGAGTGTTGCTAGCTTCAAATCCACGCGTCTAATTACGGTGTTGCCAGATAAGATAAGGCGCTAATGGCGGATTTTTCACTTATTACTTTGTTAACGCGTGTCAGCGTTTATCGATATTAATCAAACATGCTACCGATTATTAAATTCATGGTATATTTTTCCTGTTGGGAAAAACAGGAAATTATGATATTAGAGATTGATCTTTAAGGTAATGGTTTCTTAGATTTACGCGCATGTTGCACATTGAAATAAAACGAATATTTACGGATTTTATCGCGCATTTGATATAATTTCTAAATTTTTTAACTTCCTGACTTTGCCATCACTTTACAGCTTTTGTCGTCACGAGGCGGACTGAGGTTAGCCATCTGCTCAGTGACTGTTATAATTTAACTATTCTTAGTTTAGAATTATAAAATTAAAAAATTAAAAAAAAATTACGAAAATCTACCAACCAGTTATTGTGATCCACAAGTATTAGTTTCTGGTGTTTTTTTATGATTCTCTGTATTAAATTCGTATGAATTATTTAATAATGTATGGTGTATAGAAATTATAATGTGATAGTCCACTCCTTGACGTATTATTACCAAAATATGTCAAGGACCAAAATCTCTTATCTTTTCTGATTCAGGCGAAATATTAGTATCTTTCTGCTATTTTAAGAATATGTATGTATATGTGTATGTATGTATATTTATGTGTACGTATCTCGTATATACTATATATATTATTTTTGTTTTCTTTTGTTAATGTACTCTTGTTGCACTTCAAGCCCTATTTATCAATCCAACAATCCTGTTTATCCAAAGGTTGCCAGGAAGAAATCGTTCAATGCGATATGGCCGCCCATTGTACTACTTTAAGGTTATTTCTTTATTTAATTATTATGTAACTTGTGAGTACAATAAAGAGTATAAATAAATAAATAATTATAGTTAGTGTAAATACACACGATGCGGCTCGCCAGCTCTGTTAGCTTAGAACTTGGTTGACACGCGCCGCGTGTCTCGATATATTTTTATTGAGTATATTGATAAAGATATTATTTATCCCAATAATTCCAACAAATTAATCAATCTAATCGAAAATCTGTGTATCATATAAACCGCGTTCAGCAAGAGCAAAGATATTAGGGTTCCGTACAATAACTCAACGGTGCCGGGGGATGTCCGGAGCGAGAGGAGCACGTGTCGCACTTCCGGTCCGCCATCTTGGCACGCCGCTCCCTCACTTCCGGTGCACGTCACGCAACCCATTGACGGGCGAGGAGATCCGCGGGGAAGCTGGGGCTACTTGGTTTGTTGGAAGGCTATTTTATGAAAATTGGATTTATAGCAATAATATTTTATTATTTAGTTTCCTTTTTAAGCTCTGCTGATTTGTCTGAATTATGCCAAGATTTTTTTTTTATCAGCCCATATACGTCCCACTGCTGGGCACGGGCCTACTCTACAACCGAGAGAATCGATAGAGAGTGGTTAGGCCATATAGTCCACCACGCTGGCCTAGTGCGGGTTGGCGGACTTACATACCGTAGAAATTCTTCAAAATCGCTACGGTATGCAGGTTTCCTCACGATGTTTTCCTTCACCGTTAAATGCCAAGTATTATTCATAAACTTAATGGAAACTTTCTACACCGTAAGAACGTAAAACTGTGTTGTACTGATCTTATGCATAATATGTAAATGCAAGTACAAGTAACAACATAGATAATTAAGGTGTTGAAGCTATATTGTAGCTTAGATTTCGGTTAAAATAAAATCGACTGTTTTAATGGTATCCTCGAAAATAGACATGAAATACAAACTCTGTCATTTTAAAAAAATCACGTAGAGAGAATCAAAAAATTGACTCGGAAAGTCTAAAATAACTAAATTATCTCTCTGGTAATTTTAAAATAGCAAAATATATTTTATTTTCCTCAAACTTCATGGCCCGACACTAAACACTTCTCTTCCACTCAATCAAGCGCACAAAGATATACCATAGAGTGACAGCAAAGGGTTCAAATTACAATGGCCCGTCCATTTCCCTAAAAGGGGGAGAAAAGTGCCCAGTTTCCCGATAGCTTTTCTTATATTTTATTGATAGTTTATGTGTAATTGTGTCGATGTCCCTGTCCCTTCTCGATATGAATTTGTTACGGTAAAGTTACTGCTGCGTTATTTAAAACGATGCTTTGTGAATTGAAGATTATTCTGCTATTGTGTAATGCTTATGTTATAAATATGAATGTGTGTCCTTTTAAGCGGTAAAGCAAGCGATCGGTATTTATTATATAAATAAGTTTTGCAATTAGATAACAATATAGTTTAATTTTGACTGCCTCGGTGGCGTAGTGGTACTACGGTATGATTGCAAAGCTGAGGTCTCGGGTTCGAATCCCGGGTCAGGCAAAGTGATATTGGATTTTTCTATTCATTATCAGACCGGAGTCAGGAATTTGTGCCCGATATGGCGATAGGCTCGCCCCCTATCACATCGTGAGACGTAATATACAAGGCGAAACGTGGGTGTTCTGGTAGCACCTCTGCCTACCCCTTCTGGGAAAAAGGCGTGTGTTTATATATGTATGTATGTATAGTTAAATTTTAAAACTGAGAAAAGTGACTGCCTCGGTGGCGCAGCTGTATGATGGTACAATTACAACGCCGAGGTCTTGGGTTCGAATGCCGGGTCGGGCAAAGCGACATTCGATTTTTTAAATAATTATCAGAATTTGTGGCCGATATAGCGATAATCTCGCTCTGGACGGATCATACAAGGCGAAATGTAGGCGTCCTGGTAGCACCTCTGCTTACCCCTTCTTGGAAAAAGGGGTGACTTTATGTACATACTACTACCATCACATACTCTCTCTGTTAGTCGCCAACTATCGATATTTACTTACCTGTTTATACTAGAAACAGAAGGCACATTATCCTGGCTACAGATTCCCTCGCTGAGCAGTCTGTCCCGGATCTCCCACGCGAACATGGTGGGGTTCTCCCGCTTGTAGGCGGCGATCGCGTCCACCACCGGGGGGGTCGCTACCTTCGGCTTGGACCCCCCGATGACCCCCGCCTTGAAGCTGCCCGTCTCGTAGTACCTGTGGACAAGCGACCTTATATAGTTGTAAAGTTATATTTTTTAGTAATTCAAAAGGTGTATGATGATAAAATATGTCGTTATTTTAATTAAATAAATAAATACAACAGTCACATACATAGTCCTGAGCCCACACTAAAATCGAGTCTTGTGTCGTGGGTATAACTACGAGAGAAATTTTGTTCTCACAAACACTCAGACCCGAAACAAATACTTTTGGTTCACACAAATATTTGTTTCGGTGCGGGGATCGAACCCGCGGATTCTCGTTTCACAGCCGGCGCCCAACCAGTGCCAGTTTCAAGGATTTCAAGGATTTTGTTTTTACAATGAATGGCGAGACGAGCATGCCATTCGCCTGATGGTAAGCGATACGACCGCTCATGGACAGGAAAACCAAAAACTATGAATTTACACCAAGCTTCCAAAATGATCCATATAAGAGACCTCTTCAGGATTTTTTGCTGAAGATTATTATTTAGTCAAACAGCAGCCAAAGGAAGTCCACTGCTGAACATAGGCCTTCCCCAATGATTTCCACAGTGACCTGTTGGAAGCAGCCTGCATCCAGCGACGTCCCGGGACCGTTACCAGGTCGTCTGACCACCTTGACGTCCTATTTGTGGCATAGTGAGTGAGAAATCGCTAAAGCAAGTCCCATAAATTAATTTTAATAATTCCACCATAGTTGTCTTAATAGATTTTATTGTATTGTATTGTATTATATTGTATCAGCCTATATACGACCCACTGCAGGGCACGGGCCTCCTCTACAATCGAGAGTACGATTGAGAGTAGTTAGGCCATATAGTCCACCACGCTGGCCTAATGCGGGTTGGCGGACTTTTACATAGCATAGAAATTTATACAAATCGCTATGGTATGCAGGTTTCCTCACGATGTTTTTCTTCACCGTTATAGTGCGTGGTGATTGACTATCAATACACACATGACTCCGAAAAGTCAGAGGTGTGCCCTGGGATTTGAACCCGCGACCATCGTGAACATGTAGGCAGCCGCGTCTGGTCCGTTTACCAACAGGCCACCACGCACTTCATTTTATTGTATATTTAGGTTATTGAGAATATTTTTTTATATTGTATTGTCTCAAAAACTTTCAACATCCAATCAAAACAACAAAAAACAAATCGTCACCGTAGAAATCGCAACATATTGCAATACTAGAAATCGGCCGATGCTATTCCCAAATTGACCGTAAAGCGTCCCCTCCCCTTTCGAATGCTGACCCACCCCCTCGGGACACGGCATTACACTGACGAAAATTAAATTCACAATAAAATAATGGGGGTGTATTATGACAATTCGATTAGGAACACCCCTTTAGAACTTAAGGCGAGTTGCTGATTTATAGCTAGTTTTTTCGCTTTGACAACGAAATTTGATTGGATTTATGGTAATTGAAAATGAGTAGTTTTTAATGAGAGAGAGAGAGAGAGAGAGGCTGAAGAGAGAGAGAGAGAGTTTTTAATAATGATTAAATAATTTGATCGCTGGTTACGAGTAGATTACGTATACAAATATTGCAATTGTCTATGAGGATATACTGTGCACGGGTACAAAAATGAATGCACTTGGTAAAATTTATCGTGAGTTATTTCACAAATTCGCGGCACTTATTGCAATTTGCAAACGTTACGAACGATGATCTGTTGATATGACTGTTTATATATATTCCCCAAAAATTAATTCAACTTCAAATTAGCATTATCTTTTTCCACATTCATATTCGACATCAAAATATTTAAGAAAATCCAAAAAAAATATCTACTACTTAACCGTTTGTGTTTTTAATTCTATCGACATAATTACGCTTATGATATTATTTAAAAAATATATATTTTTTCCTTATTCTTCAGGCGCTCTTCTATCTTTTCTCAAAATTTAAATAATCGCATATTACGATGTTTTTAACAATAAGCTGTAACAATATTTTTCGCCACGTTATTATCCCATTGGATCACGGCACATCAATTCGGAGTGAAATCTTAAGCGAATTAAGACCGCACTCAGTCAATTTGGCGTTAGGGCGCGTGCACATAGAGTGTTTTGCGGAATTATTCACAAACGCACCCGGGATAAGTCAATTACCAGTGTGATCACACCCTAAGTGACGCTGTACTGACGCACACACAAGTAGTAAAAGGATTTTAAGAGTTATTTAAATTAATTATTTTAGCATTTCGGAATGTTATGTGAAAATATTGTTAATAAATGTATATTTTGAAGTGGTAGAGCTGTAGGTAATGCTACAGTACTAAAGTTTCGGCCGGTCTATTATGTTGGCATGGTGACGGATAAGTTTAAGTTATATTAAATGTGTTAGCACTTTTATGTACCAGTTTGAAAGTCCTTAAACTCTGCAATATCTGGGTGTTAAGAGACTTAACATTTTATGTTTCGAAGTGTAGATAGCGGTGTATGTCATACAGTCTTCTATAGAAGTACCAATAGTAGACTTATATCAAACGGTCTCCTAAATGTTGCTCTTCTATATGAGTAACCGTGATGCTTTCCATCATGCGACTTGCGAAGAAATTATTATCTTCAACAACCCTATACAGTTGCCACCATAGACATTTATCAGGGGTACAACATACCCACTATCAAATTTACTGTATGCACTTGTCCACGGAAGTGTGTTAGGGTTGGCAACAAGGGCGCCCGTGTCGGTCCTCAGGGACCCGCTAACATTATCGTAATGCAGCCCCGCCTGTGTTTAGGGTTGGCGACGAGAAAATAAATATATTGTTTCATTTGTCGCTTTGTGACCGGATTGTATACGTATTACGAAGCTTTGCGACTTTTCGATGTAATATTTTTTTTTGTTAGCGGTAACTTTTTTTGTATTTTGATTATTAATTTTAGATTAGATTGCCTCATTATTTAAAGGCATTTTCTGCAGAGCACGCATATCATATAGAGACATCGAACACAGAACAGACAATCTAATAATTCATAAAGTCAAATTACACATATATACCAATATGCAAGAGAAATACCGTTACATGGCACTGTATAACTATAATAACAATGAAAAATTAATAAAAAGTAAGCTCAAATTAATATTATTTAAAGCATACATCATTATTTCATATAATACCTTATGTCTCAGGATGGCGAGCGCAGTGGAATGCCAAGCATCGCTTTATAATTCATGGCGTTGTTGGGTTTGCTACTACCTATGAGTGGTCGTATCGCTTACCATCAGGCAAATGGCATCCTCCTCTCGCCATTCATAGCGACAATAAAAAAAACTTTACTAATACGCTCTATCACACCGCAAAATAAACATAAAAATCTCCCATAATGTTTTCTAGAACACACCAGATCACCACAGCGCCACCGCCCCCACTTAACAGAAAACTTAATAACTGTAAGCTCCCTAATCTAGTGTAAGCTTATTTGTAAGCGATAAGCGTATTAAGCGCCCCGGGCGGCGAGTGGTATCGCGATCTGCGATATGTCGACTATCGCTCGACTGTAAGCCGACGATTCCCCGACTATCGTTAGTCTACACCCGGTGACAATATCGCGTTGCTTTTTATTGGCACTTATTGGTGTAGATTATAGGGATCGTTGTTCATTTGTAGAATATTTATTTGATTAAAATGTTAATTTTATTAAAAAATATAATAATAATAATAAATACACCCAACAGCTACATGTATTAATTTATATAAATAAGCAATTTGGTTTGTGGTATTTTTTGAGAGCCGAGTCTTAAGCTAGGAATGGGAATTTAAGTGTAAAAACGTTTATAAATGTAATCGTTGATACGAAACAAATAGTGTTATACACGTTGTATGTACAACAAATAAAACATCAGGCATCCCAAAACATAAAAAATACATCCAATCCAATCCATCAGCCAAAGGAAGTCCACTGCTGAACATAGGCCTCTCCCAATGATTTCCACAGTGACCTGTTGGAGGCAGCCTGCAGCCAGCGACGTCCCGCGACTTTTACCTGGTCGTCTGACCACCTAGTAGATGGACGTCACACGCAGCGTTTTCCGCTTAAAAATACATTGTATCGTATTGTATTGTATCAGCCCATATACGACCCACTGCAGGGCACGGGCCTCCTCTACAATCGAGAGTACGATTGAGAGTGGTTAGGCCATATAGTCCACCACGCTGGCCTAATGCGGGTTGGCGGACTTTTACATACCATAGAAATTTATACAAATCGCTATGGTTTGCAGGTTTCCTCACGATGTTTTTCTTCACCGTTATAGTGCGTGGTGATTGACTATCAATACACACATGACTCCGAAAAGTCAGAGGTGTGCCCTGGGATTTGAACCCGCGACCACCGTGAACATGTAGGCAGCCGCGTCTGGTCCGTTACCAACTGGCCACCACGCACTATGAATACATAGCCTCTTTAATTTAATTTATTCTTATAAGCAATACAGTTCAATTAAAACCAGCATGACAGCTTAGCTATCACACTAAGCTTGCCCTTTAAGCTTACTAAGGTACAATAATCCCTATCTCTTATATTCACTACACAATTGTCAATAACAAATATTCGTATATATTTTAGTTGGTGTGCATTGCTGGCAGTCGTAGTCATTCATGTCGTTATTACATTTACATTTTAATTCCAAGGAATAACACTAACTTCTAGATTATTCCCTTGATTCTTCCCATCCATTATCCTTCCCATTATCCTAATTTGATGGGCAACACATCCATGAAACGATCCAAAGTACCCTGAACCGACGGGCATGCATAAAGAGATTGATGAATGTGGATGAAGCGAAAGTAGTATGTCAGGATCGAGCAAAGTGGCGATTCGTAGTCTCTGCCTACCCCTATGGGATACAGGCGTGACGATTATGTATGTATGTATGTATGTACATCCATGATTCAGCGTTGTGAATGTTCATAGAGTGATTACCATCAGGTGACCTGTTTGCTCGACAGCCGGACCTATTAAAAAACAGATACACAGTACAATCCGGAACGCTAGCCGCTTCCTAGACGATTCTAGACTAATCTCATACACACACGATCCGACGGAAGTGAGCGTTACGCTTTCTGCGCGCGGCCTACTCGGTACTACACGCATTATGTGGTTAATTATAACTATACTTTCCTCTACTTATCCTTTGATAGAAATGTTTTTAATTATTGTATTGTATCAGCCCATATACGACCCACTGCAGGGCACGGGCCTCCTCTACAATCGAGGGTACGATTGAGAGTGGTTAGGCCATATAGTCCACCTCGCTGGCCTAGTGCGGGTTGGCGGACTTTTACATACCATAGAAATTTATATAAATCGCTATGGTATACAGGTTTCCTCACGATGTTTTCCTTCACCGTTATAGTGCGTGGTGATTGACTATCAATACACACATGACTCCGAAAAGTCAGAGGTGTGCCCTGGGATTTGAACTCGCGACCACCGTGAACATGTAGGCAGCCGCGTCTGGTTCGTTACCAATAAGCGACCAATTTTTTTATTATACTAAAGTTATTCTCTCTCTCACCTACATCCAAGTAAAGTCTAATAAAAAAAAAACACACCCAACAGTAACATACATAGTCCTGACCCCACACTAAAATCGAGTTTTGTGTCGTGGCTATCAGGAGCTACGAGAGACATTTTGGTCTCACCAACACCCAGACTCGAAACAAATACTTGTGGTTCACACAAACATTTGTTTCGATGCGAGATTCGAACCCCCGGCTTCTCGTTTCACAGCCGGCGTCCTACTAACTGCGCCACGGAGGCTGTGAGTCTATGCGATAACCCTTCTGAATGCTTAAGACGGGTGATTATCGTCACGTCGTTAAATTTTAAACTGTCAATCGCGTTTTGCTCGTGATCGTGAGCTGGTTAAATCGCAGATGATTTAACCAGCTTCCCGACTGACGCCAATGCTAGCAAAAAATCCATAGTATTTATTTTAAATAAAAAAAAAAACAAAAAGGCGATAGCTCCACTCTTGGATCAAAGGTAGAACTCCACGACCCCCAACAACTAAGGAATTACACCGAAATCTTTACATCATTATTCAGTAAGCCGTTGATACCAGTCCGGTCCCATTCTTTACCCGACATTGGATGTAAAAGCCATAAACACCCAAAATCGTTTTAAACCCCACTCGCTTAATCCCTAAACATCAAAACAGCATCACAAATCGTCCATCATATCAGTACAAATGCACAAACAGGACAGGAAGACAAAGCGGCAATGGCCGGGAATAAATTGAAAATCAAAACCGACTGTTCTATTTAGACGAGTGTTGTCCGAGTCCCGTGGGAATACGGGATGGACAGCGTCCCGGGATCCCGGGACTGCGAAAAATAATGTAGCACCTATGGGATCAATCGCCATGTTATTTTTTAGTTTAATTGAAATGCTCTGATTTGATTTCCGCCTCGGTGGCGTAGTTGTACGGTACGATTCCAAGCTGATGATTGGGTTTGAATCCCGGATCGGGCAAAGTGATACTGGATTCTGCATTATTGGCCCGGAGTCAGGAATTTGTGCCCGATATAACGATAGCCTCGTCCCCTATCACATCGTGGGACGGAACACACAAGGCGAAACGTGGGTGTCCTAGTTGCAACTCTGCCTACCCCCTCGGGGATAAAGGCGTGATGTTTATGTATGTATTCATTATGTACTGTAACAATGGATGCGAAGCCTTGGGCGGAATTTTCGAGAAGGAATTCAAAATCAATTTGAAGTCCACTAGGTTGCACCTAGTTAGCCCGAAGATATATAAATCGCTATCAATCCTAAAAGGGGCGTGTTTAGCAATGCGACAAATATTTAATTAAATTAATACTAACACGACGATGTGACTTCTGTGCAACTCTTGGTGAGTGTCATACAGGACAGCCTCTGTGGCGTTGTTGGTTAGTCGCCGACTGTGAAACGAGAGGCCGCAGGTTCGATCTTACCAACAACACAAATGTTTAGGTGGCCCACAAATATATGTGTCGGGTCTGGATGTTTGTGAGACCGAAAAGTCTCTAGTAGTTCCTCATGCCCACGACACAAGACTTGACCTTAGAGTGGGGTGTTGGGTGTTTTTATTTAATTAATACATAGGCTGAAAAAACTCGACATACTGGCACGGTTAACGCTGACCATGTTTCATTGCATATAATATCCGAGTGAAAACAAAGATCCACCATAAATAATAATATAATCCCGGGAACGCAGCCCCATCCCGGCACACGTTCGCGTCACTACGCCGGCCAGTTTCCAATTTAAAATGGACAATAGTGTTTGAGCGGGCTGGCGGCTTTTATTGTCATTGTGCATTTATATCGACTCGCATTTTCATACAGACCACGTTAAAAAACAACACGCGTCGTACATGCCCGGGGAAATTATGATTTAAAATTTTGATTTTAACTCGAGTTGTATGAGAATGATTTTGATACTTGCATCGGATAGCTTATGTTTATTTCAGTAGACTAACCAGTTTACTGACCGGCAGCGAGGCATAAAGCAGTAGACCGGGCTCTGTGGCGTACTTAGGAAAGGCCTTTGTCCAGCAGTGGACTGCAACGGGCTGATGATGATGATGATGAAGCAGTTTACTCTCACGACACTGCAAGATGTTATCACGCTTAGGATTGTTATCACGTAAATAATCAAAAGAACGAGAAGACATCCAGGACGGTAGCTAGATGAGTTCAAGGCGCTAGTGCGTTTTAACGGACAGCGAAATAATCAAAGAAAATATGGGTGGAGTTGGAGACAAATGTTTGAGGGCATAGCAAAATGAAGGACCAAATATTGAGCTAATATCGTTTATTATCCTCTGATTTAAAATGTATAGATCTGTACTATCACGGATCTACAAATGTAATATTCGATAACTAAAATAGGTTTTAAAACTGTCTATGAATAAGGCCGTAAGTATAAAATTACAAACTTTCGGAGATGAGATTTTTTTATAAAAGTCTTACACATTATGTCTGTGTGTATATAATAACATATCCTCTACATATTCCAGCTAAGACCACATAATGTTTAGCCAGGAGCGGCGAGCGGTTAACTCGTACAGTTAAACATCGGGTTACCGCAAACTGAACGTGTTTATCTCACAAGATTTGTTGCATACCATTAACTCATTACGTTTAACTTGGGTTAACTTGTTTCACCTCGGATTAACTGCGGTTAGCAGAGCTGTTTGTTTATTAATTTGTACATTTCATTTTATAGATGGAGTCTCAAGTGCGATGTTTAATTTTTTTTTTTATTGAACTGAATGGCGATGCGAGTATGCCATTCGCCTGATGGTAAGCGATATGACCGCTGATGGACAGTACCAAAACCACACAGCACCATGAATTACAAAGCTATGTTTGGCATTCTACTGCGCTCGCCATCCTGAGACATAGGGTTTTAAGTCTCATTATGTCCAGTAGTTACGCTGGCTACAATGTCCTTCAAACCGGAACACGACAATGCCTTAACACCGCTGTTTGGCGGAAGAAATAGACAATACGGTGGTACCTACCCAGGCGGTCTCTCACATATGAGAGACCTGCCACCCGTAGATGATTATAGAAAATCTAATTCAGTGTTTTTCTATTCCAAAAAACAATATCATGAATAGCGTGACATTGACACTTTGACAATACTTTAATTATAATATAACTTTAATTATAATTATTTTATATATTTCACTTTTCGGAGTCATGTGTGTATTGATAGTCAATCACCACGCACTATAACGGTGAAGGAAAACATCGTGAGGAAACCTGCATACCATAGCGATTTGTATAAATTTCTATGGTGTGTAAAAGTCCGCCAACCCGCACTAGGCCAGCGTGGTGGACTATATGGCCTACCACTCTCAATCGTACCCTCGATTGTAGAGGAGGCCCGTGCCCTGCAGTGGGTCGTATATGGGCTGATACAATACATTACAATACAATTTAACTTGACTTTAATCAGTATATTTAACCGGATTTGTAGGATATTCGAGTATCCACATACACGTTTTAATTTTGTAAATGAACGGAACATGGACACAGATGTGAATGACATAAGCGGCGTCGGCGCGGCGCGTGCGCTGTGCATCGCGCGTGACGTCGACACAGACGCGCGTGGCGTACGCTTTGTCTGACGGTGTCAGTGCACTGCTGTGCTACATTGTTGGAGGTGTATATAAAGGCTTTATTTTAGCTAAAAATAGTGATTAAATGCAGACGATGGCAGAGGAAATAAAGAGTAAGAAATTAAAGTGTTATCCAAAAATTTACAATAAAAATGAGAAAATATCGATTCCGTGTTTTGATTGGATCCTATGCCTAACCAAAGGCAGCATCCTTCGATAGCTGATGTCTAGTTTTATCTGTGACCCACGTACAATAACTCCCGTTGCAATGAACTTTATTTTGCACCCATAAAAGAGGTCTGCTATTTAATCTAATACAATCCACAAAATATGTAATTACCTTATACTCGTAGTCCACATCCATCATTTTTAAAACACCCACTACTTTTTACGTTTAAAAAAGGCAGGACACTCTTTTCTCTATTATTTTACATATTAACTCTTGAAACCGGTGTAAATTGTTACAAACCTGGACAGTATCTTGGACACGCATCCATGCGAGACTCGGAGCTGTCTGCTGATGTCGCAGGGCCTGACGCCACTATGCGCCAATTCTACTATCCGCTGCCGGACCACATCGGGCAGTGGCCGCCCGTTCACGAACACTCCGCCGAGCTGGTTCACTCCGCCGTGACCTGGAGGCAAAGGGATAAATAAATACAGAGAAACATACATAGTCCTAACGCTACACTACGGTGCAAATCGTGTGTCCTAGGTATTAGAGACTACTAGAGACTTACCAGGGGACTCTATTTAGCCTCCTACAGTACAGTAACTATTACATAACCCAATTATTGTCAATAAATTATAATTATCCCTATTTACCCAAATAGATATTTACACTAAAGCTCCAGCCTTAGCAACTGCCTCGGTGGAAAAATGTACTACGGTATTATTGCAAAGCTGAGGTTTTGGGTTCGAATCCCAGGTCGGGCAAAGTGATATTGGATTTTTCTTTTCATTATCAGCCCAGAGCCAGGGAAATGTGCCCGATATGGCGATCGGCCCGCCGCCCTATCACACCGTGGGACGGAAAATACAAGGCGAAACGTGGGTGTCCTGGTAAGCCAGGAATAATGACATGCATATTAACATACAAAATTGAAGCTTTAGTCTCTGAGAATGCACGAGTACAAGCTTTCTACCCGCGACTGTATTATCAAAAATTGCGGACTCTAATAGTGAACTATAGTCCCAAAGATCATGTTCAGATTGAGCCTATATAGTTAGATAGAGGGGGAGGGGTAGAAGTAGGGGGTGTCCGGCCGTGAACCGGGTATCGACCGGGTGTGTCCGGTCACGCCGACGCAGCCGACCAAGACGCTGGATCGATGCGCCGGATAACCGGAACATGTCCGGATAGCGAGGACTTTGGACACGGTCGACGGAGGTTGGCGGTTCGAATTTTTAGAGGAATGTAGAGTTTCATTTGAGGTGTTGATAACATGATTTTGGTGAATGATGAATTATGATATTTTATCTAGATTATTGTTCAACCCGTCTTAATACAAAGAAGGAATAAGTATTTTATAATTAATCCAATCCAGTGCGTGGTGGCCTCGTGGTATCGGACCAGACTCGGCTGCCTACATGTTCACGGTGGTCGCGGGTTCAAATCCCAGGGCACACCTCTGACTTTTCGGAGTTATGTGTGTATTGATAGTCAATCACCACGCACTTTAACGGTGAAGGAAAACATCGTGAGGAAACCTGCATACCGTAGCGATTTTTAAAAAAAATTCTACGGTGTGTAAGTCCGCCAACCCGCACTAGGCCAGCGTGGTGGACTATATGGCCTAACCACTCTCAATCGTACTCACGATTGTAGAGGAGGCCCGTGCCCTGCAGTGGGTCGTATATGGGCTGATACAATACAATCCAATCCAATTCATCAGCCAAAGGAAGTCCACTGCTGAACATAGGCCTCTTCCAATGATTTCCACAGTGACCTGTTGGAGGCAGCCTGCGGGACGTCGCTGGATTTGATAATACTCGTATATATTTTTATTATTCCGATGTATGGCGAGACAAGCATGCCATTTGCCTGGTAAGCGATACGACCGCTCATGGACAGTAGCCATATCAAACAACACCATGGCGAGGCAACGCTTGTCATTCCACCGCGCTCGCCATCCTGAGACATACGATGTTAAGTATCATTATGTCCAGCAGTTACGCTGGCTACAACGTCCTTCAAACCGGAACACAACAGTGCATTTACACTGCTGTTTGGCTGTTTGTTTGTTTTAAAAGGTTTTGTGGTTTTATTAGTAATACTATCGATGATGTTAAAAACCAGATGAAATTACGAAAGTTGATCAGGAAGGGGAAACCTAGCACGGGCTGGGACTAAGTTGAAAGAAATACAGAATAGAAAAGATTTCCTTAATGATCGATATATTATCGCCTATCAATTAACATCGAAAACATATTTATAATATATCTTTAAGTCGACCAAAACAATGTTTTAACGTGATAGAAATTATTTAACAAAACGCTCATATATTAACGTATTGCAGCAAAAAATACTATTTAACTATACATCATTCGACAAAGTTGGTTTTTTTCGAAAGATTTCTCAAATCAAAATATGATTTCTAAAAAATATACTTCAATAGTAATTTCTATTCAATACTTTTAGGTTTGTTCAATCTCATATTTTGTACACGTATAATATTATTATTGTGTAGTAAATTTTGTATCTTAAATACTTTGTAATTGTATCCCAAGACTGCAATATTACAATTTAAAATTTATACACTATCTATCAACCCCAAAATAAAGAATCATAACACAAAACCTCGTATAAAGATATCATCCGTGTAACTCAAAGATCACTTTCTCGTCAGTCCCCGCTCTCCCCTCCCTTGTACCCGGGTGGGGAGGGGAGCATGAGGCGTGACGATCGATCGGTCACGCCCCGGTCGCCCGGGTAGGATCGATACCCGGTCATAGTCGGGTTTGTTTTCATTTTTAGTTTCGGCTGTTGGATTCTGTGTGTAATAGAATGCTCAATGATTTGATCCGTGGTGCTTTACAGCTGGCTTCTCTGGCTGTAAAAGTCTTTATGCGAGGTTATTTACCTCTTTAATCCATTGTTTTTGTCACCCGATTTGTTACGGAGGGAAGTGGACAATAATTTATTTCCAACTCCTATTAATTTAACTTTATGATTGATTTCGTTGCGGGTTAGACAAGTTAGACATTCCCGGAGACTCGCTGAGCTTCAATGCTCAGTGTCATTACAATGAGTGCTGTTGATCCTGGCTTACGGGAGTTGCAGTGGTGGGTGTGAGGGCGGGACAGTCTACAGAAAGCTCAACGGTTTAACTATTTGACGTAATAAAAATGTTGATAATATAGCCACATAAAGGTACAAAAATGTGGTCTGTTTTAAAAATAAGACCGCCCCTTCCTTGTGATTTTTAGTCTGGTGAAACCAATCTTACAGATTGTCTACGGTCTTTTGGCGTTCGAATGCGTTGTTGTCATGCTGTTGTCAAAATGTTAGGATTCGTTTTTCTCTCTTCACATTTTAGTATATTGGACATGTTAATACTATTAAATTACGAGTATAAATGCTTCTTGTTTAAATTATAAAAACATATCTCAAACGATAGATATTTTCTAAACTTAATTTTAGTTCCAAAATTCGCCACATGCCAATAGAATTTAGATGAATTATACACCAGAAATGTCGCTGGATGCAGGCAGCCTCCATCAGATCACTGTGGAAATCATTGGGATCGGCCTATATTTAGCAGTGGACTTCCTTTGGCTGATGGATTTGATTGAAATATGTAATAATGTGTCATTTTTTTAATGTCTAAATCGTCCCTCATATACTTTAATATTGTTATTTTCTGTTCGTGGAAAATGTAGGTAATAGGTATACGCAATGAGAGTTTTGAATATTGAAATAAAATACCTAATGGAATATATCTTTGGATGCAGTACTCAAATATTTACATCAGTTTTTAAAAACTAAGCTTTAGACTAGAATTGTGTAAGCTTCGAGAAGGAGTTTTGGCCGTTTACAAAAAAAAGAATTTATTGTTTATGAATATGAATATGTCGCTGGATGCAGGCTGCCTCCAACAGGTCACTGTGGAAATCATTGGGAGAGGCCTATGTTCAGCAGTGGACTTCCTTTGGCTGATGGATGAATATGAAATTACTCGGGATAATATGCGTTACTTCGGAGGAACATCTTTTTGTTAGCATGGTGCAGAATAATTTGGCATAAGACTTCACGATATCTGTGACGTCATTCTTTATGGATACAAGAATTAAGAATTGGCTAAAGCCGATAAGCTACAGTCAAATGAAGACTTATATCAGAATTAATTAATGATATTATAGATAGAAAACAAAACTATTCTTACATCTACCTACCTGTACATATATAAATATTTTCATAGTATTATGAAGCCTTTCCTCTAATATACGAAATCTGTAGAAGCCGGCAATTTTTACGTAAATTTTCGTACATACAAAATGAATTTGAAGTTCTGCAAGGCTAAAAACGCCACAACCCCGTAAAAACATAGACGAAACATTGTTGTACTGGTAGCACCTCTGCTTACCCCTTCTGGGATAAAGGCGTGATGTTTATGTATATGTACATATGTATGCGACATTGATTGAAAGGGTTTAGTCTTTATTTCGCCACATTTACCTATTAGGGTAGGTGAACTTCATATTATAGTATTGAAATTCTGTCAAACATCCTATGATGTAATATAAAATATCTGTTATATTAACAGGAAGATAAGGAAGTGGTCATAAAAACCTCAAAAACTATGTTTCCCTAAAAGTGGAAAGCTGTTTCCACCAATTGCTCGAGTTAAGAAAAAACAATCGTAGTGCCCTTGTTTTGGGTTGTAATTAAGCTTAATGGGGGACAAGATGGCGGACCGGAAACTGGGGACTCAGATCCGGTACAGTCAGGTAGGAAAACAGTTTGGTTTTGTTGGTATTATGCTATTAAAATAACTGTCAATGAAAAGTATCAACACTTAACAACTTAATCTATGAAATTCCATTTTATAAATCAATTGATTATAAAGATTTAAGATCTTACTTTGAAAATTCATCTTATCTCTGTTAGATGTGTTAGAGATATTAATTCTCTATCTAGACAGCCTCCATGGCGCAGTTGATTAGACGCTGGCTGTAAGACGTGAGGCTGCGGGTTCGATCCCCGCATCGAGACAAATTTTTGTGTGAGCTACAAGTATTTGTATCGGGTCTGAGTGTTTGTGAGACCGAAAAGTATTTCGTAGTTCCTGATATCCACAACACAAGACTCGAGCTTAGTGTGTCAGGACTATGTATGTGACTGTTGGGTGTATTTATCTACAAGGCCCTGCACTTACCAATACATAATGAACTGTACTGTACTGAATCAGCCCATATACGTCCGACTGCCTGCACGAGCATCCTCTATAATCGAGAGTATGATAGAGAGGGGTTAGGCCATATAGTCCATAGTAATAAATACCAAGTTAATAAATACGGTGATTTAAAAAAAATATATTCTAAATAGAATTTAATGTTTTTTTTTACTGACCATACCTTCTAAGCACATCGCGGCAGGTGTCCCGAGCTACCTTTTTCTATTTCGCTCTCCGAGTACTTCGTAACTTCGGGGGAAATATGCCTTTCCACTTAATGACTTGCTACCCTTAATTTTCCTTCGGTATTGAGTTGGAAAGCTGGGATTTTTCCCGTTTCGCCAAGACTTTCCAGATTTGTAGGATGGAATAATTTATTTTTACAAGTTAATTGTACTTTTCGTCCATAAATTATTAACAATGATTGTAAACGATAACTTAGTTAATAGTAAATCGGACTTATAAACCGGTAGTAGGATGTTTATCCCAAGTTCCAAGATCAGCAGAAAAACAAAAAGTATGTATTTATAACTTGTACAATATCCTAACAGGCACAAACCTAATACGAAATTGTCGCTGTTAACTAAATTAAATACATACATACATACATAAACTCACGCCTTTTTCCCAGAAGGGGTAGGCAGAGTTTATCCTGGTAGTAGACACCCACGATTTGCCTTTTCTGCTTCGTCCCAGGATGTGATAGAAGGCAATCCTTACGCCATATCAGGTACAAATTCCTGGCTTCTAGCTGATAATGAATAGAAAAATCCAATTACTTGTCCTGACCCGGGATTCGAACCCGAGACCTCAGTTTTGTAATCATAGCTTAGTACAACTACGCCACCGAGGCGGTCTCTAAACACTAAACTGAGTAGTTGGAATTAAAAATTTCCTTTTGATGTTTGATAGCCCATTTATCGAGGAAGGCATTTATTTATTTATTATCTTTATAGGATCCTACCAATAGGAGCGAAGCATTACTGAAAAAAAATACGAAACGGATTCCCCGTCAACATCAGTGTAAACGCATTGTTGTGTTCCGGTTTGAAGGACATTGTAGCCAGAGTAACTGCTGGACATAATCAGACTAAAACCTTATGTCTCAGGATGGCGAACGCAGTGTAATGCCAACCATTGCTTTGTAATTGGTGATGTTTGGTTTTGCTACTGTCATGAGCGGTCGTATCGCTTACCATCAGGAGAATGGCATGCTCGTCTCGCCATTCATTGCAATAAATACATACAAATATGTGGGAATGTTCCGTTAGGGTCAAAGAGAAAACAACGATCGTCCAGAATATCTTCACTTTTTATTAAATCGTCTTCTAGAACACGTCTTTCGTCTTACGTCGTTCACTATTGTCTCCCCGTACTACACTTCAACTACTTAAGCATACACTCTTAAGCATATACTCTTCCTCTTTCTACTTTTAGTACTTTCACCCGTCATCTCTTTCACACAAACCACGTTCCAGTCATTCGTCTTACATTCCATTTTACTCATCCTTTATCATAACTTTCAAATCCTACATCTATATATATATATATATATATGGATCCGGGTGAAACCGGGCCGGTAATAACAAAATTAGGGTCAACTTTACAAAAGTAAATTACAAAACATTGAAGCGTACATTAAATTGTCCAGTGTTCGACGAGGGGTCGAATTTCCGGTGCAGTTTCCTTTGTGAGGGAATTTTGATTTTTATAGTACATATTATACTGTCAGATTTAATGTTTATGGGGTCAGTTATTGAGCATGACTTTGTGCTATGGAATGATTTGAGTTTTTATTACCGTTAATTAATTTTAAAGGATGTCAGTATGATAGACTCGCCCCCTATCACATCGTGAGAGGAATATACAAGGCGAAACGTGGGTGTTCTGGTAGCACCTCTGCCTACCCCTTCTGGGAAAAAGGCGTGTGTTTATGTATGTATGTATAAGTATGATGTGTGAAGTGCGTCAACTCTAGTCTAGAAGAATCTATGGATTAAGAAATCTCAAAGTCTTGATTGTAGCAGAGTCCTGTGGCCAGTAGTGGGAGTATTTTTTTATTGCTATGAATGGTGAGACGAGCATGCCATTCGCCTGATGGTAAGCTATACGACGGCTCATGGGCAGTAGCAAAACCAAACAAAACCAACAATATTACACTAAGCTTGCCATCGCCAGACATAAGACGTTAAGTCTCATTATGTCCAGTAGTTGCTCTGACTACAATGTCCTTCAAACACATTAGTGCATTTACACTGCTGTTCGGCGGGAGAAATAGACATTGTGATGGTACCTACCCAGGCGGCCTCTCACATACGAGAGACCTACCACCAGTAAGTGTATGATATTTAACTTGTAGTTGCAATGCAATAAGAATTTAAGAATGTAAAGTGTAGAAAGATTAAATAAGTGAAAAATAATTCGTCTTTTATAATGCTGAATAAAGTTTATAGAATTATAAAAACAATATGCTACTTTACATGGAAATGAAGTCCAGGACCTAACAGTTCGTAGTCTGTATGCTAATATGCTATAAAAGGTTTGAATTCTATAAAAAATCACTACAATATAATTCTCAAAACGGAATCACTCTGTATGTGTGGCGTCTCGTCATGCGCCGGCGCACTCCCCAGGTTTAACTCGACACATCGACGATAACCTGCGACTTTCCCACTTGACCCCCCTCTCCTCTTCCCCTTCCTCTCCCTCCCCCTCTCCCCTTCCCCACACGTGATTCATCGCGACGGACCATTAAAATGTTAATAGCGCGCGGTGTCGGAATTTTAGTTTAATTAAACGATTAAGGTTTTAAAAAGATAAAAGATTGAATTGGTCGTAAGAGATGACGTGCAAGATTAAGGTTGGAGTACGTAGATTAATTTCTTTGAATTATTTTATAGGCCCCATAATAACTTTATACAGGGTATATCAAGACTGCTACCGAAAACGAAGCCAGGTGGTAGTTTTAGTGACTTTAGACAATAAAACTATTTTGTTTTCCTATCATCGTGTTTGGGTGGTAAATACATACGTTTTCCTAAAATAAAATGTATACATTTTTATTTTTAAAGACGCTATAGTACGCAAGGCTTTTAATTATAATTTTAGGAGAAACTACGATTTTACCACCCAAACACAATTATATTTAAAACATTCCAATAAAATCGTGGCATTTTTTTGCATAATTTTTAGGTGCATCGTGTCTGTAGTTACTAAAACTACACCACCACCTGGCTTCGTTTTCGGTCGCAGTCTTGATATACCCTGTATATTTATAGTCTTTATTTAGTCTGGACGGAGCTGCACTGGTCATCAGATGCTTTAACCATTGGATGACACAATACATAAGGGGACACCGCAGATAGAGAAGTCGTTAGAGCCACAACCCAGAGTTTTGTTTATTGTATTTCTGTTTCTTTTTTGTATTTGTATTGTAGACGGACGACTTGGTTCAAGTTGCAGGGAGTCGCCGGATGCAGGTCGCTTCCAGCAGGTCAATGTGGAGATCGTTGGGGGAGGCCTATGTTCAGCAGTGGACTTCCTGTGGCTAAAGAGAGAGAGAGAGAGAGATTTCTGTTCCAAGATAGACAGTGAGCTTATCGTCATGCCAGCCACAGAGTAACAGACACGGGCATTTCGCGTGAGATATTTCAAACAAAAAAACTCATACAAAAACAATTACGAGTAATAAAATAAAAACACTTTCGCTATCTTTAAGAGATAAGTACGTATTTTTTATAAAAGTGAGAAATAAATTATTTCCGCCTTTTAGTTTAGCTAATTGATATTAATTGCGTTAACAACACAAATATTATGACTGTTACTTAAAAACCTCTCGTCCTCCCGATTGTAGGGAGCCTGTGCCCAGCAGTGGGAGTATATGGGCTGATACAGATACAGCATTCGCTGATCTTCAATGTTATTAAAATCCTGTCGATCCCGGCTTACAGGTGTTGTGGGGGCGGATGTGACTAGTATAATCAAATGCCAAAATTTCACATGGAATTCACAGCCTCTAGCGCGATTTTGTATTGTATTGTACCAGCCCATATGTAGGTACTTATGTACCTTCCACTGCAGGGCACGGGCCTCCTCTACAATCGAGAGAATGATTGAGAGTGGTTAGGCCATATACGAGTAGTCAACCACGCTGGCCTAGCGCGATTGATAAATACCAATGGTTGTTTTGACTATGTGTGCTTGTGAGAGCGAAAAGTGTTTAGTAGTTTCCGGTTCAGAAACAAAACTTTGATTCTCATGGGACAGAACTGCTCATATGTGACTGTTGGGTGTATTTATTAATTATTATGTGTTGTTGACTGCCTTGGTGACGCAGTTGTGCTACACCACTGCGTCCACCAAGGCAGTCAACAACACACACAGTCAACACAGGCAGGTAACATTACAACGCTGACGTCTCGGGTTCAAATTTCGGGTCTGGCAAAGGATGGAAATGAATTTTCAAATCCTCCTATCAAGTTCCCGAGATGGAACATACAAGGCGAAACGTAAATCCTGGTAGCACCTCTGCCTACTCCTTTTAAAAAGGCGTGATGTACGTGTGCATGTGTAGTGTGTACAGATAATGAAATGCCAAAAGGCCGAGTTATAATGCCGATGCTACAAATATTACAAGCGGGGTCACCGCTCAGGAAGCTGATTATCATACAGGCCCGGATGCGCGCCCGACGCCATTGTGCGGCCATCTTGTTTTTTAGTCAGAAAAAAAAACATTATTGTATTTTTATAGCCACTCGTATATGGTGTTTTATTTTAGCGAAGGTTTTGATTTTTTATACGATGGTGTAATTATGTATTTTATTGTGTTGTATTTTAATATGGTTTGTAGATGAGTAATGATAAGTTTGTTTTTTTTAAATATTCCATTTAAAAAGCAGACAAAAGTTACATTACAGATTAAATTTAACAATATTGTTTGTAATGCATCACTACATAGTATAAAACAACGTAGACATAAGTAAGTATACAAAATATAGTATACAACTGATTGTACAGTTTTGCAGGAAATTTTAGTAACTCATAAGTTTATTCTTTTGTTAATAATAAATTAATAAATAAATAAAACAAAGTCGCTTCCCGCTGTCTGTCTCTCCCTACGTATGCTAAGATCTTTAAAACTACTCAACGGATTTTGATGCGGTTTTTTATATAGATAGGGTGATTCAAGAGGGAGGTTTATCTGTATAATTCATATACAGGTCGGTCCAGTTTGTACGAAAAATAACATGTATCTGGTGCGGAGTGGAATCAAAAAACATCTGCACCCAGGAAGCTGAGACGGGCCGGTAGTTATAAACAAAACAAGTGAAAATCCAGTTATCACAGTGGCTATCGGAAACTAAGACGCATTACGGTCTTGTGACAGTCTCCGTGGCTTAGTTGGATAGACATTGCCTGTAAAACTAGAGGCCGTAGGTTCGATTCCTGCACCGAGACAAATATTTATTTTGCCCACAAGTATTTGAATCAGAAATGGCTGTGATACCGATTTTTTATTGCGATGAATGGCGAGACGAGCATGCCAATCACCTGATGGTAAGCGATTCTCCTGCTCATGGACAGTATCAAAACCAAACATCATGAATTACAAAGCAATATTTGGCATTCCACTGCGCTCGCTAACCTGAGAGTAAGATGATAAGTCGCATTATGTCCAGTAGTTATTCTGGCTACAATGTCTTTCAAACTGGAACACAATAGTCCATTTACACTACTGTTTGGCGGGAGCAATGTTATACAGTTTCTATCTTATTGAAGGGTCAGGACGTTGTTCGGACTATTGGGTGTAGACCTACTAATATATATTTTTTTAACCTACATAAACATATAAACATCACGCCTAAATAGGCGATAAATAAATAATAAATATATAAATAAATATAAAAAAATCTAGATAAATATCTAGAAGGGGCGGGCAGAGATGTAACCAGGACACGTACGTTTCGACTTGTATGTTCCATCCCAGGATGTAATAGGGGGCGAGCCTATCGCCATATCGGGCACAAATTCCTGACTTCGGGCTAAAGAATGAAAAATCCAATATCACTTTGCCCGACCCGGGATTCGAACCCGAGACCTCAGCGTACTCGTACCGTAATACAACTGCGCGAACGAGGTGATTTTATAACCTAGACCTAAAATAATTGTTCTAGATAAATCTCTAGTAATATTTTTATATTTACCCCCACCAGACGTTAATTAAGAACCCCCCCTCCTATAAGGAAAACATCGTGTGGTAATATCAGTGGAAAACACAATCTTACAACACGCGGTAATGGAATGCAAATTGTATGTTTAGTAACGCGCATCTTTTATACTCTATCGAAATATTCTACATTTCATTACTATACAGTATATCCAGACTGCGACCGAAAACGAAGCCAGGTGGTAGTATTAGTGACTTCAGACATGATGCAAGCCATACCATAGCGATTTATATAAATTTCTATGGGGGTTGGCGGACATCAACCCGCACTAGGCCAGCGTGGTGGTCTATATGGCCTAACCACTCTCAATCGTGCTCTTCTTTGTAGAGGAGGCCCGTGCCCTGCAGTGGAATGTATATGGGCTGATACAGATACTATATTTTAGAAGTTCGGATGGGACTAGGTTGAGTGTCTGAATATATATTAAGAAACATATTTTACAAGATTCGTGTTTTTTCCTTAACATTCAAAGAAAACATTTCGTTGCATGAATAAGAGTCTTATAATATCAAGGTATTGCGAATTTTTCATGAATAAAAAAATCAAACGGTCTACATGACGTCACTTCTTGGGGAAAATGCCCAATCTATTAATGCGCGTTTTTAAAAAGTCCCAAAAATTTTGACAATTCAATTAAATTAATTTCTGTCATCTGCCCACTACTCGTATATCTTGTATATATCGCACACGTGGGTCAACCATTGGAAAGTAATATCTTATATAAACTTCTCATGCATACTCATTCTGGACCGAACCTACGACTAAGCGTATATTATTTGTCGTGCCAGTAAAAAATCCTTGGGAGAATGTCTAATACTGCGCTTACCATTACATATTCTTCATCAAGGAATTTTTGAAACCATCGCCTCTATTTCATATGTAATATAGAGAAATGTACTCAGTAAATAACCCACGGAACTCATACAGCACGAACATCTTTTTTTACATAACTAAAACAATTGCATGCTAATTGGAGCCCCGAGCGGCGCAACAAAAACCAGTTGGTATTACAAAAGACCCATTTTCAAAACCGGACCGCCTTTCTAAAATCTCCGACAATTATGACCAGACTAGTTACAACGCAACTGCGTGCGCGCATCACCGTCGACGAATCACGTGCGAGGATTCCATGTGTGCGTACGTGTACGTGTTTAGGAGTGTGCATGTGTGCGTTCGGTAGTATTGTGATATATGGTGCATGTGTGCTGCATTAGAATTTCAGTTCTATTACTGTGTGATAAAGTTTATTTTTAGTTGGTGTACGTATGTGCTGGCTTGATTGTGTGCTTTGATATAAATGAACGCATGTGTGTTACAGTTGATTTTATTCTCTATCGCTTAGGTGTAAGGTTTTGTTTTAGTTTCCTCTATTTTTAATAGTGTACTGTGCTATATGGCAACGACCGTGATACTTAATTTTGAGCTTCTATGTTTCTATTTTAAGGGTAATTTTGGGATGTAGTTTTTTAAAAGGAAGTATTTGATTTTTTTGTGTGTAATTTCATTGTTCTCGCAAGTGATTATAATATAGAATTGCGACGGTTTTGAAGGTGTATGTAATTTAAGTAGACGGTAATGTTTATATAAATACTTAGCGCAAAAACCATAGGTATACTTATTTACCTACGAGTACTAGTTTCCTCATATATGCTTTACATAGAAGTCGAACCACCCATTGGAAAATTGTACCTCGTATATCGTAATACCGTTGAATATTTTTAAAGTGACGAGCTTTTTAAATAGATTTTGGGAAACTTCAGCGTATTTCAGAGTTTTCCTGGAGAATATTACAGAAATGTGAAGTATGGCAAACGCTTTAGGCCGGCGTGGTGGACCAAAAGACATACTTCTGAAAGGGTTGATGTCACACAGGCGAAAAATAAAAGCTAATCTTAACTTTAACATGACCTTATTTAATGCCGATCTCAGTAATTGTGGAGATTGTTGGGTATTAGAAAGAGATATAAAACACTAACTAGGAAATTAACCAAGCAAATATACAGGGGGAGGGTGAATGGAAGAGTCGGTAGGGGTCGACCTCACCGAACCTACACCATCCAAATCGGTGATACCCTCAGAAGGGTCAGGTCAAGAGTACCCTGAACCGATGAGCATGAATGAAGAAATTGATGAAAGTGGATGAAGCGAAAGTAGTATGTCAGGCTCGAGTAAAGTGGCGATCCATAGTCTCTGCCTACCCCTATGGGATACAGGCGTGACGATTATGTATGTATGTATAAAACACTGAACAGAAACTAATAATGGCAGAGTTTTAAATTAAATATAATGTTTTTTGTCATATTCATTGCTTTTCCTTATGTTACGTTACAATAAAATCTATGTTTTTCCTGTGTTTTTGTACAAGTATCCTTCAAATCTAATTAACGCTTTTTAATTATTCTATACCGTAATTATTAATTGATACAGCTTGAGACTTCCTAAAATATTTAAGTAATGTTTTTACGAGTTTACAGCCTAATGCAAATTAATTTACGCACAGAGGTGTAAACTTGGTATAAGCTAAACTCCTTGACATTAACCTTGGGAAAACAGCTTTCCATCTATGCATCATCTTAGGTTTGACTGGAAGAGCATGCGTCAGGTATTAAGACAACCTATACATTTTCTGTTTAAAGTGTTAAAAAAAAAAGATTCCGACGAATTGAGAACCTCCTCCTTTTTTGAAGTCGGTTAAAAATAGCTGATCTAAAAATCTTAAACCAACTACTGCAATATTATTAACATTATGTAGAATCCACTCTATTACAGTTAAGTGTACCTACGAGTATATAAAAGTGCGTAAAAATATGATTTCATTAAAACGACACGCACCAGAAACACTCTTATAACGTGTACGACGAAAAGCAAGTAATACTCTATCACTCTACCATGATTTTTTTATGTTACCGAAATACATTTCTATGATTTTGCTCTCTTCTGCTACCAATCCTTTTGGGTAATTAATTATTATCTGGATAAAAATATGGATGTACCAACCAAATACAATGATACTTAAAACATTACAAAAAAAATCGTCGCTTATTTTGGAACATTTTTAATTGCATCGTGTCTATAGTCAGTAAAACTACCAAATGGCTTTGTTTTCGGTAGCAGTCTTGATATACCCTGTATAACCTAACCCCACTCAATCGTACTGTCGATTGTAAAGAAGGCCTTTCCCTGCTGTGGGACGTATATGAGCTGATGCAGATATAGATACAGAATATGTAGAGCTGAAATAATGCGACGATTTCAGTTTATGCTGTGGTTTAATCAAATTGGATACATTAAGCCTGTTTTTATTTAATTAGATATTATTGTAGTAAGCCTGGTGGCTTAAAATTCGCATTAAAATTTATTAATTGGTCTCCAACTAAGACTACACTTAAAACACATTCAATATTCTACATAATTTTAAGAATGAACACTGAGCATCTCAAATTACAGGATGACACATCTTGCCCAAATTGTGGGAAATACAATCAAAAAGATAATACAAAAAGAGACGAAGAGAAAATAAAATGAATAGGTATTAGCATTTTCTATGGGTTTATACGTAAAGTACGAGTTTTTGAGCGGTAGTCTCAAGTGTGTTGTAAAAAAGCACTAGCATCAATAATACTTTGAAATTTAAACCAACTTGTAACATTTGTAGATTATAATCACTATATTGTAAATTGGTTTCGAAAAGAGCAACACTAGAGTTTCTTGCCCGTTCTTGTCTAGTGAAAACCGCTTTCCGAACCGGGTGGTAGTATAAAATAATGACTGAATCTAAATGATGTTGAACATTTTTACAGATTCAATAAACTATTGTCATTTTTAATTTTCATTTCATTTTGTTTATTTTCTAAATCCGGCAACATTTTTACAATTCCCCATAATTAAATGGCGATCACTTCATATCAAGTTTTAATCGTTCTTTATACGTATTACAAAAAGAAATATTTTACATTCGTTACACTATTGTTAGTTAAATTTTAACCGCGATCAGATTAAAATTAATTAATTATGTAAGTATATAAACTGCGATGTTTGCGATAACAGTCGAGATTTCGAAAGCAGATTCATATATACTGGAATTAAATGTATGTGAGGGCAATGACCTAACCGAGCCCCTTCTAGTTTTACAAGTTCTTTAGAGGCAAAGGCAACTCGGCTATATATTAATAAATGTTTCTTAAAACAAGAGAATAGGGATAAAGCAGGACAGAGTCACTTATATGACTCTTGTTTCGGAGAACCATTTGGTGTCCTAAGCTAGCTTCTTAAAAAGTTATTTATTAACAAAGAAAATGTTTTGGAATAAAACGAATTATTACGAATTTTATCGCGAATTTGATTTGATTTTTATATTTTTTAATTTCCCGAAGTTTCGATCACTTTACAGTTTCGTGGTCAGACACACAGAAAATGCTCTTTATCTATAATTTTGAAGCCTGGACGTAATATGAGTGTTCGAATATTATAAAAGATATGATAAAATATATTATTTGTCTCGATTCTGGACCATATAAATAAGAAATGAAAGACAAGTAAATAAATGGATAAATACACCCAACAGTCACATACATAGTCCTGACCCCACACTAAGATCGAGTCTTGTGTCGTGAGTTGGAACTACGAGACTTTTCAGTCTCATAAACACCCAGACCCGAAACAAATAGCCCTAGATCACACAGATCTAGACTTCGACAAAGACTACCTGAATGTTGTACCATCTTATTCATTGTTGAAATTTTAAAACATAATACTGTATCAGCCCATATATGTCCAACTGCTGGGCACGGACCTCTTCTACAATCGAGAGCACGATTGAGAGTGGTTAGGCCATATAGTCCACCACGCTGACCCAGTGCGGGTTGGCGGATTTACATACCGCAGAAATTCTTTAAAATCGCTACGGTATGCAGATTTCCTCACGATGTTTTCCTTCACCGTTGAAGTGCATTTCTGCAATTTTATTTATTTTTTAGTTATGTTATGAACGTAAGGTGTGCATAAATTATCATATTGAATACTATAATATATTTGCAAGTACAATTTGTTTGTGTATGAATATGGCTCCAAGGACTAATAAATTGTAAGGTCCATACTAATTTATTTATGAAATAAAGGTGTTTGATTTTAATTAGATGTTTTTTTACAAATCATTGCGTATAGTATGAAATTGATTATGCTTTAAGAAATAAACATGGCTTGGTACCTCATTTTTGTCAAATAGCATATCGCAAATCATAAAAGTAGAGTGAGATTAACATACTTATTAGATTTTATCATTCAAAGACCCAGTGGTTGTTATTCTATCAGTAGCTAAAATAATATTTTTGGAACACATTTTCCTAATATTGGAAAAGATTCCAATTTCCTCACATACTTTTTAAATGTTTATAATTTACTGAAATAATTTTGTATGAACCAGAAATCGTATTAACAAGCATAACAATTAACCAACATAACCGAATATGACTACGAGACTCGAGGCTTTCAAAATGATGGCTCAATTTAGATCATAGCGCTACAAGCCGGAGCCTACACCCAATTAGTCCGCCTTTGAACCAGCGGCATTATAACTATTGCGTACAACACGTTGACGCGCGGCCAATTTGCTCTACACACACGCACGCAATCACAACACAACGTCGCAGACTCCACAACGCATGCCCGTGCACCCGCGAGGTGGCGTACGCCTCCGACCCGCCCGCCAATCAGAGCGCGCCTTTCGCCCCGAAGCCGCCGTCGCGTCACCACCGCGCGACGCCATTGGCCAGCCGCGTAACGATCTTGATTTTGGATTTGGAACGTTCGAAATTCGAACGTCTCGAGCCTGGCGGTTACGACCTTACGCAGTTGTGCGTTTTTTATGCCAGCCATAAAAGGCTTTAGGACGATTTTACATAACTACGTTTTTTTGGAGCATATTTTTGCTATATGGGCATATGATTTTTTATTGGGTTTCGCGATTGCATCGTTTGGTTTTATAACTTGAGTTGCGTTGGCTGCGTTTCGTATTCTTTGAAATCTGCTCGGGCTACATACACTGATACATTTGAAACTGCATTCGCGCCGTATGGAAACGATGAGTCACTGATTCGATTTCCGCAATAGAAATCATTTATGATGGGCAATTATTTTTGTTCTACATTTAGTTTATAACATAATTTACTTTCATGTTTTCCACGAGTATATACTCGTAAGCTATAAGAACTTCTTATTTATCAAACGACAGACACGTGACTGAATTGTCCAAATACCTGGACAATCGTAGGTACATACATAGCCAAACTTTAACGATAAAATAACAGGAGGATTAGTAAAACTGATTAGGTTCAACAACATTCTCATTGACCAAACAATAACCGATAGCATTGCTACTCTCCACATAAATATTCTAGATGAATCCATGCTATCAACACTGGCTTTACTGTGATTGTACCCAATTACTTAAGGGTTACTACAGACGTTTTATCGCTCTATTTAGTGCATAATCTCTACCTATACAGCAGGTATAGGCATCTAACAAGGCCGTGTAATTGTAAATATGTATGAGCATGTTCAGGAGCGAAAAGCGCAGCGTGGGACGTCCACCCACTAGGTGGTCAGACGATCTGGTGAAGGTCGCGGGATGTCGCTGGATGCAGGCTGGCTCCAACAGGTCACTGTGGAAATCATTGGGAGAGGCCTATGTCCAGCAGTGGACTTCCTTTGGCTGATGGATTGGATGTTCAGACAGATCATTCTGAACATCAAAACAAGAAGTTAAAGGCAATTTATTGCCCCTAGGGAGAGTTCTCTGCTCGGTGTCAATTCTTTGCTTTTGCACATCTAAGATTCATCTGGATTAAATTACTTGCAATCGGATTGTGGGTGGGTTTATATTATAAAGTTCTTAAAGAAATTGTAATTGAAAGAGCTTAGGCTATAACATTTCTATCATGACGGCCTTCATGGGCGTTTTGCAAATTAACAGGTTTCACGCACCATGTGTAAGTAAATCGGATTTCTTTCATCACAGATATTTTTGTACAAATCTCTATGGTTCGCAGGTTTCTTTAAGACATTTTCTTCCACCTTTAAAGTGGTAATTCACTGTCACAGAACTCAAAAATAAATCGCATCGCAAAAACCAATTAACCTTCCTAATTTCATAATTGTAAATTAAGGATAGTTAAATTATAACAGTCACTGAGCGGATGACTAATACCTCAGTCCGCCCCGTGACCACGAAAACTGTAAATTGATCGAAAAGTCGGGAAATTAAAAAAAGTTAAAATTAAATCAAATTCGCAATAAAATCCGTGAGAATTCGTCTTATTTCAAATGACTCAAAAAAGTTAAAGATGTGCCCTAGGGTGCATAGAACAACCTTACTTCACCTTCTTGCACCTTACTTCCAAGAATTGAAGACTGATGAAAGAATGATCATTCACTAGCGTTATTTTGCTCCACGAGTCCTTGAAGCGAGACGTATATTAAAACTACAGCTTGTATTAACAGCCCGTTAATTACTTAATTATTAAGTTCCATGCGTAAATTAATTTTGCTTTAACGTGTTGTATTTCTGAAGGCAAGTGAATGCAATGGCGGTTGGTAAGTGCAGTGGGATACTCGTACGGAGTATCCATCTGCACTGGTGATGTTGGTTGACAATATTAACTGCTCTGATAAATAATAAATAAAAAATAAATACACCCAACAGTCACATACATAGTCCTGACGCCACATTAAGATCGAGTCTTGTGTCGTGGGTATCAGAAACTACGAGAGACTTTTCGGTCTCACAAATACCGAGACCTGAAACAAATACCTGTGGATCACGCAAATATTTCGAACCCACTGGCTCTCCATTTATAGCGTCTAACCAACTGCGCCACGGAGGCTAGATATGCACAGGATGAAGAAGATATGCGACAGACTTAAGTTACTGACTATGACAGGATTTTAGGTACTGTGTTCAGTTGTTGCTATCGGGGAGAATACGTCCCGCCATCAGCAATGCTGAATTCGATAATAAATAAAATAAACCTAACAGGAGTTGCGTTTCGAAAATCTATGATTCCATTGAAACACTGACCAAATGGAATGGTAATTTTGCAGCTATTCTTCTGTACCAGCCCATATACGTCCCACTGCAGGGCACGGGCCTCCTCTACAATCGAGAGTATGATTTAGCGTGGTTAGGCCATATAGTCCTCCACGCTGGCCTAGTGCGGGTTGGCGGAGTTTTACATACCATAGAAATATATACAAATCGCTATGGTATGCAGGTTTCCTCACGATGTTTTCCTTCACCGTTATAGTGCGTGGTGATTGACTATCAATACACACATGACTCCGAAAAGTTCTGACTTTTCGGAGACCTCTGGGTTCACACCTCTGGGTGTGCCCTGGGATTTGAAATGTGAATTGATATCATTTACATTACGCCATTAACCAATAATACATAAAATCTCATTGATAATTGTAAATTGTAACAGAAAATTTCATAAATTTTAAGTGGCAAAGGGGCACATGTAAAAAGAGGTAGTAGGTACATCAGTATGATTTAAGTCCATATAATATCTCGAGAATGCACCTGTCATTTATTTGACGATAAACCTAATTATAGCTGATATGATTGTTTAAAAATTTTACTAATTTTATGCTGTTATCGCTTCACCATCTTTAGTCAAACTATATAGGGGATTTGAACATTTCCTTTGAGGCCGTAGTAATACAGCCTTAGAAGGTTAAACGAACAGTATGTATATACTACATTGCTGGAGAATAAGACGAGAAAAACCTATGAAGCGAGAACATACAGATTCCATCATGGATACATTTTTATGCAATTTAAGATATGAAGAAAAGCTATTGTTTAAAGCATATTTGCTGAAAAACGGAAAAGTGTTATGTATTTTTTGATAGGAAATATTTATCAAAAGTAGCTAACAGTTGCTTATTATTATATTTATTTCAGAGAGGGTCTAGTTAATGAAAGTTTGTTAAACGGTTATAAATAAACGCTGTTTTTTTTCTAAATAGTTACATCTGTTTAACTGGCTATCAAATAAAAAATAGGCGTATATCTGTGATTACCGATCGTCACTTGTTCACGTATCATTAAGATTTTCTCGGCCGAAATATCCGCAGCGTGCCGGGTCGGTAGGCCAGTGGCATCGATATACCCCATTCGACCTCCTCCGGGGTACCGAAAGGGGAGCTTTAAAGATTTTCCCCTTGAAACAAAGCAAAAAGGTTTTCTGAATTATCTTTGATTTTGCTCCAAAACCAACTCACATGTATAATATTCCATCATATTCTGGTTGTATCTGTAGGCGGCGGAGAGGTCCACACCTCCGCCGGCCCTCAGCCCGAAGAGGGCCGCGAAAGTAGCTTTACTCTGGCCCTCCAGTTTGAACACTATCACCACACTTGTGTCAAAAAACCAAACTAATAAACAGTCATTGTATTTAAAACGGCAGTTATGACGCCATCTTGGATTGACTTTCGAACGCACTTGAAATTCTTTTTTCAATTTAAATTTTTGTACACATTTTTAATTTACATGCTGGCTGATTACGTTTTCACTTGCACTGCTTTTTAAATTTGGAATTAGTTGATTTTAAATACCTCACGCTTGTTTTAATTTGTTATTAATACAGTAATTTTAAAAATGAAATAAGAGATGCTTGATTACTTTATTACAAGTTATCGATTATTTTATGTTTTAGCGGCACTTCACTGATTTTTATATCACTTTTGAACACTGATTTGTCGCAAATGTCCGCATTTTACCTTTCAATAATTGATTGTCCCAATCATTCTTGTTAATTAACCTTCGTATAATAAAAATTGAATGTTACAAGCCTATCCAAACGGTTTAAAGCGAGCTAACTAGCTAGTAACTTCTGATTGGCCACAATCCATCAACAATTGCGGATTTACCAAAAAACCTGACCAATGGCGTCGCCGGAAAATCTATAAAAAACACCTATTTGTCAACGCTTTGCTCTTTAATTTCAATGCACTAATGATTTCCACGAAAAAACGTATACCGTGAAAGCAGCATAAAATCGCCTCGACGATTGGTCTGTAGGTTCGTTTGGACCAATTTTGCCGGAATTTTTTTGACGATTTTCCGGTATTTGAACGGCTTTTCCGGTCCGGTTGGGCGGGTACCCTTTCTCACGAGTGGCAGAGCTAATTCGACGGTTATAGGAAGTCGCGATTATCGCGTTGTTGATTGTTTTTGTTTGTCGGCAATCGTTATGGACTGCCGGTTTTATGGTGATTGGTTTGGGAATTAATTAGAGGTTTAATAGTGCAGTTGATTCGCTTGTAATGGAAAAAAGTACATTATTTTTAAGGAAGCCAAGAAGGGATTTTTCGAACAACATTTTAGCGGGAAATTAACAGTAATGGTTTGAAAAGAGGTTTTAGTAGCCCGTAGTTTCAAATTAACAATTTTTGAAGACGAAAGGTTATAAAATACAATATAAGTTTATTTAAAGTTGAGATCCTGAAAAAATATGTTAAAAGCTTTAGAGACATGGTATATACTAGGTATAGATAATAAAGCCTATAAAAATATTTATTTTTATCGACAACATTGAATGTTGCATTCCTTTTAATCTCATTTTTGATAACAAATTGTATATATTTTTAATTTTGAGTTTAGTTTACGTAGATTTTAAAGTCTTAATTGGCGTAGACTTTTAGTCATTACACATTATTTTGAAGGTCAAATTGACGTAAAATTCCCGCAATCCAGGCATCACAAGGTCACACACATCACATCCCTATTAAAAAATCACTCGCGTGTCAAAAAAATAGTGTCGCGCCGAATTTCGATTGTCCGATTTCGTGATTGTGATTAAGGTACGTGCTAGCCGATTGCCAGACCGTTCGGTACAGATGGATAGTTAGTTTTTGAGGTATATTTTACGGTTGGTTCGCTCAGAATCGATGGGTTGTGACAAGTGGATCGGTTTCCCTGATATCTTAGAAGCGCGTCGCGGCCGTGGGATTGTTCGTTTTTCAAATTATGCAACCCGTCTCGTTCGTTGGAATTTTGAATGCGAGTTAATTATTCAGAATAGATAAAATACTTTTTGGTAGTAATAATTAGTTGTTTTTAAACCGACTGTCGCATTTTTGCACTGTGAATTCTTTTTTTTTATTTATTTACCGTGGAAATAAATTGATGGTTGTTTAGTGTATTGAAAATGTAAAATTGTTTGTTTTTGACGCCAAAAAGTATTGTTTAGCTTATGAAACAAAATTAAGCTAAATATTATTAAAAGCTTATAATTTTATTATGAATGTCGTGTTTTATGTAGAATCAATAAACTTTTTGTGTCTTCCACGTAAAATATAAAATCACTATTTAATTTCGTAATTTTTCAGCACTACACTACACACATCGTATCCTTGAAAATCCTATAAAAATCAAAATCACTATGTACTGTACTTCTTATATCACCAACCAACAATTTTATATACTTTATATACACGACAGTCACCCGACACCGCAGTTCTGATTTAGCCGACGGGTATCAGAATTACATGCAGTATTATTTTACAAACAGACATACAATCTCACACGGGTTTAGTATTTATATGTATTGCTTATGAGAAGAAAATTACACGAACAACTGCTTGGATCTTGGATCATGTCTTCCTTGTTGCAAAAGATTTTTGTTTAAAGACTTCGTTTTTTTGTTTGTCTGTTCTATTGAAAAAGTTTTCGTTAGCTACAAATATTTTTAATACGCATTGTGTCTACGTCTTTTTAATTTTAAAATAGAACTCATGTTTTGGGACTATAATATCCTTAGCGGTTTTCGGCTTCGGTTAAAAGGCTTTTTATTTAATAAAATGAATATATTACAAAATATAATTTTTTTTAAATTGTGACAATATATAATTATGTTTAAAATACATAAGAAAATATGTTCTGCAGAATGATAATTACATAATGGATATTTAGTTATTCCACGATGATGTAATCATCATAGGATTAGGCTTCGAAGTAATGTGATTTGTAATAAATTATGAATTCAAATTTAATGAAACAAAATTATTAAGTTGATGGTTTTATTCCTTTTTTATTTATCACGTCTTTTTTATTTTATTTTTTATTTTATCATAGTTGTGGTTGCCCTATTATCCTAGTTCAGGCTAGATGTAAATAGCACCAAGTACGTTATTTGCTTCTAGATATTAAAATTATTAAACCGACGGACAATAACCATTCACTAAAACCCTACGAATTTGCCAAAATCAAAAGTGCATTGAATTTATTTGTTACGTTATTTTCATTATTGTTTTATTTTTTATACACTTTTTTAAAACTGCTTTTTTTTTCCTAAATCGAAAACACATTCAAACATTTTTTTTGAAATTCGAACACAGAGCACAAACCATCACATCACTTAATTACACAGATTATAAATATATAAATTTTTCACAGATTTTTTTTAACAATCGAAGGAGATTGTAATTTTCGCACAGATTGCGTATTCGGGACGAGTCCCGCTTTTCCCGCGCGTTTCGCTCGACCGCGCGCGCCGCCAAAATACTCTCTACTGGCACGTGGCGCGCCGCGTCCACGCGCGCCCCGAAACGAGCGGAGCCCGGGGGATAAATTCTATTACTTTTTAAATATGAATTTGATTTTGTTTTAGAGATGGCTAATAATAAATATAGTACGTATAGAATAAAGAGTATAAACTTTTGTGATTGCTGATTTTTGAAAAAATTGCGGTGTATTAAGGATTAGATAAATAATGGATGATAATGAATCCATTGATATTAATAATAATATTTGCAATAATATCAGCCATTTTAATTGAAAGATTTTATGCAAATTATTTTAGTTACGATAACTTACCAAGAATTTTCTCAATTATAATAATATAGCAATTTCTACAGACAAACACACACTGGCGTTATTAATGATTGCACTGTCCATTAAACGGTAAAAGCCCAGAAAGTGATAAATTAGCGAGAAACATTATTTTTAATTGGCGGTATTTACCGAGCAAACATAAATTTGAAATGACTACCAGATAATTGAAGTCTTAGTTTCATAATGGTTTCTTAGATTAATGTCAAAGTTATACACTGAAATAAAAAAACTACGGGTTTTTTCGAGAATTTTTTAAAATTCGCATCATCAGGAAGTTAAAATAGGTATGTAAAAAATAAACAAAATTCCCGATAAAATCCCTAAAAAATAGTTTAATACAATGTCTTCTTTCCTATTATATGCTTAAGGTTAGTTATATAATTGTCCCATATTTATATAAATAATTAATTGTTTCTGATTTCCTGAGCATAACGGTCTTGCTCAGGCGTCGGGACCAATTACGACCAAAATTTTGCACCTGATCGATCTTACTTTGTTTAAATAAGACATAATGGGAGGGTAATACTACAGATAATACCTATTTTTTGCACCTGCATTTTGGATAACATAATTTGATGGAATATTGTTATTTTTAATTCTTTACAATTTGAGTAGAGTCACTACGTTATGATGTTAATTCATTTAGCAGAAAGAATTGACAAATTATTTTATGACAGCTGTCTGCCTAAAAATTTATTATCTAACCATTTATTTTTCTTTTTTACCTACTATATTATATTTCTCAAACCATCACTAAACTGAATTTTAAAAAGAAAGATTGAGAACCTCTTCCGTTTTTTTCAAGTCGGTTAAAAATTAAAGAATATAATTTCCATACAAAAAATAATCCACAATAAAATATTTCTGCTCTGCCTCGTTCCGGACACATTTCGGAGCGCTCCCTGGCGACGTCACGACGCATCCCTCCCCACGCGGGATTGTCTATCTCCCTCCCACCGTGATAGTAGTGATAACACTCTTATCTCACTATCATCACGGCTTTTAAGTATAGGTAGAGTTGTGTCTAATTTTTAGTAGAGTAATTATTAGATACTTATAAGAATAAGAGGATAGTCATAACAATTTAATTTAATTTTTATTTATTTTAGAAAAAAATTAACTACCATAAAAAATAATATTACTAAAGAAATGTTAATTAAAAGTTTCCACAAACAGAAAACTACTACAATTTTTTTGATAACAAATCAATGGGTATTAACAAGAAGGGAGATACATAGTAGTAGGCTATCTAATGGTAATTGATCCCTGTCCTAATAAAGACCTTTAATACTTAATATATAGACACCTTAACATCCAAGGAAAGAGACGAAAAGACAGAAACTCTTGTCAGGCTTTTTGTAATCATTCAGATCCCTCAGATAGAGATTTTTAAAAGTATATAATTTATTCGAAAGCCTAAATTGTTTAGTTGTCTAGAAAATGGACGTGAAATATGAGATCTTAGGTTCGAAACTATACTTAGAATAATATTGAAAGCCTCGGTTGCATAGTTGTTTATATACCGACTGTGGAACGAAAGACAAATGTTTGTGTGAACCACAAACATTTGTGTCAGGTCTGGATGTTTGTGAGTACGAAAAGTCTCTCGTAGCTCCTGATACCCACGACACAAGACTCGATCTTAGTGTGGGGTCAGGACTATGTATGTGTTGGGTGTATTTATTTATTTCTCCCGCTCTCTCTCTCTTCTGCCATAGGAAGTCCACTGCTGAACATAAGGCTCCTACATAGATCTCCACATCGACACAGGTCTGGATGTTTGTGAGTACGAAAAGTCTCTCGTAGCTCCTGATACCCACGACACAAGACTCGATCTTAGTGTGGGGTCAGGACTATGTATGTGTTGGGTGTATTTATTTATTTCTCCCGCTCTCTCTCTCTTCTGCCATAGGAAGTCCACTGCTGAACATAAGGCTCCTACATAGATCTCCACATCGACCTGTTGGAAGCGGCCTGCATCCAGCGACTTCCTGCGACCTTAACCAGGTCGTTCGTCCACGTAGTTATTTATTACTTATCTATTTTTTTAAATATTATAATATACAAACACTATATTAGCTAAAAGGCATCAAATCGTAGACACAAGAAATGTATTTCTCTATGACACATGTGACTGTAGGGTGTATTTATTAACAATTTAATAAAATATAGGATATGTTGGATATTTTAGGTCAATATATAGTAGTAGAACAAGTAAATACTCCATCGTAGTTAATATTTATAATATGAGAAATGATCTTGTGAAACCACCGATACCATAGAGTATGAACTTGTCACATTTTCTTTAAATATAAAATGAAACAAGCCTTTAAATCCATAACGATTCGAGCCCATGAATGCAATTTAGCCACCTAAAGCTATAAAGTACCATTGAAGAATTCTGAAATTTAGCCATAGGTGGCTACTGGTTTAATAATTAATTAATCTAGATCAGTTAACGAATCTGATGTCAATTAGCATCGCGTAAGAAGGATTGAATACTGAAAATAATACCTAAAATTCGGCTTTTCTACAAAATCAAATCAAAATCATCAGGTGCAGTGCAGTCATTATGCCGTGCCAGTGTAAAATAAAAAAATCTTGTTTATTGTTGTATAACCGTCATATCAATTTAAATCAATATAATCACATCGAAAGTATAATTTATTTCATTCACATAATATCCCAAGTCCATAGTCCGCGAGTAGTGTTGACTGATGACGTCACAGACACGGTCCATCAAGCGAGACGATTTGTCTCTACCTGTCTACGCACTCTACCGCTCTACATCTCTATACTGTATATCAGTATTTAGCTATATTCACGACCTTACACTTATAGGGCAAGAAAGGAGGGGTTTAAACATATATGCCGTATATACCATATGTAATTGGAGTTAGCGCAAACACAATTTTCGTTTGTTATAAAAATATTATAGCTTACAATTTTACAACTCAATGTCGGTCATCATGAATTGGGATTTTATTTCACAACGATAAACTATTATGAAAGGTATTTAATTATATATCAGCTGATATGCCCCAATGCTGGGAAAGGGTCACTACAATTGAGGTTGGGTCCTAGTCCACCATATTATTGTATTATTGCCGGTTTTTAGACTTCACTTTAGAAAATGTAGATGAGTATGCGCACATTCATTGAAATTGTAAATGTATAATTATTAATTAAAGGTATAATTTTACGTACAGAACTTTAATATAATTAACATTTTTTATTAAAAAAGAAATAAAAAACAAAAATAAATGTACCAGGCCATCATACAGTCGAAGAGGTGTGTATTTATGAAAATAAGATAAGTATTAATATTACAGAGTAATTTAAAATACCTCTCAAATACGAAAAATAAAGTTAAATAGCTTCTTATTAATACGTCATCCACTAAACTCAGCTCACAAAAATATTTTTTCATACATAAAAATATATAAAAACAACTGCAACTTAATCATAGACTACTTCATTAACAAATTAAAGTCTAACAAAAAATGAATTCTATACTACCTGACTTAAGTTTCAATTTTGTCCACAATTTTATTCAGAACATACAATCTTATGTGTCCGAAAGCAGGGGATTATAATATTAAAAATAAATCAACTATCCGACTTATAACACCAAAATCTTTCAACTAAAACTTAACCTTATTGGTTTATATTTAAGGTACAAATTAGAATAGAGCGTTAATGTCATAGGACGTTTAACGATTGCAAGTAAATTTGTCTGCGAGCTCTGATTGGTAGTAGAGCTGTCAAAATTTGTACAAAGGCGGTTCTAATGGAGCGGAACCAGACGAAATGTAGTTATCTCTTTCTGTCATTCGCTGCTTTAGAGATCCGCGAGTATTATTGTAAAAGGTTCTAAGGTTCTGCTTTTTTATTATTATTTTTTATATATTTTTTGATATGACGACTATGATATTGTAAAATTGAGAAACAGCGAAAGATTCAATTAATATGAGTACTAATTTCTTACTTTAATAATATTATTAGGTTTGTTAAAAAAAATAAGAATACTAACAAATATCACATGATTTTTGCGAATAAAAATGTTGTTTATAAAATAATGACAAATACATGTAATTAATGGTCATTACCGAACGAGATGGTTGCAGGTTCGAATGTCACAGCGCACATCGCTGATTTTTTTAAATTTGTTTATTGATAGTAAAATATTACGCACTTTAACTACAACGCAGTCTATTTTTAATATTAAAAAGTTAGCCCTTATTATTGGGTATTTTATACACTGGTCTAATATTGGTTAGTGAACTTCAAATTAAGTTGTTTGGCAATCTCACTCCCTAAGCGAAATGCGATATCAAAGCTGTTACTTGTCAGTTTTTTGATAGACTATGGTACCACGGCAGCTTCCGTGGCGCAGTTGGTTGGACGCCGGCTGTGAAACGGGAGGTCGCGGGTTCGATCCCCGCATCGAAACAGATGCTTGTGTAAAATATTTGTCTCGAGTCTGGGTGCTTGTGAGACCTAAAAGTCTCTCGTAGCTGGGTCTTACTATGGGTTCAGGATCATGTATGTGACTGTGGGGTGTATTTATTTATTAATCTCGATTAAGCAATGTGTACAGCAGTTTTGACGATCTTCAATAAGACTCTACCACTTAAAATTGGGATTAAATATTATGGGATATAAAATAGATTCGTTTCTTCGCTTGTTTTATGTCCATAGCGCTTTTTATCTGGCTGCCCCAGTTATTTATCTTTATATTAAAGAAAAATACCCCATAGCATAGAATACCTTTTTAAGATCTATATATTACAAGTTTCCTTGCGATGTTTTCCTCACGTTAAAATACGTAGTTCACTAAAAATACACACCTGAGCCCAAAAGTCAGAGGTATCGACTGGGATTCGAACCTTCGACCACCGACTTGGCAATTCTGAGGTTCGTTACCAACAGCCTACCACGCTCTTCGTTGACCTTACTGTAGATTCAGCGTCCAACAGCAACGCTCTACCACTTACAAAAATAATTATGATATTTTTGTATGAAGTTGGTTCGATAAATTAAATCTTTTAATTTCTATAATCAGGTCAAACTCGTACCTCCGTAAGACATTTTCTCACAAACGAGTCCGGTCTCGCCTCGTCCAGTCATCGCGATTAGTCACGCGCCGGGAACCGAACCGGCGACCTTCTGCTGCGCCGGAAGCGGTTCGCGACGGATTTAACTTCAAATACTTAATTCCATGTTATAATTAACCTTGCAGTAGAAGATTACTGATCAGTGGTAAGTTTATTAACATGTAGAGTATGCAAAATATGAAAAATAATTAATAGATTTTTACTAAAGTACCGTAGATTATAAAATGTGCATGTTTTGTAAGCTAAGAGCCAGTTGCACAAACTAACTTTGCCCATGACTTTGACTTTAAAAATGTCAATCCCATACATCAGTAATGTCAAATACGTCATAAATGTATGGCGATGACATTGTCAAAAATAAAGTTATCGTCAAAGTTACTTTGCGCAACTGAGCCTTAAGGTATAGATTGCTTATTTTAACATATTTTTCAAATATTGGCACTAAACTGCTGCAACGAAGCCATGCACCTAACGACAACTACAATTTGTATTCTTTTTTATACAATTCGACAAACGAGCAAACAGGTCACTTGATGGTAAGTGATCACTGCCGCCCATGAACATCCAAAACGCTGGATCATGGATGTTTTGCCGGTCCATCAGATTGGGAGGAGAGTGGGAAGAAACAAGTATAGGAAGAGCAACGGGGTTTTGAGCAACACATCTATATAATATTATGAGATAAATATGTCCACTCAATTATTTCGGAGTGATGTAAGACGAATATAGGTGCTGAACTGTGAACTGTATCAGCCCAGGTACGTCCCACTGCAGGGCACAAGCCTCCTCTACAATCGAGAGTACGATTGAGAGTGGTTAGACCATATCATCCACCATGCTGGCCTAATGCGGGTTGACTATGAATGCCACTGTGAATTTCATCATAATTGTATAATTAAGTTGTAATAGTGCACATAATATGGTTCTATATAACTATGGAGGCTTGTTATTAGCAATTTTTGTTTATGTTATTTATAAATTTAGTACAATTTTGTTAATTAGTCTGTAAGCCTTCTTCAATAATAAATAAAAAGAAAAAAAATATATACGGTTAGTATATAGGTAAATGCGTGGTGGCCTGTTGTACCAGACGCAACTGCCTACATGTTCACGGTGGTCGTGGATTCAAATCCCAGAGCATATCTGACTTTTCGGAGTTATGAGTGTATTGATAATCAATCACCACGCACTATAACGGTGAAGAAAAACATCGTGAGGAAACCTGCATACCGCAGCAATTTTAAAGAATTTCTGCGGTATCTAAAGTCCGTCAACCCGTATTTGGCCAGCGTGGTGGACTATATCTAACCCCTCTCAATCGTACTCTCGGTTGTAGAGGAGGCTGGTGCCCTACAGTGGGACGTGTATGGGCTGATACAGATACAGGCAAATACAAATGTCATTCACTGACCGAAACGCAACAGCAAAACTATTTGAATCATATCGACCAGTACAATAACCAAAAAAAAAAAATACGCATCGAACCCGCTACCTTTTATTACCAAGCCGCTTTATCATCACTACGCCACAGCGTTTTAAAACGTATAAAATATCCCAACGCCCGTTCATTAAACTTTTTCATTCACAACTCAAGTCCATTGATGCTGGGAAAAAAATCATGGAAGCGGTCGCAGGATCGATTCCCAGGGATGTGGTCGGTGTCGATTACCACAATACTCTGTCACTTGTTAAGTAATAAGTAACATGGGAGATAAAGTTATAGATAAGTTGTGTACTTTAGAAGTTATAGTTTTTATGTAGATGAAAACTCAATAAATATATTTTTGGATTTAGCTTTTTATTAAAATCGATTTTTTTATTATCACAATAATAATGGCACGCTCGTCTCGCCATTCGCCTGATGGTAATCGATACGACCGCTCATCGACAGTAACAAAACCAAACACCATGAATTACAAAGCAATGCTTAGCATTCCATTGCGCTAGCCTTCCTGAGACATAAGATGTTAAGTCTCATTATGTCGAGTAGTTACTATGGCTACTATGCCTTTCAAACCGGAACATAACAGTGCATTTACGCTGCTGTTTGGTGGGAAAATAGACTTTCATTCTTATTTCATGTGTATGTATCGAAATCACGAGTATTAAAGAATGTTTTCAATTTTTGCTTTTTGATAACATAGTTTTCTTAATTCTTTGGAAACAAAGATTTGCTCGTCCTAATTTCCGAATCCAAAATCTCGTTGTTTACGAACTTCTTAACCTTATTTTGAAACAGGTTCTCCTATTTTATTTCCTATATATATAGTATAAATACATAGTCCAGACCCTACATTAAGATCTATCAAGTCTTGTGTCGTGGGTATCAGACACTACGGGAGACTTTTCGGTCTCACAAACACCCAGACCCGAGACAAATACTTATGGTTCACACAAACATTTGTCTCGGTGCGGGATCGAACCCGCGGCCTCTCGTGTCACAGCCGGCGTCTCACGCCACGAAGGCTGTTCTATGATGACCAACCAAGAAGGTTTAAATCAATACCATCAGTTTAAAATACCAAAGTGCTCTTCTGATCCGGATTTTTTATATGACCGTCGAAAGGGAAATTTAACAGCTGATTCCGGCAAAAAACCACTGCGTACGTGCGAAGAAGGGTTAACACATTATACGACATCTGTGGTGCTCTGGGTAAGATGCTCGAGATATTATGGGCCAGGTTCGATGTCCGCTTCATGACAAATTACTGTACAGTGTACATACATAGATATTAGATACATATCCTTACGTTTGTATTCCCAAGAGGATAGGCAGAGGTGCCATTACAGGCGCCCATATTTTGTCAAGTATATTTCTATCCTTAGATGTGATAGAATTTACATTAAGATTTTTTAAAACCAAAATCTCATAAAAAATGACAGGTCCGACCTAGAAAACGAACCTAGGTCGTCACAGATCACGGTCTATGTATGCCAATATTAAACCATTTTGAAGTTACAGGCAAAGCATATCTAACAGCTTAGGTAATAAGACACAAGATTGCATAATTCTAATATGTCATAAACGTACTTCTTTACTAGCTTACGAAAACCCAAAATATCGATATAACAGCGGCTGTCAGAGACTATTTAAAGGATAGAAATAATAAAATAATTGCTAAACAAATATTTAATTAAAATATCATATTTATGCTAGAGTCTATGATGCAAAACACACTTAGCAGCTCTGATAATAAGACACAAAATTGCGTAATTATCATCATCATCCCTATTAAAACTCAAGACTCTATAATCCTACAATTAAGGTGCGCAAAAAAACACTTAAAAGCCTAAATAATAAGACACAAAATGGCATAACTCCCACATCTCATAACTCCATTGCATGATTATTTACAAAAAGACAAAATATCGACATGACAGTGGCTGTCATCCGAACATTCGGCCATCGCAGACAGAACGCCGGAAAAAGTGTGAAACTTCGTCGTTTTTTCAACAGCACACAGACGGACAATAGTGGAGTAGTGTGCATGTATAAATATCGGTGGCTGTGTGGTTTTAGTGAGAGCGGGTGGATGAGCGTAGCGATTTGGTCACAGCAAATCGCGTTTTGTGGTATGAAATTGGCATTAAAATAATAATCGGAGATTTTCTATTTGTTTTTTATGATGACGAATTGTCATGTTTCGTTGAGTGAGTCGTTAAAACCCAGGATTATACTTTTCGTGTATATTTTTATTTTTACTGATTATTTTTTGCACATTTTGCTTAAAACTTATGATGATAGATATTTGAACACTTTTACACGTCCTAATATTAAGCAGAGACCCCTTTACGACTGAGAGTCTTGATTTTATATTTTTAATTTTCCAATCTGCTATAAAAATTAAGGATCTCTTATACTTTTTTAATAATTATGATCCCCAGGTATGCAGGTTTCCTCACTGTAATTATTATTAGTCGGAATTCAAAAGTAATTTATGAAATAATATTTTTTTAGCAGCTGGATTAATAAATATAAAGTTCAAAATGGCGGTTACAATTTAACTATATTTTTTGAGTCTAGTGTTGACTTTAAGATTTTTTGGATCAAATTTATTCATAACATAATTCAAAGCAATATTTTTAACGTGTAATTAATTTAATAGCGACACTTCAGACGTTTTCGGCTAAATCAATAGCACAAACGCATTCGATACAGTTTAAAACTAAAGAAGTTGTTTTTCTATGTTTTTATTCAATTATTACCATTTGAGGTGTATTTTGTACGTTATTAAACTAAACAAAAAATGTGTTTATTAAAAAAAAACCTGTAAAATAATTATGTAAATCGACTATAATTTATCCACCCAACAATTATTTAACTTTTCAAACTCCCCGCTTTCACTCGAACCACACCCTATGCCAACAAAACTACACTGAACCCGCCAAACTAATTTCACAGTGATTTAGTCAAGTGTTTTCGAACAAAAAACAGTCCCATTCACTCGCCGCCGGCACTCGGACACGCCGCGACCCCGGCCACGTGAAATAGTGAAATCCGATGAATGGGGTCCGACACGACACGAACATTGCACGACTTTTTGGGTGGTGTTAATTTTTATTTAATTTAAATTGCATAGATAACTGATGATAACTCTATTTCTCATTTCTGCGTATATTGAAAAAATATTAAAATGAATTAAAACATGATTTTTAATTTTTAGTCTTGATAGTGAAGCCGATGAATGGGGATGACACAAACATTGCACGACTTTTTATTTTAACGTAGATATTTATTAATTATAATAACACTTTTAAAAAATACACGTAAAAAGATTTTAACGAGTAAAAAATTGGGTATTATTAAAAAATACATTAACTATTAAGATAGTGAAATTCGATTTCATGTTTTTTTGTGGATGTTATATATTGTTTAATTATAGAATCATATATTAAATTATTAAAAACATTTATTAATAACATTCTTAACATTTTTATTATTAGTGTTGATGATGAAACAATTAAGTTTTCTTCTATATTTTTGGTGTCACAATAATATAACCTTTTAGATTAATTAAGTCTAATTTTTATCTTTAGCAGAATGAATTTCATAATTCTAAACTTCATATAATGTTCTATGCCCAAGCATCGAAGGTGTACCAGCCCAATTCTTGCACACTCATCAACAGTTTCACGCATTCCTGTCAATTCCGACTGGTTTTTGTGTCATAGCGTCATATTGCATTCTTAACTCTAACCGACGTCGAGAACGAAAGTGTTATGGACACAATGTTGTTATTCAATGAAAATATGAGTCAATGAACTCAGTCTAATGGCTGTACCTAATGGAATAATTGTACAAGTCTTAAAACTATTGTGGATAAGTTATAGTGGATATTGGGAGATGCCACATATAGGAAAGTAATCACTTGGTAATATTTATAAATAATAGACAGCGTGTTTACTGTGGACACCGTATATATTAACGGAAGAAGGAAGTGGACATAGACAATATAACCTAAAACAAAACTGACAACCAATAGACATTTAGCATACATTACAAGTTATGTCAATAATAATTTACAAGAAAACATTGAAATTATTGCTGATGACACAAAACTAGTTAGAAAATTCGTATTCAATAGAAACAAAAATCTTACCACAGTTTTAGAGATAAAATTTTTAGCAACTTCATAAAAGACCCAGCATTTCTTAAAAGTGTAAAAATAGACAATATGTTTTCCCTCAAATAGAACACAACTTTTACTACTAACCAGCTTGTAACATTATCGATGCTTATCATCAATTTCAAGAGACGCCAAATGAATGACAAAACTCTAAAGATAGGTAAAAAATGTAAAAAAATGTCGCTTTTTTTGCAAAAAATTTAGTTGAATTGTGTCTAAAGTCACTAAAACTACCACCTGGCTTCGTTTTCGGTAGCAGTCTTGATATGCCCTGTATATTAATTTGCCATGAAATATTAGTCATAAAAATGTAATGATCTTCATTTATCTACATTGTATAACTTTATTGTGATTACATAACAAAATAGACGTAGAAATATAACAATAAGTCGACGTGATGCAAAATGATAGAAAACTATTTCTTAAGACTAACCGAGTTATTGCAATTATTGTGATAAGCAATTTTATTCAAATAAAATTGACTAGTTCAAATAAAATGTTGTTTGTTGTTGTGTATGTTTAAGGTTTGGGTGTTTGTGAGCCCGAAAAGTCTGTCGTAGTTTTTGACACCCACAACACAAGACTCGGTATCTCACTGTGAGTAGTCTTGACTATGACTGTTAATAAATACACACAGTAGTAAATTATTTATGTACTGTATTGTACTTTAGCAGCCCAGATACGTCCCACTGCAGGGCACGAGCCTCCTCTACAATCGAAAGTACCAGAGGGTTAGCCAAGATAGTCCACCACGCTGGCCTAGTGCGGGTTGGCGGACTTTACATACCATAAAAATTCTTGCAAATCGCTATGGTATGCAGGTTCTCTCACGATGTTTTCCTTCGCCATTATATTGCGTGGTGATTGACTATCAATACACACATGACTCCGAAAAGTCAGAGGTATGCCCTGGGATTTCAACCCGCGACCACCGTGAACATATTGGCAGCCGCGTCTAGTCCGTTTACCAACAGGCCACCACACACTGTTAATTATTTATGAGGATAATGTTATCATTACTGCCTTATCTAATAATACACACGGACAGACACAAGAATTAATTTAAACATATTTGTCACGCGAAAGGTGTGATCGGTAATGCAAATTCGTGTTACATGGCCGCTATTGTTGGAGGAAAAAACGTCAAAAGTATACGAGTATTGTTAACTCATTTTAATTTGATTGAGTTGGTCGAAAGTGAAAATTGTGTAACTGTGCTGAATCAGATTAAGATAAAACCTAGTTCGTTTGTTTGTGTAATGTATTTTTAGGGTTCCGTTTAAAAAGAAGAACCTGTGTATTATACCGACACCTTTTTGTATGTCTGTACATAACTGGAATGCTTGTGAGATCATTTTGATGTTTGTGCGTCAAGAAAACCTATATAATACAGAATTATTATATATGAGAACATTAGAATTATGAAAATTTCCAAAAAGCAAGGTTTATATAAAAAAGTAATATACAAAAATCTAAAACTCAGAAAAGGAAATCATTTTTTTTCACTTAACAATATAAACTGGTATTTTTATTTTTTCAACTACAACGTAAAGTTTGTCGTACTTCTTATTTTGTTTTAGCTCTCTCATTTCATTGAATTTTGCTGTACAGTTAATTATGTCTAATTGTTACTCATTGTATTGTACAGAACCCCAGGCGCTCAACTCGCTCTTGGCTGTTTTTTTATTATTAAATGACCATGTCTTCCTATTTATAGACCCTTTCTTTTTTCTAAACAATCTAGACTATCTGAATGTTGTCTAGAATAAAATATCGATAGCGTTAAGATCGGTAATTTACAAAGATTAGATTCTAATTTGTGTTTTGATTTTATCGGTGTTTAATGAAGCAAATCAAATAAAACGAGTATTTCTTTTACATAAAATGAACCAAAGATTTCAGTTAGTCTATAGTGACATTATAGAGTTGATTGAAGTCTAAGAGAATCATAGATGGACTGCCTCGGTGGCGTAGTTGTACTACGGTACGATTGTAAAGCTGAGGTCTCGGGTTCGAATCGCGGGTCGGCCAAAGCGATAATAAATTTTTGAATTCATTATCGGCACGGAGTCAGGAATTTGTGCCCGATAATGGCGATAGGCTCGCCTCCTATCACATCGTGGGACGGAATATACAAGGCGAAATGTGGGTGTCATGTTGGCACCTCTGCCTACCCCTTTTGGAAAAAAGTCGTCAGTTTGTGTATGTAGAATCACAGATACACATCAGAGAGTTAAAATAACAAAACATTTCTTGAATGGGGAGGAAAGGTTAAGATCGGAAGAAACTTACCTCCCATAAGACTTATAAATATCCCATGGATGTTATTAGTATGGTAACAGCCGAAAAGATAAATATATTTCTGCATCTGCCTTATAAATTTTAATTTATAAATTATAGAAATTTATTTTTCACTAGCTTCTGCCCGCAACTCCGTATGCGAGGTTAACTTTATTAAAAACAATCCATCCCGCCCCGTTCCATTATATCCCGCCTTGTCCCGTCTCATTCTCACTTAAGATATGTAATCCAGTCCCATCTCATCCATTTGAGTACAAAAAAGTAGCAAATATATTGGAATTCCTACCTCATCCCATGGGAACACTACATTTTTCGGAATAAAAAGTAGCCTAACTGTTAATCCAGGGTGTCAGGGTATATTCATGCCAAATTTCATCGAAATCCATCAAGCCATTTCTGAGTTCATCGCGCACAACCGCACAGACAAACAGACAAAAATTCTAAAAATCATTGTTTTGGGTTCTATCAGTTTTTCTCATTTATCTTCCATGCACAGACATTGATCGGTTACAAATTTATTATATGTATAGATTTTCAGAAACTCCGATCTACGTACAAACACATGTTATGACTTAAATAATTAAATAAGCAAACCCCTGATTTCATAAAAAAATATTGGAATCAAAAATATTGAACATTTGTATCAAAAATATTTTAACATGTAAAACGTAGAAATGACAAAAGACTCACCGTCTCCACTTTGGTTGCTGCTGTGCGCATGATACTGCTCATCTGAAAAGTCGTACTCTGCGTCAGATAAGCACATCTGTTCTCGACATACAGATTCACATATTAATTATTTTGGTCCTATATCCACCCAATGAGATTCCACTGATGGGCGTGGGCCTACCTGAAATTACCGGAAGGGCATAAATGCAGAACCATCAGTACTATGAAAATAAAAAACTTATTTTTCTCTTGAGCCACAGAAAGTCCACTGCTGGACATAGGCCTACCCCAAGGATCACCACAGACGACATAGCGAAGTGTTGGACGACCCACAAGGTGGACGCACGACCTGGCCAAGGTCGCAGGAAAACGAAAATAATGATTGTAAAATGTTTATGCAATTGCAACTTAAATTAGTGCTGACTTTAGGGTTCAATTTGCCCACCAGGACCTACCTTAGTCTTAAATTCATCTAACAGTGTCAAAGTAAATCCATATCTAGATTATGTCAATATACTTTGCTTTACTAATTTTACAATCATCAGTATTCCTATAAAAAGTACTAAAATTGCTTATTACAATGCATTAAAATATTAGTCCTTTTTAGAGATTGCATCCATCAGCAATGAAATTACTATGGCTACAGATCATTATAATATTCATATCATTATCACTCCATTAATTTTGTGCCCACAGATTAAATTTGTCAGTTCTAAAATTGATGTTATTTTGAAATTTTACCAAGGTATTGGTCCGAACCTATCGTTTAGATTTTAAACCACGTCATGGAATTATCAATAATTTTAAACGTTGTTATAATTCACAACAAACAATAATTTAGTAAACCTCACCTCCATTCCGATGGTCGTTGCTGATCAGCTCCTGGCCTTGCAGCGTTGGAGCATGGATCAGGACCTTCTGCTGAGGACTGTGAGGGTCCAGACCCTCAACCTCCAACATCGGGGCGTGAGGCTCATAAGCATGGACGACCAGGGGCGGCGCGTGCAAATCCATGGTCACTGGCAGTCTGGCACGTATGTCTTACACTTGGCACTTAGAACTAGGAGAATTGAAGGAGTATTTTGGTAATGTCTTCACTAGAAGTCACTGTATTGTCACATCGTTATTTGAGTGAGTTTGGTTTTGTTATCGGCATTTCTTGCGCACCTTCTGGCAGAGCTTTGTCATTTTGGTACCTGCAAGCAAATACATGTTGTTTAGGAATGTATTAAAATTTTTAGGCTGTTTTAATACAAATATACACTCTGATATTTATAAACTTATGCCTGTATCATGGATGGGCAGAGGAGCCATATGTGCAACCTACAATTAATCAGTTTTATTTTCCCTAGATGTGATAGGAGGGAATACGGGCACAGCATCCAGACTCGCGCAGCTCACGGGTTGATTTTTATAATTAAAAGCCACAAACAAAGTTGATTGCCTGAGCATCGAACCACACGGTTTATAGTTCCTATATTGTACTACACTACGAACTAAAAGTTTTTTTTTTATAACATTTGAGTAAATCTCAAACAAAATATAATTCTAACTTTATGCTAAATACTCATGACTTGTCTTGTGGGCATGTTTGCTGAACATGAGCCTCCAAAGATTTCCAATGACCTGGTGAAAGTAGTCTGCATCCGGAAATTTTCTTTAATGTTCCTGAATCCTTTAATAGGTCATCAGCCTTTCCTTTAATAGGTCCTGAATCTTCTCGTGACCCTCCCATCATGGGTGAACGACCACAAACCTCCAACCTGTTTATCAATCTACTCTCTCCCAACTATCAACTTCAAAATACATTTCTGCCCTCCTAAATACAAACATACTGGTTATAAATCAAACCAGGCTTCCGTTTAGCAAATAAAATGTATATGTTAACGAAGTCTGGCTACGGGTTCGCGCGGTCGGCTATTGTTCTGTACCTCGGATGTGCGTCGTGTGGATACGGACTTGGGAAAACTAACTGATTCGTCGAAATCTGATATAGTTATTAGTGTTTTTTGAGCCTTTTTTGTGGTCTATTTTTCTTGGAATTTATGTGTGTAATATTTGAATTAAAACGCTGTGTAATTGAAGGTGAATTATCTGATATGCACGACATTGCATCATGTTATAGAGTCAGGACTATGTGGGAATGTTCTGGCTCTCGGTTAAAAGAATCTTTATTGTCTGAAGTTATTTTACAATTTCACTTATAACACTACCTTATATATTTACAGTGAGCATGCTTATAGTTGCTTTATAGTATAAGTTATGGTTTTTAATAAATTATATGGTTTTAAGGTGCACAAAAGGGCCAACAGCGACTGGATGCGTAAAGCAATTCTTTCTCATCGATTTTCAATGAGACAAAATCACCTACGTCGAAGTTTTATTCTTATGTAGCCTTAACAATACACAGCAAATACCACTGTACAAAAATATTATCCGTTCAAACAAATAATTTGCGAAAAACATATCCATATTTAAATTTGCAAATTTCTTACTCCACGTTGAGGTCCCGAGTTGCTTCTCATAGCGTCCGCTCCAAAGGCTTTTGTTCTATCTAACAAATGTTTTCAATGCATTTGTAACACCGCATTTTTGTATACAACTTTAATGTAAAGGAATCGCAAATAATATTACACTTATAATGTTGTGGATAAAAGGGTAGTTTTCAGACAGGTATCTTGTAAAAATACGAATAAAACCAGATTTATTAAAAGTATTTCTGAAATTTTCGTTTTTCATTTTATGACAATTGGCAACCCCTTACGTATATAAAGTATTTGTCACTTAAAGTGCGAATTGCGTGAAATTTAGAAAAATATTTAATCCAAATGAAATTAAAACTAATCATATGATACAGATAGTTGTTTTATTTATGAGACATTCCGAAATCCCTTGCATTTCTTACTAAAATGTAAAAAAAAAACGCATTTTAATTTTTTTCTTTACCAATAAACAAACAAATCTTTAATCCAATACTAGTCTTTTTCTTATCCTATATTATAAACGTATTTCTATAAATAAATAACAAGTCCAAATCCTCAATTCAAGTTTATATAAAACATGTGTAGCCACAAAAAGGTTGTCCGCGCGGCAAGGTTATGGGAACGTCGCACAATGGGCGCGCGCACACGGCCGCCGCAGTCGAGATACGTCTGAGGATAACGTTCGGTTCCCGACGCGGTAATTGTACCGTCTGGCTGGGCGTTGATGGGACTGTAAAAGTTGAAACTTAGATAATGGAGGCAAAATATTTTCTTGCGTGTTCTAGGTAGATAGTGTTTTATGTTTTAAATAATACTGTGGGATGTGCTGTTATTTTTGTGATGTGTCATAGAGATTATATTTCAGTTAAATTATTAACTCGACAGATTTTAGTATAACATGGGTAATAATCTTCAGAATCTTCAGACATCAGCCATATTCTCATATTTTCTAATTATTATGAAAATTTAACTGATACAGCAGTATCACAATATTTTGCTCCACGTTTAAATCACTACAATTATCAATCGCAAATAATATTAAAAATTAACAAGTATAGGACTTGGATTCAAACCTCCAATCTGAGTCTCAATAGTCCATTACACTCCGCAAAAAATATACTCAGTCTAATTGATATAAACAATGACTTGTTAATTTATACTTCTGTTAAACAGATTATCAGCATTATCGCCGGATATATTCCAACGTGGTCTTCTCATGTATATCCTTTCCCACGGTCCATACATCAGCGTATTTGTTAAAGCTTCATATAATTAAATAATTTAACTAAATTTCATTGTGGCGAGTTAATTGACCTGTTTGGCTGGTGGCTGGGTCCTTTGACATATTTAATGTATTCAAAATATGGTAATATTTTGTATTTGAGTCATAAAATATACTGTCCGGTCCACATACACAGTTCTAGAAGTCAGTGACAACAGGCAAAAGAGTGACACGGTCAATAATTACTCATCAACCCGGTACTTAATTATTTATTTATTTATAAATTCTTTATTGCACACCACATAAGTACATAAATAAAAGGTGAAAAATAAATAAAAGGAAAACTAATTTAAATAAAGGTGACGCGAAGCGACAACTTTGCTGTCGAGTGAGACTGCTGGATGCCCAATACCCCTCTCGTCTTCCCATCCTTTTTGTTTCCCGCTCCTCTCCCAATTTAATGGGCCGGCAATACATCCATGATCTAAGCGTTGTGGATGTTCATGGGCGGCAGTGATCACTTATCACCAGATGACCTGCTTGCTCGGAAACATGGTATAAAAAAATATACAGGAGCCAGGGTTTTTTAAAAAGGTGATTTAAGTACAAAACATGATATTCTCAGGGCTGTCGACGTGTAAAACGTATCTGATTTGTATGATTAGTTGATAGTTATCCCCGTCTAATGACCGCAAACGGGGCTCCCGTGGGAACGTCGTTAGCGCCTCCTGTTGAGGTTACAACAAAATATAAAATATAATTTGACTGTTGTTATTTGGTGACGAGATACTGTTACCAAACTCAACAGCATCTCGCCTTTTCTGTTTTTAATAGAGTCCAATGTTAAAAATATCGACTAAGTGCCAGTATTACTTAAAGATGTTAACCGAACATTGTCTATGCTAGTTATGTTATGTTGTCTATGTTTTGTCTTACTTCCTTCCGCTCGTCTCTTGACATACGTTTCCATACTGTCTGTGTACTGTTTAATATGCTTAATATAATCCTTGTTAATCTTGTTCGCCAGTTTATTTATTTATCTAAACTCATCATCCAAATTGGTGAATTTTGATATGGTATGTGTGTCTGTCGGCGAATACGTCACAATTAATTTCGACAACATTGCTGCTACTTTCCGGAAAATCCCGATTACGATGTATCTATTGATCTAAGTATCTAGTTCTCAAAATATACTGATGTATCAGGGAGCATGACTATATTTTATTAAGTTATGTCTGTCAGGTAGTAATTGGGGAAGTTTGCAGTCTACTTCCAACGGGTCTTTCAGCAGTTAACCCACTACGGGTGAAGATGGTGAAACAAGTTGTGGTGTCTTCTTTAAATTAAGTTACAAATAATTTTCAAATGCGTCATTCTCTTTCAGATAAGCCGTTTGCATGTTTAGCGGAGTAATACAAGAAAATACATACAGGATTTTTTTATTGTAATGAATGGCGAGACGAGCTGGCCATTAGCCTGATGGTAAGCGATACGATCGCTCATGGACAGTAGCGAAACCAAACAACACCATGAATAATTACAAAAATGCTTAGCATTCTACTGCGCTCACCATTCTGAGACATAAGATGTTAAATCTCATTATATCCAGTACTCTGACTATAAGGTACATACTTCAAACCAGAACACAACATTGTATTGACAGCCTCCGTGGCGCAGTTGGTTAGACACCGCCTGTGAAACGAGAGGCCGCGGGTTCGATCCCTGCACCGAGACAAATGTTTATGAGGCCCACAAGTATTTTTCTCGGGTCTGGGTGTTTGTGAGACCGAAAAGTCTCTCGTAGTGTCTGATACCCACGACACAAGACTTAATTGATCTTAATGTGGGGTCAGGACTATGTATGTGACTGTTGGGTGTGTTTATTATTATTTATTTATTTACACTGCAGTTTAGTGTGGACATTGCGGTGGTACCCAACTACCCACCCAGTTGGCCTCTCACATACGAGTATAAGAGACCTACCACCAGGTAACCAAGTAAAATTATCCTTTATTGGATTCCACTAATTAAATAGAATAATGAGGTTTACACCACGTGAACAACCCGTTGACGTTTCTTATCAGTTCAATGAATGAACCGGCTGTAACTACCGCGATAACTCCAGTAAATAGTTTAAGGTTAGTTAAACTTACGTAATGTTATGGGAAAAGCGTAATAGTTTACGAAAAGTGAAAGCACTTTTATGTAAAGCTACAAAGTAATTACAACTACATGCCTGTGCCAACATGTAAGTTGTTTGTTCGAAACAAATGTTTGTGTGAGCCACAAGTATTTGTTTCGAGTCTGGGTGTTTGTGAGACCGAAGTCTCTCGTAGTTCTTGATACCCACGACACAAAACGCGATCTTAGTGTGGGGTCAGGACTATGTATGTAACTGTTGGGTGTATTTATTTATTATATTTTCGTTACCCATATTTATTTCGGTCTGTTTTGGAACCGAAAAGTTCTTTGTAGTTTTTGAAAGCAATTAGAGAAGATAAGTATTTAAATTTATTGTTCTAATCAATACATAGTTTAATGTATAATCAAATTCGAGGTTTTATGTAGTCCGACAAACAAGCAAACAAGTACCTCATAAGTGATTACTTTTTTTTTTGTTCAAGAGGAAAAGCTGTTAAGCTCCCCTTTCGTTACCCCGGGGGAGGTGGAAAGGGGTATGTCAGTGTCTCTGGCCTTCCAGCCTGGCACAATGCGGATTTGTGGCCAAGCTTAGTATAACAAGTGATTACTGCCGCCCAGGAACATCCACAACACTTGGATTAAAGATGTGTCTTCCAGTCCCTTCATATCGGGAGAGGAGCGGGAAGGAAAATGGATGGGAGGAGGACCCAATACCCCTTGTATTAGGCATATGGCAATATCAGTCACCGAACGAAACGCGACAGAAAAGCTGTCACGTCGGTCTCCTATGAGACTGTGGCACCGGACGAGCCTGCCCATTCATGCTGAGTCATGACACGAGTGGCAACAGCGTGGCGCAATCACTTTTAAACTGCTCCTGACAAGCGACTGAATATCAAAAATTGAGTCATCATTACTAGAATTAAATTCTTTGTACTAGTATTAGTAACACTATTTTGCTTACTTAATTTCTACAGCCGAAATAAATTGTCACCATTCGCTTGATACATTTTCAAAACTATTGAACTATAGAATATTTTAGAGCGATAATATATATATAATACATATACCATATGATAATATATATAACAATGTATATATACGATTTTTCAACACTCATTAGCTTCATTTTAATCATTCTTATGCTAATATACAAACAACCTTTGTCAGGATAAAGATTATTTATAATACCCCCCCCCCCCACTCCCCCTTGGGTCGCGAGCCCAAGTCTCCACCCATGTATTGTTCGGATTTGACGATAACGCGACCTTGACTGACTCAGTGCTCGGACGAGTTTTGGAAGTGTTCGTACGCGTGGTAGTATGGTGACAATCATTGTCACGTAATTTTTCTCAATTTTATTTTAAGATGAATTGCGGACCTACATACATACAAATGGTTCGCACACACAACCTTTTTTTTTTGTGTGGATTACTTAATCGCCGGAGTGGGACAATCATTTTGCTTTATTAGTATGAATGTTAGTATTTTGTAGCCTATAATGTGTCCCACTGCTGCGCTAAGGCTTTTTTCCTCCACTCGACCATGTCCTCTGCATGCTCTTGCCATTTTGACTCGAATGAAGACGAAAACGTGGAAGACCGAAAATGTCAGTTTTAATAATATTATAGTATCCCATATACAGGATATATCAAGACTGCGACCGAAAACAAAGCCAGATGGTAGTTTTAGTGATTACAGACACAATGCAACCAAAAGTTTCTCAAAAAAAGCGACAGTTTTATTTACGAAATTTTTCAAATATCGTAATGTTCATATAATATTTTGGGGAAACGATGTATTTACTACGCAAATACGACGATAAGTAAAAAATAACATAAAAAAATTGACGCTATCTTTTGCAAAATTTTTAGTTGCATTGTATCTGAAGTCGCTAATTCTACCACCTGGCTTCGTTTTCGGTTGCAGTCTAGATATCCATCCATCATCCATCAGCCAAAGGAAGTCCACTGCTGATGGAGGCTGCCTCCAACAGGTCACTGTGGAAATCATTGGTGGAGGCCTATGTTCAGCAGTGGACCTCCATCGGCTGATCGATGTACGAATACGGATGGCAGTGATATACGTAAAAATTCAAAACCATTTTTATAAAAAAAATTGTGCATAATTCCAAATGATTGTCACTTCATATAATTAAATCCATTGTTGAGCTGCGTCCGCGGTTATCGCTACGGTTCAATGTCGATGTTTTTTGTCACCGCGCTAATATACATGTAACGCGACATTTCGGAGGCGCCATGTTGAATTTCTAAGCTGTTGAATAAAAAACTATTTCAACAGTTAAATTAAAACTTTATTTACGATTTGGTCTTAATAGATGGGAAAAGTGACTCCGTTGGATCGTTCCAAATTTAAGCAATTTCAAATCCAATCCATCAGCCAAAGGAAGTCCATTGCTGAACATAGGCCTCTCTCAATGATTTCCACAGTGACCTGTTGGAGACAGCCTGCATCCAGCGACGTCCCGCGATCTTTACCAAGCCTTCTGACCACCTAAGCAATTTACTTTAAGTGTATTAATCATTATAAAATACGTCCCATTGTGTGGCACGTGATGGCTATACGATTATGAAGGATAAAACCACAGTCTACCACAAACTATTGCGTATTGACAGACTACACATGCCATAGTAGTTTCGTAAAGATCTTGTATGCAGGTTTCCATGTGATGATTTAATTCAACGTTAAATTGATGAGACGATTGACTAAGCGTACATATAATAAGTAGCTTGGAAGTTTGGAATACAAGACCGCTACCACCGTTTCGAAAACTCACATCTGACTCGTCAACAACACACCTCTTTGTGACGAACTTGTAATGTAAAAATATTTTTGATTAATTGATCTATTGGTGATATTCTTGATGATACAATACCTTTATTTTATAGAAAAATCACAAATTACCGCATTTTGCAGTCTTTAAACATTTCTACTAAACCAATTACACTTGTAATCGGTCCAGCCGGCAAAGAGAAATTCCACATTAAAATTTTCTATAAAGCAGGGTATTTCACAACGCCCCAACTGGCGGACCGCGTCGGATGGTAATGTTAAAAATGAGTTATTTTGTAAACAATGGCAATTTTCCGCTAGATTTGCCACCGACCCTGCGTAAGCGCAGGTTCACTTCCGTAATTGGAACTACCCCTCAATACTAGGGGTTTTCGAATGAATTTCGTTTTGTGACGGAACTCGAAAGGGACAAACATTCGATGGATAGCACGTTATTTATTTTTGTATTGTATCAGCCCATATACGACCCATTGCAGGGCATGGGCCTTCTCTACAATCGAGATTACGATTGAGAGTAGTTAGGCCATATACTCCACCACGCTGGCCTAGTGCGGGTTGGCGGACTTTTACATACCATAGAAATTTATACAAATCGCTATGGTATGCAGGTTTCCTCACGATGTTTTCCTTCAACGTTATAGTGCGTGGTGATTGAATATCAATACACACATTACTCCGAAAAGTCAGAGGTGTGCCCTGGGATTTGAACCCGCGACCACCGTGATCATGTAGGCAGCCGCGTCTGGTCCGTTACCGACAGGCCACCACGCACACGTTATTTATTTGCTGGTAAAAAAATTAAATATATAAATATACCTAAGCAAGGTCTTATGAAACTTTCAGTGGACTACAACGGGCTGATGATGATGAGTGTCTTATGAAAGATGAGTGTAATGAATGATAAATAATATGAACCGTAATTGGGTGAAAGACATTCTATATAAAGGGAAAGACATTCTAGAGGGGAAACAGACACAGAAAGAATGGCGTATAAATGCGGAAACATGATCTAAGGAATAATAGAAGACTTTACAACATGATAAAAAAAACTTAAAATGTTATTTAATTTTCCCCACAACACACCGTTTGTAAATATAATAAAAACCTAACCTACAAAGTTCTCACAATAAACTCTCTGCATGTTCGAGTGTCAGTCGACCAGAACCATTGGTACCCTTAAACGCATATTAAAAACGATAATTGGCCTGAACTACCCCATTTAAATGAGCAAATATTCACGGGTTACCCTTCGCATTCCGATATTCCCACCCCGTTGCGTGCGTTACGACAATTGCATTACAATTAATGAAGGGTTGACACTTAGTTCCGATGTTAATTTGAAAATTACATATATCCCCTTGACTTGATTATTAATAGGTTTAGATAAGTATCTTATAGTCCGTAGTTAGGTAATAGAACGTGTCCGTAGAATAGAGTGAGTAAATTCTAGAAGATTTTTGGAAGAAGGTTTTACAGGTGGTACGAATCTCATGTGAAAGGCTGCTTGGGTAAATACCGTCGCAATGTCTATTTCTTCCGCCAAACAGCAGTGTGAATGCACTGTTACGTTCCGGTTTGACATTGTAGCCAGAGTAACTACTGGACATAATGAGACTTAGCATCTTATGTGTCGGAAGTATGTCTAGTTTCCGGTTCGTCTGTATACATGTATGTTGACCAGCTAAGTGACCACAATACCTGATGGTAAATGCCAGATAGGGTATCTACCGATGCAAGTTGGCTATCACTTGTCAGTCGACGCAATTATACGAGAAGCCGCGGAAACGAGAGACCGTGGGTTCGATCCACCGAGACAAATGTTTGTGTGAACCACAAGTATTTGTTTCGAGTCTGGGTGTTAGTGAGACTGAAGGATCTCCCGTAGGTTCTGACACATCACACAGGACTCGATCTTAGTGTGGGGTCAGCACTATGTATGTGACTGTCGGGTGTATTTATTTACTTATATATTTACCATCTCATGACTCATTAACCTTTTTATCAGCGTCAGTATTATGTAACTTAATAAAAGCAAGTTTACTCACATTCTTAGTGCACAATAAATTCACTTTTTACCCTAACTATGGAAATAACCTACAAATTTTAAAAAGACAATGTAAGCGCCAGTTCACACGGGCGTTCCCACGCGGCAATGTCTAGGCCGCGTCGTGTGAACCCGCTTTATGTAACATTATGTCATGCTGTTGGATACGAAAGGAAAAATGCTCTCGCTGCCATAGTTAACTATTAAATGGAGAGTTACCCACACATTATTCTTGATATTACGCAGACAATTGATAACAAGCAATGAATGGTCAGTCTCATAGGGAACCTAACTTGTCATTAACCCGCTTAGAAATTCTCTCTTCTCTCTTCAGCCACAGTAAGCCCACTGCTGAACATAGGCCTCCACCAAAGATCTCTACATTGACCTGTTGGAAGCGGCCTGCATCCAGCGACTTCCTGCAACCTTAACCCAGTCGTCTGTTCACCTTGCAGGCAGGTGTCTAACACTGCGCTTTAAAAATTAACCAGAAAGAAAATAGGAGGAGTTAGAAATGCAGGCTTTACACCTACTTCATCTCCATCTTCATCTTCATCATTTTAGGTCGCTAAGCTAATGGTAGCATTAGCTTAGCGACCTAAAATGGTTCTAGGCCTCCGGAACAAAAGTATTCTGGATATCTCTCTTAAGCACTGCCTCCCTTTTATAGGCTTGAAGTTGGAGCAGGTGGCCTTCCATATCACTTCAGCAACATCTACGTCAACCCAGGTATAATTTATATTTTAAAACATGACTAAAAAAATATTTTTAAAAAACAATGTGGTACATCTTCACTTACGCCTTTACCAGTCGTTGATCATTTTAATAACAATGAAATAAGTAATCAATAAATACACCCAACAGTCACATACATAGTCCTGACCCCACACTAAGTTCGAGTCTTGTGTCGTGCGTATCAGGGACTACGAGAGATTTTTCGGTTTCACAAACACTCAGAACCGACACAAATACCCGTGGATCACACAAATATTTGGTTCAGTGCGGGGATCGAACCCGCGGCCTCACGTTTCACAGCCGGCGGCTAACCAACTGCGCCACGAAGGCTGTCGAATTAAGAACAATTATTTTTCTAACAATAAATGTCGTTTCGCCTTTTTTTACAATTAAATGTAGCTGGTCTAACCCCTCATAATTGTAGAAGAATCTAATGGCCGATTACGGGCTGGTACAATATAGTACAGATTCTATAGGCCAGCTTGTATACTGGTAAAATACAGACCCGAACGCAATAATATATTTAGAATAATATATTGTCATGAAAAATACAGTCAGAACCTGTTTGAAACTGCGTATTACAATTTACATTGGCGCTACTTTAATGTTTAGGAAAGGCGTTTCAAGGTCTCGTTTCTGCTGATATTCTAACTCACTTGATGTTCTTAATAGTATTAACACTTTATTACTTGATTTTTTGGTTATATTTCATTGTGTTGTTGGTCTTGTGCCACGTGGGGTGGGTGTAGTGAGGTCTTAGGTTCGGATCCCAGATTGAGAAATATAAGTTCGTGAGTTAATCGGTCTGTTTTTCATATGTGTTGTTCGGAAGGGAATTGTGCCCGTTTATGATGCTAGGCTCTCGCCTCCTACCATTTATAAACAGAAACCACTTTAAAAACAAGGTCTTTTGCAACGTTTGAAACCAGAAATCTTTCGTAAAATACAGAACACCGGACATAATAATTGTTAGATAAGATTAGACAAAATAATTGTTAGATCCAATTATACATTTCTGGTATGGATGTTGTGAGATCGAAAAGTCTATAGTAGTTTCCAAAGCCCATAAAAATCAACTTGTACCTTAAAATTCGCTCCCATACAAGTGTTTGTGAGGCCCACAAGTATTTCACTCGGTCCTGGGTTTTGGGAGATCGTAGTCTTAGTTTATCACTATGATAAGCGTGTTCTGGAGTGGAGACCGCGGCTTGGCAAGCGTAGTGTAGGAAGCCATCCAGCTAGGTTTTGCGTTTTGCGACAGACAGTTGGATGCGACAAGCCGAAGACAGGGTAAAATGGCGCAATTCGGAGGATGCCAATGTCCAGCAGTGGACAGTAAAAGGCATCAGCCTTTTAATGATGATGTACAGTCTCTCATAAATTCTGATACCCACGGCACAAGACTTAATTGATCTTGGGGTCAGGACTATGTTTGCGATACATACAGTATTTGGGTATATTTATTAGTTCAGGAGTACTAATGTGGCTGTAAGTTATATTTATTTACTGAGCAAGCTAAGTTTTAATATTTGTGGAAGTAGTTAAGGACAATAACACATATGTGTAAAGAAGTTTTTGCGCTTTATAATTAACCAATCATCGTTAAGTTTTTGCCTGTCTATTGTATTACAATGAGTTAGTCGAATGCTTGTTTAGTATTTTGATCGTTTGTTTGTATGTGGTGTCGGTTCAAAGCCTAGGATATTATATTATAATATAAAAATATATTTGTTGTGTGAGTGTGACATATATTTGGAAAGCAATAAGAAGTGTGGAAAGGAATTTTAAAATTATATTTAATTCTAATTATGTGAGGATTGATTTCAAAGGTCTTTCCAGTAAAATAAAAAAACCACGAGCTTTCTCATACCTATAACTTTGGTTTCTTTAGCCGAGGAATGAACAAACAATTGAGCGAGTCAACATAATTGTATCATAGACCATGATGTCTGAGGTCAGTCGATGTGGTATCTGGACATCACTACACTTACTACTAAGTGGAATGCAATTTTCTAAGGCGCAATGAAAAAAAAAATCTAGTTTAAGAACACATAATTAGGTACCAGCTTGAATAAGTAAACATAAACACTATGCTAATAAGTTATCAACAAATTTTTTTTTTTTTTCTATTCATTATCAGCCCGGAGTCAGGAATTTGTGCCCGATATGGAGATAGGCTCGCCCCCTATCACATCGTGGGACGGAATTATACAAGGCGAAACGTGGGTGTTCTGGTAGCACCTCTGCCTACCCCTTGTGGGAAAATGGCGTGTGTTTATGTTATCAACAAAATTGACACCAACAGAATAATTAAAAAATCGCCAACCTCTTCGTACCTGTTGGTTCATTCACACCATTCTCAATCATAATCTTATTGGGGTATATATCTCTCTCTTTAGCAATAAGAAGTCAACTGCTGAACATAGGCTTCCCCCAAGGATCTCCACAATGACCTGCTGGGATTAGGTGCACAGTAATAATTTATTTATAACTCGGAAGACCGAAGATCGAAAATGGAACGATGGAAAGAAGAGTTGAATGCATTCGATCCAAAATGGCAAGAGCTCGCTGAGGACAGAGTCAAGTGGGGTAATAAAAGGAAGGTGTTTGCCCAACAGTGGGACACAATATAGGCTAAAAAAATATATGCAAAATTATATTATCAAAAAGCTCATACCGCCTCGCATCTCGTCCACCAGAAAACGGTTACAAAAATCACTTATCTATAATCTCATAAAAACAACAGACCTGTCGCGGGGTGGACTACCCTAAGGTCATTATACCCACCTGCGACGGGGGGCGGGGGACGGAGAGGGGTGACACCTGACGTAACGGAATCTTGCGCACGCGCCGCCGCCGCGCGCCAAAAGCCGTTAGGGGTGCCGGTTATCGTAGATTGAGTATGGATTTTTAGATTAACTTATTTTTATGATAATTTTTTAATTGGTGTCAGTTAATTGTGGTCTGTGTTTTGTTAATTACGAGCAAAACTATAATCGTCTTAATATATTTTATTTGGAAATATATTGCAAATTAAACAAGCAAAACTATGTTTAATGCCCATAATGCTGTTAGTAAAAAATATATTGCAATAGAAACCAAAAACAAAAAATCATAATTATCAAAATCAATTGATTTTATTGTTGTGTATTTCCGTGACAAGACGCAATAGAAAACGAGCCTATACGAGTATTTATATCAGAAAAATTCCTATCCAACTTGATTCATACCTCTTAAACCAAAAATCACAGTCTACTTTCCAGCTTAGTATTTTAACCTAAGACCTCACAGTTCACAACCCGTTAGAGTGTAGACCAATGAACCGTACTAATAAAAATAATTCACATTACTGTTAAAATGTACATTCAAATTAGATTCCCACGAGCACACCTGTTTTAACAGTCGGATATTTAAATTTCAAATGAGTGCCAGCCCTGGCAGGGGTGTGATGCACAAAAAAACTATTATTCTAATTGCATATTATTGGATTGTTAGATTATCGGGTATAGTCCTGTTGACGACAAGGTGGTAGTCGGTTCGAATTAGAATTTGTTAAGCTTTTTGGTCTTTTGTAGTATGAATCTAGGATTTGTGGTAAGTGAGCTTAGCTTATATTTGCAACTATTTAAGTTTTTTGCCTCCGTACCTACGTAGCCTTCGTCTGCCTAGACGCGACGGGCTGTATCGATTATATTTTTAGCATCAGCCAAATAGTAGTTTTGACACTACATTTTAAACTAAAAATTTCTCCGTAAAATATTTTTCTTATCAGGCGTAAAATATTTTACTGAAGATTTAATATTTCAACTAAGAACTTAAAGATTAATATTTTTTTACAACAAAAAGTTTCTGTGTATTTTGTTTTTTTTATTTTGTCTCCACAATTTGAGTGTACTAAACCCTGCCTGATCGACTCCTGAATGGCGATTGGCAATGACTACTAACCATAATGATGCCATCCCATTCATTTTAAATATAATTTATAGAACAAATATATTTATCATAGATTATATAATTGTCCGTTGATAATATACATTATATCATCTAATCCCAACGGCTTTTAAATAACATGTGGAACTTACAAAAGCTCTAACAAAGCATAAATACTTTCGACATTTTCTATTATTATCGTTACAACACATGCTTCCTATTTTTTTTTCTAAACCGGCACGTGGATACAAATTATACAGCGTGATCTCATTTCCTGCGATGACATTGATATGGTAATTTTTTACACATCCTGTATTCAAAGATTGTGTCAGACAGTTGGGCGACCGTTTTGAATTTAACAATCTAGATTTGGAAAATCTAGATTAGATATATTACCTCTCCTTTCTCCCTCTTATCCATTTTCGATAAATATTAGGTTCTAGCATCTATTCCCATATATGGCAATTATTTTAAAAAAAATCTTCGGGTTAGAAAACTTTATATAAATTGCTTGAGACCAGAAGTGGTGACATGGTGATTTTTTTTATCAGCCCATATACGTCCCACTGCTGGGCACGAGCCTACTCTACAATCGAGAGAATCGATTGAGAGTGGTTAGGCCATATAGTCCACTACGCTGGCCTAGTGCGGGTTGGCGGACTTACATACCGTAGAAATGATTACATTGACATGGTGATTACTCACCACTAAATAAGTTCAGCGTACTTTGTGCGGCCCTATCAACACTTTTGCAACAATGGGATTATAAAAGATAAAAATTAAATAAAAAAAACTTATATTATAGATAATAGATGTTGAGAATATAATCCAAAACACAGTGATCTTATTAAACATACATATCAGGTATAAGCGATTTTCTAAACCTTTTTTCTAAAGAATAACTTAGACATCACCTGTCAATCATCAGCGTACTTCAATAATTTGTCAAGATAATTAGAATTTAAAAAATCTAGACAAAAACACCAGGAACAAGAACTTCCTTATAGTGCTTTGTATAGGCAAAAACGCGATAATAATCAATTTATACAAAACTGTGCCTTATTACTATAACTTAAGATCTATAATAGAATAGGGGAACAGTAAAAACAGTTTTGTTCACTAACAGCTGATTAGTGACGTGACATAGGGAGGAATAGTATGTCAACTTTTCTTTGTTAAAATGCTGCAATTACGAAACGGTTTTTATTGAACTGTAGTTTTATAATATTTAACTATAGTTTATTAAATAGTGGAAGTGGTGTGTTAAACTAAAAGTTGGAGATTGGACCTTAAGGATACATCTCCGAATTTTCACATGACGTGTGTATTTAAACTTATTTGTGAGCCATTTTACCGGTAAAAAAAAATTAAACATCTACATACCTAGAAGAACTTTACAAGACCTAAAACCCCCATTAATATCTTCTTATATATCTTATATATTATCATAATCAATAGGTTTAAAATGGCTTAAATTGCAAGCGATTTTTTTTATATTTGCACATTATCTTGTCATTTTATGCCGATATTTCAACAGGAAATATTCTTGTACTTTTATAACGTGTAATTATCTACAATTACTTATAATCTTATTCAATTAACAACCCCGTCGACAGCCGTTGATCGCGTGCACGGTTGCCCTACTGTCTCTCCCTTCGTGGGGGTTGCTAAGAACTTTTTCTTGTAAGGGATGCTTTTTATAACGCCACCCTACACCTGTTGAGTTTAATGAACCTCGCACCGCCAGGTCGTAACCCTTGGTGGGACGATTTGACATAGGTTAATAAACTAAGGACCTATATACACATAGTAACGTAAGTCTCTGTCGCGCAGGAATATCGGTAGTTGATGGACGTAAAACGAGAAGCCGTGAGTTCGATTCTTGAACTGAGACAAATGTTTGTGAGAAAAAAAAATGTGGACAGCCTCCGTGGCGCAGTTGGTTAGACGCCGGCTGTGAAACGAAAGGCCGCTGGTTCGATCCCCGCACCGAGATAACTGTTTGTGAGGCCCATAAGTATTTGTCTCAGGTCTGGGTGTTTGTGAGTCTGAGAAAAGTCTCTTGTAGTGTCTGATACCTACGACACAAGACTAAATTGATCTTAATGAGGGGTCAGGACTATGTATGTGACTGTTGTGTGTTTTTATTTATTTTTATTTGTTGGGTTTGGGTGTGAACCGAACTCTTGTGTCTTATACTCACGACACAGAATTTGGGATAAAAGGGTCAGAACTATACATATGTATGTAAAAATAATCTGGCAATTTGGGGTCATTTTCAATGCTTATAATGTCAAAAAAGTACGACCTTGATCAGAACTTTTACAAAACCATTAACGGAGGATCGGATGAAATTTTAGGGTCATTTTGATTTCTAAAAATCTTCCATTAAGTATATTGTATCATTCGTAAGAATTAAACATTCTGTTTATTTTTAGATTGACTAAAATATATAAAATCATTTACAACGACCACGCCGCCACAAATATAGCAACAGATTGTTAAAATTATCATTTAAAAATTGCATATTATCTAGTTTTAACCAGTTTAACAATTACATACATAAACTTTAATCCAGCACACCTAGCGCAGTCAATAAAGATGTTAGTGCTCCGCCTTAGCCCTGAGCGGATCTAGACCTCAGCCTAGATAGCCTAGATTATTAGGTACTGGACAAACACTGACTGCGGGCTAAAACTTTCTTTTGTTATAGTTAAGGCGGAGGCAACAAACTTAATATAGTTTCAATGTATTGTTTAATTAATAATGTGAAACTTTTTCGACTTAAGTTTAGTTTATGGGTTGTAATGGGCGGAGAAAGAAGAATTTCGAACCCCACACTGATACAAAGGAAGTGTCTTAGAATAGGTAATCGCGTATCATCCACCCATCAATCAGCCAAAGGAAGTCCACTGCTGAACATAATCTTCTCCCAATGATTTCCACAGTGACCTGTTGGAGGCAGCCCGCATTCAGCAACGTCCCGCAACCTTTCCGAGGTCGTCTGACCACCTAGTAGGTGGACGTTCTACGCTGCGCTTTCCGCTATCGCGTATAGACAAATGAAATCAAAAACCAATATGTTTTGTATCGCTAATACCACAAAGCAATGGCTAAAATGATACATAAGACACAATAATATAAAATATAGATTGCCTCGGTTGCGCAGTGGTACTACGGTATAATTGCAAAGATAAGGTTTCTGGTTCGAATCCTGGATCAGGCAAAGTATATTAGATTTTTCCGGAGTCAGGAATTTGTGAATTTCTCCGATATGGCGGTAGGCTCGACCCTTGTTACATCGTGGGACGGTGACACAAAACGCGAAACGTGGGTGTCTTCTAGCAACTCTACCTACCACTTCTGGAAAAAACGCGTGAGTTTATGTATGTATGTATCTCTGTAATAATATCAAATCACTTTAGACGAAACTCAAATAGAAACGGAATAAGAAATTCCTATACCTGTTTTTGTTACTACAGAGTTCGAATGCGCATTCTAGAAGTATTACTAAGTAATTGATACTTTTAAAAGTCAAAAGTTATTGCTATAAAATACACTAATGCTTCATAAAATCATCAATTTATTTATGTACCAATTAAAAATAACGTTTTCTTACTCGCCATATAAATTGCGGTCGTCGCATCCAGCTGTTAACTATTTGTATGGGGGAATAGAGGATTAAGTACGACAATTTTACAAAACGGTGTTAATAAACCGTTAGATCGCGGGTTCGATTCGCGGCAAATATTTTTTCGAAAAGTTTAAAACTTGTTTTGAGAATTTAGCCTACCTTTATATTCGATTTAAAAAATAAGTTCTATGGTATCTAAGTCCGCCGACTCGTACTAGGCCAGCGTGGTGGATTATATGGCCTAACCACTCTCAAAGTAACAATACGCTATTACAATACCTTTCAAAATATCTTGTGAAAGGTTTACAATGAATCCTGAATGTCTGCATCTTAAACGGCAACCGCCACAAACACCAGTATTACAGAATAACTGTCCGTTGATTATATAAATAAGTCGACCGTCTTCGATATTGAAACGGAGGTAATGCTGTGTCGCGCTAACTTTTGAATATTGAAAAAGAGTTCTAAGAGTTCCGTGGCGTAGTTGGTTAGACGCCGACTGTGAAACGAGAGGCCGCGGGTTCGACCCCGCATCAACACAAATGTTTGTGTGGCCCACAAATATTTGTGTTGGGTCTGGGTGTTTGTGAGACCGAAAAGTCTCTCATAGCTTCTGATACCCACGACACAAGACTTGATCTTAGTGTGGGGTCAGGACTATGTGTGACTGTTGGGTGTATTGTATTGGAGTTATTTAAAAACACGATAAAAATATTCAATATTTTTATTTATAAGTTAATTTTGACGCACGTATACGTATCTAATTGCATGTTTGTATGTTTTCTGCGTTGTTGTTTCTTTCCTTTGATCTTATTTTTTTTATTTCATTAATTGTTTAATTAAAAAATAAATAATAATTATTTCATGTTTTCTGTTTTCTTATTTTTGTTACATTTATTAACAAATTTCAATTTTAATTTAGTTTGTTAAATTGTGGCAATTTTTAATTTTATTTTAATTTGTGTTGATAACTGAGAAAACACGCTGATTGTTTAATTGTGATAAAACCTGAGCTTATAGAGATTTACAAGAATTTCTATAGTATACGAAGTCTACAAATCCACCAAGGGTAGCGCGGTGGACTGACTTGAACCGACTTAATTATAGAGTAGGGCCTTGTCCGTGGAACGTCTTTGGGTATTTCAACAATTAAAACATAATGCATCTGTTAGCAATTGCATTGCAGTGCAAATAGATTAATTACCCACCGGTCAGACATACAGCTTTCACTGTTGACCCTGGCTGACCCAAATTAAATTACAAAATATGTTCCATGTTAAAAATTATTTTCCGAATCAAAAGCTTCCACAAAATTACATGGGAATCAATTTTTTTTTTATCATCCCATATACGTCCCACTGCTGGGCACGGGCCTACTCTACAATCGAGAGAATCGACTGAGAGTGGTTAGGCCATATAGTCCACCACGCTGGCCTAATGCGGGATGGCGGACTTACATACCGTAGAAATTCTTTAAAATCGCTACGGTATGCAGGTTTTCTCACGATGTTTTCCTTCACCGTTAAAGTGCGTGGTGATTGACTCTCAATACACACATAACTCCGAAAAGTCAGAGGTGTGCCCTGGGATTTGAACCCGCGACCACCATGAACATGTAGGCAGTCGAGTCTGGTCCGTTACCAACAGGCCACCACGCACTTTTTCAAATCAAATCTAGCTATACATTATAACCCGTGTACACAAATAGAAACATTAAAATGACTCATCCCAAATTTCACAAACTATATTGAAACATGAACGAACAATAAAAATAGCGAAATAGAACAAATCAGAGAGATGGTCGGCGCAGGTGGCCATCGACCGCAACCGCTTCCTGGGAGGATGACCTTCGCAGGACCCACTCTGGGATGTATATTGACTTACCACTTACGATAGAAAGACAAGTCAAAATCAGTTGTATATTTAAGGGTTAAAATTCCACTTTTGAAAAACATCGCCGAGTCTGTGCAAGATAATTGTCATTTTTTATGTGTAATTGTAATAACGATCAATTACATAACGTTGTCTCATTTTTTCTGGCCGCATGAATGAGCTTGTAAACCGTGAGGTCCTGGTTTCGAGTCCAAAATCGGGCAATCCACTTTGCATGAATTTTTGCTTGGCAAAATCTCATGAAGTTTGGACTGTAATTTGTGTCCGGCATGGCGAAAAGCTTATAGACTTTACATTTGGATCGAAAATAAACTCCGCAAAACATTAAATATTGTGTTATGTGTATCAAAAACAGGAGACATTGACGTTTTACCTCTCAAATTCTTCCCTAAGATGTCTGAGTCAATACCAGATAATTTTAACCATCACAATACAAATCTGTCTACCCGTCTTCAAACAAGCCGTGATGATACAAATCATTCACCGCGGGTGGCGAGCGGACAAAATGACGGGTTAACAATATTCCTATGAGCGTTTTGTGTTTTTTCGAGTGATTTTTTGCTAATAAAATCATTAAACCATCGAAATCGAAATTCAATATTGCGTTTTCTAGCTCGGAGCAGTAGCCGCTTGGGATTGAATAGTGCTTCCTTGGTAAACTATCGATAGTCGATATTTAAATCGAGATGGTTTTCGTTTGTATAATGAAAAGCATTGTCATAGGATTATTTAATTTTGGCTTATTTAACTTTTTTTCTATCTTGACAGTAAAGGTTAAAATTACTCTTTATTGTTAAGTAGTTAAGACTTTTATTTGATTCCAAATTCAAATGCTGAAGTACTTGTAGTTTTATAAGCTTTAGGTGAAATTTACTTTTAACTAGTCCAAGTCTTAAATCGTCATCCAAGATAAATAAAATTATCTTATTAAGTAAAACATGAAAAATTTTAATACCTGGTTTGCTTAATAAATTCGCTAATTTGACTCACCGTTTGTTTTCTTAAATATAACTTATAATTTTGCACTTTTTTATCGACAATCATGCGGCGCGTCACTAACGCTAACCGCACAATTAGCGGTCTGTTTACCATTTCCAAACCATTACATCTACCGTTCCGTCGATAAATGTTCACACGAACGTCGGCTACCGTCGGCTATCGTCGGCAATCTTCGGAAGGTATAATTTGAAGCTTAGTACTTCCGGCTGTGACTAAATCTAAAGACAGTTTTGAGTCAGCTAAATTAATAATGAGGGTAGAATAGGCGATAGGCTCGCCTCCTATAACACCGTGGGACGGAACACACAAGGCGAAACGTGGGTGACCTGGTAGCACCTCTGCCTATCCCTTTTATGAAAAAAGCGTGAGTTTATATATGTATGGGAATTAAAGTATCGAAAGCAACATGTAGACTATATTTGATGACAAAAATCATGACGTTACATATGAAGCAAAAAAGATGTTTGTCATACCTTATTTTGTATCGTTTGAGTTGCGTCATTACCGATTCTTGTTCGATAAATTCTTCGACCGTAGAACATTGAACATTGTGTCAAAAACACGACTACACGAAACCGGGATCCTAAAATAATATTTTGTAATTTAACTCTTCTGTGATGTCATTTCTAACTTTTACTGTCAAATACAATTCTGTGTCTACAATTCGGTCTAAGCACATATGATTTCACGATAATTTTAAAACAACGTCAATAATTCTAAAGTAAAGAAATAATTATAATAATACACTGTATGTATCATCAAAATTCCCGCCAAAACACCTATGAGAAATTTTATATTCTTTGATATAAAATTCTCATGTTTATAAAAGGAACAACAATAAATTAAAGTTAATCATGATATGCGTCATTTGTGTTGGAACTAAGTTTAAAACATTTACACATTACTTTTAAAAGAAATTGAAAGGCTCATCAGTCTGCGGAAATCAACGTAAATTCCTAGATACTTACCACAGCTAAGTTTTGGCTTTTAAAAACAGGATTGAGGGGGACAAGACCTTTTTTAAAATGCTCACTAACAATGACCGACTTGACGTACTTTGACTACCTAGTCAGGAATTTGTGCCGGCGATAGGCTCGCCCCCTATCACACCGTGGGACGAAACAGCGAAAGCGAAACGTGGGTGTCCTGGTTGCACCTCTGCCTATCCCTTCTGGGATAAAGGCGTGATGTTAATGTACGCATGTTTGGCTTAACAAAGTGTCTACAGCACACCAGATAGGAGGTAAAACACAGAATCGATTTATTTCTGCGGAGTAAAATGTAACCTAAATGAAGTATTTACAGGTGAAAACTATTCTTGTTAATCGACACAATTGTGCCGGCTTGATTGAAGCCATACAGACCGAATAAACCAGAATCACGACTGTCGTTGTGTTAAGTTTCCAACAATTGTGTACGGTAGACTATCAGAGGTGATACGCATATTCTACTCAAAGGGAGTCGGCCCCCTTTGAGTGTTTTCAAAGCGTAATTAAAAATAGATGCACTATATACTAGTTTAATAATCCCGAAAAAAACAATGAACCTTACGAAATCTAAATCTAGACTGATGATGTCATAACCTAGAAATTGATCTAGAAACAATGATCAATACCGCATCAATGTAACTGTGTGTCAGCGCACGCGCACTCATTGTAACGTCTTGGAGCGCCGGATGTTCCGCCATTGCTCGCTCGACCGTTCCAAATTCAAAACGGAGCCGTTTCCGGCGTGACGTCACCGACGCCATTTTGTCGTCGTCTGGCCATTGTGCCATGGGAAATGGGAGCGAATAGAATGCATTTCCCTCGGGATATTTTAATTTTAAGGAGTTGGACAAGAAATTACTGATCAGTTAATTGAAATGTTATGGTATGAAGTTAAAGAAGAATTGACTTGTGAATATGGAGTGTCTTAAAAATTTAATGTTACTATCTGCTAACTAAAAAAACCAACGTATTTTCACAACTATCAATTAATTAATTATCAGCTTAGCTATAATTATTAAATAACATAATTACCTTTTAGTTTGAGCATTCATGGGTTAACAAAAAGAACATTGCACTATACGTCAAAGAAATTAAGACTAAGAAACGAACGAAAAAAGGTCAATACATAATCAGAGATGCTACACATAAATCTATTTTTCTTAATTAAAAATATAGATACCAAGAAGCAAAGCATCTACGATTCTCAGTGTTACAGATTCCTCCAACCCCGTCAGATTATTTGCTAGTCATAAAAATAGCTGTAAAAACACCGAAACCTGAGCGATTGCAGAAATATCTCAATTCTCAATGATTGTACTTATTGTGTCAGGTGTAAAAACAGCGCATGAACCGTGGAGAATGAGCGACCTTCCGCCGCTTTGAACTTGGCACGGCCTTACGCTAAACGAAATGAATTGATGAGATGTATTGCTTATTGCAATCGTGTTTTAGTTTAGTTTGCCGATTAGTTTAGACTGGAAACGAATTCCTGTGGATCAGATAAATTATCTCGGTGCGGGGATCGAACCCGTAGCCTCGCGTTTTACTGCCGTCGTCTTACTTACTGTGCCACTTAGGTTTTCATACCAAGAATCGTATCGTATCAGCTCATATAGCCCCACTGCAGGGCACAAGCCTCCTCTACAACCGAAAGTACGATTGAAAGTGGTTAGGTCATATAGTCCATCGCGCTGGCCTAGTGCGTTTTGGCGGACTTTACATACCATAGAAATTCATATAAATCGCTATGGTATGCAGGTTCCTCACGATGTTTTCCTTCACCACTATTGCGTGGTTATTGACTATCAATACACACATGACTCCGAAAAGTCAGAGGTGTGCCCTGAGATGTGGACCCGCGACCACCGTGAACATGACGGATGGCGCATCTAATCCGTTGCCAACAGCCCACAACGCACTTACTTATCAAAAGGTGCTATGCAGTAACTATGTCGTGCTAGTTTCTAAAATAAGCTCAGTAATAAGCCTGTGCTTATTGCTGTCCTTTTGTAGACTCCTGTGAGTCTACAAACAAATACGATCAGACAGCTACACCCAGTCTGCCACGCTAGCTCATCGCAGGTAGGCGGAATACATGAAAAAATCATGCAAATTCGCGAGATTTATTAGCTCATTGATTAATAACTTAAGTGCCCTAATGTCTGTATCAGAGAAACAATTATCTCATCTGACTCGTTGAAGAAACAATCGATATCGTCAGGCAACGTTAATAATTCAATAAAACTTTTAGAATAGGTAATTTTGACATCAAAGATTATATTTGTGTTAAGCCTGATTTACACGGAGACGGTTTCTCGCGGCGGGAATCGTATGCGATTATCGCATGACATAACCGCCATATATTATCGTGTTCTGACAGTGTTTACACGATGCAACTTTTTCTTCCTTACGATAATCGTATCTTCGAGCCGAGAAACTCTCCCCGTGAAAATGGGGCTTTAGTAACATAATATTTCCCAGTGAAGTAGTTATGTTTATTTTGTTTTATTTTGTCAGTCTCTAAGACACAGTTGATTGAGAGGTGGCTTTAAAACGACGGGTCACGGGTTTGATTTCCACACTGTGACAAATGTACTTAAGAATCTCAAGTATTTTTTCCGATCTGGGTGTTTGTGGGATCAGAAAGTCTTTGGCAGTTTCTAAGCCCAAGAGAAATTTACTGTAGAGTCAAAACTATGTACGTGCTTGTTGGGTATATTATCAGTATGATTCTAAAATTCCTTCAAATATCTTATAAGAATTTACATTGTACCTTAAAGATATTAAATAATTTGCCATTGTCTTACCCAAGGTTGCGTTATCGATAATAGTTTAAGCGATCCGAGTCAAGGTCCCCGCCCTACTCCAAATTAATGAGTGACCCCAAATTATAATAGAAAAAAATAACACGGCCATCGTAGAGCATCCCCGATTATCGACAAAAAACGCGGAGGTCGATAGTTGGCTAAGATGTTTTTGTCGATGTCGACGAGGCCGCACTAAGTACTTTGCACAATTCTCCCTCGAAATATTTGTAATATTTAAATTGTACAGAAAACTGTAGGTGTATTGAAACCGCCTTTGTGGTTCAGTAAGCAAAAGCCAGCTGTGGAACAAGAGGTTGTAGGTTCCATCCTCGCACCTATACGAATGTTCATATAAAGCAACATATATATATATATACATATATGTATATCCCATAAGAATTAACACTATGTGTATATTATTACCTTCAGATATCTGAACGAAAAATAAAAAAAAAAAACATCCCAAACTGACATTGTAATTCAGAACCAGACCCAAAATTGATTAGATTCCAGCCCTATTCTCTCTATAACAGGAAGAGTGCCCATAGATTAGATATCTTTGTTTCTCGGGTCGACACATATACAGGCCTTCTCGAAATCGTTCACAGGCAGAATCCGAAACGCGACACGCCAGTGTGAGTCACAAATGTCCTGCTCTATCTTGTACGGAGATAAATAAATAAATAGACCCAACAGTACATAGTCCTGACCCTTGAGTCTTGTGTTGTGGGTATCAGAAACTACGAGAGACTTTTCGGTCTCACAAACACCAAGACCCGAAACAAATACCCATGGATCGCACAAATATTTGTCTCGGTGCGGGGATCGAACCCGCGGCCTCTCGTTTCACAGCCAGCGTCTAATCAACAGCGCTACGGAGGCTGTCACTATCCAGACCGACACGAATATCTAAGCAAAAGGTGCACCATCTCCATCAACCAACCCAAACGCAAAAAATCGCACAATAAAAAATCAGCTCCACTCACAATCGACATCGTTCAATTGTAATATAAGCCTAAATATTTCACTTTCGGATGCAAGTGACCAGTTGGTTGGGCAGCCATCGGACCGCGCAGCCAGCGTGCGTAACAAAACGTCCTGCCACTCAGTGGAGCATGCCCCACGTGGAATCAGCCGAGCAAGTAGGACCAAACACCTTGGCCGTTACTTCTAGAACTGAGAAACTTTTGTAGAGGGGTGTAGGTTGATTTCAAATTTTTGCTGATGTTTTCGCTGTTATTTTTAGAACAAGGTAATTTTTGTGGAGGAAGTGTGCTTTGATAGTGAGCTCTGATCTTGTGGCTATTTTGCTGTTACCTCTAAGACAGGCTGAAGAATTGATCAGGGTGCCATAAGTGATAATATATCTGTCAATATCAAAGATATTGATAGACTTTGATTCATGCTTGGGTAGGCAGCTGTATATAAAGCATTTGATGGTAAGCCGAAAGTCATCATGATCAAATATCGATAGGCTGGAGACGATGAGTGGTTGCCATTGGAAAAAATTATGCCAATAAGAAAATACTGATTTAGTAAAAGGAGTTACAAAGACTTCTTGCAATCTAAAATCAAGAAAGAAAAGACCTTAAGTGCAAAAGCAATTCCTATCAGCACCACAACCTACGACACTACAGAAGTAAACGCTATTTAAAATCAAACAAAAAATCATATGCGTATTAATTAAGCCAGTGATTTAAAGTTCCTGATGAGTGATCAGTGCGTAAACATTGGAGGCGGTGAGCACGCCAGCGGCATGGAACACGACGCTCCAGTGCCCTGGAGTGACGCGAACCGTCCTAGAGTCAATGAATTCGCGGTAACAAGGTGTTATATTTAACCTAATTGTAGAGGAGGTGGTTATTGAGGCACTGATCACAAGGGAGCTGACGGGAAGACAAATGCAGTTCAGATTGAATTTATTGAAAACCGACGAAGGAAAGACAGTCATCTTTTGCCATTGACAGCCTCCGTGGCGCAATTGGTTAGACGCCGGCTCTGAAAAGGCCACGGCTTCGATCCTCGCATCGAAACAAATGTTTGTGTGAACCACAATTCACACGAAATTATATTTGTTTCGAGTCTGGGTGTTTGTGAGACCGAAAGGTCTCTCGTAGCTCCTGATACCTACGACACAAGACTCGATATAAATGAGGATAAGAATCTAAAATTGAGTAGCGCTTTTGCTGTCCTTATAGAGAAGATAATAAATACAACCAAAGGCACTATAAAAGTAACTGATTTTAAATCTAAATCAGAATCTCTAACAAAAAATCGTATACATATGAATACAGCGAGTGAAGTAAAGTTCCTGATGAGTGATCAGTACGCAAGCATCGCCAGCAGATTGGAACTCGACGCTCGACTGCCCTGGAGTGACGTGGACCCTCGTTCGAGCTTCAATGAACTTACGAAGGCACATGTGATATTGAAGTTGGCTGTGATGACCATAGCCGTAGGATATTAGATGGAAAGAGCAAATGTCATTAAAATTCACTGAAATATTTTTCAGCGACTGTGTCGAATGGCTAGAGACAATTGCGGATCGATTTCCTACTTGGATGTAATTTCCCCTGATTCTTTTGTTCAACAAAGTAGACCGGCAGAGGAGTAGAGGCCGAAGCCTCTATGACGAATCGTAGACTCTGTAATTGTTGATTAAATGTATTGCATCGACTCTGGAAGATACCACTGTACATGGTGATGTAAATCAAGCCAATAATCGCAGCTTTATCGACGTCCAATTTCAACCATACCTTTCCGTTGTATATTTTATATAAATTAAAATTTTACCGTGTATAAAAACACACATCAACATAAGGTCAGTCACTTTCCCAAACTATCAAGTTCAATGACAACGCGGGCGTCATGGCCCGGCACGGATCCGAACCAGTGACTCCGCACCGAGCGTCGCGCCCCGTGCGCCGCGCTCAATGAAACCCGGCTAACTGTACCGCGTAAACATTGCTGGTTAGGCACTTGGTAACTTGCTCTTTAACTAACTTTTTGACTGAACGGCTATGCCGTTACTATCAAGTGGAAAGTCGCTTTTATGATCTGTACTGTACTGTATCAGCCCATATACATGCCACTGCAGGGCATAGGCCTCCTTTAGAATCGAGAGTACGATTGAGAGTGGTTAGGCCATATAGTCCACCACGTTGGCCTAGTGCGGGTTGGCGGACTTTTCATACCATAGAAATTTATACAAATCGCTATGGTATGCAGATTTCCTCACGATGTTTTTCTTCACCGTTATAGTGCGTGGTGATTGAATATCAATACACACATGACTTCGAAAAGTCAGAGGTGTGCCCTGGAATTTGGACCCGCGACCACCGTGTACATGTAGGCCACCACGCACTTTTGATGATGATTTTATGATGCCTCATGTGAATTGCTTGCAAGTATTGCTTTGTAAGTCATTTGTAAGTCTTGTTTGGTTTTGCTACTGTCCATGAGCGGTCGTATCGCTTAACATCAGGCGAATGGCATGCTCGTCTCGCTATTCATTAATGTTTTAAAATAAAATAAAATTACGACGTAGTAGAGAAAAACTCGCATGACTTTAAAATTATTATTATGTAATTATTATATAATCGTTATAACAATGTTTAGCTATAAGCCATCCACTTCTTAACTCAGGCCTCAATCATTGTATATCAGGCGTTAGAAATAAATATGTTTTATTTGTAGTAATTTTGTTAATTTTTTTATATAGGTTTATTTTATTTGCATTTCTTTAGTTAGGTATAATAAAGTATTTTTAAAATACGATAAGTTTGTTAACTATTTTAGACCAAATTTTATAACTATAACATTTAAAACGAATTCATCAATGAATCATGCGGGCTTTACAATCCTCATGGAAACTTTACAATGGAAAACAATCATCAGTGATACCAAGAATTGTAAGAATTTTCCTGGTACGAAGAAAATATATAAATATCCATATTTTATACACACAGGTACAACAATTTTGAAAAATAGTCAACTAAGAAAGTCACAGTCAAGTCAGTGGCAAATTATATAAAATTTTTAAACTGATTTTACAAGATTAATAAAAAATACTGTATTTAAGAAGTAAACTCCTCGACAAGGAAATAAAATCCATGATTTTACGGTTTACTTGCAATACACGCTGCCATTAGATCGATATAAGATGTTATTTGAATGGTAATAAATACACCCAACAGTCACATACATAGTCCCGACCCCACACTAAGATCGAGTCTTGTGTCGTGGGTATTAGAAGCTACGAGAGACTTTTCGGCCTCACATACGCCCAGACCCGACACAAATATTTGTGGGCTACTCCAACATTTGTGTTGGTGCGGGAATCGAACCTGCGGCCTCTCGTTTCACATTCTCTATCAACCTGACAGAGCAACCCCATAAAATTTACCGTAAAGAATACTCATTATAAAAAACAATTACAATACAGCCTGGTAATCAAACCCAAGACATTACCACCAATCTAATAAGCATCGACAATAACTCTATCAGTTTACTAAACAGCAACACATTTCGCCAACAATATTGGAGTGCAGTGCGGAGTTTAGAAAGTGCTACCGGATAGCCTTTGTAGTTTTTTACTTGTTTTTATAACCACAAAAAACTGTCGAAAGGCGCCGCTGTCGGTGCAACGCTTTACTATCGCGCTTGGGTCTGGGATGGGCAGGGAACTATCGTTGGTTTATACAAGAATTTTTATATGAATTCCGCCTACGCTAGGCCAGCGTGCTTTGAGTATTTGTAATATAGAGGGTGGCCTGTCAAACATTTTCGTCTTCAAAAACGTAGATACTTTCCTGTTCGTAATTTTGGTAGCACTGCTGTATTAGTGAAAATTTAACTAATATTTTAACAAAAAAATTCCACAAATTCCTTTGGTAACTGAAATTGATTTTAATTTTAATCCGTCTAAAATGAGTTTGAGTGGAATTTAAAAGCCTTAAACATTTTTTTTTATTTTCCTGTTTCAAATTATTCGTGCAGGTTGGCCAACCTCAAATGTCAGCCAATAAGAGGGCAGAAAATGGTGGCCCGGCACCACCATTTTGATCTACGTTTTTGAAGTACCAGCGCTCTCTCTATATTATTAATACTCTAAGTTAGCGTGCTGAACTAGGATCTAAGCTCTGAGGCCTCTTCATCGAGAATCAATTGCAGAAGAGTGTCCTGCAGTGAGAAGTGTGTACGCTGGATCTTTACATTGTAGTGTAGTGACTACAATGCATCTATATATCTCCGCATATAGACACGATGAAACGAAATAGCGACACGCTTTGGGTCAATATAACGGGTTTTTAACTGTATGTATGATAGTGGCTACATAGACACATTATGTATCCAATAATCTCCACAACACATCTAGTTATAAAATTAGTTGTAGAATAATACACTGTACTGATCTACATATCGAAAAAAAATGTTTGTATATTCGACAAATATTTGTTTCTGGTCATAATCAGATCAAAATATCCCTAAAAATGTTGGAAATCGCTGTGGAGACTAAGCTCCAGACTAAGGGATTCATTTACTATTATATAACTCCATCCAGAAATAAATACAATAACGGACGTCCACCAGTGGGAATCGTGTAATATGTAAAGCAATTACGGACGGTAAAGCCATGAGAAAAAACGCGAAACAAAGCCATCGTAACCTAGACCCAAGCGGCGACGTTCTCACACTTGAAACGCGGCGAGATAAAAACTATATTTTCCTTTGCTTATGTAAGCTTTTGTTTGTCGACAGTACGCCTAAAATATTGCAGCCTGTCGATAGTATTTTATTTTGACAAAACGATTTGCTCCTTGAAAGTAAGAATTTAAGTGGATTTAATTGTAAATACCATTTCTTATGTAATTGATTGGCTATATATAGACAGTTATCTGACGTTATTCGATCCAATTGTGCTAGCTTGAAAGCATTCTAGACATTATGCTGTACAAGAATTATTCAGAAACATAGAAGTATCCAATCCATCAGCCAAAGGAATTCCACTGCTGAACATAGTCCTCTCCCTATGATTTCCACAGTGACCTGTTGGAGGCAGCCTGCATCCAGCAATGTTCCGCGACCTTTACCATATTTAATTATAGATTATGTACAATTTTTGAGCACTAGAAAATTTTCGAAATGAACAATAATTGATAAATTCAAATACCCATTTGTGAATACACAGAAAGGACTCGGCTAAATGCCATAACATGTTGATAATCTTATTATTACTTTCCCAAGAAACGATGTTTCTGTTATCAAAAACTAAAGAGGGTGAAAACGCACTGATGCATTACGTAGGGTCAAGGAACACCCGGACTTCGTTCAGTTCAGAGGGAAAATAAGTAACTGTTGGTTCACTAGATGTGCGGTTTTGAAGTTAATTCGAATCCAGGTGTAGCCACTAGAATGCGGTGAAGAAAATAGAAGGTCCTTCTTATAATTATCGATATAACTTTTTAGACAAAATAATCATATAACTGTAGATGTGAAAATATTAATTTAATATATAAATTATTTCATTTATCTTGCGGAATTGAACCCGTCGCGTCGGCGTGAGAATAACATATCATTTATTACTCTTTGTACTTTGTAGTTATAAATACTTCATAATATTGCAGGGATGAATATATCAATATTTTAAACCGATAACATGTACACTAGCGTCATAATCTTTGAAGGAGTAGCCGTAGATGCAACAAGTCCCAGCTATAATTAACAGATTTAACTTCTCTCCCAATATATTCATATGTGGCAACCCTTCCACTATTTAGGTATTTCTATTATTTATTTATTTACTATACTACAGAGTACAAATTCCAGTCCAAAAAAAACAGACAAACCGAATTGCCCCATCTGGTAATGCAACCCCAAACCACACGGTTAGGGCTTGCAATCCGGAAATAAATTCACTATCTTCCGAGCAAATCTTTCATTACTACAATTAAGTTGGTCAGCCCTATTCCCCATACATCTACAAGGTTGTCTGTTTAACAGTCTTTCTATTATACCTAGGACCGACGGCTAAACACTATGTGGAGTACACTGGTGCTAATTAGGAGTTTAAATTTGTTCAAAATTCTTTTGTCTAACTCTTAGTTGTAGAAGTTTCCTCAAATTGTTTTCCTTCATTAGATAAAAAATACTAATAAGTAACTTAGTAAAGCCAGCGATGAGTTTCTTAGGATTGATGCTTAGGTCGCCGTCAAGGGCTTAAATCCTCTCCTAGCTAGGTTCTCATTATCGTAATACTCGGTCACAAGAAATCCCCTGAACGTTGCCCGCCCCCTCCCCCACAAAATCCACAACGATCTATTCGAAGCGTGTAATCAGTTCCTTCCTAATTCCTATCGACAAAATCGCTTACTTCATTTGTTTGACTGCCTCGGTGGCGTAGTTGTACTACGATACGATTACAAAGCTGAGGTCTCCGGTTCGAATCCCGGGTTGGGACAAGTGATATTGGATTTTCCTATTATCAGCCCGGAATCAAGAATTTGTGTCCGATATGGGGATAGGCTCGCCCCCTATTTCATCGTGGGACAGAACAAGCAAGGCGAAACGTGGGTGTCTTGGTTGCACCTGTGCCTACCCCATCGTGGATAAAGGCGTGATGTTTATGTATGTAAATTGTTTAAAAATATTCGTACATTTAACTTCCATAGTTAAACAGGCATTAAAATTTTATTTTTAGCTACAATAAGCACATTAACATCGTGGGATAAACGCGTACGCGACAATCGTTTGCCATTCAGTTATTACAAAGTTAAAAACAATAGTTAATGTGCGACAGGTTCGGTTAAATTTTAACTGAGGTTATTGAATATTAAAACCCTTACTTAGTAATATGGGTGTATATTTTTAACCTTTAAAGTTTAATTATTTGGAACATAACTAAATGTATATGTGTACTTTAATCCATGGACTTGAAACATACGAATTAAAGGAATTTGGTAAATTTAACTCATACTGTAAATATTAATTTTAAAGCACTGAAAATACGTCATAGATCTACGAAAACGTTTTAATTTAAATAAACTTAAAACCTTCACAAAATTAATAAATCATTTTGAAGACACTGATTATAAATCATCATGTAAAAGTATTTAATCTATCTTTCTTCCTATCTTTCTCCTTCTCATAACTCTATCCAATGGTTGTCCAGTAGAGATTGCCTTAAGTACGTCAACATCGCCATTTGTACATTTTGTCTTATTATCTCTTTATATTATTATGTTTATTGTGTACAATAAATATTTTTTTATTAGTCCATATACGTCCCACTGCTGGGCATGGGCCTACTCTACATTAGAGAGAATTGATTAAGAGTGGTTAGGCCATATAGTCCACCACGCTGGCCTAGTGCGGGTCAGCGGAGTTACATACCGTTGAAATTCTTGAAAGAATAAATAAAATAAATAAGTATGACTTAGTACAATGGATTGTTCACAGTGAAGTTGAAGAAGTCTTAGCTCTTGTAAAACAACCGCCGGCGTATGATCTTCATTACGAGTTTCTTACAGTTAAAAGACAAGCCAATCCTGTTCTAGCATACAGCTACAAAGACAGAAAGCCTAATATTGCAATATCCTTTACATTCCGATATCCAAGAATTATACTGGATATTAAATGTAAAATCCTGTTGAATGCTATAAAAAAAGTGCATAGTTAAGTTTATACTTAACTATGAGTGGCGGACTATATGGCCTAACCACTCTCAATCGTGCTCTCGATTGTAGAAGAGGCTCGTGTCTTGCAGTGGGACGTATATGGGCTGATATCTATGATTCCAATAGATAAAGTTTATAATCGATGAACCTACATAAAAAATATTCCGATGAATTGAGAACCTCTTCTTTTTTATGTAGTCGGTTAAAATGTAGTAAAGGGGTTATGGAAACAAGCTTACTAACAATTTTAAAATGAGGACTAGCGGTGATTTTTGTTGCACTGACTCGGTAATTCAATGATATAGATAAATCCATGAATACGATTGAAAATCTAATGTATTGTAGTCTATACAATAGAGCATTAAATAGATATAAATAAAATTGTAAATAAGCGAACAAAGAAGCAAGGGAGCTTCTAGAAACCGTTTGATACATTATTAAATATAAAATTACCTAAACATTTGTTTAAAATTTTGTAACAGTACGAGTCTGGCCCGTTTCGTGCTTGCATTCCGTCGGTGACGAGTAAAAAAATGTAATCGATTACTTACGTAAACAAAAACTGTGCAATCTCTTACTTAAGTAGTTTGGAAGTGTTGAAAAATAAGTAACTGTACTGAAAAACGACCGTACACCGGCGATTCCCATTAATTTCCCATAAGAAATTGTTTGTCGCCTGATTATAGAAAGTTTATTCCACTTTTCTGATTTAAAACGTTTATTAGGGCATTCTATTTTTAAAATTGAATTGTTAATTTAAATTTCAGAATAAATGATGATTAAACGAGGTTCTATTTTTGAAATACGTAGATACAAAGACGCCGACTGCTTAGCTTAATATTTTTATCAAAGAATTTGCTATTTTAAATTCAATTGCCTATTTAAATTTAAATTCTGAAAGGTAAATTCATAACTCGACTTCAGGCTATAAAAGCATTACACATCATTACATAATTCCAATTCCAATAAGACCCGACCGCAAACCTTAAAACTTTCATCGGAAACAAAAACACGAAAATTCTGAAAACAAAAAAAACGTACCTTAACAAAAAGCGGCGAAAACCACGCGAGTTTCTATTCGTTAAACTTTCTAGTTTGGACACTGTCACAGCACTGCACTAAAACGTCCGACCGCGTTGTAAGCTCGCTCGCAAATGCGGTTGAGTGGAACACCGACACTCGTGCGCATTGGCTCGGCACCAGCCATGCACCACACACTCATGCTTATGTAAGCAACCTTATGTAAAGTATATAGTTTTGAACGGAAAAACGTTTGCGCTCGTCAGTGTCGTTTGTGATTTTTGTGGTGACGTCACTGGCGGCCATTTTGTGTGAAATCCTTGTTTGTTTTTTTAGTTGGTGATAAACGTTAGTGGTTGATAATATTAGTCATATAGAACTTTATTCAAGAATTAAGATGTTGCGAACATTCTTAACCTTCAGTATTTACATTCACTGTAATTGTTACATTTTAATTAAATTATTATAGTTATAGTTTGGCGAAGATATGTTAATTTTTGCTGCTTGGTATTAATATTGTTAACTTAACTTTCAAACTCTATATTTACCGTCACTATATTAGAAATATTTTTTGTGCAACTGTTCCGTCCTGTTATTTAGTAAAATAAAATCTGCTTTTGTCTATTATTCTAAAATGACCATCAACATCCTTGACAGCCTCCATAGCGCAGTTGTTTAAGAAGCCGCCTGTAAAACGAGGGGCCTCTTTCATAACCCACATCGAGACAAATGTTTGTGTTATTTACAAATATTTGTTTCCGGTCTAACCATGTCTGGCTGATTTATTTACTTCCTAAACCTCTCTAAAGATTTTCAGTTTAACTAGTTCCAATCAAGTCTGACCAATTTAATTGTAGATATCAACAGTGTGCGTGGTGCAGTTGGTTGGGCGCCGGCCGTGAAACAAGAGGCCGCGGGTTCGATCCCCGCACCGACACAAATGCTTGTGAGGTCCATAAGTATTTGTCTCGTGTCTGGGTGCTTGTGAGACCGAAATGTCTCTCGTAGTGTTTGATACCCATGACGCAAGACTTAATAGATCTTAGTGTGGGGTCGGGAATATGTATGTGACTGTTGGGTGTATTTTATTGTTGGCTGCCTCGGTGGCGTAGTGGTACTACGGTACGATTTCAAAGCTGAGGTCTCGGGTTCGAATCCCGGGTTGGGCAAAGTGATATTGGATTTTTCTATTTATTATTAGCCCGGAGTCAGGAATTTGTGCCCGATATGGCGATAGGCTGGCCCCCTATCACATCGTGGGACGTAATATACAAGGCGGAACGTGGGTGTTCTGGTAGCACCTCTGCCTACTCCTTCAGGGAAAAAGGCGTATGTTTATGTATGTATGTTATGTATGTTGGGTGTATTTATTATTTATATCCATTGCGCTTGTCCATGCGAAGCTTTGTATTCCACTCAAGAATGTTTTATAGCTTTTAATTATACTACTACTTATGATTGCCATAAGAATATGGCAGTTGGGATAGTTTAAGGTATTGGGAATCCCAACACGTAAAAATTACACCGATAATTGCCTAATAAACAAGTAAGCGATGGGGTAATAGGTTAGAAGTAAGAATCAATGATGTGTGAATGTCTCTAGGGGAGCCTTTCCAAGAAAGATCTATGTTGATATGGAAAGCATATTAATAAAGGATAATAAAGGCCTTGTTGTAAGTATATGGAAGAATTCTTCAGCACCTTAAACAAGTGTTTCAGCATACAAGTTTAGCACCATAGTTCCATCTACAAAATCGACCTTTTTTAAACTACAAAAGCTGAAAATTTTCCTTTCGTGAAATTAAAAATGCATTGGGACTGACGAAAGAGATTTTAATTGGAAGTTCCGTGACCGGTATTGCAATAGTTACCACTTACCATATTTTGGAAAGAAAATAAGTTCGAAAAACTTTGGATATAATATTTTACCTACTCATGGTCTTTTTACCTAAACTATATATTCAAAAATTACGTCACTCGTTGCTGCGTAAATAAGTAAAACTGCAGGTATTTTCGTATATTCAAATTGTATATGATCAAGTTGCAGGCTACTTTGCTAAATACGAAAACGTGCCTTAATTACACAAAAATAAGATGCAGAATTAATTGTCATAAATAAGTAGCTCAGAACTATAATAATAAACTTGATTAATATTTCACGACACATACGTCGAACTGCTAAGCTTGTATCCCTCTCTATATTAATTAAACAATATTTAAATTCGTGAACTTTACCAGTACATCGCCTGTTTATTAAATAAATATCCTTATCGTAAAGTAAATAAGAAGCTAATTACTGTAACATCAAAAATCGGTAACGTTCATATATTTACATAAATATATAATTATTTTAAAGGTTGAAGTAAGGTAATGCTGAATTAATTTTGGTCCGTTCGCAAACAACGTATTTTGATTTCTTACTTGGTGGCTAATGATTACTGGGACGGATTGATGAATGAATGAATGAATGAACGACTGAATGAATGAATTGATGATGATGAATTCCTAAGCGTTTTCAGCCTCGACAAATATTATCTAGGATAAGATTTTTGAAACTGACGTTGATATTCCGTCCTCTGGTGCGTTCTTGTGTGACTTACGTACCCTAGCTTTTTAGTAAAGATACGAGCCCATACTATGAAAAGACTTAACTGCTGTTAACTAGCCATCAAACGACCATCACATCTTATTGCTATTGCATTAAAAAGGTTAATACCATAAACCCTTTTGCATTACCCACATTATTTATATTGCGAAATATTACTTTTCTCTCGATACTTGCTTTCAGAAATTTATATATATATTTAGACAGTACCAGAAAAAACAATCTAGTGGCAATCTATGGGGGAAGCCTATGTTCAGCAGTGGACTTCCTGTGGCTGAAGAGAGAGAGAGAAAAAAAAACTAGAAGAGAAAAATGGTATTAGGCTTCCCGCAATCTAACCCATCGATCAAATAATATCATTTATTATACGAATAAAGTCAGGCCCTCGGTCTGCAACAATAACATTATAAGAAAAAAAAATCCGTAAAAAATTAATTTTTAACAACCTTCTGCTTTTAATTAATTTAAGCAATTAAGCCTCGCAATTAAAAATGCAAATTAACGTTTAGTTTAATGAAAAATGAACATGTATGAAAATCGGTCTTTTGCGGATCCTTCACGCTCGTTCGGTACGGGATAGACAGATACAATTAACCATGGGATCTAAAGAAAATAGTAATTAACTTGTTGGTTAAGGTAATGTAGGTGGAAAATAAATATTTTCATTTTTTTCTATGATAAGAGGAACACATGACGATAAACTATCCTTACCTATCATTAAGAGTATAGCATAAAAGAGATAGATGGAAAATAATAACAAATATTTCTGGAAATTTCACTGTTCGAACCAAACGTGATAACAAAACTCTTAGTAGAGTCATTCTATGACAATGGTACCACTTCAGTCTATCTAGCCTATACCTTTTATGTAGTAATCTGGATTAAAAAGCACCTGTACTACATATAATGCTAGTAAAAGCTACGACAATCAATGCAACATTAACTCCGGTAAATAACAACCGCTTTAGTTTCCCTTACTCAGTACTTAAAGACTTTCCGAAGAAATGACATCAACGCGCTCGCTTATACATTTCACTCCTCGACGCGATAACATTGATACGGAAAATATCACGTCTTATGATTATTTTTTAATATTTCTATTAATTCTATTGTGTTGCTGTTATATACATGTAATGTACAATAATTAATTTATTTATACATGCTATAATCTGTTGGCCTTTAAGAAAGACTTCGGAAGATTTTTAGCGTGATTAATTGATTCATATTATATGTAAGGAATATATGTCCTACTTAGTATTAATAATGAGTGGAAAATCACACAAACATTGGCTCAAATAAAACAAAATTAACAAACCACGTAAAACTAGAAAACTTAAACGTACGCTAACAATATTGCACCATTGAATTACAATCGTAATTAGAAACTAAAAAAGTGGAATAGAACAAAACTAAAAAGCTGATGGTAGAGACAGGTGGATGCGCTGTCTCGCTCGCACTCGCGCGCGTAATGTATCGCCGTCCCGCTCGACCGGAAGACGGCTTTGATGGATAAACTGTAACGGCCGCTCGTAACTGACTTTTGTTTGTCAGCGGCTCTCAAAGTTTTGAGTAATTACTTATATATATATTTTAAAACAGGTTGTTGTGAAAGGAAAGAGTTCTACTACTGTTAATAATATATTTACATCCACACTTTACTTCATTAAACCTACACTCTAGAGTATATAAATACGTTGACTTAATCAGGGATCAATGTCTCACAAAAAAAAATATTCGCTAACTAACGAATTTGCTTTCTCGTTATTACCGTTATCTAAGATGTTTGCCAACCTTTCATCTGAATCTATCACCAATACACGAAGTACATTAAATTCTCTATATTTTATGGATAAATACGCTGTAAATAATAAAATACATATTTTAAACACACAGAGTGTTTGAAAGATGAATTTGGATGTAGTTACAAATTTTTTGCCCGTACACAAATTGAATTATTGTTACACTATTATTAACACTCATACTGTACATTCCCTTGATTATAAATCGACGGTAGAATTGTGTTTTACTGCAATAAAAATTGTGTATAATGGTGTCTTGGGTTTACGCGAATGTTACACATTGAAATGAAACGAAATCTTAATTATTTTATCGCGAATAACTAATAAGATTTAATTTTTAAATTTTGAATTTCCCGACGTTTTGATCACTTTACAGTTTTCGTGGTCACGGGGCGGACTGAGGTATTAGTCATCCGCTTAGTGACTGAATTGAGTATATATATATATGTATATTTAATTATTTAAAAAGGACTACTCATAATATTTGTTAGGGTTGGAAATGAAAATACTAGGTTTAATATATTTATAATATATAATTTAGCAGGAACATATCTTACGACATGGGTGTTTCTCACACTGTCACTCGCGCGTTTCCGACCATGTAGCAACTTTAGCTTGTTAATTTCTCGTGAATGCTATAGAGCTGTCTTATATAAATTAGTTTTAATGCTTTCTTAATATAACGTAGCTTTTCTTGTATAAGGTTATATACTCGCTTACCGACAAAGCCTATAAATTAAATTTAAAAAATACTTCTATCTATCCGCAAAAGTTTGAACGCCACAGCCCCATAACAAAGAGACTCACCGAGCGACGCACGCGCCGCGCCGTAATTTTACCAAACCGTCTGCTATCTGCCATCTTACACTTGTGTTGAAAACATCTGAAACATTTCGTTGCCACCGCGCTCATTACGTTTTAATTCTTTTTATCATCTTGGCAATACTGTTTTGTCCTTGATTCATAATATCATTTAGTACTGGTGGTCTATCATATGTGAGAGGCCGCCTGGGTAGGTACCGCCGTCTTATTTCTCCCGCCAATCAGTAGTGTAAATACACTGTCGTGTTCCGGTTTGAAGAACATTGTAGCCAGAGTAACTACTGGACATGTTGAGACTTAACGTCTTATGTCTCAGGATAGCGAGCACAGTGGAATGCCAAGCATTGCTTTGTAATTCGTGGTGTTTGGTTTTGCTGCTGTCCATGAGCGGTCGTATGGCTTAACATCAGGAGAATGGCATGGTCGTTTCGCCAATCAACGAAATAAAAAAAATGTTACTCAGAGAATTTCCTCTATATGATACAAAGCAGATTTTTTGGCTGATACGTTCGCAGATGTTGGTACGGCGATATGAACGACTTTTATTATGTATTGGAATAAACTCACTGGGCGCACTAGATATACCTGGCACCTCTGCCTATCCTTCCCAAAAAAAAAAAAGTAGTATCGAAATTAATTAATTAGTTGGGATGCAGGCTGTGTGCAGGCTGCCTCCAACAGATCACTGTGGGAATCATTAGAAGTGGCCTATGTTCAGCAGTGGACTTCCTTTAGCTGAAGGATTGGATTAGATCGGATATTAGTTGAGATTATAATACCACGTTTTTTATAGCATATGTCCGGTAAATGAGCAAACCGACCTGATGCCAGGCCATTACCACCGCCTATGAACATCTATAACATTTGGTTAGTAAACGTGCTACTGGCCTCCCAAAATGAGAGCAAAAAGGAAAAAGTATGGGAGTAGGAAAATTGAAATGGGTCTCTGACAATCTTATAATGGTGAAAAGCCTAGTATAGCGATTTACTTTCAAGTGAATTCTAAGGCCTTGGGCTGAAGTTACCCTTCGCTCATCCGAGTTTATTAATAAGGCTCATATGGATTTCTAAGGGCTAATTGCACAAACTAACTTTGACGATAACTTTAATTTTGACAATGTCATCGCCATACATTTGTGACGTATTTGACATTGTTAATGTATGGGATTGGTATTTTCAAAGTCAAGGTTATGGGTAGTTAGTATGTGCAATTGGCCGTAGTCATCTAAACGATTCCAAAGGGCTTAACTGTGATCTGACATAACATGCTCTAGGCGTAACCAGAGTATCGTATCCGCGTAGACAGTAACCACCGAATGATGAAGGAAAACCATCAGTACGAGATGACGATGATCGCGCAAGACACATTTTGGGTTCAGTCTGAGTGTATTTGCTTTCAAACAGGCGGCGTAATTGTGTCGTCCGGTGGATACACCCTCTCTCTCCCTCTACAGCCACAGGAAGTGCACTGTTGAACATAGGCCTTCCCCAAAGATCTCCACATTGACCTGTTGGAAGTGACCTGCATCCACTAATTGACTTGTATTCATGTATCATCGGGTAAATTTCAATTACCCTTTCGAGCCAATAACTAACTACTAATCATAACCACCGGGTCGCCAAATCAACAAGCTCTTTTCTAATTTGGACCAATGTTTGCTGTGTTCTTGGGACCGCCTCCTTGGTGTGTTTGGTTCAGAAACCAGCTGTGAAAGAGGACGCGGGTTTGATCCCTACACCATGACAATGTGTGATATATTTCTTTTCGAAACATATTGAGTGGTGCACTTCATGTGCTTGTAGAAAAAGAAAAAGAGGCATTCTCGACCTTGAATAAGAGTATTAGTAGGGAAAAGAAGTAAGTGGTAGAGCCACGCTGTTGTCAGATATGACTCAATATGAACGAGCAGGCTCATTCGGGATGGTACCGCTGTTTCACAGGAGATCGACGCGAAGCGACAGCTTCGCTGTCGCGTTTCGCTAGGCCATTGAGACTGCCGGATGCCCAATACCCCTTTCCTCTTCCCATACTTTTTCTAGATCCGATGGGCCGGCAACACATCCATGATCCAAGCGTTGTGGATGTTCATGAGCGGTAGTGATCACTCACCATCAAGTAACCTGCTTGCTCGTTTATGGTATAAAAAAAGGTTATTTATACAATAAATTCCGCAAATGAACAAACAGGTCATGATGGTAAGTGATCACTGCCGAACACTGGATACTACTTAAACAGTTTTGAACCTAATACAATACTATGTTCGAGACTTAGTGATCATTCGAACATTCGATCATTCAGTATCTACGGACCCTACCACTTTCTGATATCATATTTGAGGCATTATGATCACTCGCACAGTATCTAAGGATACCAGTAACAGCGCCGAGGCGTCGGTTACGCGACGTGTACTTTCTTCGTTGCGGTCCGCCGCGCGCGCCGCCAGGGCTGGACGGTAGTGTTGCGCCCCTATCGATACCTTTACTTTATTGTTTATCGATATTATCGATATCTGTCAGAACAGATGACCTGTTCAAGGGTGCAGGAAGTCGCTGGATGCAAGAGCTTCCAACTGGTCAATGTGGAGATCCTTGAGGGAGGCCTGTTTAGCAGTGGTCTTCCTGTGGCTGGAAAGAGAGGCTATAGTCTCCTCTAAGTATGTCTAATCATACTGAGGCTTTGATAGTTCCTTGATCGAAGTCGAGATCAAGTCTGGAGTTTACTGAGACTCTTTGTCTTCGACGTGTCGGTAATCTCTCTAAGCATTATTAAGGGAAATAATATTGAATAGGCTTTCTTTGGTTCTAGAAAGAAATGATAGATTTCGATATCACAACACACTGAAAACACAAATAAAGGGACAGCAGTGAAGATCAATCCACGGTGTCTCGTTTCAAACCGGATATTTCTAAACTCTATGAAGGAGTTGATGTTTTTTGGTGAATATAATTGTTTACTAGCAGACTTCCTTTCGCTAAACATCATCTTCAACGTATTTGGAATAAATAATTATTATTTTTTTACCTCTCCCGGATGTGTAAAGTATGACGCTAAGTACGTCCGCGATTATTTTAGAATAAATTCTTACTTGGCATAATTAACATATAAATTATTATCGTCATCATTAGAATAATATGGTTACTCTGTTTTATTTTTAATGTATAGCATTAAATCTTTTTCCGCGAATATTAAATATGTTTATTGTTTGTATTGCGTTGGGGTAGGCAGCGGTAAAGCCTTGAGTGGTATTCAATAAAAAACTTACCCTTTTACCTTTTCTATACATATACGATTATTATGTGTATTTTTTAATTTGACGACTTATTTGTATACATACATAAACTCACGCCTTTTTCCCAGAAGGGTAAGCAGAGGTGCCCATGGTAGCAACCAAGACACCCACGTTTCGCCTTGTGTGTTTCGTCCCACAATATGATAGGGGGCGAGCCTATATACACATATATTAAATCCCTTCAGCTAATATTCAGTCTATTATAAATAATGTTTGTTGCATTGAAAATTCACATCATAGACTGCCTGACCTGGGAATCGAACCGAGCTCTACTCACAGCTTACACTATCACTAGCCGAACGAAACAAGAATCCTTTATCGAAATTAAATACAAAATTTAAAACCCTGTTTCTCCAACTTATCGATAGTCGATGTCGACACTCCCTTCGCGACATCCCTAACATCCTGGAACGGAAGTGCGATAATTGTGCGGAGTCTTCCCCTCACTGTCCGCCGGTGGATAGAGAGGTATTATTATTTTATACTACCCTAAAGTAAAGACAACGGACAAATAAAACGTTGGAATGATGACTAACAAACTGCCGAGATGCTAGTCTCGGGTTTGAGTCCCAGGGTGTACATATTCAGTGATAAGACCGCCAGTCTTACTTTGTTCTCTTTAATGTTTACTTTTTTTATTTATCACTAATGATAAAGATAAATATTCAAAATAAATGCAAATATTTTTATTGGCCTTTTGCAGGCAGATGAGCATGTTGGTCAGTGGTAATTGTTGTTCTGTTCGCTATGCAAGGGGTCTAGCACAACCAGGTCGCCTACCGATAATTTTTGGAGTCGTGTGTTGATGGTCTATTATAACCTTAAACGATTAAGGACAACATCATGGGGGGCAACGGTAAAGGACGCAAAGTGCTGAGTGAAGGATAATATCTTAAGGGCACTTTAAGGACGTAAATTGTTAAGATTGTATTTAGGATCTCAGGACATATTTTTAACTTTTCGGAGTCGTGTGTGTTGCACTACGGTACGATTGGAAAGCTGAGGTCTCGGGTTCCAATCCCGGGTCGGGCAAAGTGATATTGGATTTTTCGATCCATTATCAGACTGTCAGGAATTTGTTCCCGATATGGCCATAGGCTCGCCCCCTATCACATCGTGGGACGGAATATATAAGGCGAAGTGTGGGTATCCTGGTAGCACCTCTGCCTACCCCCTCTGGGAAATAGGCGTGAGTTTCTGTTATGTATGTATGTATCTATGTATTATAAGACTGAAGAGTGTCTATTTGATCGCGCTATTCCCAATAACTACTGGTTTTAATTGAAAATTTATTTTGATGTTGGATAGCCCATTTATCAAGGAAGGCTATAGAATATATAACATCACGCTATGACCAATAGGAGCGGAGAATTCATGAAAAATGTGGCATAATCAGTTACCTTAACAAAACACATTTAGAACTGGGCGAAGCAGGCTGAGCTGCTAGCATAACAAGGGATGATTGTAACAAAATACACTGTTTTAATTTTGAAATTTGTCTAACAATTTGTAATACTAGTTGCAAAAAGTCGGTGTTAATAGATAGCCGAAAGACAAATATATCACGTGTAGTAATTAATATTTTGAGATCTTATAAGATTTGCGAGATACTACAAGATAATTGTAGATAGCTACGATCGTCCCTGGTTTCCCCTAATATTCAGAAAGGATGCCTTTTTGTTTGTCATTTTTGTATAGTTATGTTTACTTCTCTAAATAAACTTGAAGGTCAGTTTATTCAAATAAATATACCATAGTGTATTCAAATTTAATATTTTTGTTATATTATAATTAGTTTTTTGTCAGTATTCATATAGCACGTTAATTATGAAAAACAAGTGGAGTTAGAGTTGTTTTTGTCGATTGTTATCAGCGGTCGGTGCGGACGTCATAAAGAAGTTAAATTATTCATTTGAGGTTTGTAGTTTAGTGAGGAGTTGGGTGGATGATTAGGAAAATACCTTTGAATCATTAGACCGGTTTACTCGACTCTGTCGCCCTAAAATAGTATTAATAGCGCTTTAAACGCTATTTACACAGAGAGAGTTCTCGCGGCGAGAATCGTATGCGATTATCGCATGACATAACCGCCATAGATTATCGTGTTCTGACAACCGTTTACACGATGCAACTTTTTTATATCCTTACGATAATCGTATCTTTGAGGCGGGAAACTCTCAACAAATACTTGTGGGCCTTAAAAACATTTATCTCGGTGCGGAGATCGATCCCGCGGTCTCTCGTTGCACAGGCGGCGTCTAACCAACTGCGCCGCCCAGGCTGTCAAATACTGAAAGAAAACGGCTAAAGATCAATACGAGATGTGTTCTTCAAGAAACGATCCGATACTTTCCTTATAGGCAATGCACCGTAGATATCTCTGTTATTTCGTGAGTTCGAGGTCGATGGTGACTTGCTATCAGATAGTCCGTATGTTCATAGGTCTCTGTCGCATAAAATTCCAATGAAACACATAAAACTTCTTGCCAAGTATATTGATTATGTGTTACCAAACCGCACTTATATATCTAGGTAGGCTAAGCCCTAAAACACTCTTTATAACAGAAAGAGGGGTAAGTTAGGAAGTGGTAGAGTCACGCTGTTGTCAGTAATGACTCACCATGAAAGAGTACACTCGTCCGGCAACACATCCATGATCCAAGCGATGTGGACGTTCATGACTAGCAGTGGTCGCTTACCATCAGGTGACCTATTTGTCTCGTTTGCCGGACCTAGTTAATAAAAATTGAAAATACTTTTTTTTATCTATAAAATGTCATACATCATTTAGTTTCAGCCTTTTTTTGAAAAGAGCAATGATAGAGTTTCATAACCGTACTTCCTTGATGGAAACTTCCTTTCAAACTGGGAGATAGAGGACAAAAAGTTTCTAGAGGGTCCCACGTCTAATAATGCGATATATAAGTACAAATGTTTTTTAATATACTTGCAGACCACCCATATCACAGAACTAAAATATTTACTAACTACGTAAGCAATGAGCTGAAACAGCCTTTATTCTGGTCAAACCGAATCGAAACCGTTACGAATATTGTTAAAATGAAAGGGGGAAAAAACTTTGCATTTTGTTTTCGCGATAATCAAGAGACTTAACGAGGCGCCGTAATTTTAATTGGATTCGAAATAATACTAAAAAAAATTGTTGAGAATTTTCGTGACTTCAGATTTTTTGCGTGGAGATAAAAGAGGTCTCTTAATGATCTGCATTTAACAAATAAACAAGATACAAAATATTTCCGATAATATAGCCGTATATAAACGTTATATAAAATACACTTATGGGTCTCAAAAAACTTAGTGCCGAAAACTATATAAACGTTGATCACACGTCATATTATGTCTTAGTGTAAGATAGAGTCCATGAAATTAGCTAAGCAAACAGGTTAATATTTTAAATCACTACTTTTCATAATATATTTCCAACAATCAAATACATAGGACCAATAGGATCCATACTAATAATTTAATTTATTATACCTTATTGTACATCAAAAAGAGAAAAATACACAACGAAACACCTAAATTTATAATACAATATTCGGTCTTATCGCCGTCGGTAATATCTTCCAGACATCATCATCATCATTGGCCATTTGCGTATATTTCAGACGATTTAAACACTGACATGTGGATGAACACTTGTTTTCGTGGCTATATAATCTAATTCTATAATTTTTACATAATCATGGTAAACCAGGCCAGCGTGGTGGACTATATGGCCTACCCACTCTCAATCGTACTCTTAATTGTAGAGGAGACTTGTGTCCTGCAGTGGGGCGTATCTAGACTGATACAGTACACAGTACATGGTAAAGGTTCTTAGAATGTTCCCAGATAACACGGTTACAATTAAATGTAATAAACGTAATAATACAATTGAAAAGCGGAGTGGTTAACCAAAACGAAAAAATACATATTTTTCAGATTTATAAGTGCACAGAAGCATGAATAAAGATCAAACTCATATTTATAATAAAAGTAAAAAAGAATAATAATAAAATTATCAAAAACAGCATTAAAATTAATCCGCCCATACATACAAGTAAACATCTTATTACCCATCCGTCCCTCCCAAAAGTAATCTTATACTCTCAAACGAAATAAGTTTTAAAACACAATCACTGTAGGCATCCGTCGCAAACGAAACGGGTAATGCACGGCAGTTAATTACGTCGGCCCCTGTGCGAAAGAGATATAAATACACCCACACACATGCACGAGAGAGACAGCAACACGTTATGTAGTAACATGCGCACGCGCCTTTTTATTTAACCCACACATACAATCTCACATACTCACACACAGTCTCGCACGCACACACGCCCGGCGGCGCAGGTATGTGTCATATGTGTGTGTGTTAACGGAAATTTCTAGTACATATGATTAATGTTTGACATTTATGAAGAGTTGATTGTGATCTTGAAAACGCTGGGTAAAAAATACGAATTACGCGCTGTACTTTGTTGCTTTGTGAGTGTAATCAGTGGGATATTAGATTCCCTTTGAACACTGAACTGTAGAGTAGGGGGATCAGTACATGACATACTAAGCATGGATTTTTGGAAAACATTTTTAATATTAATTTTAACTTCAGGAAGATTGGAAGAAGTCGTTTGTAATCCGTAGAAGTTCATATTTAGCAACGGATGGGCCATCCTAAACATAAGGTAAGTAATTTATTGATTCAGTGACAGCCTCCGTGGCGCAGTTAGACGCCGGCGGTGAAACGAGAGGCAGCGGGTTCGTTCCCCGCACCGAGACAAATATTTGTGAAGCTCACTAGTATTTGTTTCGGGTCGGGTGTTTGTGACACCGAAAAGTCTCTCGTAGTTTTTGATACCCACGACACAAGACTTAATTGATCTTATTATTGGGTCAGAACTATGTATGTGACTGTTGGGTGTATTTATTTATTTATTTATAAATCGGCTTACCAACTAAATACATAAACCAAACTTATACTTATACTTGCAGAAAAAAGATCTTAAATGTATTTAAATTAGAGGTTAGCTCAGCATTGCTTAGCATACATAGTTGTTAGTAATATAATATGAACATACAACTAATTAACACATATCAAAAACATACAATATTCAGAATGATTAACATTAAACCGTGCAAAAATGCTAACTGTAATGTTCTCAACGACGCGACGTAGTGGTAAAACATTCAACAAAACTTTGTTGATTAAGAAAAGCAGAATAAAATAAAGTAATAATAATAATAAAAAAAATAAAAAATGTATATTTATGTAAATGTATGTTTATGTATTTATTATGATGGTAAATGCAAAGCTATTCAAATTATGTTTCTATTGGCAATAGACAATTACCTACCTCTTGCTATTCGATACAATTATGTCGGCCAATTACTTTAATAAAACTCATATTTCATACATACATAAACACACACCTTTTTCCCAGAAGGGGTAGGCAGAGGTGCTACCAGAACACCCACGTTTCGCCTTGTATATTCCGCCCCACGATGTGATAGGGGGCGAGCATATCGCCATATCGGGCACAAATTCCTGACTCCGGTCTGATAATGAATAGAAAAATCCAATATCACTTTGCCCGACCCGGGTTTCGAACCCGAGACCTCAGCTTTGCAATCATACCGTAGTACCACTACGCCACCGAGGCAGTCTGTATCTTATAATTCAATTGGTAAATATCTGTGTTTTAAATATGTTTTAGTCACAAAGCTTGGAAACCGTGTGTGGACGACAGCTTTGAATTTTGTTTTTATTCTGTCACGGCACAGTGACTGCATTGCACCTGATGGTAAGTGCTAATGCCGTCCAGACAGAGTATCGAATGGCATCAGACGGTAGTCTCATACCATTCGATGCAATCATGTCGGCCCGCTGAGATGCCTCTTCACTACGGCGGAAAGACCCAGGATTATAGAAAGGAGAGAACACGCGTGATGGCAAACCGTTCCACAGCTTGACTGTGCGGCAGAAAAAAGAATTGAGGGAAGTTTTTCGTTCAGTTATTCTATATTACATAAAACTATATTAAAATAAATCGAATCTAATTTACCTAAACTCATTGAATCTATCCGTGCCTCAAAGAATTATCTAATGAGTGATACAAAGCTAAGTTAGCAAAATGTCATTTTTATGAATGCTACCAACATTATGACGTTTTGCATTCATCAAAAATGGTTAACTAGTACATACCTAGCAGTTGAGTTCAGATCATTGATTAAAACAAATGCAACTAAAAAGTATTTTGATTGAGTAATGTTATATATTTTTTCGCAAATATGTCGAAAGGAAAGGAGTAAAAAAAGCTTACCTACTTCCATATAAGGATATTGAGATGTTTAACATAATATAATTTTTCGCAAATACATGTTATATCGAAAGGAATGCGAATGCTACTTCCATATAAAGATATTGGGGCGTTGGGTAAAAACAATCAGATTTTAATACAAGGTATGAAGCGACTCAAGTAATAAATAAGGAAAATACCCGTAAATTATATTTGTCGTAGAACTGTAACACGGAAAGTAGCTACAGGCATGCTGATAATGAAACAGACTTGATTTTCCGAAACAATCTTCACTTGTTCGAACCCCTAGGCACGGCTCTTACCTTTCGGAGCCATTTGTGTATTAGTAGTAATTTACCACCCACTGAATGGTGCAAGGAAACATCGCAAGGAAACCTACATAACATTGGTTTCTTAGATTTACGCGAAAGTTACACATTGAAATAAAACGGATTCTTACGCGTTTTATCGCGAATTTGATTTAATTTTTACATTTTTGAACTTCCCGACGTATCGATCACTTTACAGCTTTCGTGGTCCACTGTTGAACAAAAGCCCCGAACTATTCAAATATATAAGCTCAAGCAAGAATGAAATAAGAGTAAATTAATAACCCAACAGTCACATATATAGTGCTGACCCCTCACTAAGATCTACTCTATTGTGGTGTGAGTATCAGGAGCTACGAGAGGCTTTTCGGTCTCAGACACCCAGACCCACAAATACTTGTGGATCGCACAAATATTTGTCTTGGTACGGGGATAGAACCCGCAGCCTTATGTTTCACAGCCACCTCTTAACCAACGGCACAGCGGCGGCAGTATATAGTAAGATTTCATATTAATAAGTTCAAGTATTCGGGAGAAGAGTTAGTAGAAGAACTTTTTCTTTTTTTTGCCCAAAAAGATCTCGAATGGAGGCCACGAAGCGGAAAGCGCAGCGTAGGACGTCCACCCACAAGGTGGTCAGACAACCTGCTAAAATTCGCGGGACGTCGCTGGATGCAGGCTGCCTCCAACAGGTCACTGTGGAAATCATTGTGTGCCTATGTTCAGCAGTGGACTTCCTTTGGCTGATGGATTGGATTGGTTGGTAGAAGACGGTGATGCAGGGTGCAAGGTACAGTAAGTTCCCGGATTTCCCTGCGGTGGTTGACCCGTACGCACGTGCCGTATTTATTTATCAATTACCAGCGGTGGAGATTTGAACTTCTCGCTCTGTCGATCAACTGTGGCCAGTCGGAACGGCGCCCGCTATGTACGCGCGCTGGCTAATGTGGAACTTGTATGTTGGGTAGTAGTGTTAGGAGTTTTATAATAAAATGTTACGTGCAGGATATATCCAGACTGCGAACAAAAACGAAGCCAGGTGGGAGTATTAGTGACTTCAGAGTTCAGAAACAGTGCAACTGAAAATTTCGCAAAAAAAAAAACGAAATTTTGTTTGTTGTAATTTTTTACCTATCGCCGTATTTAGGTCATAAATATATACATCGTTTTCCAAAAATAGTATGTAAGGGTTTAAATCATGATTTTAGCAAAAGCTATTTACCATCCCAACATGATGATATTAATTTTAAAAAAACCTGTCGCTTTTTTTGAGAAATTGTTAGTTGCATTGTGTTTTCGGTCGCAGTCTTTATATACCCTGTATTTTTAATAATTAATGTGTATTTTCAATGATCAATTAACAAGATTTTGCATGGTATGTGAAGTCCACCAACCCCCAATATGCTAGCGTGGTGGTTTATAGTCCAAGCTTTGTTGTCTGACATAGTACAGTGTAGTACAGTAATGCATCTGGTAGTAAAAGATAATGCACTTCCTACAGCTTATGTAAGATAAGATCGAGATTGGCAGTAAATCGGGCCTCTAACTCAGTGATCCTTCTGGAATATATTATCTTAGGTATTGTATTACATGAGCCCCATTTATAAACTCCAAATTGCGCCATTTCACTCTGTCTTTGGCTTGTCGCATCCAGCATCTGCCAGTGACCTGGCGGAGGCCTATGTTCAGCAGTGAACAATAAAAGGCTGATGATGATGATGAATTACAGACTCAACCTATACTATTTATATAATTTATAGCGCCTTCAGTTTTAGTCTACTTGCTGACTGGAATACTGGTTCATATGGTAATGTATTTCATGCGTAAGGTGACTAGATTTGTCACGAAATAGTGCAAAAAGTGTGAAGTGCGTGGTGGCCTGTTGGTAACGGACCAGACGCGGCTGCTTACATGTTCACGGTGGTCGCGGGCTCAAATCCCAGGGTACACCTCTGATTTTTCGAAGTAATGTATATATTTATAGTCAATCACAGCGTCCTATACCGGTGAAGGAAAATATCGTGAGAAAACCTGCAATCCATAGCGATTTGTGTAAATTTCTATGGTAATTAAAAGTCCGCCATCCCGCACTAGGCCAGCGTGGCGGACTATATCGCCTAACCACTCTCGATTGTAGAGGAGGCTTGTGCCCTGCAATGGGACGAATATGGGCTGATACAGTGCAAAACGTCTCAATCCGTGATAGAAAATAAAATAATAAGTACGAAATAAATTTTATTTCGTAGGAAACATACATGCGCTAGGTAATTCACTGTAAATATGCCATGAGTAAGATAATTTAGATGGCATTAAATGTCCTTGTGTAGTCTATCAAAGCAATTACTATTTATTCTCAAAACTACAATATCCAAGCCGTTTTCGTATCTTAATAGAAGTTTCCAGAACACAATACCCACTTCCGAACCCACGATCCAAGTTCCCGTGCAGCCGTACCCTCCGTGGCGCGAGCAAGTAAGGCACACTTAGCGCAATTTTTTTATTCTCTCCACAATTACGGTACGTGTGTGTGTGTGTGCGTGTGTGTGTGTACGTATGTGTGTGTGTGGTTAACTGTCCGCGCCAGAGACTACGTACAAACCGAGATTGTTGTAGAAGATTTAACAAAATTGCTTTATAAGTAAATACTGTAAATGATTTTGAACCGTCTGTTGGTTGGATGACCTGAGGTTATATCTATCTTCAATATTAGTGTGTCTAGTAATGGACAAGTTTTTTATGAAATAGGAGACAAAGGAGTACATGGAAGTTCTACAAATAGTAGAGCAACAATACTTATTAGTACATAGTATATATGTGGTGGTCAGACGACCTGGTAAAGGTCGCGGGACGTCGCTGGATGCAGGCTGCCTCGAACAGGTCACTGTGGAAATCATTGGGAGAGGCCTATGTTCAGCAGTGGACTTCCTTTGGCTGATGGATGGATGATATATGTACTTACAAATAGTACAATACTGAGTACTGAGCTAGGAATGGCACAACACACAAACACCCAGACCCGAAACAAATACGTGTGATCACATAAATATTTGTCTCGGAGCGGGGATCGAATCCGCGGCCTCTTGTTTCACAGCAATCTAACCAACGCGCCACGAAGGCTGTCACAAAATGTCAATGTTTAATAATGAGTGGAGATGCTGTAGTTTACATTTCTGCTTTTACCATCAGAAGACCTACCTTCTCATCATTTTCGGTCATTTTTTTAATTGCCGATATAGGCAGACGAGCTAGCGGCCCGCCTGATGGAAAACGGCTTCCGCTGCCCATAGACCTCCGCAGTGCCAGGGGACCAGCACAACAAAGTCGATGCTCATAAAATAAAGGCATCTACACAGGTAGGAAAAAAAGTAATGTTCAACTTTAGTCCTTAATTTCTAAATTGCACTTAGGTACCAATATTCACTATTAACATCCAAATACTCAAACGACATTGAAATATTAAGCTTCCACTTAACTACCCGCGTCCTACTTAGCCAGTACATTTAAGCGGGACTTGCCTAGCTAAGTGCAATAGTATATTTAAGTAGCGTTTGAGTATTCGGCCGTAAGTTTATTAAATTAAGGATTTACCATTAAGTCCATTTTACTGGTGGTAGGTCACGCATATGTGAGGGGCCGCGTGGGTAGGTACCACCGCAATGTCTATGTCTCCCGCCAAACAGTTAAGTAAACGCATTGTTGTGTTCCGGTTTGAAGGACATTGTACCCAGCATAACTACTAGTCATAATGAGACTTAACAACTTATATCTCAGGATGGCGAGCGCAGTGGAACGCCAAGTTTTGCTTTGTAATTCATAGTGTTTGGTTTTGCTACTGTCCATGAGCGGTCGTATCGCTTACCATCAGGCGAATGGCATGCTCGTATCACCGTTAAGTCTCAAAATTAAGTCCATACTTAATCTAGAAGAAGTCTCTTCAGGTTCTAAAAGGACTAACTGTCACACTCGACAGTCAGCCTGGTCATCCGTCATCTGTTATTGAAGAGGTTTTTGTATCCACGCCGCTGCGCAGTGAGCCGTCAAAACAGCACATTACTATGCGAATGGAAGTCATTAACATCCTACCGCTTCCGACTTGGACATAAAGAGTATACTCATACACAGTACCGTAGAGGGGACAGTGCGTTAACATTGCATATGTACAGCTGTATATACTTGTAGCCACAAAAAACAAAGTGAGAGCAATATACACGTCAATTAATTATTAATTCATATTCAATTTTACAGGTATTTCTCCAGTGGTGTATTAAAATTAAAGCACGTAAAAGCAATATGAAGAAAGGGATTTTAGGTCTCAGGCAATCTTACTGATAAAGCACGACAGCAGAGTTGTCGCTTTACGGCGATTAATTAAGGGTAAGGTCTGTGAAAATATTCTAAGTGCGACGCCAACAGACATATTTCTACAATAAGATCAGTTAAGTCTACTGTCGAGGGTATTAGAACAACAAGAAATTGTTTTCGGTCTTACAATATCCATACCTGAAACAAATACGATCGTATGAAACAAAATTATGTTTGTCTCGGTGCAGAGATCGAACCCGCAACTTTTCGTTCCACAGCCGGCGCTAACCAGCTGTGCTACGAAGGCTGGCAAGAAATAAATATACGTAAAGCGTATTTTACGTTGATAAAATAAGTAAATGGTGGAAGAAATTTTATATGACACAATCCTATGCTGTTGCTGCCGAATGTTTCCCTGTTTCCCTGCAAGCATAACGCAACGCCAAGCGTTGCTTTGAGATTCATGGTGTTGCTTGATTTCACTACTGTCCACGAGCGGTCGTATCGCTTACCATGAGGCGGATGACAGGCTCGTCTCGCCATTCATAGCAATAAAAAAATCTCCGACTGACCATCTAGGGTTAATAACGACAGGGGCTGCGGTATTATAAAACAGTAATATCTTTATTACCCAGTATGCCTTGTCTACACTATTTTTTTATTCTACGCATGATTATTTTCTTGCCGGAAAATCAACGCTCGACAATTTTATTAGCGAATTAACAAGTGGCTAATATTTTTTAGGTTATACCAAGCACTTAACAGTTATATAAATTGTTGCCTCCGTTGTAGAAAGCAGGGTTAGGCAAATATTTACTTCGAAACAATTGTATCTATCTTCTTTTATTATTGGCCAAGAATATTGGATCCAGGTGCCTTGAAAATTTGATAAAATCACCACAATAATGCCTTGGCAATAAATATTTTACAGGACAATTGCAAAACCTCAATATGTAGCTAAAGTACATATGTATGTACATGGTACAATACGATGTTTTTGATAAATTAAAACAGTGGTCAAAAATAAAAATCTAAAAGAACCTAGAATCATTTTAGGTCAGAGATTGGTACATTTTGCATGGTGTAAAACCTTTTTTAATATAAAATAATAAATATCTTGACATGTTGCAGAATCTATCCGATTTTCGGTAATTTTAATTTAGGTATCGAAATAAAAATAAATAACCAACGCCATCTGTCGTAAGTATAGAAATTTTAATTAATATGACTGTGTAGTAACAAATTTGATTACGTATTCATAGATGTCGCTAGAAGAAATAAGAACATTAAAGTTTGATATAAACCTAGATAGATGGCGTTGTTAACTAGAAATTTAGTTCTCAGCTGATACAATAGGTGGCGCTATAGTAAGATATTTATATGTGTTTCCTCAGTGATAAAAAGTAATCCTTTGGCAAGTCCAATACTAAAATAATTAATCTAGCTTAACAAGAAGTTTTATTCAGCCGAACACAATTTTTAACCCCAGAAAATTGATAAAATATTATTGACACGTAACAATTTACACAAAATGAATTACCCAAACTGGGATTCGAACCTTTGATGTCAAGGTTCTGGAATCCCCATGCTCCCACTATAACAGTGCGCGACAGTAATAAAATATTCTTTACAGTATGTGGCATGCAATACTTCAAGTGTCCATACGGAAGCGTTCGAAGTTTTTGAGTAAATAAAAACACGCAAATAATATTTACAATAATGTTTATTCTTTCTTCTTTTCAAAATAACAAAGAATTAAGCTAAAGGTTTAAAACCGAGGGGCCTTAAAACATTAGTTATTACAAATTAAAAACAAACTAATATCGAGTACAGATACCGCCTTGGAGATCCCACACTTCACATAGATCCCATGTTGGTCCTATACACTTGTCGATCACATTGTCGAAATACACTTCGTAGTCTAAGAACGCAGTAAGAATACATCGTGCCGCAAAAGGGGATTTAGGGAGCAAAAGTTGTAAAAAGAAAATAATAATATTTCAATGTTTTTTTTTTGGTAAAATATGGCATGAAATATAAAGACAAGGATATTGTAAAACAATATTTTTTAAATAGTTTCTTCATTTAAAAAAAATCTTTAAGTTATTTCTTCTCATTCCTAGTGATAGAGTCCAGAGCTGAACATAAGCTCTTTCCAAGGATTACATAGCGACCTGTTGGAAGCAGCCTGCATCCAGGAACTTTGTGCAACCACTTTTATGTCGCCAATCTTGGGATGCATTCAATTTTTCCCTAAAACATTATTATATCACTTCAATAATTAATTTACCACGTTCCATTATAACTTGCTCATATTAACGTTTTCGATATGAGTTAAAGTTAACAAGAAGGGCCAAATGTCATAAGCCAAATAATTATACTATGTGCATAAAAAAAATTGGCAATCACACTTTAATTTCTTTTCCAAACACTATAAAAACTTAGAAAATACAAAGATAAAACAAAAGAACAGATAAAAAAGATCGATTAGAAATTGAAGCAGACCCAACAAAGAACTTGCGGGATTAAGACATGTAAAATTTTCAATTTTAACCATAAATATAAGTGCCCCAAAAATTAAGTATAATTTTAACTTTTGCCCCTCTTCTCCTAGCTGCGATAAGTGAAAAAGTTAAACATCACGACTCCACGAAGGTAGGCAGGCACACCCAACATAAAAACATATAAGGACGTATTCAAACACTTTTGAGCATTATTCCCCAGTCGTTGGTGCAACTAGAAATCAATAATGGACCAGTCCATTCAATAATTCAGGAATAATTGTAAATATGCTGTCGATAGCTTATCTGTATGAATTAGCACTTATCAATAGACGTTTAGTACCTGTTGGACCAGACGGAACTGCCAATATATTGTCTACGAAGGTCGCGGGTTTAAATCCCAGGGCATACCACTGACTTTTCAGTCATGTGTGTATTGATAGTAAATATTATAACAATATATTGCGGTCCGGTAACGGTGAAGGAAAACATCGTGAGGAAACCTGCATACCATAGCGATTTGTATAAATTTCTATGGTATGTAAAAGTCCGCCAACCCGCACTAGGCCAGTGTGGTGGACTATATGGCCTAACCACTCTCGATCGTACTCTCGATTGTAGAGGAGGCCCGTGCCCTGCAGTGGGTCGTATATGGGCTGATACAATACAATACAAAACAAATTGCGGTCCGGTATCGGCCAGTATAATTCTCAATGCTGTGCACCGGCCTTCTCTTTCTGCATTAGCCCATATACGACCCACTACAGGTCACGAGCCTCTACAATCAAGAGTACGATTGAGAGTGGTTAGGCCGTCTCTGTAATGAATAATTATAAGTAGACAAGCCTTAATGTACCTTGTAGCTTACTGGCCCCATGGGGTTGGCTTGGTATTAATATTTTCAACCAATAATCGTGTCTGTGAATACTAACTGGCGAAAGACGATCGTTAGAGTTGAAATAATTATGCCGACCTGTTATTGCATCTTCACGCTTCGTTACAAACACCCATTTTTTTAGTAGGTTTATTAACCTAATACTTTTAAGATTCAGCAAACTTCTAGTCACACCAACGTCGCCATTAAAATTGTAATATTTTTTACATCAACATCGATTCAAAATGTAAATTTTTTGACGAATATTAGAATGAAATTTACTCTATAACAATCGAGATGTAACACGTTTTTACATTACTGAATATATATTACAAATTAATTTACAATGTAACGTAACTATAATACACGAAATTATTTTGAAAAATCTTACATTTTTTATTAAAAATAAAATACATAATAAAAATAATGCATATTGATACACAGACATAAATATTTAAATATGTACATCTATCGGTCAAACACACAGCCCCAATCCCACGGTGAGATAAGATTGTGGTTTTTGTCGTTGGTATCAGAAACTCACACTTCTGGTCACCCAAATATTTGATCATAAAAACATACCCTTTCTGTCGTAGTTGGTTAAGACTGTGCAAAAATATCGTGTAGTTTCTGATACCTACGACACAGGACTTAGTGTGGGATCAGGGCTGTATGAGACAATTGCATTTATTTATTTAATATTTGCCTCAATGCAAGCATTACAACACGTAAATCATTAGCGATTTGTGCATCATTTAAATATTTATATCTATGTAAATTACATAAATGTTGGAGACAGAAAGATTATGAAGACGCCATTTTCATAAACCGATTTGTATTAATACCTGTATTTAGTAGGTACACAAACCGATCCGATATTCCTACACTTTTATGTTAAATTTGGTTGCATAAAATAAATAATATCTTTGACCTTAAATTCAATGCTATCCCAAGTCTTTCTGTCTGCCACAGTGAAACGAAAAGTAGAAGTGCTAAATTTATTTTTCAATAAAAATATAATCCATTAACAAAGACTAGAACACTCAATGATGAATATTACAATATTATATATTTTTTTACTTTTCATTCATAATCTGTACTTCTTATACTTTTGACATAACATCCCAGGAATTGGGACAGTATCCGAAACTTTGTGAACCAAACCACGCCGCTACGCAGCATAAAACTAAACAACATTAACACTTCTACTTTCAAAAAATAGAAAAATATTTTTATAAAAATAAAAATTGAAATTAAAAATAAAATGATACAGCCATCACAATCACAGGCATCTAGTACATCGAAATTTACAATTACACGTCCTATCACGCCTATCATACGTATAGCACTGGTCCCATACTAGGGTACCCAGTTGAACACCAGATACTGACAATGTGGTATTGCACCCTAACATATAGTTTTTGTAGAGTTGTCACAAATACACGTAAACCCCACATTAAATCTTGTGTCGCGAGTACCATAAAATACCGGACATGTACATCGAATCCCACATTAAGTCTTGTGTCGTGAGTATCATAAATGGGATATTTTTTTGTGTAACAAAATCCAGACCCGATTCAAAATTTGCTTATGGAAGAAATATTAGTCTTTAATCAATATGCAGAGATTAAGCGCGTAAGTTTAATTTTACAGCTGTCGTCGTAACGAACTGCACCACAGAGAATTAAAATGTGTGTTTCGGGTTTGGGTTAGTAGAGTCTCTCGTATTTTATGATGCATGCGACACAAGTCTACGGCTGAATTTTGCGGTGGTTTAGCAATTGACGGAATTTTCTTTCCCTAACTAGGCAGATAAGCTAGCCGCTAGCCTGATGGTCAACGCCAATAATAGGCCTTATTAAATGCAGTAGTCAAGCTGGCTTCTAACAAGATTTTAGCAAATGAAATGTCAAGTTTTACGAGAGGTTATGACCTCATTAAATGTATTTTCCAATAGATTGAATAGTTAAAGTCAAGGTTGTTAACCAATGGCCTTCCTATCGCTGAGAATAATCATGATGAGGTTGTTGGCGAGAATTTTAATTATGAATCTTGTATACATTTAAAACCAATAGTTTGAGACAACGATATGCATGTTATAAGCATAAAGTTAATTCAAGAAGTGTAATTATTGATGACTAATTTAGTGGAACAAGGACAATTATTTGTCTAACATTTCCCTTTATTTTTCGGATTAGATCGCTGTAGATTAAAACCTAGTATCTTAGGGAACTCGCTGAGTTACTATCTCGGTTAATTCTTTCCTTGCCCCTGTTGATCCTGACTTACAAAACTAGCGGTTAGATTCCAACGCAGAGGGGGGATGTCCAAAAGTGGCAAAGCATATAGTTTTCTGTGCACATTTGTGACAACTCCAACAAAAACTGTACCGAAGAAATATTTCACATTGATAACCACTCCAATCATCTCATAATATTGACGTCATATTTAAATCATAGATTTAAGGTTAAAAACTGGCGAGTTAAATTCTTTTATAACTTAAAAATATATTTACAATTGTATTGAGAACCTCTGAAGTGCAGGGACGCATCAAAGTTAGAGAATTTTGGAATCTAAATTCATTGCACCATCATGAACAAATCAAAACTCTTGTAATAATATTTGATTGGTATCTTCTTTTAAAAAGCCTTTTCCAGTACTTTAATCTTAATCTCTTTTGGGTCATTATCGATACTCTCTGAGAACTGCTCCATACTTTTACCATACGCTGCCTTAGGCATTTATGATCCTGACTTTATTGTAATGCTTTGATTTTGAGCACTGATAGCTGGCATATGTGTGCCTATTCTCGCCTTAAACTAGCTGTTTTGCCCGTCAGACGAGACTGTCAGGCAAATCTGTCGGATAAATCCGTCCATGGCCTAGGCCATGTATGTTGTAAATAGCTAGCTATTTACACCGTTTATATAATATATAATACTTCAGTCATTTTGTGATGTTCTTTCTTACATAATGAATAAGAATAAAATTATTTGACTTGGCAAAAGAATTTCATTTACTTTACCGCATTCCAGTCATCGACTTTATCTAGAAATGACCCAATCTGTAGTAAATTAAGCACTTCTGAACGACAGTAGAAACTCAATTAGTTTTTTTTCCTGGCTCGTCATTTCCATCAATGTTTTTTAACGAATTCCTGTCATTTGAACTTATATTTCCAAAAATCACTAACTTTGACGCATTACTGCATAATTGAACACGATCCTACTTTTGATAATCGATTCCAATAAAATTGACGATTAGGATCGCAAACTTATCATCGAACGATACAGTAGTAGCACACGATTAGACTCGATTATGCTCGATCGCGATGACAGTTAAAATGAAATCGATTCTCAAGAGTAGCCGATGGATCGATTAATCGTGGCAAGTACGAGGTATCTACAATAAAGGGACGAGAAACAAACTCACCAAATCGATTAACACCACAACACCCTTACTTATAATGAATAATTTTAATTTATTAACATGGCATTATTGTGGAAGATTTAATATTTTTTTTTATTAACATCGATTATCGTTCTAAATGAAAGTCGAACCACTAACTCGCATTCAATGCTCCGTAATACATTATAACTACAAATATTATACTTATCGCTAATAAATAAACTATTACCACATAATTTCAACTATCTATATAACATTACGTTGGGCTGTGTGGTGTGTTCATCTAACCTTAAAAAAAAACGTTATCGATAACTCTATTCGATTCTGAAACCATCTCTATCATCATCAAACCATTTAAAGAAACAAATTTTAAAAAGTATTTGTGATACCCGTAAGTAATTTTAGTTCTTATCCCATACTGTCAGATTAAAGGAACTACCTATTTACTGAATGCTTGTAACCTTTGCTTTTAAGTATATTTCTCATCCTGATTTATCCCATTGATTAAAAATGGGTCGCCTTTTATATCCACAAATCATTGTTTGCCACCAGAAGATCTAACTTTTTAGAATGAGTCCATCACATCATTCTTTTTAGCTTCCTCAAGGACCTTGCTAACATTTTCTTATCCATAATAACACTATTGGACTATTTTTTTTAAATAATTCCATTACTTTTAAAACATAGACATGAACTTAATAAAACTGCAGTTATTAGATTTGACCTTAATTCGTTGCTTCCATTTTTAATCCAGCCTGAGCAACAATGTCGCTTTTAAAAAGTCTGAAGCTAAATACCGCGTCTAAAACAAAATCATAAAATAATTAATGACGTCATAACCCGTCAACACAATCCGAGCATGACGTGTTATAACGACACAATTAAAATTAAGTTAATTAAAAATGAACACACCACACAGCCAAAGTTCGTATTCTCGTACAGTACATTCATAAGACTTTCATAACTAGAGAGAACTATTTAAGGGGTCTACTGTCAAGACATCCAAATGGATGTTTAAAAACATCAGTTACTATACACCCTGGACTCTCATTATCTTCGCGTTAAATACACATTAAAATTGATTTTAGACGTAAATTAACTTCAATAAAAGTCAAGCAAAAGAGCTTTTTACCTATCTGGTTTTTTCGCCTATCGCGTTCTTAATTGTGTCGATGACGGAAAAAACAGTCAGTTGAAATTTTATTCAGCAATAACACTAATAAAATTACAGGATATGTATATCATAGGAACAAGTATCAATTCATCTGTGCACAAAATGTTATTATTAAGTAAATAAAGTAATTAATTTAAAAACTGCTTTGAAAGTGCCGCTTGAGCATCATTGTGATAAAAAGTGTAAAGCCATTCTCAATAAATAGTTACATATAACTATTTTCTTGCCATCCACTGCTAGGCATCTCTTCTCTTCATAATTGATGGATGAATTAGATCAGACCAGTTTCCACGTATTATAGAAAACGCCATCAAAACAAACTCAGCTTAAAAAATACATCTCAAGTCACAAGTCTCAAGTCAAGTGGAATATTTTAAGGTAGAAATAAATAATAAAATTAATTATTTGCTTTGGCATAATGATACCACAAAGAGAATGAGAGTCCAGAGAAAATTCGACAATCAGCTACCCAGGCGATCGTCACTACATATACCTCACTAACGCTGAGTTAACGATTCAGTTACGGTACTGAAATAACCGACATCGAAGGCACTAGAGTCCTAGTGGATTAAAAAAAATAAAAAAACATTGAAAAGATGGGAAATATTATTAACGATCTCACAACTTTGTTCTCAGTTAAAGTCAATTATATCTATGTAATGACGTATATAAACAGGAAACAGTCTACCTAAATTCTATTAGGTCTCGATCTAACACCTTTCCAGGAATTAACCTGTAATGAGCGACGGGTAGAGGACTGCGTCATTCTCATTATCGTTTATGACGGAATATCACGTCATGCAACGTCAGATATCTTGTTACGTAATTTTCCGTCACAAACGCAGAAAGGGTTAAAATTCGTACGACTTTAACAAAGAACAATTTATCTCGTTTATATTTATTATCAATAACCGGTACAACTATTTCAAACATGATCTAATTGATATGACTCGAATATCTATTGACTACTGTTGAAATTTGAAAACTAGTTGTCTTTTCTAAAAACCGCTTTTCTGTAGATTATACATTTTCATAATACATCGCTCGTTGTCAATAAATAGAAGCGAATAATTTCCCTTCGATCATTCATTAACATTTAAAATCTTACATTATACTATTCAGATAAAAGAATAATACTACACGGCGATGACACGAAAGTATCATTTTTTTTGTCCCACACACAGAACACTTCATTCCATTATCGGAATACAACCTTTCCAATTCCAAAATCAAAATGCATAACGGCAGACACTTTCCATCATCAGTTACAATACCGCGCTCCAACGTTTGAATTTGGAATGGAAGCTTTGAATAACATTTTAAAAATAGAATGTAACATGAAATGGAATGAGACGCGCTTCCATTCCATTATCGTAATAAACATTTCCATTACCGTTATCCGCAACATCAACCGTAATCCAAAGATACCATTGTGTTAGGCAGTATTGTGTTAGACTTACGAGACGTTAAAAATTACACAGATTCATTTTATAAACTAGTAATTGTTTGGTTAACAGATGGCACTGTTAGACTAGGAGTGCGGTCCTCCTAGTGAGGGATAGTTCCTCCTGCCGGAGGACTGTTTTGGTTACACGTAGCTTTCCACATGTGAGCTGGTAGACGGGCCCTAGAAGGACGCTTCCACTAAATAAGTCCCGTCCATTGCGACACCGGTCTGGTTTCCTTGCACCGTGCTACCGGCGGGAATGTATTTGCCGCAAGCTTGCTGTGAAACAAAACGATTATATTAATTTCCAATTTGGTAATCAATTATTTTTTGGAATTAAACAATTATTGTATATTGCGTATTTTTTATTTAAAATACTTATATTTTGTAATTTGGATTGAGAATGAAAATAACGCAGTATATACATAGTTGTTTAATTTAAACAATTAATTTTTAAGACAGAGTTTTGTACATTTAGAGAAAGACAGTATAAAGGAATGTATAACTCATTTTTATTTTTGGTTTATTATACTCCAAATAACATCTAACTACAGGTTCCATTTAATTTACTGACACATCAACATTTAAGCTTTACACCGTAAAAAGCTCCACAATCAGGGTTCCGCAGCTTTCACCGCGGAACCGAAAAACAAAAGAACACCGACGCGAAAAGTAAAAATAAAAATACACAAAAATAAAAAGTAAAATACCGTGTATCAAGTAGCATCGATGTAATATGTTCTGAATGAAAATAGTGTGCTTTACATGCCAATCAATAATACTTGTTCAAATGTAGACCCACTAGCGTGTAATGTAAATGTAAAAATGATGTAATGTAAGGGTAAAAATGATTTTGTTCGTGTGTAAAATGATTTTACATATTCACTTCTATATGTCGATGATGCGTTATACCATTAACATCGCTTTAAATTAAATGTTGTCTACTTTTAAATAAACACGATTTTATTAAATGCGAAATGATTTTTACTTTTTATTTTTAAAAGTAAAAATATTTTCGTTTTGTTTTTTTCTTTTTTTTGCGTAATGTAGCTGGCAAGCAAAATGGCTTGTTTCACTGAATTTTGCCAATTAAAGTTTGTATTGTGTGCAGTGTGTTGGCATCAGATACTGCATGTTCAATGTTCAAAAACATCACTTAAACATTTATACGACATCATTTATTAACAATTACAACACTTTTGGATCTACTAAGTCGCTTTATTCTTTAAAATTTAATTCTTTTCACGTATTAATATCCAATAAAATTTAAAATCAGTGTAACTGACTACACTAAACAAATATTTACAGAGGTATGTTCATTTTCTTGCAAATCAACATTTACCCAATATTTACATTAACATTTCGGTTCATGTATTTTATTATATATTTTATCGTATTCTGATAGTATTTTACGAAGAAAACATATTACAGGGACATTATTAAAGAATAAAGCGACAGGAAATACAATACAGTAGGGAAAACAAAAATAATTTACATATCCATAGACTTGTAGCAAGTTTACTTCATATACACAATACAGCGCAAGCTCATAATACAACGACGACATTCATCGGCGTAACTAGATACGGGGGGTCTGTGACCACAGTGGTACACCTTGGGTACGTAGCTGTGTATTTTTGTCGCCATAGGAGACATAATTATCGAAAAAGATAATTATTTATTTCATGTTTTTATAATACCAAAGTATTTTTTGGGTTATTATCATAAGAATATACAGCTAATCTTATATTTTTATTGTTAAAGAAATGCAGGTTTATTTTACACCCAAAACTTTTTATAGACAAATGATTTACGTAAAATATTTAACATAACTGTTTATAGCAGCATGTAATATTTTCAAGATTCGTTTATAAATAAACATAGCTAATTTACAGTGGGTCAAGTCCCCCACACTCGAGTTCTAGTTACGCCCATGTACAACACACACGACAGTAGTCGCGACGTGTCGTACGAAGCAACAACATGGTACGCAGCCAACACCCTGCACACAACGAAAGCCAATGACGGATTCTCAACGAATGTTACCGCACAGCGATACGACCTTCCTAGAACACGTAAAGAATATAAAATAATGTAATTCAAATCATATTTAAAAAAAATTGCCTTATACAACTAGGTTCTGAGTTCAGCTCTGTTCCACCATTATGAGGAGTTAGGCCTTTGTCAACCGTAATAGGTTAATTATAATCGGTGGATATAGAAAATCTTAGAAAGATTTTATTAAAACATAAATATTACTGTAATGTCATAAACTAAATAAAATATTCTACGAAATAAACACATATTTCGGCGAAACAAATATATTATAGAAATATATATTCTGTAGTGTTGCAACACAAAGATATTTTAAAAGCACATGACTTTTCTATGTCTATATAATTATTTTAACTCCTCAAATCAATTTAAATTCACAAAACCTCAAACAAAAAAATGACTAAAAATAAAATAATACACAATTCGTAATCCTAAATTCAAATAAAGAATAAAGCGGACCACTGACGGGCCGATCGCTGCGCGGCGACACACAACGTACTGGTAGCGGGTCCTCACTGGCCGCGGCCGACACGGACGTGTCCGACGGACGCGACGCGGACGTGTACCGGCGCGCGCCTTTCATCCGACCCTTCCTACTCGACTCTAACAGCAGGACCTGTCAGCCAATTACAAACTCAACTTTTTGACAATACAGTTGGCGGGGTGAAACTTCTTTAGGATTTAGAAGATATGATATTTTTGTTTTATTAATTTCTAAATAAAAAATAACACTTCAGCTTGAAAAGAAAATGACCAGTAGAATAAAAGTAATAAATTGTATAATAAGACGTAAATAAATTTTGTAGGTAATCAATTATTGTCACAATAATATGCTATGGAAAGTGGGCGTGGAAATTGTACATGTATTATTAAATCGATTAGGTAAACACATCATAAAAATAAAAACAACGATATGCGTAGATAATACCTGTGCAAAGCTACAGTAACTTAAATTTTGAATGTATGCTGCGAATACATATTTATTAAGTGTTGTGTAACTATGACTTTTGATAAATATTCGCCGTGTATAATTATATTCTTCAATAATCAATCACTTTTATATAATACGTCATTAGCATGTATAAAAATTGAAAAATATATAGTATATATTATAAAACATACGCAATAAAAAGAAGTTTCACACCCAAAATACATTCTGTATTGCGCAAAACGTGGTGTACATGTGATAACTTGTAAGAAGAAATTTTAAACTAAAATGTGTCAAGTATAGAGTATAGACATTAGAATAGAAGAAAACTAAGAGAACCCAACAATAACTAAAAGAAACAAAATAATACACAGATATTTGTGTGTCGTTGGAAATAATACATATGTATTGTTTTATAAAATTTAGCATTCAATGTGCGACTATCAATCGCAACTTCATCTGCTGTGTGCTACCATCTGATAAATGGTCACCAGATAGCTTAACATGATGTAGACACTATGATACATTCTGGAATATCTTCTAGTCTTAAACACCAGGGAAAATGGCTGCTTGTTAAACATATTTACTAATCGTCCGATTCAGTTTTTGTTTTTTTTCATATAAATGCCACTATTGGTCAACCTCCGTGGCAAAGTCGGTCAGCCTCCGTGGCGTAGTTGGTTAGACGCCGACTGTGAAATGAGAGGACGCGGGTTCGATCCCCGCACCAACACAAAAGTTTGTGTGGACCACAAATATTTGTGTAAGTTCTGGGTGTTTGTGAGACTGAAAAGTCTCTCGTAGCTTGTGATACCCACGCCCCAAGACTCGATCTTAGTGTGGGGTCATTACTATGTATATGACTGTTGGGTGTATTTATTATTTACTATTATCATAATATACAGTCTAGTAAATATGTCTCGCTCAAGCAACCAATTTCCTATAAATACTTACCAAAAATACCATCCAAATGTTCATAACAATGTCCCGACATAATCCGCCTAATATAAAATATTAAAAACAAGAAATAGTATTGTTGACTTATCCTTTAGCGCTGCAAGGTAACGCAATTTTCAACAAAAATAGGTTACTTTCATCCCGTAAGAAATGTAGTGCCTGTAGGAATTGTGATCTACCTGTAACGTACTATTGTCCTCCGTGGACGTAGTTGCGTTATACACCTCTTATTTCAGTCTTTAAATCGTATATATAAAATATTGACTATATTAACATTGACGGAAAATCTACCTGTACCGCACTGAGCTTACCATCAAGATACTTTGTCTATATTTGTATCTTTATCAGCCCATATACGTCCCACTGCAGGGCACGGGCCTCCTTTGCAATCAAGAGAACGATTGAGAGGCGTGAGAGACCTAGTGCGTGTTGGCGGACTTTACTATAGTTCGCTTTAAAAATATTGCAAAGCAAACATAAAATTACTTGGCATTTGGTACGTTGCAGTAAATTTCCGCAATACCTACGAAGTCATAATAAATATGTACCTTGTATATACTATAATATAACCTTATGTATAGCTTACGATGTAACAACAACACGGCTTGAAGCGTTGTATACATGTTTCAAAATGTTTATACAATATTCTGCGTTTAAGCTACACTGACACCAAGTAAATATTTTCTTCAAGCATATAACTTAGCGTAGATTAATAGTAAAGACGTTTGAAAATTCCTAGTTTACATACATTGATGACGCTTTGGTTTTTTCGATATATTTGTACTAGGAATACACTATCTGTTTTCACCAACCACATTTGACGTCCAATTAAGTACTAGTCTAACTATGAGTGGGCAGACTATACAAAATCCTCCAATGTTACTGTTAAAAAACTACATTGACGATAATTAAAAAGCACAATAATTCGTCCTGAAGGCAACATCGCTAAAATTAGGAATACTAAAATAACTAACGAACATAAATATATTCAATAGTTGAGCCTTTCTGCCCAACTTCCCCAAGTTAAAATCTTTATCACGTTTCGACACGCATATTGATTTTAGCACACCATATATAATATGCTTACCATAGTTACTAAACATAATATAAGCGACACGGGCTATAGAGCAGGTAGGTAGCCGTGAGTAGGTAGTGCGCGGGTAGCCGGTATTTGGTGAAGGTAGACGGCACCTCACTTTGCGGGTAGACGTGTAAATAAACCCAGAAATATACCATCAATAATTTAGCCTTAAGTATAAGCATTTTACAAGAAATCCCTTCGATATACGTAGGCCGAATTTAGCACACCGTACAAAACATCTTTACAATACTAAACACACAAGCGACACGGATTGAGCGGGTAGGTAGCCGCGGGTGGGTAGTGCGCGGGTAGGTAGCGCACGGGTAGCCGGTACTTCGGTGAAGGTAGACGGTACCTCACTTAGCGGGTAGACGCGTCCGAGGGGACTCACGCAGCGTGCTGAGCGACCGCGCTTCTGTCAGCAAAACATTGGTATCATCATCAGTATTTTTTAAGTTTTAATGGTTATACTCTAGCTGAATACTTTATTTATTAAGTGAGAGTTTAACTAAATATCGCAGTTACGATTATTTGATACTACGAAAATATAATGATTAAGTACTCTAGCGCTAACATGATTAAGTAGGTAACCCTTCAAAACCTACGAAAAACATTGCAATAACAACATATTCATTGATTAGCCATGGTGTGATTTTTACTGTAATGAAGTCAAATCGTAGCGTCTATTTTTTAATAGTTTTGCCTCAAACTTTCTTGTACGCTAAATATTCTTAAAATTAGCCATACGATGATAGATATTGTCACAAAAAGAGCCACAATAGAGTAACGAATTGAATACCGCACGGGGCGCCGGGTATCTCGGTGGCGAAGGTATCTCCTTTAACTTGAAGATCCGTTCGAGTGGACTCTCACTACGTTCAGTTAGTCCATATTTCTGTTATCAGAATAGTTTTATTAACAGACAGTCTAAAGGAATTTTATATTAATCTCTGGCGTATAATGCTACCTACATTATTACTTTACGAATTTAGGATTCATTTAAATTTGCAAGTAAGAGAATTAAGAAATAACAAGGTGTTGCGAGCCATAATATCTAAACATTAAGTTTACCATATAAAATAGTGCTGCAGCCAAGGTAAATTTTTTAGCATTTATAAAAACCTTGATGACGACCTAATACGCGACTATATATAATATAAAATATATTACGTAAAATATTAACTTCTTAATCTACATATCCTAATCTACCTGAATACACTAGCAATAATACTAAACGTTGTCCCTTCAATTACTTGTAACAATATTTTTTTTAGTCTTGATTAGCAATCAACGCAGTGCGAAGGATTGTTACGTGGTTATAGGTAGAAACGAGTAGTCTGAATAATAGGTAGCGCGAAGGTAGACGGTACCTCACTGAGCGGGTAGATTCGTTCAAGCGGACTCACACACCGTACCGAACGACGGCGCTTCTGAAGGTAGAATCATTATTTTGTATACTAATTAAAATTATTGTAGCCTTAATGTTCTTGATAATATTTCGGTGTTTATTATTATTATACTCACACAAACCACAAAACCTTTCGCATTTTTGGTTAAAAAACTAAGTTTCCTAAGGAAAGTATAAAATTATTAGTTATTTTAAGTATTTATTGTCATGGTTGAGATTTAACAGTTATAAATTTATATTTTTAATACGTTAAAAACCTTATTAGAATAGCACCCAAAACTATAGTACATTATACTTAATTCAAAAATGTTTATACACATTCATGTATGGTTGTCTCTTTCTCCTCGTATGCTTAAAAAAATAATAAAAACAATAGTTTTTGATATTTTTTAACATTTTAGTCAAACTAAACTGTACACCGACCGGTTAACGGTAGTCAAAAGCATCGTAAGAAATTCAACACTCGATTAGGCTTATTTTTAACACATAAAACTAAATCATAAACACCAATAAATACTAAAAGATAATCAATTATTTCTAAACATCCATAAAAAATTACAAAACGTCAAAATCAATACCTTTTTTAATCATCAACAACATCCCTACGTCATAATAGAAGGTATTCAATGCACATCCGAAAGCACATCACCTGATACTTCTGCGGGCAGCAGCCGCAGCGCGCACAGCACGCCAGCAGCGCGGGCGCGCGGCCTGAGTGCGCGGGCGAGGCCAGCGGCGACGGCGAACCAGGCCGCTTAGCCGCCCCGTTGTACGGGTTCTCCATCTCTACGAACTCGCGGTCCTGGAATCAGGGGAGTTGCAGATAGATGGCGGCACTTGAATGTTTGCAGGTTTCTAGAATTTACTAAAATACGTCGATATTTACTTCTATTCATTCCTACGTCTTCGATAGCCTCCGTGGAGTAGTTGGTTAGACGCCGACTGTGAAACGAGAGGCCGCGGGTTCGATCCCCGCACCAACACAAATGATTGTGTGGCCCACGAATATTTGTGTTGGGTCTGGGTGTTGGATTTCCACGACACAAAACTCGATCTTAGTGTGGGGTCAGCACTACGTATGTGATTGTTGGGTGTATTTGTATATTTATTATTTATTTTAATGTATCAGTCACAATACATGCCGACTGCTGGGAATAGAAGTCTTCTACAGCCAACATTTTGATTGAGAGGGCTTACATTACACATCGTAGCCCACATCGGTCGCCTATTACAGGCTGGCAATCTTCAAAACTTTCAGATTTTTTTGCAAAAATTGCTATGATATGCATGTTGCGTCTTCATATTTTCTTTTACCGTTAAAATGCGTAGGAAGTAATTAACTACACACAAATTACTCCAAAAGTCAGAGGATCCCTTAGCCACTGAGAAACAGTCCACACAACCCGATTCTTACCGGCTTTCCTTTTGTACGTGAATTCAAAACATTTTCATTTACTTCACTAATTAAACCGTACCGTAGTGCGCTCCAAACACCTAAGCAGGTGATGATGCTGCAACTCGAAAATGTCTTCATCCCGGCCTGCGTCGTCGAGCTCCACGCCCGACTCCTGGGCAGCCAGGCGCGCCTCCGCAGCCTTCTTCTTGGAGACGAACGCCGCACCAGAAGACGCCTTGGCGATGCGGATACGGGCCAGGCGGGCTTTCTGGAATGTTCGGTTAGAGGAGTTAATAATTGCAATAGACACTCAGTAGTAATCTTGAAACAGACCAATGGGGGCGCACACGCGCTGCCCTCATGCTAAGACGATCGAGACCATATTATGTCTCGAAACTGCATAAGGTGGCTGCGGAATTTTACCGGGCGCGTCTCGCTAGCAAGCACGAGAGCCATCAATTTCTATAATTTGAACTAGAAGTACACTGAATAACCGCAGAAGGCAGGAGACTTATTTCAGCTTTTGAGTAACAGTACTCAAGCGATTACAGGATCGCCTTTGAAAATAGATGGACAATGGCTAATGCCTGATCCAGAAAACAATGTATAAGCTTTTTAGGGGGTTCTCTGTTGATTGTTGTTGATTTAGTATAAATAAAAATAATGAACATTCAAAACAAACAAATTAATTATAATTTGTAATGTAGGTTTCCAGGCATTTCTAATTTTGATTCCATTTTTTTATGAGTTACTCTCATCGGCAGTCTGTTCGCCAAACAGTGCACATACCCTCTGCGCCTTTCTCTTGTCAGCCCGTTGGTTCTGGTGGTAGATCCTGGAGAAGTTGGACACGATGACGGGCACGGGCAGCGCGATCACCAGCACTCCGGACAACGAGCACACGCCCCCCACTATCTTGCCTGCGATCGTCCCTGGCACCATGTCACCGTAGCTGGAAGGGAGAGAAGAAAATATTAATATATTTACATTTTATATATAAATGATGTATAGGTAGACTAACTGCTTGAGGCATTTTATACCAGTCGAACCTACGGTGAAGCAGAGATGACATAAAGTAGGTGCGTAAATACCAAAACAAATATCATGATATATTAAAATATATAAAACATTGTAAGCCCACTGGAATTCGATATTTTTTTATTGCATAGGTCTGCCAAACGACCGAACAGGTCAACTGATGGTAAAAGATCACTGCGGCCCATGACTATCCACAACACTTGGTTCATACATGTGTTGCTGATCTTTAAAATCAGGAGGGGAGCGGGAAGGAAAAAAGATGGGAGGAGGAAAAGTGGTTTATACCACTGCATTTACCCTCAGATGCTGGTTAGATACCACCGAAATCTCTATTTCTCCCGCCAAACAGTGTAAATGCACTGTTGTGTTCCGGTTTGAACGACATTGTAGCCAAAGTAACTATTGGACATAATGAGATTTAACATCTTAAGTCTCAGGATAGCGAGCGCAGCGGAATGCCGAGCATTGCTTTGTAATTCATGGTATTGTTTGGTTTAGCTACTGTCCGTGAGTGGTCGTATCGCTTACCATCATGCTCGTCTCGCCATTTTATGCGATAAAAAAACTCTTTAAAAAAACATAAATAGATACAATCATCTTATAGTACAAGAGATCCCGCCCACAAGTTTCTGCGTCTCAAAAATTCAATCGTAAACATTGCGAAGGAAGTTTTTGTTGTACGTATCGAACGCGTACCAATCGCGAGTCGTAAACGTCGATGAGAAACTTTTGCGAGCTTTCACAGCTTTTAAAAGCTTTTTACGAAGCTTTTGTGTTTTAATTATCGCTTGAGTGACTGTGATGTGTTATGAGGCATGTGATATTTTTTGTATACGTAAATGAGGTTTGTGTCTTTGATAATGGCCTTGGAAGCTTTGGACATTTAAAAGTAATAAAAACTCTAACCAAATATAGGCTGGAAGCTGTAAAATAAAGTAGATTCATACCATAAAGAATTAGTTTTGATAGAGTGAGAGAAATTACTAGAGATAATTATCTATAGTAAATATCATATTTGTATTATCTTATGTTGTGTGTTACCAGCATAGGACGTTCACCCACTAGGTGGTGAGACGACCTGGTAAAGGTCGCGGGACGTCGCTGGATGCAGGCTGCCTCCAACAGTTCACTGTGGAAACTATTGGGAGAGGCCTATGTTCAGCAGTGGACTTCCTTTGGCTGATGGATGATTATCTTATACTTACGGCCACTGTAAAAGTATTTCAAGATAATAGTTTAGCAACGAACTTCATATCTAACAGTTAGTTCAATCATTTGGAAGACCAATCAATCCTTGACAATTTATTCGCCTCAACAAAATACAAAAATTCGATTGCTTGACACGGCTATCGGAACTCATATCGAACTCAAGACCTCGCAGTCACAATCTATGTGTCGTCACTAAACCGGTATCAACGGGACATAAATAAACCTTAACCTCCATCATAGCAACAATACGCTGAAATGCGAATAAAATATCCATAATATATTTCCACTAAAAGCTTTCGAGGCCGAGCCCTTTGCGTCAAAAATATACTTTATTTACACCCTCATAAAGATCATTTCAGCCACACCATGTTATTGATCTTACGTCATTACGTGATGGACGGCGTCAATATATTTTCGTGAACGGACCTTCCTTTTTTCTTTGAAGAATTTTAATTAACACGCGGGGAGCACGCGGCTGTGTTTTGTTTATGAAACAGCAGCTTTTAACTGTAGCCTACATAATGCCTTATTTTTCCTACTTCCCCGCACTGATGTAGTTTAAAAATGTATACAGGGTATATCAAGACTGTTTCCGAAAACGAAGCCAGGTGGTAGTTTTCGTGACTTGAAAAAAACGCGACGACTTTTTTTTGTAATGTTTTAAATGTGTTTGGGTGGTAAATCCATAGTTTTTGCTAAAATTAGAATTTAAGGCCCTGGCTACTATAGTCTTTAAAATAAAAGGGGCACATTATTTTATTAGGAAAATATGTAATATAGTATATCCACACATAATTATAGTATGCATATAATAAACTTGTAACCGATCGATGTCTGTACATGGAAGATAAATGAGAAAAACTGATATGGGGAAACTATATTTACGTAATTGAACACAAAACAAAGATTTTTAGAATTTTTGTCTGTCTTTGACACCTGGTATTTAACACTTAACCTACTTTTTATCCCGAAAAATGTAGTGTTCCCGTGGGATGAAGAAGGAATTTCGATTTATTTGTTACCTTTTTATACTGAAAGGGATGTGATGGGCCTGGATGACATGCATTGAGTGAGAATAAGACGGGACATGGGATATAACGGGACGGGAAATTTCATATAAAGTTAATCACGCAGACGTAATTTGCAGGCAGACGCTATATTTTTTTTTTCAAATATAAGTGGAGGGTAGTCACTCGCAGTTTGACTATCCGTTGGTTTGACAGTTCAGTGTCGCGTAAATACGCTTCCGAAAGCGTGACTCGTGCTCTGCTGATTTTTTGAACTGTTAAAGCCATGTTGCAGCTTCTCAAAGCCAATTGGTTTGAAAGCGGTGGTATCTCACTCCATAGTAAAGTACCAGCTTTACTTTGCATTTTTAAATTAGGTTACAGTTATGTAATGTTTTTTTTCTTGTGAGATTGTCGGTGACCCTTTACTAATGATAGAATATTCTCGTCTGCTCGTTTAGCAAACGCTGTTTAAAAACTTAAGAATCACTTAATTGTGCGTGTGTTGTTAATTATGTGCATTGTAATTAAATTGTAGTGTCGGTATAGTTAAATGTAACCCGCATAAGGCCAGCGTGGTGGACTATATGGCCTAAACACTCTCAATCGTACTCTCGCTTGTAGAGGAAGCCCGTTCCCTGCAGTGGGACGTATATGGGCTGGCACAATACTATACAAAAATAGTTAAATGTTATCAAATTGATCGTTTTGTGGACAATCTGGTGTAAGTGATGTTTGGTACTGCAATATCCACTTTCTCCGGTGCTGAGCTTCGGGAATGAGATTTCGGTAAGTGAATTAGATATACCTACTGTATTTCAGAATAATATTTCAACCTACAAAGAATTTTGTGTAATAGTGGCAGCGTATATGAATCGTGAGGTCTTTAATTGGATGAGAAATCAGTCTTGTCGTAAGCATAAGCTTATGTATACTTCATGACAGCCTCCGTGGCGCAATTAGTTAAAAGCCGCCTGTGAAATGAGAGGCCGCGGGTTCGAAACAAATATTTGTGTGAACCACAGGTATTTGTTTCGGATCTGGGTGTTTGTGAGACTGAAAAGTCTCTCGTAGTTTCTGACACCCACGACACAAGACTCGATCTTAGTGTGGGGTCAGGACTATGTATGTGACTGTAGGGTGTATTCATTTATTTATAATATAATGTAGAAGATGCGTCTGTCAATCATATAGAAACACCGCACTCAACATTCGAAAGCATGTTTGATATTTTCATGACATCATTAAACATCAATTATTATTGAACTACGTGAAATAATGTCAAAATGAATGACAGTTACAACTTTAAAATATCATTCAGGGCATCAAAAATGTATGCTGCACCGCAATCAGCATATTTATTCGTAAAAACTAATTACTTTTGTCAATTTTATACGTTGTAATAACGGATAAAGTTCGCTTTTCATTACATTACTTTTTATATTATTATACAACTCTCTCTTCAGCCACAGGAAGTCCACTGCTGAGCATATGCCTCCCCCATAGATCGCCACATAAACCTGATGGAAGCGGCCTGCATCCAGCGACTTCCTGCGACCCTGACCAGGTTGTTCGTCCACCTTGTGGGTGGGCGTCCGATACTTCTATTGCTTGTACGTGCCCTCCATTCCAGAACCTTTTGGCTCCAACGGCCATCAGTTCTACAAGCTATGTGCCCGGCCCACTGCCACTTTAACTTGCTAATCCTAATTATATGACTATAATAGGATATTTGACTATGAACGATTTATACTGATTTGCGTACAAATAGAAAAGAAAAGAGTGAGAGCATAGTGCGGACATCTTACTGTCTCTTTTACATATTAATTATACTAAGTATAGTATATAAGTAAGTTGTATTGTATCAGCCCATATACGACCCACTGCAGGGCACGGGCCTCCTCTACAATCGAGAGTACGATTGAGAGTGGTTAGGCCATATAGTCCACCACGCTGGCCTAGTGCAGGTTGGCGGACAGTCACCACAAAGTCTTGTCAAATTAATATTTAGGCAAGCAAATCCATATCAAGGTGTTAGTATAACATCCGCAAACATTTTTTTACGTACCATAGAAATTTATACAAATCGCTATGGTATGCAGGTTTCCTCGCGATGTTTTCCTTCACCGTTATAGTGCGTGGTGATTAACTATAAATACACACAATACTCCGAAAAGTCAGAGGTGTGCCCTGGGATTTGAACCCGCGACCACCGTGCACATGTAGGCATCCACGTCTGGTCCGTTACCAACAGGCCACCACGCACTAAAAATAAGTAAGTAATGCATAATATTAAAGACTAGTGACGTCACAAAATATACAGACATCGATCAGTTACAAATTTATTATATGTATAGAATATAGATTTTAAAGTTCATTTCACGATTATATACTTTGAATAATTTTATGAGAAAACCAACTATATCTTGGCCTGTAACTCAGCGGTTTCAATGGTTGAAATTATATTGTTCCACAAAGCATTATTTTGGGATCTGATGATTTAATAAGAGACCAGACCAGACACAGACAACCAACCGCTCGTAAAATAGAAGCCACATTTCAAAAACTCATAAAAATACACAATTGATTTTTAATTTAATTACAATACGCAGTCATAATTAAAGCAATATACAAATATATTGCTATGCAAATGCCTGAAGGTGGCATATGTTCAGCAGTGGACTTCCTATAGTTGAAGAGAGAGAGAGTACCAAAGTGGGCTCTACATACAACTGTCGACTGCCTCGATGGCGCAGTACGATTGTAAAGCGGACGTCTCGGGTTCGAATCATAGGGCAAAGTGATATTGGATTTTTCTATTCATTATCAGTTCGGAGTCGGAAATTTGTGCCCGATATGGCGATAGGGTCGCCAATCACATCGTGGGACGGAGCATACTAGGCAAAACACCGGTTTCCTGGTAGAACCACTGCCTATCCCTTCTGGAAAGGCGTTTGTTTATGTATGTATGTTCACTGTACCAGACCATTATCGCCCACTGCTGTTCATGAGTCTCATCAACAACTGGGAGTTCGATTGAGTGGGCTTAGGCCATAGTCCGTCACGCGGCCTTTTCCGGGTTGGCGGACTAAACAACAAAAAGAAAATTGTGGCATGCTAATTTCCGCACGATTTTTTCCTTTGCCATTAAAATGTTACGAAAATATATTTAAAAAAAAGGTTGCACCTAACCCATATCTTATCAGTATTCATTTATTACGTCATTACTACGTCACAGGACGAAAAAACACCCCCTTTTCCCGACCGTGTCACAGAAACATTTTTAATTCTATGAAGGTTTTTTAGGTCAGTTCACACCCCGCGAAATGTACGTCGCATTCAACAGTACGCGCCGTTTACCCCTAACTCGGGGTTGAAACTACCCCATCCAGCGGATATTTTATACGAGAAACTTTCTAGGTTAATTTCCGTTCCTTGGTTTATTTTTCTCGATTTAATCATATTTTATGATAAATATTTACTCACAGAGAGAGAATGTTTTTCATATTTTTTTGTAAGATGTTTATGTCCTGGGAAGGGTAGGCAGACTGGAACACAACTGTGCATTGACACTGCTGTGTGGCGGGAGAAATAGACATTGGTGGTACCTACCCAGACGGTCTCTCACATATGAGAGACTAACAGTACACCTAACACCTTTAAGAATTTTCATAGCAATTTATTGGAAGCGTTCTTTGACAATTGTCTTCTAACAAGCGTTGGAACGTCGTACAATTGACTATGTTACAATAGGGATGTGACCAAGGGATGATTCTGAGCAGCATTTAATAGTTCATAAAAATATCTCTTATAAATAAATAAATACACCCAACAGTCACATACATAGTCCTGACCCCACTAAGATCGAGTCTTGTGTCGCGGGTATCAGGAACTACGAGAGACTTTTCGGTCTCACAAACACCCAAACCCGAAACAAATATCTGTGGTTCACACAAACATTTGTTTCGGTGCGGGGATCGAACCCGCGGCCTTACTTTTCACAGTCGGCGTTCAACTGACTGCGCCACGGAGGCTGTCAAAAAATATGAATTCGAAAACAGCATCAAAATTAGTTGTAAAATGACTGAGATATTAACATTTTAATAGTGTGGTGAAGACGCTCGATCTCTTTCGCACGCATGCACCTTATGGAGGATGGCGTCACTTCGCGCATGTTGCATCCTTTTCTTTTACTCCTACCACCACCTTTCAATATGTAACTCGCTTATTAAAATATTTAAAATTTCTTCCTGATTATAATTATGCATAACGTAACCTTTCGATATAAACAATAATAAAAATTGAGGACACTAGACCTGCTAAACCATTTCTTTATTTACTAGTACAGTAGAATGCTATGAACGATACGAAAGCGAAGTCAGAGCCGGCAGCTAGTCTCATCATAGACGGGGGATTATCACCCTTGTATACGCGTAGCATACGGTCACTAAGCCCGTTTCAAACCGTCATTAACTATTAAAATCAGATATGAAAATGTGTATATATAAATCTATTATTTTCTATTTTTCTTCTTCTCAATCTATAATCTTATTATCTTTTTTTTTTGCTGGAGTTTTCTTCTTTTCCTTGTATTAAATCCGTCCAAAATTTGTCTGTAAGTAATCGCCAAAGCGATAAGACCGCCATCGGTACTTTTTTCTTAATTTGAATTATCTTTGTATGTTTTTCCTTTCTGTGTGCAGTTAAGAATAAATAAATAAATATATAATACTGAGCTGTAAAGGCGATAGGCTCACCCCCTATGACATTGTAGAACGAAATACACACAAACGTGGGTATCTTGATAGCAAGTGAACCTCTGCCTACCCCTTCCGGCAAAAAAGGCGTGAGTTTATGTATTCAATCCAATCCATCAGCCAAAGGAGGTCCACTGCTGAACATAGGCCTCTTCTAGTGATTTCCACAGTGACCTGTTGGAGGCCTGCATCCAGTGACGTCCCGCGACCTTTACCAGTATATATGTATCAGCTCATATACGTCCCACTGCTGGGCATGGGCCTACTCCACAATCGAGAGAATCGATTGAGAGTGGTTAGACCATATAGTCCACCACGCTGGCCTAGTTCGGGTTGGCGGACTTACATACCGTAGAAATTCTTTAAAATCGCTACGGAATGCAGGTTTCCTCACGATGTTTTCCTTCACCGTTAAAGTGCGTGGTGATTGACTATCAATACACACATAACTCCGAAAAGTTACACAAGTGCGTGGTGGCCTGTTGGTGACGGCCTAGACGCGGCTGCCTCCATATTAACGGTGGTCCCAGGGCATGCTTGACTTTTCGGAGTTACGTGTATTGATACCAGTATTTATGTATATATAATACTGTGCTAATGCTATAGTATTGCAATTTTATTGCCGCACCCAACGTGTTCATAACCCGGTCATAATACGAAACGTGCGCAGACGCTTTAAAGAAAACAACTTGTCAGCATACAAAAGCATTGTTAGCGATTCTGACTCAACGTGTACTCGTGTACTAAACGCCTTCAAAACAATATTTTGTAGTTATTTCGGTCCCTGGTCGGAAAGAGCGTGTTTCGATATGAACAAATATTTATTTTAACACCAATCTTTGAATGGGTTTCAAAAATACCCGTATTTTGACAGCCTACGTGGCGCAGTTAGACGTTCGCTGTGAACCAAGAGGCCGCGGGTTCGATCCCTGAACCAAGACAAATGTATGTGTCATCCATAAATATTTGTCTCGGGTCTGGGTGTTTGTGAGACCGAAAAGTCTCGTAGTTTCTAATACGCTCGACACAAGACTCGATCTTAGTGTGGGGTCAGGACTATGTATGTGACTGTTGGGTGTGTTTATTTATTATTTTGTAAAAGTGCGTGGTGGCCTGTTGGTAAACAGATCAGACGCGGCTGCCAACATGTTCACAGCGGACGCGGGTTCAAATCCCAACGCACACCTCTCGTTATTTCCAAATATATATAAAATTTTGTTGCTATCAATGCATGCCATTTGCCTGATGGTAAGCGATACGACCACACACAGACAGTAGCAAAAGCAAACCACACCGTGAATAACAAAACAATTCTTGGCATTCCACTACACACACCATCTTGAGACATAAGATGTTAAGTCTCAATATGTCCAGTACTCTGGCGACAATGCCCTTCAAACCGAAACGCATGAATAATATTTTTAACACAAGATTCATAAAAAGTGGATTGTTTTATCTGCCAATCGGTTCTCATCCCTGTGCTGGCAACAAACCACGACACGACTAATAACATAAATATGAAAAAATCGCTTTTAAATTAAGATAAAACCAAAAAAAACGCACTCAAAATATACAATTTATTTTAAAATACTTTGCAAAATTGAACTCTAAATAAAAGTCAACTTTGTTTAACTTTTAGTGCTCATAAACAATCTTTCCGTAACAGTGTTTAACAACTGCAGTCAAAAAACCACATACGGACTAGGTCAAAAAGTTTAATTAAACTTTGTTATTTTACCTTTTCATTTTGAGTTTGTTTACGAGCAAATGTAAATTGGGACGCGGGGTGAATAGGAACATTACTGGTACAGTATTTTACTGTAAAATATCATATATTTTATTTCCAAATTACCGAATGATACTTAATTTATAACCACTTAAATCTTAAAAGAAGAAGTCTAGATTAGTCCCTATTTTTCTCCTGCGTTTCTATTTAGCCAGTTTGACTATTTTTTGGAATAAAATTTTGTAATCTACAGGGTATATCAAGACTGCGACCGAAAATGAAGTCAGGTGGTAGTTTTAGAGATTACATGGTTTTTGCGACCACGAAAGTTGTAAAGTGATCGAAACGTCGGGAAGTCACAATATTAAATCAAAATCGCGATAAAATTCATAAGCATTCATTTTATTTTAAATAATTTGTTTTTTAGGACGCGCTAACCTTTGAAAATATCACGAGTCACAAAAATAAAAATAAAGTCGGATTAGTAAAAATCTTTTCCATTTGACAATCCGTTTTTTAGGAAAGCTATAGGCTATTAACATTGCGCTACGACCTGTTGGAGCCAAAGAGGAAACAAGTAAAAAAAAATGTTTCTGCCCCTAATTGAAAACCTAAAATTATCTTGACGATTGTGAAGAATTGTGTGCATTATTCAAGTATAGAGAATAGGACACAGAGTAGGATAGTTACTTGCAGATTCGAAAAAGTCTCTGCCGGTTAAGTTTCCTTAACTAATTCGTTGAACTGGCCTCAAAAATTGTTGGCATGTTCAGATATTTTAAATTAATTAAAATATTAGTTTTATTTACTTATCTCTTTACAGTTTTAAAGTCGTTTTCTTCTATTTTTTTTTTTATTATTAAATGCTTAGTACTTCACACCAATACCCCAACACCAATATGAATGAGCACTAAGATATTTTTACATGAAGATTCATGGTATATAATGTACCATTTCTCACAGTTCATTATTCTGAAACTCGCTGAGAGCTGTTACTCATCTTGCGGCTTCATAAACTGCGCTTTGCAATTTACATACTCGTGTTCTGATTGCGCAGCTGTTCCCCCGTTCGAGTCCCAGATAGAGCAATTGCAATGTGCATTTTGTCATATTCTTCGAGTCATATTAGGAGTATTTTGTGTGTGTGTGTGCGTGTGTGTGTGTGTTTGTGTGTGTGTGTGTGCGTGTGTTTTGTCTTTACCTTTTTTAATAAAGTTGTCGATGGTGATAGAATATGCACTCTCTCTCTCTTCAGCCACAGGAAGTCCACTGCTGAACATAGGCCTCCCCCAAGGATGTCCACATTGACCTGTTGGAAGCGGCCTGCATCCAGCCGTTTCCTGTAACCTTAGCTAGGTTGTCCGTAATACTATATGTTCATATTCACTCGTGTAGCAATAATTTTACACAAGAATTTAAAGCTTATGTTACTGGTAAGTCTTTCGTATGTGAGCGGCCCCGTATGTGAGCGCCCGTCTGGGTACCAGCAGAACGTCTAAGTCTCCCGCCAAACAGCAGTGTAAAAACATATATACAAACCTTAGTGGTTTCTCGATGTCTACAAGCAAATGTTATGTATCTTTTTGAATCATGTGAAATATATATAAGTGCGTGGTGGCCTGTTGGTAACGGACCAGACGCGGCTGCCTACATGTTCACGGTGGTCGCGGGTTCAAATCCCTGGGCACACCTCTGACTTCGGAGTCATGTGTGTATCGATAGTCAATCACCACGCACTATAACGGTGAAGGAAAACATAGTAAGGAAACCCGCATACCATAGCGATTTGTATAAATTTCTATGGTATGTAAAAGTCCGCCAACCCGCACTGGGCCAGCGTGGTGGACTATATGGCTTAACCACTCTCAATCGTACTCTCGATTGTAGAGAAGGCTCGTGCCCTGCAGTGGGTCGTGTATGGGCTGATACAGTACAGTACAAATGAAAAATGCACATTTCATTTTCATTGCAATTCGTTGCAATAATAAAATTTATTGAATGACCCGTGTAAATATATCGTCTTCTGAATTAAGTGAACTATACGTTATCAGGTTTAAAATGGGCAAAAAATAATGTATGGTGGTCCTATATAACTTTTATTTGGCAGTAACTTTTTTTATCGGCCCATATACGTCCCATTGCTGGGCACGGGCCTACTCTACAATCGAGAGAATCGATTGAGGGTGGTTAGGCCATATAGTCCACCACGCTGGCCTAGTGTGGGTTGGCAATTTAAAGTTGGCTAAATTTACCTGCACAGTAATGCTTTTGCCACTTCGTCATTCCAGAATAAAAAAGAAAAAAACTCGTAATTTTTCTAGTTTTATTTATATAGATAAAAACATATATAACGCCCCATTACTACCCATCGGAAATGCATTACGTGGATGAAAGCGTTGGGTTCACGCCTCTGTGACTCGTCACTTTGCTGAGAAAAAATAGATTAATTGTTCTAAAGGTCGTGAGTTACTGACGCCTGAATGGTTTGTCCTGGGAGCTGTGAACTGTGAGGACGTGGGTTTTATTACCAGGTAGAGACTTTTTGTTTTTATACCAATGACTAGAAAGCTGAGAAAAACTTTTGTGACATTAAATAATAATTATTTTGATTTATTGGTTGGTCAATGGCTCCGAATATGCTTGAGAAAAATGTTCTGTGTTAATCATATTCATTTGTATCCACGAAAATTGACCCTTTTCCCACACCTCTTGTATATTTACTGACTAAATCATGAAAGAACCGATCTGACTGTCCCGCCTTCACATCCACCACTGCAACTCCTGTAAGCCAGGATCAACAGTAGCACGCATTGTTATTACAGCATTGAAGCTCAGCGAGTCTCCTAAAAGAACCGATCTACCAATCGTGTGAACAACAATTTACTGTCATGTGTTGGGAGAGCGTGATTCGTGGAAGTACCTAAATTAATTCCATTCCTATGATCGTGTTTATCCCTTCTAGGCCTTGTACCGCTTGATACAAGGTTACCCCGTGAAGCCAAACAAAAAAGCTCTACTCGTTTGTCTTCCAATGTGATATCTGCTAAAACATGCGGAATTCCGTAAAAAAACACATCTCCTAACCCAAGACAGCGAAGTATGTGTTTTTTCACAGTTACAATCGCCTCCGTAAAATTCAATAAAACAATACGTGCTTGTCCAAAGCAAACCGGCCGCGTGTAAACAATCCCCTGTTTCTTTTGGCAGCCGCCTGTGATTTACTGCAAAATGCTAGAGACGAAAATTTACACATACATTTTTATTTATTTCTTGTTGACGGAACGATTGATAGCCGCTGTAGCGAAATGGAGACTTCAGATTCTAACACCGTGCAAATTTGACTTTTCGAAATTTGTATAGATATATTTTTATAGCGATGAATGGCGAGACGAGCATGCCATCCGCCTGATTATATACGACCGCTCATGGACAGTAGCAAAACCAAACACGATGAATTACACGGCAATGCTTGACATTCCACTGCGCTCGCCATCCTGAGACACAAGTTTTAAAGTCTCATTATTGTAACACTTCATACAAATTGTGTATAGGTGGACTTAATGCTTGAGACATTCTCTACCAGTTGAACCCAGCATGCTGCAGAGATTAAAAGACTAATAGTTGTCCAGTAGTTACTCTGGCAACAATGTCCTTCAAACCGGAACACAACAGTGAATTTACACTGCTGTTTGCGGGAGAAATAGGCATTGCGGTGGTACCTACTACCTACCCAGGCGGCCTCTCACATATCAGAGACTTATCTCCATTAAAATTCATCAATTCCAGTTCATATTGTAGGAGTGTGACAGAGTCTATCCAGCACCTTCGAGGTTTCAAACCAGTTTGTGCTCGTGGCCCTACGAATTTAGGAATCACTGAGAATGGTAAAGCGATAGAACAATGTGGAAACAACCATCGCAGAGATTATAAATGAATACACCTACAGTCACATACATAGTCCTGACCCACATTACGATCAGTTAAGTCTTGTGTCGTGGGTATGAGAAGCTACGAGAGACTTTTCGGTCTCACACACACCAAGACCCGAGACAAATACATGTGGGCGTTCAAACATTTGTCTCGGTGCGGGGACCGAACTTGCGGCCTCTCCCTTCACAGGCGGCGTCTAACCAACCGCGCTACCTAGGCTGTCTTAGACATTTTACCACTTCAACCGTAGCCACTGTTTTAGCGGCCCAGATTAGCAAATGAACTGTATTCTTCGCACAATCGATCCGCCGTTCCAGACCATTTGTCTATTTTAAGTTCCTGCTATTAAACATTCAACGGTTTCGCGAGCAGTACCAACTTCATTTACTGATAGAAATATGGATACAAGACGAAATTAATTCGTACTTTTTGCACTTATTCCGGGTATGTATATTTGTTGTGGTGCAATTGAGAAGAATGAATCGAAAAGCCGCAAATTCGATTGCTGGGACAACATTCATACATATATGAATGAAAAAAGTGACTGAATCTAAATGATGTATGACGTTTTATGGATTCAATAAATTTTCTTTTTTCTTTTTAATTTTTTCATAAATAAACTCACGCCCATTTACGTTTAGGGGTAGGCAGAGGTGCAACCAGGACACCTACGTTTCGCCTTGTGTGTTCCGTTCCACGATGCTATAGGCCATAGGGCATATCGGGCACAAATTCCTGACACCGAGTTGATAGTAAATTGAAAAATCCAATGTAATTTTGCCCGACATCGAACCCGAGATCTCAGCATCGTAATCATGCAGTAGTACAACAGCGCCACCGGGGCCGTGTTTATTATAATTTTGATCTAATTCGAGAAGCTGAATGAATAGAAAGGCCGCCAATTCGATTACGAAGACCATTGCTTATGTTATAATCTTCTAGAGATAAAAATAAACACGACAGTTACACAGTCCTGACCTACATTAATGCAAGTCTTGTGTTGTGGACATCAATGTACATCTATCCATATGCTTAAAGAGAGTACTTTTGTGAAGGTCGGCAGCGACTTTGTTGTGCGGGACTCCTGGCACTGCGGAGATCTATGGGCAGCGGTAGCCGCTTTCCATCAGGCGGGCCGCTGGCTCGTCTGCCTATAAAGGCTATAAAAATACTTTTATGATAATTTGGTATCACGACTATGTATGTGACTGATAGTTTATTCAATAAGTCACAGTAAATAAATACACCCAACAGTCACATACATAGTCCTGACCCCACATTAAGATCAATTAAGTCTTGTGTCGTGGGTATCAGATACTACAAGAGACTTTTTGGTCAAATAGCACCCAGACCTGAAACAAATACCTGTGGTTCACACAAATATTTGTTTCGAACCCGCGGCCTCTCATTTCACAGGCGGCGTCTAACTAAATGAGCCACGGAGGCTGTCATGAAATATACATAAGCTTATGCTTACATAAACATTTGTTTTGGAGCGGGAATCGAACCCGCGGCGTCATCTTTCACAGCCGGCGTGAAACCAACTGTGCCACTAAGCTGTCATGTCATTTACAATCGTAGTTATATACTACCCCTTTGCTTTGGGCATAATAATACAAGTTGAGCTTCTTCGTTCCACTTCCTCGCAATAAATTATATTTTATCATATTTATGCACTCGTAAAACTATTTTAATAACATATTTATGAAAAGACATATTCTTTATTTAATACGGTGGGAGTATATTGCTTCAAATAAATATTATCAACAAGTAATTTAATATTTTCTTGGCTGTTAATTGCGCTGTAAAATTAAAAAAAGATTATATGAATGTCATACAATGTCGCTCTACCAATAAAAAAGTAATGTTTCAATATAAATTATTGAAGACGCCTCGGTGGCGTAGTTGGACTACGGTAGGATTACAAAGCTGAGGTCTCGGGTTCGAATCCCGGGTCGGGTAAAGTGATATTGGATTTTTTTATTATCAGCCCGGAGTCAGTAATTTGTGCCCGATATGGCGATGGGTTCGCCTTCTATCACATCATGGGACGGAACACATAAGGCGAAACGTGGGTGTCCTGATCCTACCCCTTCTATGAAAAAGGCGTAATGTTTATGTATGTATTTAATTTATTGAATCATTATATATTGTCATTATTTCCCACAAGACTTGGAAATCATTTTTCCGCTGGAGACAAATGGGGGCGATACTAAAAGGTCTTTCTTTTAAATATTATAACCAAAATCCAAAGCAAATTTAATTCAGAATAACTAATAAATCACAAACGAAAAATTTACATTTCCTGGCCTATCCCGACCTATACATAATTCCGCTCTCCACTCAACATTTTTTTATCTGCCTGACGTCACAGCACGTCACGTCGGAGTGGCGATATATCAGTGGGGCTGTAAAACAATGTTTATTGTGGTGAGGTTTACGAGCTGTGTGTTTACGCGGCACGTCGCGTCGCGGCGCTACTGGCGACACATATATATTCTCTGACTTTTCACTGCGTCAGCGGTACCTGTATCTGTGGTAACTGGACTGTATTATGAGCCTATATACGTCCCACTGCAGGGCAGGGGCCTGCAACTGTATCAGTCTTTATAATATGTCTTACTGCAGGGTACAGGCCTCAGGTACCCTCGATAGTACGATTGAGAGGGGTTAGACCTTACAGTCCACCAGGCTGGCCTAGTTGGCATCTGTGGTATTGGATCTTAATTTATTTTGTACTGATTTTGTAAAATATCGGGGTGATAAATTGAGTCTTTTTAAAATAATTGATAACATTTTGTTAATGAAAGATTTTAAGCTTTTCTTCATGTGGACAACCTCCGTCGCACAGTTAGTAAGACGCCGGCTGTGAAACGAGAGGACGCGGGTTCGATCCCCACACCGAAACAAATATTTATGAGGCCCAAATGTATTTGTCGATATGTCTCGGATCTGGGTGTTACTGAGACTGAAAAGTCTCTCGTAGTTTCTGATAGCTAGTTTAATAGCTAGCTCACTTCGTCGGCGACCGCAGTAGAAGGCCAAGCATTGCTTTGTAATTAAAGGTATTGTTTGGTTTTGCTACATTGTTGGTCCATCAGCGATCGTATCGCTTACAGGCGAATGGTATGCTCGTCTCGCCATTCATCGCAAAAAAATACGTCGTAGCTTGCTTATTCCGGAATAAAAAGGCTTTTAACCAAACCTGTCCAACAAGCCTAAATTCCTTCTAAAGTAACACAATACCGAAACACGCAGAACGCGCCAATAAACAGGGAAACAGTTTTAGATTAAAATCAGAATCGATTGACAAATTGGCCATCAGCGGCGAATGGCTGGCTGTAAGTTCCGATGTAGATAAACCGTTTACAGCAAACACTGCTAAATCATCGCGGGCTTTGGGAAATAGGTATTTTGCGGCAAATTTGAAAATTGTTTCAACCATTCTTAGCTGTGGGAAATTCACAAAAATTTACTGGTAGGTCTCTCATAGTATGTAAGATGCCCCCTGGGTAGATCTTGGGTTCGAGTCCCGGGTCAGGCAAAGTGGCGTTAGATTTTTCTATTCATTTGACAGGGTTTGTGGCGCATTTGGTCAGACGCCAGCTGTGCAATGTGAGGCCGCGGGTTCGATTCCCGCACCAAAACAAATATTTGTGTGATCCACAGGTATTTGATTCAGGTCTGGTTGCTATTTGACATAAAAGTCTCACGTAGTTCCTATTAGCCACGACTCATAACCCGGTCTTAGTGTGGGGTCAGGACTATGTATGTGACTGTTGGGTGTATTTATTATTATTTATTACCTCTGTTCACCCCTTCTGGAAAAAAGGCGTGAGTTTATGAATGAATCTAGCATCAATTTAGGAACTTTACATGACACTTCGCAGTCTGTTAATTTCTTATTATATCTTAGATATTCACGTCTCTTTACAATATTTTCCTTCAGCATTAAAGTAATTACTGTATACATGTACGCAACTTTAAAAGTTAAATATCTTTCTAATTCATTTACGTTTTGGCTTTACATGTTGTTATTGAATTCACATATGGCAGCTAGAAAAATAACTTATCATGATATTTTCTTGTTGCGCATTTTCTTGTTCTTTTCTTTGTACCCTATTTATTTATATTTTTCAATTAACTTGACTATATTTCAACCATGTCGACTTTATCTTAAACTGTTGTACAATGGAGATATAATAAGGTATATCAAGACTGCTATCGAAAACGAAGCTAGGTGGTAGTTTAGTGACTTTAAATACAATGCAACTAAAATCTTTGCGAGAAAAAGCAACGATTTTTTTGTATTACTTTTACCACCCAACACAATGATTAAAACATTCCAAAAAATCGTCACTTTTTTTGCAAAATTTTTAGTTGCATCGTGTCTGTAGTCACTAAAACTACCACCTTCGTTTTCGGTAGCAGTCTTGATATACCCTGTATAAGTAGAATAAAGTACGACGATAATGTATTATTGTAACATCTGCTGATAAACCAATAAATAAAAAATCACTCCTGTTAAATTAAATATGTGCTACTTTACAGCTGACATCTCCAGCTTTAAATGTCACTAGGTCATGTCATCATTTTGTCTCCTATTTAGCTACGGGAAGTGGACAGTTTATTTCATACTCCTAGTTACTTTACTGTTTAATTAATTCCAGGCGAGATATTCCTAGAGACTTGCCGAGCTTCTGTTCTCATTACTATCAAAATACGCACCAATCTAGATCCTGGATGACTTACTTACAGAACAATTCCTGTCATTGGAGATGTGAACTGGCCAAAAGCGCTCAAAATTCATATATGTGCCCTACGTCTGCTTGGAGTCAGGAATTCGTACCCATATGACGTTAGGCTCGCCCCCTGTCACATTCTAGGACGGAAGAGACAAGGCGAAACGTGGGTGTCCTTGTAGGACCTACCTCTGCCCACTCTTTCATGAAAAAAGACGTGAGTTTATGCATGAATCTAACATCAATTTAGAAACTTTAAAGGACACTTCCCATTGTTATAATTTCTTATAATAATATCATTATTATTCGGTATCGGTATTCATGTCTTATCACTTGGTTACTAACCAGCCGAACCTCTGCTTACCCCTTCTAGGTAAAAAGGCGTGAGTTTATGTGTGTTGTATGTGCCCTACGCTCGAACCTACGACCTTACGACCGCATCCGCTAACCGCCTACCCAATAAATCAAATATTTAAATCAAACGCTGTAATATCCGTTTCCCGGCGTTTGACGTCACTCCAGCGCAACAGTTCGACGCACCGGCTCCACGCTAGCTGCAAGATGTTTGTGTTTTTTTCTGTAAGCGAAACTCTCGCCTGATTAAAAAGATAAAAATGAGCCGTCTTAGTGTGGATGCGTGGGATGCAAACGGTGTGGTTATGGCGCGAATATCTACTAGATATCTGTGTATTCATATCGAACACTCATGCATATAAACCTCTCTATAAAATGTTGAGGTTGAGTTGAGTCTTGTATCATGGCTATCAGATACTACGAGAGACTATTTGGTCTCATAAGATCTGTAACAAATATTATTATGGACTCGTTTCATAGCCCGCGTCTAACTGCGCCACGGAGGCTGTCTGAAAATAGCATGAAAGAATAAAAGTATGATGTTTGCCGTGAACGAAAGGTTTCATCCAGTGCGTCCTGCCTGTTATGACCGCTGCTGAGACGAGGGCACTCACAGTATGACTGGTCCACCAGCTCAAGGTCGCTCAGAGAACCAAAGCTATAGACGTAGCACAGAGGTCTAGCAAGCTGAAGTGGCAGTGGACTGGCCACATGTCGAAGAATCGATAACAGCCGGGGTAAACGTGTTCTTGAGTGAAGACCGCGTCTTAGCAAGCGTAGGACGTCCTCTAGCTAAGTGGAGACACGATTTGCGAAAGGTCGCTGGCAGATTCGACAAGCCGAATACAGGATGAAATGGCGCAATTTGAGGAGGCCTTTGTCCAGCAGTGGACTATCAAAGGCTGATGATATGATGTGAATGACGATTGCACCTCACGTTATTAGTAAAATAAATATAGATAGATTTAGTTCTGACGTAAACTCTAAAATCCCTATTGTTCCCAGTATATTTATACTCGAGAATTACGACAATATTGTAAGAGATCAAAGAGTAAGCCCGGACAGCGCAGAGCCGCACAAACATCAATACACTACATTAGATGCGAGATGTATTTGCTATTGTAGAGCGGAGGGGAATAACAAGTAGTAAAGTATGGAAGTAACTCGAGGGGGACAGGCGTGGATTTAGAGGGGGGTCGTTTATTATAGGGAAGTTGGTAATAGCGATAGTAAATGACGTCACGATAGACGTAGGATGGCAATATATGTATGTCTCTCGGTAGTCGTCACTCAATACATTTTATACCACAACAAAAAGTTATAAGCTTTATTGTACACAAGTGACAAAATTTTTTTTTTTAAATAAATACACCCAACAGTCACATACATAGTCCTGCCCACACTTTAACATCAATTAAGTCTTGTGTCGTGGTATCAGACACTACGAGAGACTTTTCGGTCTCACAAACACCCAGACCCGAGACAAATACTTGTGGACCTCACAAACATTTGTCTCGGTGCGGGGTTCGAACCCGCGGCCTTACGTTTCACAGTCGGCGTCTAACCAACTGCGCCACGGAAGCTGTCAAAAGTGACAAATATTAAATACACAACTAAGAGAATAAAGTACAAGTGACGATCTAATCAATGCCAATCTATGCCAGACAACCAATGGATGCATAGGAGAATACGAGCAATAAAATAAATAGCTTATTGCATATAGGCATAATGTTGGCTTCATTAGGAAGGGAAAACACACGCCGATTTTTTCTTATGCTCTCCCTTCCAATATGAACATTCTAACAAAAGCGAACAACATAATATATGTATATACAGGGTATATCAAGACTGCTACCGTAAACGAAGCCAGGTGGTAGTTTAGTGACTACAGACACAATGCAACTAAAAATTTTGCAAGAAAACGAGACTATCTTTTATTTTGTAATCTTTTAATTTCTTTCTAAAATCTTTTCATTGTTTGGGTGATGAATCCATAGTTTTTGCTAAAATTATAATTAAAAGCCTTGCGTAGTATAGCGTCTTTAAAAATAAAAGGGTTTAGATAATTTTTTAGGAATATGTACACATGTACATATTCCTAAAAATACATAAATACATATTTACCACCCAAATATGACGATATGAAAAAAAATACAAAAAAATGGTCACTTTTTCTGCAAAAAAAATAATTACATTGTGTCTAAAGTCACTAAAATTACCACCTAGCTTCGTGATCGGGAATATTCTTGATATAATCTGTATAACACTAGGGAATATGAATATGAATCTATCATAGTTCGTTTTTAAGTTATGAACTAAAATCCTCGAAGTAACACGATAAATAAACAAGGCTTACAACACAGTAATCTAACTACATCCCGCCATATAAAAAATGATAAAAACTTATTCCGTATTTTTCATAGTTACATGCAAATGAGAAAACTAATTAACATTAATAAAGAAACTTTATACTGTGGCTCTACTACGAGTATCAAATGTAACGATCTATATCAAACTTACATACATAAATAAAATCAAGCCTTTTTCCCAGAAGGGCCAGGCAGAGGCGCCACAATGACAACCACATTTCGCCTTGTATGTTCCGTCCCACGATGTGATAGGGGTCGAGTCTATCACCATATCGGCCACAAATACCTGACTCCGGGCTGATGATTAATTGAAAAATCCATTATCACTTTGCCCGACCCGGGATTCGAACCCGAGACCTCAGCTCCGCAACCGTACCGTAGTAAAACTACGCCACCAAGGCAGTCAATAAATCATGCCTGGCCTTATTTCCAACAATAGTATTTTTTTATTGCAATAAATGGCGAGACGAGCATGCCATTCGCCTGATGGTAAGCGATACGACCGCCCATGAACAGTAGCAAAACCAAACAACTACAGATTCTACATAATAATTCTACATATTTCGATAACAATCATTAAATTTTTCTTGGCAAGAAATACGTATTTCAATATACCATTTAATAACACTTAAATATGACCAGCCGACTCTTCACGCATCAATGCTTACAAAAACTACTGTTAAGTTGACCTTGAACAACCCAAACAAATAAATATTAAACGTCAAGCGACTCGAAACAAAAAGTACGAAAAAATCAAATATGAAACGTCACTCGTTGACTCCTATTGTTTTTCACGTTAAGGGAGTGATTACATTCAGCGCCATTCAGCGTTTTGCGGGATGATCGGGATGTTTATAGCTGTACAGCGCTGAATGCGGCAGAATAGGGCTGAACATTATTTTTACCATGTACAACCAATGATAAAAACACATTTAATGTCGAGTAGGGGAGAATGAGAAAATAAAAGAATATACGCGAAAAGCTGAATAGGTGGACGCATCTATTCAGTTTTTGGCGTATCTTCATACAAATCTGTTTTTTTTGTTATAAAATTAATATAATGTAGTACAATATAGTTATTATAACAACAGCATGTTGCTTAAATTCAAAGCAATTCGTAAACCATTTAAGTACAAGCTACGAAAAAGCCGAAATAAACTGAATGGTTACAGACAAAAGCTGAACAAGTGTGTTGAGCCCCTAAATCAGTACAGGCTGACCTAAAACCTTTGTGCACGTGCGTGACAGGTCGTGACGTCACGCGGCGTCTGTCACGCTCGGACGGGTACAAACGTGACGGGACGTGCGTTTTGTCCTACTGTTTGAATATGGAAATCTCTTCTATGCGAGCATGACGAATATATTGACTTTGCCTGTGGAATATTATTGTAAGAAGGTTTATTTAGGGTCGATTTATGACGTGTCAAATAAAAATTCGCTGAATAAAATACAATATGAATACAACATGAATAAAAAAATATAGTATTAAATCAGGTTACATATTTATTGACACAAATTTGTCTGATATAAAAAATCGGGCCTATAAGATACATACCTATTTTAAAATGATATTCCATAGTTGAAATTAATATAAACCAATCAAGATAAGATAAACGTGGGCGTGTCGATAAATCTTCAACCCGATTGGTCTATTCTCGGGACCGATCGTTAAATCATGATCATTTATTAATTTCTACCGGTAATTAATGAGGTATCTCACTTCCTGTGGCTGAATATGATCATAATGATAAACGGTAAAGACGATAGATATTTAGTAAACAGTGGTAATGTGTAATACCAAAGAAATCGATGCTAAAACTAAAAGTCAAGCATCACCTACAGATAAATGATCAAAATCAACAATTATTGTTAGTCGACGTGTAAAAATCCTTCATAATTTATTATTAAAACGAGCTGAAATTCACTCTCCAAAGCTATATTAGTTGATAAAATCTCAAGATGAGATCACCATTTTATTTTATTGCATAGGTCCGGCAAACGAGCAAACAGGTCACCTGATGGTAAGTGATCACTGCCGCCCATGAACATCCACAGCGCTGGATCATGGATGTGTTGCCGGCCTAATTGCGAGGGGAGCGGGAAGGAAAAAGGATGGGATGGGGAAAGGGGTTGTTGGGCATCCGGCAATCTCACTCACCGAACGAAACGCGACATCTGAGCTGTCGCTCACGTCACCATCATAACTTTTTCGGCCTCTAACAAATAAACAACGACAACATTTCAAGATCACATAATTAAATAGTTCGGTAAGTATCTCAAATCTCAACTGAAGACGGTCTTCCAAGGTAAATCGAATTTATAATTTCGTATACAACGCCATATAACATATTTCTTCTTATATCAGCATTAAGCTATCCTAAGCCAGTTCTATTTTCTTTACAACGTTGTTTTATTCAAACTTTTAGTCACAATTTTATATACAAGGTCAGTCTCTAAAAATACTAACTTATTTACAATTCCTTTGTTTTACTATGCCCAGGTAGCGATTACTTTAAAACGTTCTGCCTACAATCAACACGGTCAGTTTCGGTGACCTACATTATTCTTTACAGTACATAGAATATTCAAACCGGTAAAAGAAACTAGGCGAGCTGAACTTTTCTACGGCATAATTGCAATAGGCTAGGGCATACATAAATATATACATACTACAGTATACAGGGTATATCAAGACTGCTACCGAAAACGAAGCCAGGTGGTAGTATAAGTGACTTTAGACATTCCATCCATCCATCAGCCAAAGGAAGTCCACTGCTGAACATAGGCCTCTCCCTATGATTTCCACAGTGACCTGTTGGAGGCAGCCTGCATCCAGCGACGTCTCGCGACCTTTACCAGGTCGTCTGAACATCTACTTATCACTACTACACCTTTGGACTTTAAGACACAATGTAACCAAAATGTTTGCAAAAAAACGCGACGATTTTTTTTAATGTTTTAAATATCATTGTGTTCGGGTGGTAAATCCATAGTTTTTGCTAAAATTATAATTTAAAGCCTTGCGTACTATAGCGTCTTTAAAAATAAAAGGGTGTAAATTTTTTTTACGATGTAGAAATGTATGGAAGGAAAACATCGTGAGGAATCATGCATACCGTAGCGATTTTAAAGAATTTCTATAGTATGTAAGTCCGCCAACCCGCACTACGCCGGCGTGGTAGACTATATGGCCTGACCACTCTCAGTCGGTTCTCCTCATTGTAGAGTAGGCCCGCGCCCAACAGTGGGACGTATATGGGCTGATACATACATACATACATATGTCATAACTTACTATTGACCTTTTCATTAATATGACCTACGATATAAAATATCAGCATAATAGTACCGCATGATATATGCGGCATCCAGTTGACGTGACAGTTGGGGCAAGACCCTTACTCCGAAAATATATTGGACATAGATTATTCACGTTTCATTTTTCGTGGTACGTGCGCATCTTAACTCTTCCTTTTTATAGGCGCACGTGGCTTATTCAATATTAAAGGGATGTATAATATACGGAAAAGAAATAGAATTGTTAGACGAGGCCGAAAATTAGGGCTGAAGATGTGATGTACTATAGTTACATATATACATAAACTCACGCCTTTTTCCCAGAAGGGGTAGGCAGAGGTGATACCAGGAGGCCCACATTTCGCCTTGTATGTTCGGTCCCACAATGTGATAGGGGGCGAGCCTATCACCATATCGGGCATAAATTCCTGACTCCGGGCTGATGAATAGAAAAAAACCATTATCACTTTGCCGGACCCGGCATTCGAACCCGAGACCTCAGCTTTGTAATCCTACCTTAGTACAACTACGCCACCGAGGCACTATAGTTACAAAATATTATTAGGAATTATTGATAAGAAATATATTACTCTATAGTATATATGTCCGCTTTCAAGCAGAGTGGTATAATTATGATGGTAGAAACTCTAAGTAAATCCTACTACACTTACCATCATATAGTCTTTTGCATAATTTAATGGTGAGAAAAACGTTGGTGAAGTCCACAAATACCAGCACGTGTCAGAGTGATGGACACTTTTATTTAGTCGTCGTTTTAGGAAGTCCGTTCCCGGCTATGGGACCTAAATTATGGGCTAGATTTATTATTACGTTGGTAGACTACAGCGTGACAAATAATTTCATGAACCCGAATTCCAAAACCTAGAAATTGTAACGGCTGATAGTCATAAAATATCGGTGGTCAATAGTCTACTTGCTCCGCACTATACTTACCATTAGTAATGGTCACTTTTCCGTATCAAAATAAAAAAATAATCATTATTATTATAATAACAAAATAATCATTATTATATATATCATTAAATACCAAATATTCCGCGAACCTCTGTTTAATGTTTATTAAAATACATTTCTCTCAGCGTGCCCCATCTATTTGTCACGCCAGGTGAAACATCGTCCCGCGGTGAAAGTGGTAGGGTTTTTTTATAGGTAGGAAATACGTATCCATCCTAATGACCATCTTAGTCTAAAATAAAGTCTATCATACTGATGATCGCAAATGTCTCGCATTCCAATATCAAACGAGCCGGCATAATAATATCGATCGAGTCACACGCTGCGGCTTATAATACGAGTACTATACTTTAACTATACTTTACTATACTATACAATGACTGAATCTAAATAATGTTGAACATTTTAATGGATTCAATAAATTATTTTCATTCATTTTCATTTTCATTTTCATTTTAACCACACTGCTTACTACTTAAAAAAACTACACCAGTAAAAGAAAACAAAAACTCCGCAATCCCCTGTATAATGTTTATTAAAACACTTTTCCCGAAGCGTGCCGCATCTATTTGTCACGCCAGGTGAACAGTGTCCCGCAGTGAGCGCACACTAATCACGATATACGGCACGCTGGAATATTCTTTTCCTCTTTTCAATTTAATGAGCTGCCAGTGTTTGTCAGGATTTTGGGTAATCTTTATTAATTTTATTTGCGTATTTTAAGAGTATTTGGCTTACTTAAAATGGATGTGAATAGTAAAAATATATATTTAGTATATTGAAATAACTTTTAATGAAATTTTAATAAAATAATAACATTGAGTTAAAACTTATAAATCGGTTTTCGCAAGGAATAACATAATATAGCGTCGTAATCTCTATTCCTCATATGTTTTTATCTGAGCTCATCCCAGCTCGCCCAAAAACTAACATAACTATTATTAGTAAAATTAAAAATACTATAAGTCACTAATTGTTGCGAAAAGCGACATCTGTTGTACGAAGCCAGTACTTACATTTTGCATTCCACTCACCAATTATACATTTATACGTCGTTATAGTGGAACAGCTTAGCAATTTACCCATTAATGTTTCAGATAGATATTAGGGGAAAATCGATAGGTATGGCAAAATATATTTCTTACACAGCGCGACACATTACTAACAATACCTAAGTATAATTCTGCGGGTCAATAAATAATATAATAAATAAATAGTCCTGACCCCAAACAAATACCTGTGGTTTACATAAATACATATTTTTCACGATGCGGGAATCGAACCCGCCGCCTCACATTTCACAGCCGCTGGCTAACCAACTACGCCACGGAGGCTGTCTTAAATAAAGATAACAGGTTGCGGTTTCGATTCCCGCACCGAAACAAATATTTGTGTGATCGACAGGTATTTGTTTCGGGTCTGGGTGATGTGAGAGCGAGTACTCCCGTAGTTCCTGATACCCACGATACAAGACTCGATCTTAGTGTGTGGTCAGGACTATGTATGTGACTGTTGGGTGTATTTATTTATATGATGCTTTTAATACATAAACATAAAAATGGACGTCACACCTGCGACACTCTCCTAGCTATCCTTCATATTCACCGCTGCTGGCGGTACCGACCTCCAGGAACAACCTCTTGGCCAAGACGCCTCTCACCCGAGCAATGGTAACTATTAATGGGGTGCATGTCAAAACAGATGTTTTTGCAGGTAATCGGAGTGAGCTCGCAAAATGTTTGTTATTATGTTATTTGTTATACTTGATATAATTAAGTTGGCTTAATTTATTTGTTGTAGTGTGATTGTTATTATGTTTTATTTTATTTTTGTATAAATTGTGTTATAGTCCCGCCAGATCGAATTGGGTACCTAAACCTGTAATGACTTTGTGTGTGTGAATAAATAAATAAATAAAATAAATAATTAAATATTGTGCGGAGAGAAAATTAACTACAAATAAATAATAAATTCCAATTAATTCGATATTTACCTGATAACAAAGGCTGTGAATATGAGAATCATTCAGAATGAAACTCGATGTGCGCGGAGTTCCGATGTAGCGTGGTGTAATGACATAATTAATCGATTTATTGACCGCCCGCGATATAGCCTTGTGGAAGTATTTAATGTTATGCTGCTAGATAAGAGATTATTTACATAGAAAACTTTGTAGGAGAATTGTAGAATCGAGAAATTGATGATTATTATTTATTAGTGCAGAGCCATCGGAATATTCATCATCATCATCCATCAGCCAAAGGAAGTCCACTGCTGAACATAGGCCTCCTCCAATGATTTCCACAGTGACCTGTAGGAGGCAGCCTGCATCCATCGGCATATAAACCATCTCAATAATTAAATACACCCAACAGTCGCATACTTAGTCCTGACCCCACACTAAGGTCAAGTCTTGTGTCGTGGGTATCAGAAGCTACGAGAGACTTCGTCTCACAAACACCCAGACCCGCAGGCCATGGAGATGCGTTGCCGGCCTTTAAGGTGCGAACGTTGGCGGCCTGTAATTAGGTATATACAGTTTCAAATGCAACTACATTGTATGAAAACTATAGCTATTATGCTAAAATCTGATGCAATTGTACTGTACTGTATCAGCCCATACACGACCCACTGCAGGGCACGAGCCTCCTCTACAATCGAGAGTACGATTGAGAGTGGTTAGGCCATATAGTCCACCACGCTGGCCCAGTGCGGGTCGGCAGACTTTTACATACCATAGAAATTTATACAAATCGCTATGGTATGCAGGTTTCCTCACGATGTTTTCCTTCACCGTTATAGTGCGTGGTGATTGACTATCAATACACACATGACTCCGAAAAGTCAGAGGTGTGCCCTGGGATTTGAACCCGCGACCACCGTGAACATGTAGGCAGCCACGTCTGGTCCGTTACAAACAGGCCACCACGCACGCGATTGCTAGTATATCTCGAAAAGCCAGCTGTAGGATCACAGGGTGTTAACACAGACGGACGTTTACGCGTCTTTTATTATAGTTGTAAGTGATGGTGTACGGACGTTTACGAGCGCTGAGACGTAAGTATAATGATATATTTGTTGTTTGTTGTTGTATCCGATATTTGAGTTGTATATTGGATTTGTGTGTGTGATGTTTTAATAACACTGCAGTCGGACGTCCAAAGGTGGATTGAGGATGGGGTAATGTGAGGATTTCCCTGGATGCAAGCTGTTTTTGTTGAATTAAGAAACGTAGCACAGGTTTTATCTACTATTTAATTACATACATACATAACCACACGCCTTTTTCTCAGAAGTGGTAGGCAGGGGTGCTACCAGAACACCCACGTTTCGTCTTGTATATTCCGTCCCACAATGTGATAGGGGGCGAGCCTATCGCCATATCGGGCACAAATTCCTGACTCCGGGCTGATAATGTATAGAAAAATCCAATATCACTTTGACCGACCCGGGATGCGAACCCGAGACCTCAGCTTTGCAATCATACCGTAGTACCACTACGCCACCGAGGCAGTCAGGAAATGATAAATCAGCTGGGCATTTGTAGGCGTGGTCTATTTTATTTCGCCTAGACAAAACGACTTGTGCATTGAATGATAAATGCAGTGATAATGTTTTCTCTCTAATACAATAGGGATGTTGACTTAATTTTTATTATTTTTTAAATAAATACACCCAACAGTTACATACATAGTCCAGTAGGGTAATTCACGTAATTAAATAAGTTCAGTTGCAGTGCAGTTCCAGTTAAGTTTCGATCAAAACAGACCTTTTTACAGACGTACAGTTGACGCGCAGCACCCGCGCAGTTTACGCATAGCTTAGGTGCTGTTCACGCGCAGCTAAACAATTACACGATTAAGACGAAACTTAATTGCAACTGCACCGCAACTTGATCGGCGCGTCAAAAAATTACGTGAATTACCCTACACTATTATTACCTCACACTAAGATCGAGTCTTGCGTCTTGGGTATCAGAATTACGAGATACTGTTCTTCAAGAAACAAATAGCTGTGGATCATACAAATATTTGTTGCAAATAAATAAATAACATAATAAAAATACACTGCCGCGGTGGCGTAGTTTTACTACGGTATGGTTACAAAGCTGAGGTTTCGGGTTTGAGTCCCGGGTCGGACGAAGTTATATTTTATTTGTCTATTTATTATCAGCCCGGAGTCAGGAATATGTGTCCAATATGGCGATAGGCTCGCCCCCCATCACATGGTGGGACGGAACACATAAGGCGAAACGTGGGTGTCCTGGTTGCACCTCTGCATACCCCTTCTGGGAAAAATGCGTGATGTTTATGTATGTATGTATAATAACATACATTTATTTTCATTATACAATTCATTCAGTACAGGTATAAAAATGTACAAAATTAAGTACATTCCTTATAAATTGACGTTAACATTGTCCTCCAAGTCTCCCGTATACACGGGATTATGTAAAACAAAATGCCATGTAGTGAACTTCGTGTAACTACGGACAAGTTCGGCTAACTTCGGACGAGTTCGTGTAACTTCGGCCAAGTTCGCTGTATGCGGGCGAAGTTGCAGATACCGCGCCGCCTTCTAAAATTGCTAAAATCCGCTCATTTATTTTGAAATATACGGGGGGTTATTGTGCAACCGACCGCCGCGTTTTACTGCCAAAATGTTAAACAACTGTGTTTCCGAACAACTTGATGCTAATGTGCCATTAGATTGCTTTTGGGGTTGAACGTCTTAAAGTGTTTTATTTTTGTTTGTGAAATTGCCAGCTGTATGTCGTTAGAGATAAATTGATCCATATTTATTTGATAGGTGAAGTATATGTTTGCAAGTTTTTTATATTGCGTAGTGACCTGTCGTTATTGAGTCTGACGACATCATTCAAGACGGTAGTCACAATTTCGAATCCTAGAACACACTTCTATTTTATCTTAGTCGTATGTATACTGTTAATTACCACGCAAAATATGGTGTAGAAAATCATCGTATCAGCATTTCGCCACGAGGCAAATCGCTAGAACGAGATAGAAGATATTTGTAATGTATAAGAGTGACAGAGACAAACAGGAATTGCGATATATTTCCGCACTTTTTCTTGTGTTTTGTTTACAACATGCCCTCTCTAATAATATATGGAAGGTTACAAATGAAAGTACAACAGCTTGTTTCATTTATCAAATGTCGAAACCAGAGCATTAACGCTCACAAAACCCGTTCGTATATTTTCACTGCGAAGTCATAAAACCTCATATAAATTGAACAGCCATTGTAAAGTTTGTTTCGTAACACCTATGTTACCTGACCAAGCGTTGTTTTGCCAAAAATTCGACACGGTGACGTCATGACATAGATTTTAGAAACCAGTGACCCAATTCTAGATGGAATTTTCGTGCATTTTCATTGATAGAGTTGGGTTTTGGAAAATATAAATCAGGTAAGCATTCGTATGGATGGTCTATTTTATTCCGCTACGACAAAGCGACTTGTGCTTTTAATGATAAATGCAGTAATAACGTTTTCTCTCCAATATAATAGGGATTTTGACTCAATTTTTATTATTACTTAAATAAATACACCCAACAGTCACATACATAGTCCTAACCCCACACAAAGAGCGTTGTGTCGTGGGTATCAGGAGCTACGAGAGACTTTTTGGTCTCACAATCACCCAGATTCGAAACAAATACTTGTGGTTCACACAAACATTTCTTTCGATGCGGGGACCGAACCCGCGGCCTTACGATTCATTGTATTGTATTGTATCAGCCCATATACGACCCACTGCAGGGCACGGGCCTCCTCTACAACCGAGAATACGATTGAGAGTGGTTAGGCCATATAGTCCACCACGCTGGCCTAACGCGGGTTGGCGGACTATACATACCATAGAAATTTATACAAATCGCTATGGTATGCAGGTTTCCTCACGATGTTTTCCTTCACCGTTATAGTGCGTGGTGATTGACTATCAATACACACATGACTCCGAAAAGTCAGAGGTGTGCCCTGGGATTTGAACCCGCGACCACCGTGAACATGTAGGCAGCCGCGTCTGGTCCGTTTACCAACAGGCCACCACACACTGTGCTTGCACGCTTACGATTCATAGCCAACGTCTAACCAACTGCACCACAGAGACTGTGTAATTTGTATTATAATTTTAACAATTCCATAATAATGCTCAACCACAAAAAAAACTATTTCTTATATAGAGATTGCAACAATCACTGGCTATATTAGCGCCGAAATACAAAAACCCTTAATTTTCGTCAACAAAGGTCGTTCCCAAACTGAGAATCGACCCCAAACTTTAGTATACTTAAATTATTTTTACAAACTGACAAGCATTCCTTTCATTCGGATTGATTAAATATTAACAGACCCCGATCCAACGCAACAAAGAGAAATATCAAAGGAAAATAACACAGCGGTACATTTGTATGAAATACTGTAATAAAAGCTTTGAATAGAATCCTTTGTACATTATTGACACAGGAGTTATGCGTAGATTAGACTTTCGCGGTTCGAAACCGGGTTAAGAAAATAGTGGTCATAGAGCAGAATACTTGCTTACACCCAACAGTCACATACATATTCCTGACCCCACACTAAGATCGAGTCTTGTGTCGTGGGTATCAGGAACTACGAGGGACTTTTCGTTCTCACAAACACCCAGACCCGCAGGCCATGGAAAAGCGTTGCTGGCCTTTAAGGTGCGATGGCGGCCTCATGTTATTCTGGCTAATAAAAAAAATATCTGGTAATGATACCAACGAAACAAAATATTAATTTGAATATTATTATATATAGTAAGGAGGTATTTTGGAGTAGGTTTATTTAGGGCCGATTTATTATGTAATTAAATAAAAAACTCGCTGAATATAATACAATATAATTTAAAAAATACTGTACTCTATCTGTATCAGCCCATAGACGTCCCACTGCAGTCACCCCTCCTCTACAAACGAGAGTACGATTGAGAGGGCTTAGGTCTTAATCCACCTAGTGCGGGATGGCAAACAAAACAGTATCTCACTGAAACTTCAGTATTATTATTGAACTATTTATACGAAAATGATGTTCCCATGTCAGTCGGAAGAAATTGATTTGCCCCGGATTAGATTTTTGCCCAATGGCGTATTTGCCATCACGGAGCGGAAATGACGCGTTCGAAACGTTGCGTTCGCAATAACTAGCAATCGATTTCGCTGAGGTAACCGTGGATTTAATATTATGAAACCAAGTTTTCAATTGTGTGTGGACCGAAACAAGCTTTTCCTGCAGTGCGACAGTGCTGGCTAACAAAAATAAAAAGCTTTTATGACCCTAAAGCGTGAATGAAAACAAAGAGAGATTTTTTTCTGTAATGTTGCGATATAAGTCTACAGATATTTGTTATTTAACATGGAAATTACCGAATTGTTAGTAGTCCATCGTAGAGTTATGCTGTATGTCTCTGAAGCTATATGCCGGTATAAAAAGGGTTGTACCACTATCTTATCTTTAAAAAATGCGTTGTGGCCTGTTGGTAACGGACTAGACGCGGCAGCCTTTATGTTCACGGTGGTCGCGGGTCAAATCCCAGGGCACACCTCTGACTTTTCGGAGTTATGTGTGTATTGATAATCAAACACCATGCACTAGAACGGTGTAGGAAAACGTCGTGAGGAAACCTGCATACCATAGCGATTTCTAAAAAAATCTATGGCATGTAAAAGTCCGCCAACCTGCACTAGACCAGCATGACATGAGGCCTAAACCCTTCTGGTTTGTAGAGGAGGCTCTTTCCCTGCAGTGGAACCTACATGGGCTGATACAGACCACCATCTCATGAAAAACCGACTTAAAGTAACACCTTTTCTGTTGCGTTTCATTTTTGAGATTGCCGTAGCTCTATCTAAGGCAGCATATTCATATCCGCTTGGAATCGACCACGATCGATAATGGTGTTAAACAATATGACCCACTCCAGAGCGTCGCCCGTCGGATTCAATCTTTGCACTCCTTATTTCAACCAGGCCGGCAAAATTGTATCGACCGGCGAGAAAATTTAATTCCTAATATTTTATCTCTACCTTCTATTTATGATACAACGTCACGCATACCTCCATAAAACACCCGCGCAATTGAACCTCGGTTATTTATTTCAGTTAAATCTGACCCAATTGGCGCGCCTTCATAATAATAAGTAACAAATGGTAGAGTTCTGTAACAGGTGCGAAGTGCGACTCTACGCGCTCCCGATACTCTATTTTAACTCGGAACGTAACCCGCTTTTGGACGCTGACGGGCCGATAACAACTACGCTAAGATGACCTATTTTCGGATCGGTATGGTGATACATACCTACATAAATTCGCGCCTATTACCCAGAAGAGGTAGGCAGAGGTGCTACCAGAACCAACGCCTTGTGTGTTCCGTCCCACGGTATGATAGGGCGCGCGCCTATCGCCATATGGGGCATAAATTCCTGACTCCGGGCTGATAATGAATGAAAAATGTGTCGCGGGTATCAGGAACTACGAGAGACTTTTCGGTCTCACAAACACCCAGACCCGAAACAAATGCTTGTGGTTCACACAAACATTTGTCTCGGTGCGAGGATCGAACCCACGGCCCCACGTTTTACAGCCGGCCTTCAACCAACTCCGCCACGGAGGCTGTCAATTTCAACTTTTGACCTATGCAATAAAAAATCCATACATAGACAATTTAATTACAAGAATTAAAAACACTCAATCGAAAACCAACTCGACATAATCAGTTAAGCATCTCGTGAAATTCAGCGTAAGACACTTCATAGCCCCAAAGAACCCCGACCAATCAGTTTTCAAGCGATTAACCAGATAACCCTCCACAGCGCTACGTCAGCTCCGAAGCGATACTTCAAACCCTGAGGGGTATAAGAGACCCTCCCAAATATTTACGCTTTGACGGAATTTAAAGTAAGCTTGTTTTGAATTATTGTATTCTTTTTTCATGCAGTTTTGAGGGTTGTCTGGAAGTAGTCTATTTTATGATATGCAAGGTATATCCAGAGTGCAACCGAAAACGAAGCTAGGTGGTAGTTAGTGACTTCAGACACAATGCAACCGAAAATTCGCAAAAAAAATAATTGGAAAACGATGTATTTACCTACAATTTATATTTTGAGAAAACGATGTATGTATGTAAATACATCGTTTTCTCAATATAATAATGCACCCTTTTTATTTTTAGAGACACAGTGGATCGTAAGAGCTTAAATTATAATTTTAGCAAAAACTAGGGATTTACTCAACTATGATGATATTTAAAAAAATGTAAAAAAAACCTGTCGCTTTTTTGGAGAATTTTTAGTTGCATCGTGTCTGTAATCACTAAAACTACCACCTGGCTTCGTTTTCGGTGGCAGTCTTGATTTACCCTGTATTTTGAATGCTCAGACAAGGTGGTGTGGCACGTCTTCCTGCTAAGAGCGATCATAAAAACAGAATGTCGACGACAACATATTATTTGACAGCGGCGCTTAAATATGACGTCAAAGTTTTTTCTAAACATAAAACAACACAAAAATCAATAATGATGCGAGTATTGAAACCAATGATTACCAATACGACTGGCAAACCACCAACCCAATTAAACCCACTTGAAACAAACAAATCACAATCGAATTAAAAAATCGACGCAAATCGCAAACAATGTTAATGTACGATCAATTTATCAAAGGGCTGTCAAGTGGTTCGCCAGGCGTTTATAAACAAACCGAAGCATGATAAATGACAAACATACAATGTAATTAGTGTCGAGTTACACAAATACACCATTAATTTTGTTTGGTTTTAGCTGTTACGGTTACTCGGGCATCGCTTCTTTGTATCAGCCCATATACGTCCCACTGCAGGGCACGGGCCTCCTCTACAATCGAGAGTTCGATTGAGCGGGGTTTGGCCATATAGTCCACCACTCTGGCCTAGTGCGTTTTACCAGTTAGTGGACTTTACTTACCATAGGAGTTCTAACAAATCGCTATGGTATGCAGGTTTCTTCACGATGTTTTCCTTTGCGTGGTCATTGACTGTCAATTTACACATGACTCCAAATAATGGAGGTGTGCCTTGAGATTTGAACCCGTGAACATGTTGGCAGCCGCGTCTGGCCCAACCAACAAGCCAACACGTGATACAGGCAATATGATACAGTACAGTTTTACATTTTTTTATTGCAATAAATGCCGAGACGAGCATGCCATTCGCCTGATGGTAAGCGATACAACCGCTCATGGACAGTAGCAAAACCAAACAACACCATGAATTACAAAGCAATGCTTGGTATTCCACTGCGCTCTGAGACATAAGCTGTTAAGTCTCATTATATCCAGTAGTTACGATTAAATAAATTTTCTTAATCTAATTTTAAAGAAAGGTAAATTGTATAATATGGTAATTGTATAGGCAATGAACTAGGTCATTTTCGACTGCTGGCGAATTGTTATCTCTTGGCATTCGACAAAATTATATCGACCTATCCATTTACATTTGAGGGGTATTTGCCGATACTCGCCACGCTTGGCAGGCGGGTTGGCGAGCGCAGGAGTTAGCGTCTCGCACTCATGACGCTGCTGCCCGTCATCAGCCTGTCATTTGCCTACGCCAATTTTTGTGATGGATATCCCGCCATCTGATTTGATCCATGGTGCTTTACAGTTGGCTTCTCTGGCTATAAGTCTTTATGCGAGGTTATTTACCTCTTTAGTTCATTGTTTTTGTCACCCGATTTGTTACGGAGAGAAGTGGACAATAATTTATTTCCAACTCCTACTAATTTAAGTGCGTGGTGGCCTGTAAGTGCGTGGTGGCCTGTTGGTAACGGACCAGACTCGGCTGCCTACATGTTCACGGTGGTCGAGGGTTCAAATCCCAGGGCACACCTCTGACTTTTCGGAGTCATGTGTGTATTGATAGTCAATCACCACGCACTTTAACGGTGAAGGAAAACATCGTGAGGAAACCTGCATACCATAGCGATTTAAAAATAAAAAAAAAAACATTTCTACGGTGTGTAAGTCCGCCAACCCGCACTAGGCCAGCGTGGTGGACTATATGGCCTAACCACTCTCAATCGTACTCTCGATTGTAGAGGAGGCCCGTGCCCTGCAGTGGGTCGTATATGGGCTGTTACAATACAATACAATACAATACTAATTTAACTTTATGATTGATTTCGTTGCGGCGTAAAGACAAGTTAGACATTCCCGGAGACTCGCTGAGCTTCAACGCTCGGTGTCATTACAATGCGCGCCACTGTTGATCCTGGCTTACAGGAGTTGCAGTGGTGAGTGGGAGGGCGTGAGTCTTCAAAAAGAAAAAATCCCGCAATCAGTCGGTCGCCAAAGTCTCGTCCGTCTGCCAGCAGGGAGTACCGCGTGCAGGTGAAGCTGGCTTGGGCCCCTAAAGGTGTCAGCTGGAGCGCCTTACTCCCCTAGCGAAGTGTCGGACGCCCGCCTACAAGGTGGATGGATGGCCTGGTTAAGCAAGAAGTCGCTGGATGCAAACCGCTTCTGGTCGATGTGGAGATGCTTGGGCGAGGCCTATGTTCAGCAGTGGACTTTCTGTGGTGGAATAGATAGATCCATTAACTGTATTAAGCAACGGTTAATGGAAGTAACAAACACGAATACGCTGTCCCCATACTGCATTATAATGTGTAATCTCTTGTGCTTTTCTTTGGTTTTAGAATATCCAGATTATTTCATACAAATTATTTTTTTTTAAATAAAAAGTATGTACGCATCGTCACCTTCCGGACCGCGTGCTATATAAAAAACCTCATTTGGAGTGAAAGACAACGTTCTTATACTGTCTAAGTTGTCTTTAACCCGCAATGAAATTAATGAAATAGTAAAATAGGATGAGTTTAAAAAACAATAATTATCCATTTTAATTTTTACAAGAATCGTCCAAACAGCAGTTTAATTGTTAATTATACATTATTAGTATATGATACAAGAAATTAATGTTTACTCATTAATATTACAAGCAATCACAAAAGCATTAACATTTATGAATAACCAAGTATTTACTAATAAAATATTATGATACGAAATTAATTAAACGCTTACAGAGGATGCTGTGTTTAGCTGGCAAGGCGCCATACACGTCAAATCACGCTTGTATCTAAAAACTATTGAAGTGAGCTTATTTATACACGTTTCCGCACGTTCCTGAGACGCAAATGTGTTTCTGATATGTAAATACGATTTCAAGGACAATGTCATTAAATTAATAGCTAAAGACATAACATTAAGAGGGTATCAGGTTGCTTCAATCATCATCATCCATCCGCCGTAGTGTGAAGAAGCATCTAAGCAGGCCGGCATAATTGTATCGAATGGCATGGGACCGCCGTCTGATGCCATTCGATACTCTGTCTGGACGGCATTGGCGCTTACCAGCAGGTGCAGTCATTATGCCGTGCCAGTGTAAAAAAAAGCCAAAGGAAGTCCACTGCTGAACATAGGCCTCTCCCAATGATTTCCACAGTGACCTGTTGGAGGCAGCCTGCATCCAGCGACGTCTCACGCCCTTTACCAGGTCGTCTTTGTCAGGTTGCTTCAATGGTGAAGGAAAATAACGCGAGGAAACCACATAATTGAAAGTTTTAAGCAAACATTTTGAACGAATGTCAAGTCTACAGCATTAGATCAGCATAGTAGACTAAATAATTTATTTATTTCACTTCACATAGAAACATATTGTACATAGGCTGACTTAATGCCAGAGGCATTCTCTTCCATTCTACCTTGAGATGGTGCAGAGATGACAGCAGTAGGTACATGTGCTTATATGATTAGGTATTTGCCCATCTACCTAATCACTATGTTTGAAAGGGCTGAAATAAACCGGCTGTCTATAGAAAAATCAGGAGTCAAATCATTCTGCAACATGGCTGTAAATCATGTTATGTAGACCTTTTGTAAGTTTAGGCAGAAGGATAGTAAGAATTCGCAATACACGTTGTAGCTATCAAAAAATACGAGTCATTCTACGAGTATCTTGACGTAGTAGTCTTGACGTGTTGCACAATAAATAAAATAATAAATAAACTACTAAATACACCCAACAGTCAAATACACAGTCCTGACCCCGCATTAAGATCAATAAGTCTTGTGTTGTGAGTATCAGAATCTACGAGAGATTTTTCGATCTCAACACCTGTGCGAGAATCGAACCCGTGGCCTCTCGTTTCACAGGCGGCGTCCAACTGCGCCACGGAGGCTGTCAATATAATATTTTAAAATAAATACACCCTTACTCCGCATTATGCAAACTTTGTGTCCTGAATATCACCAACCACGAGAATCGTTTCAATCTCAACACCCAGCCCCAAAAGCGTTAATTGCTCACTCACTTACCTTCTCTACCTACCTATACATATCGTAATATACTATATATTTGGATTCCATTGCACTTACTATATATTTTATCTAGTAATTTTATCTTGCCATTATCAATAATCATTGGAAACATTCGTGAAGCTCACACATTAAAGACATACATACATGCATACATATGTACAACATACATACATACATAAACATTACGCCTTTTTCCCAGAAGGGGTAAACAGAGATGCAACCAGGACACCCACGTTTCGCCTTATGTATTCCGTCCCATGATGTGATAGGGGGTGAGCCTATCGCCATATTACACAAATTCCTGACTCCGGGCCGATAATTAATAGAAAAATTCAATATCAGCCCGCCCGGGATCCGAACCCGAGACCTCAACTTTGTAATCATACCGTAGTACAGCTAACCCCAGCAAGGCAAACAAAATAATCCGCTAAAATATATTTTTTATTGCATTACACATTCTGCTACAAGTCTAGATTCATCTAGGTATTGTTACAGGTCTAGATGGGACAGCTCAAAGCATTCGTACAGGCACATGCCATATCTATGTAGGTCACTGGTGGAGTGGTGTTGAAAGACGAACGTCGGAGTCTGCCAAATCGAGATAAGGAGTATCGAACCGGTTGGAGTTCTATCATTCGGAGTTTCGATTGTGGTTGTTTAATGTGGAATTTAAATTGTTTTATATAGGGTATATCGAGACTGCGACCGAAAACGAAGCCAGGTGGTGGTATTAGTGACTTCAGACGCAAAGCAACTAAATATTTCGCAAAAAAAAATGCGACAATTTTTTTTTTTTGCTTATCGTCGTAGTTGGTAGTAAATACTTGGTTTTAAAAGAAATATATTTTATTTGTTTTTAAAGGCGCAATGGTACCTAACGGCTTAAAATATAAATTTAGCAAAAGACGATGATAAAAAATTGCAAAAAAAACCTGTCACTTTTTTTCAGAAATTGTCTGTTGCGTTGTGTCAGTAATCGCTAGAACTACCACCTGGCTTCGTTTTCGGCAGCAGTATTGATATACCCTGTATAAACACACACATAAACTAACACCTTTTTCTCGGAAGGGGTAGGCAGATGTGCTATAAGGACACCCGTTTAGCTTTGTTTGTTCCGTCCCATGTGACAGGAGGCGAGCGTTTCGCCATATCTACCACAAATTCCTGACTCCTTTAATGTTTCCTGACTCCTTCAATCCTTTAATTTAACTGTGAAAACTTCACTACATTGTGTGTTAGTAACAGTATTGCGGTAATTTTTTTACTGTTCTGTATGTTTTCCAAATATATATAAAAAAAAGAATTATGAATAAAAAATCCAATATCACTTTGCCCTACCCGGGATTCGTTCCCAAGACTTCAGCGTTGTAATCGTACTATATATGTTATGTATACAGTTATATGTTTTCTTGCTAGCGTTATCCCGCCCAGGGTGACACGACCCCTCTTTCGACACAGCCTTCGTCATTTCGTCCTTTCTTTGACCGCCTTAATTTTCAGATCAAAAAGATTAGACCCAAAAATAAAAATATAAAATATGTAGACAATAGTTAATACGGCAAGACTATTTTTGTCCTTTATAATACCTGCGATAGGACTTGCAGATAAATAAAATCCTTTTTCCATTTTTTTTATTGTGATAGTAATAACACTACCGCAGAACAAAGGGACAGCGAAGGCTCTATAACAAAGGGACGGCGACGCAAGTAGCCATTGTTTCCTTATGGAATCCGAGGGCTCACTGCACTGTTTAACAAGTACGGTGGAGAGTGCTGGGACGGATTTAAGGGTTTGTTTGGGGGGTATAGCCGCAAAGTTATGTTATTTTTGCGTTTTAAAATGGATCTCGTTGTGTGATGTGATTTTTGGTAACTGTAATATAAGTTTTATACATACATACATAAGCATCACGCCTTTTTCCTAGAAGGGATAGGCAGAGATGCAACCAGGACACCCACGTTTCGCCTTATGTGCTCCGTCGCATGATGTGATAGGGGGGGGGGAGGCTATCGCCTTATAGGACACAAATTCCTGACTCCGGGCTGATAATGAATAGAAAAAACCAATATCACTTTGCCCGATCCGGGATTCGAACCGAAAACCTCAGCTTTGTAATCATACCGTAGCACAACTACGCCACCGAGGCAGTCATAATATAAGTTATAAGTATTTATAACCAGAAATTATTATAGAACCTTTTCAAAAGATAACAGACGGTTGAAGGGTATACCTATTTCTTTGTTCAAATTATTTTCTTACTATTCGTTTGTATTACACAGCCCATTTACGCCTCATACCTAGGCGTTGGCATCATCTACAACTGATATGGCTAAGATCAGATTCATCCGTAATATTTTAGCAACTTTGGAATTCGAAAATTCAAATTTCCTCTCGATATCTTCAACTGCTTATTTCTAAACAAAGAAAAATATTTAATACCTCATCCCATAATTATAGGCCCCACCTCCCATTCCCAGTCCGTCCCATCGCAGTAGGCCGGGGTAATTAATATGGCGCATGATCCTACAGACCCTACGACCCTTGTAATTGTTCCTTTTTAGGCCCGCGCTCCAATAACATTTATCAGACCTTGGCGTTAATGGACCTTGGAGTCCAGGATTCGGTACCGGCATGTAAAAGGAATTCACAGTCAAAAGTGTACGCTTAATTTGATTGCGTGTCATTCTGATGTGTTTGCAACATATTGTTTGTTTTTTAATACAAATACTTAGGTTTTTCTAAAAGTTTGCATTTGGGTAGAACAGGAAATAAAATATTTAAAGAACGTAACATTACAATATGACTTGTGTGGGTGAATTATGGCCTAAACCCTCCCAACCGAACGGTAAAGAGTTTTGGACTCAGCAGTAGCCGTATATGGTTTAGACGCGCAGTTTCTGCAGAAATCTAAATCTTGAAGCCCCATTTGCACGGGGAGAGTTTCTCGCCTCAACGATACGATTATCGTAAGGATATAAAAAAATTGCATCGTGTAAATTATCAGAACACGAAAATCTCTTGTCGGTTATGTCCTGCGATAATGGCATACAATTCTCTTCGCGAGAAACATTCCAATGTAAAAGGCGCTTTACAGTTGACGAAATCGCTTTTAAGAGCCAATACTATTGATTACATTCTAGTTGCATTGTTTACAAAACGTCTGGGAATCGCAACATCAGTGCACATGTCATCGTAAAAAGCAGCTTTAATGTTTCACAAACAATCGTAGACTACACAAAGCAATGCGTACGCGGGTATATTTAGCAGGTATTTAGATTACAGAAGTCCCTGTGATTAACGGCGCGATGACTGAGTTAGGACCAGGTATAATTGCCCCGGTATTTTCTAGTCAATACCATAGGCCATTCGCGCTTTTATCGAGCGTGGTTCGCGGCCCATAAATCGACTATGTATAAAAAACGCACGGGCATTCTGGACTTAGATTTTTAACATGTTGGCTTTTGTTTGTTTTGATTTAGAACACGGACTTTTAATCATCCATCAGCCAAAGGAAGTCCACTGCTGAACATAGGCCTCTCCCAATGATTTCCACAGTGACCTGTAGGAGGCAGCCTGCATCCTGCGACGTCCCGCGACCTTTACACTTACATAATTCATAGAATAAATTATATTTATATCAAAGTCTTCATTAATGTCCCAGATGTAATAATCTATGCAATCCAAAACCAAACGGCAGCAAATGCACTGTTGTGTTGCGATATGAAGGTCATTGTAGCCAGAATAACTACTGAACATATTGAGCCTTAACCTTATGTCTCAGGATGGTGAGCGCAGTGGAATGCCAAGTACTGTACTGTATCAGCCCATACACGTCCCACTGCAGGGCACGGGCCTCCTTTACAATCAAGAGTACGACTGAAAGTGGGTTGGCGGACTTTTACATACCATAGAAATTAAACCAAATCGCTATGGTATACAGGTTTCCTTACGATGTTTTCCTTCACCGTTAGTGCTTGGTGATTGATTGTCAATACACACATGATTCTGAAAAGTCAATATAAATGTTCTATGGTTTTGCTACTGTCCACGAGCAGTCGTATCGCTTACGATCAGACGATTGACATGCTCGTCTCGCTATTCATTGCAACAAAAAAAAAGTATTCATTAACGGGAGATAAGTGTCTCTTGACAGGCACCACTCATCTGTCGATACAATTATGCCGGCTTGCTCGAAAACGCCTGCGTGGGTCTCTATGACGGGTTAGTTTTCCACCATCGTGTGTGAGGGTGGCTTTACAGACCTACACCCGTATCCTACTATACTATGCCGGCGTTAGGGTAGAACGCGGTTGTGCGACGGCCCTTGGGCGCCGAATACCAAAATATACTATATTCTATAGTGTGTTATAAAGATTTATTGTTTTTCGCCCAGGGCTTAGTTAATTCTAGGACCGTTACTGCTACCAATGCTGGGTCTCTGGTAATCTTCTTCACTAGCAAACACGACATCGAAGTGACTTCCCGTCGGTTTTCTATTTATATATATAGTTTTTGTACACTAACGACCTTGTTCATAGACAGTTCTAAAACCCATTTTAGTTGAATATTTTGTCCCTTTCGAATGACTTATATATTCAGTTAGAGCGAAGAAGACAAAACATTTGATAACTATCATAGATTTTAAAACCTTCTCTGAATAATTCTGTAGGTATACAATGCCACTACCTACATACAACAAAGCACAAATGGCGGTCTTATCGCAATACGCACTCTTACAGATAACCATGCAACTTACACATAAAAACAGACATCTATAAATATACTTCTTTATCCTATATATGTAGACTATAAAGAAACAATAACTAGATATATTTACAAGTTCATTTGTAATGGTTACGCATTACGATTGGCATAAAAATCTCAATTACCCACATCTAGATGGGGTAATTTGTTTAATGTATTTCCACTCTGTCGATCTAGACTAGTGTCTAAAATTAGTGCGCTTGAACTACGCATTATTTCTGATCTGGTTTTGTCTGTCGGATGATATTTTGTAAGAGGTAAGTGTGGATTATTTTATACTGTAAGTGGTATAAAAGTACAACGGGCGTGGAGGTTTTATTTTTGAAATTACTGTGTATTGTGTCGGCCCACTGCAGGGCAAGGGCCTCCTCTACAATCCAGAGAACGATTGAGAGAGGTTAGACCGTATAGTCCACCACGCTGGCCTAGTACGGGTTGGCGGACTTTTACTTACCATAGATTTTTTTTCGAATCGTTAAGATGTGCAGATTTCCTCGTGTTTTCATTTATTATTGAATATCAATGTTTTGGGTCTTTATTTACATACCCTGGATGATGGTAGGAACGTACCAGCTCGAATATAGTAGCTATCTCACGGAAAACCGACCTGAAGCCCAAGCTATGCTGCTGAGTTTCGTTCGGTGAATGAGATTGACAGAAGCCCAATACCTTTCCTTCTCCTGTTCCTCTGTCTTCTCATTGTCCTCTCGTTTCGAAAGACAAATAACGTTCCTATTATAATCTATATCTGTATCAGCCTGTATACGTCCCACCGCAGGGCACGGGCGTCCTCTACAATTTATCTATAATCTAAGTGTTGTAAATATTAATGGGCGACGATTTAGTCATTTTTGTTTTCTGAGACTCTGTATTTTTTTAGTTTTTTTTAAATAATATTATATGAATAACTGTCAACACTTCGACACGTATAATTTGTCCCTAATTAGTTTACCGCTAGTTATATGCCGCTCACGTTCCTTGGGCAACAGAATAAATATGCAAAACTGATTCTTAAGCGTTTGACATGCGGCGAAATCGAAGCCATAATGACTTACCATGAAGTGAGGTGTTTGCAGAACGCAATAAAAAGATTTAACTCTGTAAAACAGCATGAACTAATACCAGGCGACTGCAGACCAAGAATCAGATCTCTTCGACCGCAAATTAGATTTGCAGCTAGCGAAAGCGACAAGAAAATTCAAGGAAATAAAATAAACATTGGAAAAAAACGTTCGCGAAAATAGTCCAACCCTCGGTCGAGGCGGCGAGGGCTGGAATAACTTCCCCCAATTAACTTAGGGGCGCACAACTAGGTCAAACGGTTATCGCTGAAACACAGTTTAGACGAATACGTAACAATATTGCATTTCAAGAATATACAGACTATAGGATTATGAAATCAAATTATAAGCCGAAGATACAAGTATAACAAACTTCAAAGTGCGTGGTGGTCTGTTGGTAACGCACCAGATGCGACTGCCAACATGTTCACCGAGGTCGCAAGTTCAAATCCCAGGGCACACCTCTGACTTCTCGGAATTATGATTGTATTGATAGTCAATCACTACGCACTGTAACGGTGAAGGAAAACATCGTGAGGAAACCTGCATTCCGTAACGGTTTTAAAGATTTTATACGGCATGTAAATTGTAAAGTCCACCAACCCAGGCCGGCGTGGTGGTCTATATGGCCAATCCCTCTCAATCATACTCCATTGCAGAATAGGCTCATGCTCTACAGTGGGACGGGATGTATAAGGGCTGATACAATACAATAAAATAATCATCAAGGATTATAGTTATTTTACGGGATAGTATCAAAAATCTTCTACAAACCTTCCGTCCTATAATGTCGACTTATGAGCTAGAAACCTCAATTTGGAGGTCGATTGAGGAAGTTAATCACGATCTACCACGGACCTATTGCAGGATGGCAGACCTTATTTATATCTGTACCAGCTCAGATACGTCCCACTGCAGGGCACGGGCCAGCTCTACAATCGTGAGTACGATTGAGAAGGGTAAGGCCGTACGGGTTGGTGGACTTTATAATATAAATTATTTAAAATCACCATCGTATGCAGGTTTCTCACGATGTTTTCCTTCATCGTATATACCGCAGACTTCATAGAATAGGTACAATTTATATAATTTCACGTTAATGAACAATGAAACGAAATAATGAGTCCGTTATGAGTCCAGTGGAATAATTTCCTGAACGCAATACGAGAAAGTTTGTATTACTTTTATAAATGAAAGCCATTCGTTGCAAACTTTAATATGAATAGTTATTGGTTCTGCATAAAGTCGGGGATTGTGAATAATGATATCCGGCGTAGGTTTCCTGCTAGTATTACGAATGTAGTTTTTGGCGTTTGGATGTGTGGAACTTGGAAGTATGAAAATGAAAATTTGATTAACAATAATTTTGACATTCATACAGGGTATATCAAGACTGCTACCGAAAACGAAGCCAGGTGGTAGTTTTAGTGATTACAGACACGATGTATTTTAGTTGTGTTGTGTCTAAAGTCACTAAAACTAACACCTGGCTTCGTTTTCGGTAGCAGTCTTGATATACCCTGTATTATGTTTTATATAATGTGCTCCCAAACTATAGGCAACTCTTGAGCTGGTATAGCTGCATTTTGGCGAGGGTGATAAAAAACATACATACATAAACACCACGCCTTTATCCTAGAAGTCGTAGGCAGAACTGCAACTGGGACACCAACGTTTCGCTTTATGTGTTCCGTCCCATGATGTGATAGGGGGCGAGCCTATCGCTATATCGGACACAAATTCCTGACTGCAGGCTGATAATGAAAATAAAAATCCAATATCACTTTACCCGACCCGGGATTCGAATCCCAGACCTCAGCTTTGTAATTGCACCGTAATACAACTAACGCCATCGAGGCAGTCTGATAAAAAACTGCCTTATAGTTACAAGTAGGCATTTTTAGGACGATGGGTAAAATTAGCTTTATAAACATTTCATAGAGCCATAAACACTTTTAGCCATGAACACTTTTCTATAGGCAAGTTATCATAGGCATGTTGGTTAATCAATAATATTTGATTAAAAATATGTCTCATCTGGTTATCAGACGGGTGAAAGTCGATCTTCGACGTCTCCCCTACTAATACAAATCCGAATTGAACAATTACAACTGTTATCTGTATACATTATTTTGTATTAAGTGGTGTTTTTTTTATTGCATAAGTCCGGCAAACAAGCAAACAGGTTACCTGATGGTCAGTGATCACTGCCGCCCATGAACATTCACCACGCTTGGATCATGGATGTAAAATGAAATCGGGAGGGGAGCGAGAGGGAAAAATATGTGTTGCTGGCCTAATTGGGAGGGAAGCGGGAAGGACAAAGGAAGAGCATTCATGCTGAGTCATGACTCACGACAGCGTGGCTCTACCACAATATATTACAGCTCCTGTTTACGGCAGACGTGACGCTTACCTTAAGGCGAGTGACATACGCATTTCTCCAAAAAGCAAAATGTACATAGGTATGCCACCTGTGACTATAAATAGGTTAGTTACGTACGGCCAAGTTTTAAATATATTTTTTTTATCAGCCCATATACGTCCAACTGCTGGGCACGGGCCTACTCTACAATCGAGAGTATCGATTGAGAGTGATTAGGCCATATAGTCCACCACGCTGGCCTAGTGCGGGTTGGCGGACTTACATACCGTAGAAATTCTTTAAAATCGCTACGGTATGCAGGTTTCCTCACGATGTTTTCCTTCACCGTTAAAGTGCGTGGTGATGGACTATCAATACACACATGACTCCGAAAAGTCAGAGGTGTGCCCTGGGATTTGAACCCGCGACCACCGTGAACATGTAGGCAGCCGCGTCTGGGCCGTTACCAACAGGCCACCACGCACTCAGAATAAAATATATTTTGCATAAATAAATCTGTATTGTTTTAGTTCACGAAGCGTACGAGTAATACTCACTCGGAATAAAACCGCGTTTAGTGTTTTGAATGAAATGTTTTTGGGTCAACATTATGCGGATACTTTATACTTGGAAAGTTGAGTAAGGGAAAACATGTATTATAACATCACGCCTGTGTTTCATAGGGGTATACAGGTATTAACGATATTCGTGCTTTATGAAAAACAATAGTTCTCACTATCGCCTACATAGTTCTGTCTCCAAACTGAGATTCAAGTCTTGTGTCGTGGGAATTAGGATATAAAAGAGACTTTTCGGTCACCACACACAAACCAAAAACAATTATTTATGGGCGGCAGAAACATTTGTCTCTGTGCGAGATCGAACCCGCGACCTTTCGTTTCACAATCGGCTCTAAGCCAACTGCACTACGAAAGCTCTCATTAACGCGCCAGACTTTATTTCAGGATCGAACCCGCACCCTGCGGCGTAGAAAGCCATTCATCGGCCGTGAAATATTCAACGTAACAATAAAACATTATTTAAAAATAAAAATTCCACTTAGCTTGTATACGGAACACGTGTTCGATCGAAACTGTTTGTTATTACAATCCACTGACTCCCATACTAACCTAGATATATTAAAACATACGCTTATATGTAATAACGCCGGAAGTTACCCATAATAACTCATCATCATTATCATCATCAGCTTTTTATTGTCCACTGCTGGACATGGGCCTTTTGAGGGGGCCTACGTCCTGTAATAATTTGCTAATTAATAAATACACCCAACAATTGCATAGTCTTGGGGGGTTACTCTATAATCCGAAACGAAACTCGAATATTCGACGTCTGAAGTTAGCTTAGCATTAGCTAACGTATATAGTTTAAATACTCGTTATGAGGCGCTACTACCTGCAAAGTCGGAGCTTAATTACAAAATTTGGTAATTAAGCTAATATTTAATTATTTCGGCGTCGTTTCGAGCAATCTACTAGGACGAATGGGTGGCATTTAAAGATTTCGACCAACGACTTCCAAACATTGGCCAATAACTTCCAAACGCTTTAGCCAATGACTTCCAAACCTTCTACCAACGACTTCCAAAGACTAATATATGCAACGCCACAATTGTTAACCGACTTCGCAAAATAAACAGTCTCTAAATTTAATGCGTATTTTTTGCCACAATATATTTTTTATTTTTTGGTGTTCGTGTGTTTATTCTTAGGCCCAACTAGACTCGAAAATATTTTAATGTGTTTCTTAAATTAAATTGTTAAATTGTTTCTTTGCTGTGTATATTGGTACTATTTTTGTATTTCCTTACGATTACTATACGTTTCTTGCACACCGGCAAATTGAAATTACTAGTGTGTTTCGGTCCCACAAAATTTAACCCCGAACTAAATATCTGTTTCTGTATGAACCCATACACTTCTCACTGCAGGGCACGAGCTCCCTCTACAATCGTGAGTACGATTGAGAGGGTTGAATATAACCAATTACAAATATATGTCTCTCTATATAACCTTGGGGAGGCTTATGTTCAGCTGTGGACAGCTTGTGGCTAAACAGAGAAAGAAATAGATGGATAGAAAGGGAAGTAAACAATCAAAAACAACTGCAACACGAATTTGCACAAACACGTCATTTTTAAGCCAGGTTTCACCTACCCGTAATTTCTAAGTAACAGAACTAGGTTACTACCCCCTCCCCCTCCCTCTACCTCAGCAAGGGATGCAATGATGCAGCATCCACCCCGGGACGCGGCCCAAATGCATTCATTACTTTACAGCCCCTACGCATTTCATAACAGCAATTTAATTAATTCGCTTCGCTGGTATAAAACGCAAGTATTACATAATTTTTGCGAATGTTATACTAACACCTTGATATGGATTTGCTTGCTTAAATATTAATTTGATAAGACTTTGTAGTGAACTAACGGTGAAGGACAACATCGTGAGGAAACCTGCATACCGTAGCGATTTTAAAGAATTTCTACGTTATGTAAGTCCGCCAACCCGCACTAGGCCAGCATGGTGGATTATATGGCTTAACCCGTCTCAATCATACTCTCGATTGGCCTGTGCCCTGCAGTGGGACGTATTTGGGCTGATACAGTATAGTACAAGACTTTGTGGAGCCGCTGGTTGGATGTGAACAGGTCGGGGGTTCGATTCTATAGAGATAAATGTTTGTATCTACAAGTACTTATTTGTTTCGGGTCTGGGTGTTTGTGAGACCGAAAAGTCTTTAGTAGTTCCTGATACCCACGACACAAGACTCGATCTTAGTGTGGGATCAGGATTGTGTATGGAACTGTTAGGTTTATTTATTAATTTATCCACAATTTTTTGTGTGACGTCCCATGCCACGAAAATACAGAGTATATCCAGACTGCGACCGAAAACGAAGCAAAGTCGGGCAAAGTGATGTTGGATTTTTCTATTCATTATCAGCCCGGAGTCAGGAATTTGTGCCCGATATGGCGATAGGCTCGCCCCCTATCACCTCGTAGGACGGAACACACAAGGCGAAACGTGGGTGTCCTGGTTGCATCTCTGCCTACCCCTCCCAGGATAAAGGCGCGATGTTTAATGTTTATTTATGTATGTATAAATCAATCACGTTATTCTAATATTTTTCGGGATAAAAGTAGCCTAAGAAATAATCCTGTATAAAAGCTGTCTCCATTTGGAAATTTACTCATATCGGTCGAGCCGTTAAGCCCCATTTACACGGAGAGTTTCTCGCCTCGAAGATGACACATATCGTATGTGTATGTATGTATATTTATGTGTATGTAAGTGTCTCGTATATACTATATATATTATTTTTGTTTTCTTTTGTTAATGTACTCTTGTTGCACGTCGAGCCCTATTTATCAATCCAACAATTCCTGTTCATCCAAAGGTTGCCAGGAAGAAATCGCTCAATGCGATATGGCCGCCCATTGTACTACTTTAATGTTATTTCTTTATTAATTTTTATGTAACTTGAGAGTATAATAAAGAGTATAAATGAAATAAATAAATACGATTATCGTAAGGATATAAAAAAGTTGCATTGTGTAAACCTTTTTAACGATAATCTATGGCGGCTATGTCATGCGATAATCGCATACGATTCTCGCCACGAGAAACTCTCCATGTAAATCGGCCTTTACAGTGTGAAGAAGTAACAAACATACACACAAACATTGACATCATAATATTAGATATACGCTTTGCTCTAATTTGCAGGTTGATTTCAATTCGATACGTACTTGGTTTTAATTAAAATGGCTATGATCGGCTCGTTGGTCTTGTGGCAATTGTTATCAGCTTTATATTGAATAGAGTAGTGTTTTTGAATTTTAAAATATGTTTTAGCATAATGTGCACCGCTATGGGTCCGTTATTTTATTTGTACGCGTTCCTCTGTCATAGCTTGCTTTAAAAATTAATCTATTTATACGCGTTCCTCAATAATTGTTTTAAAAATGTCATAAGGACATATAGGGTATATCAAGACTGCAAACAAAAACCAAGACAGGTGGTAGTATTAGTGATTACAGACTCAATGTATCTAAATTTTTTGAAAAAAAGCGTCACGTTTTTTTTGCAATTTTTTAAATGTAATTTTATACGTATACGTGTTTGGATGGTATATCCCTAGTTATTGCTAAAATTATAATTTAAACCCTTGCGTACATACCTATCTATGATCTTCTGAGATCTGAGAGATAACTTAACTATTATGTGACCTGTTTATCTTACCAATTTACATACATACATAATACATACACATAATACATACACACGCCTTTTTCCCAGAAGGGGTAGGCAGAGGTGCTACTAGAACACCCACGTTTCGCCTTGTATATTCCGTCCCACGATGTGATAGGGGGCGAGCCTATCGCCATATCGGGCACAAATTCCTGACTCTGGGCTAATAATGAATAGAAAAATCCAATATCACTTTGCCCGACCCGGGATTCGAACCCGAGACCTCAGCTTTGCAATCATACCGTAGTACCACTACGCCACCGAGGCAGCCTTACCAATTTAATAATAAAGAAAAGGTGCATCGCCGGCCTCTTAAAAAAAGAAGATAAGAGAATGAAAACAGATGGAAAAAGAAATGGATCCTGGCCCTCCAACAATCTCATTCACAGAACAACATGGCTGATACAATGTGTGAAAAATTTCTTGCACGTGCGACGAAGAGACGCCAGGTAATAAATTCTCAAAGATATTTTAAAACGACATTATGTTCTGCAGTTATTTATATTACAACCCCGTAGTTGAAATTAATTTAACATATTGGATATTTGTTACAACTTGTCGCTTATTAACTTGTTGTTAAATGATAAATAAAAAAAACTTCAGTCGTATCTTTTTATATAAACAGACTATGCAGTTTACTATCAAAGAATCATTCATATGTATATATGGAGAAATACTTCTCTCCTAGGCTAGGCTACGTACTTTTTCGCCCTTTTCATTGTTTCTATCGAAAGGCACGCCTCTATTCTTTGTTATTTGATAGAAGGATAACCAATAGACATACTTAACGATATGACGTTTAACCTTTATTCTTTAAAGCAGAGAAACGACTAGGAGTCCTCCCTGAATAATTGATCAATTTTATTAAGTCCTAAAATAATGAACATTAGACCCTATCACTATGCAAAGCACAAATTCCAGTAACAAGCATAACCTTAATTGGCAACAGAATATAACTATAAGAATGGAGGCCTCATATTCAATCTTAATCACCATCACAATGTAGTGTAGCATCCATGTCACATACACTCAATAAAATCGGGATTTCCAAGAACAGTCTAGGCTAGTAACATTTTCTGAAGAGTCTATTTCACAAGACAGGCCGTCAAACATTATTGCTTGGCAGTTTGACAGACACGTTCACACGATACGCTTTGAAATAAACATAGTCATTAAATTATTCAAGACAAACTAATATTGAGGTTTTGAATTATTGTAAATTAAATATTGCTATGTATGGACAATTAGATATTCAATATAAGTTTTGAATATTTCAATTGTCTTCTGAAGACACGATAAACATTTTCTTCGGTATAATGGAGCTGAAAAGTCCTTCGCTGACACCCATAACACAATATTTGTCCGGACTGACAATATTTTTTTAAATACTATTAGGACAAAACAATTACAAATTATCTATATATATAATAAATTTGTAACCGATCGATGTTTGTACATGGAAGATAAATGAGAAAAACTTATATGGGGGTACTATATTAACGTAATAAAACCAAAAAAATGATTTTAAGATTTTTTGTCTGTTTGTCGATGCGGTTGTGCGTGATGACTTAAAAACGGCTTAATAGACTTCGATGAAATTTGGTTTGGAGTATACTTTTTATTCCCATAAATGTAGTGTTCCCCTGGGATGAGGGAGGAATTCCGATATATTTGTTACTTTTTTGTACTCAAATCAAATCAAATCAAAACAATTTATTGTGAATCATAGGTACATTAAGATCTTAAAATATTATGTTTCTACGTTCAGCTACGATTTGCCACATTGGCGTACAATAGGATAAAAATAAAAATAGAATTAAACACAAAAACATAACAAAGAGATAAAAAAATGTTAATTACAATTAAAATAAAAACTTAAACTAAATATAAATGGGAATTGACTAGATTAGTAGATTACCTAATATCTTGAGTGAGAATTCGACGGGAATTAACGGGACGGGGCGGGATGGGAGTTTTTTCATAAAGATAACCACGCAAACGAAGTTGCGAGCAGAAGCTAGTACACAATAATGTCGTCGTAATCGAAACGGGGTAACCTGGGTAAAAACCAGGGTGTACCTGGTCACACTTAATAACAGAGTAGTCATATTGGCGATATGAAAATAGAAGAAAAATATCTAACCAGCTTGACTATCATCGGCCAAATGAGTAAGATATGTTACCTTTATAAATGTGTATTCAAAACATCTTGGACATGACTATTATGGAGATATCACTGTTATGGAGACGGTACGAGCAAGCGATTACCATATCTTGTAGGTTTTTTTATCAAATTGCGGTATGAACTTTTGAAATAGAAATAAATCTATATTTACCTATATTCACTCACTCTTTTTTGTGGTGCGTGTGGCCTGTTGGTAACGGACCAGACGCGGCTGCCTACATGTTCACGGTGGTCGCGGGTTCAAATCCCAGGGCACACCTCTGACTTTTCGGAGTCATGTGTGTATTGATAGTCAATCACCACGCACTATAACGGTGAAGGAAAACATCGTGAGGAAACCTTACCATAGCGATTTGTATAAATTTCTATGGTATGTAAAAGTCCGCCAACCCGCACTAGGCCAGCGTGGTGGACTATATGGCCTAACCACTCTCAATCATACTCTCGATTGTAGAGAAGGCCCGTGCCCTGCAGTGGGTCGTATATGGGATGCTACATACTCACTCTTTTTTTATGTGACTGCATTTACATTTGTAGAGTATCACTGTAGTAAAATAATTGAACTTCTGTAGACGTATCGACAGCCTCCGTGCCGTAGGTAGTTAGACGCCGACTGTGAAACGATGCAGCGGGTTTGATACACGCCCTAACGCAAATGTTTGTGTGGCCCACAAATATTTGTGTCGGGTCTGGGTGTTTGTGAGCGAAAAGTCTCTCGTAGCTTCTGATACCCACGACGCAAGACTCGATTTTAGTGTGGGGTCAGGACTATGTATGTGACTGTTGGGTGTATTTATTAATTAATCAGTGGACTCAACTAGGGCACCATTTCACAAAAAATCCGACGCCTGCCGTAACATTTCGTTTAATGGGTAAAATTACCGCAGGTCCGAAATCAAGCGCAGTATTGCGCAGAAAAAGTAATGGCAATAATCACTTGTTCATACAACTGTCAATTTCTTTAAAACCTAACACATTCCGATCCCAAAACACGCCACAATTATGTGAATCATATTCTTTACAATTTTTTGGCACGCACATTGCCTCGTCATCGTAGTCTAGTAGTTTTCCAAAACACCTGATTGTCGACTCTCCCGCAACACCGTCTGAGACCTATGCCAATGTTTACAAATTTTTGTACACCGTGAATCACGCAAACACGCGCCACGCGTTTGGTCAAACGTTTGTATAAGTATATATAAAACTTCCTGGCACATGTCTTTTTAATTGAGAGGTTAGGTTTTAGTCTGGCGTGCCAGTTCAATATTTTATAGATGTCTGTACAGCGTTCAGTTCTTATTCCTGCAATGCTATATCCGTGTGTCTGTAGTGAGATTGAAAAATCTATAAAAAAATAATACTTAAGACCCAGGAGGTATCTTAGGGCTCATATACACGAGCGGCAAATTGCCAACGGCAGAGTCAACTGCAGCCGTCGACGCTTCAACGGCAGCCGTCGACATGGCAACGTCGAAGCTTTGCGGCAGCCGTCGTCTACTCTCTTTGTTTAGGAGCAAGTCGTAAAATGTATATATATGTATATGTATATGTAAATGTACTGTTATTGCTTTTACTCCATCGACGGCGACAAAAAAGAAAAAGGTCACGTGTAATGTGGGTTCAAGAAATATTAATGAATAGAGAACCAGATGGACATTTTTTACACTTTATCTACTATTACGAAGAAACGAGCAAAAATTTTTCAATTGTTTTCGAATGTCCATTGCTTCTTTTGACGAACTAACTGCTGTTTTGAAAGATTCAATATCCCGTCAAGATACCATCATGCGGAAACAGAAACGCACGCGCACTCCTGAACTATTCGCAGTTTAATGACAAAATGGCGTACGCGTCACGCTACAAAATCAAACAACTGCAAGCGTCGCTACTGGTCGACGGCTGCCGCCGATGCGTCGACGGCTGCCGCCAATGCGTCGACGGCTGCCGCCGACAGGCGTCGACGGCTGCAGTTGACTCTGCCGTTGGCAATTTGCCGCTCGTGTATATGAGCCCTTAGTGTATGGTCGGGAATACCTTTTTTTTTATTGCATTAGTCCGGCAAACGAGTAAACAAGTCACCTGATGGTAAGTGATCACTGCCGCCCATGAACATCCACAAAGCTCATGGATGTGTTGCCGGCCCAAATGAGAGGGGGAAAAGGATGGGAAGAGGACAGCGGTATTGGGCATCCGGCAATCTCACTCACCGAACTTAACGTGACAGCGAAGTTGTCGCTTCAGGTCGATTTCCTGTGAGACAGTGGTACCGCCCCGGATGAGCCTGCCCATTCATGCTGAGTCATGACAGACAACAGCGTGGCTCTACCACTTCCAAAAGTATATGTTTTATGTAATTTTTATTGCTTGGTTCCAGCAAATGAAAAAAAGACTCGCCTGTAAAAGATTACTGCCGCCCAAGACCACATACAACACTTACCATAACCACCAACATCAATACGATAGCTAAGCCGTTTAGCGGGGCCATTTACAAAACAATTTTGGAGTAATAACATTTTGAAAATTATTTCAAAGTATTATATTGTATTGTATCAGCCCATATACGACCCACTGCAGGGCACGGGCCTCCTCTACAATCATAGTATGATTGAGAGTGGTTAGGCCATATAGTCCACCACGCTGGCCTAGTGCGGGTTGGCGGACTTTTACACACCATAGAAATTTATACAAATCGCTATGGTATGCAGGTTTCCTCACGATGTTTTCCTTCACCGTTATAGTGCGTGGTGATTGACTATCAATACACACATGACTCCGAAAAGTCAGAGGTCATGATTCCGAAATTTCAAAGTACTAGCTTGTTTTTCATTCATTAAATTCCTTCACCAAAAATATAACCTATGCCTTTTTTATCCTCCAATTTATTACAATTTTACTATTTTTCCACAATCTGGCATTGACCCAAATCAACAGGTCCTAAGAGTTATAAGGTTAAACTAGTTTGTAACTATTAATAATTGTCTAATACGTCGTGTTTGGGTGTCAAAATAACCAACCACGCCGTCACTGCTGGCGATATTCCAGAGTAACTGATTGCTAAGCGTAGAGTAATGGGCCGTACTTGCAATAAAAAGGGCCCGAGGACCCACAACTTGCTTATTCGAAATACCAGGTATATACAGGCTGTGACCGAAAACGAAGCCAGGTAAAATACCTCAAATCAGAACAATTAAAGTTTTTGAAATATACATTACATTTACACAAAAATCTAGTTAAATATCAAGCCATCGACTCGACGCGTGCCATAAGCAATTTTATTTTGAATGATTATGAGTGACGAATTAAAATTTTAGACATAAGACTCATACTTGTAACACTGTAGATAATAATCACTGTATTGTAAACTGGTTTGAAAAGAGCAACACTAGAGTTTCCTGCCCGTTCTTCTCTAGTGAAAACCGCTTTCCAAACCGGATGGTAGAATAACAAAAATGACTGAATCTAAATTATGTTGAACATTTTTACCGATTCAATTTTCTATTTTTTTTTACTGAATTCTAAAGTCGTTCGAAAAGGACATTTGGAAAACATTTTGTAACAAAAATAGGTTTATAAATTTACTATGAATAAGATGTTAAATCACACACCAAATAACCTTAACACTTTCTCAACGTATTCACCCTTCCTTCAATCATTTATTTATTTATTCACATAAAATCCACAGCCCTTAATACTACTATAATACAACTGGTTAACTTATCTTCCGGCCAATAACGGAGTTAAATTTTCAAGATATAACTTTTTTTGTATTGTATTGTATCAGCCCATATACGACACACTGCAGGGCACGGGCCTCCTCTACAATCGAGAGTACGATTGAGAGTGGTTAGGACATATAGTCCACCACACTGGCCTAGTGCGGGTTGTCGGACTTACATACCGTAGAAATTCTTTAAAATCGCTACGGTATGCAGGTTTCCTCGCGATGTTTTCCTTCACCGTTAAAGTGCGTGGTGATTGACTATCAATACACACATAACTCCGAAAAGTCAGAGGTGTGCCCTGGGATTTGGACCCGCAACCACCGTGAACATGTAGGCAGCCGAGTCTGGTCCGTTACCAACAGGCCACCACGCACTTAAGATATAACTTATATAAATATAATTATCTCGTAAAACCGTAAACATAAAACCTCCTTATAATTAATAAGTCCCCCATTATAACGTCCAAATACTTGTGTAGATGGCTCAACGCTCGGAGTAAATCCTGATCAGGTTCGCTTCAAAGAGTACTTTAAGCTTATCGCGTACAGATATCGCGAAAATTGATAAACAAGACAATTTGGAAATATCTTATCTTCTTTCTGTGTGTACGAAGTAAACAAGGACATTAGGTTTTAAAAAAATTTGCATTAATTGGCTGGAATGGAAGTACAGAATCTCATGGTACAGGATCTCAAAGATGTTAATTTATGTGATACAAAAATACGATGTAAAAGGCGTTCCCGTGCCGAAGACTTCATGTGCTCGTTGTAGATTCTGCTCGATATCAATTGCACCCGAATAAAACATGCCTAGACAAGCTTTGATTTACAAAAGTATCCCCTCCCCAGCCCTTCCTTGATATTGCGGTAGCGCAGATGTGAACCATGATCTCTTGTGCCTGATTTCCATTAATCAAGGCTACCAACTATTTTAATTTGATTTACGAGTGAACATCTTTAAATATTCTTTAAGTTCATAAGACGTAGGTATTCTAATATGGACTGTATTGTATCAGCCCATATAATTATGTCCCAATGCAGGGCGCGAGCGTCCTCTACAATCGAGAGCACGTTTCAGAGTGGTTAGGTCATATAGTCCACCACGCTAGCCTAGTGCGGGTTGGCCTACCACTTATAAAATTTACATACCTGCCATATATTTTTTAAATCGCTACGGTATGCAAGTTTCCTTACGATTTTTTCCCTCACCGGTATAGTGCGTGTTGATTGACTATCAATACACACATGACTCCGAAAAGCTAAAGATCGCCGTGAACATGTTTACACCCGCGTCTGGTCCATTAACAACAGGCCACCACGCACTTTTATTCTAATATGTGCCCGAAGCAAAAGAATCAACTAATTACACCTCGTGACGAAACGAATTATAGCAAAATGGTTGTTTTTTTTTTTGGTATTTGTCAGAAACACAATGCTGCGTTCTTTAACAAAAGTAACGGACGTCGGTAAAAAGACCGCTAGACTCGAGTGGTATTGGGCCGGGCATGTTTCCAGGATGCACCCTGATCGATGGGCCAAAATCATCGGCGAATGGATGCCGCAAGACGGGTATAGGCGAAGAGGTAGACCCCGAAAGCGATGGCGGGACGACCTCATTAAATTTAACAACGACTGGAAGCAAATTGCTCTCAACAGAGATTTATGGAAATATTTTGGGGAGGCCTTTGCCCAGCAGTGAGATCTTTAAGGCTAGTATAATATAATAATTTGTAACACATCTACCCACATCTCAAATAATCCACGCTACGTACAAAATATAGTTAGAAGATATCTACCACGTTATACGAGTAGCACGTCTGTGCGCCAGTCTTTACGTACACTTTGATGTTGCGTTCGTAAACAGCACCTGCGCGTGTTCTATTGCGGAAATAATAACACATATTTATTGCCTCGAGTATGGCGAAAATTATGTGCGGAATATATACTGCTGCCTGTCAAAGGGTAGGCAGATGCTGTAGAGTAAGTAGTACTAGCGGGACTAAACGTATGTACATCGCTTCTTCAACTTTTAGGGCTGTGCATTTTGCATTAATAATGTTTCCAACAAATCTGGATGTCGTCAAGGAAGATATGAGGGTCATGGCCTTACTATGGAGCATGAAGATCGGGCAAAATGGAGGAGAGCAAGCCGGAAGGTGGACCCTGGCACCGACCGGGATAACGCCAGGTAGAAGAAGAAGTTGTTTCCACCAAGACGATGTGGGGATCCTTGGGGGAGGCCTATGTCCAGCAGTGGAGTTTCTTTCTTTTCTTTCTTGTGGCAGAAGAGAGAGAGAGATTATATTGCCTGATTCAACGTTGAACCTATTTAATGTTCCAGTGCTGTTCTCTACCAATAATACTGCTTAATGATACAAATTTTTAAGTATGCTTTTAGCCATACATTCTTCTTTAAGTCTATCAGTTTCCGATTGATCTGATTTCAGTGTAATGGTGTCTTAGATTTACGTTAATGTTACACATTGAAATAAAACGAATCCTTACGAACTTATCCTTAATTTTTATTTTTTTTAATTTCCCGACGTTTCGATCACTTTACTGTTTTCGTGGTCACAGGTAGTAGTTACGAAAGTTGGTCAAAGTTATACGATAGCGACCATAGAACATGACGGTGGTAAACCATCATATTGATAAGACCCGTGTGTATCGTGTTTCGGGTTCAGCATGTGTATATTCGGTTTTCACTCGGCCGGCATAATTGTGTCAATTGTAACACAACCATATCACTGCTTCTAGATGCTCTAATTAGACTGACTTCGGGTACCATCATTTCATTGTAGTAATTTTATCATACCAGTAAGAAATCGATACATACATACGCATCACGCCTTTTTTCCATAAAGGGTAGGCAGAGTTGTAATCAAAACACCCACGTTTCACCTTGTGTGTTCCGTCCCATGATATCATAGACGTACTTATCGCCACATCGGGCACAAACTCCTGACTCCGAGATAATAAATAGTAAAATACAATATCACCATGCCCGATCCGGGATTCAAACCTAAGATCTTTGTAATCATACCGTAGCACAACTACGCCACCGAGGCAGTTATAAAAAATCTATAGAACAAAATATATATGGTTTACTTTTACATTGAGCAAGATCATCGGCTACAGTACCGTCTATACATAGGCAGCTGAGTAACTTGTTAGTCGCAAACAATATGCCGGCATCCGAACAAAAGCCATGATTCACCACATTAAACCTATTTTAAGATAACCTTTTGAGATAAAATCGGAACCCGCTATAAATCACAGCATCCATTTTGCACTATCAAGTAAACACGGCTCGACCGATCGTCGAACCCGAGACAACGGAGTAAACAACAGAACAATGATTCCAATGTTGTAATTATTTTTTTTTACTTTGTGAAAATATCTAGAATATTAATGTTAATTTATTTTTTATATTAACTATATGGCCTAACCACTCTCAATCGCTTCTCTCGATTGTAGAGTAGGCCCGTGCCCAGCAGTGAGACGTATATGGGCTGATAAAAAAAATAAAAATGTTTTTTTTATTGCTATGAAATTGAATGGCGAGACTAGCATGCCATTCGCCTGATGGTAAGCGATACGACCGCTCATGGACTGTAGCAAAACAAAACATCACCATGAATTACAAAGCAATGCTGGGCATTCCATAGTACATTTTAAAACAGATCATTTCGGGGTGTTTTGTATGTTATTATTTATTTACTAAGACTATAAAATCTATAGGTCTCTCATATGTGAGAGGCTGCCTGGGTAGGTACCACCGCAATATCTATTTCTCCCGCCAAACAGCAGTGTAAGTGCGCTGTTGTGTTCCGGTTTGAAGGATATTGTAGCCAGAGTAACTACTGGACATAATGAGACTTAACATGTTATGTAATGTCTCAGGATGGCGAGCGCAGTGGAATAGGCATTGCTTTGTATTTCATGGTGTTGTTTGGTTTTGCTACTGTCCATGAGCGGTCGTATCGCTTACCATCAGGCGAATGGCATGCTCGTCTCGCCATTCATCACAAGACATATATATATAAAATTATGTATAAGACGGACTTAATGCCAGAAACATTATTTACAAGTCTATCTTAATGTAATGCAGAGATGGGCTGAAGTAGTTATTAATGGCACCCCTGCCTACCCCTCGAGGATCTATGCATGTATATATGTTATGTGTTAGACTTCAACAAAAGCTTCTTACAAACTAGACCAGTCTAAAAATTCTTCAAAAGAATCCAGTAGGCCTTGGATTAAAAAAACATGGACCAGAGCTTGCGCAAGCGATCGAACAAGACATATGGGTCAATGCCCGGCCACGCGTCACACGGACCAAGGTTCGGTTCCCGACGCGTACCTGTGTGGTATTTTTAGTCGTTAGTTGAGTAATAGTTAAGAGTTATTGTTGGTAATTAGGCACGATGTACTCTTTGGAGATTGTTTCAATTTTAATCTTCTCATTGAACTATACATCAGATTTTTATCGTAAGGTCCTGGGTTCGATTGCTGGGTTGGTCAATTATTTATACTGTTTATTAAATTTAAATATGTGCTTGATGGGCTGTTGGTAACGGATCAGACGCAGTTGCCAACATGTAAACAGTGGTTGGTTCAAATCTCAGGGCACACCTTTGACTTTTTGGAGTCATTAAATGTACTAGCGGTCCGTCCCAGCTTCGCCTGGGTGCAAATGTTTTTTGATTCCACTCCTCACCAGATATATGTTATTTTTCGTACAAACTGGGACACCCTGTATATGTATAATACATATAAACCTTCCTCTCGAATCACTCTATTTAAACGCATCAAAATGCGTTGCATAGTTTTAAAGATCTAAACATACATAGAGATAGACAGCGGGACGCGACTTCATCTATACTGTGTAGTCATTTAGTCAGATGTTTTTTGTAGCCTATAATGTATCCCACTGCTGGGCAAAGGCTTCCCTTTTTTTCCTCCACTCAAGCCTGTCTTCCGCGAGCTCTTGCCATTTGGTCTCGAATGCATCCAACTCGTCTTTCCACCGCATTTTCGGTCTTCCGCATTTTCTCCGGCCATTCGTGGGATCCAGCTTGTAGCTAGCCTGGCCCAACGGATTGGATGCATTCGAGTTACATGCCCTGCCCAACTCCATTTTAATGTAGCCGCCTTGCACCCTACATCTGTAATGCGAGTTTTAGAGCGGGAGTTTTAGTCACCTTGTCAGTTTAAAATAATATACTAAAAACATTTCATGTTAACAATATAAACGTACTTTTTATATTCATTTTATGCGCTTAGATGATCACAAAGAGTATAAAACACATCTAAATTTCATCAGAACGTAAAAAATAACATAAAACTATTAACTCGAGGAAAAACAGAATAAATGATGCAATCTTACATTAAGATTATTCCAGGGTCCGCCTTTAGTGAATTATTAAAAAGTATATTTCTTAACGTTGAGGATGGTAGCTCTTGTATTTTTTTTTTGTTTTTGTTCTTCAAGGACGGTGAATTATACTTTTCAGAATTGTAGATATATTAAGAAGTTTATAGGAAGAGATTAAAACAGATAAACGGATAATTAAAGATAGTCCAAATAACGTAGGTTGAGTACTATAAAATCTATTACGAGAAAGTGAGTTTAATGCAATGAAAGTGAGTGCAGTGAAATCAAAATATAGTACAAATAATAATGTACTGTACTGTATCAGCCCATATACAATCCAGAGTACGATTGAGCGTGGTTAGGCCATATAGTCCACCACGCTGGCCTAGTGCGGTTCGACGGACTTTTACATACCATAGAAATTTATACAAATCGCTATAATATGCAGGTTTCCTCACGATGTTTTCCTTCACCGTTATAGTGCGTGGTGATTGACTATCAATACATACATGACTCCGAAAAGTCAAAGGTGTGCCCTGGGATTTGAAACCGCGACCACCGTGAACATGTAAACAGTCGCGTCCGGTCCGTTACCAACAGGCTACCACGCACTTCAAATAATAATAAGAAATATAAATAAATACACCCAATAGCCACTATGCACGGTTTGGCCCCACACTAATACCGAGTCTTGTGTCATGGGTATCAGAAACCACGAGAGACTTTTTAGTCTCACACACACAGACCCGAAACAAATACCTGTGGATCACACAAACATTTGTCCCAGTACGGGCATCGAACCCCCGGCCTGTCGTCATATAGAAAACTGTTCTTTTACAACCTACAAATATAAGTAACTCATTTTAAGCCCTACAAGGTCTTCCAGTCGACCTCGCCTTACCACAATGCCAGAAGTCAATATAACTCCATCCTATTGTCTACAGTTCAACTTGCAACTCTACAAGTCAGCGGCTTTTCAGAATGAAACTTATATCGCCCGAACTGGTGCCAAATCGGACAACCGAAATGACTCCCTTGTGTTTTAAAACGAAATTAATTGATCGCTTTTTGTTTCTGTGTAGCTTTTGCCCGCAAGTCCATTTGCGTGGTAGTCTTTATAAAAAAAAACCGTCCCGTTCCGTTATATCCCGCCTTGCCCCGTCTCAATTACACTCAAGATATTTAATCCAGTCCCATCCCATTAATTTAAGTACAAAAATGTAACAAATTTATCATAATTCTCATCCCACGGGAACACTACATTTTTGGGATAAAAAGTAGCCTAAGTGTTATGCCAGGGTGTCAGCTACCTCCATACCAAATTTCATCGAAATTCATTAAGCCGTTTCTGAATACGATAGCACAAACAGACAAAAAATCTAAAACGCATTGTTTTGTGTTCTATTACGTAAATATAGCCCCCCATATCAGGTTTTTTGTCATTTATCTTCCATGTACGGACATCGATCGGTTACTTTATTATATGTATAGATTTGGAATCAGACGTAGGTCAGAGTGCTTCTTGGAAAATGTAGTGGGGAACTTGCCCACCAACAACACTGAACGGCATAAAGATTTCAAAACTAGACAAACACGATAAACGGATTGTGAAAAATGAACAATCGGTCATAAAATTGATCAAACTGATCCATGACTTCATTAGCGACTTCCTCGGGCATCCGTTGCGAACCTGATTTTACTCTAGTTCATTAGTTTTAAGCTTGAACAGAAGGCATTCTTAAAGTAACCGGCTTATTCGCCACACATTATCACTTTTACCCGATAGACTTTTCAATTTCTCGAGTAAAATCTTTTGTTTAATATGCACCATTAAGTGAAACAATTTTTCGACTTACGTTTGCACCTATAATCACAATTCCTTCCTTTGCAGCATGAAAAGCAATTATGTAGGCCGGCAAATTTATGTCCAATGGCAAGATATAATCTATCTATTATATTTACCACCAGATGCAGTGCAGTAACTTTTTTTTGTATTGTATCAGCCCATATACGACCCACTGCAGGGCACGGGCCTCCTCTACAATCGAGAGTACGATTGAGAGTGGTTAGGCCATATAGTCCACCACGCTGGCCTAGTGCGGGTTGGCGGACTTACATACCGTAGAAATTCTTTAAAATCGCAGTAACTATGTCCTGAACGAAAAAGAAAGCAAAGAAAAGAGATGTCGACATTCCACCAACAATATCCATCCAGAACCCAACGATTTCATTTATATTCCGGCTTGCGTTTGGTGTGTAAATATCCCTACGGTCACCTGTTTGCCTTACATTAAGCGAAGGTAGCGGAAGCACCGCCGGAAACCTAAGTTAATTACGACGTTTCTGACGTTTATTTTTGGTAACTGCTTTCGGTTTTGTGATAGGAATGAAATGTGTTTCTTTTTAAATAAAACGAATTCTTACGGATTTTATCGCGAATTTGATTTCATTTTTACATTTTTTAATTTTCCGACGTTTCGATCACTTTACAGTTTTCGTGGTCACGGGGCGGACTGAGGTATTAGTCATCCGCTTAGTGACTGTTACAATTCTGTTCAAATCTGAGTTAAATTCGTTTTATTTCAATGTGTAAAGTTCGCGTAAATCTAAGAAACCATTATATTGTGTTTCTTTTGGCCAAGTAATAGAGTAATATATAGATAAGGTGAAGGAAAACATCGTGAGGAAACCTGCATACCGTAGCGATTTTTAAAAAAAAGTCTACGGTGTGTAAGTCCGCCAACCCGCACTAGGCCAGCGTGGTGGACTATATGGCCTAACCACTCTCAATCGTACTCTCGATTGTAGAGGAGGCCCGTGCCCTGCAGTGGGTCGTATATGGGCTGATACAATACAATACAATACAAATATAGATAAGATTTTTTTTTCTGTCACAAAATGTAGTATATAAATTTAAGTAACACAGAAGATAAAAATAGATATAAGTTTGATCTAGTAATCAACCAATTTTAACATGGTATTATTGAGATATAATTTTAAGTTATGTCAGTTGTTATGACTTTCAAGCTTAGCTATATTAAAAATGTATTGAACTATTAATTTTTATCTTCATACTATTGTATATTTCAACAAAAAAATATTTATGGTAGGATCAAACCGATGACCTTATACACAGAACTATATGTTTTACCCCTACCTTATAATTCAACCCTTATATAAACTAACATTATAAAGAGGAAAGATTTAATTGTTTGTTTCCATTAAATAGGTTTGGTCATGTAGAGAGGATGGATTAAAGGAGACTAACCAAGCAAATATACAAGGCGAGGGTGAATGGAAGAGTCGGTAGGGATCGACCTCACCGAACTTACACCATCCAAATCGGTGATACCCTCAATAAGGGTCAGGTCAAAAGTACCTTGAACCGACGAGCATGCATGAAAAGATTGATGAAAGTGGATGAAGCGAAAGTAGTATAGTAGGTATGTCAAGATCGAGCAAAGTGGCGATCCATAGTCTCTGCCTACCCCTATGGGATACAGGCGTGACGATTATGTATGTATGTATTAAATAGGCTCTAAAAGTACTGGAGCGATTTCAGCTTCCCCATGCTCCGGATGAGCTTACCCATATGCTGAGTCATGGCTGACAACAGCGTGGCTCTACCACTTCCTAAAAGGCGGATTCGTAACACCCGTTTCGCAATTAAGTCATCAAAATATTACTCGTTACAAATCGCAGGCAGCTGCCCTAATAGTCCTTCGAGCCGGATACAGGTTAACACAATTAACTAAGGCCGGACGCAGGCTACTTCCATAAAAGATAGTTTGTAACACGTTTAGTCTTTACTACCCCGCGGGACGTCCATTTAGCTAACCCGGATGGGTATGTACCCTTAGAAGGTAGCTGTTACGGGTTGTTGATATTATTTAAGCAGTTTCAATTAAAATTGAAAACGGTCGACGTTGGTGGAAAAATATAATTTGCCATCTGGTGCAATGCAGTCATTACGCTGTATCTTTATATCAATTAGTAAATACACGTTGAAATAAGACGAATTCTTACGGATTTAATAGTGAATTTGATTTTTTTTTTTTTAATTCCCGAAGTTTCGATCACAATACAGCTTTCGTGGTCACGCGGCGGACTGAGATATTAGTCATACGCTTAGTGGCTGTTACATTTTAACTACCCTGATTCGTATTTTATTAAATGATTAATAAAAATATATACAAATAAGTTTAATTCTGTGATAATTCTAGCATAATATATATTTGATTAATTACGATAGATTTGATCTAAAGGAAGCATGTGTAAATTGGCACTTGCGTTTTTTTTTCTGAAACAAATGTCCACAATATGGCTTCTTCACTGTTAGTCGTCTTCAAAAAATATTAATAATCTTAAACAGACAGACAGCGTTATCAAGGTAAATTCATAAAGCCAGGCATTTGTAATGAATAAAATTTTCGTACAATTTTAAGTTATTTTCCATTGGTTCCACTAGCAACACAAGGAGCGTCGGTTTTAAGGTAAGGGAAAAAAAATACGATTTTTCTAAAAATCACCTCTTTCCTTTTGTTTACCGTATGTCATTACTTTCCAGAATGGTATCCGTATAAGCAACATTATCATATAGTGTAATAATACAGCGTGTGTTTTATTTTCAAAATCATCAGGTTTGATTCCTCGCTAGGAATATTGATTTTTCGAATAACCAAGTATACAGTTTACCTCAAAATCGGGCTCGTGACTCCTTTTAGCATTTTTCGCTATTCCTCAGTTTCGGATTTGGTCATCCACGCCCACTTGAAAAATTCACCCTGTATATCAAGACAAAATACGTGATCGTGCAGTTTTTAGATAATTTATTGAAAGATACAATACGTTTATGGCATTTCAAATAAAATAATTTATTTATACTCTTTAAATTAAAATATTTTATCATATGGTTTTGCGATATATTTGTTTATTTCTCATCATATACAGACATCGATCGGCTACAAATTTATTATATGTATAGACTAAGACCTACTGAAGTTAAAAAAAAAAACAAAACGAAAGTATGTCATATATAAACCATAAAGTAAGACAGCTTGTACCGTAGTTACGAGTTACGTCACAAAGCAAAGGGCAGTAACTTGTTGATTGATTTACGACTAACCCTTCGCTACCTAAATTACTGTAAACTAGGGCATGCCAAAACTAATATCGATTTGTTCATATATTGACTATGTTATATTGGGCTTGGTTGTGTAAACTCTACCGCTTCAATTTTGGTTTCCAGATCGGGTCGGGTAAAAATATTTTCTACTTTAATTCTAATTGTGGTCATCTTAGATATCCTACATACATACATACATATACTAACGCCATTTCCCCATATAGATAAGGCAGGGGTGCCACCATGATACCCACATTTCGCCTTGTATGTTCCGTCCCACGTTGTGACTAGGGAGCGAGCCTATCGCCATATCGAACACAAATTCTTGACTCCGGGCTGTTAAATGTAAATTCCAATATCCCATTGCCCGACCCGGGATTCGATCCCGAGACGTGAGCTTTGTAATCACACCGTAGTACAACTACGCCACCGAAGCAGTCAGTCCGAAATATATTTTTAAATGTGGAAAATGGAATTAGGCATATAAAAATGTAAAATAGTAATATTTTGATTTGAACCGCCGCGTTTTTGTGCAAAAACTTTAGTTGCGTCGTGTCTTTAGTCACTAAAACTACCACCTGGCTTCGTTTTCGGTAGCAGTCTTGATATGCCCTGTATTTGAGGTAGTTTTTCATTCACAATAGAGCATAAATGTTTCAACAATCACATAAAGTTTTATGCGAATCGGAATATATCATTATCGTTTACAAAATCTGATACAATGGGAAAGTAAATCTTGTCGAAGTTTTTATTACTTCCTGTTTTTTGTACAGAAATAGCAGATGACCGCACTGCTTCTGATGAAAGGTTTTACTACATATAGAAATAGATAAGTCGATATGATAACATTATCATTACGAATTTTATTATCATAATTATTCAGAATTTAAATAAATTTATGACTACTTCCAACAATATCTAAGCTGTAAATATTCTAAATCTTGTGGTAGGTGTAATTGTAAAATTGATAAATGGATGTATTAATTTGTATACGCTTTTATAGAAAAATGCATAATATTTAGTACAAATCATTTTTAGACCCAAAAATGCATAGATTACACGGCCTGTTAAAGACCGAGAAAATATTTTTTAAACCAGGTTAAAATTATTATTCATTATTAACCTATTAAATTTTAGATAAATATGTATGCTCTAAGTATTAAATGGCATAAACCAAATGTAGGAGCTATTTATGTCAAACATACACTTTCTCTCTATCTCTTCAACTAAAGGAATTCCACTGCTGAACATCGGCCTCCATGGATCTCCATATTGTGCTGTTGGAACATTTAACACCAATTATATTATTTGAAGTGGATACGAGTGTTAAATTTCAATAATACGATACTAATACCCTCAAAATTTTCTTGTATAGAAACCAATACTTAAACCCAAATCTCATACCGCAGGTTGCACCAACCAATAAAAATGTGCTGAGCAACTAAACTCGCCTTAACTGTAAAAGAGGTCAGATAGAGAAGTAACGTGCCTCCCGGGACACTATACTGACACACTAAATCAATGTCGAACGTGTAATTTAATAAAATCCCCGCAGATACGGCAGCACGCGTACAGCGCAATAAAAACCAGATCCGCACCGCTTGGGACAAAGCAATTTATCCCCAAAATGCTTTACGACCCCTCCAACACACGCGGCCACTCAACAAATTAAACATGAATTAAAAAAAAACACACCGCATCCATAATCCAGACGTTAAACCATTTATGGCGAAACGACGCCATGACAGTTGTTTTCCCGCGTTCATATTTAATGGCGTCGACAGGTGTCAGATTGGCGCAGTGAAATTAAAAGATTAGTCTCTATTACTTACCCCAGAGTGGTCATCGTCACGATGGTGTACCAGAAGGCGGCTGGGATAGAAGTGAAGTTGGTGTCTTGCTCGTTCTTCTCGGCGTAGAACATTACAGTGGCGAAGATAATGATGGCCATCGCGAGCGAGAACACCAAGAAGCCCAGCTCACTGGCGCAGGACTTGAGTGTGTAACCGAGGATCCGCAGGCCTTGCGAGTGCCGCGAGAACTTGAAAATTCTGAACACTCGGAACACTCTGAGAGTGACGAACGCACCGGACACGTCGTCGTTGTCCGTGATGCCGAGGCCGATGTAGTACGGCAGGATGGCCACCACGTCGATGATAGACATCACGGATCTGACGAACTTGCAACGGTCCGGCGCGGCGAACAGTCGCAGCAGATACTCAGCAGTGAATATCATGACACAGGCCGTATCCAAACAGAAGAAAACTATCTTGTAACGCTCGCCGCAGGGCAGCGTGCCCGCGCGGCCGGGCCTGTGGCCGCAGGGAACGGTTTCAACCACGTTGGCCATCACAGACACCGCGATGAAAAATCCAGTAACATAGTAAAACACGAGAGCCGCAGTCGAGGTGTGGGGGTTCTCGAAGGCCCTCCACATCTTTTGTCTTAAATCTGTGAGCTGCGGCAGACTCTGGTCGCCGGCTTCGCTCAATTTGTCGTCCATGAGACGCTCCGCATTCTCCCTCTTCCTGTCTCTATAGTCCTCATAACAACAATCACCGATAACGTCAGGCAGGATGCCGAAAAACGCGAGCTCCTCGTCGTAGCCGGTCAAGCACTCGTGTTTAGGGTAATGCAGCTTGCCAGTCCGGTAGTAGTTGAGTATGTGCCTGAATATGTCGGGGTCTCTGTCGAAGAAATACTCTCTGCTGTCTTCGTCATAAAAGAACTCTCGCTCGGAGGAGCCGAGCAGCGAGTCGGGGTACTTCTCGAGCGTGTTCCGCCATGTTTCGAAGCGGCGGCCGGACACGTTGATGAGGAGCTTCTCGTCTTCAGCGCGCCGCCTGTCTTTGGGCACGGGCGGCGGCGGGAGCGGGTGGGTAGCGATCGGGACCCACCCGATGGCGGCGGCTCTGGCGAAGGGCAGCCAGGCGGCCACGGACGCCATCGCGTCAGTCCACGGCACCGTCGCCGCGACAACTGACGGGCCCCCCCGCGCGGCGCTATTTCAGTATCCCGCCCAGATGGGCCGTGTGTTGCCACATGCACAATTATAATTAGCATTTAAATACATTGTTTTCGTTTATGATTTTATCCCATACACATTTTATGGGTTGTGAAACGTTTGATGTTTAGTCTGTGGATAATTCGATGTTTTGAAAACATTGTCTCTATATTACGAATCCATCTGTTTTACGCTCTGAACATATTACTCTTTTATGCGCAATAACACAATATGAGACGGGAGTTTAGTGCTTTGCCTAAAATATGTTGTTAGTGAAGCATGCGTAATTTGTGGGAATCTTGCAGTCATGTGTATATTTAGCGGCGTTTGTTTTTAAAGAACTCCGTTACGAGCCATTTTGGATTAGTTTCTTGTTACTCACGCACGGAGTAGTCCTATAAAATCTATTTTCAGTTTTATCATAATTCATATTTTATGTTCAATTCGTTTTTATAGTTTTCAAGTGCAAGATATTTTCCGCCTACCCGAGATTTGGGTTAGATTTTCTTCCACCAGCAACCCTATCCGGGGAGCGCGCTCACTGCGCCTGCGTACTACGTGACGTCACTGCCTAATAAATTGATTTTCAGCTCCCCATCCTTTTCTTACTACCCAGTTTCCGTATATCCCCATCTCCCTCCTACACCTTTAAGCTCCGGTGACCTTTTGTATATTTTTCACTGCTTGCAAAGAGTTCCTCAAAGGCTTTTGTCTTGAGGCAGTGGAAATGGCTGAATATAGTCGGGAGTCACCCTTAGTTTTTTTTAAGTGCCACTGCACGGCAAAGGCGTTTAAGCGGAGAAAGTAAATTTAAATGGGCGAAACTCCGCGAACGTTTCGTCGTAGGTATAAAATTCTTTTGAAATGGGTCATTATCGGTCACGCGTGTTCTGTGACCTACATGAGACGGTTTAACTTCAGCTTAATGGTTATGATTGAAATGATCGCGCTGGCTGAAAACGCTACTTTTTTAACGGGAATTAAAAATAAATAAATAATGAGTGCAACAAAAGAGGATTTACTTCGTGCAATTCATTTAAAAGTTTAAAAATAGAATGCGTATTCAAATGAGCGCGCAGCATTATATTAAGTTGTTTTTTTTTTATTTTCAATGCGGTTAATTTATTATTTAACTTTAAATCTCTTTTTGTATTTTTTTATACAATTATGAATAAAAAAGAATATAAGTATAACTGAAAACGCCAGAAAACATAATTATAGAAGGATAATTAAAAATATTCACGTTAAATTTATAAGATAATTTTTTTTTTAATATAATTTTAAATGTGTTTGAAAATGATAGAGCCTTCTTATAGCCAGTCTACACAAGATGTCTACTTAATACTACCTGACTTAGGTGTCAAACCCAGCCTTTCACGATACACAGCCCACTCACTATAGCACTAAACTAATAAATAAATAAATACACCCAACAGTCACATACATAGTCCTGACCCCACACTAAGATCGAATCTTGTGTCGTGGGTATCACGAGCTACGAGAGACTTTTCAGTCTCACAAACACCCAGACTCGAAACAAATACTTGTGGTTCACACAAACATTTGTATCGGTGCGGGGATCGAACCCGCTGCCTCTCGCTTCACAGCCAGCGTCCAACCAAATGTGCCACGTAGGCTGTCAAATTATATATAAGTATATTATAATTAAAATATATTTCTCTGCATCCCCAAAGGTTGTATATCCCGTGGTGCTAATCCCGTAATCCCGGGGATGGGCCTGCTCATCCCGGGATTAGAATAATTCAACTACAACATAATTAAATATACGTAGTAATACAGTTGTACCAAAATGCATTATAGTTATGTACTTTTAGCCCCTCGTTGCATATATGGTCTGTAAGTTGTGGTTTTTGGGTTCGGATTCCAGGTAGGGCACGGATTAATATATTTTATGTGTTTTATTTTGATTTTAAAAATGTCATGTGCATTCTTTGGCCATGAAACTTATGGTGAGTAGGCGATATCCTCCACCGCCCATCGTGAGATATGCAATAGAAAATCAGAAATGGGATTATCGAAAAATCTACATAGCATAGTGGAATTTCAAAATAAAGACGAACTAATAAGGGTTGCAGGAAGACATTAAATGCAGATGTTTTTCGAAATTATCGAAATCTCTCTTATGGCTAAAGATGATAATGATGATATTTTAAAACCCTAAATAATTTTGGAATAAGGTACATGCGTTAAACACAATTTTTATTCGCCCTAAAATATCCTTCTTTAAGTCAGGTCCAACATTTTCTTCTATAAAATAAATAAAGTTGTCTTAATTGTTATTTTACAATGAGTGCACGTGAGGGCCCTTGCTGCACTCCACATAAGCGGACCTTTGGAATCGCTTCTATTTTTAATTGGCCCAGAATACTCCAACTAGGGAGGGAACAATTTATTAAACTATAGTACACGAGTTATTTTAAAACATAGCCTTTTTATTAAGCTCTGTCCCACATTTTATACGATAAATGAATACATCAGAAGTAATAATAATAAATAAATAATAAATCATTTATTTTCAGACATCATAATCCATTTTGTTATTAACTTAAGAACAATGTTAGTGTCTCACAAATATTGATGAAGATTTGAACAATTTTATAAAATTATCTACTCGTATAAATGGACGATTCCCACTTTTTATGTAAAGTTGAAATGAACTGATAACAGATCTTTATGTGGTAGAGCCACGTTGTTGTCAATCATGACTCAGCATGAATGAACAGGCTCATCCAGCGTGGTACCACTGTCTCACAGGAAACCGACGTCAAGCGTCAGCTTTGCTGTTGCGTTTCGTTCGGTGAGTGAGATTGCCGGATCCCCATTGCCCCTTTCCTCTTCCCATCTGTTTCCCTTCCCGCTCCTGATTTTAAGGGCCGGTAACATCTATGAATATAGAGTTGTGGTTGTTCATGGGCGGCAGTGATCACTTACCATCAGGTGACCTTTTTGCTCGTTCGCCGGACCTATGCAATAAAATAAAAGATTGATCACAGGTAATCATAATTAATCCGGCTTTTTCGAAATAAGACATGTCAATTTTATAAGTGGTAGGCCAACCCGCACTAGGCCAACGCGATGGACTATATGGCCAAACCTCTCTCAATCGTACTCTCGATTGTAGAGGAGACCCGTGCCCTGCAGTGGGACGTATATGGGCTGATACAGATATATGCTTTACAGCCTTAATCCACGGTACAGATGAGTCGGTTCGACAAGGCTGCTACCAGTGAACATAATTTACTTCCAACTTCTATTAATTTAACTTTGTGATTAATTTCGTTGCGGGTTAGACAAGTTAGACATTCCCGGAGACTCCCTGAGCTTCAATGGTCGGTTTCAGAATGCGTGCTGTTGATCTTGGCTTACAGGATTTGCAGTGGTGGGTGGCTGGAACAGTCTCCAGTAAGGCTGATATTACCATGTTATAGAAAACTAGAAGTAGAGAATTTTGCAGTATTTTTTTGGTGGAGAAAAAAGCGGTTCACTATCTACCGTTCATATCCACTCATAGCGAATGCAAGGCGTAAAGCCCTCAAAAGTAAGATCTCTCTCTCTCTCTTCAGCCACAGGAAGTCCACTGCTAAACATAGACCTCCCCCAAGGATCTCCACATTGACCTGTTGGAAGCGGCCTGCATCCAGCGACTTCCTGCAAACTATGATCAATTTGTGTATATCCCGGTAGGCCGGCAAAATAATCTCACTGGTGTCGACGTTTTATTCCAACCATATTCACATATAGAGACATTTCGGTCTCACAAACACCTACACCCGAAACAAATCCCTGCGGATCACACAAACATTTGTCACGACGCGAGGATCGAACCCGTGGCCTCTCGTTTCACAGCCGGCGTCTAACCAACCGCGCCACGGAGGCTATTTCTTAAAGAGAATATACAAAGTCACGCCTGTACCACCAAAGGGGTGGGTAGAGGTGCCACTTCCTCCAAGTTCTTTAGCTTGGTGCCGTTCCAGGATGTGATAAAGGATGAGCTATCACCATACAATTTCTAATATTTTTATACACGACTCTCCTCGACCTTTTTTTTTCATAGTATAAGTTCGGCAAACGAGCAAGCAGGTTACCTAATGGTAAGTGATCACTGCCGCCCATGAACATCCACAACGCTTGGATTAAGGATGTGTTGCCGGCCCATCAGATCGGGCGGGGAGGGGGAAGGAAAACGAATGGGAACAGGAAAGGGATATTGGTCATCCGGCATGACCTCTTGTTCAGTTTTAAGCAAGTTGGGATAATTATTGATAAGGAATAATGCATTTACTTTGATACGCCAGTATCATTATTTTTTTGTTTGGAAAAAATATTTTATGTTGTATAATGAAAAACTCGCCAACCCGCACTAGGCCAACGTGGTGGACTATATGACCTAACCCCTCTCAATCTCTCGATTGTAGAGGAGGCCCGTGACCTGCAGCTGGAGACGTATGGGCTGATATTGAAACAAAGATACGATTATTGTAAGGATTTTTTTTAAGGCACGGCATAATGACTGCACTGCATGATGATGGTAAGCGTAAATGCCGTCCAGACAGAGTTTCGAATGGCATCAGACGGCGGTCCCATGCCATTGGACACAATAATGCCGGCCTGCTGCGAGGACCCAGGATTATAGATTATAAAAAAATTGCATCGGGTAAACATTATCAGTACGCGATGAGCTTACGGCTGTTATGTCATGCGATAATGGCATACGATTCTCGCCGCGAGAAACTATCCCCGTGTAACTGGCACTTAACACTATTCACCAACTTAAGTACTTGTCTTAGAGAAGCACAGAAAAAAAATCGGTAATCAGTAAACAAACACCTCTTGATGCTGGATTGAAATCTTCTGTAGTTAGCTCCTCTGGAACATTCAGCATCAAAGACTGTTGAAGTAAAATATATTATTATAAAGGGCAAAAACACACAAAGCTTCTTTGTAAAATTTACATTTAATCTTACATAATCACGAACTATGTACACCAGAAAGCGAGCTATAATTACTTTACATATACAAAAAATATTGTATTTATGTCCATCCTCCACGGATTACGACAATTTGTCCATAATCCATAATTATTTTCATTACTAACGCATTATAATTGTGCGAAAGGAAATTTTAAACGCTCGACACAATCGAAACAATCGGTCATTCAATCGACTTATTTATCGATTACGTTTTATAATCGATCACATATAATTTGATCGATTGCTTATCGATAACATAATGACGTAACCAACTTTTATCGATTAAATAATCGATCATGTATATCGATGACAATCAATTATTTACAAAGACAACATATTCGATTATTTTCTCGATAATATTTATAAATAAAAAATTTACTAATACATACACTATAAGTCTACTCGAACGCGGTTTAAAGCTAGGCGCATGGAATTGTCTAAGTTTCATAACAAAAGAAAGACGTTATGCTTCCACTGGAATGTATGACGAACTTGGAAACAAAACTTTGGGGGGTAAAACCCAAATGGTTTGTGAAAAAAATATTTTTTAACGAAAGTTTTAAGTTGTCACGATATATAGTACACCCATCCTTCGCTTAAGGATAATTAATTAATATTGCTATACAACAAACCACCTCAGTAAACACTGCGGCCTTATTCATACAGTTTTAAAACCTAATTTAGTTATCGGATGTTTTGTCCCTTTCGAACGACTTTGCAATTCAGTTTGAACGAAGAAGACAAAACATTCGATAACAAAAATAGGTTTTGAATTTGTCTATGCATAAGGCCATGCATTAACATTCACTCAACTTTGAAGTCTAAGATTTGTGTCTTTTACATATGTAAAATGAACCTTAGTAATTTCAAGCGCTATTACTGACCCATAACACACAGAAATCTTTCAAATATTTGTTGATCATACAAATATTTGTTTAAATTTGCTTTACTCGACATTCTTTTCACATCTTTTTATTAATAATGTCAGTGTTCTTATAAAAATTATGAAACGTGACGTCACAATAATATTTTATGACGTTCGATCCGATTTCCTATCTATCATTGTTATGTTTAAGCTTGCATTTTGCGATACATAAAATTGTATACAGTAATGTATTACTTGGGAGGTCTGACCCACACTACAACATACTTAATACGTGCCTGGTCACAAATTAATACAAATCAAATAATATTTACTAGTTATATGAATAATGACTAAATTATTAAAATACAGGTACGTATTGTAATAAAATGTATGATTTAACATTCTTTGCGATAAAATAAAATGATTGTTTTTACTACAGACATTTTTTTTTTTCAAAAACACGTTTTTCCAAATAGTAGCAATCTCTACGAATCCTTGTAGACCATTTAATTATTTTTATCCCGTAAAAACAGGAAACATATTGTTTATCATTTTAACTATAAAAAGAAATCAAATCGTAATCATATTATTTCAATTTTTACCTTAAAATACAATGAAACTAGAATATTTAGACAATTAACACATTACTATATACATTTTAAATACACAGGTCTGTATTTCGTGACTAGCGGGTACAAAATAAATAACTTATAAATAAAACTATGTTTCTATACTCTTGACTCGCGATTTTTACAAGAGAACCGATCTTTTTGTATCATGGTATTCGATCTTTGGTATATCTTTGGTAAGTGGTTGATAAATAATTTATATATCTGTATGTAAAATCAAATATTTCATATGACTCAATAAAAAACCTGCATCTACCTAGTAAATAAATAAATAAATACACCCAACAGTCACATACACAGTTCTGACCCCACGTTACGATCAATTAAGTCTTGTGTAGTGGATATCAGAAGCCACGAGAGACTTTTCGGTCTCACAAACACCCAGACCCGAGACAAATACTTCTGGGCCACACAATTATTAATATTGCTTCCATGTTTCCTCATGCACAGAAATAGCGGACTTTGTCGTGAATTTCGCCTTATTGTGAATGCCATGCGATCCAGAACATCTAAGACAAATGATCAATATAACTTATTTCTTGGTGTGTGGCGCGTCTGGTGGTGAGCGGCTACCACAGCTCATGAACTCTACAATGCCAGAGGCTCAGCCAAGTCGCTGCCTACCGTGTTTTTGATTACTATGAATGGTGAGACGAGCATGCCATTCGCTGATGATAAGCGATACGCCCGCTCATTGACAGAGGCAAAACCAAACAACACTATATATCCAGTCGTTACTCTGGCTACAATGCCCTTTAAACAGAAACACAACAAGGTATTTATCATTGTAAATGTCCCTTCACAACAACAGTCTGTTTGACTGAGAAATAGACAAAAAGGTGATATTTAACCATAGATAAAATCATCTGTAAACATAATATACATTGACTAAGAATCAAAATGCGTGGTGGCCTGTTGGTAACGGACCAGACTCGGCTGCCTACATGTTCACGGTGGTCGCGGGTTCAAATCCCAGGGCACACCTCTGACTTTTCGGAGTTATGTGTGTATTGACAGTCAATCACCACGCACTTTAACGGTGAAGGAAAACATCGTGAGGAAACCTGCATACCGTAGCGATTTTAAAGAATTTCTACGGTATGTAAGTCCGCCAACCCGCACTAGGCCAGCGTGGTGGACTATATGGCCTAACCACTCTCAATCGATTCTCTCGATTGTAGAGTAGGCCCGTGCCCAGCAGTGGGTCGTATATGGGCTGATACAAAAAAAAGAATCTAAATATATATATACCATAATACCAAACTATCAAACACCGATTCCAAAAGGTTAGTCTAGTGTCTCCGTACACGCTAGATACTCTTACCAAAGCGTCTCTTAGCTAAATAACCTAGTTATTTTAAGTAATATCACGAAATAATTCATTTCTTTTACATGGGAACCTGTAGCGGCCTGGAATGGTCTAGATATGCCCATGTGCCTAGGTTTTGCGGTTGCCTGTGGAATGTTGTAAGAGATCTGATGACTAAACAAAAATGGATAACGAATTTAAAAAGTATAGATAGTTTAATACGACTCTATAAAGTTTTAGTATGAAGCATAAATATCTTGAATTTGTAGCGTTGTTAAAAGATTATAAGGATTCATTTTATATTGACAGCTTTTTATTATCGTCAGTAGATAGCGGTACTTCCCCCATATAAGATTAAATTACAAAAATGTAACGATAAATCATACTTGACGTTTATATATGCGTTGTATATTTATTAACAAGAACATCGATCCTATTCGAAAATTCCTGCAGTTTTTTATTGCCAATAAATTAGATAATTGCTGAAGTATACTTTCATTGTAATCTTAAGAAACAAATACACCAACAAAGAAAGTAAATTATTAACAAAAATTTCGACTAGGCGCCATTTACACGGGGAGAGTCTCTCGCGGCGGGAATCGTATGCGATTATCGCATGATATAACCGCCATACATTATCGTTTTCTGACAATGTTTACATTATGCAATTTTTTATAACCTTACGATAATCGTGTCTTCGAGGCGATAAACTCTTCCCGTGTAAATGAGGCTTTTCAGTAAAGCCGACGAGTTACGCTCAAAAGTTTTCTTTCGTCTTGTTCTCGCTACTATAATTTAGTGTTTTATGAAAACATTTACCACATTCTGGTTCTTTTAAACAAGTGTATTTTAATTCGTCAATTTTTGTTTATAAGTATTTTCATCATGAGTTTACGCGCAAACATTGTTCTGTGGCTATGTTCACGGCGGTCATGACTCGTCGGCCGTACTGTCATACAACTATTTTGTTAAAAAATAATTATAGTAGGATAATCAAAGACAACTAGTCCGTTTCGAAATTCAAATACATAAATGGATAAGCTAATACACCATTTGTACATAGCACAACAATATTCCATAAGTAACAACAGACAAATTGTTTTATCGACTGAATCCCCATAATCCATGTTGCACCGAGTTAATTTTAATAAATCAACTAACCCAGAGATCCGATTTCATCGGATATTTAGCTACGTTTCGCTATAAAATGCTAATCGCTCCGAACGTCTACAATTTAATCACTTGAGCAAGCAGATGCTTTCCATTGTTTCAAATAAATAAGTGGATAGTGCCTCAAACACAATATATCTAGTCATACACGCATGGTTCAACTCGACACACCTGACTATCTGACTAGTGAAATAAAACGAATTCTTGCGGATTTAATCGCGAATTTAATTTAATTTTTACATTTTTTTAATTCCCGACGTTTCTACCACATTACAGCTTTCGTGGTCACGGGGCGGACTGAGGTATTAGTCGCCCGCTTAGTGCCTGTTACAATTTAACTAAGCGGATGACTAATACCTCAGTCCGCCCCGTGACCACGAAAGCTGTAAAGTGATCAAAACGTCGGGAATTAAAAAATGTAAAAATTAAATTAAATTCACGATAAAGTCCGTAAGAATTAATTCTATTTCAATGTGTAAGATTCGCGTAAATCCAAGAAACCATTAATCTGACAAGTGCACAGATTCTGATATATGGCGACAATTTAGGGTACGAAAGCCACGCAAGAGCGCATCAGAGGACAGAACTTCAACGTCCTGTTAAAAAAAGTGTTCAAATAACAGTCGCCGAGGCCGAAAACGGCAAGGAGGAATACATACACATATGACGACATTATGTACAGACATGCGACATCTTTAACAAAACTAACTGATAATAAAATTCACCCAACACTAACTTCCTGGCCCCAAAATAAGATGCAAGTACGGTGGCGTGTGTATCAGGGGGGTTACTATATGATCCGAAACGAAGTTCGAAAGTTCGTTCGGTCGACGTCTGAAATTACAAGTTTTCCACTTCTACAAATCAACACTATTCTACTCATGATACACGATACATATCACTCACTCCGAACTAAGTCTATAGTTAGGACGTATAATACAGGATTGGAACGCTTTGTGGAGTAGCTAGGCACATTCGTACAGTTTTACGTGCGACGTCAGAACACTCAAGTTTCGTTTCAGATCGTAGAGTAACCCCCAGAAACTATCAGAAAATTTGCGACATCAGAACGCATATAAAAAAAAATCCATTTATCTCCGTGTAGGGATCGTACCCTCTACCTCTCGTTTCACAGCCGGCCTCTAACCAACTGCAACACTGAGGTTGTGACAACTATGCCTAAAGCACCATTTAAACGGGAAGAGATTCTCGCGGCGACAATCGTATGCGATAATCGCATGACATAACCGCCATAAGACTCGCGTTCCGACAATGTGTACACGGTGCAACTTTTTTATATCCTTACGATAATCGTATCGTCGACGCGCGAATCTCTCCCCGTGTAAATGGGGCTTAATACTATGTGTCAAAGATTAGATTACGTGTATAACAGTTAAGCCTATACGTGTATGACTTGCAACGTTGATCGTGTCTGCGTTGGCCAATATTTGTAACAATAGTTGTGGCCAATCTTGTTCAATGCTTGTCAGTTTAGTATTGGAATGTTGGTCACAAGTTGGCTGTGTGTAAACTACAATGACTAATCATTGTCACATATATTGGCCAAAGGAAAAGAGAGCCGTAGTATATATAATTGAATATCGTCGTTTACATTATAATTCGTGTTCTCTTTTTGATACAATGTATTGTCGATACGGGTTAATTACCTTTGAATATGGCAGAATTAAGTTTAATCATCCTCTATTTTATGCACTTGCAATATACAGGGTATATCAAGACTGCGACCGAAAGCGTAGCCAGGTGGTAGTTTTAGTGATTATAGTCACGAGGCAACTAAAAGTTTCTCAAAAAAGCGAAAGGTTTGTTTTTTGCATTTTTTTAAATATCATCGTATTTAGATGGGAAATGCCTAGTTTTTGCAAAAAATATAATTTAAACTCTTGCGTATCACGGTGTCTTTAAAGATAAAAAGAAGTACATTATTATTGAGAAAACCGAAGTATTTACAACCCAAATACGACGATAAATAAAAAAAAAACAAAAAAAAAATTGTCGCTTTTTTTTGCGAAAATTTTAGTTGAATTGTATCTGAAGTCACTAATAATACCACCTGGCTTCGTTTTCGGTCGCTGTCTGAATATACTGTATATTTTTCGACGATAAATTTTAATTGATCACTAAATGAAAATTATGACTGTCGTGTGTATCTTAGCGGGCATAACATGTTTCTGCATTATATGAAAACAACGGCCGACAAACCGACTTTACTCATATTACAGTATAAACGACGATATATTAATTTATTTTTGTAAAACCATGAATTCACTTCGAAATATCTGACAAGTATTACTTAACAAATGCTTTAAAATACACCCAGCACCACTTTAAAATACATACATAACTTCAAAATGGTATACATGTATTTATGTACTTATGTCGTGGATGCATTTGACTTATAATTTATTGAAGCACATACCACTGTCTATATTAAATGTAAAAATAACATGACTTTCTGTTAATCTATAATAAATAGAAAATAATATTTGAATAAATTATGATTGCAAATATTCAAAAGATTGCACTTATCGTAATAAAATTTATCTTAATTTAAAACTAAAATACTCTAATGACGTAACTTGACTAGATTTAAATAAATCCATGTCTTTGGATTATTATCCGCTTTTTTACATAATAAATATTTTTACATATTGTGACTAGATTTATAAAAATCATCCCAATTTGATACCTTTATGCACTCGAATAACATGACGTGTTTATCACTCCAATCGATATGGCGAAAATGTCGAGTTACTCCAAGACTCAGACAGACTCAATTGGCTCGATTTTTAAGCAATCATTTAAAGAAATATGAATAAAAAATTGATGTAAGTAATGGATTTAAAGAAGACAATAATTGAGCATCACTAATGATGAATTAATAAAACTATAGCAAGTTAATGTTCACTTCTAGTAGATAAAAATAGCAGATATTCAAGAAATAATCGAATTATTCTTCAACCAGAACAAAATATATTAAACGATGACCAGAATTGCTTTGGAATTCGAGTCACAAAATACTCGACACATTCGACCAAATGTGACTCAAACTCGAATGCATTCAATCATTAAAAAATACTCGACGTGACCGAGCAATCGAGTCTTTGTAGTCTCGACAATTCCGCAATGAAGTTCGCAATTTCCTAAGCGCCATTTGCAGTGATAAGGTAAAGCTAAATAAATCTGACTAAAAAAACTATATTACTATTTGTTTCCTCTGACTAGTAACGTTTTTTGATATAGAGATCAAGTTATAATTACAAACGTACAACTACACATGTCATTTTAGCGCTGCGTTTTTTTAAACGCCTCTAATGTATCGCTAACTTATTTCTTAATATTAAGTGTTCTCTGGAACACATATTATAATTAAAGCAGTACTTATTTTGAAGAAAATACACGACAAAATTCTGCATAAAATATCCGTGATATTCACCAATGAAAATCAAAACCAAACGCGGGAACGCCTGATTTTATACTGTGCTTTTAAATAAATCCTATTAGATATGTTTTTAAAAATAAAAGTTAGACATCAGTCCTTATCAGCGTTTAAAAAAACGCGGCGCGGACCCATCCAGTGTAGTGGTCTCCTAACAGCAGCAACTGGCTAGACTTACCATTAATTCAAATCTGTACAATGTTTCCTTGAAGTTGTTTGATCACTTCGCTGACCCCCGCGGGATCCGTTGCCGAATATCCATAAAACTTCGGTTTTATAATACAATATTCATTAAAAATATTGGCAACGGTATTTGAACTTGGCTGCTCTCTAGACTAGGAATTTACAAACTATTTTACTGTAGAATAAACAACATGTAAGCGAGATTGTGTATACTAATAATAATTTTATAAATAATACATTTATAATAGTAAATATTTAAAATTATGCTGACCTCAAGAGAATGCATCATATAGATAAAAATATATATTAAAATCTATGTGACATCAATGAAGATTAGAAATTCCTAGTCTAGATTTTTTTAAAGATATATTTGATATATTCAATCTAGAATATTAATAGTGGCGTAATATTAATACATATAAATTTAACTGTCATTGCGTTTGACTATAATGACTATCGACACGATACCGTATGATTCGTATTGACCCGGTAATCACCCAATATCGCTCGAGTTAGGCCAAGCCGATAATCGCGCCATATCGCGTGATTGGGTATGTTTTTTCTGACTCTGCTAGTACAACCCATCATGCGGTATCGCGTAATAAAATAAATAAATACACCCAAAAGTCACGTACGTAGTCCTGACCCCACACTAAAATTAAACCTTGTATCGTGGGGATATCTTTAACGGTGAAGGAAAACATCGTGAGGAAACCTGCATACCGTAGCGATTTTAAAGAATTTCTACGGTATGTAAGTCTACCAACCCGCACTAGGCCAGCGTGGTGGACTATATGGCCTAACCACTCTCAATCGTACTCTCCATTGTAGAGGAGGCCCGTGCCCTGCAGTGGGTCGTATATGGGCTGATACAATACAAAAAAAAAAAACGTGGGGATTAGGAACTACGAGAGACTTTTCAGTCTCAACACCCAGACCCGAGATAAATACGTGTCGTTCAAACATTTGTCTCGGTGCGGGGATCGAACCCGCGGCCTCTTGTTTCACAGCCGTCTAACCAACTGCGCCACGGAGGCTGTCAATTTAGCGACAATTTGCAGTACTCAAATCTTGTGACACATCAAACTGAAACACTTTTTTGACTTTAATATTCCGCTCAATAATTATTTATATTATATATTGTATATTTTATTTGTAAATAAAATAAATAATGATGAATATTGCGCCACTATTATCATCAAATATCTCAAAAGGCATCCCTGCAGCCAGGTCCACAGCACTGGTAATCAACAACTTCAAGCTGGTCTCATAGCACTAACAACTGCTGCTGGGAGATACGGCGTCACAATAGATGGTCGTCGTGATCGTCGTGGTCCTCTTCGGATTCCGCCGAGTCCAGACTTGGCACGTGCTCCAGGTCCTGACTCTCGCACTGTTGGTCCAGCTCTGTGCTCGGCGCGTCGTCGTCTTTCCATTTGTCCATCGACCGTCTCCGGGCGTTCATGAAGAAATTTCCTACTGTTGTCGGCTCTAGCCCTAATTGTCTTGCTATTGTTACTTGCATTTCTTTTGACGGCCTTTTTGTCTCCTGGAAATCGATTAATGGATATATTAGTTATGATTAATCAAGGATTACTAAATAAATATTAGGCAACATTAACCACAAATTACGGTATCTTTTATGATGTACTTAAGACGTATGTGGCATTATTGCTTTGCTTGTTCTGAATATCTATAGTTGTAGAAAAAACGCATAAAATCTACGACCAGCCTACTTAATATCTCCCATTGAGAGAGATTATGCAATTCCCTGCATGTACAAAACAAAAATATACGACTAGGAATTTCAATTAACCTTGAAAAATATACCAATCATTGCACTTATCAATCACGCCTTCATTCCATAGGTAGAGGCAGAGACTCCATCCATGTGAATCCATACTTTTGTAAATTCTGACGTATGACTTTCACTTCACCAAAACTTTCACGATCTTTACATGCATTCTAGTCTACTCGGGTTACTAAGTAATGTTTTAGATAATATCAATTTGCTTGGTGTTTATAAATATTGGTATAGAAAATTGATTAATTCTGATATATCAGCTTGGTTTCATCCACTTTCATTCCTTTCTTCATGGATTCTTTTAAGTTTTCTTTCTCTCTCTCTCTTCAGCCATAGGAAGTCCACAGTTGAACATAGGCCTCCTATAGACCGCCACATAGACTTATTGACTTCTTTTAAGTTACTTCATGTATATGTTTAGGGTACTACCGGGCTGAAGCTTATTTAGGGTATCACAGATTCAGTTGATGCATTATAATGTAATAAAATATTATAGAAAAACATATTACCTTAAAAATAGCCTGTAGAGTACGCCGCTGGAGATCTGTGAAAACCAAACGGGGCTTCTTCGGGGAAGGTATGGTATCCGAACCCAAATCCTCCTTGCGTTTGCAACCTGAAAGGCCCACAATGCATCATTGTACCTTTGTTCACAAAAGTAAATTAACATCATATATATGGTAAATACATCCAACAGACATGATGGAAACAGACATGCTACCGATGACTTTAGATCCAAGCTATTTTAGATCTTATTGGACTCACAAAATGATCTAAAAAAAAATTAACGACGTTCAACTAGATTATTAGTGGCTGTTTTACTATATTTTACTATAGTTCCGTTTTGAGTTAGTCGAATTAACCCACTGGTAATAGTTAACTATCTCACATCGTTGGAAATTATATTTGTACCCTATTGATTTTACCATCAGATGTAGTCAAATGATTGTATCAACACTGAAAATAGTGGTTACTTCTTAAGTTTGTGAACCTAAGAACAATACCCCTTCCCGCTCCCCTCCCGATCTGATGGGTCGGCAACACATCCATGATCCAAGCTATGTGGATGTTCATAGGCGGCAGTGATCATTTACCATCAGGTAACCTGCTTGCTCGTTTGCCGGACCTATGCTATAAAAAAAGAACCTTACTCCACAAAAAACAATTATGCAAAATTAGAAAACAATTTTTACCCCAAATATATTTATCTACAATCACGCCCCTAAACTGCTTAAAATACGCTTCAGGGTTTATTTTTATTTATACGTGGAGTTCCCTCATTACTCTGAATATCTATGCTCTTACTATCAGGTGCATATCACTAAATATACTATGCCAGTAAGAAATATAGTTATTAGCTAACATATCCAAGAAAGATTTGATACTTACTGCCTCTCTGAGGTATCTGGGCCGCTGAAACAAAAGAGAACAATCATATTAATAATAAAACTAGGCATACATAATAGCTCCTTACACCAAGATCTAGATGTCAACTAACGGACAACAATCATGCTTCTAAACATCGACTACGTCGTATTTATGCGCACTAGAAGACCAGGAACAGTAACCTTAAATAACCCTTAAGTCTTAAGGAACAAATATCACACAAAACACCAAAAAAATAGGAGAAATTTAAGAATAATCGCACTGTTTGTATTAATGTGATCGAATTCCAAATAATATAAAAGTAGTGTAATTAATATTTTATATAAAAAGGAAATCAAGCACTGGAATCATTTTGTAATAGGTACTTAAAACAATTCGCAAAAAATATATTTGAAATTGCAAAATGTTTTTGCGATATATATATATATATATATATATTTTTGTTTTGCCGACTTTTCTTTTAAATTCAGTCACTTTAATACTAACAGTGCGAAATAAGCAACTAGTGCGTATAAAAATGACACAGAAAACCTAAAAACAATAAACATCTATATCCATCCGACTGCCGACAGCCAACATCAGATCGTCTAGTAAACTTTAATCCCATTTACACGCTATAAATTTGACATTTCGGAACGTTTCGACTCAATATATAAAATTGGGGTAAAAATAGTTCCGATATATCGAAATTAATCTAATAAAAACATGAAACGTATTATCAAAAACGCATACCTGGCGACAATGTAAACAACATTAAAAAAGGGTTCATCTTGCAGGCACCTATAAAATCATATTTCAAATAAAACTATGGCAGCCCGGGCGCGGGGGGAAAACAAAAAGGGAGGGAGGGGGCAGCGATAGCAGTCTAACATTCACCTTGGCTTCCGAAGCTAACAAAATACACTTACCTACAGCTATAAAGTTTTCCAAAACATTTTCTAATTTAACATTAATTTGGCTGGGCAGTATCATTACCCCAAAAAATATAACGTACCGTATATGAGGAAGGATGCTGCCCATTCAAGAACATCTATAAGAGCAAATCTCTATACAATGTACACAGTTTTTATTTGAAATTAAAAAATAAATTTCCACTCTGACATTTCATTTCGATGCTATAATTAGGGGCTTGTCACAAAGCTCTGCTTTATCTAAAATACGCCATTTGGGGTAACTTTAAACAATCGGTTATTAATAATTTTATATCATACATTTTTTATTAATAAATATGCAACAAAATATTTACAACTTACCCAACATTCAAAGTTACCCCAAACGACTGAAGGAATTTAACGAGCTTTATTTAAATTCGCATATTACACCTTTGCGACAAGCTATTTACAGGTTACTTGTATAATACCTAGTAGAAACCAAGTCCACTGCTACGCAGCCGCGGATTTTAGGGAAAAGGATGAGGTCAAGGAGGTTTCAAACAAAAAATCAAATAAAAACTAAACACAATAAGTCATTTCAGTTATCTCTGGGGGTATTATATTAAAAATAATGAAAATCATTCTTTTTTTATTGGCGTCATTCGCAATTCAAAAATTCAAATTAGGAATAACAGTTTAAATCAATCTTGTATGCCAATGTACTGGCTGAATATAGGCCTATTTCACACAAAGAAAAAAAACAAAACCACAGGACATAATTCAGGTAAGGACTTCAAAGGACAGGAGCGAATCAAGTTAGGACGGGACTCACAAGCAAGAAACGTCCCCGGCTGGTTCGTATGGCGTTTCCCAGGGGGGCGGTGGGCCCGGGGGGTACATGTGGGCGTGGGCCCCCCCAGCCTGGTACTCCCTGGGCTGGCAGTAAGACGGTTGGTGCATGTTGTTTACATTGTCGCCCTTTAACGTTTGATGCTGGTTTGGGGTATCTGCGGAATTGAAAAGATTCAGTTCTGTATGTTTGATGTTATAAATCTACATGTATTGGGATATCAAAATATAGATAACATTGTTCTAGTGTTTCAGAAATTATTTGTTCATTAAGTAGTACTTATTAAAGGTAATATTTGTTAAGATAACAGTGAATAAAAGTGATGCAAGTCTTATACCTAGAATATATTTATAGAAAAAGCTTTTTTTATTATTTTAGTTTATTGGAAATTATCAATCAATGGTGACCGTATGCATCTAATTCAGATCAAATAGTTTACGATTCTGCTGAAAATCCGGGATTAAAACGGCCTTTAAAAGTTTCCAAGTTAAACCTCCAACGAGGCAAATGTTTGTGTCTAAAACAAATATGTAGGTATTTGGATTGATGCCGTAAAATTTCTATTAATGTATTCGCAATAAAAATATTATTTTAACTCTAAAACCTAGGACTCATTACATACATATATATATATCACGCCTTTTTCACAGCAGAGGTAGGCAGATGAGCTACCAGTTCCGTCCCACGATGTGATAGGGGGACGACGGGCGAGTCTATCGCCATATCGGACAGTCAATTCCTGACTCCGGGTTAATAATTAATAGAAAAATCCAATATCACTTTGCCCGACCCGGGATTCGGACCCAAGATCTCTGGTACCTTCTGATGCCTACGATACAAGACTTAATTGATCTTAGGGCTAGACTATGTATGTGACTGTCGGGTGTATTTATTTACGAGCTGATGACGTCACCATTCCCTTATCAAAGAACCATACTGAACTGTGTACGAAAATATAAGCATATCGGTTACGTCACCACGCGTTGGAAATTTCTGAACTAATATGGGTTACAACTAGGGTAAGATAACATTAGACTCTACTGATAAAGCTTGCAAATGTGTTCTTTTGGAAAGTAGGACAAAACAATTGACACCAGCTTATCAGTTGGTCCGTTTCCTTTGTTATTTACATACGTATACTATCGCCTTTTGCCCAGAAAGGGGTAGAGGTACTACCAGGACACCCACGTTTCGCCTTGTGTCTTCCGTCTCATGATGTGACGGGGGAGCCTATCACTGTATCGGGCTCAAATAACCGACTCCGGGCTGATGGATATAAGAATGGAATTTCACTTTACCCGACCGACTCGACTTCCTTGGCGGTGTAGTTGTACTACGGTACGATTGCAAAAGGCGTGAGTTTATGTATGTACGTACTTCGCCCGACCCAGGATTCGAACCGAAGACCTCAGCTCTTTCAGACGTCAGTAGGAATTTTTCTTCGGCCATGTGGCGCGGAAAACCCCTGACTACCTAGAACGATCAATCTTGTTAGAAAAGTTGAGAGGAGCAGATCATATGCCGAAGACCAGCTCGTTGGGCTGATCAAATAAGCAAGACACTAGCCACGACTATCCCAGAGGCACTGCATCTGGCGGAGGACCGTCAAGCGCCATTTACACGAAGAGAGTTTCTCGCGGCGAGAATCACATTCGATTATCGCATGACATAACCGCCATATAATTGCCGTGTTCTGACAAAGTTTACACGATGCAACTTTTTTATATCCTTACGATAATCGTGTCTTCGAGGCGAGAAACTCGCCGTGTAAATGGGGCTTTACGGGCAAAAGATGAGTCCCGAATTTGGCTTTGTTAGGTGGGTCGAAGACCAGTCAACATTGGGAACTACTGATTTAGACTAAATAAGTACGCCAGCCCTTAAAATGCACCTATAAATAAAGTTTGTCTGAACTTGAATAAAATATGACTACAGGCAGTAACGCAAATAGCGCCTCTAGCGGACAACGGGAGAATGATGTGCTTTATATAACTGTAAAATTGTTCTTTATTTAGATGAATACACTTTAATGTTAATTATAAATATTCTGATGAAAGAAAATCAATTTAATTAATAAATACATCCAACACAAGAACGTAGTCCTTAAATACCAAGTCTTGTGTCGTTAGTATCAGAAGCTACGAAAGACTTTTTGGTCCCACACTCGTAATAAATATTTTTGACTCATATAAATAGTTGAATAAAAGCGAAGATTGTACCTGCCACCTCTCATATTTTAAAAATAATGTGTTTGCGATATTACTACTGTTCCAATAATTCTATAAGCCCTTTCCCTTTGGTGGTTCATATTTCCCGAAAGAATTAATTTCAAACTTATTGACGCGGGTTCGATTCCCGCACCGAGACAAATGTTTGTGAGAACCACAAGTATTTGTGTCGGGCCTGGGTGTTTGTGAGACCGATAAGTCTCACGTAGTTCCTGATACCTACGACACAAGACTCGATCTTAGTGGGGACACAATTTATGTGACTGGTGTATTTATTTACTAATAAACTATTTACAGTTTAAATAATATTATCCCAAGTAGCGAACGCCTAAATGCCCAAATTAGATAATACAATAGAGATGGTAGAAGGACCATCCACACAAAATTCTTCGAACTTATGTCCTTTAATAAAGATTAGGGAACAAGGTATAGGTATTACGCAGACATTCTTTATTCATATGAGATTTTTCAAATATAAATACATACATAAACTCACGCTTTTTTAACCGACATCAAAAAAAGGAGAAGTTTCTCAATTCGACTGTGTGTGCTTTTTTTCCGTTTTGCCTTGAATTTTCTTTCAAATATAAACACACTGAAAAAATTATTGACCAAGCTGAATTAGAACCTCGGTCCTCACTATTCAGAGCCTACTAATGACACCGCAACATACAAGGCCTGAATTTAAAGCGGCCGACGATACAGGAAGGCTCACTATTACATTTGGGACAACGGAAATAGTCTCGGCGAATTGTGGACGGCATTAGGTACACCCCTGCCTACCCCAGGGATACGAATGTGAGCTACTAATAGATACAATTTCTATAAATAAAATAATGGTTTTTTTACACTGTACTGTATTGTATCAGCCCATACACGACCCACTGCAGGGCACGAGCCTCCTCTACAATTGAGAGTACGATTGAGAGTGGTTAGGCTATATAGTCCACCACGCTGGCCCAGTAGGGTTGGCATTGATACACTGGCCCGGCATAATGACTGCACTGCACCTGATGGTAAGCGCAAATGCCGTCCAGAGTTTCGAATGGCATCAGACGGCGGCCCCATGCCATTCGGTACATGCCGGCCTGCTGAGATGCTTCTGTATGCTTTGCATATTCTGCGGCAGCGCAGGTCACTGACCGATTACATTTTAATGGTGAGTGACGTAAAGTAATATCTCGTTTACTCGCTTGATTTAAAGTGTGAGAAATTGTTATTAAGCTACGTATGATTTACACATCTTAATACTGCAATACACTGTTCTGTATCAGCTCATATACGTCCCACTGCAAGGCACGAGTCTCCTCTACAATCGAGGGTATCATTGAGACTGGTTAGGCAATATAGTCTACTACGCTGTTAGTGCGGGTTGGCGGACTATACACACCATAGAAATTTTACAAATCGCTACGGTATGCAGGTTTCCTCACGATGACTTCTTTCACCGCTATAGTGCGTGGCGATTGACTATCATTACACCCATGACTTCGAATAGTCAGAGGTATGCCCTGGGTTTTGAACCCGTGACCACGATGGACATGTTGGCAGTCGCGTCTGGTCCGTTTATCAACGGACCACCACGAACTTATACATTGGTACTTTTTAAATAAAATACACCTAACAGTCACATACATAGTCCTGACTCCACACTAAGATCGAGTCTTGTGTCGTGGGTATCAGGAACTACGAGAGACTATTCGATCAAACACCCAGACCCGAAACAATTACCTATGTTTCACGTAAACTTTTGTCTCGAAGCAGGGATCGAACCCGCGGCCTCTCGTTGTTCGAAAGGGACATAATATTCGATAACTGAAATAGGTTTTATAATATCTACGAAAAAGGACGTAATAGTAAGTCTTCGTAAAAAAGTGCGTGGTGGCCTGTTGGTAACGGACCAGACGCGGCTGCCTAGATGTTCACGGTGGTCGCGGGCTCAAATCCCAGGGCACACCTCTGACTTTTCGGAGTCATGTGTGTATTGATAGTCAATCACCACGCGCTATAACGGTGAAGGAAAACATCGTGAGGAAACCTGCATACCATAGCGATTTGTATAAATTTCTATGTCCACCAACCCGCACTGGGCCAGCGTGGTGGACTATATGGCCTAACCACTCTCAATCGTACTCTCGATTGTAGAGGAGGCTCGTGCCCTGCAGTGGGTCGTGTATGGGCTGATACAGTAGAGTACAGTAAGACTTCACTCAATGCTCTAACACAATTCTGTCCATGTACCAAACTGACACACGGTCACCGCAATGACTAGAACCATGTAACTGCCTTTTTACACCTAAAATTGTACATTAATTTGCCTATTTACTACCTTAATTTCCAAACCAAAATGCATCATAGCTTTTACTACCATCCCACTACAATAATACCATGTCAAATCGATGCAGACACATTGGAAACTAGGTTTAAAAGGTAGAAACCCACAGTGGCGCGTAACTCCGTAGTCTGCGGCGACGGGGGAGGCGGCGAGGGGCAGGGGGAGGGGAGGGGGAGTCGATCGATACCGCGGTGCCGGGGGAGGGGCGTGTGACGTCACAGGGGGGCAAGCCATGTGCCGCCGTGGCCCGCTCTTTTCGTATTTCTAGGGCTTTTTTATTTAAGTATAAAGTTTTTTGATGTGCCAAAATGTTTTTATGATTTTTGTTGTTTTGGAGATAAAGTTTGTTAAGTGTAATATTTTTAGGTGCCTATTTTTACGTCTATAAAGATAAAAGCTAGGATGACTATTCAAAAGCAACACGTGAAAACAATTAGCGCACAATTAAAAAAAACATCTTATTTATAAAATAATTTTAATAATAGTCACTTTTATATCTAACATCAACATGGAAACATTATAACATATTTAAAAATAGTTTTCTGATTTTGTTAAAATCTGCCAGTAACTGCGCATTAACCGTTAATTTATAACATTAATATTACTGCTAATTTAAACACAATACACCTGCAACCTGCACGATGGGCTCGCCCCCTATCACATCGTGGGACGGAACACACAAGGCGAAATATGGGTGTCCTGGTAGCACCTCTGCCTACCCCTTCTGGGAAAAAGCGTGAGTTTATGTATGTATGTATAAACCTGCACATTGTATATAAATACTTTTAGTATTTTTACCAAATCTCTTGTCCCGACAATACCCTCGTATCATTTTGAGTGTATCTATATTTAGAATATTTGGCCGGGACAAAAGATTCTTTAACATTTTCGTTTACAAAGGCACGGCAAGTATCTCTTAGAGGTGACTTTATATTGCTTTACAAATATTTTATGGATTCGAAACAGGCTTGTTGAAAAGTAACATTAAAATTAGTGAAATGAAAGTGGCAATGTTAACAAAGATAATGATTACTGATTACTGATTCTATTGGGTTGTGACGTAATATGGAACTACAAATATTTAATAATTATCTGTTTAACGCATTGTTTGAGGGAATGATACTCCGGGCTGATAACTAATAGAAAAATCCAATATCACTTTGCCCGACCCGAGACCTCAGCTTTGTAAAACCTTTTTTTGACAAGAAGAAACGGGGGTGTCCTGGTTACTACCAGGAGAATCTCTACCTATTCCTTCTGGGGAATAGGAGTGAGTTTAGGTATGTACGTTTTGTTTTGCAAAACAAAATATACTTGTATATTCTCACGTGCAATTCACAACTGTATGAATTTATTAATTATACATACATTCCACTTCAGGACACGAGCTTCCTCTACAGCCTCGAGTACAATTGAGAAGGGTTAGGCCGTATAGTCCATCACCAATGTAGAGGCCGATCGTGCACTGCAGTGGGATGTATATAGGCTGATATAGATACAAATCTCGCATAGAAATCTCTTTAATTACGAAACATTCACGTTTCCACTAAAAGTTTTCTCTCATTTTTAAGATACTAGGTAATTGACTCACGTCACCACATCATGACTTCGAAAAGGTAAATTTTTGCGGATTTGAATCAGCGACCATCTTCTAGATAGGTTGCGTCCGATTAGACACCAACAGGCATCTATGGACTAAAAAAAAGAAAAACTAAACGCACCAAAACCAATTAGTAGACTAAGTTATTGCGATGAAATTGCTAAATCAAATTAAATTAATAAATTTTAAATTGTTTGGATGCAACCTGCTCTCAATAAGATATATGGAAGAGCTTGGGGGAGGCCTTTGCCCAGCAGTGGCAACTTTTAGGCTAATGTGATGTGATGTGATGAATTGTTAAAATTTAACGACATTAAAACGATACATACGTATATTAATAAACAATACTAATTACAATAACACAAACAAGTCACAAATCCTGAAAACAATTAGACATTCAAACACCCACACGTGATTTTAACGTGACTAATCGGAATGCATCCATTGCCGGCCGACAACACGTCAGTCTAAGCGTCTACGTAACAAAAAACGCGATGTATAGCGAAGTGACGTATAAAATCGACCGGTGGCCGCTGACCCGTCGATTGTCCGCAATCGATGGCGACAGCTGACGCGTTGTTTGTAAACTGATAGCTTTAGATTTGTAGCGTTTTTACGCGTAGTGTAGTTGTTTTGTAGTATTTTGTGCGTAGTGTAGTTGTTTTGTAGTATTTTGCGCGTAGTGTAGTTTTATGGTATCAGTAGTGTTATGTAGTAAAATTGGATTGTTAAGCACTCATCGAATGTTATATCTTTATTGAAGAGATTTTGATTGGTTTTCACGTGAGCACAATTTAGATTCATTGCATAATGAAACTCAACACTAACTGTGTACTTGTTTACGCGATATACTGTTTACCCGGCTGCGGAAAAAGTCTAAATCAATGATTTTAATAGTATACATACATAACATAAACTCGCTTTTTACCCAGAAGCGGGTAGGCAGAAGTTCTCCCAGTAGTCATAATCAGGACACCTATGTTTCGCCTCGTCTATTCCATTCCAGGGTGTGATAGGGGGCGAACATTGAAGAAACTTGCATACCGTAGCGATTTCAAAGAATTTCCATGGTACGTAAAGTCCGCTAACCCGCATTAGGCCTGCGTGGTGGACTATATGGCCTAACCCCGCTCTATCATACTCTGTTTGGAGAGGAGACCCGTGCCCTGCAGTGGGACGTATATGGGCTGATATGGATACAGAATTGTCTTCCTGGTCAGGAAGATTACAAAGAAGTACATACAATGTCTTATGATTTTCTTTTTAAATCATTTTTATGGTTATTATTTCTTACTAGACTATTCCTTAAAACTTAAACGACTATATTCTTAATAATAATCCATTACTTTATAAAAAGGACGACAAAAACATCCTTTACATTTTATATTTTCAAACTGAATATTGCTTTAAATGTAACCCAACGCCGCCATTGTTATCAATCGCCGATCCAGATCAAACGGGCCGCCGTTTTCAGGGTTTTTAGGTTATATAAAGGTCATGGGGTATTCAGGTCATCCTAGAAAAGGTAAACGGCCTATAGATGTTGTAAAATATACAACAAAGTTAAGCCCAATTTACACGGGGAGAGTTTCTCGCGCCGAGAATCGTACGCGATTATCGCATGACATAACAACCATAGATTATCGTGTTCCGACAATTGTTTACACGGTGCCACTTTTTTATATCTTTACGATAATCGTATCTTCGCAGCGAGAAACTCTCCCCGTGTAAATAGGGCTTTACACATAACGGGGAAGAGAACGCTGTTTGAATCAGCCCATTATTAATCGCACGATATTAAAAATTCAAATTCAAATAATTTATTGAACTAAAATGTTCATCATCACTTAGATTCAGTATTTTTTTGTTCTACCAGCGGTTCGAAAAGCGGTTTTTACTAGAGAAGAACGGGCAAGAAACTCTAGTGTTGCTCTTTTCAAACCAGTTTGGTTAGAGACTCCCATACAACCAAACACGACTCACCTCAAAAAAAAAAACCTAGGCAGGTTACCCCAGAACCTTCACCACTCTGTACGATAGTCTCTTCGACCTACCAATATGTATCTACATCAGCTTATATATGTACGTTCCACTGCAGGTGGGGTTACTTTATTCTTCGACACTAAATTCGAAAGTTCGAACAATCGACGTCCATGTATAGGATAAGTTTTCCACTTCTAAAAATCAATACTATTCTCTATGAAACTTATTCACTCTCAACTCAGTCTATGAATACGATACGATAGAGGATTCTAACATTTTGTAGAGTATTTGGGTACATTTGTACAGTTTTACGTCCAATGTTCGAACATTGGTCGTCGTGTCGGAGAATGGAGTAACCCCCAGGGCACAGGCTTACTCTATAATCGAGAGTACGATTTTGAGTCAGGATGTAGTTCATCACGCTGGCCTAATGCGGGTTGGCGGACTTTGCATACAACGGAACATCTTTAAAATATCTGCATGGGGTACAGGTTTCCTCACGCCTCCTGTACAATCGAGAGCACGATTAAAGGGGTTAGGCCATTGTAGAGGAGGCTCGTGCCATGCAATGGGACGTATATGGTCTGATACATAAACTAACTTTGTCCATAACTATAGTTTTGACAATGTCATCCGTTGCCCTAAGTTGATGCAACGACGGGTATACTTAGATAATTTTGAAAAAAGGTTAAAAAACAGCACATAAGACTATAACATATTAAACCTACTTTCTCTTAAACCAGTTGTTACATTGGCACTGATTCAAGATATAAACTTAAAGCGCGAAGGTTTTAAAAGACAATATGACTGCATGTTCCAATGCCATGTAATCGATATAGTTAGCAAGCAGATTGAAATTGTATATATATATATATATACATCATGAGGCAACATGCATACCATCAATGACGTTTTACAAATAGACACGTCACTAACTTAATTGCACAAAAAAATGGCGCAATGGCATTCGATTTCCAAAATACAAATAGTCAGAGAGTCGAGCAGCCGCGACACTGATTAAAGCGTGACTGATTGATTGGCAGGCAATATGACAGACAATTGCCTTGCAATCGTCTAGCCATTATAGAGCGCGGACAACGCATCTATACTATAAAAACATCTTAGCATACGATAGCGATTTATAAGAAATTATATAGTATGTGCGAAGTGCGTGGTGGCCTGTTGGTAAACGGACCAGACGCGGCTGCCTACATGCTCACGGTGGTCGCGGGTTCAAATCCCAGGGCACACCTCTGACTTTTCGGAGTCATGTGTGTATTGATAGTCAATCACCACGCACTATAACGGTGGCAGGCAATATGACAGACAATTGCCTTGCAATCGTCTTGCTATTATAGAGCGCGGACATACTATAAAAACATCTTAGCATACCATAGCTTTATAAGTATTTATATAGTATGTAAATTCGGCTAACCCGCACCAAGCCAACGTGGTGGACTGTATGGCCTAACTCCTCTCAATCGTACTCTCAATTGTAGAGAAGTTCGCGCCTTGCAGTGAGACGTACATATATGGACGGATACAGTACAGTAAGTGGTAAAGGTCATTAATATTTTGAAATAATACCAAATAACAGTTCGACGCTAAGCTTTTTGTAGGTACAATTGGGGACACTTAAGTTTATTGCTTTTTAACGTTGTTAAACTAGTGTCTGTTTGTAGTAGACTGGGCGCGACTGCCGAGAAGGTGGTCGCGAGTTCTAATTCCAGTGCACACCTCAATTTTTTAAGTCACGTGTGAATTATGACAATTACCACGCAATTTAAAGGAGACCGAAAACATAGTAAGTTACCTAGCATAAAATAGGGAATTTCACAAATTTCTAGGATATAGAAAGTCCACCAACCCGCACTAGGCCAGCACGGTGGGATAAATAAATAAATAAATACATCCAAAAGTCACATAATCCTAACCGCAAACTAAGATCGAGTCTTGTGCCGTGGGTATCAGGAGCTACGAGAGACTTTTCGGAATCAAACACCCAAATTCGAAAGAAACAGTAGTGGTTCACACAAACATTTGTTTCGATATGGGAATCGAACCCGCGGCCTCTCGTTTTACTCCCGGCGTCCAACCAACTGCGCCACGGAGTTACCCCTTTCAACTGTGCCTCGCAATGAGACATAATATGTCATATGTGTATATATATATATACATATGGGCTAGAATATTATATCATGGATATTACTTGTCAGAACAATACGTATAATTTTGTATACCAATGCATGCAAATGAAGTTATACGTATGAAATGCGGTACTATAAAGGGTTGTCCATTAATTACGGCATAAAATGTTTCTACCCCTCTCTTTGTCGCCGACTATCGGGGTTGCTCCCCTACATGAGAAACTTTTCACTCAAAGACTGTTTTTTCGTTTTTGTTATTTCGAAAAATATAATATTGACTGTCTCAGTGGCGTAGTTGTACTATGGTATGATTACAAAGCTGAGGTCTTGGATTCGAATCCCGGGTCAGGCAAAGTAATATCGGATTTTTATATGCATTATCAGCCCGGAGACATCATGGGAAGAAACACATAAGGCGAAACGTGAGTGTCCTGGTTGCACATCTGCCTTCCCTTTCTGGGAAAAAGATATGATGTTTATGAATATACATATACACACATGTGTATGAATGATTCTGAGTTCATATCCAGCAATCCGCTTTGTGTGCTTCAAAATATTCCTTATTTCCGCCTCCAATAAACTTGGCAATCGGTAGATGGCACTAGTGTCGCCTTGGCTATTCCTTCATTGTTACAAACGCGTACATCGTACGCAGAGTAATTATATATATAGCAAAGCTTTTACAGACCATATCTACAACTAACTTACAAAATCCACATATAATAATATACTTAAATAACCTGTTACACCACTAAGCTATCTATGCCAAAACTCTGTACCGTTAAAAAACGACCTAAAATAACAAATCTTAATTTCTTCATACAAAAAGTTCGGTCTCCATACATATTTAATTCATTACTAGTCAACACGACAGGGTTTAATATTCAACGGGTGAATAATCGGGGTCGGGAGAATCTATTATTTTTCGGAGTAAAATTAAGCAATCGTAAGTTTTGGTGAGTAATGGACAGGGACTGTCCGGTAAAACACATCATTGCACTTATTATAAGACAGGTTACAGCACACTGCAAAGTCTAAAAAGTTTATATGGTCAATGTTAACGACTATCGCTTGACGATCACCTAAAATAATACTTTTATAAGTCTGGTGACTATAAATATGGTGGTCCATATCTTAGAAAAAAATATCAGTCCATAGACTTAACTTAATCTACATGGCGCAAAAATAAAGGGGTTTTAACGTTCTAAAGATGCTCATTTAAAATTACATATAGTCATATATGTAATTTTATTTTTTTCCACTGCAGAATCGATGAAAAAAGATACATTATTTTCCCATTTAACTACGAGTATAACCCATTAAGCAATTAACGGCCTTCATAGACAGTTTTAAAACCTATTTTAGTAATCGAACGTTGTGTCTCTTTCGAACGACTTTCGGAATCAGTTTGAGCAAAGAAGACCGAACATTCGATAAATAAAATAGGTTTTAAAACTGTCTATGAATAAGGTAAGTGTTTACAAGTATTTAGCAATGTCTGTAGTTATGTCTAAAACGTAATAACTCAGTAATACTCCCACAACAACATTTGTCTGGGTCGTAGGTGGTAAATAAAATTAATGAAGCTCTCCTTCGAACTTAAGATAGTTGACGACGAATTACTGCAGACATAATTAATTTTGAAAATCTAAATAAAGAGGAATTATAGCTGAACTTGGATAAAATTAGACAAATGAAGAATCGAAAATAAAGTGATGAAAATGCAGCATTTTCTGTCTATTCCACCAAAAAGATATATAAAGTCGATACTTAATTTCGTGACTGTCTCAGTGGCGTAGTTGTACTACGGTACGATTATGACGCTGAAGTCTCTGGTTCGATTCCCAAGTCGGGCAAAATGATATTGGATTTTTCTATCCAATAATTATCAGCCTGGAGTCAGGAATGTGTGCCGATAGGCGATAGGCTCGCCCCCTGTCACATTGTGGAACGGAAAACACAAGGCGAAAAGTGCATGTCCTGATAGCACCTCTGCCTACCCCTTCTGTGAAAACACGTGAGTTTATGTATGTACGTATGTACCAACAACGATCCTTTATATTATTATATTGCATTTTAGTTATATCAATAGGTTATGGTATCTGATACTCTATTAATGGATGTACATAAATATGTATGTATATTCTAACGCCTATACACCTGAAGGGTAAGCAGAGCGCCACCCACAATTCACTTATTTCCGTCTAAGCATGTTGAAGGATGATAGCATATATACCAGCTAAATGACAGTCCCGAGCTACCAAAACGTAGTTTAAAGTAGAAACCTTACACAGAGGTAATTGCCTCACCTGAGAACAGAACCTAGGACCCCGCAACCCACAGCCCTTACACAATACCACTGTCCATGAGCCAACGTATTTATTCATCTTATAGAATATAAATATACTATAAGCTTATTATTTTTTATACTGACAAGGTAAAACCTATTTTAGTTTTAAAACCTAATTTAGCTATCTAGTCTTTTGTCTCTTTCGAACGAATTTTGAATGTTGTTTGAGCGAGGAAAAAAAAACATTCGATAATTAAAATAGGTTTTAAAACTATTTATTAATAAGGACGTTAGTATTGGAGGCATAGGAAAACGTAATAAATAATTTATATATAAATAGGAACATCGTTAAGTAAATGCGCCGCGGAGGCAAACACGCTATCATTTAGTTCTAATACCATTAGAGAGCAAAAACGGAACAAAACAAATCAAATTATAACTTCAACAGCCTACATACAATACCTATAATTAATCATCACTAAGGAAAAGTTTGGAATAATCGAGAATAACATTTTTAGGTTATGTTTGCGAAGAACGGATTTTTTTGTACACGTTAAGTATTTTGATGAAAACACTTATAGGAAACCTAGTGGCTTCGAATAGTATTAAAGTCAGAGGTATGCATCTAAAGACATACTTTACCATAATATTAGGGTCATTTCGGAAACAGATTATATCAATGTGATTTTATTATGACGTCAATCACATTCAGGTTAAATATAAAACAACATTATCTCCAGGGAAAAATCAGCAAAACACCAAATTCACGTGAAATTCACTATTACTAACCACAATTAGAGTATTAAAAGCGTTCATGCTTTACCTGCTAGCCTCAGCGCCGACATCCTCTGGAACTCAGGCTCTTGTAACCACTTCCACATCCTCCTGAACGTCTCCCGGCCTGACTTGAGCTTCGACCAGGGCTTTGGGTTCCTCAGGAGGTCACTCAACGTCCCCTGCGAGCGACACAGCACCCTCTGAGCAAATATCGCCTGAGGTATCGAGTACCTCTTCAACTCCCCACTTATCCTTTGCGCCAACTCTTTTGTGTTGATCTCCTCTGTGTCTGCTTGTGCCTGCTGCGCCTGCTGGGCTTGCTGCTCCTCTCGTGCCAAGAGGGCAGCGTTAAGGTCAAGTCCCGGGCTGGCAAGCGGCGGCGTCGGTGATCTCCTCTCAAAAGAGTTCGGAGACACACTCCTTCTGCTATAAGCCGATTGTGGGGATAAAGGTTCATTGTACGGCGCAGGAGACAGCGACGCGTACGACTGCTGCTGCTGGATTACCGTGAAAGTGCCCCCGGCGTGGTACGCGAACTTATCTGATACTGTGCTTATGGGGGGCAGTGGTAGGAGCGGAGTCAGCGTCGCGTACGAGGCCGGCTCGAGCCCCGGGGGGGTCAGGCGCCCGTTGACGGCCGAGAGAGGGTGGAAGGCCGCATCGCCGTCGGGCAGGAGGTCCGCGGGGGACAGCCGCGACGGCGAAGCGTTGTTCGGGGCGACGATGACGGTGAGCGGCACGCGGTCTCGCGCACGAACCTCGTCCATAGCGCGCGGCCGGCGGCAGCGGGGTCGCGCGGGCGACTGAAGCACGCCTGCGCGACGCACCCTACCTTCCCGCCGCCCCGCGCCCTGCAAACACCCTTGTTTCTTCACCCTCCACGAGTACCACTTACCGCTGTTCTGAATGCAATCTTACAGCTACACATTTAAGTCTGTTTTTGTTTGTCCCAAGTGCTCCGTCTGACCATCTGATGTGAACGGCGCACGATGCACCCTTAACCTACCCCGAGGCTTTGCAGGTACCACTGTCGTTTGAACAGGATTGTTCGGCGTACATTGACGCTTTTATTCCCTTTCCACCAACCTCTTTAGGTTGTAATCCGTCGATGGATGCAAATTGTGGAGATTGTCGTGTCTAATGTGGCAGGGTAGTAGAGGTGGTGCCCTCATTAGAACGTGGCTATCACACGGCTATTCGCTGGCGAGCCTGTCTCGTGGAAGACGAAAGTGAAAGATTTTTGTATAATCAGCATAATGTAAAATCAAATTTTGGACAGTCTACACAGTATCAGAAGCTACGAACAATTTACTAATATTTGAAGAGTAGAAGTAGAAGCTAATTAGGTTGTCGTTTCAAGTATTCTAAAGTGAGAGTATTTGGTGACAAAAACTTAATAAGCTGAAGGAAAAATTGTGTAAAGCCTAGCGATTGTTCTTTCATAATACTTCTTCAGTGAATATATTCAACCATTGCATAAAGTAGGTATTTACTACTTATTCCCTAGAGCCGCAATTATATTAAAGTTCCAAATCAACAATAACACAGTTCTTCTTTCACACACATCAGAAACTAAGGACTCTGCGGCGACACAACATCCCCAAAACAACAATTTGTTTATTAGAAAAACATTTGTCTAGGCGCGAATCAAACTTACGGGTTTTTGTCTCACAGCTTATTTATCGCAACAGATTATAACCACGTAGAAAAATAGCTTATGAATGAAACATTTATATTCCTAAAAGGATTCATGTCTAGCATGGAGTTGGTCGTAAAATTACAAACAAGATCATTCTGCAACAATACTGATTAGTTAAAATACGACGTATCCAAAATAAGTTTTTAATAAAAACCTAACACCTCTTTGATAATTTTGTCTATTCGTAGTGTCAATTGGAGATCCTGAATTCGAATCCCAGTTAAGCAACCCAAACACTGTGAATTCTTTGTCTTAAAAAAAGTCATGTACCTTGCCTGGGACTGAAATTTGCGTCCAAAGGGACGCCTCCTACCACATCTTAGGACGGAAATAAAAACATAAACTATGGGTAACATTGGTGCCTCCTCTGCCTACCGCTTCAGGAGAACAGTTGTGAGTTTTTGTGTACATGTCAGTGTCTATTTGTCACTATGGAAACTACCCTACACTATATCAGCCCTAATCATCCACTGCTCAGCAAACGTATCCCCTACAACCGAGAGTCCGATTGAGAAGGCTTGAACCATAAGCCTACAAGACAAGCCTAGAGCGGGTTACTCATATAGAAAATCTTTTAAGATCACTATGGAAAGCATGCCACAGAGTAAGAGCGCCTACATACATAAACATCACGCCTTTGTCCCAGAAGGTGTAGGCAAAGTTGCTACCAGCACACCCACACTTCGCCTTGTGTCTTCCGACTTACGATATGACTGATATGCGGCGAACCTATCGCCATATCGGGCACAAATTCCCGACTTTGGTCTGTTAATGAATAGATAAATTAAATATCGCTTTGCCCGACCCAGGATTCGAAACCGAGACCTCAGCATTTTAATGGTACCGTAGTACAACAGCACCACCAAGGCAATCCGCCTCCATCTTATTTTTTTCTGAAAATTGTCATTGCTAATTAGTCATGAACCGAAAATATCATTGTTGAGCGGAGCACAGCGCGCAACAGAAAGTTAACACTGTTACAGCGGACAGGACGTGGCATAGGGGCGGCAAGCGTAATCGCGCTAACTTAGGGACGTACTGGTGTGTATCGATATCGATAGCAAAAAAAAATGGTACGAAAAATTTAGTACTTTTGAAATCCATCGCTACTATAATGGATGACGGATGAGTGAATTTTATGTGCTGTTTTCTGGCCCGTTTCTTCCTGTTGATATATTTAAGGGTTTTTCCCGGCTGATACAAGTGAGGGAGTTTGAAGAAAAGGGCCTACATTTTCGTTAAAGGTCAGTAAAAGCACCCACGATTGGTCTGGTGCTGTAGGTGTACATAGGCAGTAACTACTTACAATTAGATTACCTATCGTTTACCTAAAATTTACTTTTACGGCAACAGTTTAATTACGTGTAAATCCAGATATATGAACCAATATTTTATTACCAATTTATTATCAATATTTTTATGGATTAAATAAACACAAAACATTATAGCAAGCTGTGTTTGCAAACACTGTTGAAAAAACACGTCTTATGTACATGTATGAGTATAAAAAAGTTTGCGAACCTAACCTGACTATTTATAATTTCATTAGATTTGATTTGATCATAGAATTTTCATTGATAAGGTCCTAAATATGTATAATTTATTCCAAACATCGATAACAAAAGCTCATCACTAAGAGCCCTTTGTCGCGCGCCAGGTGTCGACGGGGTCATTGTGGAGCTGTGTATGTGTGTGTATGATTGTGTTGTGTGTGTGTATGGGTACGAACGCGTGCCATACCGTACTTTTATAATTGAAGCAACTTGTATTTTTTATTCCACGTTGTCAAATGTTTTAGTTTATTCTGTCAGCTTTAGTTGGGGTCGGTGGAATTATTTTTAGTTTTAGAATAATTCGGCCTACAATTTCACGTGGAAATATTAGGAAAAATGTTGTCATTGAACGTAGACATTTTAAGAAAAATTCAGTTAAAAAAAAAATGTTTTTTTTAAATATGTCAGCTCTACCTGTAGTCTAATGACAAGACAACTGAATTTTAAATCAGGTAATTTCGATTCACTCTCAATCAGCTATGTAATTATAGGACAAGCTAGTAAACTATTTATTTCCAAATATGGATGTCTCTTTTGTAGTAGTTCCTTCATAATTTTGCTTCACCTATAAACTAACTAATATTAACTGCGAACACAAACCTAACTTGCTTCGAGTTTGGTCTCCTGGGTTATTTTACACACTGCGAAAACTTGGACAATACTTTAGGCCATTTATTTATATTTTCATATTCTGTATCACTTCATATACACATATATACATCCGCTGCAGGACACGATCCTCCTCCACAATCTAGAGTACGATTGAGTGGGGTTAGACCAACATTTATAATTCACCACGCTGGCCTAGTGCGGGTTGGCGGACTTTACATACCATAGAAAATCATACAAATCGCTATGGTATGCAGGTTTCCTTACAATGTTTTCCTTCACCGCTATAGTGCGTTGTGATCAACTATCAATACACATGACTCCGAAAAATCAGAGATGTGCCCTGAAATTGGAACTCGCGACCACCGTGAACATATTAGCAGTCGCCTTTTGTTCACCAGCAAGCTACCACGCTCTTAACTTTAACTTAATACAATGGCGCGTATACATTGATAATATTTGTTTTTCTTTTATTTATTTTTTTCATTCTTAAGTATAATTTTTCCTTGTTTTTGTTTGCGTCTGTTTAATTGTCTAAAGTGTTGTGTACTCCTTTAAGTTGTATATACAGCAGAATGTAACTGTAGAAAAATAATTGGTCTGTTTTTTAATGTATACTGTTGGAGAACCTGAATTCAATAAATAAATAATATGAAATGTTACGGATCAAATACATAATATTATATCAAGTAATATTTGCCAAATTCTAGACTGGTAACTGCCAGATGTCCCTGAATGTGACGAACCCTCTCAGGAAGAGACGGCTTACCGTGCTCTTGAAGTTCTAAGGGCTGTCGGCTTTAGCAGAATCGTGTGATACTTACTACGATGTATTACGTATCTTATATATGTCTGACTGCCTCGGTGGCCCTGTTGTACTATGGTATGATGAGGTCTTGGGATCGAATCCCGGATCAGACAAAGTGATATCAGATTTTTCTATTCATTATCAGCCCCGAGTCAGGAATTTGTGCCTGATATGGCGATGGGCTTGCTCCCTATCACATACGAGGCGAAACGTAGGTGTCCTGATTGCACCTCTACCTACCCCTTCAGGAAAAACACGTGAGTTTATGTTTATGCATATTTCAGTCTTAATTTGATAAAAATGGTTTTGAAATTTCGATACCAGTTGCATGTTGGAAGTCAGTTTAATACCGTTTTTAAACAATTTTCTCGACCGCGGTATCAAATCTGAGACCCCGCAGATCACAACTATCACAAGCTCAAAAGAAGCACATAAATCCAGGCTCATAAAAAGAGCAATAACCTTAAACGCTTAACATGCAAATCTTAACAATACCTTTATTCTTGTCAGATAAAAAACTACAATAGCGACCCCAAATAAAATCCATAATAAATGACCTAAAATTCCCCCGAAAAAGCACCCTATATTATATCACCCTGTTAATGTGAACAGCTGCGGCCGCCATGTTGTGACGTCATATCGATCGCGGCGGCAAATCGATGGTATCGACCGACACCTGTGGGGCGCGTGCCTATCACGGCCGTTGACCTTAGTTTTTTAGTGGGGTTGATGTATGACAGTTGGTTGAAGTTTTGACGCTGATTAAATAATGATAAAAACTTTACATACATAAACTCAATCCTTTTCCCAGAAGGGATAGGCAGAGATGCAACCAGGACACCCACGTTTCGCCTTATGCGTTCCGTCCCATGGTGTGGTAGGGGGCGAGCCTGTCGTCGTATCGGCCACAAATTTCTGACTCCTGACTGATAATGAATAAAAAAATCCAATAACACATTGCCCGACCCAGGATTCGTACCCTAGATCTCAGCTTTGTAATCATACCGTAGTACAACTACGCCACCGAGGTATGCTTTTTAGCATTCAGTCCGCCTTATACGAGTACAGAGTATAATGGCGGTATTAATGCCTGAGGCATTCTCTGCCAGTGAACCTTTGGGTGGTGCAGAGAAATCAAAGTAGGCGAATAAAGTAACTTAACCTCTCTCTGTGTCTGTCTCTCTCTCCCTCTCTTCAGCCACGGGAAGTCCACCGCTGAACATAGTCCTCCTATGTTATGTTATTGTTTATGTTGATATAACTTATCCTAGTAATATAAAATATGAAAAGGAATAAGTATTAAAAGAATTATATTGCCTCCGTCGCACACTTGGTTAGACAATATTTGTGCAATCCACAAGTATTTGTCCTAGGTCTGGTTATGAGACCGAAATCTGTTGTAGTTTCTGAGACCCACGACACCAGACTTCATCACAAGTGTCATAGTGTGGCGTCAGGAGTGTGTATATGACTGTTTAGTACATTTAACTATGTTCTTTATATAGTATTTTTTTATTGTCTGCAGGCAGACGAGCTAACGGTCCTCCTGATGGTGAGCGGTCACCGTTGCTCCTGAGCTCATGTATTGCCAGGGGCACAGTCAAGCCGCTGCCTGCCGTGTGGTGAGTACTCTGTTTAAACGTCGTTTAATTTACCTATCCATGGTGTATGCAAAATCATCTGTTGGTGTAAGGATTTGTCTCCGGCCAGATACCGGTTACTGCCTAAGTTAGTGGTTAAAATCACGTTGTGTGCTATCGTAGTGTCGCGTTTTGGGTTATCCTTTGTATATCCAGAAACAATAGTAAATTTAATTTAAATAAATTTAAAATTTTATTAAAACAGCGTTACAGTCTTTTCTTAAAAACTATTTACAGTAAGATATATGCTAGTAACTTGTCACTAGTTCTTATAACACACTAGCGGCCCGGCCCAGCTTCGCCTGGGTGCTAAGATGTTTAGACTCCACTCCACACCAGAAATATCTTATTCCCGTTCAAACTTTTGTACTCCTGAACTCAACCTAAGTACCTACTATCCCTTTTCCTATCGTATCCCATCCCATCTCATCTGGCTCCTTTTCTTTCTTTTACATCCCGTCCCATTATTTCCCATCGAATGCAATCCGGATCCGACCGGTTTCATCGCGTTCGTCCCACTTTATCCCATTTCATCCCTTAATGCCTAAATAGGCAAGTTGTAAATTTTTTGTAATTGCTTTTATTTTGTAGATAGGCCTTATATAAACACGAAAATACGACGAATATCATTTAAAAAATACGCAAACACAAATACTTTGCAAAATTCCTGCTAAAACTTTCCGCTCAGCCAAAATTCTGACTACGAAATTGATTTTTTAAAGTATAATGAACTACTTATTTTAAATTTAATTAATTTTATAGCGTCAACAACACGTGGTAATTATACTGTTAAAATGTAGCTTATATGACACGTTCGTAGATTTACCATAGCAGCGCCATCTATTGATTACTTACTCAACCCAGTCGAAAGGTATCGACATCTGTTAGAATCATTTGGAGTTAACAGATGATTGTGACTGTCAAATAATAACAGACAAATAATTAGCAATAAATTAAAATTGCGACTATAATTTGAGATTTAAACTATCCTATCTCTCAAGTTGGATCGAACTGCACATGGTGTGCAAATTTTATTATAATCGGTTAAGTAGTTTAGGAGTCCATTGAGGACAAACATTGTGACACGAGATTTATATATATTAGATATACTGTGGCCCCAAACTAAGCATAGGCTTGTATTTTGGGCGCCAGAGTTTGACTAGCGGTTATAACACAATTATTATGTCTGTTTGGGCGTGTGTGTTAATTTGTGTTTGTGTGTGTGTAGGGTGTGTGTTTGTTAAGTAGTGTTAAATAAGTGTTGTATTATGAAGTCAAAAGGCACTCAGTGTAAGAAACGTGTACGAAGTTTTATTACTCCAAAAACATTGATGTTTGACTGGCGACTGATCGTGAATTCTTAAACGTAATCTTTCTTTGTCTTTAATTTGATTCCCAGACTCACCCGCTATCGCATAAGACGAAACATTCAGTATACTAGTCGGCTCTCTTGACTCTGCCTACCCTATCATAAACACGGGCGTGAGCATGTATATTTATGTAAATGTTTATGTCTAATAAATTAAAATTATGCTGTTCTAACCCCACATAACAGTATAAAGGTAGCTAAAAACAAAAAAACTATTAGCATAATGTTTTACAGCACGATTCTGTCAGCTGCCCCGGCACCCTATTGTTACGCATGTCGCCAAATGTTGGAAACGAAAGCACCTTTAAAAACGGTGCAGTGTAATGCAGTTGCCTACAAAGGGATATCTACTGCGGGTTTAGATGGTTAAAGGTTTTCACGAGTATTCACTGCGTTGGTGAAACAGGGTATACTGATTCTTCGTTCTGGGCTACTTCACTTCACTCAGCGATATTAAACAGAATATAAACATATTGTATTAAAAATATATGTCACTTGCAAATTATAACAAATTATCAATGAACTGCTCTGATTTGGACCAACTTGTAATTTTTGTAATAATCACGATATTGTAAACTGGTATTGAAAAGAGCAACACTAGAGTTTCTTGCCCGTTCTTCTCTAGTGAAAACCGCTTTCCGAACCGGGTGGTAGAAAAAAAATATGACTGAATCTAAATAATGTTGAACATTTTAATGGATTCAATAAATTATTTTCATTTTCATTTTTTTCAAAGATAATTTGAATAAACGTATTATAAGTGACTGCGTCGGTGGCGCAGTTGTACTACGGTATGGTTGCAAAGCTGAGGTCTCGAGTTCGAATCCCAGGTCGGGCAAAGTGATAATGGATTTTTCCATTCATTATCAGCCCGGAGTCAGGAATTTGTGCCCGGTATGGCGATAGGCTCGCTTCTTATCACAATGAGGGATGGAACACATAAGACGAAACGTGAGTGTCTTGGTTGCACCTCTACCTATCCCTTCTGGGATAAAGGCGTGATGTTTATGTAGAATTTTCACGGTGAACTACGCAAGTGTACAATGTTTCGAATTCAGCTTGATAATTTCTACCTGACCGGCATATTGTTTCAACCGAAAAAAATAACAACTCCTAGCCAGATTATTACCTATATTATTACTTATTATTATTACTTTATTTCTTTTGCGATGCAGTTAAAACGTATAGCAGCCACTTTCTCGTGCTAGTATGAGAAAAAGTGTTTTAGGACCGAAAATTCATCTGCATTTCTGATAGTATCAACTAGCACAAGACTACGTAATACGACCCTATTCGTAGACCGTTTTAAAACGTGTAGTTATCGAATGTTTTGTCCCTTTCAAACGACTTTTGAATTCAGTTGGAGGGAAGAAGACAAAATATTGGATAACTAAAATAGGTTTTAAAACTGTCTATGAATAAGGCTGTTAATATATAAACTTTATACGTGACTTTTACCTAACATATACCTACTAATTCAGTATTAAAAATAATAAAGAAATTGCGCAAAGCAACCCTTTCCAAACTCGGGTAAGTAATATTTTAGTAAGGCTTCGTGGTCATTAAAAAGTTGATACAAGGGGTGAACCACCCCTGCGCTTCCGATTCACTATTGTACTGGTAACCCTACGCTGATACCAAAGTTCACCCCATATCCGTTCGCGTGCGGACAGAGAACAAAGATTTTGGATTTAGTTCATTTGATATACTATATTGTAGTAGATTGAGCTTGACTAGCCTAGTGGGATTGTCTATGGAGCGTGAGGTTCAGGGTTTGAGTCTTTGGTCGATTAATTCAGTATGCTATTGGAAAAGGTAATTTGAATCTGATTGAATATTTTTGAAAGATTTGATATTGGAGAATTTATTGATCATAAAATTACGAACCATAACGTTTTGTGCAAAAATCATGTCACGCCTACCCAACATAAGAATGAAATCAAATTAATTTAAAGATAGTCACTACTCAAAAAAACACTTTAATAATTATGCAATTTATGAGTCACGACGCGACGCTGTATTTCCCCAAATATTCTATTCCAACGCGACTGTGTCCTGTATTTTTGTCTCAAAGTATACCTAGTAGTCTATGTGGCCTAACCTCTCAATCGTACTCTCGAATGTATAGGACAGTGATCAGCAGTGGGAGATATATGGGCTGATACAGTAAACGTAGTATATCGATATATCGGAAAAAAGTGCAATTTCGGATTTTCACATTTTTCGAAAGCACATCATTTGCAACAACGGCGTGCCTATGTCTATAAACTTTGTCTCAGCGATTGTAATAAATAACAACCATAAAATAATCTAAATAGTAATGACAAAGAACATATTTTGTATTGCAATGAATGGCGAGGCGAGCATGCCATTTACCTGATGGTAAGAAATACGACCGCTCATGGACACCCGCAAAATTTAACATCATGAATTACAAAGCAAGGCTTGGCATTCCACTGCGCTCGTCATCCTGAGACATAAGATGTTAAGGCTCATTATGTCCTGTAGTAACTCTGGCTACAATGTCCTTCAAACCGGAATACAGTGCGTTTACACTTGTTTGACGGGAGAAATCGACATTACGGTGGTACCTACCCAGGCGGCCTCTCACACATTCTCATAGGTATCTCTTACCTACCACCAGTAAAGTAACATATTATAGTACAACTAAAACAGTTTTAAAATGAACCACCAAGATGGTTACTATACCAATTGATCTACATCTTATTTAAATTTTATACTAATATGTCAAACCATACTAAAATAATGGTTAAAGTAATAAAATGTAATTCATGTAATGTTAATTATAATTTTATAGAAAAACACAAATGTTATTTTTAAATACTTACTGCTAATAAAGATGTACTCCTCAATTAGATGTTTTGACAAGTGAAAGAACACGCACTAGGCCAGTGTGGTGCACTATATAGCCTAACCACTCTCAATCATAGTCTCGATTGTAGAGCAGGCCCGTGCTCTGCAGTGGGACGTATATGGGCTGATACAGAACAGTACAGTGAAAGAACTAACCAATAAAACAAAATTAGAAAATAAAAAGAAACAAAATTTTAAAATGAAACCTTTATGCAATGAATTAAGCTCAACGCTTTGTACATAAATACTTAAAAACAAAATACATTTTGATGTATAAGGACTGTGTAAAAAATATCTGTGCGCCAATTAATATGCTTCTGTGCTTAAATTATTGCTCTTTTAACAAAAATTATTTAATGTCCACCTTAGAGCTATTTTCAATTTCACCTCTCCACGTTTCATTGCAATCAATAACAATACATTTTAAAAGGTCCCCAATAGCAAAGATTATATAAAATCAATAAAATAATCATTAATGAAAAGTTGCTCATATACCTGCGTTGTGTACGAAAAACAACCACTGAAATAATCGTATGGAAATTTCCATTAGATTTACAACGACATATTTTATCGAATACTGATAAAGCAAGATCTCTGTATCGAAAATCTTACCCCGGCAAATGTCCGTCGCCATGGCAACCCCTCGTCGAGCGACCCCAATTTCCCGGCGAAAGCACCGCCATCTCCTCTCCCATTCGCACCCGACACTTTCCCTCCAACGTTCGAGCGAGAGGGCTATACATTTCCACTTGCGTTTCAGTGAAAGTAGCCCCTCGTAAAATCGATATCGCACAAGGCTACGCGTCGATTATCCGCGCGGGGATCGATGGAAGAACGTCTTACATGTGGGGTGGTGTATGCCACCCTCGCCTTTATGTTGTTCACTTACAGTCGATTTTCGTATGAAATATGGGTTAAAGATAGGTTGTTATTTGATGGAGCGGTGACTGCGGGCAATTTCTATGACACGGCATCGACTATTGATTCCGGAGATCGCTTGACTGGCACCCACAGCTTCGATTTATTGGATTGTGTTTGGCGTACGCTGTACACTAGCTTCCACATCGTAGGATAGACTATTCGTAGAACATAACCTAGAACAATAGTTTTTTAGCTCAAAAATAGTCTTTTAACCTCAATAGCGCCTCTATGTAATAAGCAAAATGTCAAAGTTTGTGGTAAAATTGTTTGAATCATGTTGATTTTTGTTATTTTACTTTATTTTGTGATGTTGAATTATTGAATATTCCATTGATTTATCAATGTCAAGCATTTTTGCGTCTTTCTTTGTTAAAACAACCACGTGTAGTTATTAGTTAATAAGCAGAATATTATGACTATTAACAAAAAGCTTCATTAGAAAAAATAATTAAAGAGATAAAGATTATTATATTGAAGATTATTATTTATATTAAAATAAGTAAATTTTATATTAGATTAAGATTATATTAAAGATTATACAAATAGGTAAACTGTATAACTGATGTTAGAGCACGTGGATTATGAACAGAAAGGTTATGGCTTCAATTTCCAAGCCAGAAAATGTCAATTCTCCAATTGGAAATAAATTGCTTGGGTTCGCATATTTCGATGTGAGGATGACGTAAGGCATATTGCTCACATTAATCGTGCCTGAGGTAAAACTTTCAACAACATGCACATAAATGTTCCCCTTCAAGTAATAGCGCCAACCCGCGATAGGCTAGCATGGTGGACTATATGGCCTAACCTATCTCAATCGTACTGTCGATTGTAGAGAAGGCCCATGAAGATACAGATACAGAAGTAATCGCCGCATAATTCAGAAAATTTTGAAATATTGTATAATCCAATGCGCCAGGCTTTGAATCATGAATGTAGTTAATAATTACTATGGAAACACAACCTTACATATATGATTATTTTTAAATGTTTGTGTCTAGTCATAGTTCAATGTCGCATACTTTAACGGTAAAGGAAAACATACATACTTAAACATCACGCCTTTATCCCAGAAGGGGTAGGCAAAAATGCAAACCAGGACACCCACGTTTCGCATTGTGTTTTCCGTCCCACGATGTGATAGGGGGCGAGCCTATCACCAAAGCAGGCACAAATTCCTAATTCCAGGCTGATAATATATAGAAAAATCAAATATCACTTTGCCCGACCTGGGATTCAAACCCGAGACCTCAGCTTTGTAATCGTACCGTAGTACAACTACACCACCGAGGGAATCAAACATGATAAAGGATCATAAAGGAAAACATCGTGAGATGATATACAAACCTACTTCATCACAAGATTCTGGAATGTAGGGTAATGCGCATATCTGGGAGTTCTATACACGATTTTCGAAGCTATGTGAAATACACCAACCCGGTCCAGGCCAGCCTGGTGGACTCAGGCTTAATACTTCTCAATCTTACGAATCTATGCCGAACAGTACGGTGATTAAGGCATTTGTTTTAATTTTTTTGTGAAGAATTAATACGTTTAAAGCTTTCATTTAAGGTTAAAATATTTTTTAAAAAAAGTGTTGAAGTTACTCATATATCGATTTGAAATTTTCACTTCCAGTTTACTCTACGTAAAAAAATTCAAATTTAGAATTCGACAAAAAAAAATAAAAACTCGACTTTTTTACTGTAAGACACAATATATTTTTAGTATTTTTACAAATTAATTGATACAGATAATAAGCATCCAAAAATTCGTGACTTCATTCTTGGTAAACTTTTAAAAGCTCAGCATAGTAATCTATGCAATAAAGCTTCATACTTAAAAAAAATATGTGTACACATCCACGTCTACTAGAAGTATAACTAACCGGAGTATAAACAAAATTCATGACCTCATATTTTTTTGGTTGTCCGCTTCACGTGAAATGCCCCATATAATAAAATGTGAAGAGAGAAAAACTGGTCCTAATATTTTGACAACAACGCATTCTGACGCCAAAAGATCGTAGACAATCTATACTATGTAGACTTGTCTTGTCTATGGTTAAAATATGTCTAGGCTTTTGACCTATAGCCTTTAGCATTTAAAGAGTAGTACGATGACATACACAGTTCAGCGCTTTGTCAAAGAAATAAAGGGGTCACTAGGGCTGCTTATTATAAATCTGGGTAATAACCTTAGGCTATCTTACATTTCTCATTTATTTATGTTTTTTTTTATCAAGTAGTAGATAGTCAATCACCACGCACTATAACGGTGAAGGAAAACATCGTGAGGAAACCTGCATACCATAGCGATTTGTATAAATTTCTATGGTATGTAAAAGTCCGCCAACCCGCATTAGGCCAGCGTGGTGGACTATATGGCCTAACCACTCTCAATCGTACTCTCGATTGTAGAGGAGGCCCGTGCCCTGCAGTGGATCGTATATGGGCTGATACAATAATATGTTTTTTTATAGCATAGGTCCGGCAAACGAGCAAGCAGGTCACCTGATGATAAGTGATCACTGCCGCCCATGAACATCCACATAGCTTGGATCATGGATGTGTTGCCGGGCCCATCAAGGAGGGGAGTGGGAAGGAAAAAGGATGGGAATAGGAAAGCGGTATTGAGCATCCAGCAATCTCACTCACAGAACAAAACGCGACAGCAAAGCTGTCGCTCCACGTCAATCTCCTGCGAGACAGTGGTACCACCCCGGAAGAGCCTGCCCATTTATGTAGTCATGACTGACAACAGCGTGGCTCTACCACTATGTAAAAGGTTATGTTTAAAACTCTGGGTGTATTTTTGGACGTTGCAAGATTTCTTATGGGTCGTTGGTACCTTTAAAGTATTCACATAGTTATGTCATATATAAACTGCATCATCGTGGTGTGGCCTTACCCCTGTTACTCTCGATTGCAGTCGCCCTTACTCCGCATTTGATCTAAGCTAATATTCAAAAGAGGAAAGATTTGATTGTTTGTTTACATGAATAGCTCCAAAACTACTGGACCGATTTGAAAAATTCTTTCACTATTATAATCCTACATTATCCCTGATGAACATAGGCGATAGAATATTTTCAAAAAAGTGTATCTGCACCCGAGCGGAGCCAGTCCGGACCGCTAGTTATAATACAACAAGCAAACAACATACTGATTCATTGATAAGACGATGAACCTCCAATGTATATCATCTTTTTCATAGGCCTACATCGAAGCATTACTTCAAATTTTCTGAAATTATTTTTCACTAGCCATACTAACTGGCACTTCAAATTCGCAGATATTGGGTAACAACCGGAACCAACAGCTTACCATACCCTTCATATTATAGCGCTCGATATTTTAGTACAAAGAATGTCGCTTGCCACCCTGTTTTCCCCGCTACTTTAGGGGTGTCAGGATGGTATTCAAGAGTTACGTGATGTTATGAATAAAGTTTTATTTATACCATTCTGGATGATTAGCTGAAGATTGTGTGATTCACAGGTATTTGTTTCGGGTCTGGGTGTTTGTGGAACGGAAAAGTCTCTTGTAGTTCCTGATAGCCACGATACACGACTCGATCTTAGTGTGGGGTCAGGACTATGTATGTGACTGTTGGGTGTCTTTATTAATTATTATTTACAGATAACCTCATCTTAATATGACTTTTTTTTTAGAAGGTTAAAATGGGTGCTTTAAAAAAATCCAGTAATATTGTTTTAATAAACATAATCGTGTTGTTTTCGTATTAAAGGAGGAATAATGAATGATAACTATCCAATGATTGCACGTAGCTTTGTAGCAACTTTTCATTAAGTTATTCTAGCCTTTAATGGACAACAGATGGCGTGCATGATGAATTACTAAATCTGTTATTTTTTTAATATTATAAAATAATAACACTGGCTTGCTGTTGAGGCAAAGATACGAACAAGATGCTATAGATCTTCAATGTTTATCATAATACCCTACCGATTGTCGATCTATGTAGAATGACAATTTAGGGCATGCAATTTTCCAGTGGGATAAGTGGGTACAATGGTAATGTGACTACTCACATTTGTAACAATGTGTTAAGATCATTACCGAAGTGCTAATTATCCAACTTATTCCTTTTTTCTCACTCCTCTTCCCCTTTTTTTAAGACCTACAAGGTACTTACGACCTTTAAATTTTGTAGATGTTTGAGGTAATTGATAAATAGGTCGACCGATAATTAGGCCTGATGTATTTTTTCTCCTGAAAACAAAATGGTGGCTAATATAAAATAAAACACAACTGTGTGTTTGTTTGTTTGTATTGCATCAACTGTAACACTTTCAGTTTTCATCGATATTGAGCAAAGTTTACCTACATTATTATAACTGCTCGCATCGCCATATTGAATTGCATACTTGGTTTGAACACTTTGTTTGAAGAGCGCCCTCTGTTATTCAGTTCCCTAAGCTTCAATTCCGTAATGACATGATAGGCGCGTTTTTAAAGATTACTATTTGAAGTCGCAGTAAGTATAAATCTATTAATTGTAGTACACTTTAAAAAACAACATTAAAATTAAATGTATTTTTAGGTTATGTACGTTAAGTTTGATATTTTGATATAAACGGTTAAGATCTTTGTGTGTATAGTAACTATATGCTATGTTCTAAAGTTTTCTAGTATTTGCGACTTAATTATTACAAATAGACAATTCAGTATGAAATGCTCGCATAACAACGCATGCTATGTCATAATGCTCGTCCTTTCCATGACACACACGACTCGATGTCGTTACATATTTTGTTTTAAGCTTTAAGCACCAATTTTCTTTAATAACAAGTCGTTCGAAATAATTAAACGACTAAAATTCTATAAATATACTTACTATGTATAGGTTAAAAATACATGTTATAACATTTTTACAAGTCTATCTTTAGTTTATTGTGCGAGAGAACAACCCATTCCGTAGTGGAAGTACTTGATGGTGTCTCTGGTATTGGAACAGGCAGTCCACGTCGCGGTTTATCTATTAAAAAATAACTGTTTCAGAAAAATTGTAAAAATCTATCATAAGAAAATATGAAAGCGGTAGAGACTCGATAAACCAACATGTATGTAAACTCTCGTCTACAGTAATAATACAATTATAAATACCTGAACTTATTTACATAAAAAATGTGGTCGTGGACAAAATGAAATTAATATCTAAATAATAATTAATAAATTCGCTAAAGAAAAGAAAAACAAACGTAATTGCACATGACGAACTAAGACAATTCATAACTAGGTGTAAACTATTGATTATTTATCCTTACATTTATCTATTTACGTATGTTATTACAATCTGAAATTCACAAAAGAAAACTTAATATCGAGACGGATTTGTATTACATTACGTTACGGAAAATCAAATGAAATTAATTCACATCTGCATAGAAGTGGAAGAGAAGTGGTATTATCAAAAAGCCATGCGAGAATCAAAATTACTATGAAGATTTGAACAAAAGCGTGCCTAAAAGTCGCGTAGATTAAGATAGATGCCAGTAAAGTATATATATACTTAAATGGGTACAATGTAGGTAATTACTAAAATTATACATAGTAGAAGTATTATATCCAGCGAATACTACGCGCGAAGCGTTACTTAACAGTAATTAATTATATAAGGGTTACATATACTTTGGATGAAAACAACTTCCAGACTCTTGTCCAGTTAATTTTGATTAAAACAACGAAGATTGAAACACGTGCTGTGAAAGTTCAGTAAGGAGGGTACACTCGTATTCGTACATTGGGCCTAATAATTATTACAATTTGCACAATTTAGAACGAACAGTGTCAGGTAAGAAACATTTTAGGAGATTCAAAGCCGCTGCGGAAATTAAAACAAACGTATATAGATCATTCAAAGACCAGCCATTCAAAATAACGTTTATCATTTACTTCTAGTTAGCACGTTGTAAAGAACGCATCATATATATTTATACAATATTGTTGTATCTAAGGCACATATTGTTTAGGCTTTCATTTACTCCATATCGTTACAATGGTGCTAAACAACGAACACAACAATGTGACAAATACATAATTTTCTATCAAAGCTATCAGACAATTTATATGGTAACTTCAAATTCCTTCGCAGATCAATAACTATAAATAATGTATAAAAATTTTGTATCGGTCACATGTGAACATAAGTAAGCTAAATAATACTCGACTACGCTGTCAAACGAAATCTCCCCACGGCGCACAATTGACGTTCAGTTACATACTTTATCAATAACAACAAATGCATTGCATACAACACGTTTCGACTGACTTAACACAGTTTGAACCGTTAAGCACGTCACAGTGCATTTTGCCAATCATACAAAACAACTATTTTAATATAAGACACGTTCAGAATGAACAATTGAATCACAGTCTAGAATTTTCGGCACCAATGAGCTTAGAATTCGTCACTTCGTTGCCACACCGTCACGGCTATCCCTTTCAGAATCATCACGAAACTATTTCGCTCCTTTTGAATTTAACCAACAAGCCTTAACATGACTCCCTATTATTATCTTCTAAACTGTATTTCATTTTAATCTCCTAAAGACTATAGCTAGCAATTGACTAAGTCCCGCATTTCTGCCTAGGTAAACTATTACAGCTGTTTATATAGTCTAATATAGTTTTGTTTTGTGAAATAGCTAAATTGTACCAAACTGCTTTGACTAATTATCATTAAATCGAATTTTATACATAGAACCCAGTCTGTCGAGCCATTTCGTCTCTATAGAAAAAATATTCTGCGTGTATAGGATGTCACTACAATCAGTACCAATTTCTAGCCTCTCTAAAGCTAACTTTGTCGTTATAATATATTTTTTTTATAGTATTTATTGCTTGCATTATTGCTATGTTTCCTAACGATCTAGACTAAGATTTCCATAGAAAAATCTTTAAATAACAACTGAAAGGGACGATGTACACGATAAACAATAACAGGCGCGTTTCCGAAGCATGATTATTTGACAAAATTAAAAAGGCGTTGTGACAGGGCCGACTATTTCTCTCAACTGTGTGTTTACAATTTGCAATATTAGGGTCATTATTCCCCCACACACGATTGTCCAACCTTCCAACTGTTGGTCCAATAAGTCTGTTTTAATTGACGTCTAACGCAGTCTACAAAACTCGAATTTTAAATTAAGAGTTTCGTATTGATTTCTTTATAAACTGACTACGATCCATTATCAATCAAGGGTTAACCCTGTTGACGTAAAGCTAGATGTACGTAGGCTAAATTGGATAAAGTTGGAAGGTTGGACAACCATGTAGATACGTCATTTTCAGCTCACCAACTGTCACATTGTGCATTAAGACTCGGTTATGCATAACTTAACCACCATGTCCTTATGTAACTCTAAATCTATTATAAATTGTGTATATATATTTGGATTTTATTACTTGTAATTTGGCCACAATTTTAGTTTCAACCCCCTACCAATAAGCGTAAGGGGCGGTAATAATTGTAAATATTTTTTTTATTAATATTAATTTACATTGTTAATCTAGTGACTAGCTTTTCTCGTATGGCCACGGTGATTGCGAAATTAATCGTGTATTATGATCGGGAAAAAGTAAAACCACTACTCTCAGACCAAAGGAAAAAGACGGAATGAAAAGGAAATGGAAAAGAAGAAATGGTCTTAGCAAATCGACCAGTTTAAGTTGATCCGTTGCTTGCAATTACTCAAACGTCTGCCGTACTAAATAGTACATAGATGACGTGTCTTAAGTACCTGGTCTGAGCCACTACATAGGATATTAAAGGGATTATAATTCAATGTATTTTGTAATTGATAATTTTATAAACTGTGAATCATGACGTAAAAATATTGTAATTCGATGCCAATATTTTGCAAAATTTTTAAATGTACTTAAATACTCGTCAGGTGATTAGTCAGTTACAAAACACACGTTCTTACATTAAATAGATAATGAATTGTCCTCATCGTTTATGAGCGGATGGATTTATCAAAAAGAACACTACAATTTACATATTCCTATTATGTAAGTTACTTTACTTTTTTTTCAAAGGCACCTATAAAATGTCCCTCGACCGGAGTCGAACTACTGTCGAATCGCTATTGTATCGGATCCGGTATCTCACCCCATGTTTTGAGATCAAGGCTCTCGCCTCACTTAATGCTTGCTTATGAAAAAAATGGCACGTCGAAATTCCGAATCGGCAATACAATAACCAATCTACTGTCAGCTACTAACCGTAAAACTAAACTATTCTCTTAAGCAAGGCTCGTCTTTCTTAAATATTCGTTCAATAAATTAGACAAAAAAATCTTTTTAAACTAACCGACTCTTATGCCTATTATTTCTTTTTTCAATACAAAACACACAACAATGAAACAAAAAACAACTTATAATATCACACTTTCGTCAATTCAAAATTGTTTTGACGCTAGTATTGGAAGCATTATTTTCATAATACGCTTTTCCTAACTGTCTTACAGCTCAGCAAAAGAATAAATTTATAAGCTGCACTTTCATAACATTTTTTTTATTTTACTAAATTATTGGAAGGCTTGATCATAATAATATCATACTCGTTTTATATTCTATAAAAATATTAGAATATATTGTTGTTTTTTATTTTTCGTAGTTTTATTTTCTTTACATAATTATCGTTGGAGTATTATATTTTGTTATCGCCTTAACAATATAATGAAGACCGTACGGATCGTCCGCGCCTGCAAACACTTTATTGTTACGAAATAGAGATGGCGCTGCTAGTAATGACTGATTTCTAACCTTAGTGACTTTAAATCTGCCAATTATAAATAAGCTAGGCTTTTCCTATTATAAGGTAAACAAAAACAATGAACCGAAAAACTTAAATAATTTGAAAAGATGCTAATATTAAATGACATAAAATACTTTCATAGAACAAAAATGTAAACAGCGTCTCCAAATAGCCACGGACGATCGATACAGATTAAAAATTGTAAAATCTAAATTTCAACTACAACCTCCTTCGTATTTACACTAGTCGCCCCCGAGTCGCCGGAAGAGTCGGATCAGGTCCGATGCGTGACGGGCCGCCAGTGCGGGAGCGGCGCGGGCGTCCATCGCGGCACGTCCTGCAGGCCTTGCTGGGCGTCTGGCGCGGGTTGTTGGGCGTCCGGCGCGTCCGGCGGGGGAAGCGGCGAGGATCACGGAGAGCGCAGGTCGGGCGCTGGTTTGTCCGGAGCAATGTCGTCGCTGCCGTCCACCCCGACGGATTGGACGCCCGAACCGGCCGTGTCCATTGCCGTCGCCTCAGATGTGATCACATTTGATTGGAAGAACCGCTCTGAAAGATACCAGACTCATTTAACCCTATCCTATCAATTTACAATTGACTAGTCTATAATGTATTAGGGCTAAAATTGATAGGTTAATTTATAGAATTTCAATATTTCGAATGGAATATTAGGCCAAAGTAAAAATTAACCTAACGTCTAATCAAAAAGAAAGACGTTCTAGAAAAAAAGTAATTATATCACGAAAACTACTGTGACTTTTAAAAACGAGTTCAATTAAAATAGGTGAATATGATTGCAAAACCCACCTTGAAAACCTATTATACCTCCCTGGATGTAAATTTATTTATAAAACTCATACATGGCAACAGTTAAACTTAATATTTTTACAACCACCTCGTGATCCAATACCAATTATACCCACATGTTAACCTTAACTTTCCCATTATGTCCTAAAACCAGATTAGAACATCCTAAGACTAAAGACCCATCTTAAAACCCTCATTATATTAACTTTACATTCCATTTGGTGCTATACCAGGACCCTTAGCACTCCCAATATCCAATATGGCTTTGAAAGCCCATTACACACAATTTTTAGACCTGACTTTCCAAATACTCTCTTAAACCTTTTTAAAGGTTTTTCTAGATATCTAAAGACCCATCTTAAGACAGAATGTCTGAGGACCCTTCCCAATATCCAATATGGCTTCTAAAGCCCATTACAGACGGGTATTCCCGGGAACTTACAGCGTGTTCCCAGCGGCTAAGGCTACGTCCGACAACACTCCCGGCTGCAGATGAAGCCGTACTCACCATCGTCAAGCAGCACCACGTGGTCGGGCCCCGGCGGCGCCGTCATTATGTTGAACTCCTCTTCCAGGGTGGGGAACGGCGCGTTCCATCTGCAAGAAAAAATAGAGTCATCCAAATTATTAAAGGGATAGCGTCTAAGCGTAGTTGTAAGTGGGAGGTATCCTCCTCAATTGCAGTTACCAGTAATAGTTTTTGCTACTGGCTACTCTGATGTATCTAAATCGGGGCGCTTCTCGCCCTGGTATCGCAACATTCGCAGCGTACCGGGCTAGGAGGCCAGAAACACCGTTATATTCCTTTCGGCCTCCCTGGATTATCAATAGGAAGCGTAACAGATTTCCTCTCGCCAAGAAAAAGACAATCGTTATTAACTGTTAATCATTTCAGAGCTACTTCAGTGTATTCATCAAAATGTTATCTACTCAATCTTACTCTCACAGCCACTACACTATAAAGCTGCACATACCTAGGTGGCGCTCTAGTAGAAGCCCTGGGTGCGTAGAGGCCGAGCCCGCCGGGGGGCGACACCCCTCCCCCGCCCGCCATCACTGCGCCGCCCCCCGCGCCCACCCCCGACACACTGCCGCTCAGCCCCACGCCGCCCAGCGAGCCGTAGCTGTACACCTGCGAATAGAAGATACAAGATATATATTAGCCAAATTGATCACAAGTCATAGTCCTGACTCCATTATGAGATGTCAAGTTATGGGTTGTTTGTTTCGAAACCACAAAAGATTGAGTGGTTTCACAATACCTATATCCGTAATAAGTATTTAGAGGTGACATTATGATTAGGATCGAACCCGTGAGCTTCCGATATCAGTCTGTGGACGATTCGCTAGATTCATGTATCTCTTACCACTTTCACAAGAGTGGTAGAGCCGCACTATACTTACTATGGATTACTGTACAGTAAGAATTTCTGGACCGGGATACCATTATCTCACAGAAAACCGGCTGTACTATCGAGTTTCTTTTGATGAGTAAGATTTCCAGAGGCCTGATATCGCGTTCCTTTTCTCACTTACCACTTACCATCGGGATCGTCATAGCAACGTAATAAACATCTAGTTCCCTATTGCGGCTCAGTGTGAATATGATTTAAGTGCGGGAGAGAGAGTGGTAGAGAGGTTACCCTTTTGCAGCTACGCTTTTAAATAACTGCAGAAGATAGAAATGAAAATATATTACCTGTAGCGGTTGCGCGTGGAATTGAATAGTGACCAAAAAAAGAGTGAAGGAGAGAAATGACCTGGTGCACGTATAAGTGGCTGAAAAAATAAAAATAGAGCGAGAGATAAAGAAAGATCACCTGCTGCGGCTGCGCGTGGAAGTGGTTGAAGTGCGAGATGGGCGGGTGGCAGTCGGTGCGGTAGGTGTGCGGCGAGCGGCGGCGCGGGGACGCGGGCGGCGAGCGCGGCGCCGGCGACGTTGGAGACACCGAGCCTACTAGCTCGCTTGCTGTGGATATAAAATCTGTTATAATATCCTTTGCCAACTAGCTAGGTGATACCTGGCTAGGTAGCGTAGTGGACTATGACGTAAGCTGTCCCAATTGAATTTTCCGCAGTAGAGAAATGCCCTGCTAAGCAGTGGACGTTTACAAACCACTCATGATATTTGATGACCTATAGGTCTGATACATGTTGTTGATCCATCTGATTGGCACTGCAAGGAAGTATGTGACAGGACGTGAAGGATTTTTTACCTTAAACCAGTCTTCATAAAGCCCAATTGTAAAAAGTAACTTAAACTGACGATTAAAATACACCACAATGTTGATTTTTTAATTTGATTTGATTTTAATAAGTATAAAGCCACTAAAGACATCAAAAGGACTGTCCCACGATAAATTTAAAATGTAATTACTTCATTTTGATCCAAACTCGCGGAATACCAAAACTCAACTTGAAATATACACTGCATACTGTATAGCCTCACCTGTAGACCGTATAATGGCGACAGGTCTCGCCATCGGCGGCAATGGCGGCGGCGGCAGCATGGAGCTGCTGAAATACGCCGGCTTGGGGCTCCGGGACAGACTGTGCACCTGGAAACAACGAGACACACCGTCACACTCTATAGTATCTGCTCTAAGGCGCTTTTAAGCTTTTGACAGCAATTTTTCAATCAGTTTCCGAAACTACAGGGTACTTTAGAATTGTGGACTTTTGCAATCTTTAATTTATTAAACGGTCACATCTTTACTAAAAACACAAGATACACTAGAAACTCTTTTTCTTAAGCTATTAACTCCTACAAAAATATAGCTTAATATTTAGGGTTGTGACGAGACATGAAGCTATTATAAATTTGAATATGTTGGACATATGGCTCGTTTCCATTTAGGGTTTAGACCTACATGACTGTTACATTCAGTGTAAATGGACTACAAGCTCATAAAAATAAATCATGTTTTCAATTTGGTATGATCAAAATGGGTTATGAGTGTATTTAACATAAATTATAATTACAGCGCCATCTGTTATTCGATACCCTTATATATAAAATTTACATCTTGAATTAAAAAACCTACCACCGAAATGCATGAAATTAACGTGCTTGGCCGTCATCGATTCTAAATTTAAATTTTAAAATAAAACATACTACATGCAACGTCATAATTCCAATCGAAAACTTTAAGTAATTTGAATTTAGAATCTACAGATAATCTAATTTCTATTAGAGTGCGGGGAAAGTTGGAACTACAAATAAACTTTAAAAATATATATTTAACTCAATGTTTTTATCCCAAAAATAATAAGCATTTATACTCGTAATCAATTAATAGTAAAATATCCAATGTAATCAAATGTAAAGAGTTTATCTCTATTTTTTTTGACAACAACGCATTCGCGCTAGAAGGTCGTAGACCATCTGTACATACTTATTTGGCCATTTCTGATCGAGAACCGTCAATACTCTTCACAAAAGCTCGATGTAATGAATGATATAGTAAAGAAACAGTGGTAAACTCACCTCCAATTCACTCACCTGTAACTGCTGGACGTCGGTCGGCTCTTGGCACACGAATGTGACAAAGTCGCCCAGGGAATCTTGCGGCGCGCCCTCGTACTTGCCCGAGTGCTGGCTAGTCAGAGCTTCTGATGCTGGAAGGGCAAAATGATTGTCTGATTGTTGTCGGTTTTGCAGTTCAATTTTTGTGGCCATTACATCGTGTATCTATCTTGTGACTAGACGTCTGACGATGTCTTGCCAGAGAGCCAATTCTGCTACCTTACTCTTTCCTTGCCCTTTCATTTTCAAACTTATGTGAGATTTCTAAAGTAAATTCTTATATTTATGTATATCTCTTACCACCAGGGCAGCTGGTAACTGGATACTGATGGCATTGGGTTCATGTTTCGTCAGCTAGTGAGTATGCAAGAGGCCTAATGCATCTTTTATTTTTAGCTCACCCCCCCCTATCCTTCTTTCCCTTTGTATTTTAAGAGGCGGACCAGGCACCTACGATCCGTTTGTTGTAGATATTCCTAGGCAGCGGTAGTCATTCATCATCAAATGAGCTACTTACTTTTATCTTTCCTTAACTAAAAAAACCATGCTGTAACTTACTTGTAGGATGCGTATCCGTGGGCGGCGGTGCGTGCTGGTAGAATATCGTGTTGGAGGGCACCAGCGGGGACTGCGCCGCGCTCAGCCCCGCCGACGTGTGCGGGATGCCTGCAGAAATACGGGGTTTAGAGTATCAAGCATAACTTTAAACAAAAAATTAAGATTGTACCTACCCTGGGAACATGGGGTTTAGAGAAATATCAAGCATTACTCCATACAAAAACTCAAGTTAAGGTCCTTAAAGGGCTAGGTAGAGTTACCTCTCTTCCGAGTAGCAAAATTGCGTTAGAATCCTGCCATACGTTTTATTTATGTTAGTAAAACGTCGTGACCACATTGCACTCTGACTGCCTCGATGACGCCATTGTGCTACGGTACGATTACAAAGATTAGATCTCGGGTTCGAATCCCGGGTCGGGGAAAATGTTATTCGATTTTTCTATTCATTGTCAGCTTGGAGTCAGGAATTTGTGCCCGATATGGCGATGGGCTCGCCCCCTATCACATCGTGGGACGGTACACACAAAGCGAAACGTGAGTATCCTGGTAGCACCTCTGCTAACCCTTCTGCTAAAAAGGCGTGAGTTTATGTATGAATATATGACCACCCTGCATTTGATTTTTAGGACCGTCTACATAAAGACGTCTTTTTATATAGCAAGTAACATGGCCCTCAAAGATCCCTTGAAAGTTTTCCACATTTTGAAAGTGACAGAACCAATTTTTAGCCAGCTTTAAATTATCATTATTAAAACTGACATGAAGTAAAGTTACCTACTATATTTTATGAAGATATTCAGATCCTCGGCTCAATTATCGCCACCCCTCCCCTTCCCTTTCATCTGTCATCCTTAAACGCTTAATCTTCTGCAATTCCCTTAAATTATGTGACCATAATTTTTACGTACCATCACTTAATTGCTAAACAACTTAAAACATCGCCAATAACAACAAAACAAACATGTCGTGTGAATGCGTAATTCAGACGGTGTGTTATCATAAACAGACATCGGCGAGCGACGCGCATGTCAATGTGCGCTTTATTCCGCGCACGCGCACCAACACTAAATATAGCGCGCGCGGTCGCTCGTAATTAGTCATGGGTGTGTCATTGGTATTATAGTGTTAGTATACACCTTTGTATGAACTACTTGACATGGAGTGGAGATTTTCGATACAAATTACAAACAGCGAAAGAAATCTGATAAAATGCGAATTTACATATTACGGTGCAACCACACTGCAGTTACAATTTGTGCAATATTGTGCAACAATATGATCGATCGTTAGCACGTGTTACGTAATACTACTTAAAATTATACTAACACGATAACATATACTAATAATACATTTTGTTTTAAATGTAACTAACATTTGCTAAGTAACATTTAGAAAAGTTGATCAACAAAAAATAACTGCAGTGTGGATGCACCATTAGCACCGAATTCCACGAGAATAGAGAGCTTGATTAAGAAGTTGTGTTTAGCAATATCTATGACTTGGTATGTATACGTAGTTGCAGAAGTTTTCTGGTTCGAAACAAAATATTAAGGAATAAAAACCTACTAATACGCCTTTTTAAGAACATGAAAAAAACTACTTCAAACTGACCGCGGATCGTCATGGTAAAATTGCACAAGATGGCGGTCCACAAAGCTATGTCGGTTTTGCACGATCCCCTCCACAAACCAAAGTGAACTAATAAAATGAAACAAAAACCTAACCCATAATCATTAACCTAATGGAAAATAACCACTGGCGGTACATACATAAATAGTTTTAGGTGAATGAACTGTTGACGCGATAGCTTACATGTACGAGTAGTTTGTATAGGGCGTGTGACTCATTTTATTGTTTGAAACAAAAGACTATCCGAAATATGACATAAAAGGAATTTTGTTTACCTATCCTTTCGCGACTAAGCAAGCTATTAATACATTTGGCGGTGTGGTGAATAAATAAAAGACACAATAAGAACAGTGACGTCACTATTCTCACTGTGCCTTGCAGAGCGGGATGAAGAATAAAATAGTGAGATGTATCCACTACGCCTTTACTTACGAAATAGGAATAGCTGCCTTATTTTACAACTTAATTTAATATTGTATGAACGTGTCTATGAATGTTTTACTTTCTTATTTTGTGTAAAAACTTTTGCACACCTGACCTGGCTCACATATTGGGAGCTTAACCATCTTCTCATTTAAATACGAGACGCCCTATAAATTCCCGGATCCCCAACATCCCTTTCCTCTTCCTATCCATTTTCCTTCTCACTCTCCTACCGATTTGATGAGCCGACAACACATCTATGATTCAGGCGTTGAGGATGTTCATGACGGTGATCACTTACCATCAGGTGACCTGTTTGCTCGTTTACCGGAGTATAGGATTAAATACTACTTGCAGCGTAAATGCAGTGTGGTGTTCCGGGTTGAAGGGCATTGTAGCTAAAGTAACTACTGGATATAATGATACTCAACATCTTGTCTCAGGATGGCGAGCGCAGTGGAATTCCAAGCACAAGTTTGTAATTGGTGTTGTTTGGTTTTGCTACTGTCCGTGAGCAGTCGTATCACTTACCATCAGGCGAATGGCATGCTCGTCTCGCCATTCATCGCAAAAAGAAGAAAAACACTGTTATATCACAACCGCTCCCATCAAAAACTCACTAAAGCACTGCCCGACCAGCATCGCTGAAGGTGTGGCGCGCTCCGACGGTGGCTCAAACGCGGGCGGGGCTGGGCTGTTGTACCCATAGTATCCTGTCTCCAGCTTTATCCCGCCGCCGGACCCGCTCGGCGACTCTGAGCCCGTCTCTTGGAGTATTGACGCTGGAAGGCACAATATTAGGTTATAAGATACTATTGGTAGTACAGTGGTTGTGTTTATGAAGACTGATTAATAATGGAGTAGTTGAAGTGTATGGCCCAAGGTTGCTGTGGTGGTTTCGCAGAAGATTTGAGTCTTAAAATGAAAGTTTGTGGCCCAAGATTGGCTTAACAGCGTTCATAGAAAATCCTTATCTAACAATATACATTATTTAAAGTGTATCTTGTAATATGTTATATTTTTTATTGGAAATAAAATAAGGCGGCTTTATCAGTATGTAAAAACAGACTTGAAACAATTCTAACTATGTTTAGTTTACTAATAGGAATCTTTAATTAAATTAGTCTTCTAATACATTCAAAATAAATTTAATAATACATTGACTGAACTATTAAAATTCATAGCCAACCATCTGGACCATATGTTGCACAACATTTTCAACTAATACATTGTCGTGTGGTAGGGTATGTTTAACAGGCAACCCTAAGTCTGAGTGATAATTAAAAAGTCAGAAGTACCTTTAGATAACTTCCATAGTTCCTTTGAAGAGAAGACACCGGTCGCTAGAATGATATCGTTGCAAATTACACCGTTATACGGATTATGGCTGTAGCCTGAAATTCACCAGTACATTTATTACACTGACAACACACAGACAACCTTAATCAAACATGGCCTCGTTGGTTGTCCAGTCAAAGTAGTCAAATTTGAGTCGCTAAATGTTACTGGTACGGCTACGGAATTAAATGTACAAGGGTAATACTGAGTCATCAATTTGATTTTTATTTAAATTATGGCAGGGGTTATTTGAGTAACTAAATGTACGTAGATATTTAAAAAATTAACATATTTATAATAATAACGAGACCTGATAGATATTAAAATAGTTTAAATATCTTTGAGTCGCTAAATGTAACTGGTTTAGCTACCAATTCAAATTTTGTCTGATTAGTAGCATACTTTTGAGTTTTTGAGTAGTTAAATGTAGCTGATTTAGCTAAATTATTTTATAAGTAGTAGGCGTCAATCAACAAATTTCATTTTGTTAGAGCTAAGATCAAAAACCACTGATTCGGAAAACCCTACCTAATTATTTAATATATTTAAAATAAATTAATTTAATCAAACATACGCTATAAAAGTACGTTTAGTGAACAGACTGTATGTCTGTTGTAAAGCCACAACACTGTAATATCAACAACACAACCACAACTACGACAGTAAAGCGGATGCTTTTCTAAACAACAATTTTAAACATAAAGTGTGTAGGTATGTAACAATTATATTTAGTCTTATTTCTAGGATTTTTTTTGTATTTTATTGTGTCAGCCCATATACGACCCACTGCAGGGCACGGGCCTCCTCTACAATGGAGAGTGCGATTGAGAGTGGTTAGGCCATATAGTCCATTTCTAGGATTAGCCTAAGAGAAAGTTGTACGACTAGCAGAGACTTTTAAACTACCGTGATTGCTGAATAGCTGTGAGTGTTATATAAAAACTCAATGTTCTGCGACTCTTTTGATACCATGTCAGACTCTTATAAAGATTGCTTTGACATTGAGTACAAATTCTCAATGAAAGTATATGTATGATTATATGTTTCAATGTATTTATATGGACTGATAAATACAGACAATCAAATCGGTATTATTAAATTATGTTTCAATGTAGTTTTGCGGAACAATTTTTAAATTGTTTAAATCAGGCGTTTAGAAGAGCATCGACATATACAAAAATTCAAAGAGTGACAGAGAAGGAACACCGACTACGTGATTATCAAATATACAAACATTGCAAAATTTCTCGTATCTTTTGTCTCAGCCAATTAAAGCATGGGAAGTGTGAGTGCAAGCCAATGCAGGATTAAATTTAAAAAATCAATTTAAAAAATAAAAAGATTTTGTAACAAACACATCCATGTGCAATATGAATCACAACTTTTAAAGTATTTGTAGCAATCATGTAATCTATTTTTTATGTTTTTCTTTTAATTATGTATAATGAGATCTATCTGTTCTTGTATTTTATTTTATTCACCCAAACCCACAACATACGATTGCATATTCTTTGTTTAGCCATATGAATCATGACTGCTTTTGCAGTTGATGTTATTTTTACACAATGACAATACACTGTTAACGAATTATAGCAGGAAAAAATTCAACATTTTGTCTGAGTCCATAAATTTCGTCTACAATTGCGAGCAAGCAATGTTACTAAGGTTTTAAACATCCCTAATAGAAAACTGGTTAGAGTACCACGATTTACAACTTACTACAAGTGACTAAAAAAAGATGACAAAATTGTATACGCCATTTTTTATTTTTACAAAGATTAACTGATTGCTACAAATACATTTGTAATGTGAAGGATGAGCGACTTATTACGTCGGCTGTTACCTTTGCTCTTAGCGTCGTGTTCGTTCTCTCTCTCTCTAGGCGGATGTGGCGAGATCGAGCCGCTTAGTATATCTGAAACACATGCACTTCTTAGTACTAAACTGTATTAGCGACGTGTTTTTCCGTCTTGTCGGCACTGCGCCGTAAAAATCCGCTTTGGTACTTAGTGATTAATTTAATACGATTTAAGTAGAATTGACTGACGAGAAATGATTATGAACGTCTCGCGAATCTGTATAATTATGCCGGCCTTTGAGGTTATTGATGGTTCTGTGTTTATTGAATCTGTTTTGTATAAACTAGTAAACCCGGGTGTTACTGAATATTAAGTCCGTGTTATACAGGGTATATCAAGACTGCGACCGAAAACGAAGCCAGGTGTAGTTTTAGAGATTACAGACCCGATGCAACTAAAAAATTCTCAAAATAAACGACAGGTTTTTTTTAAATTTTAATTATAGTGTTTGGGTGGTAACTAGTTATTGCTAAAATTACAGTTTTGAATCTTACGTACTATTGTGTCTTTAAAAATAAAGAGGTGTACATTTTTATTTTACGAAAACGATGTATTCACTACCTAAATATAAGGATAAGTAAAAATTACAACAAAAAAAGCGCTTTGTTATGCGATTTTTTTTTGTTGCATTGTAACTAAAGTCACTAACACCTGGCTTCGTTTTCGGCAGCAGTCTGGATATACCCTGAATAACCAGTGTAGTTTATGAAATTAAAAAAGATATTATTCATCTACAGCTCCATTCCGGTTTCACTCTGCTTCAAATAAAAAAGTTTTATTAATCATTATTTTTAAAAATGCCTTATAATTAGCACTCATTGTCAATTAATTTTACTCTTTAAAGCATGTCACAACGGAGGATACTGAAATCGCTGATTTATAAAACCACACTATGACTTTTAATTGTCTAGTTCCGATAATATCCGACTTCAAGTATTATTGGTTTAAGGAGATGAATATTAAGCTAAGATTATCCTTGATAAAGATATCACCAATACTAGGTAAATCGGTACTTGAGCGAATGTATTTCGAAAGTTTGTAAATATCATTAACATTTATTATTATATATCCACTTTATTATTCCAACTTTCGGAAAACAAAGAAAACGGACGCTTCGTAAGCTTTTCCGCATAAATTTATCTATATTGAGAGAAATAAGGTCTCCAATGGTATATTTAACAAGACCAAAAGGCGAAATTTGAACAAATGCCAAATGAGTACACGTATTTATAGCACCGCAAAACTATTTACAAGTGTCGCTAAAATAGTTCGTATAAACAATTATGACGTAATATTAAGCCTCATTTACACGGGGAGACATTTCGCCGCGAAGATACGATTATCGTAAGCATAAAAAAGTTGCATCGTGTAAACATTTGTCGGCCACGATAATCTATGGTGGTTATGTCATGCGATAATTGCATACGATTCTCGCGGCGAGAAACTCTCCTTGTGTAAATGGCGCTTTACGTATTGTAAATACGTAAATGCAAATTGTGTTGGTACTTTTCGTTATTAAATCTGACTGGATAATTTACCCGAGATTAATTTCACCTTTATAATTGTTATAAAGTGCAAATGTTTACCTATTTATATGACCATAGACATTGAGAATATTGCATTTGGTTAGAACTCCAATCTTTTGTAGAACGTGTAATTACGCCGCGTCCGAAGCATAGCCGTAAAATTCCGTCCTTTTTAACAACGATACAAAAAATATTTATTTTTTTAGCTGCTGTTTTCACCCAAGCATTAATTAAGATGACGCGGGAATCTAACTCACTTTTTAAACAAATATTTCACATTTTTACGATTTTACAGTTGACTGACACTGATTGTAAAAATAGCTAGCTCTAGTGCTAAAATCCAGTTTGATTCGTACCAAAATTACTATAAAAGTTTAATTATACTGCTGATAATCATTAAGTATGTTTTCATTTTCACTGGATACCTAAATCTGAAATCTACGTCATTTCTGATATCAATTACGTTGTAAATGAAGAAAAGAGTATATTAATATAAATATGTTGTTTACATTAAATTAAGAATATGAATACTACTTGGTATATTTGAATAACTAATTATTTTGAAAAAATAGAGAGAATGAGTGCTGGATAAACTTCCAAATGTTTAATATTTTTTATCAGTTATATTTACTTATATTGCTGGTACATTAGATAGGTTCTTATTTAAAAGTTATCGTGGCTCAGTTAGAAAACACATTATATTAATGCAATGAACAGTGTCTTAAATATGGTACCTAATAGGATGTTTACAAAATGATTTTATACCTGCCTTAGTAAACGTAATTCAGGGTCCCCAAAAGTATATACATTAAAATTACTTATTTTTCTACTGCTACATTCTGATGTATATCTGATGTATGTATGTATATATACCACTTAAAGGAGTACACAAAACATTTCGAAATCAATTAAAAGATCGCGAGGAAACCTACATATCGAGATTTCTGTACAAGAATTATACTGATACATAACGCAATATGCCTGCGTAGTATACTAAAAATCCTACTATTGAAAGACTTTTTAGTTTAGAAGTTTACTCGAAGATGCCTGAACCGATTTCCAAAATTATTTTTTGGTTTCAATGCTTATACTTCACAGGTGGTCCCATAAAAAATTAACAAACTCTGACGAATATCTTTGGACCTGGAGAGTAAAACTCCTCAAAATTAAGTAGGATTCCAATGGTTATTTTTCTATTAGCTATAATATAAGCGTTATTTTGTTTGTATATATCCCCAACAGTCACACCCACATCACATAGTCTCGACTCCATTGCAATGCAAGCCTTGTGAAATGGATCAGAAACCACGAGACATTTTTCGGCCTTCTAATTATCTTTATCATAACTGAAAAGTTATATTACTCCGACGTCATTAAGATTAATGTATCATTAAGGAGATGGAGACAAACGGCCTTATTCATAGACAATTTAAAACGTATTTTAGTTATCTTATGCTTTGTCCCTTTCGAACGACTTATGAATTCAGTTTGAGTGAAGGAGACAAAACATTCGATAACTAAAATATTATAATAAGGCCTTAAAAGATTCAACGCGTTGGAAAAATGTTTTCATCCTCTCATAATCAATATATTAAATTATCCGGCAAACAAGGTCAGTGATGTAAACCATGGCCAAAGACCGAGAACCGAAGGGACAGTAGTTCTATTTCAGTCGTGACCCACTTAGCACCAGACACCTTTCAACATTAATTAAAACGACGCCATTATATCGTTGTAAATATTTTACAAGCGCCTTGAAGTCGACAATGTGATGAGTATTAACGGATTAATTTTATATTTTCGATCCTTTTTTCGACGTATGTTAATATGCTGATTAAATTACATTTTAGAAGGTGTTAATCTGAGGAACAGCCGGAATAGCAGATTTTTTGCGTTAGATTCCCTTTTTATTTAAGAAATTTATAGATTGTTAATATTATAATGTGAAATGGGTCTTGGGGTTTGCTAAACAGACCCAATGTTTATTAGTTGACAGAGCAGTTGACTTTTAATCACAATATTGCCTAGTTTACTGTCATAATGATATTATTATGTGACATAATACTGTTACCATTATGATAGTGCACAGACAAAAAAATTATCAGACTCATCGAAAGACTTGTCTTATAACTAGCATTCTATATTCTCAACCATATTCCTCCATTTCATTAGTATTACCTAAATGCATTTTACTAACTTATGTACACACCATCACTCTAATATAATAGCATTTAGTACCAATAAGCATCGTTGAGGACTTTAACATCGACATTCAAGATTGAATACAAACAGCGCCATCTATTATCACTATACGCTGTAATGAGAAGTGAGAGCCATAAATATAATGTATGAAGTTGAACTCAACGAAGGTATTTTTAAGTGCACGCTGGCAGAATTCATAGTCAGTTTATAAACTCTAATAATGTACCGACTGTATGAAATATCTATAAATGTCTATCTATGCATGAATTAGCTGATTATCAAAGTAAATATAATTGCATTTGGTGTAACTCCTTTAAGAATATTTTTAAATATCCAGCATCCATCCTCAAATATCACAAGTGAGCGAGAGACCTGGCAGACCGTCGCTCCCATTACCATAGCTGTTAATGAAGTTTGCCAAATACAAGTCCAACTCTCTAACAGATACGTTGATGTGGTAGGGGTTGACGCAGAGCCCCGGCTGCGTGCACTCTGGGTGCTTCTCCAGGCGCTCCCCGTCCGTGCTCTCTAGGGGGATCGCTTTGAACAGTATCACCATTACTAGGTCTAGCCGCCACACCTGAAATGATAGGGGTCTGATCAAATACTGGACTAGATTGGGTTATGATGGATGTAATTCGACTATATGTAAAGACTTTAGAAAAACTATTTCTCCCTCCTCCGTTTCTCAGGCAAGTAGAACTCTTCGGCCCCTTTCTACAATAGATGTCTTTAGGCTGTGGTCTAGCTTAATAGTCGTTTGTTGGTTTAACAAGTTTCATAAATATACTACTCGAATAGATAACAAAAATACAGTTTATTCCTTTAATCCTTTAGTAGAACGGTGAGGACTTATTAATTAGCGAATATCACAATGCGATGAAAAAGTCACTTAGGATGTTGTAGCATAAAGTATTATGCCTATCCATTTTGTCAAACCATCAGGATCCACAAATCCTTAACAACAAAGGACCCTATAACAAAACCAAAAGGTCTGAAATACCTTATCAGCCTGTCTCAAGCAGTCTATCCGGCGCATCTTGCCCTTCTGGTCGGGGTTGGAGAGCACGCACACGGCTGGCCGCTTGCCCGTGATGCTGAGCACGAAGTCTTCCCGGCAGTCCTGGGTTATATCCTTCCTCAGCTTGCCCAGTAACCGGGACGCCCATTTTTGTTTCACTTCTGCTTTCTCGTTCTGGAATTTTCGGATGATTTTATTAGTACTAGACTATGACTTCAAAATATAAGTCTTCTGAGTTTTAGGTTTAAAGATTAAGATGTTCTAATTTTCATAGTCTCAGTAAAGCCTCAGAGAGGCTGCGCATTTCATCCCCGGACTGGACAAATAACTGTGTGATTGGTTTAACTTATTCTTTCAAAACGATACAAGTAAGCAATAGTTAATTAACTATAAATACACACACTTCGAAAAGTCAGAGGTGTTTTCCTTGAAACCAAACCCAAGACTTTAATTTCAACTGTATATTTTGCTCTCAACGAGGCTCAGAAAACTCATTACGCTGTAGAAAGAAGTTGACAACACTGACTCAAGAGTTTTGACGGACATTTAATAACACATAGTCAGCAGAAAATGCTTTAAAGATACCAGGCGTGAGATTTTGAAAATATCCTTATTGTCCTCCATCATTAGAAGTCCACTGCTGAACATAGAGCTTTTCCAAGTATTGTCATAGCGACCACCTGGTAGTGGCCAGCATCCAAAATATCAAACACAAAATGTATACAATATAAAATAAAATTACCTGTATCCCTGAAAGAGAGTATGGAGATATTAAATCGCATGATATGTTTTATTAAACTTAAGAATTCAGATAATCAATTTTTCATCACTGATAGAGTATTTCCAAAGACGTATTTCCCGATTTAGAAATCGAGACCACATCCTTAAGGTAACTTACTCGGATTAATATTTATATATGTTTCACAAACTGTGTTCACAATCAACAAGCATTATCTTAAATGCTTTTAGTGCCATAATTATCAAGCAAAACAGAGTAAATGAATTCCCCAAACTGATAACGAAACCAGCACCTCACATTTCACAGCAATATATCTATATGTATTATGTACACGCTAGTGAAGCTACTACCTCCCCAATGAGATTTAGATTTATTCAAAAATCTCTCACCTGTAATTCATATTTAGTATGCCGTTCCTCCTCGAGACTCATCCGCTTCTCGTGTTTTTTGTAATATTTCCGTTTGGCCGCTTGTAGGTTGAACCAAGTGTACGAGAATGACTTTACGAATGGCATCAGGGCCTCTATGAACGGATGGAACTCGTCCTGCGAACAAAAATCGGTGCACGCAGCAGTTAGATATGTTTTGCCAACCACATTCCGTCGTGCCTTGGCGCCATGCGGCCGAAGGGCCAATTTGGATAATTTTAGATCAAATTTAATCAAAATCCTTCCAAGGAGATTTAAAAAATATCAATTTAATTTATAATAACAAATTTTAAATTTGAGTTTATTATTGCCAATTGGCGCCCAACATGTAACTTTCAAAGTTAATGTAATTTAAGTATAGTTTTGAATTCATCGTTTCTCCAATAGTCATTTTATTTTATTCCATATGAAGAGTACTCAGGATACCTGAAAAATCTGAAAGTTAAGACACGATTATAAAATGGCACCCATCGTGGTGTTATTAGTATGTGGCGGTGGTGAAGCTATAGAAATATTTTCATTATTAGACTATATTAAATTGAGTCGAGTATGACTTCAGATAGTATTAATATTACGTAACATTTTTGTACGGAATTTTCTTCTAAGTAAACCTTTAAAATTGATAATTATTTCGATATATCCCAATATCAACTTGCATCTAACAAATATTATTTATTTAATGCGATAATATATAGAAAAAAATAAATGAAATTACCCATACATATTCATAAACTCGCGCCTTAACTTTTTTATCCCTAAAAAGGTAGAGCCAGATGTGAGTGGTGACCCTTATGATCACGACAAATGAGGCGATATTAATGTATGTCGGATGCGCCCTTTCAACTAGCAACGCAACACAGTCCAGACAGAGATTTTTTGTTTATATAAATATAACGTGTTTTATATAAACAGTTTTCCATTAGAGCTGTTTATGTGCGTAGAGGAAATGTTAGTCATTGCTTTCTGGCTATGTATGAAAAATAATCCAAGCTTTTGGTCAAACTTTCGCTAACATAATTATCAAACTTGAATCCTAATCCATTGATAGGAAACGGAGAGATAAGAAGAGTTGTTGGATGTCTGATCAATTTCCATTATTTATTAATACCGTCAGCATTGCTGTCGAGGTAAATCTAGGTTAAACTAGCTGTAGTAAGATTTTATCAATTAACACACTGATAAATAAATATTATATAAATATGTTTGCGGCCCTTCTGATTATGTTAGTGCATGTTTGCGTTACGACATAAATACAAGTTTCCAAAAACTTGCTAATAGAAGCGGCAATGAATCGTTTATTTGTAATAGCCACTTAGTGTGTCGATGGAATACTTTCCATGCTACAATAAATCTGTAAAGAAATCAAAATTCTTAACACACAACACCATGTTGTTAATGTCAAAAACGAAGACGATCCAACAAGATGCAAACCAGAACAAATATTTACGGCGCCAGAACAAAACATAATAATCAATTCACAAAGCGTAAACAATTAAAATTCCACACTCAAAATCGATCCTAATAAAATCTTAATTTAACAATCGATGTACGAAGAAATACGATAGACATGTGTCATGAAAAGAAAGAGACTTAAGGCGCGCTTAGTATTCGAAGCACGCGTCGAACAAATATTGTATTGTAATTCTTATTCAATCATAAAATATGTAAGTGTGCCGACGTAATTTATCGCGTACGATCGCCACTAAGCGGTGGAATACGAGATTCCTCTTTTTATTGTTTTTTATTTCAAAAGAGCCGTGAAAGCATGCGATGCAAATTTTTTTAGGTTATACTTTGGCAAGGGCGAGAAATGATCGATTTTGAGGTTATTTATGTAGAATTTGTGAGTACAAATATTTTATTCCGGGATTTCCAATTTTCAGTATGCTCAATGCAATCCATAATACTATTGTGAGTATGCTATGATTATAAATATATCTATGTAACTGTAGAGAAAGTAGTAGTTTCTAATTCTCATATTAGTATATCGAAACACAACTTTCAGAAACAATTAATAACACTAAAGCTTGCGTAACCATTATATGCAGTTTCAGTTGTTAAAAAAATCACTTCTTAAGATTCGAAAAATCTTAAGTTTTACTATAAACACTATCAATACCAAAAAACGTTATTAAACCAACACACAAAGCACCCTAACCTCTCCCAACATAACCTCAAACGAATCTTACCTTAACCTAACCTCATTCCCAGTTTGCCAAAATAAACCGAAAGCAGCCACTGTAAACATAATGTCCAGTCATAACATCAAGTTGGCGTGGTTTGCAGACGAGCTGTACCACTGCCAAGCTTCCTTGGGCTGTTCTTTTGGCAATACCTTAGCCGCCACGTGGATGAGAAAAAAAACGCGGACGTGGCTGTATGACGCGCGGTTCCTTTGCTTATCGCGAGACGATAAACATGAGTTGACGCGGCGATAAACATAACCTCAAAATGTATTAATATTGAAAAAATGTGGTCTAATCGATTGATTTTTTTTATTAGGAATCACACATAGATAAAAAAAATTAATACAATATTATGTATCAGTGGATAATGCACTAGATACAAGCAGTCTATATATATCGATATTAGACGCTGAAATAATAAAATCAATTGCATACGTCATAGGATGAATTTTTAAACCACTAAAGGCAACTTGGTCGCATAAACTAGACCTAGGGAATTCTTAAACATTGAACTATATTGTAGTTAATTATTTAGAAGAAATAATACATTATTAACTTTGTTCCCAATATTGTATTTAAATAAATAGTTGAAACTATATAGGTATTACCAAAAGAAAACTGATCTTTGCAAATTGAAACCCTTATTAATAAGAGGGATAGTTGCAGAGATCAATAAGGGTGGGCAGAGCAAAACACGCCGTCCGCCTGCGTAAACTTACCCCGCAACGGCTACGACACAAGTTTTCCCTAATTTAGATACCGCAAAAACACATGACCGACATCTTTCTATTGGTTATAGTCCCGCAATTTATTATTTACTCTAAAGATATACACATTAATTATTTTATATTATTATACAATTTAAGAGGTTTGAAGACGTAACAATAGAAGTGTAGAGCAAAGTTAATATCGATATTTATTAGAGATAGAGCCAATACCGTTTTTAAGTGTGGTGGTATTATCATAACCTACTGGGATTTATACATGACATGATAAGAGGACAGTATTTACAATAGACACTAGGCAGTAAAGGGACCACCAGACTTGGAACCGATTCCTTAGCATATCTATGCATTTTATGATGTGCATTTTATCTATGCATGATTACTTTGGTGGTGGCGTGGTGGCCTGTTGGTAACGGGCCAGACTCGACTACATGTTCACGGTGGTCGCGGGTTCAAATCCCAGGGCACACCTCTGACTTTTCGGAGTTATGTGTGTATTGATAGTCAATCACCACGCACTTTAACGGTGAAGGAAAACATCGTGAGGAAACCTGCATACCGTAGCGATTTTAAAGAATGTCTACGGTATGTAAGTCCGCCAACCCGCACTAGGCCAGCGTGGTGGACTATATGGCCTAACCACTCTCAATCGATTCTCTCGATTGTAGAGTAGGCCCGCGCCCAGCAGTGGGACGTATATGGGCTGATAAAAAGAAATGATTACGTAAAAGTCAGATTCATTAATATAAACTTCTTAATATAAATGAATTTCACTTCATGGTAGTGAAATCCCAGCACACATTACTGATTTTTTAAGCTATGTTTGTCTTTGGCGTTAGAAGCGGTAGACCCATATCGGTTGGCTCGACTAGGGCTGTACCATTAAGATATAGAAACACGTCACGAAGTTGACAGCAACCCTGTTTACTAAGACTGAAACTTCTCCATACAAGATTTTCAAGATAATCAACTGCATTGACCCAGCGAGGTAACTTACAGCGTATACCCAAAAAGATTAATATCGCACAGAAGATCGTAACATGTAAGCCATAAGAAAAATCTCTAAAAAGTCATATTGCACCAATTCTTGCAAATGCTAGATAAGGACGGATAGAATGTGAAACTCCTATGGACATTCTTATGAATTGATAGTAAAAACACAGTCAAAACACTATGTTGGCGGTGTTTGCAGACAGTCTGCAGCTCTGCCAACCGAGCTGACGTTGGCAGGGCCCGCACGCCACGTGTACCTAACCATTTTGCCAATTTTTATTCAACCGCACAGCCAAAAGAAAGTAGCGGACGTTAAATTATTAATAAATTCATCGGTCATTGAAAGTGGTTGGGATTCCTGAAGCTGGAGGCTTTCGAAATTGTCGCCAAAATTTTGAATTCAGCGTCATCTTTTTGTAAGATGTGGAAATATCTTATTTACTCTAACTCGTTAAGAAACATACGCTATCGCTTATCTTATTACTTAAGGACTGACTTTATCAAGTCAGTTCTTTTTTTTATTTTTTATCGAAACAGGATTAACTTTTAAGAAAGGCGTCAGGTAGGAAAATGGTATTCCACAATTGCAGTAATTTAATAATAATTAACTCGACGAATGGGTTCAATACGACATCTGATTAAATGATCACATAAAAGAACTACTAAAACGTTATTCTATTAACTAACGTACAATGCATTTAAAATATATTTTAAATAAACAAATTGTATTGAAAATAAATAAAAAAGTCAAAACTAAAATATTTTCTCGCTACCTCACTACAATAAACATTTCGAATAAAATAAATCAAAAATTGTCCCATAAACAACAGTCGCAACGTCCAAACAACAAAAACACAACACTTTTATAATTCAAAAACGAAAACTTCATCTAAACCCTTAAAATATTGCTCCGATAAAAAACCGGCCGCCATATTGGACCGCGAAAAGCGCGGGAAACAAAATAAAAATGGCGTCGTAAAACTATCACGGCGGGACGACGATAAGGTGGGAATATTTGGCAAATGTAAGAACAACAAATGCTGAATAGTAAGATTGTTGGCAAATTGCTAACGCGTAGTAGATTCCAATGGCTTTGATGATATCATCGGGTAACTGATCGTACTATCGCTACATTTAATATTAAAATATTTTTATTTCATATTGAGGTAGTCGTGCCCGCACGGATAGATATGTATTGTGAGATGTAAAACCCGCCATACAACCAAATGTTGCGTGCTATGATCAGCTGATTTAATTGTTGCAACCAACGAAATACTCGTCTGTCACCAAACTATGTCAAAATTGTATTGCTCTTATAATTAGCAGCAGACAATTTTCAAGCTGTTATATGTTAGAGGACGTCCAGTGCAGTGGGACGTATATGGGCTGATACAGATACTTTTATTAGTAGATGAACAGAAAATAGCGCGAAGAACTGAAGTGCTACTGGGCCAGAAGGTTCTTGAATAGTGGCCACGCACCGGCAAGTGCAACTTCGGATGTCATAAGGTGGACATGCCACAAATGAAGGTTGCAGTAACACGATGAGTGAAGACCGCCTCAAGGTCTCTTTGGAAAAACTTGGGAGAAATCTATGTTCCTCATCATCGCATCATGCTAAACTACAGAAAAACCTGACGGTACCCACTTTTTTCCTCCAGTAACGCTCCCAATCATTGTTGCCCTATCCTTAAAGACAAGCAAGACAGTATTATTTATTAGCTGTTGTTGTCGCTGGATGCAGGCTGCCTCCAACAGGCCACTGTGGAAATCATTGGGAGAGGCCTATGTTCAGCAGTGGACTTCCTTTGGCTGATGGATTGGATTGGATTGGATTGGATTGTTGTTTAATAAATAAGTTCAGTTCAAATGCGTGATTTGCGCTTCCAAAATATGATCTGCACCACTAGTTCTTCACTATAGAGTTTCCTAATTAAAACGAGATTATTTTAAAACATTAGCAAAATAAATAACGGAAGCCATAAGTCAAAAAACAATTCCTCAGACAAAGCTAGCTGCGAAACCGACTGTTCTCAAGGTGCGACTATTTTTGCCGGCGCAAATTGACGCAATATTGTCAAGAGCGGTCGCAAATCATGGCGATTTGAAAATAGACGCTGTGATGTCACTGTGACGTCATTGCACTGATCTATATCGCTGTTCGATATTTAAATAAATAAATGCCGTCTAGATTGTTCTATTCGTAAAGCTGTATACAAAGGGCTGTAGTAATTGGTGATATCTATTGTTCAGCAATGGACTTCTTGAGACTGAGGATAATGATGGAAAGACATATATTTCCCACAGCTGGGCACTGGTCACCTCTACGATTGAGAAAGGTTAGGCCTCAGTCTACAACATTAGAAAAGAGGGATAGCCAAGCCATCTTTGGTCCAAATATTTGTCACACAAACAGTTCCACCATTAAACCCAAAGTTTGAATACTCAATAAAAAATAGATAGCCTATTTATATTTATAGTGTACATCAATTTGGGAGGCCATTTATGGTACCACTTTTACGTGGCTATAAAATGAAATAAGGGTTTCAGCCCACTAGATCGTAGCATACCATGACAGTGCTGTGAACGTGGCAATAAAAAGCTTTCCATGTAGCAATTACTATACAACTAGACCTTGTCGATGCTGTGTTCGACTTTGGATATTTCTGTTTTCAATGCATTTGCCATTAGGTGTATCATTCTGCTAAAGTAAAACAATTGCATGAATCTTCAGCATGTTTTACTTCACCGTTATATAAAGCAATATAACTATGTAGCACATCTTTGAAACATCAGTAGAATATGCCCTACCAATCGTCGAGCTATCGTTTGCTTTAAGTCTTAAAATGACACATGGACCCTTACACGATACTCTCTCTCTCTCTTTAGCCAGAGAAAGTCCACTTCTGAACATAGTCCTCCCCTCAATGACCTCCACATCAACCTGTTGGAAGATGTCTGCATCCAGCGACTTACAACCTTAACTATACTTAACACCATGCTAAGTTTAAAAAATTGAGTTGTTAAAAACAGCAACATCATTTCAATCCGTTCATTTTATCCCTCTAACGTTCTCGATTTAAATGCACTTGAAACGTGATGATTTATTTGTAACGTTGCAAACTGTTTTGTTCAGTGTTTTGTTTTTGTTCAGCGGAATATAACTGAAAACATGATTGATATTGTAAATAACTACTCTTCAATGCAGCAGTGATATTTTGCTGGATTCCAAAGATTTTTTAGTGTCGTGGGTATCAGAAACTACAAGACTTTTCGGTCTCAATAACATCCAGATCCGAGACAAATACCTGTGGATTACACAAATATTTGTCTCGGTGCGGAGATCAAACCCGCGGCCTCGCGTTTCACATCCGGCGTCTAACCAACTGCGCCACAAAGGCTGTCAAAAGTTTAAAAACAAGTTAGAACATTTATCAAAAGTCGTAAAAGAGTTGACTATAAAAATTTAATGAAAATATTATTCACCAATAATGTCCATAACAAAAATATTCCAAGAATCATTATTGCTACTAATGCATAAATGTTACAGATGTGAAGATGAATCAATGCAAGAGACTTTTACAGTAACATTCCTTCGTACATTCAATCTTGGGTTAAGAACAATGAGTAACAGCCATTGCAGAATGAAGAAATACAGTAGAACTTAATCATAGGCAGCTCCCTACTCCAATGAATACTACCCACTATCCTACACAAGAACGTAGAACAATTCCACAAGTCCTTACAGAAGCAGTACATCGGCAAAGCATCCAAAGTTGTATCCAAAACAAAAGCCTGATAAGCAATTAGTATTAACCAATCGTGACATTGAGCCGAAACAATCTTGTCCGGCGCGAAATAGTTCCGATGGCCGATAAACCGTCGCCCTATCGAATCAAACAAACTATTAGGCCGCCATCCAGCGGACCTTGCCAAAACGCTGGAGTACATTCAACCCGAAACATTTTGGCGGCAAATCGAGTGACGTGCTCCTTCATTATTATTTTTTTCCTCTCTCCTGGTCCAATTTATTTTATAGATATTGGCGCTGGTTCACTGGGGATGCCCGATGGACTTGGCCGTGGCACCGGTTGGCCGCCTAACTGGGTCGCCGCGTCATACAGGAGCCTCGGCCAAAATCACGGCACACGCGGAAACTGTTGAAAAAAGCAGCCGCCATATTGCCACGCGCGGGCTGGCGTGCGCAAGCCGCTTCACTGACAACGCACGTAATTTCACAATAAATTCTATTGTTGTTTGAATACAAAATTGTATGTATTTAGGTACTTTGGAGGCACGCACGCGGAATTTATGGAAAAGCTGCGAAGCTTCTCAGAAATACTTAGCAGGGGACATTCCTGGACCGAATTCGGTACGTATTACTCAGGTAGCGTATTATCGGACGATTCATGGTGCGTACGAGAGATTTACAACTCGATTATATTCATAATCGATTGTATTTACAAAATTTATCGATTGTATTAACATTATTTATCGATTTTATTTACAATATTTATCGATTGCATTAAAAATCGATTAGAATTGAAAAATATGAAGTATTTAGTATAATCCGATTAGTGTGTTTCCATGTACGTCACTATGGCTGTAAAAAAGTTTTCATCTGACATTTAAAATTGCATAAATATATTGAAGACCTAGCAAAGAAAATAGTGTTTAAAAATTATTCCATCTATATGGACTCGTAATCTCGTACAACCTCTCTAAATCGCACTTTAGATTGTAGAGGAGCCTCGTGCCTTGTGGTGGGACGTGTATAGGCTGATACAGTTCAGTACAGAACTCATAAAGAAACAAAATTTAATAATGAATCATGACTATAAATCATGAATTCTCTTTAACATTCAGTCAGGTATCTACAGGCAACCAGTTACAGTAACATTTCAATTTGTGGTTTTCCTCAATTTACTGCGAACACTGCAATAGAACATACACACATAACGGTCGTATACATTGCCCTGAACTTAAATTAAGATCTTTTATGGTGGTTATCAGAAACAATGATGTTCCCCAACACCCACACTCGACACAAATATTTATTGTCGTATAAAGCTTTCTACCTTCTTCCTGTAGAAATTGAGGGAGATTTATTTTCAACCGCCAGTATATTCAGTCCGCCTACTAGGACTGAGTATACTGGTGGATTATATGGCCTAACCTTTCTCAATCGTACTCTCGATAGTGGAGGAGACCTGTGCCCTACTGGGACGTTTATGGGCTGTGTAGATACAGATATTTTAAATAATCGATTTTTTGCGAATCAAACTGATGGTGACATAAGCGTTTGCTTTTTTTATATATTGTAAGGGGCAAATGACCATACAGTTCACCTGATGGTAAGTGATCACCGCCGCCCATGAACATCTGCAACACCATAGGGCATGGAGATGCGTCGCCGGCCTTAAAGGTGGAAATACGCGCGTTTTGTATCACATAACCAATTAAATTTGGAAACAGACAATTCTATTCCTTTTCCCCCTGCGTTCCTATTCACCCTGTTTAAATACCTACGATATTCTAGAAACGTCTTAATAGTCCCAAAATGTGTAGCGTAGATGAAAATTCCGAAACTTTAATGATTACGATAAAACGAAACGCGTTCGAGGACCTTCAGAAGGAATAACTGTTATGTAACTAGCAGTTAAGTTTAATCTGCAGAAACTTACGCGTTTAACGTTAAGACACTAATTGAAGATGGTTCTAAAAATATATGATTTCTTGTTAACATCGAATATATTGTTTTGTTTTATATAGATTGTTAACTCTCGCTAGTCGAGGTGATTATGTCAGCCCGTTCAAATCTCGATGCTGTTTTAGCTTGTAATCATCATTGTTAGGCACAGGGCCTCTTTGCAACCGATAATTCAATTGAGAGGACTAATGCCCTATTTACATGGGGAGAGTTTCTCGCCTTCAAGATACGATTATCCTAAGGATATAAAAAAGTTACATCGTGTAAACGGTTGTCAGAACACGATAATCTATGGTGGTTATGTCATGCGATAATCGCATACGAATCTCGGCGCGAGAAACTCTCCTCGTGTAAATGGGGCCTTAGGCTAGAGTCCACCACGCTGCCATTTTTTATAATAATATAATAATACTATTTCATTTAACAATAATGGAACATGTTACACAATTCGGTTAACGTTACAACTTTACAAAAATACCAAAATTGAAATATTTTGTCGGTGGTCTTCACAGTGGGTTCGTGACCTTATTGTGATGTGCGAATGATGTGATTATAGTGCATATGAATACTCATACGCAGTGATAACAAATACATATAAAAACCATACATTATTACAAAATTTCAAGAACAAATAAAATGAGCGTTAAGTCAGATGCGATAAAAACAAAACTTTTGATGTTAGCTGGTGACCTTCAGAAAGTTGAGACGCTAGCTGGTAACTTTCTAACTGGAAAATCTTTTATATTCTGTGACGTATCCCTTGGGAACTTGCGGATAACTCGAGCAATGTGGATTGGCAAAAATATTGAATTGTATTAGTTCCAGTTTTAGTTATTTAACTGTCACTTTTTTAGTCATATATTGTCTTACGACCTTATTCATAGACAGTTTTAAAACCTATTTTAGTTATCGAATGTTTTGTCTCTTTCGAACGACTTTAGAATTCAGTTTGAGGTAAGAAGACAAGACATTAAATAACTAAAACAGGTTTCGAGACTGTCTATGAATAAGTCCGTTAAATGATACCAATACCGATACAAGCGCTATCAGAAACTATGAGAAGCTTTTCGGTCACACAACGCTCAAATACGAAGCAAATGTTTGTAGTCCACACATCCTAAATCTCTCGGACTGGGGATCGAACCCACGTTTCTCATTTCACAGTTGACTGCCAAACAACTGCGCTGCATAGATCGTCATCATCATTAACCCTTACGACTTAGAGGGATGTCCACCACGCTGGCCTAGAGCGGATTGGCGGACTTTACACATCATAGAAATTCTTATAAATAGGCCATATAGTCCACCACGCTGGCCTAGTGGCTGTTGGCGGACTTTAACACACTATAGAAATTTATACAAATCGCTATGGTATGCAGGTTTCCTCACGATGTTTTCCTCCACCGTTATAGTGCGTGGTGATTGATTTTATCAATACACACATGACCCTAAAATTCAGAGGTGTGCCCTGGGATTTAAACCCGCAACCACCATGAATATGTTGGCAGTTTACTCTAGTCCGTTACCAACAGGCCACCACGCACTTCCACTAGCAAGCTTGACTTCTATTTTGGACATACAATTATATGAATACATAAATACATATAGATCATTTTAAAAACACATATGGTGTGCAAACTCATACCGCAAGAGACAAGCATATACTGCGGCCTCACCCTTCTCAACCTCGATTGGAAGAGTCTCATAACCACTATACGACTATGGGTTGTACAAATACAGACGAGATTAAGCATTTTGCCGTCCGTGTGTGCGGATATTTATATCGGCAACTTGAAGACTAGTAGCAGCTGAACTGCTGCGCAAATAGAAAATAGTTTCAAGAACTAAAGTTGCGCCGCCGCTCGCAGCGTTATTGTAAAACTACAAGCGTCAACATACAAGTCTTATTTGAATACATTGAGATGTTGTGCTCGTAGTATGGGAGGGTGATTGTTTTTTGATGCGTCTATCGATCTAGAAGGTAAATAAATTATGTAGGGTTGTGATGGGATAGTGCATTAAATAGATTTGGAAAATATAGTCACTTGGTATAAGAATTATCCTAAATATTAATAGGTTTCGCGCAGTAAATTGATTAGATTTGAACAATACAATATTTTCTCTTAATGTTGATATATTATCTTTTATGTATTATTGCCTTTTACGAATGTGATATACATAATACTGTTTTTGAAAAAATACAGCTTGCAGAAAAATACTTGTATCAAATTGACCAATTGGCCAATAAAAATATGCGTAAACCAGATCAGTAGAATTAATCAAAAAATCTTTTATATTATGTCAGAAAACGCACAACATTGGAGGAGAAAATATAACGTAATTGTCAAGGTAGTTTTTATATATTTTTATTTAAACTTTATCTAGATCTATTTTAAGTACCTTATCGATCTCACTTATATTATAAAACTAAACCCCACTATACATTTCAACCCAAACACGTGTACAAAATCTCCCGAAGACACGTACACCCCGCCAACACTCACACCACACGACATAATGCAATCGCAGCGACCTTCTGCCGAGCTTATATCGAAATTGAATAGTTTCGAATAAAACCAACACGTACCGCGCCGTGAGATTCTTACATAGATACAGCTGGGGGCCTGGCGACGACTGTCAGCGCTCTGATAACGTGAGATAGATTAGACAAGAAATCAGGGGAAATCGAAGTGTGAGACTGGTTGAAGGAACCAGATAGTTTTGGAAGGGTATAGAAAATTAGACGTCCATCGCGGTGGATTTAGAAGTGGGTATGAATTGTGTGAACCTTGATTTCTATGCTTCTAATTAAAAACAAATGATTAAAAAAATCACTTAGTAAATCAATTTATATAACGTAATGTGATTAATATTGCAAATAACTTTGGCATCGCATTACCTATAAACATGCAATTATGAATGTTAATTTATTCAATAATCAAATAAATTACAATAATTAATTACCCTCCTCATTAGGGGCCAAACAAACGCAACAACAATTCCACACCACGACCAACAGATGGCGCTAATCATCAAAATCCGGCTCGAAGGATCAAAAGCGTTCCAAGGAAAACCCGCGTGGCTGACATTAAACGCACACACTTTATTAGAATTCCTCGTGTACAATGCATTTATTGAGCGGTACGTGCAAACCTGCACAGACGCCGCGACTCCGGGACGCATCCGGGACCGAGACACGACCGCCGCAATGAATATTTCTATCAGGGAAACTCGATAACTTATTTATGTTACACAATCACGGACCTTCTCAAGGAACTCGTGTACTCTGGCTGTTTCTGATTGCCCGATACGTTGACAGCTGGTGCTAAATAAAAAGACATGAGACCCCTATTTATTGTGCCATTTTTGAAACTACAACAAGTTCCGCAGCGGTGGTAGTAAAGATTGACAATCCAGAGAGTCTAAAAACCGCTTTAAATAAATAAATTTTTAATTTTTATATTGACTAAATGTCTTACTATACGAGCAAGGAAGCTGTTCGTAGTATGGAAATTGTCAATCGCCACTAACGTTAGCAGAATCGTGTGTTTGAAATGACTGTAGATGGAAGGAGGGAAGGTCGAGAATAGTGGGGATTACTAACAAAGAGAAAGACAATAGTAAAGTAGCTACTTCATGTCGGTTTTCAGTAAGACGCTGGTACTGCTCGTGTGGTGGCGACAGTCGAATCAAATCAAGCCATATTTTTACGCTAGATTTTTTATAGAAAGTAGTATAACATATATGTAGAAATAGTCCCTGTATGGAAAGTTTTGTCTCGTCATGAATGTTTACCAGTGCAATTCATTTTTTATAGCTAAACCTTCAATATTTGTATGACGCTCCATAAACATAACATACTCTTACTTTATTGTTCTTATAAACTGATTAAGGTTACAACAATTGGAAAGAAACACCGATTAATAAAATTGAATAACCTTTTGGAAATAACATAATAACATATGCATTCAACCAACCATCTGTCCGCCAACCCACACTAAGCTAACGTGGTGCACTATATGGCCTAACCACTCTCAATCATACCCTCAATTGTAAAGGAGACCCGTGCCCAGCAGTGGGACGTATATAGGCTAGTGCAGTACAGTATATAAATTCATAATATTGGTCTAGCAACAACATTTAAATTACACATCAGCTGTCACCCAAAGAACTTTTCCGACAAGTGACGAAGTGTGACGGACTTTCACAAAGAGATCAGTAAAACGATCGGTAACAGCTAGCTAATATTTTGTTTGGCACCACATCAAATCCACGGCCCTCGGGATCCAAGGTCATGGCAATATTTGTCAAGTTATGTGGACAGTGTCGACGGTGGAAAAATTGTGTCGCTACATGTCAACGCAGTGGAGTGTTTTCTAGACTTTGATGATACATCAGCTAACAATGTCTTTGTCGCCTTTAAGACTAATGAATATTTTCTGTATGTTTGTTTGAAATAATAATAGTTTATCTCCGTGAATATATTCCCTATTACAGGGTATTATTGTATTATTTGTGAGACCAAAAAAGTCTATCGACGTTCCTGATACCAACGCAAGACTCGATCTTAGTGTGGTCAGAACTATGTATGTGAATGGTGCTGTTATATACATACATACATAAACACACGCCTTTTTCCCAGAAGGGGTAGGCAGAGGTGCTACCGGAACACCCACGTTTCGCCTTGTATGGTGCTGTTAGGTGTATTTATTTATTTTACATTGTCGAGGAATATTATTTACAATTGCTGATTAATACATAAATTCAGAGAAGAAACATCATAAATAAATACAACAGTATGGCTAAGAAAGACCTAAATATCCCACAAACATTTTGAAAAATGCAAACTAATATAAATCAAGAAAAAAAATCCATTAATTAAAATATCAATCACAATAATCCCTTTTTCCATCAGTTCTTCACGGAATTTGTCCCAAAATACTCCTTTGTTTTATCCAATAGATTAATTGCCACTAAGACCGATAGCTCCAGCCTTGGCCTACCCATTTCCAAAAATAACACTTACATCCGAAGTCACTGAGAGAGTTTGTAATAACAAAAATATTTTTGTCAGATTCCTACTGAATTTTTAGCCGAATGCAAATGTCACTTTGAAGTCGCTATTAAGGGGATATAAAAAGATTTTTATTAGTTAGTGATAGGTTAAGAATATAATAATTATGACTATACAGTCGTCAATGCGTATCCGAAATCTCGGAAACCCAGCTATTTCTCATGAACTTTTTGCGTTTTATTGCAGATAAATTTTGTATTTTCTGTAGATATTTGTGTGAATGTGTGTAAATTGCTTTAAATTCATTATTGTAGTTGCGTTCTCCATAAAAGAGTTATACTACTTTAAAGCAATATCTTTTTTAAACCAAAATAAATAAATAAATACACCCAACAGTCACATCACACCAAGATCAAGTCTTGTATCGCGGGGATCAGGAACTACGAGAGACTTTTCGGTCTCACAAACACCCAGACCCGACACAAATGCTAGTGGTTTACACAAACATTTGTGTCGGTGCGGGGATCGAATCCGTGGCCTCTCGTTTCACAGCTGGCGTCTAACCAACTCCGCCACGGTGGCTGTCAAAATCAGTCAAATCACATTATAATAAATTTTGCTTTTTATGATATAATTGTTACATGAAAAGTGAAAAAGTCAACCCATAGAATATTTAATTTTCGTACACCGACCAATGCTACAAAATAATTTGATATTGTATACCCCTATAAGGTCTAGTCACCTAGAACAATGTATAAAATATGCACGTGTAATTTTATAGGGGGTGCACCGATGGGGTAATGTATAAGCATATTAAAATACCGACTGTCCCACCCTCACGTTACTACTGCAAATTCTGTGAACCAGGATCGATATAACATGTACTTTAAGACTGACGTACTGACACTAAGAATCATTGCTTTAAGGCATTCCTATCTAACAAGAATTGTTTTAGAGAAACAAATAAATATGCGTTATTAATGTTTAGTAGTTTAATGTAAGTGCGTGGTGGCCTGTAGGTAACGGACCAGACGCGGCTGCCTACATGTTCACGGTGGTCGTGTGTTCATATCCCAGGGCCCACCTCTGACTTTTCGGAGTCATGTGTGTATTGATAGTCAATCACCACGCACTATAACGGTGAAGGAAAACATCGTGAGGAAACCTGCATAGCATAGCGATTTGTATAAATTTCTATGGTATCTAAAAGTCCGCCAACCCGCACTAGGCCAGCGTGGTGGACTATATGGCCTAACCATTCTCAATCGTATTCTCGATTGTAGAGTAGGCCCGTGCCCTGCAGTGGGTCGTATATATGGGCTGATACAATACAATATTAATGTTTAGCTTGTACACATTTATACTACAGCGGGACACGAAAATTTTAGGGAATTTTTATACTCAGATAGAACAAGAGAAAAAGCCCGGTTTAACCACGGACAAATATCCATTACAAGTCCTACAGTGTAGTCTGGTAAGTTTGATAGTAGTCATGGAAAATACAATTTTCTGTATGCCTGGCTGCCTCGGTCGCGCAGTTGTAGCACAGTATGATTAAATTGCTGAGGTCTCGAGTGCGAATCCCGGGTCGAGCAAAGTGATATTGAATTTCTATTCAATATCAGCCCTGAGTCAGAAATTTGTGCCCGATATGACGATAGGCTCGCCTCCTATGACATCGTGGGACGGAATAAAGAAGGGGAAATGTGGGTGTCCTGGTTGCACCTCTGTCTACCCCTTCTGTGAAAAGGTGTAAGTTTATGTATGTATGTAAATACAATTTTCTGATGTAAAGTCCTTCAACCCGCACTAAGCTGGCGTGGTGAACTATGACCTCTCTCATCGTCAAACTCTCGGATATAGACGTATCCCGTGCTTATTGAACGATTATAAGCTCATATTATGCAATCAAGGACCCCTGGAGCAAAACGTTCTTATCACAATATTAATATAACATTTTATAGGCCATATCTCCATACATAATCCTTCATACCGGACTAGGTCAACATAGTGAACTACGGCCTAAGTACTCCAAATCGCAATGATAAACAAACCAAAAGGTTAGCCATCATATTACTAGCTTATATTCATACAAAATTACAATCTTTATATCATTACCAACACAACATTTGGGTCATACAATGGCCCTCCTGAGTCATCATAATGACGGGAAAACCTGACGCAACGTAACTGATGCCCTAACCACAAAGCTGACACTAGTCTCGCCCACTAAATGCATCCTTAAAGGGTATACTGTTTTTGTACTGTCATGATAATGGAACTTCCCTGTAAAAAGGTTAGTAGAGGGTGGTTCGGAGTACTGATCGGCGTAATTATACTTGTCGGCAATAATTAATTTGTAATATTTTTAAATCTTTTTTGTATTGTACTGTAGCAGCCCGTATTTTAGGATTATATACATATATAAATTTATGGCTGTCGGTTTTGTAGAACTCTACGGCATCAATGGTTCACCAAAATACTTGATTTATATAATATTTTTTAAGAATATATGTATACTGATTACTCATAATTTAACAGAATTATCATTTAAGTTAAACTACACTTAACTGCAAGTTTAGATTGTATATCGACTCGCTCTCTCTCTCTCTTCAGCCACAGGAAGTCCACTGCTGAACTTAGCCCTCGCCCAAGGATCTCTACATCGACCTGTTGGAAGTGACGTGCATCCAGCGATTTTTTTCGACTTCTTTTCTTCCAAAAACTGAGAAATTATTATGCCGGCCCGGTCATATCACACAAGGAAAATTATCAAAACACCTCGCTAGAAATAGCAATTGTAAAATCCCACGATAATGTACCGTTAAGTGTAAAAGTCATCTAAATCACAACGCAGTAGAAATGCACTCATTTCACATTCCCCATACGTAATACAAGGTGAGTTGAGGACGATGCACCTGCACGGGGACGGACGCAGGCGCGGCTTATGGGGGTCAGGTGTTTTGGTGTTTTAGAAACACTAATTCGTTTAATCGTGGGAGATAATTTGATTGTCATATAAAATTTGCGGTTTCAAATTGTGTCCTTCTTTAATGAATATTTGCTTGATGCGTCTCACATAGATACTATTTTAAGAAAATTATATATTTTTTTAAATACATCTCTGTAATGAACCTACGACTCCTTTTTTATTATCAGCAAATATGGAGTACGAACTATGAAATTCTGAAGTGGATTATCAGATGGCCAATTATTAGATTTTTTATGGAAATTTATCAGTTATTTCATAACAATTACTTTAGTTAAATTGTTTTTAACTTTTTTATTTATTGCACCCAACAGATGGCGACATACAAACCGCAACGACATATCTTTACCTCATCAGCGATATAATCACTACACTCAAACTTGACCCCCAACAGGTCCCCCGGCCCCCGCACCCACACCTAAATCCCCCCCTGTCCAGGACACAATTATTTGCAAATTTCCAACTAATATTCGCGGCACGTCGCAATATTTTTTTTACAATGGCCAAGGCTCGGGCCTCAGTTGACGTCGCGTGTGTTGTGCATGTACAAATGCATTAAAATCTGTATTGTTTGTTGATTCATCGTTGCGTAACCAGGATTATTGGCCTCTATTGTCGGGTCGCGGGTTCGGTGTGCGGGAATTAATTTGAATTAATTAATTTTGTTTTGAAAAATTCCGAACTGATCGAGCGGTGTTATTGCGATGGAGGATGTTTCTTGATTTAAATGGGTAAAAAGAGACCAATCATTTTCTTTATCACCCTGTTCAATTTTGGATTGATAAAAAAAACATGTTTATTGCAAAAAGGTTAGTCTAAACATCGTACAACAAAAGTTCTTCTGCCTCTGTTTAACTTTTTGGAAAATCATCTGAACCTGCCTACGAAATCGAACGAGACTCCTTAGTTCGCAGCCTCTTCTGCTGATGCAGACTAATGACCCAAAGCATAATGAATTTTACGTCTACTTAGTTGACTCTGAACATGTTAAATATTCCTAAAAAACTTCGAGTATTATTACCAATGTTGTGTACAAAAAGCACTGTTTAATTCACAAACCCTTCCCGCATTTAACTCACCCTCAACATACATAACAATCAACACCCCTAATCTCAGCCCCTGCATTACACCCCGTGAACAAGCCAAGACAATCCCCGATCATAATTCCTTCGTCATTGCTTTACTGTTGTACAAGCCAATAGCAGTATCTTACCCTAAACCTACACATTAACTCACTATAGTTAATCCCGGGATCCCGGGCTATCCCGGGACAACACCGGGACATTTGCATACAATCGCCGTTAAACGTCATCCGACGGATTTGAGACAGTGTCTTAGCTGGCGAAGTTAGGCCCCGCATAATTTTCAGATTTAGGGGATCTAGTCTAGATTTTAGGTGATAACGTGTTGTGTTGTGGTGGATTAGTATACAGATTTAAGGGTGTAAATATGTCATATACAGAGTGGTACTGGTGCATGTTACTTAAATTAACCCATATGTTTCTAATCATCCCAGGTAATATTGTACAAATTGAAAAAAAATCGGAGTTGATTTTTCTTCAAAAATTTTAGTTTTCACGATTTTTTGACATACGATAGGAGTATTTTACCGCTTAGCTTAACTTCAGTTCGGTTGCACTTACCTAAGCCGTAAAATATCATGTTCACGTTGATCAAAAACCTTGGAAACTAAAAGCGCGATTTTTAGCAAAATTACCAGGCAGATATTTTTCAAACTTGGTACAATGTTACCTGGAGTGGTTAGAAACATTTGATTTAAATTAAATATCATACGTCACTTTTACCCTGTATATGAGTCTATAAGAATGTACAATGCTTATTTGCTTATTAACTGATACGTTTTACTCATCAAAAGCAAAGAAAATATAGGATGTTTTATCGATAAGCTTTACATAAATTGTCATGCGCATTGCTAATGCGTTTTATTTAGAATAAACCAGATACCCAATATGGTAGAATATTAAGTGTGTTACAGTTTGAACATCCTTCTTTTTAGGCCTTTCCGTCCTAACCATGATCACTGAACATTAGATATAAAACAAATCATAATGAGTCATGCCAATATATCACGTTCTAGGATAACAAATAGGTCACCTGATTTCGAACAAGCATTACTGGAAGATATTCATCTTCTGTCTGTATGTGTACCAGCCCGTTTACGGCCCACTGCAGGACACGAGCCTTCTCTACAATCGAGAGTACGATTATATAGTCCACCATGTTGGCCTAGTGCGGGTTGGCGGACTTTTGCATATCATAGAAATTTATAGAAATCGCTATGGTATGCAGATTTCCTCATGATGTTTTCCTTCGCCGTTATAGTGGGTGGTGATTGACTTTCAAAACACACATGACTCCGAAAACTCAGAGGTGTTCCCTGGGATTTGAACCCGCGACTGCCGTGAACATGTAGGCAGTCGCGTCTGGTCCCTTACCAACAGGCCACCACGCACATCGATAATTTATCTGTACAATAATAAGCTTATGAGATGTAGTGTTATCACTATGATTTTTTAGATCGTATATTGAGTTTAATACACAGACATGCTCTACAATTATGTACGTGTTGTGGATAAAACTCCATACTGGTCTGTAGGGCATTAAGAGTCCCATTTACTTTTCAAATTACTAAGTTATATAGTTCTAAATAAAAGGAAACAACCAAAATACTAACATTACGAAAGGTTCGCATATCATAATATGTAAATCCCCCTTTTTGTCAGTGTTTACTTAACTAACTAGCAATGCGAGCTCACCCGTACAAAATTATGTTTCACTCTTTTAATATGAACACTCTAGGACAGCGTTTCCCAAACTATAGGCCGCGAGAGAATTTAAAGTGGGCCCTGAATTTATATAGATAAAAGTTCTTCTCTTCAGCACCTCATGTGAGGCTAGATTTCCATCTATGACCAGCATTAAAACTAGACGTACTATGAAGTACCGAAATAAATTGTACAAATCAAACTCACTGCAACTAAAACTAAGCTGTAATTATACAAAATAGGAACACACGCACCCTGCATATTAAAATTAAAATGACAATTCTTATAAATATTTGTTAAATTGTCGCGTTTTTTTTTTTGCGAAATTTTTAATTGCATCATGTCTGTAGTCACTAAAACTACCACCTGGCTTCGTTTTCGGTAGCTTAATATACCCTGTATAACAAAACCTGACCAACACAGCACCGCGTTAATCTGACCAATGTCTCTTCAGGTATAACCGCAGCAAGGGACATAAAAAATACATTATGCAATGTTTTACCAAAATTTCATCCAATATTAACGCAAAGCACACAATGCATAAACGTCACGTTGTTTTCGTATTCCAAAACCGTTCCAAAACTGCGTTACAGTTTATTACCAATGAATTGTCATGTCGCCTGCGTAAGGCAAAAGGACATCAAGCACGAAACCAATTAATAGGGAATAAGAGAGATTAACGAGAGCATCTCGACGTTGATATGCGCCGGGCGAGTAGCATGGCGCCTCATGAGAACGCATTAATTCTCCACATTACGCGAGAGAAAACAATTACTATTCACGAGAGACAGCGGGCGCGGGCTGAATAACAACCACAAAGGAAAACATCCCCCAGACACGACCCATTAGCGACTGCAAAAGTCAAAATAATTCCAAAAGTCACGTCCACACTTAAATTTAAGTGGTCCGTTTCAATAGAGCTTACGGTCATTAGGAGAAAAGAGTAATTAAAAGTGCGATAAAAAATTCCAATGGGAAAGTGGCGAAAAAACGCGGACGAGCGGAGAGCGGCGGAGGCGGCGGAAAGTGGCGGAGACGGGCGGAAAGCGGCGACGCGGGCGGCGGCGGCGGAATATCTTGTTCAACTGGCACACTATAAACAGTCGGTGGTCGTGCAAGCCCCGATTACACAGCGCCATTCCGTTCATTCAATATTTTTTTTTTACCGAACGCTGTAATTTCTTGGCTCGAACGCATCCGTTTACATGCCAAACAATAAATTTATTAGCCGAACGGAGGAGTGGCCCCACCACGTCACGACACGTCATCGATGGCGTCACGTTTTGGACATTTTGGAAATGATTTTGGCGGCGGCAGCGCGTTACATAAACCCGCCCGTCAAGGTGACTCCGCTCAAGCCACTACTGAATCTATTTTAGTTCGAATTTCATAAATATCCCGTGACAGCTCATCTCTTCCCTCCCGCGTGCTGATGCGGCCGCCATGTTTGCTTGCGTAACTGTGGGGGGCGCTTGGTTCCCCTCCCCTCCCCCTGCCCTGGCGGTCTCCTCTCCGACCTCCTCAACACAGAGGCGGTCACACAACGTCCTTGCTAATTTTAAAGTCCTTTCGGAGTTTATCGTTTATGAGGTAATGTGACGTTGGACGGGATCTGAAAAAGTGAGCGACGCCGCGTGCGCAGCTATATTTAGCTTCGTCCCCGCGTCCCGCGTCGCCTGAGGGACGGACTACAAACCGCTTATAAACACGAAAGCTAGGGAACAGATGCGAGCGATATTCGCCCGTACCGACCTAGTTGTACATACCTACATATTACGATATAGCTATCACCAGGCTGGGTCATTTTAGAAGTCATGAACATTTTCTAAACAAAATCACTAGTCAATATGCTGAAGTATAGTATATATGTACTGTATCAGCCTATATTACATCCTACTGCAGGGTACGAGCCAACAGGCCAGGTACTCTGCAATCGTATGATTGAGAGAAGCATAGTATAGAAAAATGAAGCATTGAAATATTACAAGATACTTACAAGATCTTTTAGTTATAGTTTGCACAAAAACTTTCGGGTGTCCTCTACCATTGACAGCACGATTGAGAGAAGCATTATATAGAAAAGTATAGTATTAAAGTCTTTTACAAGATCTTTTTTCTACAGCTGTAAAGGAGAAACGGCAAAAAAACTTTCTCATCGACGCATTGTGCTTTTTATACGGACTCGAGAAAGTGTCTGCTATACCTGAAGTGCATCGCAACCAAATGAATTATCAACGATCAAGATTATGTTTTGTTGGTTGATACAATTACGCCGTTTCTATCAACAAATGGAACTTGGACTCTCATGATTACACAGATACTGCATTGATAAGGCGATTTAGTTTTATACTGTAATATTCTACCATAAGAGCAACAAGACGAAACGTGGTTGTCTTGGTTGCTACCAAGTGAACCTCTGCCTACTCCTTCTGGGAAAAAAGGCGTGAGTTTATGTATGTATGTACATATGTAAGAGCAACAACATTCAACTTCATACAATTATTAGATAGAGTTTGGGAATATGTCATATGATTACTAACTGTATTATATATCAGTCCATATAGGTACGTCCCACTGCAGGGCACAGGCCTCTACAATCTAGAGTACGATTGAGAGAGGTTAGGTCATCACACTGGCCTGGTGCAGGTTGGCATCAATACCTGTCAAATGGCATAGCTGTCAGATCACCACACACTATAATGCTGAAGGAAAACTTCCTGAGGAAACCTCCATACCGTAGCGATTTATACAAATTTCTACGGGTTCCAAAGTCCGCTATGATAACAAACTGTTATATGAAAAACGCCTTTTATCAGAAAAATTAAAATACTTTTTAATTCATTCATCCATTAATCTTTTGATTTATTTGTCATTAATTGTATACGCGAAAATTACATTAATCAACTATGTAAATAGATATAAAAAGTAAAAATGGCGGTCTTACCGCTCTACGCAACTTTTTACAACAATTTTATTGTAGGAGGAAGACATTTTTTGTACAATCTTTTACATTAGTGCGTCATTGTTGTTGCTTGTATTATATGCAACAAACACTGCTACTATAAACGCATATAACTATCCCATCATCATCAGCCTTTTCACTTCCACTGCTGGACATAGGCCTATCCTATGGCACGCCACTGGGCTTGATCTTCAGCCCATCGTCTCCAACTATATAATATAATTATCTATGAATTTACATTACATTTTGCCAATCTCCTATGTTACCTTAATAAATAAATCTCACACACTTCAAAAGTCCAAAATCACAGCGTAGGGTTCGTGAGGCGGTTAGCAGTATGGGCATGGTCGTTGCAGTGTTGCAGAACTAAATATAGTCAGCTCGATCACTGTTTTAGCTCTCGGGTGGGTTGCGCAACGCGCCGCGAACGGGACGCCGCGGTCTATTATCGGAAAAACGGTAGTCACACGCGTGCATCGATTTTGTACATTAAAATTTTGTGTTTTTTTTTTAGTGCCTTATTAAACGGTAAATATTTTGTTTTTTTTTTTATTTGCTGTTGTGTAAAATATTATGAAAATGTCAAGGTATTGGTGATGTGGGACTGTCTGAGAGCCGGGTGTGAAATGACAGGCTACAGGTTCGATCAAGCGTCAAATAAAATAAACGAACTTATTGTGTGGTCGAACAAGTCTCGTAGTTTCTGATATAACTATTCGATTAATTTTATTTTGGTTGCGGGTCAATGACAAGTTGGACATTCCCAGAGACTCACCTAACATCAATACTCGATTGTCTGATAATTCTTTTCGGGAAATTATATCACCTTAGACATACCATAAAAAAGCAAAATTAAACTGCCCCAGGAATCGAATATAAGACCTCGTGATTTAAAACCAACACACGTTACTACCATCGACTTAAAATATGGGTCATTTTCAATTCCGCACAAGAAATACAAATTCTAAATTCTAGATACACATCAGGAAAATGTAGGCTGAAAACCTTCATACTAACTTAAACAATAGCGTAAGACATGACTGAGCTTTTATACGATTATATTATGCTTACGAAAATATAAACAGATTATCTCGTTTACAAGGAGAAAGCACAAGTGCATTGAGCAATATAACAACAATAAATACACCCAACAGTCACATACATAGTCCTGACCCCACACTAAGATCGACTCTTGTGTCGTGGCTATCAGGAACTGCGAGACACTTTCGGTCTCACAAACACCCAGACCCGAATCAAATGCCTGTAGATCACACAAATTTGTTTCGGTATGGGGATCGAACCTGTGGGCTCTAGTTTCACAACCAGCGTCTAACCAACTGCGCCACGGAGGCTGAATATCATTACTATAACACCCATGAACCATTTAACATCCTATACTGTACTGTATCAGCCCATATACGTCCCACTGCAGGGAACGAGGCCCCTTTACAATGGAGAGTACGATTGAGAGGAGTTAGGCCATATAGTCCGCCATATCGTACTATATCAGCCCATATACGTGCACTGTAGGGCACGAGCCTTCTCTACAATCGAGAATACAATTGAAAGGTAGGCCATAGACAAACACGCTAGCGTAGTGCAGGTGGACGGACTTCACATACCTTAGAAAACCTTATTAAGAGATCTATGGTTTGTAGATTTTCTACCGAAGTTTTCCTTCGTCGTGAAAATGCGTCTAATCGACTAGAAAATACAAACATAGCTCGGAAAAGTCACTAAGCCTTGGGATTTGTACTCGCGACCACTGTGTCAGTAGCTGTATTCTGTCCGTTACCAGACAGAGCACTTATCACATATTATTTTAAGAATCATCTGTGTTTACATTCATTGACAACCCACAGGGAATAGCGTGGAAGTAGCTTTCATAATCCCTTTTACAATGACACAGAAGACACAAGTCCCACACAAGAATCTAAGAAATCAATTGATACTTACTAACAATCGGGCATTAGCTGTCTTTGGGTCCTCACTGCAGCAACCATGACTACACTATGAACGTAACAGACCAAAATTATTCTTTGCTGAGATGATTTTGGACTGTCGCTGGTGATGGAACGATCTTTCCAATGCGAAACTTTCCGTAGTAATTCATACAAGTATCACTTTTTTTAGAATTGATTGAGTGGTTAGGCCATATAGTCCACCACGCTGGCCTAGTGCGGGTTGGCGGACTTACATACCGTAGAAATTCTTTAAAATCGCAACGGTATGCAGGTTTCCTCACGATGTTTTCCTTCAATGTTAAAGTGCGTGATGATTGACTATCACTACCACCACTAATACCACTCACCATTGTCAATCGATTCTCTCAATTGTAGAGGAGGCCAGTGCCCAGCAGTGGGACGTATATGGGCTGATACAATACAATACAATCACTTTTTACCTTATTCGTATTTTAAACGATCATATAATGTTAAGTTGCAGTTGACAAAGACTTTTTTGACTGCCTCGGTGGCGTAGTGGTACTACGGTACGATTGCAAAGCTGAGGTCTCGGGTTCGAATCCCGGGTCGGGCAAAGTGATATTGGATTTTTCTATTCATTATTAGCCCGGATTCAGGAATTTCTGCCCGATATGGCGATAGGCTCTCCCCCTATCACATCGTGGGACGGAATATACAAGGCGAAACGTGGGTCTTCTGGTAGCACCTCTGCCTACCCCTTCTGAGAAAAAGGTGTGTGTTTATGTATGTATGTTATGACAAAGACTTTTCAAATAAAAATCGTAAAGTCTGACATTATAAACAATATTCAAAATTCCCGCAACAAATATGACGATGTATAAAAAATCTCTAAACAATTTGCATGCTTTGGTAAACCCAATCTATCGGGATCTTTAACCGGAGCGTGAAGGATCAATTACGGAGCCTATAATAATCGAAACTGTAAAGTATACAGTATATACCATGCTCGAAAACTCTGATACTAAAGCTTAATTTGATCGATCGCTAATAGTTAGCTTTAGGGTGGAAACTACGGACTCAGGCGCGAAGTTGTGAGGCCCAGATTAAAATAATTAATATTTTAGTGAAATGTTATTGGCATAGCTTTTATTATTGATAGTAGGAATTGGCTAGGCATAGAGGGCATCACTGGTTCCCAAAAATCAACATAAGGCTTTGATAAATAAAATTAATAAATAAATAAATGCACCCAACAGTCACACACATAGTCCTGACCCCACGCTAAGATCGAGTCTTGTGTCGTAGGTATCAGAAACCACGAGAGACTTTTCGGTCTCACAAACACCCAGACCTAAAACAAATTGTGGTTCACACAAGCATTCGTCTTGGTGCGGAGATCGCACCCACGGCCTCTCGTTTCACAGCCGGCGTCTAACCAACGGCGCCATGGAGGCTGATGCTCGTTCAGCAAATGAGATTGCCAAAGAACCAAAATATCTTTCCTTAATTACTTCTTTTTCTTTCCCATTTCAAAAGATCTATAAAACATTCACCATCTAAGCGTTGCAGATTTTCAGGGGAGCGGTAATCATATTCAATGAAGATAGCCGTTTCCCGGACATATACAACAGCAAATAACATTGTAAAGTGTTAAAACCATCACGGTTCTTTTGCAATTAAACATTAACAAAAAGATACATTAATAATTTTGGGTATAGTGTAATTTTCAATCATTAGAGGCCGATTTTGTAATCGTTAAATAAGAATTATTTCGTAGATGAAATAAAACATGAACAAATTAAAAGGACAGAATATCTTCCACAAATACTTTAATCGTGTTTCTACAAATTTCCGTCAGATTATAACCTGTTTTACCTATAACTTTTATAAGACGATTAAAAAATCTATTCTAAATTGTTGTATAAAATGATATTACATTTTCCACATTTCTAATAGTGATTACCTAAATTATTAATTTTATTCCACACTTGATACTCCAACATAAATATCATCCATCAGCCAAAGAAAGTCCACTGCTGAACATAGGCCTCTCCCAATGATTTCCACAGTGACCTGTTGGAGGCAGCCTGGTTCCTGTTTCCTGGTTACGATAACATAAATATATCCAACATAAATACATCCCAGGTCGGGTAAAGTGATATTGGATTTTTCTATTCATTATCAGCCTGGAGTCAGAAATTTGTGCCCGATATGGCGATAGGCTCGCCCCCTATCACATCGTGGGACGGAATATACAAGGCGAAACGTGGGTGTTCTGGTAGCACTTCTACCTACCCCTTCTGGGAAAAAGGCGTGTGTTTATGTATGTATGTATGCATGTACTCCAACACAAAGCGTTACAGCAGCCATGTCTCTATTATTGGGACGAACGAGGTGATAAAACTGATCGGGGCCGTTCCCCGCAGACGGTACCACCGCACGTGATAATGTACGAGCGAGCCCAGTAGCGGCTAATGTTACACCGATTTATGAAATCTAAGCGAATAAATTGTCGCACATGCGGGTTTGAGTCTTGTGGGGTGACTGAGCTATCAGTATATATTATAGTTTGTAATAGAGTGTACATATATGTTAACGACTATGTACAAATAATAAAAAAATATTCCAACATTTAACTAAGAGACAAATTATGTTTGTAATGGAGGAGGTGTACTTATATGAGAACCTACAATGTACAAATATCAAAACAATGTTTAATTACAATATTGAAACGAGCGACAAATTCTTAATACACGTTTCTTCGAAAAACTATTGTCTGATCTAGAAATTTGGGCCAATAACTGGACAATCAGTTCTGCTAACCAACCTATAACGATATAAAAAAATTAAAACTATAGACACCGAAACCAACAACTGACAGACCATGATTATTTTAATAGTAACTAGCATACATACACGAAAAAAGATATCCACTAACTTACCAATAAGTACTCAAAGTCCAATATATTTGGTCATATGGTCATAATACTGGTGGTAGGTCTCTCATATGTGAGAGGCCGCCTAAGTAGGTACCACCGCAATGTCTATATCTTTCAAACAGCAGTGTAAATGCACTGTTGTGTTCCGGATTAAAAGACATTGTAACCAGCGTAACTACTGGACATAATGAGCCTTAACACCTTATGTCTCAGGATGGCGAGCGCAATGGAATGCCAAGCATTGCCTTGTAATTCATTATGTTTTTAGTTTGCTACTGTCCATGAGCAGACGCATCACGTATCAGGCGAATTGCATACGTGACCAATAAACGAATTTCATTTTATGTTCGTCTCGCCATTCATTACGATAAAAAACTAAATTCCCTTAAAGCAAACCATAAAATACGCGCACATCTAGCCGGCCGCTTATTTCATGTCAAAACCACAAGGGGATAATTTTTAAATATCGCCGAGTGCATCCTAAACATTTTCCTTTATAAAGAAGTTATTTAACAATAGGTGCAGCTATTGAAAACGCCAAGATACCGGGGCCTGCCGGTGATAATCGAGATACCGTATCGAACAGATATAACTTTGAAATGTTGCTCTGTTAACAGGTTCGGAAATATTTTCAGTTTAAACGGTCTGTTGGGACGGTTTTTTATCGGAGTACGTTTTAGAAATTATGGGAGTGCCTCGATGTTCTTGGTAGTAAAATTTTGGAGGAAAATTTGGGGATTTTTTAGTGTTACGAGAATGTGACTACAATACCCTTGATGTGTATAGTCAAAATAAATTCTCCGTAAAATTATGATATTTACTGCTGATAGGTCTCTCATATTTGACCGACTGTATCTCTTACCATCAGGCGAATGGTATGTTCGTCTCGTCATTCATAGCAATAAAAAAAAAAGATAAAAAGTCATATTTTGTCGGTTGACAAAATTGTACCGGGTTGGCAGAATTGGGGTATGGCAACACCGCAAAAGCCAAATAACAAGAACTGAACTGAACTGAAAATTGTACCGACCTGCTTAAAAATATGCAGCATATTTGCGTGGATTATTATGAGGAACATTCCGCCATCGTGTATGGTGGTCGCTATCGAAACTGATACATTTTTTCCACAATCATCCAATTCACTTGCTCGTTTTTAACCTTGCCTAAAAATCGGCTAACTCTATACTAAACACCTTTACAGGAATGTGTAGTATACGCTATGTCTGCGGATGCAACAAGCTTACGCTGGAGTAACAAGTCGATACGAGTAATCCTTTATGTTAGACGGCTTAGCCTCAGTCCCCGAGAACGAAGCTGTCACCCGACAACAAAACGCAAACAGCATTCACGACATTCAACTTGGGTGAAACGAAACGCAAAATGTACCATTTGTTAATGTTACAAGTTTGGATAAAATATTGTGTTTGGGACGTGTTGCAAAACTTAAAAAAACGAAACGTATGTACATTTTTGAAAACGCGGATTAAAAGTTGAAAAACTATGAAAAATTGCCATTTATCTAGCAATGAAAAATAAAGAAACACGTATATGTTTAAAAATAAATAGGTTCTTATATTTTTTAATAAGTATAATTACTGGCCAGGTACATGTCCATCATAGACGCATTAAAACCATTCGAATTTCGTGTTCTTTTTTCAAATGATAATCAAAACTGTCAACTTTATTTCAATAAACAAAACATTACCCCAATCCAATATTAGACGAACTGGCACCCAACAAAACAAAAGGACTAGCCAAAAAAAAAGAAAGCTAATATTCCACGTGTATGAGTGTCAAGGGCGTCGTATCCCGGATTGCGTGTGACAGAGCACTAGTTGGCAAAACAGCCGGGTTCACGTGATGCCAAAAGGTTGTCGTCCAGGAAGATATTATAATGAGCTTCTAACATCTGCTCGGCGGGGACACACTACTCATTACTATACTCCTGACATTTCGTTTGGTTCGTCCTCTTTCATATTTATGAGGCATTTCAAACATTTATGAGGTTTTTTTCGTAGTTAATTTTTTTACCTTGATATACTGCCTCGGTGGCGCAGTTGTACTACGATATGATTGCAAAGCTGGGGTCGCGGGTTCGAATCCCGAGTCGGACAAAGTGATATTGGAGGTTTCTATTCACTATCAGCCCGGAGTTAGGCATTTGTGCCCGATATGGCGATAGGCTCGCCCCCTATCACTTCGTGGGACGGAAAATACAAGGCGAAACGTGGGTGTCCTGGTTACACTTCTGCCTACCCCTTATGGGAAAAAAGGCGTGTGTTTATGTATGTATGTTAAGTAATATATTTTTAGATGTACTTGATATATTTTTCTCCTATTTTACTAGTACGTGTTCTGACTGGGCTACGCGTAATGACAAGCACAGTCCATAGATTGATAGACAACAGACGACAAATTTCATCAAATGAGCTGGTATATACAAAAGCTGGATTACCTTCCTGTTTGGAGTTCGAACAAGAACTTTGTAAAGCCAAGTACCTTCCAAAGAAAATAACTATACTAGAGTGAAATCCACAAATCAAAAACTGTTAAAATATCAACAGTGCTTTACCAATGTCATTCTTGAGTCTTTAGCATGACAATATGTCGTAACTTTTTTCATATGCACGAAATATATTTTAACATACGTCTATTACACGCATTTCATGTGGCCTCTGGGCACAGTTGTTAACACGCCGGCTGAGAAGCCACGGGTTCGATCCCCGATCGAAACGAATATTTGTGTAAACCACAGGTATTTGTTTCGGGTCTGGGTGGTTGTGAGACCGAAAAGTCTCTAGTGATTCCTGATATCCACTACACAAGACTCGATCTTAGTGTGGGGTCAGGACTATGTATGCGACTGTTGGGTGTATTTATTATTTATTTATTTATTACCCTGCAGCCATCAAATACAATAGAGTTAAATCATCCGCAACTACAGCTTTCAATAGAAGCGAAATGTCTTCGATCCTATTTCTTCAAATGAAATCAAGAGCAGGCCAGTTAAATATCGACAGACAAATAATATTTGAAGACACATTTACAAAAGTTTAGAAATAAACGCGGTTAAATATTGGGAAGGGCCTGCTTGCCAACTTGAGCTGGTGCCAGCAGACCCTTGACTTGTCGGTGACCTGTCATCTCCTGACCTTGTCCTTCATGACGTCACTACCATCACTCATAGGAACCCCAAGGTCAAACTTTAGAAACTAGGTAGGTACTTCGTCTATGCAGAACAACCAATGAGGCATTACAGTATTTCATAGAATTCCTCGTTGGCGAAGTTGTACTGCAGTACGATTGCAAAGCTGAGGTTAGGGGTTCGAACCAGGGTCAGGCAAATTGATATTGAATTTTTATATTCATTATCAGCCCAGAGTCAGGAATTTGTGCTCAATATGGCGATAGACTCGCCCCCTATCACATCGTGGGACGGAACATGCAAGGCGAAACGTGGGTGTCTTGGTTGCACCTCTGCCAACCCCTTGTAGGAAAAAGGCGTGTGTTCATAATAGCGTTCGTGCTGGTGCTGGTTAAAATGACTGTGAAATAATAGGCTGCTGGTCCGAGAGAATTTCAGGTGACTGTCAAATACAGGACGAAAAGACTTTAGTAGTTTCTGATACCACGTGGTACAAAATATCTTAATATAGGATCAAAACTATGTGAGGTGACTGTAAGATGTATTTATTAATTGTGGTAGAAATTGACTCATGATTCTATTAATGGTCTATTGCGATCTCTTCCGAGAAAACATCTCAAGGATGCAAGGAGTGATCTATTTTATCCAGAATCACAAATAGATTGACTAGACTAGGGCTGTAGAACAGACTCTGAAAACTATTTGAAAATCTACGTGGATTATCGTCTTTGATGTTCCAGATGCTTAATAATCCCATCATCATGAAATTTCCGACATCGGCAATTGATATACCACCCTCTAAATAGTGTGAATGTTCTAGCACAGTGGTAGTAATGTCCCATCATACCCTATGTTAATTACCACTCTAGAATGAATAAAAAACACTTTAATACAAGACGGTCTCTTTTTAATAAAGAAAAGCTCATAAGATCCTTCTACGTTACCTTAAGACGACCTCATGTCAGGAGACACCGAGGCAGATCCTTAAGCCCTTAAGCAGTAGGGTTTAAACTGTATCTTGCAATCTTTTCTACATTATCTAAAGCTTACGTAGCATTGACACAATTATTTCAATTTATATTGGAGTATAATTTGTCTTCTGATTTTTCAATCAGCCTTCCTCATGTCAACAAATAGTTTAGAGTCTGAAGATTCCTTAGTTTAGTTCAAAAGTAGGCCAGTAATGTAACAGGCAAACAGGCGCATTAACCATCCGATATCCGCACACGAAGGCATTAAATTAAACAATTGGCAAATTTAACAGCGCCGTTGAAACGTCAGGATCGGAGTAAAAATAATATATTGCCGATAAAAACTGAGATTTGACTGAACCATCCAAGCGAGGTCGGAGGAAACTGCCTGAACTACGAAAGTTAGGAAACATCCTGATCTTATGCTTGCTCTTATCCCGCAAAATGTGGGGTGACGTAATACGAGTATAACTTTATGATTTTAGCATAAAGATTTACTGGTAATTTTATAATTGAATAGCCCGGCCCGGCTTCACCCGGGTGCATATACTTTTTGACGGAAAAACCATATTTGCAACAATTTCCATGGATGCTCCGCTCTTATTGGTTAAAAAGTGATGTCATATGGGCTATATTCTTCGATAATTGGCTTTCCAATGTCAGAACAAATTTTAAATCCAAATCAGTGGGCCCTGAGAATGGCGCGTTCAAACAAACAAACTCTACGGATATATAAATTAATATAGATTTAAGGAAATGTTATGTTGCTTTATTGGTCTAGTAGCAGCATGGGGTACCAAGTTCCAATCCCGGGTCGGGAAAGAGTATTGTGTGTTTTTCAGTTTGAAAATTTTCAGGGTTATCTGACATGTCAATAAAGTCGCTCTCTATGATAAGTTGGGACAGAAATAAGTTAAGCTAACGGTAAGGAGTACTAGTGCACCTATGCGAATCTAGTCAGTGATACAAACATGAGCTTATATATAAATATTCGGCAAATACCGTGGAGCATTTATTTAAAACATCCGCTTAATTACGGGAAGCCATGGGTCCGTTTCCCGCATGGAAAAACTTGATACCGAAAATTTTCTTGTAGTTTATGATACCACGCAACATAAAACTTTTATATCCGTCTAGAGCTATAATAGCTTGTTGTTATTTTCATTTACCTATTCAATAACTTTCTTTTGTAATTTATTTCCTGAACCAAAAAATAATTAATGTATTACAAATCACGAAAACCTTACTACTTATCTTGCAGCAAACACTCTGTAAACTAGAGCGTCAGAACTTACCCCACTCCTCTCCCACCCCCAAACTATATACACCCTCGAATACTAACAAACAAATATAAAGTTTATTATGGCCGTAAGTGGTACAGCCTACTTTCTGTCGTTTGGTTCCGTAGTGATAAAAATAGGGGATCATAAATAAGAAGTGATTTGATCCCCAAATAATTGGGGCTTATGGGCCACTCTTGCTAATTGCTTTGGGGAGTTTTTGAGGATTATACAAGGGCAGTTATTAGTTAAAGGATTTTTTAGGGAAGGCTTATGTTCAGCAGTGGACTTTCTGTGACGAAAGGGGGAAATATAGAGGGGAAAAGAGATACTAGTTTAATTGGTACAAATTAATTAAGTAATACTACGGTGCTCGAGTATCGTGCGTTCGAAGTCAGGGTGTGATTATAGTATGAGCACTTCATTATAGGTTTCCAGTGCCACCCATAATGCGCGTATTGGCTGTCGAGGCATTGTAGTAGGCGTACCCACTGGGTTCCTACCTCTTGAGACCTGTTATATGGGGACCCATTCCTATAATATGTATGTTTTATAGTTTAAACGAATATTTTGCAGCGAAATTATAGAGAATTGTAGAATTTATTGGACCTTAAAAACTAAAAAAAAGAAAAATTTCAAGTCTCTACAGTGTATCCCATTCCCAATTTTTCAAGACATAAATATTTCTTTGAATCCTCAACCCAACCCAACATTACTTCTCTACACATACCCTAAACAAAAAAAATATTATCAAAAAATCGACGCAGCGACCTCATACCCCAGAAAGCGTGCACGGCCTATCATTGTATTAAGATTGATGAGCAAGGCTAGAGGGATAATAATATATCAAGCAGACGCCAAGGCCGGCCCGCTGTCCGGGATCAATACACTCAAGGAAACCCGGGATAGCCATGGCTGTACGCATGGGCAATGCGGGAAGAATAATTAGGTTAGAAGTAGGGATGCAAAAAGGAGAAAGCGTGCGGGCGTTGTAACGGTCGTCTATAGCCTCCCAGACCAAAAGACGCCTTGAGTTTAGTGTACTGTATCAGCCCATATACGTTCCACTGCAGGGCACCGGCCTCCTCCACAATGGAGAGTACGATTAAGAGTGTTTAGGCCATATAGTCGTGCTGGCCTAGTGCGGGTTGCGGACTTTTACATACCATAGATTTTTTTCAAATCGCTACGGTATGGAGGCTCCTCAATGTTAGAAAGTTTAAGTGCTACATTTTTAAAAACTAAAGTAGTGGCTACAATAAGTGATTAAGTAGAATGCAGACCTAAAAAACAACCGTATCAAAGTCATGACTATGTCAAGAAATGGGAAATTGTTATTTCTTCCGGATTGTGCTAGCATAGTAGAAACCTAAGTCGTATGGGCTAATACTGGACCGCCACACACTTTAATGGGTCAATATAAAAGTTTTTAAGCCTGCGATGGTAGCTATTCTCTATAATAAATGGATACTCATTACGGGGACTCCAACAACCTCACATAGAAAAAATCGCAACAGTAAAGATGTTCCTTCCCGTCGGAATTCTACGAGACATTGATACTGTCCATGTCGAGCCGATCAATCTGTAGATTTAAAGAGCTACTCGTACAACATGACCTTTCAGCCTTACACCAGTCTTTAATACAGTTAGATTATTTGACATTCAATTAATACCACACTTATTACATGCCCCACTACACGGAAAATCCCCTTCAGTGTGGAAGGGGTTTTTTGAAGACTGTCCCGCCCTCACACCCGCCACTGCAACTCCTGTAAGCCAGGATCAACAGTGACACACATTTTAATGACACCGAGCCTTAAAGCTCAGCACATCTCCAGGATTGTCTAACTTGTCTTTAACCCGCAACGAAATTAATCATAAAGTTAAATTAATAGGAGTTGGAAATATTTTTCTGCCCACTTCTCTCCGTAAATGCGAGTGACAAAACGATGAACTAAAGAGGTAAATAATTTCGGATGAAAAGACTTTTACAACCAGAGAAGCCAATTGTAAAGCACGACCGATCAAATTACTATATTTACTGGGACCTATTATGTGAGCTGTTATACTTAATTCCAGTAATAGGTACAGCAAAAACGCTTGAAAGCACGGAAATTCGTCCTAGTCGCCACTTGGTCCATGTAGTGTACAACTCCAGATGATATTTGCATACCGTCCAACATAGTTTTAACTTCTATTTCTAACTTGTCTTTCTGGAAGTGGTTATGTCTAATTTTGTAACTAGCCTAAAGACTAATTGACAAATGCATCTGATCAGACAATCACGAGTTTTCTGAAGCGGTTTATCCACTGACGCCACCGACCACTGTACCGTTTCGATAACCATGACCGACAATTTGACAAGTCTGAAGTGTTTAAGTCCTAGTGGCTCAAAGACACGTTTTAGGTGAGAAACGAGACATCTTAACTCAATATAAACCTTTTCAAAGATGAAAACAGCATAGATTCTTGAATGATAAGATTAAAAACCAATAAATTGTATAAACCAAACCGCGACAATCGTAAAATTGTTTTGATTTTTATGCGTTACATTCGCACCATAAAGAAGATGACAATGTTAAATGAATACAAAAATGTAGCAGAGATATTAATTGAATTATTCTTCTAATTAACCGACTTAAAAAAAAGAAGAGGTTCTTGTTACATCGGAATATTTTTTTTCCGAATGAGAACACGTTAACCCTACAATACAAATGACGAATTGTCTTGAACATTAATTTACACAATGACTACGAATAATTTGATATTTCACAATATTGTTTTAACACTGGGATATATCAGAAAATCATTATAAAGCAAATCACTTACCATGCCACGCAGTCTTCAGCTAAAAATCTAACATTCCTTTTCTTCTTCCTGTGATTTTCTCATTTTCCCTACCTATGAAAACCCCAACCAGTTTTCAATATATAATTTATGAATTATTTGTTCGTCTAACACTCTTTAAGCAAAACTTTTATATCATATTCAGCAAGTAAAATTCCGTACAAAAACGTTCCATTTTCCACCAATAAATCTGAAATTACTTGACTCAATCAAAAAATTATTAAAAAAAAATCATTCGCAAAATAAAAATTTCTAATAGCTTCACCACATTAAATACACATTTAAATACATACACATCCATATACCATAATGTAAAACATTTACTAAACATCGACAATCCGAAATGCCTGTACAAGTTCTGCCTAAAACCGACCATCCGACGGTCAAAAGCCCAATTAGATAATGGACCCTCGCCTTCGGAGGTTGGGAAAAAAAGGTAAAAAAAAAGGAAAAAAAGAAAGATAGACACGTGCAATACAATCTTGCTTCGGGGTAGTGCATTCAGGAGTCATGCACGTTTATTAACCTAATATCAGCTGGGCAGTGGAAATATCAGTTTTAAAATAAAGATTACTGCAGTTTCAACCATATTAAAAATCTTTGTAAAGTTTCAGCCCCGTCGGTAAACTGTTGACTCAACCACCCTTAAATCGAGGGGTTGCAGATATAAAGTTACTATGGTTGTGCAAACTAATTTATTACTGCGTCAGTTTGTAATTTTTCAACTCTCCAGCCAAACAGAAACTTAGCGAAATCATTGCGCCACTTTCAAATAGATTTCATGTTGTCTTTTGCGAATTTAACCGTGATAACAATTCTAAAATAATAAATTAAATCGATTTAAAAATAGCGCAATAAAACCATTGAGAAATGAAAATATACATAAATTGTGTGAATCGTTATGTATTGATTCGAAATTCAAAATCAAACCAAATTTCAAAAATATATTAATTAAATTCAATATACAATTGTTTTACGCGAAAAATAGCAGCACTATTGAATTTATAGCACAGATAGATAACCCGTAATAGCGCACGGGTCAGCGACTGATCCCGACGGATTTTAGAAAATTTGTGCGCGCCGCTTTCCCGGGCTTGATAGGCCGTGTTAGTGAATAAATCTGCTAAAATTCTATTGGAGCTCGATAAAAATGCGAAATTTATACAAATACCGCACGCTACATTGGTTTAGCGTTTACACTTTTGGTAGATAGAATTGAACTTTTAACACTCTTGAATTGATTTTCGTTTTCAATAAGTTTTTAGAATGTGTACGCCGGAGTTTCATTGAAAAAAATAATAATCTCCGCAAAAAAAACATATGGGAGCGTTACAAAAAAAAAAACAATATAAAAACGACAATCCATAATGATTCACACAAAGCAATCGAGCTAACAATGTTACACAATATATATCAACATTAACAGTTAGTGAAAAAACATTCAAAAAACATCGATAGTGGCAAGAAAAAGGTGGAATGTAAGAAACAAACACTCGGGGACAGACTCGACACCGGACCGCGCATACAACGTGGCGACGCGGGCTGCGACCGCGCGGGTATTTTAGGACGAACCAGGGCCGAACGTTCTCTGACAGTTTTTTAGCTCTTATGGGATGTGGAAATTGTCTATTGCGTATGCCCGGAGACTTGGAAAGGTTTGTGGTGGAATAAAATAAAATTTGATAAATTCAATTACTTTTTTATTGTTATTTTATTTATTTAAATCATTGGGTTTTTTTATTATTGATTTCTAAAATGTAATTAGTTTTAAAAATGTTATGTGAAAATTTTGTCTATCAACATTACGTAGACTTCGTAAATTTGGAAATATTTATAGCAGAATAAAAAAATGTTTTTTGCGAAACAATATTTTGATTTATTAATTTTTGATTAGAAAATGGTACAATATTTATTTTGAATTAATTTTAATAAATATTTAGCGTTTATAGGATGTAGAAGCTGTATCTATCAATTGGTATGTTCAGTAGACGCCGAAATATTTATAGTAGAATAAATAAAGGTTTATCAAGTAATAGTTTGATTCAGAAATAATTGTGTTTATGTTAACCTCCATATAATTTACTTATTTAGTCGCGGCTACATAATATTCTATTTAAGATTATGATTTAATACATAAAATGTTATTTTCATTTTCATAAAGTGATAATGATTCGTTTCCCGTTATTAATTTATAACCGAACTTTGTGACGCCACAATGAAGTTAATTTGTAATCGCTTTAATAATAATATGTCAATTATATAATCTTTATTTATTGTGTTGTGGAAATTGTGGCTATTTGTTTTTAAAAGTGTACACAAAAAGTGTTTACTTGTTAAAATTAGACTTCATACGTGCAATAATTTCTTTGATTGCCGTTTATATGTAATTTGTTGTTTTTTTTATTGAAAATTTGTAATAATTTATAAATATATTTATTTTTAGGTACATCGGAATGAGAAAATCGGGTCCATTAAATTTGGATATGTTCAACAAATTTAGAAATCTACATTCATTAAAACAATCACAATTTAAATGTTCAATATAGTTTGCTTCGTTTATTATTTGCCTTTATCAAACACGTAAATAATATAAGACAATTATATTTATCAAATTCCTTGATTTGTAGTCTAATTTGGTTTATTTTATATTTCAATTTCAAATACTCTGTGGTAAAATTTCTGAAGCTTTGGTTTTACTATTTAGCTATTTTTTATAATTCCAAAACTGCACGATTTTTTTGTTCTCGATCTCGTTACCAAATTTCACTATTAGTATGCGTTTTATTATTTTAACACGTCAAATGTTTATTTCACACAATTTTCATAATAATTATGAAAAAGAATGAAACATGTTGTTTTAATCATAATTGTATGTGAAGAATTCCGTTTGCGCTTTCTTTTTGAATCCGTGATATTATTTTGTTCTTGTAAATAATTTTATTATGAAATAAAGTTTCTTTAAACAATTTCTACAGATTAATGTAAAATAGACAACATAATTAATATTATAACGGAGACTTAAAACCGAATATAAAAAATAGACGCTTATTATAATTTATACCGACACTTTATTTTCGTCCATGCTGAGGTATTTATATAGTTTTTAAATTACATTGTAGTGAATCACGTGATTTATAATTTTGCAGCTTTAAAATACTTTTTGACAAATTCATTTATAATTTAACTGTTCTTTATTACTGAGATTACGTTTAGAGACGGCTTCTGTAAAAACTTAATCTTCATTGTGATCCTTAATATCATAACTATCGATATATTTATCATATAATACTATTACAATTCGGAATAAAATCTAGAATCTCTTTTGATACTTTTAATACTAAAATTCATGAATCACAAAGCCTACAATCTTTTTTGCAGATTTTATTTATATCTAAGCTTAAAGCTTTAAAGCATTCAAGTCTGATGTATCTACTTGAATTCCGCAATTGTATCCTCCGCTTGTCATCATCATCATCATCTTTACCATGTAAGGATTTAGACGTGTGTACAAAAATTTGCATCTTTCGCAAGTTCACAATATTAGTCTCACTATTTTTAACCTTTCTTTAAAAATTCAAATTCAACAATTCAAATCAACATCAAATCATAAAAACACCACCCCAACAACCTTAATCACAATTCACCTTTCAAAAAACTAATACCAATTGCCTGTACCAAAACCACCCCCACCCCTACGTGTAACTTCAGCCGACCTAAACATTTCCAATATTCGAAACTAAATTACATTTAGCCAACAAAATTAAATTAGAATTTCAATTCGGAGAGTCCGTGCCGGTCCGTTTATCTGCGCTGAGTAAGCCGGGACACCGGTGCGCGACGCCTCTACTAAGCTTTTAATCTTTAACTTATTTTATTCTAGATTTTGTTTTAAAAAGGTTTTTTTCAGATAAAGGTGTTTTAGAGAAGTGGTGGGTAGGTGGAGGGTTTTATGGAAGGCTAGATATGGCGATTTAGATGTTTAAAATTTACATTAAAGTAAAATACAAAAGAAAATGTTCTTGAATTTGTTTTTGACGATATGCTATTTGTACTGTAGTAGAAAAAGTGACAATTTTTATTTGGTGGTTGGATAACATATTGTTTTTAATTTGTGGGTTTTATTGCTATAATAGCATTAATTAGAATGCTATTAATTAGTGGATTTCTTATGGCTGAAAAGAAAGAGAGAGACTGCTCTGGCCTGCATTAATTAAGCTGATATAAGGATTACGAAACTTGAATGGCACAATATAAAACATAACGTGATTTTTTAAAATCCTTTTTCATATAGTTGTTATTATATAGATACTATTAAATACTTTTCACCGTCAATATAACACAGAGTGAAATATTATTATCCCGAAAACCATTATAATTATACAAATATTGTATCTGCAAAAAGCTTAATAAAACATAAACCGCAAAAAAAATTACGAAAAGGGTCCACCAAATAAACCCTTAATCGGTGATGTAATTGAAATACATGTAACTTTCTTATAATATAAAATAATATACAAGAGAAAAATAAAAAGTACACGTAAAAACGTAACAGGATTATAAAATGAAATGAGTAAAGTAATTAAATTAATAAATCAAATACAACAGTATTCTGTATTACGACTCTATCATTAATATATTAATCAATACATATAATTACGAATATATGACGATATAATTTATTCATTTGCATCATTAATAACCCTATATCTCAATGTGTCTTACCCACACGTGCTTTCAATATTACAATAGTTTTTAAGTCAAAGTCTATTTAACTAGAAAAACTATACAAGCCAATCAAATAAAATCGATGTATTTAAAAAGCCTTTTTACAAAGTATTGTTATCATAATATTTATAACTATAATCAAAGAACAATAATAACCTAAACCTAAAACAAGTTAAACAGTATTAATCTTGACTAGTCGTATCTATAAAAAATACCCTAAACATAGTTATGAACTACTACGAACTATAAACCGAAACCTACAGAACACAAATAACGTACATTTAAATTAAAAAAAGGAACAGAAAAGAAAAAAGATAGACTAAAAAAAGTTATCGAAAATCCGAATCGCGTGGTACACAACTGCAGATATCAATGGGCGTTATGCTACGCGATGCCGTAGTTTCCCTGCAGTTAGCTCGCATCTTAGCCTCCCATATCGATTTACCAACCACCATCTTCAACATTCTTTTATACCTTTGCTAAATCATATCTTTTTTTCCGCAATATAATTGTTCCAATCTTTGATACGAATGTCGTGTGCGGTGACGGGTTGGCTTTATTGTAATGTAATTAAGTTGATTTTGCGCTTCGTTTAATGATCGTGTTTGTTACGTTTTGAGTTTGATTTTATTTGCTTTATATATTTAGTTTTGTTGTTTTGCGATTTTTTTAATGGAGGTTTAGGCAATGCGGTTTTGCATGGTTTCATAATTTTTCGGTTTATTTACGATTATGTTTTGCGACTTTTACAGCAGAAATGAAATAATGGATTGGGTGTTGTTATTTGGCGCTTATCTTTGATTAATAATTTTGATTTATTATTACTTTCGATTAAAAATTTAAATATGATAATTTTACCACATGCTTTAAATGGATTTCTTTAAATCATACAAATGTTTTACATCAATTTATGACAAAAAAAAATATAAAAAAGTATTTTTTTGTTATTTTTGTTTTAACGTTTTTACCATAACCAAAGTGTGTTCATGAGACAGGAATTTCCGGGAGAGCGCGTACCCCTCGCGGGCACCTGGCCGACAGTCCACATCGATCTGTTTACGTTTCCTCGCACTACATTACACACCTCTAACCTCACTGTGACACGTGCGGCCATAAATTACTCTAAAACAAAAGTTCGCAATCACGCCGAGGCACACATTGAACGCGACGAAAACGGTACGTCCCGAAAATACCCGGGCGGTCGCCGCGTAAAAGCGACATCATAGCTCACAACATCTGTTAATATGATCATTGTTAATTACATATGGGTTTGTTGTTAGAAATTGTAGCCACCTGTCCCGAGGAGGGCGCTTGCAGGTACGTCGCTACGTCGTCCACCATGCAGGCTCGCGGGAGGTCGGGGAGGAACATAATACGCTAGAGGGCGCGCATATCGCGTGCGGCCTGCGCGGCGCCCCGCGTGCGACTGCCGAGTGAGCCCCGCGCCGCGCCCGCCCCGCCGCCTCCCGCCGCGCCCCGCGCCGCCCCGCCCGCCCCAGGGCTGCCGAATGGGAGCTTACTAGAGGTTTTTTTCTTCCGCTGTAACGTCATTATATATTATTCAAATTATGTAACACATTCGCTTTGTACATTATATCGATTCGGGACTCGCAGTTCGGTGGCGATCTTTTATCGCGGATTGCGATTGTTGTTCTTTGTTGGATTGTGTGATTTGGTTTTATAATTAAAATTGAGTTGTATTAAAAAGAGATAAATTAATAACCAAATTACAGTTAATCTTAAAATAGTCTACAACTAATCTTGAATTAATCAATTAGGAAAATTAAAATTCATTATTTTTTTAACATAACAGACGTCAAGACATTACTCTACTTTTACGTTTTACTTTCCTACTAATATTTTTAAATGTTTAATACCTAATACCAATCAAATAGTTGACTTTAAAAGTTAGCCACCGCGGCGTCAGAAGTAAAATGCTCGCACTCTTGTTCGGGTGTACATAGCTGCCAGCCCTACGGCACTACGTCGTAATGCATTCGCGGCACTCGCTGCGTCTCGGCGCCACTCGGACCCGATCGGTACGCGCTCGGCTCCTCTCGGAAAGCTCTTTCAAATTCGGAACACAGACGTGACATATCTGTTTTCGTGCGCCGTTCGACTCTCGACGTTAATGTTCTAAATTCAAATTTGAATTTGGTACGAAATTTGAAATGTTCCACCGCTCGTGTTCGAATTTTAAAATATCCTAATTCGAAATTTATTTTATGTGAATTAACGCTTTCTTTGAGTGTGATAGAGTCGGTTATCGCCTGCAATGGTGTTTTCAGCTGACGCGTCTATAAATGTCACATTATGTGTGAGTGTGTGCGTGTAGTGTGTGTGAGAGTGTGTGGGTTTGTGTGTGTGTGATAAAAACACACCATGGGCGGTACGGCGTAGCGATTTTAGGCAGATTTTTTTGTGTTAGATAATTTAATATTTCCTTGTGTATGGTAACCCATTTTTATTTTACATGCGTAGAATAAAGTAGCTTTTGCTTCCGAATCGCTTATTTCTCTCTTTCAGCACAAAGATAGTTTATCCAGAATATATTGGGTTGTGAGTTTCATGTTATTTTACTTTGTACAGTTTATTATTGCTGCCGCACAATGCTGAGAAATGTAGAGACTACGGCGCAGATAGACACAGCCATATTTCACGGGTTTTTAATACTTCTAACTAGACTATGCAAATTCTTGCATGCATATTTCGGCTGTTCTACGTCTTTGCATATTTTATACAAATTTAACGGCATTAAATGTACATACATGTGGCGTTTTCCTTGATTTGTGAAGATACATAGCGCGACTTATTTACAAACGTTTGAAAGATAAAGTTTAAATAGAGTTAAGAGAATTTTGGGGTATAGACCCCAATATTAGCTTAATAGAGGTTGGTGGAGTATTTTTAAATTTAGTTATCTAGCTTCTAGACAGTTATGCTAGCCAGGATTAGCGGAACTAAGGTTTAGATCTCAAGCCATATTTCTGACTTTTCCGGGTCATTAGTGAATTATCAGAAAGTTAATAATGAAAGAAAATATCATGAATCATACATTTCAAAGATTTACTTTGCTTTACAAAATTTTTGCAGCATATGAAGTCCGCTAATCCGTAATATTCTAAGGTGGAACACAATTGGCCTAAGCCGCTTCAATCGATCTATCTGTTATAGAGTAGTACCGTGCTTAGCACGTGAAGCTAATTTTTGCCGGTTTTAGTTTAATGATAACAATCGTTAGTTCCGTCATTGGTCTAATAACAGCATGTATGGACTGCAAGCCGCGACGTCCTAAGTTCAATTCCCAGATAGATCAATCCGCTTTCTGTGTTTTTGTAGGTATAACGATAAGCTGAGACCTTGGCATATCTTAAAATATAAGCTTAGTTAATAGTGGGTTAATGGAAATGCTCGAAGGGTGCCTACGTTAAGCAGTGAATTTCTTGTGACTGAAGCGAGGGAGAAAAACATTGTTTTTGTTTTATACAACTAGGGAGGCAAACAAGTATACGGCCTGCATGATGGTAAGCAGTCTCCGCAGCACTACAGTCTGACAGTCTTCTTAGCGCAGTTGGTTAGACGCTGGTTATGAAGCGTGAGGCTGCGGATTCAATCTTCGCATCGAGACAAATATTTATGTGGTCGACGGGTATTTGTTTCGGGTCTGGGTGTTTGTGAGATCGAAACGTCTCTCGTAGTTTCTGATACTCACGACACAAAACTTGATGTTAGTGTGGGGCTTCCTACATAGTCCTAATGTACCTGACTGTTGGGTGTATTTGTTTATTTACTAGTAACAACTCTGTCTAGGATAACACCCACTTTTGAACCCGTAGTAATTGCACCAACTGCAGCACTTAGGTTGATTCCAAAGTTATATTTTCGAAACTCATAATTACATAAAATTTAATACATAATTATTTTCAAATAAATTAAAATTAAAATTATCAACCTTATAATAATTTAATAATAGTAAAAAGTATATATTGTTCATACCTCGAATTAAAATGGGCTTAAGTTTAGAACTGCTGATGTATAAGGGGTTGCAAATTGAAACCACGTCCTATTAGTACAGGGGTACTATGTATCAATAAATATCATAATATCTCTAATATTCCATATACTCTAAATGTCTTAGAAAGATCTAATTTCCAGCCTAAACAAATAAAATCGCTCAAGCAGAAACTTGCATGGCCTAGGCAAAGCTAAGTTCCTAAAATCGCGTTTGGGCGATCAACACACTGGCCTCGAATGGTATTATTGTCCGAAACGTACTTAATATTAGAGCTTTGCAGTGGACTTATATCGTAACATAAATAATATGAAGTTGGTTCAGATCGTTTCGAATAACAAGGGTTCTGTAGTCATTTAAAGAGTAAATAGTGGTAGAGACAAACTCTACCCCTTGGACTATTATAGGAATAGGACAGCACGACCGGTTTGGTATCACTGTCTTCCATTATACATAATAATAAATACACCAAACAGTCACATACATAGTCCTGACCCCACATTAAAATCAATTAAGTCTTATGTCGTGGATATCAGAAACTACGAGAGACTTTTCGGCCTCACAAAGACCCCGACCCGGGACAAATACTTGTGGGCCTCACAAATATTTGTCTCGGTGCGGGGATCGAACTCGCAGCCTCTTGTTTCACAACCAGTGTCAAACCAACTACGCCACGGAGGGTCTCAAATTATTTTTATGTATGCAATGCTGTATTATATAAACAAAAGTGAATTTAATGAATAACTTTGCTATCGTGTTTCGTATCTTGAGTGAGGTTGCCGAAGACCCAATATATTCTCCTCCCATCTTTTTCGTTCCCTTTCCCTTTTTATTTTGAGTGGTCATCGACGTACTCACAATTCAACTGTTGCAGATGTTCATATGTGGCGGCGACCACTTATCATCAGGTTGGCTGGGCTTAAATTGGACGGTCAGTGGTGGGCTCCTAATAATTTTTACAATTCCCTCTCTCTCTCTCTCTCTCTCTCTCTCTCTCTCTCTCTCTCTCTCTCTCACTCACTGTTCAGCTATAAGAGGTCCATCAATCTAAAATCGGCTGCCCTTGAGGATTTAAATTAACATATTAAATTTGATAACATATTATACTCTCTGAAAAAAGGTTTTTGATATTACCCTACAGAACCACAATAACTGAAGGTCATCGGTACGCTGTTAAATTTGACCCCACAGTCGCCGACGCTGCGCAGACACTCCCTCTATTAACCCACTGGAGCTTTCCGAAGCTTTTTCAACTAGCTTTCATTCAAGCTCTACTTTACCTTGGTAGAGTTAAATTGTTGTTTTTGTTCATGATGAATCTGGGAGGAGACACTGAGAATCAATTGCGTGCTGTTGGAGAGCTCTATGTCCAGCAGTGGTCTGTTAGATGTCAGATGATGACTGAAATTAAACTGCGAATTTTATCGCGGTAACCAAAAGGTATAGGTCAATTTGAAACATTGCCGTAACCTTACAAACTAATTATATAATCTGTACAGATGATAATTATTAAATAAATCGATAACAAGGTCCGTCATTTCCAAAAATATCTATCAAAGAACTGACTTTAAAGGAGCTATAGATCAATAGGACCTTGCTTTGTCACTTTTAATTAACTATTGAATTCTTTAACAGTTATTACTTAAAATTTTATTCATAGACAAATAATATACAACCCTCAAAAATAATTCCACACGACCATAATAAATTTAACAAACTAATTGTTAAATAATTAACGAACAGAAGTGTAATATTCAAACTTATTCAAAGTCTATCGTAGTCCAAACGTAGACACCACGAAGCTCGTAGCAGTTACTATGGGTCCGCACTGCGCGCGTAGCCGCTACGGGTCACGAGGCCTCTACGCGCGTAGCCTCGCTACGTCACACACACTTCTCGATAGACTTCAACGCGTAGCATTACCATAATTGGTAATTTTGTAATACTAATTATTTTGTTAATGCATAGTTTAGGGTCTTTTAGTATCAATTTATTTTATGATTATGAAGACTTAATGACGTAAGTAATGATTAAATAGTACCCACTGCTGGGCACGGGTTTCTTCTAAGATTAAGAGAGATTTAAGGTTAAGTCCACGCTGGCCGAATGCGTTATGACAAAACTCAAAAACCTTTGAAATTCTTGGAACAGCTTTTAACTTTAACTTTTAACTTCTATTACGTTTTAGCCAGTTTTCTTTCGTGCTTACATGTGATCCTATCGCCATATCAGAAATGAGGAGGTCCGTAGAAGAACTAAAGTAACCGACATAGCCCAGCGGATTAGCAAGTTGAAGTGGCAATGGGCGGGGCACATAGCAAGGAGAACTGACGGCCGATGGGGCCAAAAAGTTCTCGAATGGAGGCCACGAAGCGGAAAGGGCAGCGTAAGACGTCCACCCACTAGGTGGTGAGACGACTTGGTAAAGGTCGCGGAACGTCGCTGGAAGCAGGCTGCCTCCAACAGGTCACTGTGGAAATCATTTGGAGAGGCCTGTGTTCAGCAGTGGACTTGGATTGGATTGGATATCGCCATACCGAGAACAATTTCTAAGTCCTGACAAGTTATATAAGATTTTTCAATCGGAAAAACTCACACAATGGAGTACCTTACCTAAGAACATGACGTGATCACTAGACAATGAGGTAAATTTTCTTCTCTTTTATTTTACATTCAAAATGTACCTAAGAGTACCACTACCAACCGATCCAAGACATTTAATAAAACCCTCACTTACAGATCTTAGTTGGGAGAGCCGGGAGGGGGCGGGGGGAGGTAGAGCGGGGTAGAGTATAATTTATGTGTGTAACTGATTAAGTACATTAGGTAAGAGTCCCGAGTGCAATGTTATGTTATTGCGGTAAGTACGACGCGGCGCTACGTTCTCTTGTAGAGTAGTTTAATGTAGAGATGGTAGAGTTCTGAGTTAGTACAATCGGGAAGGCCTTATCCCTTAATTTGATAAGGTCGTATTCATTTTAGAATGTTTTAACTATTATTGAAAGTCGTCGTATTGGGAAGAACAGCTTTGAATGTGTAAGGTTTAGTAAATAGGTGTTTCGATCGCTAATATTGTTAATTTAACTAAAGGTAATGGATATGATATATATGGATTTAACAGGCTGCCTCCAGATCACTGTGGAAATAATTGGAGACCTATGTTCAGCAGTGGACTTCCTTTGATACGATTACTTTGGCGATACGACCGCTCATAGACAGTAGCAAAACCAAACAACACCATGAATTACAAGGTAATGCTTGGCATTCCACTGCGCTCGTCATCCTGAGACATATGATGTTAACTCTCATTATGCCCAGTAGTTACTCTGGGTACAATGTCTTTTAAATCGGAACACAACTGTGTATTTACACTACTGTTTGACGGTAGAAATACACATTGCGGTGGTACCTACCCAAGAGGCCTCACACATATGAGAGACCCACCACCAGTGAGGGAATACAGTCGACTTGCTCTGCACCACAAAACTGCTCTGCAAATAATCAGAGAGCACTAAATCTAATATAGCACAGTGGAGTCAAAATGCCGCACCGTGTATTATATTAGGCTGCGCACAGTGTCGCGTTTAAATCCGCGCTCCGGCTGCTGCCCGCCCGCGGCACACGCTCGCGTGCGCCCGCCTTAATGCCAGATTTGATTTTGTAACGCAATTTTAACTTTGCTGTTTCGGTTCATTGGGCTTGTTTTATTGGATAAGGAATTTGTATTTTTAAAATGTGTTAAGTGGTTATATTTATAATTTTATTGGTCACCAATCACTAGTGATAACGGATAGATAAATTCATATGAAAGAAACTTAGTTAATTGTTTGCCAGATAAATTAATATTGAATGTCTAAAAATATAAATGATGGTGTTACCGATAAAGACATTTACATGATCCATTGCATGGAGACACAAACATGAAATAAGACATAGTATGTAGAAAAGTATAAAATTGTTTTAAACTCTTAAGATAATTGTGAATAATGAGAAAATGCACATACTATCAAGAAAAAATCGGCAGGGACACAACCAGGATAACGGTGACTACCAGAGGTTGAACAATAAATAAAAAGAAAAAAATATAAGTAAAAATAAAAGCCTATTCACAATTCAAAGGGAAAAATAATTATAAAACAACATTTAAGAATACCTAACATCTCAATTTAAATTTAAAAAAAGAACATAAAAAATTTCAAAAACAGAACCTCAATTCAACTTTTAACCAAAAAGGTCTCCAGAGAAAAGAGTTTTAAATATTACACATGTAAATAATTAAAAGTGAGATAATTAAAGTAGTGGCGCGCCCGGCCGCAGTGCCGCCCGCCCCGCGCCCCGCGCCGCCGCCGGCGTCAGATATTGACCGTTATTCTTTTTAATTTCGTACTGTTTGACTTTATAGGCGTAGATAAACAGTGCACTGTACTGCGGGAGGAGCTAGGCATTTTTCGGGGTATGATATGTAGGCTACAACTAATAGCGTGGCCTTTTTCTGTGAAGCTGTAATGCTTCAGAAAGAGGCTGCGAAGCACGACCGTGAAAGAGCCGATCCCGCTCGGAGACGGAGACGCAACGGTCGTGGTAGAAATCGTCATGTTTCTACCACCTAGTATCGTTGTGGATTTCTTTTTTTCCCGTGTAGTAGCTTTATGTCGAGCACTGGAGGCACTTTGGCGTGTTCATTTTCAGATCCCATAGTGTCTCTAAAGTGCAGATGGAGACATGGGAGTTTTTAGCCGGTAGGAGTCCGGCATGCCCGGTCTATTTTGGATAATCGGGTATCCATTGAGGATTTACCGCCATAAGAAAAAAAAATACTACAATTAATAAATACACCCAGTTCGAACTATTTAGTAAGGAACCCAGTCTTATGTCGTAAGTATGAAAAATTATAGGAGACTTGAGCCCCATTTACACCGGGAGAGTTTCTCGCCTCAACGATACGATTGTCGTAAGGATATAAAAAAATTGCATCGTGTAAACATTTGTCAGAACACGATAATCTATGGCGGTTATGTTATGCGATAGTCGCATACGATTCTCCCGGCGATAAACCCTCCCCGTGTAAATGGCGCTTTAATTAGTCCCAGACTTATAAGACTGCCTCGGTGGCGTACTTGTACTACGGTATGATTACAAAACAGAGGTCTCGTGTTCGAATCCCGGGTCGGGCAAAGTGATATTGGATTTTTCTATTCATTATCAGCGCAGAGTCAGGAATTAGTGCCTGATATGGCGGTAGGCGCGCCCCTTATCATGTTATGGGACGGAACATACGAAGCGACACGTGGGTGACTTGGTTGCACGTCTGCCTACCCTCTCTATGAAACAGGCGTGATGTTTATGTATGTATGTGATTAATCCCATAGCTGAAACAAATTATTAAAACATTTATATCGGTGCGGGTATGGAACTCCTCGCCTTACGTCTTACAACTGACTTTTTAACCAACTGCGCCACGAAGGCTGTGAAATATCAGTCCACGTCCGTTCTACTATTATGCACTGACTTATGATTAAAAAATATTTACATCTTAGTCCACCAAACCGGCCTGATTTGGATTGCTCGAGTGCACGTACGTTTGAAACTCTTGTCGATAATTGAAACATAATTTGTTTGCGATATTTTCTTCACCATGAAAACGATCTATCATCATCATCACCATCATCAGCCCGTTGCAGTCCACTGCTGGACATAGGCCCCTCCAGAGGTACGCCACAGAACCCGGTCTGCTGCTTTATTCATCCAGTCGCTGCCAGCCCTCTTGTGCAAGTCGTCCCGCCATCTGACCAGAGGACGTCCCACGATCTGTAGTTGACATCAAATACACACACACACGTAAGCTCACGCGTGTATAAATGAAAGGGTAAACAAGATCAACTTTAGTACCTTCCACAGGCCGAGCATTCAATGTCAATTTTGATTGGAAAATCATTGGTATATTTCACAGTCTCTCAACCTCCTACACAGCCCACATAAAAGTCACAAATATATTTAAAAACCAGCAAAAACATCCCGCGACCCATTAACAGCCAGCTCCTGGACAACGCACAGCGGCCTACGCTATCTATCGGCGAAATATCATTTTATGGTTATTTGAAAATTGGCATAGGAGCGGTGCGGTTAGCGCCTATTTGCAGGCTCGTTGAGGCCACAGCCAGACCACGCGGCCCCTTGTTTACGACCGTGGGGCATTTTTGGCCCTTACTAAACCCAATCTGTAATCACTTTATAGCTGTTATGTTAAGCGGGCTAAACTGTTATCTATTAGCCCGGTTTTGAGTTATTGCGCGGAGTAATTTGGGTGGCGGCTGTTTATGATTTTACAACAACAGAATTAGTATTTAAAAGTATATAAAAATAGTTTGCCATCAAGGATATTATCTGTATCAGCTCATATACGTCCCACTGCTGGGCACGCGCCTCTACTAGCGAGAGTACGATTGAGAGTGGTCCACTCTTAAGGATATTAACATAACATATAAAACAGAATTGTCAGTCTTAACGCTCTAGGTCATTTCTTAAAGACTACATCGGGGTAAATATAAAAATACAAAAAGAAAAGGTGCTCTAAGCTTTTATAAATGTTTTTCAATGTCTGAATCTATATAAATGGTATACATTCAATTATTCACTATCCATTGGAGTGTAGTGTGAAAAATCTGCTGCATCGATTTCAATTCTCCTTCCTTTTATACCTTAGAGACCGTGTCTTTACCACAAACAATACCAAGGTATATTTATGTAAGCTAACATAACAAGTATATATACATACAACAGTAAGTGCAGTGCAATCGAAATATAATATCTACCCACAATACATAGTAATACGATGTCCGTCGGCTGTCTGATTTCCCCAAAATATCAGCAGAGAACAAAGCAATATTCTAAAAAGTTTTAATGATACTCGTACACCCATTCCTTAACATTAATCGAACCTACGACCTTTAGGCTCAAATCCCCCTCGGTGTACAAAGGTCACTGAACGCATTTAATTTAAATGTCTAGAAATATTTCACAAACTGTACTTACCGTAGCCCCCTAAGTCTTGTTACATAAAATCAAAAATAATTCAACACAACATTTATTTATTGGTGTGAACGACAACCTGGAAGGCGGACCAAGTTCAGACGCGTCATCATCGCATCGCGTGTTAGAACATGGAGTTAAGACGATTAATTAAAAAAGAAAGTCAATAATGTCTTGTTACGTTCATAATCATCGTGAAATGTCGTCACTAATTGTGAAGGATCACATCGCTTAACAACCATCATACTTGTGAGTTCTACACCATAGAATTTAATCTTATTTAGAATTTATCAATTTCAACAAGGCAGGCATAACAGACTGTACAGGTGATATTGACGTATGGTATTTAATTTTAACACATATTTCTTTCATCACCCCAGGTGACATTGTACAAAATAAAAAAAAATATCCATGATGACAATTTCAGACCACCCGTATTTTTATCGCTTATCTAAACTTCAGTCCGGTTCGGGAACTTACCTGAGACGTGAAAAGACGCTTACCCACGAGGGTTGATCAAAAGCCTTAAAAACTAAAATCGCGATTTTTTACAAAACCGCCAGGCAGTTTTTTCTCAAACTTGATAGTGTTAACTGGGGTGATTAGGAACATCTGATTTTAATTAAATATCATATGTCAATATCACCCTCTATACATTAATGTACTTTTTCTCTGTCAGCAATATACAGAAAGACTTCGCATGAGAGAGCTGAAACCAAAGTCTACCACGCTGGCCTAGAGCGTTCTAACAGACTTAAAAAATCAAAAATATATATAAAAAAAAAACATCCAAATCTTGTAAAAACATATTTATTATACTTTACTCAGAGATTTTCCTTCATCTTCAACAGTTGTGGTAACAATACAAACAAATCAACCGAAAATTCTGCTCAAAAATTAAAGTATCATAAGTTACACAAGTAAAACAAAGTTAAACAATTCCTGGTGCCTTAATTTCATAACTTATGTTCATGAAAGCGCCACGGCTATCATCACGCTATTCACACGGGGGTAGCTAGATGTATAAAAGATAAAAGGTATCCAGCGGCGTACGGTGGCACACGTCGTAACTCACCGCGCCTACATCAAAAGATAATCTTAAAGGATATAGAGTAGGGAATGTTTTAGAAGTGGCATTGTTTTTGTGAATTTTAACAACCAGCCTAGATGGCCTTAGACCTAAATCCTTTAAACTATAGAGCCTTAAGCATAGAGAAAACTCTTGCCTAGATATAAGACGCATGTGGCATACTAAAATAGATGGAAAAATATAATCCATATATACGCCGATGCATGTATCCTCGAAGGGGTAGATAGAAATGCCATCAGTAAGAACATTTCGTCGAACTTATTTCAAGTCTAAGATGTGATGGGATGAGCCTATCGGCCTGCTGGAGACAAATTCCAGTCACGTAATCCAATAAAATATATTTATATGTTTCACTTTTTAATCCCGTAATCCAAAAAATATATTTATACTCTTTATTGTACATAAGAAATAACAATACGCAGTATAGTACCTATTTCGAAAATAAAAATTCTTTCATTAACCACTCTCGATTAAAAAAGTGTACTATCCCAAAAAAAACAAAACGATGTCTTTTTCCTCCAATTCTTGAATCTTCCTTAGGCAACTTATAATTATTTAAAAATTAAACTTTCATCCCAAAAAAGGGGCGAAGTAGGGATTTTTTCCTGTTTGTTGTTTTTAAAAGTCGAATGGTTATTATCTCTCCCCTCTTAAATGAATGCTTTAGAATAATAATTTTCATAATTTGAATATCACTGTTTTCCCATAGCGAAGTAAACTAGTTATTGGGTCACCGGCAATCTCACTCATCGAACGAAACAGGACAGCAAAGTCGGCGAATCGTATTTTTTTTATTGGCCTTTAACAGGCAGCACGCTGCCCGCCTGACGTTAAGCGGTCACCGCCGCTCATGGACCATTGCACTGCCAGCCGCCAGGAGTGAAGCGTCCAGTACAATCAGGTCTCTGCCTACCACAATGAGTATACCACAATTGTAAACACTTAAGGCCTTATTCATAGACAATTATAAAACCTATTTTAACTATAGTATCATTTGTCTTCTTTGCTCAAATTAATTCAATAGTTTGAAAGGGACAAAACATTCGATAATTAAAATACATTTTGAATATGTCTATGAATAACGTCGTCAAACTTTATAACGATCTATATTAGAATTAAAATGGCATGTAAAGACCGCACCCGCACTAGGCCAGCGTAATGTACTATGGCCTTACCCATCTCAATTGTACTCTCGATTGTATAGGGCCCAGCAGTGGGACGTATATGGGCTGACACAGATGCAGATATAAAGGTACTCTCGATTGGGCCAATACAGATATTAGAACCTAGATATAGCCTAGATAAGTGCGTAGTGGCCTGTTGGTAATGGACTAGACGCGGCTGCCTACATGTTCACGGTGGTCGGGGGTTCAAATCCCAGGGCACACCTCTGACTTTTCGGAGTCATGTGTGTATTGATAGTCAATCACCACGCACTATAACGGTGAAGGAAAACATCGTGAGGAAACCTGCATACCATAGCGATTTGTATAAATTTCTATGGTATGTAAAAGTCCGCCAACCCGCACTAGGCCAGCGTGGTGGACTATATGGTAGACCATAGTAGACCAAAGTACGGTTGAGAGTGGTTAGAACCACTCTCAACCGTACTTTCGATTGTAGAGGAGGCCCGTGCCCTGCAGTGGGTCGTATATGGGCTGATACAATACAATACAATAGCCTAGATTCCCTGTCTAGTAGCCCTTAACTCTATTTCCAAAGCGCTAACCGCCACCTAACAGGTTATATAAATTCCGACACCAATATCCACAAATTCTTTGAAGAAGGTTTTTAATGCTAGCGCGGAAATTGCATTATTCCGCCTTGGACGGTTTGCGCATGTAACGCCCCGCAAATAGTTTTACAACACTTATGGGAGCCTTGTATGGGATAATTTCATTTAAGGAGGTGCGGTGACGTCAGTTCTGCATGGTGCAGTGTGCTTGGGGATCAGAATTTTGTCGCGACAAAAATAATTGGAAGTATTTGTTTTTATACTGGTAAAGGGTTTCATAGGTAGGAGAACTAAAGTAATCGATATAGCCCAGCGGATTAGCAAGTTGAAGTGGCAATGGGCGGGGCACATAGCACGGAGAACTGATGGCCGATGGGGCCAAAAAGTTCTCGAATGGAGGCCAGGAAATGGAAAGCACAGCGTGGGACGTCCACCCACTAGGTGGTCAGACGACCTGGTGAAGGTCGCGGGACGTCACTGGATGCAGGCTGCCTCCAACAGGTCACTGTGGAAATCATTGAGAGAGGCCTATGTTCAGCAGTGGACTTCCTTTGGCTGATGGATGTTACACGTTGAAATAAAACTAATTGTTATGGATTTTATCGCGATTTGATTTTTTATTTTTTTAACTTCCCGACGTTTTGATGGTCTTCTTCAACTCAACTTTTATGGTCACCGTGACCAAATCAAATTCGCAATAAAATCCGTAAGAATTCGTTTTATTTCAAAGGGATTCCTCTTTTTGGTCGGTTTGGAATAACACCATCTTTGAACAAGCAGTCTTAAAATCGCCTTCTATACCAAATATTTTTTGAGTTATTAATTTAAAAATAGCGTATCGGAGATTGTGTAACACTCTAAAAGGTTTACATCAGGCAAACAATTATCCGTTTCGTAATTAGTATTCGTAATAACAAACCAAAAAATAATTCACCATGACTTCACATTAATGTTGAATAAGTGTATTAAAAGCTATATTATATTAACCCTTTGCATCAATAACTAATTAAATAAGTTTGTACTTAATCCCATCTTAACCCTCAAACACCAAATCAATCCAATGTTCTAACCCACCAACGCTCCAGTGAAGTCGAGAAAATCCCGGCACGCGTGGAATTCTCAACCCTCAAGTGCAGCGGGTTTTTCAGGCCCGCGTTGCGTCGCGAGCCAGCTGATTTATACCCTCGCTTATCTAGCGGCTGAATTTATTTGTCTGCAGCATCCGATGCCCTGCTCCCGTAGAGTGTGGAATGGGTTAGATGCGGCGCTGTAGGGTTAAATAGTGTTTTCATGGAATAAGTGAAAGTGTTGTGTAGGGTTAATGATTTAAGTAATTGAAGAGGATATTTTATAATAAATATTGGTGTCTTTCTTTTCTGATACAATGTGTTGTAAGATATTTTGAATACAAGAGCGGCATTATACCAGAATTTGGAAATATAAATACAATATGTGTTGAATTTTTTTAGCAGCATTTTTTTAATTTTTATACGTGCCTAATGGTAAATGCAAATAGAGTAGAGAAATGATTTGGAACTAATAGTCACTGGTTGAGACCATTATGCCGGTCTAGTCAGAATCCGATACCCAGTCCGGGAGTTACTTTAATAGATCCCACCATCCCAAATACTGGTCGCTATCTGTATAGAAACGAATATCAAACAACTACTATTATTTCTGTACAATTATTTGTACGAGTAACAACAGCTAAAATGTAATAACAGCCAATTCCATGCAGTCCACAAGTCTATGGCGCTAGTCTCGGGGGTGTGGGTAATTGTACAAATTATAAATTTGTGACCGAGTGCTGCTGTTGCGGATTAAATAGCGCCTCACATCGAACAGAACGCGCCTTGCGACATCACTGCCGAGTGTTGCCATGCTTTATACACAATAGGACAAACAGGGGGACTTGAAGATATTTTCAAAATGGTTGAAGTCAGACAGTCAGTTAAGCGTAAAAAAATAAATATTAATAAAGGTCAGTCAGTCAGTCATTGGCAATTTACATCTACGTAAGATGATTAAATAGCGTGTGGTCTGTGTTTGTTGGAGATGTTAGGTTGGGACAGTGCACCTACGCTGGTGACTTATTAGACCAATTCATAAAGGTATAAAGGTACCATATATGTATATATATATATATATATATATATATATATATATATATATATATATATACCATATTATACCATAAAGGTCATGTTGCGATAAATAACATGTAGAATAAGGTTAGGAAAAAGAGTGTAAAGCGCCATTTACACGGGGATAGTTACACGCGGCGAGAATAGTATGCGATTATCCCATGACATAACCGCCATAGATTATCGTGTTCTCACAAAGGTTTATACGATGCAACTTATTTATATCCTTACGATAATCGTATCTTTGTGGCGAGAAACTTTCTCCGTGTAAATAGGACTTAAAGGATTTAAGAGAGATCGAAAATCCAGTGTTCTAGACCAGAATGCCTTGTAGTGTTACGTGGTAATGGTACGTGGAAGTTCATTGTAATCTCGTTGTGACTACGTAATATAGCAGTGACTATGTCCTAATAAGTATATAAAATACATAAGAGAGATGTAGGTTCTGAATAGCGCTTCACATTGAACAGAACGCGCTTTGCGACGATTACAACAATATTGGCTTTACTTACGGAAGACCGCAATAAGGCAACGTGGGGGACTTAAAATTATTTACCAAGTGTTAAAGTTAGGTATATTTTAGCAAAACGGATAAAGGTGTTAAAAAAATTAAATTAGTTAATTTCTTTATAGCATTCCCTTGCTATTGTGCGATAGAAACAAGTCTTTATTGTGGCAAATACTCTGTAATATTTTCCAATCTAGTAACCCCCTCACCCTTTCCATTAAGTACATACCCACGCATGCAGCTTTGCAGGGTCAGAGCTTTATGATTTGTCACCCATAATTTGACAATGTATGTATGTATGTGTGTATGTCAGCGCAAACCAAGAGGTGCTCTAATTCTGATTTCTACCGTGCCATCAAACTGCAGAACAATTTGCTAAACCACGTCCTCCCTCAGTCCTATCGACCGTAGCGTAATGAAGCAATTCAACAAATCACCGTAATTGTATCGAATGACGAGAAACCACACCTTATCATCCTTAGCTCTAAGAAGTTCCCTACTGAACACTGAACAGTACCTCCCCTGAGGATTTCCACAGCAAATAGTTGGACACGTCTTACTCCCAGACGACCTTATAGGTGGGTAATTTGATAGAAACTGAAATATATAAATATTCTGAATACACAACTAACTAACACGAATAAAACAAAAACAAAAACTCAACAATTCAGCTCTATGAAGCAAATTAAAAATTTTACCGCACGCCTACAAAAAAGCTCATAGCAATTTGTAGTAAGCGCGCGACAGTTCGCAATATTAGGCGCTTCCCTGTTTGCGGGGGCAATTACAACTTGCAACCTAAACGGGGAACCGGGAATTGGGAGTTCGTTGACCGGGACATGTGTCTATCCTTGTGAGTAGTTTTGTTTCCCTTTTATTCCTTTAGTTTATTGTATGTAGTATCCACGGGTTCACACCAACATTGAATTCTGTCAGAAGTTGTGAGCGTTTTCGCGTTATTAGCCCTCCTACGCCTCCCTTCATTGTGTTCTTTAGTTATTTCATGGTAAAAAGTATGATTGTGTTCCTCACGAATGCTCAATGAGCTTGACAAAATGCATGAATTCTTATAATAAGGACTTTTTTAACGATTGGAAAACTAATTACGGCTTGCTTCTCTCAGGCCTTGTGGGAGGGGCGGGAAGGGTATGTCGGGGTCACCAGCCTTCCAGCTCGGCGCACGGATGTTAATGTCGAGCTGGGTCCCAAACGCGAAAACCCTACGCCGACATACCGACCAAAACCCCTTGATGAGGCACTTTTCATGCATATCAGGATGACAGCGGTCCTTGCTAGCCAGACTCACCCAGTATTATTCCGCAGCCACTTTATGCTCTTCAGAGACTCATGGTCTCGCCCGCCCTAGTAAGAGATAGCCTTTATCAGGTGGTCGCCTCGGGATCACTTTTAGTGAGGGCGCAGACAATGGTAAAAACTCGTCAGAGTGAAACACGCAAGCGAGTCGCGTTCGGATTTGGCCTGTTCCAGACATGTATTTTCACTCTTACAACATCTTCCAAATATTCACATACATACATAAACTCACGCCTTTTTCCCAGAAGGGGTAGGCAAAGGCCCCACCATGACACCCACATTTCGCCTTGTATGTCCCATCCCACTATGTGATAGGGGGCGAGCCTATTGCCATATCGGACACAAATTCCTGACTCCGGGCTGATAATTAATTGAAAAATCTATTATCTCCGCCCGACCCGGGATTCGACCCAAAAGCCTCAGCTTTGAAATCGTACCGTAGTAACTACACCACCGAGGCATTCCGAATATTCACTAAATTCAAATAAGTAGCGTATTCATTCTCCATCCAAAACAGAACGTAAAAACATACTATTTACTAACGAAGCACCACAATCTTTAAACTAACGTCTGCTTAATAGCATTGAAGCTAAACCCATGGTAAAGTAAAAACAGAAAGATGTTTAACAGAACTATTGCGCGGAGCACTTAGCATTCAGCATTTGATGCCTAAAACTGTAGAACTAAAAAGTAACGGCGCGCGTTATGTAACTTCGAGGCAGTGGCTAACTGCAATAGACGCGGCGAGCTGCGAATCTTGTCAACTGAGCTTATTTTACTATTGAGGATTAAAATGGGAGGTTCTTTACTTCTCCTTCTTTCGTGTCAATGACAAATGATACACTGTTATTTAAACCTTTCAGTTTCCCGGCCCAGTAGGTCGCTACATTTATGGTCCTTAGCTTAAAGAAGGGCGATTAATCTTATTGCAGAAAACAATCTCCTATAATACGTCGCATTATTGAAAGCGGAGATTAAATTATTAAAGGAGGCTTCGGGATTAACTAATTAAGCGGCTTTGTGTCTTATTATAATCAAAATGTTATCTACAATCCTCGCACGACGCAACAAAAAATATTAGGTACCTAATGTTCGTATGTTCTAGAAATATTAATGTTATGTGTAGTGATGTAAAGACTCTCGTAGTTTTGCATGCACACAAAGCAGTCTTGTGATCTGTGGTCTCAGGTCAGGAGCCTGGGTTGGGGCTGCGGGCAATTTCACTCACTGAACAAAACACGGTAGCAAAGCCGTGACTTCGCATCAGTTCCGTGATAGTGGTAGCTTCCCTGTCGAGCTGGCTTAATAAATAATAATAAATACACACAACAGTCACATACATAGTCCTGACCCCACACTAAGATCGAGTCTTGTACCGTGGGTATCAGGAGTTACGAGAAACTTTTAGGTCTTACAAAAGCCCAGACTCGAAACAAATACTTGTGGTTCACACAAACATTTGCTTCGTTGCGGGGATCTAACCCGCGGCCTCCCGTTTCACAGCCGCCGTCCAACCAACTGCGCCACGAAGGCTGTCAACTGTCCGTTTTTTTACAGTAGTCCAAAGATCAATGTACCTGTACCGTTCTGTAAAATTTGTAGAGGCGGATTGTCCTTAAGGCAAACTAGGCACGTGCCTAGGCGCTAGATTCGAAGCGGCGCGCACGATTTCAGATATCTTCGTTTCTATTCAAAACTATCGAATGTTATTATTATACTACTTATGAGAAACATCATCTGCGTCTGATCATTTGCGTTATAATATAGTGGATTTTATGCTGGAGCAAAGTGTAACTGTTCTGTTCTAAGTGCTCAAATATCCTTACTAAACTGCAAAGTTTGAGGTGAAGTTCTTCACTCATTTACAACATAGTACAATCACCAACTATGCAATAAGACTATTCCTCGTTCTTTCGAAGTTAGTATTTTTAATCGACTTCAAAAAAAGGAGATTATCAATTCAATGTGTATGTATGTAATAATTTTGTCACAATTGCACGGTTTTTCGATATGTTGGTCTAAACCAGCTTCTGAATACGTGTGCAAAATTTCATAAATGTTTGTCCACGCATATCTCAAAAAGTTAAAGTCCGATTTGAAAAAAAAAATTGTGTTGGTTTATTTTAAGCATGGCTGCTAGTGGGGCGGTTTGAAGGGCTTGCCTGGGCACTCTGAACATTTAATCCACCTCTGCTTGTATAGAGAAACGCTTACTCCATTCCCCGTTCATAAGTTTCCTACATCCACGCGCTTCTGATTCGTCTCGCCCCATATCGCGAGGTTTTTCAAGCGCTAATTACTGCCGACGCTCCGTTACGGCCAGAGTTAGTTGAACAAAGCCAAACGCAGTTTGTGGGATTTCATTCCGCCAGTATTGTCGTATTGCACATGTACGGCTGTAGATAAAATTGGATATTTTGGTACAACACGCCCACATCTGGGTTTAAGAGGCAGACCACTTAGCCAGTTTTAGCGAAATTCTATAATAGTTTTGGTTCATGTGTTTGCTGTTATATTTAGTGGTTATGACATCAAATATCTACAGATTCATAAGTTTTTTGGTACCTACATAAATAGAATTTTGCTTATACGTTCTTATACGCTTCTTCTTTACGTGCGTGGTGGCCTGTTTGTAACGGACCAGACGCGGCTGCCTACATGTTCACGGATCGAGGGTCCAAATCCCAGGGTACACCTGTGACTTTTCGAAGTAATGTGTGTATTGATAGTCAATCACCATTCACCACGCACTATAACGGTGAAGGAAAACATCGCGAGGAAACCTGCATACCATAGCGACTTGTATAAATTTCTATGGTATGTAAAAGTCCGCCAACCCGCACTAGGCCAGCGTGGTGGACAATATGGCTTAAACACTCTCAATCTTACTCTCTATTGTAGAGGAGGCCCATGCCCTGCAGTGGGACGTTTGTGGGCTGATGCAGATGCAGATTATACGTTCTTATAACTCGTTGACAATTTGTTTCGTGATTTGGTCGATTTCGGCTATAGAAGAAATGAGAGGGGGGAAACTATAAATGGCATATGTATTAGGTGATATCTATGGGAAACCGTCGCAAGGGCCTAACTTCTGGTAATTGGAGAGACATTTCCTTAACTCACTCTTTGCTAAAAATTCAAATAATTGTTATCTACCTTGGTGTCGCAGTGGTACTGCACTACGATTAGGCATGTGCTGAGGTCTCGGTTTCGAATTCCGGGTCGGGCAGTAAAGTTTTTTTTATTCATTGACGGCCCGGAGTCAGGAATTTGTGCCCTATTAGCGATAGGCTCGCATCGTGGTACGGAACACACTAGGCAAAACTTGGGTGTCCTAATACCACATCTGCCTACCCCTTCTGGAGAAAAGGCGTGAGTTTATGTATGTATGTATGTTTGCCTAAGTAGATAGGTATATAATACACGCTAGGGGTTGACTTTGTACAGGCAAGTAATTTTTTTAGCATCGTTAGTGCTGGTCCGACAGCACATTTGCATGTTTCGCCTATTTAAAACGTTTTTGCGTGCATTCTACGGCAGAAGTTTTTATGCGTACAGCGCTCACCGGGAAACAAACCCAACGGCAGAAAAGAGAACTAACGATATTTACAAATTGCAAATATGGCTAGTTCACAGCTATAAATAATTAAATGTAAAACTTTTAAAATACTACGTTGTGAGTAAGGTTAATAATGTGGTATTGAATTGCAATTTTCACAGGATAATTTTGTGTCGTTGGAAGTCAAGAAGATTATGATTTTCTTTTTTCTAGTATGTTATTTATTCTTTGAACTCATCGTAAACAGTCTAATACTTGTAAAAATAATTAATAATACGAGTATACTCCAGAACTAAATTCAAGTCGTAAAATAGAACGAGTTATATACAGCGACATCTGTCGGATACAATTGTCACTGAGTTCTCCTTCATAAACATTATTACTCGTATTCCAAAAGGTTTTTCTGTGGGTTTTTCATTGCTTTGGGGCCAGATAGATGTCTGCCATACCAAAGTGCTGCATTTTGACCTATATAAATTATTGATATTTTTTGCAGATGTCTCATTACATCGATTTTATACAAAGATGGTGGAAACAATATGATCAAATTAATTGAAACAATTGTATTAATTTGAACAAGAATTTGTAAAACAACTATCCACTGTATTGATGGGTGTTATTAAGTTTAATTTGTATGACAACATTATTTTTTGAATTATAATATGCCCCCTAATTTAATATTCTAAAGATTGTATTTTGATAAAGTACTGTTTCCACTTCCCACCATCCTACTACAGAGTAATTTTACTCCAATATCCTGGGCAATGCTACTTAGTAATGAATAAATAAATAAACCCAACAGTTACATACGTAGTCCTGACCTGTGTCGTGGTTATCAGAAACTACGAGACTTTTCAGTCTCACTAACACCCAGACCCGAAATTTTTTCATTTTTTTTTCGGTGCGGGGATCGAACCCGCGGCATCTCACAGCCGACGTCTTAATCAACTGCTCCTCGGAGGCTGTCTGAATGATGAAATAAAATCTAATTTCTTGAGGTATAAAAATAATTGAGATAAAAACAATTGTTTTTTTTTATTCAAAGCTTTAGCATTTGAACATATTTTTATTCGCTTAAAAAAAATTGTACCATTCCCTATTAGACTTATGCCTTCAATAAAACAAATCACAGCCAAAACAAACCAACACATTTATTGTCTCTTTACATTAACCTTATTTTTCTTTTTAATTAAACTATTTGCATCATCATTCAACTGTTGGAAGAAAGCTTTAGAAGTCTTCACCGATTTGTTCTCACTAACTTCCGTACCATTCTTCGTATTTCTATGTTCAGTAACATTAGCCACTTTCCCTTTCTCCCGTTGCAGCTTTTTCTTTTTTCTTCTCTCTCTGTTCTTGTCTGTCTTGCTTCTTTCCTCTTTACTCATCAGCTCTCCCCTATGTTTCTTCTTAACTTCTTCAGGAGCTAATAACGCAGCATCGCTTGTTGCTACCGGTGCCACCTCCTCCATAGAAATGGCTGGAGTATTGGTAACGATTTTGACTTCTGCCTGTGCTGGCTTTGGAGTGTAATGGTAATGGCATAATGCGTCCAACTTGGAGAACAATTGAGACATCGCTTCACGAATTTCTTTGTGGCTTTCCGGTTCTTTTTCCTCTTCCGTATCTCCTGTTAGAGCCTGTTTTTGTTTTAGGTACTCTGCTTCATAAACTTGAGCGAGACTGAGTTTGCTTTTCGCTTGGTCCAGTACTTCCTTTTTCCGGAACGCAAGTTGGTCATCAACTGGTTTCTCCTTCTTTTCAACATCATCCCAAGCTTTATCTTTTATCCTTTGTTTAATTAAATCCTCCAATGTTACTGTAGTTTGTTCTGTGATAATGGGAGCTGGCCGTGTTGTCAAATCAAAGTCAACAACTTCTTGTAGAAGTGAGTTTTGTGGACGTTTTGTTGCATCTACTTCTCCTTTTAGTTGCCATGGAGCTTCATTGAGAGTCCTTTCTTCAAGTCTCTCTATCTGTTGCTTTAACCTTTGCTGACGTAATTCAAATTCAGATTTCTTTTCGTCAGACATATTATTTACATTTGGTTGATTGTCTTCTGAGTCATCAGACTCCTCATCTGAAGACGGTTGAGCAAAACGAACTTTCTTTCTGTGTTTCTCAAGCTCCTCATGTTCATCATTTTCATCCATTTCTTCAGATACATCTCCATTTTCGTTATGATCCTGCACCCCATTCTCCTGACCTTCGGTCTGATCGAAAAAGTCCCCATACATCATATCCCTTTCCCCTTCTTCGTCCTCATCATCGTCATCTTCAAAATAATCAATGGAGTCATTGTCACTGTCTGATTCCGCCTTTCTTTTACCCTCACTTTTTTCTTCCTTCAGCAAAAACTGTTCCATTTCGTTAAGTTTGAAAAATTTGTCATCAACTATAGACGGTTTAGCTTTCGATTTTGTTGGCAAAGCTTTCTTTTTCTTATGTTCTGTTGTCTCGGTTTCGGAAAGTAAGTTTTCATTTTCTGACATCATTTCTTCTTCGTCTGTGATAGATTCTTCGGCTTCAGCTATTTCATCGTCTGGTTCTTGGTCTTCTGAAGTCTTAACGGGGAATGTTAAGTTATTTTTGGCGGTCATACAGTTAGCTACCTCCCACACGAGTTGGTCCCACCGTTCTGTGTTTTGAAGCTCAATCTGTTGCCATATCTGCTCCTCATCGAAGTCCTCCACTATCAACTCCCGTAAAGCACCCTTCTTCTTCTTCTTATCACTCTTTTCCTGCGACTTTGTGTAATCATAAAGCGATTTGACGAAGTTTTTCACATCATCCTTTATTTCTTTCTGCGCTGTAAGAAATTTCGCGGGTTTCTCTGTGAATATATTGAATTTATCAATAAGGTTCTCTATTTCCGTACAGGCCATGACTGCTTGTATATTCTGAAGCGTTTCACTCTGCAGTTCTCATATGAAAAAGCGAAAATAAATATTTTATTGATTACAACCAAAAAACACACGCGGTCTAAGCAGCGATTGTTGACGTTAGTTGTCAAGTGTCAGATGTCTGACGTTTGTTTTTTTTATTTTTTTTGGTCATCGTTAATTTTACCATCTCTACAAAATAGTAAATAATGTCATTGGTATTTGAATAAAATATATAAAAGAAATGCAACAATTGATCCAACAATTCATTGAATTAAGTAATAATTAATTTACTAATCTATTCAAATTAATCAATTGCCAAAGATACAAAATCCCAAACATTTTGTCACGTCATAGCATCTTCATTCAATAGTTCATTCTTTTATTTTGTTTTCGTTTTCTTTTGGTTTGATTTGATGAGAAAATACAATTTAAAACAAAACAATACATGATAAACTAAATATTATTGTGTTATTTTAAGTTAAAATTTAGTTACGTTTCTTAAATGCCATAAAAAAGTTAATATTTTCGAGAAAAACTAACCACGGTGAGTTAACGAGAGATAGTATTTTCTTTACCCCGTGTTATTTCTCAGTCCAATGAACATAACGGAGAGATTTTTTCGATAGTATTCCTCCTACATGTCTTACAAGCGTATATTATTCAGCCTACGCAAGTGAACTAGTTTTTAAACATTCGATTTATCAAAAGTGAAAGGTTTCAACTGGAAGCAGATAGTTTAAAGGTGGTTATTGGTGAGGAATATAATTTGAAAACTCTCATTACATGTGGTTATAGCGTATATTGTCATTTTAAAGATTCATTGTTTCAACCCCAATCCCTCTTTATTCTTATAATTACTTTAGAAAAAGCAAAAATGATAATGTCAGTTATCTACTAAGACATTAGGAATTTGACTATTCTGCCTCCTAAAATTATAAAGATAAATTATATATATTTAAAATATCTTTCATATAAATAAAATGATACCCAATGTTGTGGTTGCACCTAATCAGAGTTATTCAATGAAATTCAATCAGCATATACTTATCTAAAAGATATTTCTATAGCTACTCAATGTAAGCTGTTGAAATGTATATACAGATAAAAATAAATCTTTTATATCTGTCATGCCTTTTGCAAAATATGTTTTCTTACTAATCATTTATGAGTGTTAATTAAAAATCCTTAGTCACTAGTATCAGCCAATAATAATTGTTATATTTTTGTAAATTTGCTAATTTGTGCGAGTGCGGGGTAAAGTCCTCGCATTTCTTTCTCTGCTTGCTTAGTTGTCTTGCCACATTCCCTCAATATACATCACAAGCATTAATTCCTCTACCTTTTTCTTAGTTGCCAGTGCTTAAATCAGTAAACTTTTGGAATCACCAGGCACAATGGAAGGCCAGGACCAGCTGGAGATGAAGTTCAGCAGTAGTGATGATGTGGGCGGAGTTGAGCTTTGCATTGTCTGCGGTGATAGAGCTTCAGGACGACATTATGGAGCCATTAGCTGTGAAGGTAAGTTTAATTGGCTGCCTATTGGGTACAAAATGTGAAAAAATGTTTGATAATTAATATGTCTGTGTCCTGTGATCTATGAATATTTGCTTTGAGTCTATACATAGTGGGAGCAGAAAGAATATAGTAGTGTCTTACATTTATTTATAGAGCACGGGACTCCTCTAAAATCCAGAGAATGATTGAGAGAGGTTAGGCTGTATAGTCAACCACACTGGCCTAGTGCAGGTTGGCAGACTTTCACATAACTTAGAAATTCTTCCAAATCTCTATGGTGTGCAGGTTACCTCATCATGTTTTCCTACGCCCTTATAATGTTTGGTGATTGACTATCACTACACACAGGACTCTGAAAAGTCAAAGGAGTTCATTGGGATTTCAACCTGTGACCACCTTCAATATGTTGGCAGCCACATCTGATCCGTTACCAACCACCACCACACACTATTATTATTATAAATATGAATTGTATCATATTGTATCAGCCCATATAAAAAAATATAAATATGAATGTTGTTTGAAAATAGTATATAGGTATTATAATGATCTTCAATTACAAAAACAGGGATTATACTGATTTCATTTTATAATTACACTGTATTTCAAAATGAATAATTACCTAAGAGGGCTCAGATCAGCCAACCAGCCACAGTTTAACACAAATCATACTGCATAATGTATAAAAACCACAGGCATTCACAATAGATCAATAACTAGAAAAAAAACACTATTGATTCAATATTTTTCTACCATTCCAGGTTGCAAAGGGTTTTTCAAGCGCTCCATCCGCAAGAAGCTGGGCTACCAGTGTCGCGGCAGCATGAACTGCGTGGTGACCAAGCACCATCGCAACCGCTGCCAGTACTGCCGCCTGCAGAAGTGCCTCGCGTGCGGCATGAGGAGCGACTGTGAGTCTCGACTGTTTTGACACTGGCTTATACTCGTATTATCATGACTTACATTAAGTCCACTGGCTAGGCTACCTCCAAGGATTTTCACAGATGACAACTTTCTTGGCGCAGTCGGTTAGAAGTGGGATGTAAAACGAGAGGTGGCGACTTCGATTCACGTACCGAGGCAAATGTTATGTGCGTTCAAATACATGTAAAAGTAGTTAATGCACCTACATTAAAGTATATTTCTTAGGATTTTTTATTTATTTTATTTTATTTATTTTTCTCTGTAAGGAAACTGTAATTCTGTAAGTAAACTAACAACTAGAAAATACAAAGAATAAACACTTAAATGGAAATAATAAGTTATAAAGAAAGTATTCACAGACAATTAGCATATGTCGTGAGCAGTAATTCTTGCTCTGTATGTGACAGCGGTCCAGCACGAGCGCAAGCCCATCGTGGACAAGAGCAAGGGCGAGGCGCGCGAGGGGCTCCACGAGCGACAGGCGGCCTACTCCAAGCTGCTGGGGCTCGCGGGACAGCAGGCGGCGCAGGTTAGGCCAGGTTCACTTAACCTATACTATCTATAAAGCTGAAAAGTTTGTTTAAACACGCAAATCTGAGGAAGTACTGGTTTAGATTGAAAAATTCTTTGATCTATTATTTTTTATTACTGGAAGCTCATACCCGTTTCCTCTTCCCATACTTTTCCTTCCCGCTACCTTTCCGATTTGATAGTCCAGGGACACATCGATGACCCAAGCGTTGAGGATGTTCATGGGCGGCAGTGATCACTTAACATCAGGTGACCTGTTTGCTCGTGCCAGACCTATAGACTATAGAATAAAAAATATGTTGTTGCCAGATAAACCCCAAGGAAGAGCCCACAGACGGTATGGGTGCAGTATCAACAGCCGCGCCGGCCATCAACTTCGCGCTGGCCGCAGCCGTCGCGTTCAATAAAGGAAATCCAGGTAATAATATTATACTATACACCCCATAGTTTACATCACATAGTAAATATGAGCACGGGATTCCTTTACAACCAAGGATTGAGTGGGGTTAGGCCATACACCACGCTGGCCTAGTGCAGGTTGGCGGACTTTACATACTATAGAACTACTATTCTTCTTTATTCTTTTTTTTTGTTTTACTTTTTTATACTTATATAAAAAAACAATATACATATAAAAATATAAAAATTAACATTAACCCTTCAGTGGCGACTGGCGAGGCTTTTCATAGAACATATTGTTAATATTTCTATGGTGTGCATTTTAGCTCAGGATGTCTTTCTTCAATGTTAAAGTGAGTGGTATTTGAAGTCGATTCGAGCCCGCGGCTACTGTCTCGGCAGCCGCGTCCGGTCCATTACCACCAGGCTACCACGCACTCAGACTATTTTTACCGCTAACTGAAATTACCATGCATATATTATATTTTTGATACATTTTATTTCCAGTGTCGCCGTATTTGAACCCCGGCAACGCTAGCGACATGGAGGGCGCGCGCCGGCAACAGATCATGCTGCAGACACAACTCGCCAAGAATCTCTTCAAAATGGGACAGTTTGGTAAAGAATTATATATTTTTATATTTCCCTCATATGCAGACGAGCTAGTGGCCCTGATGTAAAACGGCTACTAAAGCTCATGGAATATGGACTCTATAACTATTTTTTTATCCACCCATTTTGTCCAAACAATTTTGTTCATTTTACTTCAATATAAAATTATATTTACAAAATATATATATAAATATTATATAATTCGCATGTCATCCACTAGATGTCAGGCTATTGATATTGTTTGTGGAAATATTGATAAATGAAACAAACCATCCTAAGGTTTGATTTTTATTCAAGAAAATGTATGGATACTAAAGAAATATTTTAGAAATGTATTTATATATTTACATTTATGTTTAATTATATCCAAATGTTCAATATTACGATTCACACACGTAATACATGATTAAAATTACTTACAGGTGCGATAAACGAGTATCTTCAATCCGCGTACGGCGCGACGCCGGCAGAGATGCCGCTCTCAGCGCTGCACACGCCCGCCGAGACGCAACAGAACGACGGTATTACTCACTTATTATGCAACGTGTAACATAAATCATTCATAATCTGGTAGTAACAAGTTCAGAACAAGTAACTGAATTTATATTATATTTTTCATGCATTTTTCTAAAAATATTTGGGGCAGCTAAGTTTATAACTCTAAATTAAACATTCAAAACTAACTAACTAGGATGTGTATTCGTGCATGTTGGACAACCTGTGAAATATCAGCCAATAGGAGGGCAGAAAAAGGTGGCTCAACACCACCATATTTATTAATGTTTTTGAAGTAGCAACGCTCCCTCTATATTTAAATAGTGTAAGAATATAAACAATGCTAATACAGTGAACATATACAGAGGAGTCATGCGGGGGCGTGGGCGGTGTGGGCGGCGTGTGCGGCGTGGAGGCGCTGTCGCTGTCGGTGCCGGCGGCGGGCGGCGCGGCGCTGCGGCTGCACGCGGCGTGCGAGGCGGGCGCGCGCCTGCTGGCCGCGCTGGCTCGCTGGCTGCGCGCGCTGCCCGCCGCCGCCGCGCTGCCGTACGTACCACCACCACTACATTACTGCCCCATCTATTTCATCATTCTTTTTTTTTTATCAGCCCATAAACGTCCCACTGCTGGCACTGATTGACTATCAATACACACATAACTCCGAAAAGTCAGAGGTGTGCCCTGGGATTTGAACCCTCGACCACCATGAACATGTAGGCAGCCGAGTCTTGTCCGTTACCACCAGGCCACCACGCACTGCATTAATAAATTTGTTGACATTAAATTAATCATATATTGAAAAAGATAATAGTTTAACAAGCTGGATATACCGTTTCCAGGCAGACAGAGGGAGCAGCACCCAACCCCCACAGTAATAGTTACTAACATTAATAAAACACACAAAAATAGTTACTAATTTATTAGATTGCATTTATAATCAACACCACTAACATAGCATCTTGAATCTTTCAAACATGTGTGGATATCTACAAAACTGTGACCAAATCCCTAAGACACAGCCTTGATATTGCGGAGTCTGTATTGATCTCCTCTGTATTGAAAGTCATACTCAATCACAGCACACTATAACGGTAGAGGGAAACATCGTGAGCAATCCTGCATGCCATAGCAATTTGCAAAAAAATCTATGGAATATCGAAAAATACTCGAAGAAACCGCAAGCCCAATTTTGATAAAAACTAAAACTCCGTATTTGGATTTTTAAAAATTAAAATTCCTATAGTGAGAAATTAAATCTGATGATTTCAATGACGCGTAACCCTGCAATGAGAGTGGAATTTTTGTATTGTATTGCATAATTTATTTAAAAATATTTTGCTTTGATTTACAAACTATGTTTTCCGTCACTCTTAAAGCAAACATGTATATGCCTTGGATTTGAATGCACAACAAGCTTTGACTCTACAATCATCACCTAGTTAACTCAGTCTTTGCATCAACTACTCAAAAAGCACAAACAAGTAATTTCAACCATCACCTTGCAGGTTCGAGATCCAAGTGACCCTATTCAAGAAGTGTTGGCCGGAGCTGTTTGTCCTAGGCCTGGCCAAGTTCTCAGGACCTCTGGCGCTGTCCTCCCTCCTACCGCTCCTGGTCAGCCACCTGCACACCATGCTGCGGGAACGGGCCAGCTCCGGAACCCTTGACCGATCCACTGACTTGACGCAGCCTGAGGTAGTTACATCTCATTAAAACAAATTTCATTTAGCATATTGCTAATTTAACAAGATAATATTGATGGTTGTTACTTGTTATCAATAGGCAGAATGATAACGAATGTCTGCATTAGCAACAGGACAATATAATGCTACAGATTTCCATTGTGACCTGTTGGAAATAACTTGTATCCAGTGATCTGCAAATATATCAGGACCGCGCCGCGACCACCGTGAGCATGTAGGCAGCCGAGTCTGGTCCGTTACCAACAGGCCACCACGCACTTCATAGTATATAGATCAACATAGTATTGTACAGGGGCGTGCGCTCCTTGTAGGCAGAAATGCAGTGCTTTACTTGCCATTCACAGATATTTTAATAAAACTTTCGTATGTTTTAGATGACTATAATTAATAGTAAATAAATGAACAAACAAAATATAATAACTTACAAACGCCTAATATTTTATTAATAGCAATTATTTGCAAGCACAAACAAAAAATAATGTGCATAATCAACCAACTCCTGCCGTCGCGTCCCGCAGGAGATTTGTTCGTGTGTGCGTAGTAATTTTAGTGTCCGTGCACAGTGCGTAAACGCACACACCCATGAATCCGAAAGCCGCGACTCCAGCGGCAGGCTACGGAAGTTCGGCAGTTGTCGGGAGTAATCGGAAATGTTCGGGTCCTATAATCCGAGTAAAAATAATAGACGGAAATCTAATGAATCACGTATGCGCATTATGCATTTTTGTTTAGTAAGATTTTATTTGTTTAAATAGCAGAAATGTTTTGTGTTTCGCGGGGGCCATTTTGCCTTTTTTCATGTGATAGGCATTGTTTACTATTTTGTTTGCACCAGTATATTTATAGTTTTCTTAAAAGGTTTTTCATTTTAACATTTTAAAGTGTGTACGTTTAACAGTTTATTACTGAGTTTCTATAATAATTGTAGTGATCTGCTTTTACTAGTGCGTTTGTTGATTTTTTTAAAATGTTATTTGATTGTGAGGTTTGTATTGAAAATGTGTGTTTATTAAAAATTTAAAATAAGAAGTTCTCACAATTGTCATTCAGTGAAAAGATTCAATTTGTGTCTAAAGGTAGGTGTGTACCCGAGTTACAACAATTAAACTAGCAAAAAGGGAATGTAACTCGAAAGTTTCATGTTAAAAGTTATGAAACGTATAACTGGCTGTGTGGTTGTGTACACACGATTATATTATATTGTTTTTCTTGCATATTGTTTAGTAATTTCTAGTAATTTTACTTATTAGATTTTTTCTGCCGCGACGATCGATCGCTGTTTTGTCTGCGTTGCCGTAGAAGATGTACATGAATAGTAGTACATCTAAGACTTGTTCTGTTGGCATGTTTTCCGACTTAAGATATCTGTCGCGTGGCTGTGGCTATGCTAAACATCTATAAAAGAAAAAGTTTTTGTGACCGAGTACTCCGCCGCATACCCAGTGTCATAATCCTGTGCGCGCCGCTGGTATTGTAGTTATACTTTTGGCGCGTTTTACGATGCGTACCCACACCGACAGCCAAAAAGCGACATGATGAAGGTATTTTGTTTCTGTACTCCAAAAATGTAAATTCGTGTTCAGAATTGATGATTGAATGCCATTTTTAACTTTTTGTATTGCTTACAGATCACTGCAGCAGATTACTCGGACGAGCGCATAGCAGAGATTAGCAGCAACCTCACTCGGCTACAGCAGTTCATCACTACCATGGAACAGCTACGAGTCACTGAGAGAGAGCACGCGCATCTCAGGACCCTGTGTCTTTTCTCACCAGGTAAATTTACCTTTGTAATACTGACTGCAACTTTATATAGAAATGTTTTAAAAGTTGCCTTAATTTAATAATATTTGATTGGTTAATTTAAAACGACAGTGAAAAACAAGGAAGTAACTCATGTGTGTATCGATATTTATATACTACACATATTAATGGAAAAATAAAACATAGAGAGGAAACCTGCATACCATAGTGATTTGTAAGAATTTCTGTGGTATGTAAATTGTAAAGTCCGTAAACCCGCATTAGGCCTGCATGGTATATATAGCCTAACCGCTCTCAATTGTACTGTCGATGTACTAGAGTTCTTGTCTAACAAACCAATTATGGACTGATATAATAAATCATATTATTTTGTTTTCAGATGGCGTCCCAGATTTCCTAACGCGCAAGCTCCAAGAATACCAATCGAAAGTGCTCCGGTCTCTAAAGAATGTCTGCCAACCTGACGAAGAGAGGGTGTCCCGTCTACTCCTCCAGCTGCCTCCGCTAAGGTCCTTCCCCGGACCGTTCCTGGAAGATGTGTTCTTTGTAGGATTTCTCGGAGACGTTAGCATTGATGAGGCTGTACCGTATTTACTTAACGCTGAACGCTGATCTTAAAATATGGAAGAATAACAGATCAATTTTGTATTCAGAGATTTGTTAATATAATGGGAATTTATTTCCTGTTACTAAAACTGGTATTTTAAGGGTTGAAATTAAATAACGATTTTGATTTTTGTGTAAGGATCGATCCCGAAAATAGACCAGTGAGGTTTAAAATTTATCGACATGTCCCCATTTATGTTATCTTGACTATTGAAATAAAACGAATTCTTACGGATTTTATCGCGGATTTGATTTAATTTATATAATAATTTTTTTATTTCCCGACGTTTCGATCACTAGTTTTCGTGGTCACGGAAAATTAAAAATGTAAAAATTAAATTAAATTCACGATAAAATCCGTAAGAATTCGTTTTATTACAATGTTGTAACATTCCAGTAAATCCAAGAAACCATTATCTTGATGAGTTAATTTTTTGACCGATCCTTAAATCAAAATTAGGATCGCTTATTGATTATTACCGTAAATGAATGAGCAATAAGGCATCTACTTATTGACAATAACCTTCAAATACTTTTAGTTTCTCAACTAAAGTTGAATACTATACACAATGTTTTTATAAGGAAATACTATTTTAACACTAACTCACGAGAACGTGTATTTAGGGTGCAATATTATTCGCCATTTAAGACATATCCACTAGAGTATAGTTTGAAGTTTTCGGTGACGCAGTAAACATGTTAATACGGTTCAGTGCGGCACAGAGATTTAAAACCTATTTTAAAGAAATACTTATCATCATCATCAAACTTTTGTCTCGGCACGAGTATTGAATCTACGCCCTCTCGTTACACAGCCGGCGCTGAGCTACTGTAAACTGTGTCACGGTGGTTGTCAATAATAACACTGAAAAAATAGTTATTAATAATAAATGTGTCAAAATTGTGCCTTCGTTACTTGAAAAGTAAAACCACGTTATTTCGTAAATCCAGAAAATATTGTTAAAGTAATATGTAGCTTTATTTTTAGATGTAAGACTAAATACTAGAAATCTAGATTTTATAATTAATTCGTCCATAGTATTAGCGTTATTTTGCTATTTAAAGTTTATATGCATATTTTGGAAATATTAATATGATGAGAAATATTTTGTCGAATGTATGGTGCTTTCACATGATGAAAATATAAATAAACTAATTGATAACGAATGGTGTCATTTATTACGCTTTTAATTTGTTCCATATTAAAAAAATAAGTACTCATAATGACCTACTTTAATAAATATTGCCAGTTTTTATAGAGGAATGGTGCTCCGAAGACAAAATCTGAATTTCATTCATCATCAATGTTCATCTTTGTTGTCATAATCTAACCAGACAAGAGACTCAGTAACCCTCGACCAAGGGATAGACCAAAGAAGTGCTGGCAGGATGAGGTCAAGGAAGGTTAAAAAAAACATCACCTAAATCAATAGAGCTCTTCAATGATGAAACATGGTTTGCTCCAGTAGACACATAATTAAACAAAGGTTTGTTGGAAGTTACCCCTACAGGTGTAACACCAAATAGTTAAAAAGAGACAGTTACGTCGTCAATACCAGCTGATATCTTGAAATCCTGTACCCAATATCTATGACAACTACAAAATGCCTGATAACATTAAATGAGAAAAGTTTTCACCGCTTCTTTGAATTCTACCTCGGAGGATATAGAACACTTCGGCAAGGAGATTGTCGATATGAAGGGACTGAGCCACCTGGAACGAAAGCCGAGGATCTTATTTTGGAAGTGGTAGAACCACCCTGTTGCCATGACTAAGCATGTATGGGCAGGCGCATCCGGGACAGCACCACTGTCTCAAAGGAAATCGACATGGAGCGACAGCTTCGCTGCCGCGTTTCGTTCGGTGAGTGAGATTGCCGGATGCCCTATACCCCTTTCCTCTTCCCATCCTTTTTTCTTCTATAACCCAGCGTTGTGGATGCTAATGGGCGGCAGTGATCATTTATCATCAAGTGACCTGTAACCTGTTTGCTCGTTTGCCAGACCTATGCAATAAAAAAAGCCTATATACGTCCCACTGCTGGGCACGGGCCTCCTCTACAATTAAGAATACGATTGAGGGGGATTAGGCCTTATAGTCCACAATGCTGGCCTAGTGCGGGATGGCGGACTTTTACATACCATGGAATTTCTTTCGGATCAAAGACGAATTTCAATTGGTCCCTATTTTTATTTTTTATATGAAACCAACTATGTCGAATATATAATATAAAGTGATTTTTTTCAATTTTGTTATAAAATAGAACTTTGATAAGTTCTTTTAAATTTGAATTCCCATCAAAATAAATTTGTAACACTATTAAATTCAAATTCACAGTAGGGACCGAAAGAGCGTTTATAGAACGTGATATACTGTTTCCATTCGTTTATTTTATTTTTGACAGTTCACGCCTATAAAGTACGACATTACAGTAGAACAATATTTTGAAATAAAAGTAGATACTTTCTTGACGGGTAACGCCCACTTAGAGTTGTGCCATTCGTAACGAATGACCACAGATAACAAAAACGATTTTGAATAGAATCAATCAATCGGAATCATTTGAAATAAAATTACATTAAAATGCTAATGAAAACAGTTAAACGTAATATAGTACCCAATATTAGGATCGAATGTATTTGCTGCAAATTAATTAATATGAATAAAGGTATACGTATTGAAGTGACTTTTAATAAGAGTTTAATTTAAATAATTACAATGATTACAACGAAAATAAATGTAAATGGTTTATTTTAATATAATTATTAAATCAAGTAACTTAAATATCCCTGAAGTTTTATAAAACAATGCATGGAGCAAAAAATAAAATATGTATTAAATCGATTAAAACTTGTTCAAAAATAAAATCGTTTGTTATAAAAAATTGATTCGATAACGCATCAGGCCATCACTATTTGATTCAGTACTCGATGTGTCAAAAATAAAATAAACGAATGGAAACAGTATAGTAAAACAAATTAAAATCACGTGATTCACAAAAAGTTTTTTTTTTAATTGCCCGTTAATTTCGTTCATCAAATGGGCATTTGTGGAACGCACCTTATTATTTATGTCAAAGTCAATTAATCTATCTTAAATTTTCTAGCATGTTAATAAATTTATCTCTTTCTGTCTTTATAATATGTAGGAATCTTATATAGCTATCGCACTCACTCTAACGTCAGAGGACTGAGAATCTTGGTTTTTGGTAATTAACTGGAATGCCGAATGGTATCACAAATGTTTATAAACCGGTGAAAAGTTAACTGAAGTTTAGTTTCGTAAACAAATCGATCAGTTGCTCGGTTCTTCAATTCTGAAATATCTTCGAAATAATGTCTCCAAAAATTGCTGTGGTTACAGGCTCTAACAAGGGAATTGGATTTGCCATAGTTCGTGGTCTTTGTAAGAGATTCGACGGCACAGTGTACCTAACATCAAGGAATGAAGAACTTGGGAAAAAAGCTATCGCTGATTTAAATAAAGAAGGACTTAGCCCGAGCTACCATCAACTGGACATCACTGACAGGAAAAGTATCGAAAGATTCCGTGATTATGTGAAGAGCAAATACGATGGAATCGATATTCTGGTTAATAACGCTGCTATTGCATTCAAAAGCGCAGCAACAGAGCCTGTCGCAGTGCAAGCCGAACAAACGCTTCACGTAAATTATTTTTCGCTCGTTTCCGTTTGCGAAGTCCTGTTTCCTATTGTCAAAAATGGCGGGAGAGTGGTCAACATTTCGAGTTCCTGCGCCCATTTAAGTCTTATTCCCAGTGAAAACTTGAGGAAGAGATTCCAAGATCCGAATTTAACTGTTGAGGAATTGTCTGAGATGATGCAGCAGTATGTAGATGCTGCTAAGCAAGGAACGCATGCTGCTGAGTGGGGCCAGTCTTCATATGTTGTTTCCAAAGTAGGAGTGACTGCGCTGACTAAAATCCAACAGAGACTGCTCAATGATAGAGGTATTAATTATTATAAGAGTTATATAACTTAAAAGTTGCTGTGTCCCCACTCCCCAGAAGTTTAGAATTCTATTTACATAAGAATGTGAAGCAAAACTTTTCAGTAACCATATTAACTTTAAAAATGTAACTGTTCATTTTCCATTAAATTTGTTATATCTGGATTCTATGCCATCAGTTTATAAAGAACTTTAAGTAATCCAAAAAACTAGACACAATACTTGTGAAAACCAATTTCTAAGTGTTCATTATTTTTTTTATTTGTATATACTGTATTTGTTTTATATTATTACCTGCCTCCATTGTTCTGTATTACTCTGTGACTTTTTGTGCTAGTAATAAATACATTTTTTCTTTCTTTCTAATTGCCACAAGTATTAAGTGATTTATAAAAACTGCTGCCAATGTATATTATAACTATTGGCTCTTAAATTAAATAACACAATATGCTAGTGTCCTCAATTTTTATTATTGTTCATATCGAAAGGTTACGTAATGTATAATCATGAAGAATTTTTTAAACCTGTAAATTTTTTTTTTGTAACAAGTTAGTTTCAAATATATAAAAGTTGGTGGTAGGAGTAATAGAAAAGGATGTAACATGCACTACATGATGCCATCCTCCATAAAGTGCATATGTGCGAAAAACAGCGAGTGTCCCAACTGCAGTATTAAAAATATTAATCTTTGTCAATTTACCACCAATTTTGATTCTGTTTCCGAAACAATATTTTAGAAACATTATTTTATAAGAACCAAATTCTGCTCAAAATCAAATCATTAGATACATCCTTATTATAATATGTTTTTGTTTCATTTTAGATATCAAAGTAAATGCTGTACACCCAGGATATGTTGCCACCGATATGTCCTCCCACAAAGGACACCTGACTATAGACCAGGGCGCCACAGCCCCTCTGTACCTTGCCCTGGATGCTCCGGACTCCATCAAAGGACAATATGTGTGGTGCAACAGCAAAGTTGTTGACTGGGACGGACCAACACCTGCCTAAAAATACTGCATGTTGAAAATGTTAATGTAGAGATTCTTTAATGTTAACTTTGTTTTAAGTGAAATAAATCATATTTTATTGGCTAATTTTTAAAGCAGTTGTTTAATTAATTTCATATTTCAATTAGACAGCCCAAAAATGGATGATTGTGACCTCATTGGTTGTTGAGAACTATGAGGTCTTGGGTAAAATTCCCATGTTGGGCACCTATCTTTCAAAATACGCCCTAAATAGATTCGGGATTTAAATTTATTTCTGTTATTTACTAATAACTGCCTCGCGGCGTAGGTGTACTACGGTACGATTGCAAAGCTGAGGTCTCGGGTTCGATTCCCGGGTAGGGCAAAGTGATAGGTATTGGATTTTACTATTCATTATCAGCCCGGAGTCAGGATTTTGTGCTCGAAATGGCCATAGGCTCGCCCCCTATCATATCGTGGAATGGAATATACAAGGCGAAATGTGAGTGTTCTGGTAGCGCCTCTGCCTACCCGCTCTGAGAAAAAGACGTTACTCTATGATCCGAAACGAAATTCGAATCATAGAGTAACCCTCAAATCGTGACTGATAAAGCGTCAATCTTATCAAATAACCAAGCAACAGAGCCGTTCCGATTCTGATCGTAAGGGTCATCCTTACGAGTTTTTATAATAAGGTCATCATAACCCATTGCATGTATTAGAAAATAGCAAGTAGAAAACGGCAATTATTTTTTTGATTTGTACTTTCGTTTTTGATACCGCGCTAATTAGGCAGTTGCTACAGATTATTTAAAATATGGCCGTCTAACAAAACAAGCTTGAAATGCTAAGAATGATGAGAATGAAAAGTAGCTTGAAAATAATCAAGAATTTATCTATGACTGCATGCAGCTGTATCTTACTGCAAAATAAAATAGGAAGGATAGAGCCACGTATCAATAGGTCGGCTTGAAAGAGATGATTCTAATAGTAGTTATCCCATAGAGAACTAACGTGAAGCGACCTTTGTTAATTTGATATGTTCTGGCTTGAGAGTTGAGTGACATTGCTGGATTCCCACCCCGCTCGACACGCCTTTATCGCGTTGACCATCTTACGCATCGACAATCAAAATATTGTAAAAGTTTATTACTAGCGCTTATCGCCAATTAATTAGTTCGTTGTCCGGATTTATGGCAAAAAAAATGCATACTTGTGTTAATTTTCTTGTTTACCGTATCTATTATCAGTTGTTAGCACTATTTTGTTGCAGATAATACCTAAAGCACATAATTATTTGTGAAGTCATGCTTATCTTCGGACCAACTCATGACTTGTTTGGGAGTAGCATAAACGTCTCGTCATGCGAACAATCGCTTAAATTAAAAGTTAAACAATTGCGCAACTTTTCAAATTGTTATTTAACCTTAGACTCAGAAGTGCAAACTAATTATCTGCATTTTACCTCCTGCACTTGTGTTATTTGATAATATTAATTGATAACTATGTTTTCATTTTTTCGTAGTTATTACATAAACAACTAGTTACTTTTATCTTACATGGTTCTTGTTATCTTTATTGTACCTACATATTATCATACTCGTTATTCTTTATCTTTAAATTCGACCCCGTACGTCTGTTTTTATTATTTTAAACTAAGAGGTGCTTCAACACCTACTCGAAATAAATTTCATAATTATGTTGATCCCACAGACATTTGCCTCGAATGGAAGATGAGCCCACGTTCGAGGTGTCTCAACCGCGTTTCATACGCCCATGTCATGCCGGCACATTTTATTTTTCGCGTAACAGATCTAACTGGTGATTTGATATCACAGTCTCCGACATCAGTTGTGACTTGTAATGTTGATTTAAATGATCCGTTGGTTTTGAGTTCGGGCAGCAGTGACCTAGCAAACACATTCTTGCTATAGGTAGGTAGTATAATAGTAATTGTGTTTACGTTTCGCAAAACCATGGTATAGGCAATAATTTTACAACATGAGAGCATTGTTTCTGGGAACGTGAATATTTTTTGTCCCCAGGCCACCGACAATGTCAAAACGAGCAAGCAGGTCACCAAGTAACCCGCAGGGGTGAGCTGAAACATAAACGGTTAACGGCGCCCAAGGGCATTCAAACTGCTGGGAACAGTTAAACCGCTGTCAGTGTTTTTTTTATTAAATACCTACTTATAACAAATAAGGGTATTCTGGTAAACACAAGACAATATAAAATGGTACCTTTAGTATCGTAAACATAATTTGTAAATAAACATAGGTATATATTGTTATGGCAATTGTAGGGTTTACAATGGGTAATTAATCTCGTAAACATTAGTTTAATAGTAAGTACGAAGCATTAATAAATAACAATCGAATAAAAAAGGTCTGGTTATTGTATACTTGAATAACACAAAAAAATTGCGTCATGTAGGTTGAGAACCAGCGCCGGATTTCGGGGAGGGCAGGCGGGGCTACCGCCCCAGGGCCTCCTCAAGAGAGAGGGCCCCACAATAGAGATAAAAATAAATAAGTACCTTTACGACGGGTCAGTAGCTTTTAGGTTATTTTTCGAAACAGTCTTCGCATTTTTACCAACAATACTTGCACAAACATAATATTGTTCTTAAATATTAAAAAGTAATATAATCATATTTGTTGACTTCAAACTGTTAAACACTAAAAGCCCTGATTGCAAGTTTCATTTTATAATTCATTTGATATTTTTTTAACTGTTCCGTTTATTCGGATTTAGATTCAATTCAATTGTGTCTGCGCAACTTTGTTGACCCAGGTTCTCCACTCCTCCAAATCCGGATTTGTAGAGAACCGTGAGGTTCTATTTATTCTGTAATTCTATTTTAAATGAGTTTCCAGGGACTATGTTTACGCCCTGTACCTATATCAACTGTTTCGTCCTTCACATGGCAACATTGGACAAAAGGAAGCTCGGCGAAATTTGGGTGCCATTAGCACCTTTGCCCACCCCCTCGGTCACACGAGCATGAGCGTTTTATATTGACAATGACCGTTATTGTCGTGGCCATGACCTATATAGCCTGTCATGGTATATTTATATACCCTAATCGTACTCTCGATTGTAGAGGAGGCCCGTGCTTGCAGTGGGACGTATATGGGCTGATATTACAGTACATAAAATTAATAATAAAAACACCAACAACGAGTTCCTTCCTATATTTTATTACTGAATCTGTTACACATAACTTAATAAAAAACATTAGACAAAAGAATCTTAAACGTATACATTAATGATGACACGTAATCTCAAAATATTACCGTTATGATTTTATACAATGAATAACATTTGGTGTGCGGGACGCGAGCGGTGCGCATCACTTTTAAATACTTTAATACAACATCATTTCGACGGCATTGTTTTATCATCAGCTTTACCTACAAGGTCACTGCGGAATATAAAAAAAAACATTAAAAATCAGTTTTTTATTGCTATGAATGGCGAGGCGAGCACGCCATTCGCCTGATGACAAGCGATACAACCGCTCATGGACAGTAGCAAAACCAAACACAATTAATTACAAAGTAATGCTTAGCATTCCACTTCGCTCGCCATCCTGAGACATAAGTTGTCAAGTCTCATTATGTCCAGTTATGCTGACTACAATGTATAGTTGTCCTTTATTTAGCCAGCCATGCATTTTCTAAGTATAATTTTTGGTTTTGAGTGTGTGAATTATTTTGATACATTATATACAGGGTTATTCTTATTAGCAACATTATCGAATGGTGTTATTTTTTCCAAAATCATCAGATTCGAATCCTCGCTATGAATACTGATTTATCAAAAAATCGTATGCAGTTTTAGTTTTCATTAAAATCTGTTTCGGGGCTCCTTTCATTATTTTTCGTTACTTCTCATAGTATTTTTATCTAATTTATTGGCTGGTTAGCATACACTTTTTACCATAAATTGAAATATTATATTACATACATAAAGTTTGCATAACGTCTGTTGAAAGCATAATCGTCCCAGCGACGTGCATCAAAATTATTCAATTTCCATTTTCCAATATGGACATCTTCCACAACTGATACTTCATTTAATTTTATAAAACAATGCCACCAAACTCCTGCGAATTACCACTAACACTAAATATAATGTTGCACCAGCAAATATTATAAAAATATTGACTATTGTTATATTTTGGAAGGTCGAGCCCGCGCTGCTGTCGACTTCACCCCGTGACCTTGACCTTTTGAAGTTCATGGTCGTGACTTTGACATTACGATAAATTCCAAGATCTTTAACTCGATCTAAATAAGCATTTCAAGGTCACGACCTTGTCCTCAACTGTAATGTCTCAAGGTCAAGGTCACAGGACGAACCCGTCAGTCACGAACGTGTGACGGCGGTCGCAGGTGGTAGGTTTAAGTTAGTATTTACAATAAAGCTTGTTAGATCTCGGCATGGCAGTGAGTTAGTGAATCGTTATAGATATTCTACATAATTATATCGATAAATAAATAATAGAGAAATGCATTGCATATGTAATTTCATACGTATCTGACTTTATTAGTATACTTTGGGCATTTTTCTCCATATTCGATAAATAACTATATCAAACAATGTATAGTCTTCTTTACATTTCACTCACCATGCAATCATGATAATAAATCAAACAAACATTAGGACACAAACAGATATTACAATACAATAATCCATCTCTAAGACTTTGTCCACAAGGGGCGAATTACGCACGAACCTACTCGCAATTTCATACACAAGACATTCCGCGCGAAACCACCGCGCGAATTAGAATTTTTCGCGTCTTGTGAACAAAATCTTAAATACCTATTAAAATAAGTCTACAATTCGACAGTCACACGTACAAACACCACCTGCGACCGCGGTCGATTTAAAAAAGCTAAACTTAACCTAGAAATATTTATATAATTTGCCAGAATGCCGCAACAGCTACAGCTAGGATGAGCTACGAAAAACATTAATTTACAATTCCATGATATCACCTACTGATGTTTCATTTTGGAATTATAGGCGTTACTGCCCGTATATTTATGGGTCATTTTCCCATTAATTTTGACTCTGCTAGTTCACTTTGTGAAATAAATGCATTCTAGTTAACTATTACGTCTCTCTGACGTAATAAATTGCCTTTTTGGCATCAGTAGGCCGTTTGTGCGACGTAGAATGTCGTCTGTCTGACGTCAAATTTTTTTTTGGAATTCACCGTTTAGTTTTCTTATGGGAAAATTCAGAATTATTTTCCAATCTCTACATTTTAGTATGATCAAGTTTACTTTACAGCTCTGAAGTAAATTTTATCGCTTTAGTCATCTGTATTTCAATACACCATATTTATATGTATATAATTGTTAAAAGCTATTGATATCATTCACAACATCATTAGGTACCAAATTTTCTCCACGCATTTAATGTACATAGAGTTTTTCAATTCCTTGTTTAATTTCAAAGGGTTCATCCCTATTTTTTCAGCGTCAATCACAACCCTCCTTTTTTATGGACATAATACAATATTGAGAGAACAATATAATCGTCTAATTCCTTCAATGAAACACCAGCACACTCCCACATACATTAGCGTAAATATTAATTACATTTAAAATAGTTGAACAATGCTTCGCTGTGATTCCATATGTCAATTCCAAGATAAATCGTGTTAAGGCTTAAAATACATACTACTTGTTAGGTAACTGTTCACTATTCCGTAAATATTAAATTTATATTCTAAAAGGTTTTTTTGTAGTCTGTTTTTGGCCTCTTTGAAATGTTGGTAGGTTGTTCTCTTTTAGTATTGTTGAAGGTAACTTTCAATCGTAGTGAAAACCACATTGGGACATACATGAAGTACTTAAATATTGGAAAAAATGAGCAATTAGATTATAGGATTTCATCTTAAATAAATTCAGATAGTGTTATATCGATATAGAGACAAATATAATTAATCGATTAAGTTCATCAATAACTTAGCCTTATAGAAAGATAATTAGTCACATATCTTCATGATTTGTTAGTATAATTTGTCCTCACACCAGTCCAAATTATTTCAATTTCGCATGGCTATAAGCGCCATTAATACAGCATAAACTCAAATCAACAAAAATATAAAATATCAGGCTCAAGACCGTAAACAAACATCTTATCGCTAAAAGCGACTTTGAGCACTTTGATTTTTACGTTTTTAGTAGTAATCTTTTATTTTCTTTACTATGTGGTGTTATTATAAACCAAAAACAGACTTCAAAAACCCTTCTATAATCTAACACCACAGCAGACAGTCGTTTGTTTGTAAAAGTATAAAATATTGCTCATTGTAGGAACTACGATTTGTTTCACTTTTCAATGTCGATATTTTAGATTCCTTCTATTTTAATGTTAAATGATATAACACTGAAATACTTAAATATTGCGATATTGGACTTCTATATTCATTATCAGTCCAGTTCTGGAATTTGTACCCGATATGTCGATAGGCTCGTCTCCGATCACATCGTAGGACGGAACACAAGGCAAAAAGTGGGTGTTCTACCACCTCTGTCTACCACTTCTGGGAAAAGGCGTGAAGTTTGTTTATGTATGTACTTTAGCAGTAAATAAAACTTCATATTATCTACGGCATACTTAATGCAGAGAACCTCCATAAGAATTTAAAATGTATGTGAAGTTCTACATTAGGCCACTATAGGAGGCATAGGCAAGTCGAAACCTTTTCAATCATAGAATAGGCCTGTCTAAATGATCTAATATAGATAGTATGTTGTCTCCTTCTTCTGTTATACATTATGCGTAAGAAAGAACGAGACAAAACAATACTGATCTATGATATAAAAACACGTCTATTACTTGTTGTTTAAAACAATTTGTGAGTCTTTTAGAGTATTTTAGTGTTATTTCACATTTACATTCTTTATAGTACAATTGATCTTCTACATTATTCACCCATGATTTAATCGATAAGTTTATCGATTGTCCGCTGTGGCGCTAGTGTGCTTACCTTATCGATATATATTTCGACATGAACGAGAATAGAACGTTAAAACAGTGGCAAGCACTTCAACGAATATTCATATATTTAACGATAACCTCAATATCATGATAGATAATTTAAAAAGATTAAATAGCTGTAGTAATGATTATTTTATAGCCCCGAGATACAAAGACAAGTAAATAGTGTAAATTGTAAAAAATCCAAATAACCTGTATAATAGTTACAAAACATGTAAAATGGGCGCCGTTGTTAGAAAACATCAGCGGAAATCATCGAGTTTTAACGCCATTAAATCTAATAGTGCCATATCGATATTATAATTAAAAATAACACCAATCCACTGATGGGTAATCGTGTTTAAGTCTCTAAACAGACCTTTATAATAAAATAAGTTTGCACTAAAGTACAGCAAAACAATCGATAACTTTGCCGTAAAGATTACTTTTATCGATAACTTAAAAATTATCGACACTAAAACCGCTACGTTTTCTAACACGGCACATCGACAATAGCAACGTTTATACATAAATATTGTACAAAGTAAATATAAGTATATAAATACAACAATAAATGCTCCAGTGTTGCCGTCATCACGAAATAATTGTTAAGCATCTGTCAGAGCAAGCTAGCCCGATTCGGTGGGCGAGTGAGTCCATTAGTTTCATATTTGTAATGCTACTGTTCTACTTGCGTTGTATTTTACAACATTATATAATATGTCGCCATATACCGTACTATGTCACCTTAGAATCGATACGCTGAGCATCTTACAATCGATAATTCAATTGATAGGCTAAAATTTAACGCGTTGATTGAACTAAAGACATTCAAAAGTCATATTCTGATCTCTAAAACACAAGGTTTGTTGTTATAATCAGTTCTATTACTTTCCGGTCACGCAACATACGAAACAAATATTTGTCTGTCGCACAAACGTTTGTCTCGGCAGCTCAAGGTCGAAATTCGGCGATAGCTCGGTTGAGAAGAGCCTCGTTAACATAGCCATAAATGTAACAGTGTAATCCATGTTCTTTAATCTATCTAACAGTGTAATGCTTTTACTATCATTAGACACGATTAACATAGTCTTTCTTGAATTTTCGGTATTGTAATAATGCTTTTAAACTGTCATCTGACTTCATCAACATAGCCATTTTCTCATTATTTGTGCATCACAATGTACGCAAGTAGAACGGTAGCACGATGATGTGGTGAAGCCCTGTAGGGAAGGCTGGCAGCTTAGCTGGCCGTGTTCTCGTCCAGGAACTCCACGTACGTGAAGGGGAAGTGTCCGATCCTGCCGTTCAACTCGCCCTCCCACTGCCCGTTTATGTTCATTTTTGTCACCTGGAATTTTAGAAATTGCGTTCATGTGAATTGTGAAAAATATTAAAGAAATAAGTTTTGAATGTGGAGAATAAATTTAAAAAAATAATACGTTCGGTATTCTAACGTTAATATACAAAGTTTCCTGCCTCACTGACTCCGGAAAAATTACAACTTTTGGTTCCACAACATTTATGCTCAAAAACAAATATTTTTGACTGAAAGAAAAAATTTACTCGATTTTGGGTACAACTCAAAATTTATCATAATTTTATTTATTTTATACTTATACATAGTTGTATAAACCATGACATCAGGTCATAGGCGAGGGATATTAAAGGTTAATAGTTTACCTTAATAATGTCTCCTTCTTCGAGTTTGAGCGCCGTCTTGTCGTAAGCGTTGGGTATTCTTGTTTGCCTCACGCGCGCCAGAGCTGGCAATGTGCGCTGGAAATGAGCATAACATTATTAATATTGGATTATATTATGTGATTAGTATGCGGCCTAACTATTTCAACAGGTCATTGTGGAAATCATTGGGGGAGGCCTATGTTCAGCAGTGGACTTCCTATGGCTGATGGATGATGATGATGATGTAGCCTAACCCATCACAATCGTACTCTCCATTGTAGAGAAGGACCGTGCCCGGCAGTGGGACGTACATGGGCTGATACAGGTACACAATAAAAACAAAGACAGAATTGATTTGAGTTTTGAGATTGGTCATTAGTTCAGGTCATTAGAGTCAGGGTTGGGCAGTATTTGAAAAAAAAAATATTTTGAAGTTACCAGAAATGAATAAATATATTTTGTAATTTGTATTTTAAATACATGCGAGAAATTATTCTGTAATTGGTATTTTAATTAAGGCAAAGCATCTATTTTGCCCAGCCCCAGTTAGTTTTTAGACATTACACGATGAAAGGTACATACATACATAAACACACGCCTTTATCCCAGAAGGGGTAGGCAGAGGTGCTACCAGAACACCCACGTTTCGCCTTGTATATTCCGTCCACGATGTGATAGGGGGCGAGCCTATCGCCATATCGATACGATGAAAGGCGGTGTACGTACTTGCATGTTGGTGCGCTGGTGCGGATGCTTGTTGGTGGGCGGGCTGGGCGGGTCGCCCAGGTGGCTCAGCGCCTCTTGTGCCGGGTAGGGTACGCCCGCGGGGTCCAGGATCTGAAATATGTACATCCGCCATCATTATCACTATTCATGAGGCAAAACATGATTTGAACAAACAATAACACATTTATCAAAAGCTCGTATCCAGCTAGAATAAACAATGAATTGATAGGAATTTTCTACCTCTTTTAAAAAATCATTTACTTAGGGAAAGGCCACAAAAGAGTATTAATACATTAAGCTAATACAGACTAACAGATAATTTAAAACTGTTTTACAACACTTTAAACGAGTCTTCGAACTTTTAAATTGGCGCATATTTACTCATGTAATCGCAAGTACTTTTCGCTTCTCCCTGCCAATAACTAGCAGTAACAATTATTGTTACTATGCCAAGTAATAACGTGTAGTTTGACTCACCCTCTGCACATATGGCACGGGAATGGAACCTGTACGGCCTTGGCTGTTGCGCGCCGTCCACCACTGCTCCTCGTCGCGGTTGATCACCATCAGCCGCTCGCCACGACGGAACGGCAGGTCGTCTGCGTCCTGAAAAATGTAGAAATAATATTTTAAAGTTGCACAACCATTGAACCATACTCAAGCGGGGATATATATTTTTAGTTTATTATTCTAGATCAGTGTTTTTCAACCTTTCTGAACACGCGACCCCTTTTTAGGTTAAAAACTTCTGTCGACCCCCTTGTGCCATGGACAGACAAAAAGTTATTAATTTAGAAGACTATGTTTATGATATTCTCCATATTCGTATCTATATTTATTATTAATACCTATGCTATGTAAGCACGGCGACCACTTGAGTAAGACTTCGCCATCCCCCAAGGGGTCGCGACCCAAAGGTTCAAAAACACTGTTCTAGATCAATCTGAAGAAACCTTTAGTTTTTATATCTGACAGTCAAGACAGCGATATGGATGCATTATAAAAATAAGCGTACTTTGTCTCTCTTGTTTGTTTGTTTGTTCTTTGTTTCTTTATAGGCACGGAATAGACAATTGGAGCATCTTGGTAAAGCATGTTGTGAAAGAAAAACTATAATTTCTAATTATCCGGCCGGATACCGCATAGTTATCAAATATCCGTTTCATATCTAGTACGAAACCCTAAATATATGCCTGAATTAATCTGGTAAAATTAAGAGCCATCACTGACCATTACAATTTCATGTTTGACAACCTACATCAACACGTTTAGTCCACTGTACCTAATGTGACATGGCGACAGATCCGACACGTGTCATCATGGGGAAATCCATGTCAAAAATGGCTTGACTTTACTCATTAGGGAAATTATACACGTGGTGCCAACTTACTCATGTTCATATCTATAAATATACATATCAATTTCAGGTTGTAGGTTTACAGCCTTATTCATAGACAGATGTAAAACCTATTTTAGTCATCGAACGTTTTGTCTTCTTCGCTCAAACTGAATTCTAAAGTCGTTCGAAAGGGATAAAACGATAAAATAAAATAGGTTTTAAATCTATGTTTGAATAAGGCCGAATATGTTGTACAAAGGAGTTTAATAGCCGGCACAGATCACAGCGCTGTCGCGACCGGCGCATCCGCGGCGACCTACAAACTCACTTGTTATTTATAACCAACACATGGCATGTATCGCAATAGCTATACGTTCATTATCATTTTTCAAGATGCTATTACGCGTTGGAATGTTAGGCGTGAATGTAACCGAGAATTTCCGACGTACGAAAAAATAAGAAAAAAAAAAAAGTTTTTTACTGAAGATATTTTTTTGTGAACAAAACATATCCGGAAATTAAGAAAGACCTTTAGTTTTTTACGTAGCTTATATCTTCTTTATTATTTTTAGTCGCTTTTTTCAATTCAATATACATGTATTGTTTAAAAAAAAAACGATATTATTGGCCGAGACCAAGTCCAACAGTGGATTTCCTGAGGCTTAAAATTACGATGTCGAACAACACCTCAAACTTTTTTTTTATCAGCCCTTTTACGTCTCACTGCTGGGCACGGGTCTACTCTACAATCGAGAGAATCTATTGAGAGTGGTTAGGCCATATAGTCCACCACGCTGGCCTAGTGCGGGTTGGCGGACTTACATACCGTAAAAATTCATTAAAATCGCTACGGTATGCAGGTTTCCTCACAATGTTTTCCTTCACCGTTAAAGTGCTTGGTGATTGACTATCAATACACACATAACTCCGAAAAGTCAGAGGTATGCCCTTGGATTTGAACCCGCGACCACCGTGAACATGAAGGCAGCCGAGTCTGGTCCGTTACCAACAGGCCACCACGCACTTCAAACTACATTGCATTAAATAGAAATTGCCGACATAATTATGATGTACCAGAATAATCGATTGATGACGTAGGAGGAAACCCAAATGATTGCGAGCTATGACACATAACCGCCGAGTTTGATGCTATTGTGACTCAGCTGCGATATTGACGAGCGCGATAATTGTTACGTTAGACTTTGTACGAGTTAAAATTTTTATCCTCCTTAAGTATCATTAATTTCACTGATCCCAAGAAAATTAGGTGTACAAATAAGATGGTTTTGTTAGTTCTTCATTTGTTTTTGCCAGTATATTAAATAACTATATGGCTCTAAAATTTTTTATCTTATAATTTACACAATTATATCAAATAAATTTATATTTTAGGAAATAAATAAATACACCCAACAGTCACATAGGGCCTTATTAATAAACTCGGATGAGCGAAGGATAAACTTTAGTCCATAACTTTGAAATTAACTTGCTTATTGTGACTATTAATTTGACTATAATATTGAATAATGTAACTACAATACGATGGTTGCCTAGCCCTCTATACAATTTAGTTTTTATTAATAAAGTCGTGAATACCTCGTTACTCAAAATAATCGAGTCAATTCTAAAGCCTCGAACTAAAGTTAATCCTTTGCCCATACGAGTTTGTTAATAAGTCCCATAGTGGTTTGTATGAATGTGATGCATTAATCATATCTCCGACAAATCATAAAATTAATCAATCAATCAATTAAATATATATTTTAGGAAATAAACAATAAGAAATACATTCAACAGTACATAAAGTCCTGTGTCGTGCGTATCATTTACACATTTTACATTTTACACAACTACGAGACATTTTTCGCTCTTAAAAAAACCTCCTAATATTAACTTTACGATACTTTTAATTGAGTCAGAATTTCAAAGCAACTTTTACCTTTTTCCCGTGTATCTATAATGTATATTAGTAATTTCCTATTTAAGATAGCCATTGGTCTTCCGCCGTAGTGTGAAGTAGCATCTCAGCAGGCCGGCATGATTGTATGGAATGGCATGAGACCGCCGTCTGATGCCAATCGATGCTCTGTCTGGACGGCATTTGCGCTTACCATCAGGTGCAGTGCAGTCATCATGCCGTGCCAGTGTTAAAAAAAGTCATGGAACTATGCCCGTAACTTCATCTATGATGAATTGCTGTTTTAAGACGCCACGTCAATGTTGATGGCTCTTGAAAAAGGATAATTTCTATTGCGTCCATACGATATTATTTTTAATCGAATTCTATGCTGCGTTACAATTTAATAAAATACTAAACACACCCAACGCTCACACACACAGTCCGGACCCAACATTCAGATCAAGTCTGGTGTCGTGGGTATCAGAAACTACGACTGACTTTTCGATCTACAAATGCCCACACCTGAAACAAATACCTGAGGATCACACAAATATTTGTTTCGGTGCGGGGATCGATCCCACAGCCTATCGTTTCACAGCCCTCTTCTAACCAACTACGCCACGGAGACTGTCAATTTGTTTTCACACATTTTTACTTACATGTTTCTGTAATATGTTGCATATAAAATGTCAATAATATTGTAATTATAACTGGTCGTTCTAAAAATACATAAATACAGTGTCATGCTTGATAAGTTGAGTCAGAAATATCCACAATACGTTTGTTATATATAAACGAATTATAACTAGCACGAGACAACGTAACTTAGAATCTGCAAAACAACACGGGAAAAGCCGCGAGCAGAAGTTATAGGCTATAAAACAAAGAACTGAAGGGATTTTTTTCAATCCTAAAATGTTATATTATTGATCAGACTGAGTCATATTTTTTATGATATCCCGCCCCGTCCCGCCTCATTCTCACACAAGGCATGTAATCCAGTCCCATCTCATCCCTTTGAGTATAAAAAAGTAACAAATATATCGGAATTCCTTCCTCATTCCAAGGGAATACTACATTTTCGGGATAAAAGTAGCCTAAATGTCAATCCAGGGTGTCAGCTACTTCCACACCAAATTTCACCGAAATCGGTTATGTCGTTTCTGAGATCATAGCGCACAATCGCACGGATAAAAATTCTAAAAATCATTGATTTGGGTCCTATTACGTTAATCCAAGCGTTATGGATGTTCATGGGCAGCAGTCATCACTCACTATCACGTGACCCGTTAGCTCGTTTGCCGTACCTATTGATTAAAAAAACATGTATCCACATTCATATACATATACGACTAAATACATAACCCCTTTCCTCAAAGTCGATAAAAAACTACTCACGTTCCCAGGGAAGTCGAACTTCGCCAGCACGACTTCCAACACCTGGTGGGGCTGCTGCGGAGGTGCTGCCACCTTGGCCAGGCTCTGCGGCAGCGGGCGCACCAGCGGCGTCGTGTCCAGGTAGTGCAGCCGGTAGAACGACAGCAACGCTGTCATGTCAGCGAAGAGTTTGTCGCCGATGCGGTACCTGATCGTACCGTCGGGCGATACCATCCTGTTGATTATGTAGTGGGAGACGCGGTCGTCTTCACTGTGGGGGAGAAATATTAATGAGAGGGAGTCACACATGTTATTGGTGCGGAAAAGTATAAGGATAACATCAATCGTCCATCCATCCATCAGCCAAAGGAAGTCACTGCAGAACATAGGCTTCCCCCAATGATTTTCACGGTGATAACATCAATAGTAGTATTTAATAACTCTACGAGCCAATAACAAGAAAGACCAAGAATTAGAGGGGAAAGCGCTTGGTGGCCTGTTGCCAAAGGGCCGAACGCGTTTGCCGAGACGGTGGTCGCGAGTTCGTATCTTATGGAACAGATCGAATTTTTCGGACACATGCGTGTATTTTTTGTCAATTATTAAGCATTTTAAAGATAAAAACATCGCATGAAAGCCTGGAGACAATAGACATTTTTATGAGAATTCTTATGGCATGCGAGTATGTTACACAGCTTAACGTCTTTCATCTCCCGATTTCTCGTTTGTAGAGGCATTTTTTGTAGTCCCGTACTCGGCAGTAGCCGATTATGGGTTATTCCAGTATAGTGCATATGGTATATTTAATACAGTATTACCATATATTGTACAGTACTGTATATTGTACAGTCTGGGTGTTTGTGAGACCAAAAAGTCTCTCGTCGTAAAGTAAAAAAACTAATACTTTCAATGGTGATAAATAAAATTAAAAAAGTGAGTTTGTGCAATTAACACACGGCAGTGCCACACACTTTAAAATCTTTTAGATGTATTAATGTAATCGAATTCGAGTATATCCAATGTTCTAGACTATATGACCCCCCCTGACTTGAAAGCTGGATCCGCCCTTGGTTGTTTCCCATATACTATTTTATTATTGACGTCTCGCTGTCATCAGTTCATCACGTGGTCCACAAACAGCCAGCAAAATGAGTTAAAACTAGACGACTCGATTCATTGATTGTCGATATTTCTTGCGAATGCGATCCGTACAATTTTTATAAGCCGACCCAATTTTCACAGACGTTGCCGTAAATCACTGTATTATTTTTATTATGAAAAATATATTCTTGACCGCAATTTCTTTCTTTTTTACTTTGGTTAGGACATGTTGTCTATCACGCTGGCCTAGTGCGGGTTAGCGGATTGTACATACCACAGAAATTCATACAAATCGCTATGGTATGCAGGTTTCCTCACGATGTTTTCCTTCACCGTTATACTGTGGTTATACCGCGTGGTCATGGACTATCAACACTGATATATATGTTATACGTAATTAAACAACCGTTCACTTTAGAAGCTGATTTATTACTGTCTTTCGTTAACTTTTTAATTTTACAAATTAGCGGGAAAGGGTCATAGAGCACGGGCATTGGCGGGAAAGTGTCATAGAGCACGGGTGACCATAGATACATCAAATACACACATGACTTCGAAAATTCAGAGGTGTGTCTTGGGGTTTGAGACCGCGACCGTCGTGGACATGGCATCTGGTCCGTTACCAACAGGCCATCACTCACTTGGTAACTACTTCTTGGTAATACGGTGCGTTACCTGTCATGGTGGTCCATGCTAATGTTATTACATAACATACATACATAACCACACGCCTTTTTCCCAGAAGGGGTAGGCAGAGGTGCTACTAGAACACCCACGTTTCGCATTGTATATTCCGTCCCACGATGTGATAGGGGGCGAGCCTATCGCCATATCGGGCACAAATTCCTAACTCCGGGCTAATAATGAATAGAAAAATCCAATATCACTTTGCCCGACCCGCGATTCGAACCCGAGACCTCAGCTTTGCAATCAGACCGTAGTACCACTACGCCACCGAGGCAGTCAATGCTAATGTTATTACGGGATCAAAAAGCCGGCATTATAATCTCGTCCAATGAGAAATACCATCACACGTTGGCGGATACTCTCTGTATTACACTGGACATTAAAAATGTTTTTATTATATCATATTTATGTAATGAGGGATTTATGCAAGCCGCTTCCAACAGGTCGAGATCCTAGGGGGAGGCCTATGTTCAGCAGTGGACTTCCTGTGGCTGAAAGGAAAGAGAGGGAGGGAGGGAGAGAGGGGGGAAGAGGGAGGGGGGCAGAGGGGGAGAGGATGGAGAGGGGTGATAGGGGGAGAGGGTGGAGAGGGCGGAGGGAGAGAGAGTATAATGTTATGCTTAGTCAGGCGCAAATTAAAACTGATTTCGGGTACGAAAAACATGATTTCATTACGCAAATTAAAGAATGGGTTTAATTAATTGGATTCCGGAAAACCATGTTATGTGAAACGCAAAATAAATTTCCCGACATTCAATCGAGATGCGTGTTGTAAAAATAATTATTGAGCATTTACTCCAGTTTCCCACATTGGAATGTATGTTATGATTTTAATAAATATACACAACAAACAATTTTATTATTGACGATTCCAGTAGGAAAACCGACTAGTTAATTATTCAATAATGTACTTGTGCCATAAAATTGAGTATCTATAGGAATTTCCAACCAGATAGATAAATAAATACATCCAACAGTCACATACACAGTCCTGACCCCACATTAACATTCATGTTTTGTGTTGCAGTTATCAGAAACTACGAGACACATTCCGGTCTCTCAAACACCCAGACCCAAAACTAATGCCTGCGGAACACGCATACATTTGCCTCACGTTTCACAGCCGGCGTCTAACCAACTGCGCCACGGAGACTGTTTTATCGTCACAGAGACTGTTTTTGCTGTATAGTCCAGCATTTTAGACCGGCTAGGTCCGAACTGGCCATAAACATGTTAAACACGAAACAGGATACTTGCGTGGATGGGATATCCTACAATATAAACAAGTTACCAGGTAAGATAGTAATATCCTACCACCATTACTCATTACAATGTTCAAGGCAACAACCAGTAGGGTAATTCACGTAATTTTTTGACTCGCCAATCAAGTTGCCGTGCAGTTGCAATTAAGTTTACGTCTTAGTGCAAAATGGTATTCTTATAATTGTTTAGCTGCACGTGAACTGCACCTAAGCTATGCGTAAACTGCGCGGGTGCTGCGCGTCAACTGTACGTCAGTCGTATGCAAGAAGCTTACACGTGAATACCGATCAAGTTGCGATCTGAATCACGCACATAAAACACGCAGCAGTAGAATACGCTAAACCGCTCGCGTGACGCGGACTTGACGCGAGCGTATTTGACACCGGTTGTCAAAATTACGAGAATACGAAAAGGTCTGTTTTTATCGAAACTTAACTGCAACTGCACTGCAACCGAACTTATTTAATTACGTGAATTACCCTACAGGCCGGCATAATAATTTCATCAACAAATCCCATGTCGTTGGATAAGCTATCTGAGCTACAGTATTTACCGCCGTATCCTTTGTCGTGTCAATAAAAAAAAACATGAACCAGAGTCTAGACCTATAGAGACTAGGTATGTAGACTCACCGTACACATAGAACGTAGTCGCCAGTGATGGTCTTCGAGTCCCGGACGAGGAACACGCCGCTTTCTGTCTCGTTGAGCAGTAATCTGGTGGCCTCAGCGCGCGACAGGTCGTGGAAGTACCAACTGCAAAAATTATAAAAAGTTTAGTGGAGCTGGCTGGGAAACGAGGCCGCGGGTTCGATCCCAGCACGGAGACAAATGTTTGTGTGAACCACACGTTTTTGTTTCGGGTCTGAGTGTTGTGAGGCCGAAAAGTGTCTCATAGTTTCTGGTAAACGACACAAAATTTGCATTTTGGTGTGGGTTCTATCTATGTGGATTTTGGTCGTATTTATACCCCCAATGGTACCACATCTTTTTTGTTGAAGCGGTAAAAATGATTTATTGACAATTTGACAGACATTAATTATAAGCATTAAGTACATTATTTACGTGAATTATGAATAATTCATGACCTAAATACATATGTGTGAATATAATAAACTTTCCTCCCTAGCGTGGTATGAAACAAAACATCGCTCCCTTTCTTTCTCTCCCTATCTTTGAATTTATAACTCATAGAAATATATATTTTACACATTTATATTTACTATACATAACGTTGATATATACAGTGTTATAAATGGCAATAATAATGAACGTCAGAGGAAAATAGGGAAAACGTTTAGTAATAAACAACACGCAAGCAATAGTTAAGGGCGCAGGAAGTCGCTGGATGCAGGCCGGTTCCAACAGGTCAATGTGGCGATCCATGGAGGAGCCGTATGTTCTACAGTGGACTTCTTGTGGCTGAAGACAAGAAGCTATGGCGTTGCAGGACTGACGCGAAGCAAAACAGACAAACAAGAGATTGCATAAGGGTTCCTTCTAACTTCGCATCAGGGCGGAGTGTTGTTGAGACACGATAGGAAAGGTTTGTAAGGAAATTTATTTGTATATACGTGTTGCCTGTTGGTAAACGGACCAGACGCGACTGCCAACATCTTTACGGTGGTCGCGGGGTCAAATCCCAGGGCATACCTTTTACTTTTCGGAGTCATTGATAGTCAATCACCACGCACTATAACGGCGAAGGAAAACATCGTGAGGTAACATGCATACCATAGCGTTTTGTAAAACATCTATGGAATGTAAACTCCGCCAATCCGCACTAGGCCAGCGTGGTGGACTATGTAGCTTGACCCCTCTCAATCATACGATTGTTGGGGAGGCTCGTGCCCTGCAGAGGAATGTATGGGCTGATACAGTACAGTATTTGCATGGCAGTTAACGTATCAACACCTGGTGTCAACTAGTCAGTGGCCGTGACACTAAGACGTCCTCCGATCGCGCGAGATCGACACTTTTATGCCGGCCTTTTCGAAACCGAACACATACAGGTTGATCCCGGACAGCGACTAACTTGCCTATTCACATATCAGTAATCACTATATGTTTTTACACCTATGCATAGAGGGCGCTATCCGGCAGCAGCAAGGCTACTTCAAGAAATGCATGTTCTGATGAATTGCTTAGTCTTATCCATCCCCTCTTTTCTAAACAAAACCAAGCGTGCTGGCTTACAACACCAAGCATGCTGACTTACGAAACAACAGCCTTGTGGTCACCACTTTCTCAGCCCGAACCAAGAATTTCGCCGTTGGACAATATGCCGGCCGACGAGTTTCCGTCATACAATCCTGGATCTTTCTGTTTTAATTATGTCGAACTATAGGATAATACGAAATAATTTAATATCCGTTAATATAATTAGAACCGATGCAATATTAATAAGTACATATAGCGGTATCCATATCCTTAATTATATATACGCAATAGCTATGACAACCTCCGTAGTAGTTAAGAAGTCGGCTGTGCAACGAGCCGCGGGTCCGGTCTTCTAACCAGTGTTATGAGAACAATGTTTTGTAATGTCTGACACCTAGTACCTACGTCACAAAATACAGTACTTGTATCGACGTATGCAGTCAGATACACCCAACAGTCAGAAACATAATTCTGGGCCCACACTAATATGCTAGTATTGTGTCGTGGCTAACAGAGACTTTTCGGACTCTTAACACCTAGACCACAAACAAATATTTGTGGACCGCAGAATTGTCTCGGTTCAGGATGCAAAACCACGGTTTCTCATTTCAGCTGACTCTTGATCAACTGCGCCACGGAGGTTGTTAAAATAGTGAAATAAAGCGAATTCTTATATTACGGATTTTATCGCGACTTGGTTTAATTGTTAAAATACTGCTGGCATACAATCAGGCTAGCACAAATGTTTCAACTATAGACATCCCGCATCTGTGGATACTCTAAGGACTGCAATGCACATACCATCATTTCCACTGTACTCACTGCGTCATACCAGTAAATATAATAATTAACCGATAGATAAATCCACAAACCTGTCTTTAGTCCACGGTTTGCGTGGCAATTTCGGGGATAACTTCACATGACACGTCACAGTACACGAAGCGACCAAATTTTTCGACTGTAATCCGAAATTACCAATGACAAAATCTAATCCCGATTTGGTCAGAGCCATTTTGATGGGTAAACACCCAAGTCTTACGGTACGTGGCAAACGGTGGCCTCACACAACATAACTGGGACAGTGGAATTAAAATAAATTATTTAATTGCGTGTAGGTTTTCCGTGTATATAGCATACCGATTTTCAAATTACCGCATTATTGTCTGTGCGAGAATGATGCAGAACGCTGGAGCAGAAAAGAGATGCATATATGTTTCGTCGTATGACGCATTAAGTACTTTTATCACAATATATTATTTGTTATAATTTTATTATTTCAATGTTAACTTAATATTAATTTGAAATTTCATATAGGTAGTTTAATGTCATTAAAATGTATTTTAATTGGAAGTCTATCACTGAGTAATTTAAATATTCATTTTTTATGTATAAGTTCATTGTTTTGGGTGTTGCTTAGGTCATTTTGATCTTCTGAAGATGTTTTCTTAGGTGCGAACATTTCAAAAAGATGTAGTATTTTTGACTCTGTCGGTGTTGCACATGTACTGCGGCACAATTACAACGTTTAGGTCTCGGATTCGAGTCTTCGGTCGGGCAAAGTGGTATTGGATTTTTTTATTTGTTATCAGTCCGGAATCAGGAATTTGTGCCCGAAATGGGATAGGCTCACCCCCTATCACATCGTGGGACGGAATACACGGGCAGGAACACAGCGAAACGCACCACCTCTACCTACCCCTTCTAAGAAAAAGGGGTGAGTTTATGTATGTTTGTATGTAGTATTATTGATAGTGGCTTCGGACATTACAAGCCCACTAACGCCATCTAGTGCTGCATCCGGTTAATTATTTTACAAATGAATAATTAAAGCACCTCAAAACAATAATATATTATTATAAGAACAACATACTTAAATAACACAAAAAAACGGTTTATGACACTTAAATAACCTTTGATTTTAAATGCCTAGAATTTAGTCAAAAGGTCTCTAGGGTGACTCTAGGACTCTAGGGTGGTTCTAACTCAATAAAATACCACAAAGAAATTGTTGATGTAACTACATTTAAAAACTGAGATTGCATGTCGCCTTCTATACCGTAACCACTAACCTTTGTAAACCGATCTTACTACACGACACTAGTTTTCCAAACGACTGAGTCTAGCGTAAACACATATCGTAAACGTATTTGTGACGTCTATAAATTATAATAAACATATTTATGTATTTTTGCAAATTTCCCGCAGACGAACAAATACATAAACATGTACAAAATGGATCAAAAAATTGCATCGTATTCTGACAATGTTTACACGATGTAAACATTGTCAGAACACGATAATCTTATGGCGGTTTTGCATGCGATAATCGCATACGATTTTTGCCGCGAGAAACTCGCCCCGTATAAATGACACTTAAAATAGCACGGAAAAAGAAAGAAAAAAGGTAGGTGGAGAAAAGTGGTATTGGGCTTTCGGTAATCGCGCTTACCGAACTAAACACGACTGACGCCAGTAAAGCCGACGCTTCACGATTGATTTCTGTGTGACATGAGTTCTGCCTGGTCGAGTCTTGCCATCCTAACAGAAGCCCAAGGTAATTAACGCGTCGGTCTGCCATTTAAATGTATTGTTTTGTCAACAATTCTCCGTTTTTTTAAATAGTCGCCTCAGGAAGTTCATGCACTGTGAACGTAGAGATCCTCCTGGCTTGCTAGAGCAGCCGTGGTGGGTGTGAGGTCGGGGCAGTCTTACTTAGTCGGGAGATACAGGCTTCTACGTGTATACAGTTTATTAACGGTTATAATATTGTAGTTTGCATGCGTGACGCGGTACGGAATGACGTCAGGGAACGCCGTATGGCTGTATGACGCGTATCAACGGATGGGGATGACCAAAAATGCGCGGCATCGTAGTGGTATCGTCAGATCGATATTATATTGAATTGTGTATGATTTATTTACAAATTAAAATTAATAATAAAAGAAATTAGGGCTGCTATCCATTGCCTATTGTTCTTTTTGACAGCCACCGTGGCGCAGTGGATTGGACGCCGGCTGTGAAACGTGAGTCCGCGGGTTCGATCCCCGCATCGAAACAAATATTTGTGTGAACCACTGGTATTTGTTTCCCGTCTAGGTGTTGGTGAGATCAAAAAGTCTCTCGTAGTTTCTGATACCCACGACACAAGACTCGACCTTAGTGTGGCGTCAGGACTATGTATGTGACTGTTGGGTGTGTTTCAAAATATGTAAATGTTACTTCGAAAAAAAAAACATACTTAGAAGTCGATATATTTTTTTGTTTACATTTGTTTTATGACGCAACATCATGGACTTTATGATGTAATTTGTATCCACAGGGAGAAAACAAATAAAAACAAATAATCGTCATAGTTTAATACATCATTTGTAAAGGAAAACATCGAAATTTCCCACTTATCTACTCCGGTAGTATATTCGTTGTATAAGTTATAGTCGACGCCATAATTATTCTAAAGATTTCCATGTAGGTTTTCTGAGAACCCTCAATTTTTCCTTTCATCTAGATAGTCAAATAGACTATCATTTATCGACACATAAGACTTCGAAAATTCAGAACCTGAGATACAAAACCGCGACCACTATTTCGAAGCTTGCGTAAGATTATTTACCATAAAGAATTATTATATATAGTATATTTATGTTATATTGTATGTCAAGGCGAAACGTGGTTGTCTTACTTAAACCTCTGCCTACCCCTTCTGGGAAAAAGGGGCGAGTTTATGTATGTATATTGTATGGACGTATGTATACGAGTATTGTATGGTGCATGCTGTATAGCCTATTCAGTATATACAGCCCAGTCACCCCTATGAACTAGCACCTGGCTATAACAATGACGTCACTAAACAATAGAACGCAAGAATTGTATTGTTTTAAAATTTCCCCTTGCCTACAACGCTGTAGGGCTTACTGTTACTATGTGACGTCAGGTAGGTAGTTAATATTTGTACAAATCATAAATTAAAATTATAACCAGTGAGATTTATGCATCAAAATCAGGTAACCTCATATTATTTTAATTATCTTATTGTATTTTTTATTATTATTATTTCTTTCTTTTTAATAGCTTAAGAATTCTTTTTTATTCGTTGCTATTAATGTTAACATGTTATTAAGGCTTTTCTTTTTTATCTGTATTTTGTTGGTTTTACTGTATTTCATTGTTATCACCAATTTTTACTTGTAACTTGATTATTACTCACTGGAACACAATTTTTTGGGTTATAATTATCGTCCAGAAAAATAATGTATACATACTTGATGTTACTGCATTCATGATTGTAACCTGTTTTGTGTTAAATAAAATAAATAAATAAAATAAGTCGTATAAATATATGACTAAATCCTTTATCGGTCTAATGGGGGCTGGGAACCATAAAGTCTTAGATTCGATTTCCAGATCGTGAAAGCCACTTTGTGTGTGACTTTCATTTATTTATCAGCTCAATACTTTGGCTCTGGCAATTTCTGGATGAGACGAATCATAATGAATTTCCGATGATGGGTACACATAACAGACAGTCGGAAGACATTTTGTGTCTGCGGGAATCGAACCAACCGCCTCGCGTTTACAGTCACCTTATTCACTACGCCATGGCGTCTAAATAAACACTAATATGTACACATTATATTCCGTTCAAACATTTTACCAACAGTGGCAATCAAATCTAATTACAAATGACAACAAACATTCACAGTTGACGAGGAAAAACAATAAAAAATGAGGAAGTAACTCCAATCGACCGGCAAAGTCCGAGCAATTAGCGATTGCAATGACTTCCGTGACGTCACGATTTTCTTTTTTTGGACAGCATTGCCCAAGTTTAGTATGGCTGATTAGGACCGAAACGGCCTTTTTATACCAAGGTCGCGGGTTGATGTCAAGGTATTTGAATTTTCATCATCATCAGCCCGTTTCAGTCCACTGCTGGACATAGGCCTCTCCCAAGGTACGCCACAAAGTTCGATCTGCTGCTTTATGCATCCAGTCGACTGGAATTTGAATTTTCGATTTTGCGTAAATATTGATTTAGAAGGGAAGAAAAATATTGTGAGAAAATCTGAGAACGAGTGAGACTGATCAGCTCGTAATAAGTGAGATGAGGAAAAATAGAAAATGATTTGATGTTCCTTAGTAATTTTCCATCTAATTTCACTTTCATAAATAAGCTAAATAAATAGGCTGTGGAAAATACCAACTTTTTCTTTATTTTTCTTTTAACATACTAAAGAAAATGAGAGCATTCAATGAGACAGCTTTTGACCTACAACGCTATGAAAGCTCATGAAAAAACTATAAAAATATCTAGATTCCAGACCTAATTATATGTGACCTGGGCTAGTTATTCTCTAGTGTTTAGACTGCAGTTAACCTGCGCCGTATGTGGGCCAGCAGTAAAACATCACAGGAACAAATAGTCTTTGCTGTTGTGTAACGAGAACATGTTGCATATTGAATATATCGGTCAATTTTTATGTATTTTTAGACTTGTTGGGTAAAATATTTGCATTACAATTCAATATCTATTAGAAATTATTTCTTATTTGGAAGACTAAATATGTAATAATAAAAAACAATAATTAACACTTAAGTACTTAGCACACATAAATAAAAATTCTTAACACAAATATTTTTAAGGCAACATACCGTTTTTCTATTTTATCAACCTTGATTGTTTAACTTGGATATTTTATCCAATAACAACAAATAGTTTTTTTAGTGATTCAGAAGAAAACAAATATAATAAAAACACAATAACAATCGAGGAACAAAATAGAGACTAAAAACAAACAGTCAAAGTTCACTAGACAAAAGATGCAATCTAGTTATTTACTTAATATTAAAAATAATTCAATTCAACTATAATTTTTTTATACTAATTATAAGTAAAGGGCAGTTCAAATGGAGCATCTTGCAGAGTATTCATGACAAAGAGTAAGAGAGTGGACTGCTGTCCATAGACCTTCGCAGTGCCAGGGGTCCAGCAGAACAAAGTCGCTGCCTACCTATTTTTAACTACCTATGCCTATTAATTAAATTAAGTATAACAACTTGCACAATAGACATCATTTCATCTTATTTATGTTGTTTTTTCACCCAGCTGCATTATAATTTTTTTTTCAAAATCCATAGTTTTTTCCTTACTAGTAATTTATATTATGTCCTGCATTGCTATGAAGATAATGTGTTCAGCTGTGTGCACTTGAAATAAATTAATTGACTCACATAAATCAAATTAATCTAATTCTTATTCCAATATTTCATTTACTATTTTGGTATTAGGGAGTATGCTTTGCCATTCATATATCAAAAATTTTATAATTAAATGACACATAACTACATCATTACAGGTTTTCCAATTAGTAATCATATAAAATAAATGAATTATTTCATGACCATTGAGTATATAATTGTCTTAGTAACAGTATAACATAGTCATTGAACAAAATTAATGTTGAATGACAAGTGCAGTAATCACTGAGTAAAAAGCATTTTGTCCTTATTAAACGAAACACGTGTAAGATGTGGTAAACCATGAAGGCTATCATAATGTGAACAAAGTATTGTTAACTCATATAACATGTCATCAGATGTGCAAACGACTGACATCTTACAACTATTTGGACTTTGTTAGCCATATTTAGTGGTCACAGTTAATTATTTATTTTGGTTGCTAAATAGAAAAAAAAATTGTAACTAGACATTGCCAAGATTCCATAGTGACATTAAATTTGATATCACTAATTTGAAAATATATGAAAAAGACTAATTATTTTCTTTATAAGTGATTGACTAATTTTTTATGCATAATTTACAACCAATAGAAAAAAATATACTATAAATAGAAACTTGTGGTGGATAATTTTTTACTGCTGGCTCATGTTTCAACTCAATAAAGCTGATTCTGTGAAAAACCACAGACGGGACAACCACTCCATCCTGAGAAATACATGTTTACCTTACAGGTATTAATTAAATGTATTTATTGGTATACTCTTCTTCCTGCTCTTAAGTTTTTTTTATGCCTTAAGCCCCATTTACACGAAGAGAGTTGCTCGCAGCGTGAATCGTATGCGATTATCGCATGACATAACTGCCATAGATTATTGTGTTCTGACAAATGTTTGTTTACACAACGCAACTTTTATATATCCTTACGATAATCATATCTTCGGGACCAGAAACTCTCCTTGTGTAAATGGGGCTTTAGGGTGTGAGCTTAGATGTACAAGATTAATTTTATAAAGAATTTCTGTGTAAAAGATAATATTTACAAGGCATGCATTGATTTCATGACTAGTTTGCTAATATAATTTGGTGCAAATAATTTTAGCTTCTAAACACAATCACAATAGCAGCAATGCTGTATTTCTATTAATTTACAAGTATTGCATTAATTGTATGCAATTAGTTTCTTATTATATGAAAATGTTGGTTGATGTAAATTCTCCTTCATCACAGACTTAAGCGAGTTGGACTAATATGAGTGATGTTTTTCAGATCGGTATGATTCGTTTTGGGTTTGACAAGTATTAAAACTTGGTACTATTTTCTCTTATATCTGAATATATTTTTAAGTAAAAACGGTAAATATCCAACATAATATGTGTATCAACATAAAATACAAATTGATCGCCTTACATAGAAATTAATCTAGAAATGACACCACCCAATGTCACTGTGCAAGATAAACATGCATTTTTTTTTTTACAGAAATAATAATGAAATAAAGGAACTACTCCATGGTCCACTTGATGGCAAGTGAAATGCAGTGCCCACAGAGATGGGTATATGTTTGGCAAATGTTACATCCTGCATGAAGCCAGTGGATATGTACAGACTGCACTAAGAAACAGACATACATATTTGTTTTAGTTACTCTGATAGGTTTCACAATACTGTGTATGTTAATAGAAGTCATACGATATTCATCAGAATTTTGTGATAATGTATTCTTACATAATGTTACACCAGTGCTTCATAACATAGATCCAACTATTGAATTTCCATTTTATCTTACAATTTTCATTCCAGTTATTTATTTTAAGTATTCTCATTTATCACAGTTTAAAGAACCTCCTGGCCATTTCCTGGTATTATAATTAAGAATAATTATAATGTGTTAGGAGAATTTTAATTGTTTTCTATGCCCTTGGCACTAACTGAAAAGAATTCATAGTTAATGATGTTTAGGATTTGGTAATGTTTTCATAGAAGTATTTTTTACACAACACAACCTAATGAATTTTGTAATAGTAATGTTGTATAATTGCAGCAACTATGACCACTGTCAAGACTGCCCAACTAAGAAGAAGAAAAAATGTTGTAAACAGTTGCTGTAGCTTACAACATGCCTCTATAAGAATACTTTGGGGAGGTGTTTGTTGAGTAGTGGAGTTTCTGTAGCTGAATATGATTATTATTATTTAGACTGCAACCTATTTATTTGCGTGTGGTCTCAGCATAGAATTGTGAAACTAACATGTTAAGTAATACATATTGTATCAGTAGCAAACTGGGAGATCAAATTATCATAGTAAATTGTAGATGGGAATAAGCAATAATCTTTTATGTTATTATATAGTTGGGTTATATAAGCCCAAAGGATCAAAATTTTAATTTCATGTAGTTTAATGTTTCCATTTCTTGGTATTGTTGACACATATTTTTTAGCAGAATCTGATTACAATTGATGTAATGAACTTAAATGGGAAATCTGATAGATAATTGAAATGTGTTTTTTTTGTCTTTTATATACCTAAGACCTACTAACTGACGGTTTTCAAGAATATTATAGTGAGTCCAAACATATCCGAAAATGTTTGCACCACTGCAGCCAATGATTCGTTTAGCGTAATTTAATTGTCGTGAGAAAATACGAACCTGTTCATGTCGCTTGGGTCGAACGAGACCCCAATTCCTGTGTTCGCCATGCCTGCGCCGGGACCTCACTCGAATACCAATAGATACTTCACCGATGGGCGATCATGACGGCCGGAAATCACCGCAACTACAATACTCGCACTATCACCCCCAGTGTACCACGCCGTTTAACACTACACACAACTCACGACAAACGACTCTAACACCGCAGACGAGAAACACAGCGGGTGTATTCTCAGCAAAACCACAGTTTGTTGTTGAATGTCGTCTTGTCATGTATCATCAAAAAATATTCACATCAAAACACATGTTTCCGCATTCGTGGCGCGCCAATACAGCGTCGCTTTTCACTCGCGCTCACTCCCAACTAACTTTGCGATGCACAAAACTTAAAGAATTCTATAATTAAAACAGGAATTATAAATAATCTTTCTAGATCACACACGCAAAGTTTCGCTGATGACGACACATAGACAATACAATTTAACTTTTTTAATTTTGACGCATAATCTTCTTGATCAAAGCTGTTGTCTATGATCAAGCTCATTCTATGGAAGTGGTTCTTTTTTTACAAATCAGCCCATTTCAGTGTTTCAGTGTGTTTTTGAATGTGACAACACCATATTCATTACACATCATCTTCGAAATTTTAGTCTATGGTTGTGTCCATTGTTTTTCTACAATGTTATTTTTCTGACTGCTGCTGGTGGACGAGAAATCGGTTTTGGCTGCGTTTCGTGTGAGTTTTTTCTAGTGTTCGTGTTCGATATTGTGATTTATAAGTAATAGATCACGAAGATGTCGTCACCGAGCGCTGGGAAACGTCGCATGGACACAGATGTGATCAAGCTGTATCCTTTTCTTTGTTATCGTGATTACAAAGGAGCTATTGCGTTGAGGGCGACCATGTAAATAACTAGCTGAAGGGCCATCAGCTGATTGTCACGACCCTTTATAAAATCAATATGGGGTGTGTATATGTCATTATAAACGATCTAAATTGTATTGCTGAGGCTGAAATGTATTTGTGATATATATTTTTGTCATAACGAGACCTTATGCGTGCATTCATTGTACAGGTCCGTAACGTATCTATATATAACACGTTGATAAACACGTAGGTACGTTACGTTAGCTCGGTTCTTCCGTGTCCACTAGAATGTAATATTTCGTAATTCGCTAACTGGGCCACGGTCTCAATTGCGCATTTTTTTAAATGGCCTCACGCACGTTATAGTACTATTCTATTCTGTTGTGAATAATTAAGCGTAATTGCAAGTTTGCTTGTCTATTATTCTTGTATGATTGTGTATATGTTTTTGTTGTAAAGAATTTAAAATTCATGACATTCATTTATAAATTATTCAATATTTAATTAATATGTACAAAAGCAACATAATTTTATTCATCATAAGGGATACATTTTTTATCAATAAAATGAATTCTATGAATATTGTGCCTACCCTCCAGTGAGAAGTGTGATGATATAGTCATGAATTGTTCAAGTTCATTGTTCCTTTGGTGTTTTGCCAAACACTTTTCTGGACAGATCACAAATATAGTAACTTCCAGATAAACAGAAAACAAATTATACTGCTTATTTATATGTAAAATGAAAGTCATATTGTGAATTCTTTAACAAAATAAACATTGATAAATTATATAAACAACTACATTTTACTATTTTAATGACACTAAAACTCAATAATTGTGACTGTTATAAAAACTAGAGATAGAGGTAAAAAACAATACAGCCTTGTATAATGACATTGTTTTATTGATAAAATAATAGTTTTAACAATGATATTGAATGCAAAATATCTTATTAGCTTTCAAAGCAGGTAAATGTGGTTTTTTGCTAATAGAACATATTAATTAGTTTATTATGCACTCATAGCTTTATTCATAGACAGTTTTAACACCTAATTTAGTTATCAAATGTTTTGTCTTCTTTGTTCAAACTGTATTCAAACATTGAGAGGGACAAAAGTTGATAACCAAAATAAGTTTTAAAACTGTCTATGAATAAAGCAGTTAGTAATACACACCCACATTTTTGTCTCCCAGGGATAGGCAGTGGCACCCATACAATGCTAAACATTAATTTTGTCGTAAGTTGTGACAGGGGCGATTGTACGTAAAACCCTACAATTAATAACAAAATTTTATGTCCTTATAGTTTTAAAACCATTTTCTACATGCCTTTGTTTCATTCTTTATGTCCTTGCATGATGAGAAAAAACTGATCTACACTCCATATTGCTTATTACTGTGTAAAGGGCTTTTCTGCTATTAGATTTTTCTTGATGGCTATGTTATATATTTTTATGGAACAGGTTATTAACCTACAATAATTAATGAGTAATTGAAAATACCTTACAATTATTAAATTAGGTATCACATCAAAATTCTCACTCTCTCTTCATCAACATTCAAAAATAAATTTATCCAATGTAACAAAATGAGATATACGAATCCTATGATAATCTATCTTGTAAAAAATATGTCCAATGTCTACACCATGCGCTTTCCACACACCTATAATTAAATGCATTTTCAATGTATGAACTTCTGATGCTGTACTGTATATGTGGTTTTCAAAAAACATTATCAGATCTCTAACACCTTGTATATAATTTATACCATTTCTATGGGAGTTCATGATATTTAGTTTGAAAATCTCAATATTTTTTAAATCATAAAATATTTATTTTAATTTTATGCAATGAAAGTTGCAACTAGATAAACCATTTCTAATTATCAATGTGAAGCAGGTTCACACTTTTATTAAATTTTGAATGAATCATATAAATACTGAGTAAATAATTTGTTTTAATTGTCTTCCAGATAATTCTTGACTACATGACTAATTATAATTGGTAAAAGTTTAACAACCTCATTAGTTTTTTGTGATTTTTTTTGTTTTTCGCTGATAAGTGGGTTTTGTGTAAATAATAAACAAAAGTAACTTTGAAACTTAATTAGCGTAGCACTTATTACACGCGATTTCGTAGATTTGAATTTTTATTTTACAATTTAAATTAATAACGCAGATATAAAACCTCTTATCTTTTTGTAAATAAACTACGATAAAACCATTTACTACTATTATTTTTACCAATTCTTAATTTTAGAAAACATTAACCGATTCGTTGCGACGCCCATTTTGGTGCACTTTTATGCGTGGCGACGAACAAATATTTCGTGACACGACAGTCGTGTCAAGCGCCATATCAGTTGATGACACGCCTATTGTGCCATCAGCCATGTACAGAATAAAATGCTCTTTTTTCTTGTTTAGCCTTGAATTGTATTCAGTCGACTTCCAAAATCGAAAGTAAACGGTCAGTTACTTTGTGTTAAGTGGTTTTGAACTGATTATATATGTGTTTCACTGAAAATGGATGGTAAGTGACTTTTTTATTCAGATGTTGTAAACCTTTTGTACGCCGGCACCTTTGTTTATGAGTCCTTATTAGTGTTTCACGCAAAAAGGAACCGTAAGACAACACAATATGGTATTTTCCAAAATCTTGCCGAGACGATCTAGCCGACTTAGGAAACTTGTTTACAAAATAAATTTTTAAGGGATCGGAACAAGATTTAGCAAATGTGAAATTCATTTATTATTTATATGTAATACCTACCTACTTATGTATGTATCTAGGTATCTAATAGCTACTTATATTTATATTAGCCCGATAAGCTAAATAAGATAAGAAAAATAGATGCAGCTATTAATAATAATTCGAGGTAAATAATGCATTTCATTAATACGTACCTAATCGCAGTAATCGTAATGCAACTTATCGAGGTTGTCAACCCCTGGAATTATCTGATTTGCATTATTTCCAGAAACGAAGTCTATAATAATGATCCGCATTCAAAAAGATTAATGTTTAGTTCAAGAAGCACCTCGAGAAATTTCGATTTGAGCGAGATAAAAGACATTTAAAAATGACACGAAACGCGTGTCATACGCCATATGTAAAAAAATTGGATGGCACGTCTGTCGTGCCATCCGCAACGAATCGGTTAATATATAACTTTTGATGACCTTGAGTGTGCTCACAGAAAATAAAACAACCATTTAAAACTTTTTGGTAATAAAACTGAGTGATTTAATAAAATTCAATTATTTAACGAATCAATTTTTCAAATTTAGCTTTTTGCTTGAAACACTTACTGACTTCACTGAAACACTTTCACTTACTTGAAACACTGATACTGGCAGTATTGCGGGGTGGTAACAACGCAAAGGCCATATAAACTATTTAACGAACTATTTAACGAATCTTGATCATGTTACCACAGCGACTTTTAGTTTTTTTTTTACAGATATACTCGATTTTTAAGTGCGTGGTGGCCTGTTGGTAACGGACCAGACGCGGCTGCCTACATGTTAACGGTGGTCGCGGGTTCAAATCCCAGGGCACACCTCCGACTTTTCGGAGTCATGTGTGTATTTATAGTCAATCACCACGCACTATAACGGTGAAGGAAAACATCGTGAGGAAACCTGCATACCATAGCGATTTGTATAAATTTCTATGGTATGTAAAATGTTCGCCAACCCGCATTAGGCCAGCGTGGTGGACTATATGGCCTAACCACCCTCAATCGTACTATCGATTGTAGAGGAGGCCCGTGCCCTACAGTGGGTCGTATAAGGGCTGATACAATACAAAAAAAAAATACTCGATTTTACAGTGTATTAACAACATTTTCCCGATTCCAATACAACCAGTCGAGGATTATATTTTAATAGAATTTGTGATGATAAGTCCGTGTGTTAGCCATTAACGTGTCTTGACTGTCCGGCAATGCAAATCATGACGAAACTTAATATAATAAATGGTTCACGTCCTGCTATTATGTAGGCATTAGCCTACAGCGTCTAGACGCATTAAATAACTGTGTTTTGAGTCCTTCATTCTCCCAATTTAACGTTAGAATTCCCTTCAACTCATCTTATGCATGTAGCATAAACCCGCGCTTGTCTCCACGAAGGGGCAGGCAGAGATCAGTGTCATGCACAGTTTGCCAAATATTTTTTCCGTCCTGAGATGTAAAAGGAGACGGAACTTTTGCCATGCTGGGCACACAATTCAGCCCCTTGTAATTCATGCGAAGTTTTTCTAATCGAAAAAACTCACGGTGGTCTGCCTAACCTGGAATTCGAACCCTTGTTCTCACGACTCATCAACCTGCCGACATTTCATTGCATCTTAAAATAGTAAATAACCACGCGTGACGCGGTTACATGAAATTGTATTGAATTTTTGTATTGTTTTGTTTTTATAACATTTTAAATTTAACCGTAAGAACCCACTAGTTTTACCAAATTTGGCCATAATGTTATGTTTTTTTTCTACACTGATTGCCTCTGTCTGCAAAAAAAATCTAGGTAAGCTGTAGTCCATATTAAAAAACGAACAGAGTAACTGGGACCTTTTGCAATCAGTTAGGCTGTTAGCTCCTCTGCCTTTGTCTAAAAAAATGGTTAAAAACATATTTTAAAAAATGTTATTTGTTTAAAGACATACCCGAATGTATTATACCTATTTACATTTTAGTTACAAGACGATCAAGTGAATTGTTAGCTTTAAGCAAGAAATATCTGGATGCTGAGCGTGCCAGACAATCGATTTGTCTGCGACTTAAAACGCCCAATTAGCATTGTCTAACACACAAGTGTCTATGTCGCAGACACTGGGCCGGCTTAGGGCACGTAAGGTCCTTGCCCCCCTCTTAAATCGTAAAATTATCTTAAATTATTTTTGAGTCATAACTTAGAACGTTGCACTTCATTGTTGTATTAGAACACCTAAATGAAAATTATGCCCAAGATTAGTATGTCATCCTTGTACAGTACTGTTCCTTTTTTTCATTCTACGAAAACTTGGGTGTTAATTTATTATTTCACTAAGCAAATTACAAAAATTCAGACATGTATTTTAGAGCTGTTCAATTGGAAAATAAAAGCTATCCATACCATAAATCATACCGTGACTGTATAAAGGAGTTATCCGATTGAACAATTTTGTTAATATGAACTGAAGTATTTTATATCTTCATGTCGTTTTTTAAACTATTTTTTTAATATAAAGATGGAAAAAATACTTCATGTTTCTTTTTACAAAATTTACCTGTATTTATGACTCAGAGTTGAAGCACGGGAAACTCACGACAACCGTGAAATAGTCAGTGATTTTAGGCGAATTTGCGGTAATCTTATCAGTGAACGGTATCATTGTGGTTACGCGCTTCCTCTATGCGTAGACAAACACGTCTGCGTTCGAAATACGACGCCTGGCTTGACTGGATTCTTAATCTATCTGTTTATCTATCTATTCAGTCACAGGAAGTCCACTTCTGAACATAAAGATCTCCGCATCGACCTGTTGGAAGCAGATTTTCAATATCAGGCATTAATTAATTACCCCCTTATGAGTCTAGTCGCAACCCATATAGGAGTGAGATTTTGGACTGGGCGATCCAATTTATGTGTTGTTTGATTTAAAGAATATGTGAGTTGCCTGAGACTGTAATTTGGGTGGCATGACGACCGGCTGCCCAGATAAAACTTTGGGAATGTTATATCTATTTGGATTGCCGTACATCTACTCTCACTATAGCCACTTTATGCGGCCTGTATAAAAAAATGTTACAGTAATTTTGACCATGAACACCCACTTAGGGAATCGTAGGTGCAATGCCGGCCTGAAGATGAATCGAATGTGGGTGGAAAGGAAGTGTGTAGAGGATCAATATATCATTTAAATCACTGCTTGTCTCCAGTCTTCCCTTCTTGAACAGAAGGAAGCCTCAGCCATGGTCATTTCTGCGATAGGGATTTCCCACTTAAAATCCTATAAGTACTTTAAAGCACCATTTACACGAAGAGAGTTTCTTATAGTGAAACTCGTATGCCATTATCGCATGATATAATCGCCATAGATTATCGTGTTCTGACAAGTGTTTCCACGATGGAACATTTTTTATCCTTACGATAATCGTATCTTCGGGGCGAGAAACTCTCCCCGTGTAAATGGGGCTTAAAAATTTTGTTGGTAAAAAACTTGATCAAAAGGAAATTATACTTTAAAGGCAATGTTTTCACTTTGGCATGTAAAAAATAATTAAATCGAAATCTACTTCGGTTTATAAAGTACAATGTTTTAGTTAATAATAGTATTAAAAATATATTTCAAAGATCGACAAGACACGGAATCAGGAACAGTTTATGGGGGTCGCGCACCTCATAAGTATTAAGGTATTTTATATAAACGTATTTGTTATTTTCTGCCACTTTTTGCTAGCCACAAAATCCTTTTGTAATTTTTAATTTGTCTTAAAAACCAAATATCGTGTAATTTTTTATGTACATGCATATTGTGTTCATATACTATCCTTAATTACAAGTCAGTATTGAGAGTAAGCACGAGGTGACGATTCTGGGCGGTTTAAACGAGTTCTGCGTGAAATTCTTCGGACCACCTGGAAGTAAGTACCTTTTAAATCATTTCTATAGCTTTATTCCTTAAAAATCTGTGATTTTAGTACCAACTGCTGTACAAAATGATTGTAAACTTTAGTATTGCTGTGAGGAAATGAACATCAGATGAAATTCAAGGTAAAGTCTACTAATCCGCAATAGCTCAGCGTCGTGAGTCGTGACCATGGCCTAAGTTCTTTCTTTCGTACTGGCGCTTGTAGAGGAGTCCCGAGCTTGGCATGACGCGAATGAAGATTTGTTCTATTATGTACGCCAACTTTAGATGATAGATATGGGAAGACAGAAACAGAAGATTTTGGGCTATGGATTATTGGCTATAGCAAAACTGTCTAAAATTTTAAAATAGACCACTAAAATTTCTTACGTTCTCAGAATTTGTACACAATCATAATATTATCTTGTGTGTGAGTAATGTTTCTAAACAACCAGTTATCTTGAACTCTATGAAAATTAATTGTAAAATTCCTATCAAAGTACAAGGGGAAGTATTAGCAATGATAAGTACATTTAATGATGTCTCGATTGTAGTACGAGATAAATTGTTATGGCATTAGTAGATATTTTATACAACTGTTAAAGCAACTAATATTTGATATAGGTATTACAGAAAAATACGACAATATTAGTAACCACAAAAAAATTATAACGTTAATACCTATTTATAAAAGAATATATTTTAATATTATTATTTCGATGTTTTATTCAACTGAAATGAAAAATGATAATTTATTGAATGTGTAAAAATATTCAACATCATTTAGATTCAGTCATAACTGGCTGTTGATCGATAGGCTGTTTAATAGTCGCTTCGGTTTTTGCTTTTGCAATTCTTATTAATCAATTCGATCCCCTTTTGCAGTATCACTGATGCATTGAATTTACTAGTGTATTCATAATATCGGTTGCTGTACCGTTAAAGGAAACATGAATATCTGAGGATATTCCACAAGATCAAAGTCAAATCTACCAAACTGAGCTAACCAATGTGATCAACTAAATCATCAATTCTTCTTTAACTTAGAAGCCCACGCTGAACAATTGGGGAAATAGGGGCTCGTAGCATTTCTAATCGAAATAAATTTATTTTCTTCTGTTGTAAGTACTGTGAAGTCAGCTCCACATGTCTTTTCAGACATTTCTCATGGTTTTAAATTATTGATTTATTATGATCTGAAAGGGACCCTTGTATATTCAGTAGTCGACAATATGCGGCTGAAGAAGAATTATTTTATGACCTACACTTATAACTTTTATATTAATTGCAACCGATATATTCACCCCCAGCCCCGTACGAAGGTGGCGTATGGCGCGTGCGAGTGCACTTGCCCGACCACTATCCCTTCAAGTCGCCGTCCATAGGGTTCATGAACAAAGTATACCACCCGAACATCGACGAAGTCTCCGGCACTGTATGTCTGGACGTCATCAATCAAGCTTGGACAGCTTTATATGGTGAGATCACGATATTTATTACAATACCTAATTTACATCAGTACCCCGGCAACTAGTTGTGTGATTATTTGCCAGTTGATTGATACATTTCATCATTAGATAGACTCTGTGGCGCAATTGGCTAGATATAGATTATGAAACGAGAGGCCGCGGGTTCGATTACCGCACCGAGACAAATGTCTGTGTGAACCACAATTATTTGTTTCGAGTCTGGGTGTTTGTGTGACCGGAAAGTCTCTCGTAGTTGCTGATACCCACGACACAAGAGTCGACCTTATTGTGTGGTCAGAACTATGTATGTGACTTTTGGGTGTATTTATTTATTTACCATCATAATCATCTTTAGCCCTTCCGCATTCACTGCTGGACATAGCTGGACATATTCTCCTATGGCACGCCCACAGGGCTCGATCTTCAGTCCATCGTCTCCAACCGCTACCAGCCATCTTACGAATATCGTCTCTCCATCTCGTTGGAGGGTCTACACTACTCACACTACTACTATAAATAAATAAATAAATAGTCTTGATACATTTATCGACAATATTTATACCTTAGATTTTAGTTTAAAATTGATATATTTCTTGCTAAAATAATGAGAGGAAAAGTAATGGGGAAGCCTATTTCATGAAATGTACATTCAACGGCTGAAGAAGAAAATAATGATATACATAGGTCTTTATCAAAAAAGCCCGGCATAACTTCTTAAGTATTGGTCGGAGTTTGGGAACTAACTTTGGATCAATTGTTGCTAAATATCATTAGTATCATTTATCAACGTTATTTAGTATCGTTAGACGCTTAATCCTTCTGTCCACATTTTCCTACCACCTTGTGAACACGTGTGATGCTTAAGTTTATTCAAAAATAAATGTATATTTGCCGAATGTTCCAGATCTGTCGAACATATTCGAGTCATTTCTGCCACAACTGCTGGCGTATCCGAACCCGATCGACCCGCTGAACGGGGACGCGGCCGCCATGTACCTCCACAAGCCGGAGGAGTACAAGAAGAAAGTCACAGGTAAATGTTCGCTAGCAGGATGTAGCTGGATGTAGGGAGCGGCCAGTGAGGGAATCACTCGCGGGGCTTTTGTTTTGCAAGGGCTTGCAATGAACCTTGCAACTTATTGTACCAAAAATATAGTTTTACTTTGCTGCGCTTGATTTTTATAGGTGCAATAAAATAAAAATATACTTTGAGCTAATTTTTAGTGAGACAATGAATACGCAGGGCATGCCTCGTAGCGTTTGCTATATCAGCTTATATGTCTATATCGGCATTGGACGCAAATCGTTTTCAACAGGTTTCTATGGAAATCCATAGGGAAGGCCTATGTTCGGCAGTGGAATTGTTGCTAAAGATGATGATAAAATGTCACTAGCAACATATACCATGAAGTAGACCGTATGGCGCAAACAAATAGGCTGGAAGGTCCTCGAGTGGAGGCCACGTGTCACCCACAAAGAGGACAGATAAAGTAATAAAGTTGCAGGAAGTCAATGAATGCAGGCTGCATCAAAGAATCTCTGTAGTAATCCTTGGGGAAGAACAATGTTCAGTAATCGACTCCCTGTCTCTAAGGATAAAGATGGAGATGCACAAGACAAATAAATTAATTTTATCAAACATATCTTACAGATTACGTGCGAAGATTCGCCACCGAAGAGGCCTTATTAGAGAAAGACGCCGTGACAGGCATGGGGGGCGCCGGGTCCGCCTCGTCAGGCTCCAAGCCCGCCAACGGCAACAACTCGGAGTCGGAGTCGTCGATGAGCGACTTCAGCGACGACGAAGCGCAAGACATGGAGTTATAACACAAGTTCAGCAGGTATGCTCGCCCGCTCGCCCAGCGTGTATGATTTGCCGCCGCGGTTCATCAAGGTGTCATAGACGGTTTCTCAAGGTTTTTTTATGGCTATATGGCCACGTGATAGACGTTTTTCAAGGTTTTTTTCTTGCACAGATGCCAAACCAAGGTTAGATCCCTGGTTTTTTGTCTGGCTGGCACAGATGTAAAGCCAGTTGAGTCGATCCCTATTTTTGATTCGATCCCTTTTTTCTGGCTTGCATGTCCAAGCCAGGATGCTAGTGTCAGTTTATGCCCTTTTGTAATTTGTCATGGTTGTGTTGATATGTGGGTTGACACTTTTCTGGCAATATGGCATAGATAGATAGCAAGCCAAGTGTCAGTTTTGCTCCTTTGTTAGTGTTCAAGGTCATTTATTAGTTAACTATAGTGAATTTAATTTAAAAATTGACATTTAAGTCACCTCAGGGTAATTTTGAGACTGTCCTGAATGTGCCCTTTGTTTTCTCAATATTCCAATACTTTCCGGTTATTTGAATATTTTAAATGACCAATGATAAGTGAACTATACTGCTGTTTATTTGGAGATACCCATCATCTTAGTCAACTACGGCTAATTTGAGAGCTTTCAATGTCCCTTTTAATAGTTACTTAAAGTTTCCATATCTGCCGTTTGTTTCTATGTTCTTCATGGTCAATATTTAATTATTTTGTCCCTGTTTTTGGGATTTTTATCATTATAAACTTCTAAAAATTACTTGAATGATTCTACACTTTTCAGTTGGTAATGGAGTGTTCTATCATTTACGGTCCGTGTTTGTAGTTGGTGCATCGTAACAGCCCAATGTTGAGATAACTAAACTGACCTTGAATTAAAATTTGAACCCATTTTGTCATTTTACTTATTTACCTTTATTGTCCCATATAATTGATATAAATAATTAAACGTAGCTTTAAAATCACCAATTATATACAAGTGTAATATTGCTTGGTATATAATATACTGTTCAGTAGAAATTATTTGGTCATTAACCCCGGACGTCCAAATATTAATTTAAGCCTACGATTCTTGTGCCTCTGTATTATAAAAATCTATCCTATTATCAAATGTAATGTATACTTTCCTAAGCTTTTATAATGGTATAGTGATAAGTATCCACTCCCTAGAGTTATCGATAATTTTAATCGGTAAAACGTCTATCGACATCGACAATTGATAAACCGCGGACGATGTAAAAGTTACCTTTCTGTATTCGTACAGACGTCGAGGTTTGCTGCCCGCATGAAAACATTATCATTTATGGACCAGACATATGCCAATAATAGAAATAGTCGAAATGCTCAGATTAACGGCGGCAAACGAGACTTACGCTTTAACTTTTAATATTATATTGTCGATATTAAAACGAGCAAGTCCTTCATTATAAGTTCACACAATAAAGAGGTAATACTGGGTCATCAAAAATCTCAGTTTTGTTGGTCCCACAACACCTAGACTTGTGACAAATAGACACGTATTTGTGGATCATACAAATGTTTGCTCTGCATCAATGTCATGTTTTCTAACAAATATATGAGGAATCTTGTAATTTTAGTGAGAAATATGGGTCTGGTATCAAAGCACACATTCGAAATTCTCGCAACTTTTGAACTGATGGGTTCTGGCTTCACTGCGAGTGGGTAGGATTAGGCTTTAGTTCTCCACTCTAGTTGTGCGAGCTGGTGGTACCAACACTCAAGTGTGCAGGCTTCTTTATGCTTAAAGTTAGACCAAATTTTGTTATTTGTCGTTCGGGTTATTAGGATATGAGAAAAAAAATTGGCAACACTATTATAAATATTTAGTAATGCAAAATGAAGGCTTGCTCTTTTTTCTATTGACTATCGATGTGAAAATATGATCAATTTAAAAATTCGTCTTTAATATAGTTGTTGGTGTGTAATGGAAATGGTGAAATCAATTAGTATTGTGTGTGGCTTGTATTTTCGTGACGCGGTCGATAGGTGGCGCTGTACGAACGCTGTTGTTACAGCTTGATCTTTTACCTGCGATATTACTAAATCTGTCTTTTTTCATTCCCATTTGTCTCATTTTCATTCTTTTCTTCGAATAAGATGTGTTTTGTCGATTTTCTTTTCGATAATAAGTCTTGGCTTTAGCTTATTAATGATAAACCTTTTTTCGGAATGTTTGAAATTTTTGTTCATTTTACTCATCAAAGTGTCTCGTCTTTCTTGTCGTGTGCTGCCACCTATCGACCGCACAAAATTCCTCCTACGCTTAAGTATAGCAGCAATACGGTAGATGAAAAAGTGTTCACAAATTAATATGTAATTTCGAGAAAAAACTATAAATTTGAAACAAAAAAATAATAATCGTAGGATACGATTTTAATAATAAATGTAACGAACATTTAACTCTAGATATTAATTATTTGTACTGTGTCTAAATGTGTATTGAGCGTGTGTTGTCCGTTTCGAAATAAACCGAATCACATATGGATAGTATACTCAAATTACTTATCCATACGGCCTTATTAAAGACTGTTTTAAAGCTTATTTTAGCTATCGATTTTTTTGTCTTCTTCGCTCAAACTGAATTCCAGTCGTTCGAAAGGGACAAAACATTCAATAAGTAAAATGGATTTTAAAGCAGTCTATGAATAAAGTCGATAGTGATGAAGTTAGGCAAAACTCCTCATGTAACCCTTATTCCAGCATTAATGAAGCTTTAACTAAATTCTATAAACCTACTTTAAGGTGCACCAATAATAAGCAACACACGCTCAAGTATTTTACTAAAGATTTAAATGTGGACTTTTGGTAGTTTTCACGACATTCATGATGGCAACACGCGGGCATGTGAGCGAGCGAGATAGCATTATGTAAATAAACTGTCCCCATAGCATAAATCCAACTTAATTATGAAGAAATGGGTCCGCGCGCGCGGACGAGTCATCGCTATATCTCATAGGTATTTAATGATTTTTTTAATGGTAGCGTTAATTTTTTTCGTGGATGATGTCATTGAATATGCTTGGTCTCCCTCTGTGACGTGGTTTCTTGAGATGTGGTTGGTTTTTGAGGTGCCTTTAAAGGTGAAATAATGGAGTATTATGACAGTCGTAAAGCTGTTGTAACAAGGGTCACATTTCTGAAATAAAATATCTGAATATGGATTATGAAAAAAGCAGCTGAGTTCTTATTACAACTTTGTTGGAATTCAAGAATATATTCCATTTTAAAAAGGCATCCTCATAAAATCACTCCATTTATTTCAATATTTTTGCTCACGGCAACACTGTAAAGTTTAGATTGTCTATGCTTGCGATGTTACCTGCGTTTCGAAATCAATTGAATAATTTACTACACAGTCTGTGATTAATTTCTTCCTTATTATTTTACATGTGAAATATGTCAATTTGTCATTAAGAGGTTGAGAAATTAAATGTAAACACCCGTTGTACTTAGTATAATTGCTGTTTGTCGCTTTGTAGAACATTTTATTGTTAGCACATTTATGATTTTTGATGCTGTAAACACCGCCAGGTATACGTCACTTTGTATTACAAATAACATTGTTGCCATGCTAAAATTATTATACATTTTCGAGATATTATTTTATTGATCACTTGGCAGACAAAGTGCCTGAGCGGTGTTGTAAGCATTTACGTTGGGCAGTGTTCGCTTACACCAAATACATTTAGCATTTTTTGTATGTACGATGACTAAGCTGATGTCATGTTGATCCTGCCAATCGTTGAGATGATTATTTTGGCATATTTTGTGCTGTTCTTTTTCGCTTAGAAGTTTTTTAAGTACACGAAATACACGCTTTATAATAAATAATATTCTATCGTTGTATTGTTTAGAAGTAATTATCATTTGGCATCAGTTTTGTTGCACCTTTAATCAGGAATTTTGAACTGTTTCATTATTTAATTTATCATAATATCTTAAGCTCGCAACTAAATTGGTTCATTTTTAAATATTCGCATACATATCAATTTATTTTTCTAAGCCAAAAAGAACACTGCAGAAATGAAAGTAATACAATACAGATCTCTAAATGACACGTTGCGAACCTAAAAGTGTTGCAAACGTTATAATGTTAAGTGTTAGGTTACGTATAGATTTATAACGCGAATATAAAATATATTATAGACAGTATGTATCTTTATAATGATAACTCAAGCCATAATAATATATTTTGGTATAAGGAGATAACATAAAATTATTAGTTTGTATTTCGGAGTTGGGTCGACAGTTTCTACTATTTGGAAGATGTTGGTAGTTTTGTTTTTGTGATGTGTCCACCCAGCTTGTAAGCACCTTAGTTTTGTCGCTGCGTTTAGTTTGTGCGCGCGAAGATTTACGATGTGCACTACGGTTTTAATTAATGACTTATATTTTATCAGATTTAACACGTACACGAAATCTTTGCGTGCAGCAGTGACGTCACATCGTATTTTTTACCATTTGACATGATTCTCATCACGTTTTCGTTTCGGATTTTAACGTTTTACGTGGAATAGTAGTGTTGTACCAAAACTACGGATGAGTGAGGTCGACCTATCGGCTGTACATGTAACAGAATAAAAAGTTATCGATATTTTTATTTCATTACATGTAATAAACTTACGTTATTTTTAAACTAATCTGTCTTTTAATTTACCCTTTCACATACCACATAGCCAAGGCTTTACATAATATGAATCCCTAAATATCAAATACGAAATTTTAAATCGACCCACTATTTTTTTTTATCAGCCCATATACGTCCCACTGCTGGGCACGGGCCTACTATACAATCGAAAGAATCGATTGAGAGTGGTTAGGCCATATAGTCCACCTCGCTGGCCTAGTGCGGGTTGGCGGACTTACATACCATAGAAATTCTTTAAAATCGCTACGGTATGCAGGTTTCCTCACGATGTTTTCTTTCACCGTTAAAGTGCGTGGTGATTGATTATCAATACACACATAACTCCGAAAAGTCAGAAGTGTGCCCTGGGATTTGAACCCGCGACCACCGTGAACATGTAGGCAGCCGGGTCTGGTCCGATACCACGAGGCCACCACGCACTTCGACCTACTATTAACATAGGTTCAATTAATAAATAAATGCATCCAACACCCACATATGATTATATGGATATAAAATAGACATAATTAATATAAACATCTATCCCAACAGAGACCCTTTTATCACCGGTCTGTAGGTATCTGGTGCAATTGTGCTAGTGCCTAGTGCTAGTGTTTTTATTTTTTAATATTTTACGAAGCTTGGAAAGTTGTTATATATTTTAATGTAAAATTTAATCAATTTTTGTCCAATGACAGGTCGGAATCGCCTTTATAAACTCACTGATTTAATATAATATTCTTAGCGAGGGGTATGTATCTGCGGGTAGATATATAATTGCGGTCATCTGACTGGGTAGAACTCTGTAACTCTTCCATTCCTTGTCGCCCTAGTACTTTTCGTGCTCCGAGAAATATATTGATGACATAGTTTTAACGATATCTTGTTTTCTCTGTCGCCCTAGTATATTTTGTTTTTTTTTTCTTTAATTTCTAATCACAACGATGTTTCACTTCAATAAATAAACCGTAAAAATTCATAATTAGAATCGTATTGGATTTTGAGGAGTTCCCTGTTGTATCTGAGACGTTCAAGATCCAATGACAATGAAAAAACGTCAATTGTATATACTATAGGTTAGTACAGGCGAAACATGAACAACAAAGAGAGTGTATCCTCCATCTTGGGTCACTATGGCTTTGTGTTAAGGTTTTAAAAAAAATAAAACATCCAAATCGATTTATTAACGTAACTCTATTAAAAATAAACATTTAACAACATGCCAAGTATATACAGTACGTCATTTATCTACACCTCAAGTATGCTCACGTCCCGCGCGTCGGCGACACAAACTGTTAGGCAAAAAGATGCAATACAGAGACGCAATGAGGCCGTAAATCGGGGCCCTTGCCTTACTACACTCGAACACAAAATAAGGACTATGTTTAGAATAGGGCGAAATACGCGTGAATCAATTCATATTTAATCAAGCGGCAGCGATACTGAAAATTACTGTTCATTAAAATTAAATAGCAACAAATTGCTCGTGTGTATTTCGCCCTTTCTGAACAATATCGCATTTCAGCTGCATCTTTAAACAACAACCAATCTTTTATGTCAAGTCGAAAACAAAAAATATATAAAATATTAAAATCGACGGATCGCAAAATCGCTCGTCCGTCCGATTGTCACTTAGCTTCACTTCTTTCTCCTTCCTTACATTTTGTCCCATTTGATCAGTGACCAGAATGGCAGTTACGATCAGCTGTAAAACTAAATCAAATCGGACGCGCATGGGACATACAATTATATATTTCAAGGATCATTCCAGAAAAAATGGATTGTGATGAAAATCAGTCCTCTACGCAAAACGTATGTAATTAAAGATATTTTCTATAAGAATGGATGGTTATTTGACCCCCTAGTGTTATGCCTGAATACGGTCCTGGTATCATGTATATGTTTTCTGGAACAACCCTTTGCACTTCAAGTTGTGTAATAATGAAAAATAAATGCCTAATGACAAGTTATAATTAGAAAATGCTAACAAAAATCCAGTCTTCATATCGAAATATTGTTAAATTCATCTATGCTTGGAAAAATATTTTTAATGTATTTAAGAATGTTGTCTTTATAAAATTACACAACCCATAGTGGCACAGCTAAATGCGGGTCTGGTAATAATTGTAAGCGATTCATAACAAAAAAAAATAATAAATTGTATAAACGAGGGTAAACGCAGCAAATATACAAGTGCTTAAATATGTTTAAGCTAATACACAGAGGTACCATCACGTGATAATAATTCTAATTAGGAAAATTTTATTCAATTCACACTTGTTATGTTTTGGACTTGTACTATGTGGCTTTGAGAAGACATTCCATAGACAAACATATATGCATATACACATATAGTTTGAAGTTCTGGCGGTATTTTCAAGTCTAAAAGGTTTAAATGATTAATATATGTATATTTTCAAGGAATTCATTACAGTTAATGCAAGATTACTATAGCGAAAATGGAGCCCTTAATGCTCGATAGAATGAGGTAAATATGTTGCTCTGAATTCTGGTTTGTGCCTTATAGAGCTTAACTGCCAAAATTAATCAAACAGTTTAATGAATAGTGCGAGTTGCTGGCTGGCATCAAATGTTAAATCAGCACATATACACACTGACGGACACGGACCACCTCAACAACGCGAGTTTGATTGAGAGGGGTTAGGCCATACTCTACAATACTGGCTCAATGCAGCTTGCCAACTGTATTTCAAGCTTCTCATAACACTTAAGTGTCAAGTCCAATACTTAACACCCACGCACACAACAATTCAACTAAATATACATTAGACAAGTGTACTTCACAGTAATGATACATTCGCTGTACCAACCAGATGAAGCCTTACACATTGTCTCACAAACACAATCTACAGGACTGCAGTAACAAAACGATGTAACTACATAACATTGCATTCGAAAAGCAACTTTATTTCTTTACTTCTAAGCAGGGACTGAAAGTAAAATAGCTTGTGCCTGTATGTTGGGTACAGCCTACATTTTTACAGGTATTTAAAATAACCCTTTCATATTTATTTTTGTTAATTTAATTGGTATAATGTTGGTTATGAACCATCATTACCTCTATCTAACATGTGTCATTGGAATAAGTTATAAAGCATGACAATTTGTAATCGATATTTCAAGTTACTTGTATGTAAAAAGTATCACAAAATTAACTTATTCATCTCAGTTACCCATAGCTGTAACCTGAACCTTCCAAATTAAAATTCAATACCTGTTATTCGATCCCTGCTTAATACAGTTGAAGTTACTACGTTTTGTGAGCAGCGGTGGTGAAAAAACTAAGTGATCGAGTCTTGTCACATCAGTGGCTTAGCCGATGATGAGGCCGCAGCCGAACTTGAACTGTTGCTTGGCCTGGTTGGCCATGCCGGACAGGGCAAACGTGAAGGGCAGCGGTTGGAGTTTCTTTTCCAGGACTGCTCCGATGTTCCAGTTGGAGTCCACCATACCTGAGGGCAGGATAAACAAATGTTGGCAGAATGAGAGGTGATTGTGCTGGTAAAGTATTTATTTTATTCTTTTTTAAAGTATGAATCTTCTTTGTAATTCTTTGTGAGTAATAAATATTATCCTTTTACATACGGCCAAGAGATGTTCAAATATCATTGATCTACACAATAATACATGCCTGCTGGAAACCAGGTATATAAGACAAATACAGGTCGTTAGATGCATCCGTCCTTCGTGACGGTCGCTATGCGAGCGGTTACGAAAATAATTCTTCTACTCGTAAAGTAAGTTTATATTATTAATCTCATTATTATGATTAGTAGTTACAGTATAGAAACATTACTAGTGGATGAACATAGTTTACTAACATAAAAAATACATTTGAGCCATACACATAAGATTCAAAATAGCAAGTTGATCTATAATTCAATAAATAAAGTCTATGGTAATTACTAGTAAGTTTAGTACTGTAGTCAATAGATCTGACTCTGGTCTCACCTCTGAACACTAGGTCTGCTTTAGGTATGGTGACCTGGTAGCCGATGGTGCCGGTCGACTCCATGCCGCGGAACGACGTGTCCATCTCCGCGACAATCTGAAAACAGTTGTTTTAAGTATTAGACATACTGTTAGTTACGAATATTTTTTTGTATTGTATTGTATCAGCTCATATACGTCCCACTGCAGGGCACCAGCCTCCTCTACAATCGAGAGAACGATTGAGCGTGGTTACGAATAACTATCAAGATATTATAGAGATTGCAATGCTAATGTTACAGTGTGAGGTTTTGTTAAAATTGGTTTCTCTCTCTCTTCAGCTACAGGAGCCAGTGGACTACTTCTGAACATAGGCTTCCCCCAAGGAACTCCACATTAAAATGAGTTTGCAGTGATTAAATGTAAAATCGTGCATACCTGTAACTGTTCACTGGCCTGTTTGAAGTAGCAGAGGTGGAAATTGGCTGCGCTTAGGGTAGCTGATATTTCTGAGTCTGAAATTCAATGGAAAATAATGTTTAAATTGCTTTAGTACGGTACAACAGGTAGATTGTCCCGACATCAAAACAAAGAACTATCCACCAATCTCACTTCGGCGAATTATATAGGCGAAAACGCAATACGCATTGTGAGTATCAACGAAATTAAGCTAATAACATTTAAATAAATTCATATTTTGATAACACTGAACACGATCTGGAAATGATATGCAAGCTTTATTAAGTATTCTAAAAGAGCTGGTTTACTGGTGGTAGGTCTCTCATATGTGAATCTGCCTGGGTAGGTACCGCCACAATTTGTTTTCTTCCGACAAACAGTGTAAATGCACTGTTGTGTTCCAATTTGAGGGACATTGTAGCTACTACTGGACATAATGAGACTCTTAAGATCTTAAGTCTCAAGATGGCGAACGCAGTGAAATGCTAAGCATTGTTTTGTTATTCATGGTGTTTGGTTTTGCTACTATCATGAGCGGTCGTATCACTTACCATCAGGCGAATGGCATGCTCGTCTCGCCATTCATTGAGATAAAAAAAAAGGATCAGTGTTAATATTAATTAATTTTTCTGTCATTGAAATATCTCCTCACCGTCCATGGTATATCTGGCCGCCGCCGACGTGATGGCGATCTCGCCGCCCATCACTCTCGACCCTGACTGGTACACCAGCTCCGTGCCCAGCGCCAGCCGCTTTGTCACTGACTGGAATTACAACACTTCAAGTTCACACGATGAACTGCCTCGTTATTGCATTTATTTTCTTGGACGAGTGAAGGGGATTGCCATGTCAAAGTAACAAGCACCATAGTATATTAAATGTCTCTGTGAAACAAGTAGCAATGGATTCAATATTCATACCAAAGAAAACATTTGTTGTAACTGTGAGGGCCTCATTCACCACCCTCAAGTAAATCCTACAGTAGGCTAGTCATCAGTTAAAGTTACCCGTAACATCCAGTGGCGTGCCTAGGGTTTTGGGGTAGGGCAAGCCCAATATTTTGTTTTATGTTTAATGCATATTGATTTAGAAGGAAAATATACTAAGAACGAAGAAAACGATTGTACGTCAGCAGACTCAACACATAATCTATACAATATTAGGATTAATACAAATATAGATTAGTTGTGGAAATGCAACCGTAATTGTTTATTGCAATAACTGCTGAGCACTTCATTTTTAATACCCGACAATCGACATTTCGCTAGCACGATAGCTACTATGGTGCCGTGTTTGACTTCGCAGTTATCCGAAAATGCGGCATAAATTATTATTATTATTAATTCATTAACGTTAAGTTTTTAAGAATTACAAGTAATAACATACTTTTTGAAAGAGCCACCTAATTTATTGCAATGTTTATTCAAACTATTCTAATACACAAGTGTCGTTTGAAAAACATAATATGAAACATCATTATTTAATATCCTATACAAAGGGAAGCATGTAGAAATCAAATTACGTAGTTTATTTAACTGAACTGATAAAATAACTCTCGTGATTTACCACGAATATAAGAAATACACAAACTCGGCGTTGTTTTCGCTCTAGTTTCTAATTCAATATAATTGAATTAAATTACCTTTATACCGGCAACGAACACTTTCATCATCACACTAAAACCATCACAGGAAACAATACAACTCATTTTAGTATCAAAAAGCTTCAATAACATAAAAAAACTAATAATTAACCTATATTAGAACTATTTACAATAATTGCACAATGTCAAAATACTTATGAAGTTAGTACGAATTCGTTCAGAATTGCGAAACGAAACGTAAATATAAACATTACTATAAATTACCTGCAATTATAATTTATTAAAAAGTACCGACATTACGGGCACATTTTTAATCATTTAATTAAAAATATTTTAAATGCGAAACAAGTTAATTTAATAACAATAAATATATTTACTAAACAACAATAATAAATAATAACGTGACAACCGTGAAACGTACGATGTTCACCACGAAGCCATGCATTTCGTCTCGTACTGAGAGCTATACAAAAATAGCCATACCTATACATTCGTAGCGTCTTGTACACCATTTCACCCATACGTGGACCGCGTTGCCAAAAGCCTCGTAAAAGCACACGAGAGAGAAAAAGATAGATATATGTGCGTTGTGCCGCCTTTTTAAGGGAGCGCGTGGAGGCACCGTTTTTTGAGTTTTAATATTATTGCCTATGGAATGATTTTCGCGCGGCGCTTTGGCGCTCCGTCTCAAGCGCTGTATTTAGACGCGCCGCGACAGGACGCGGTAAATTCAAAAATTGTAGATGTTTTCTAATAAATGAATGTATTGTATTTATTGTAATGGTTTATGTTCAGTATCGAGTTTGTACGTATTAAGTAGGGCAAGCCGGGCTTTTGGGCTTGTATGGAAGTACCGCCACTAGTAACATCACGTTTCGATTTCACGACCACCCAGTATCACTAATCCTATGATTACACTAATCAGTACCTTACTGGCCACATCACTGCCAATAAGCGCATTTACTTGATGGTTAAAATAAGGTTCAAATCTTAACCTCGTTTCTTAATTTTTGAGAAAGAATTTTTGAGGCAGGGCGGGGGACATCTGACGTAAAATTAAACGGATTATTCGTTGAACTTCAATTTCGTATGTAATCACTTAATCCGCACGTACTTACTCGATACTTTGTTTTCACTTGTGAAATCGACGGAAGATACTCGGCACTTTTACTAGGCAATTAACGTTAATCTAAAAGTAACTAATCAACAGTTTACTTAAAGATGGTGAATGAAGCCCTGACAATATTCTCTCAATATTGCTGGCCTGGCGTGGCATGTCGTCAAGGAAGATATTGAGGTCTAATGTTCTCGCCACCAAAGATGCCAAAAACCGGGCGAAACTTTTAATTACGTAGGAAAGCAGCCTCTTCACTGATTGGAATAATTCAAATTCCTTAGGCATTTATTCATAGGTTTAGTGCTACTTGATGTAACATGTATATACATGATACTAATACTCTCTCTGTCTTACTACAGGACGTCCACTGCTGAAATAGGCCTCCCCCAGAGATTACCACATGGACCTGTTAGAAGCAGCCTGCATCACCTTGATTGTGCTACTACTACAATGATTATACGTAAACATTACCTGTAAGTAATGGCCGACAAATACAGACGACTTCTCGCTGAAATCAGGCTTCCCTACAGCAAGGGCGAGCGTGTAGTCTGGACCTTTATACTCCACTGTGCCCTGTGTCGCTGTCAGCTTACATTCCTGTACCTGGAATTAAAAATATTTTTGATAATCACTTTTCATCATATGAAACCTTCAGATAACAATAGCATTTAGGTTATAGACAATGTTGCTCTTTAAGTGTGTGAAATCCATGACAAATATTTTGGCTATCACAACATATCATATGGCTCAAACAATTAGATTGTCTGTTAAAAACTGCACTTACAACAAACAGATGCCAATGATATGAATTAATTCAATTTTCCAATAAGAAAAATATTAGTTTTGTGTATGGGAGCAAATTTGTGAGGCAAAAAACATATAATATTTTATCCCATATGGTTTGTATCTTAATGTGGGGGTAGAATTCTCTCTCTCTCCCCATAGATCGCCACATAGATCTTTTGGAAATGGCCTGCATTTAGCAACTTCCTGCAACCTTAACCAGGTTGTCTACCAATGGGCATCCAACACTTCACTTGGTTGTACCTACAGGGGTAAAACTAAGTGTAATTTATTTTGATTACTCATACATACCTGTGCAGCTCCTTTGACCCTGATCTCAGGTGTCAGCTGGTGTATAAGACTGAAGTTGACATTGCCAGCTGGGTCAACATCACCCAGCAATACCGGAAATGCTTCAGTGGGAGATATTTGTTTGGTGCCTATGTATGTTGCTCCGAGCTTGTAACCATTCTGTTGTGAACTCATTGTGAGTGTGTGCGACATCTGAAAGTACATTATTTAATATTCAAATTACATTATTTAATATTAGAACATATTTTAAATTAAAGCAGTAGAAACAAATGAAAGACAAGAGAAATATTCATCAATTTAATTCCAGGTTTTTAGAACTTGGAGGTTCAGAGATTAGCTAGCAGGGCTTGGTGTAAATAAAATGTGCACCATTGACCCTGGCTTAGAAAAGCATTGCTGTGGTGGTAATAAAACAATGTTGGTATTGAAGTTTCAAAGTAGTGATTTAAATATTTTTTACCTGGAAATTATTGGAAAGACCTCTGTTCACCATCAGCTTACCACCCTCAAAATTGACTGGCATCACATCTGAAACATATTTTTAAGTTTTCACAAACCCTGTTTGTAGCCCTATATTTTATTTGGAAAAATAAATTAGATGAGCCAATGCCACGGGATTATGGATATAGGCGTCAACTCCAAATCATATATGCAATTCTGGGCAATAGTTTAATGGTGGGGCACAATAAACTATACTCTAGTAAATGCGTTTAAGACTTGAAAAATTTTGCAATCCTTGATAAGTCTAATTATAAAATTCTATCAATTGTCCTATTAAGATGTCCAGATGATATTAATGATTAACCAGTACTCCTTAGTGTATTTTACAAGCCAATTACTTTTATTCATAAATTCTGTTATAAGTCATTTTTATGTTCAAGAATCCAATAAGATGTCAGAGTTGTGTCAGTAGCTATTGACACTCATTTATTGCAGTCAGAGGATAAAACAGTTAAACAAGTAGGAATTTTTAAAACATATTTTATTTGATATCAAAAATAATAACATCCAATTAAATACTTTGAGTAAAGTATAACAACAAATAAATAAACAAAACCATATTAAAAATTTGTAAAATTAAATGAACTTATACACTTGATATGATTATTATAAACACATAAGTCTATCTTTATTTCAGATACCATAAACAATTTATAAATTGACCCAATTTTGCAAAAAGAGGTTATAATCTTGGATTTACCATATCTGTGATTTTTTTATGAACAATTATGGTACAAAAAGGAGTAAATTATTAAGAATATTACCTTTGTACGAGTTTTCAACACAGTTGAACCGAAATGGGGGCTTTACTTATCGCCTTGAGCAAATATTGGCACAGAACCAAACTAAGCTTCAGTCATGATTTCCATCACGAAAATTTCATAAAAGTCAGACATTTTACTACTTGTTATCGTTCCGCCGATAGTCATAGTGACATTACTATTAATGATATTGGAATTTTCAAGAATTTCCATAAATATTACATCACAGTATAACCACACTTTTCGGAAAACAGTGTAGTTGTTTTCCCGCCGTTTTCTGACTGAATTATAAAAAATATTACATACTTCCACGAGAAAATAACCTTCAAAACCTCAAGAACACCAAAAATCTGTATGAAACACGCAAAACACATACCTTTGGTCTTTTTATGTAGCTCGTCTAACGTCCCAGGATTTTCTCGTTTATTTTCACTTTCAATATTTTTCGGGTCTACGCTGGTTAGTCCTGAGTTATGTACGCGGTACCTGCTCGCTATAGCACCCATTTTATTGCAATATTCGTTATACTTTTCCTAAAATCCGCGGAAATCAATGAACATGTGCAATGAAACACAATTCTTTGGAATAAAAGACAATCGCAACAGCGTGAAGTTGACAGCATGTATGTGTTACCAACATGACGACTAAAATATTACTATAGACAACTTATAACTTTTATGTTTCAACACCTCTAGACATACTTAAACTTTCAGCCTTAGATTTTAAGATATTCATACAAAAAAGAAAGTAAGAAACATAAAAATTATGCACAAAAATAAATTATAACAGAAGTTATAATTATGTAATTATTAATACTCATTTTTAAATTCTTGTTTCGTTAACTTTCGAATATAATAAAAATACTCTATTTCCTCATAATTTTACCAGAGTCTGAAGACTATTTATTTTTATTATTTTTATTTCGTTTTGCTTATATGGTTTTAAAACATTTCAGTGAAAGAAAAGAGCGGAGTAGTGACTTGAATAAATTAATATTATAAAGTCTCTCAGTGATCATTTTGTTACGGCATTTTTTTTTTATTATTATAAAAGAGATATTATAGAAAATAAATTACTTATAATTAAGCCTTGGTAGTGTGATCCTTGATGTTAGTTGGTTCTTTATCATACTAATAAAAAAACAATACAAATGTCAACAATCTGCATTCTGCAATTGTCATTTGAGGTTTTAGAAAAACGTCAATATTTGTATTTTGTAATTCATTAAAAGTTTTATTCAGTGTATTTATTTATTTTCGTCGTGTGATATAAAATAATATTTGGAAATTGCAGTTCTTGTTTATTGGTCTGTGATTGCAGTGTTCTCGTGAAATTTTACCATGCCAAAAGTCGTGTCAAGAAGTATCGTGTGTTCAGACACAAAAGACCAGGAAGAATATAATGAAACCAAGCCTCTGCACATATATTACTGCATATGCGGTCAAATGTCGCTTATTTTGGACTGCACCATCGACAGGCTACCGCTTCGACCGACCGATGGCGCGAGAGTAATTGATGGCTCGAAACACGCACATAAAATCACTTCAGACCCCGATGAGACAGTGTATTTGAAGCGGGAGAAAGGTATCGAGCGCCAGTACCGGCTAAAATGCAAAAAATGCTTCATACCCATCTATTACAAGCATGATCAAGACTCCAACATAGTTTTTATTATGGATGGGGCTTTGGTCCAGTCTGCGGGCGAGGGAGGCGTCACAGATATCTACAAACAGGTTGCTCTGACACAGCCTAAGAAGATTATGGTAACAAAACACACAAAGAACATGGGTAAATTCAGTTCAGTGACAGTGTCCACTATTGACGAAGAGGAGGACGAGATTGAAGCTCGGGAAGTCGCTGACAGCTACGCTAACAATGCAAGGATTATTGAGAAGCAGTTAGAAAGGAAAGGCATGAATAAGAGACAAGCGGAAACCCCAGCTCAGACTGCTGAGAAAAGGCCAAGAGGAACTCTTATTGATAAATAATAAAGCTTACTTGTTAAGTCTAATTTAGAAGTGCTGATATTGCAATTCTAGGAAAAGTTGTAACAATATGGATATCGAAGGGTCCCAAAATAAAAATTGTATTTGAATGTAATTTTGTACAGTAAAAGGATATTGTTTTATTTCATTCTCAATATGAACAGATTATAAACTACATTTTGTAAATTTTGTTGAGATCATGTTTTTGCAATGTCTGTATATACTATTGCATATGCTTTACCACAATGACCAACATAGTGTTACTCATAAAAATAGGGATTTTGATCCTTACAGTGAAGTAAATTTTGTGAAGCTATTAATTGGACTTTTCTCTATTTGTATAGTTTTCTTGAATGGTGTAACCTTGTCTGTAAACAATGCATGCAGAATAATGTCCTGGGTGCTATTGACATTTAATTTAATTTGACATATTTCATTTAAACCACATGTTCCTAATCAGCACAGGTAACATTGTACCAAGTGTGAAAAAACACTGCCTAGTAGTTTTGTCAAAAATCGCGATTTTAGTTTTTAAGGCTTTTGATCAACCCATATAGGTACAAGTGTTTTTGCCGCTCGGGTAAGCTCCTGAACTGAACTAAATTTCAGCTGAGCATCTATTCGGAACGTGCGCGACGGTGGCGACGCGCAGCTTAGGCAACTTTTTCGGCGACTGTCAAATATTGACATGTAAACATTGTTAGTATTTTTGCAATTAAAAACCAAAATAAAGAGTAAATGGTACTTTTTGACTTTATTTGAGTGCAATTTATTGAAATAGTGTATGTGTAAAATGGATATAATCATAAAAACCGGGTTCGAAAGTATTACACACAATATTAGTTTCCAACCACAAACAGTGATAAAAGGCAATAAATTAGTATTAGCCCAGCATATAAGAAATGTTGAAGAATTACGAAGTAACCGCAAGAGTTACTTAATACGAGCCCAAGTGATTCGCCAGATATCTGTGACACTAACACCCTACAAAACCAGTTTAAATGTAAGCAATTTTTATGTGATGTCAGATCTCTATTTCGTGTGAGTAATTTCTCATCTACTACTTGTATGCTTATTATTCTGCTTATTTTTTTTACAGATAAATGATGCTCGTTTCGTCACTAGTGTAAAATGTGACTGCGTGTATAATCAGAGCGGCAAGTGCAAACATGTTGGTGCTTTGATATCATATGTTAACAACACCATCAGCTTGTCAAAAACAAGTAATGAACAAGAGTGGGGCAAGCCTAGTATTCGTCAGTTTGTTAAAAATAAATATTGTAAAGGAAGATACTTTGAAGATATGTTCCCACCAGTTGCAAAGAAGAAATGTAATCTAGTGGATCCAGTAACTCACTATGAATTATCTCAAGAGTCATCTTTAAAACAAATTTTGCAAGCAGGAGAACAATCTCAACACGTGAGTGATGTAAAGGGAGCGATAGCAAATTTATTGAATGAAGTCGAATCACTTTTAGAGCAGGAAGATTGTGTTGTCTGTTTAAATACTTTTTTTATATTTAAAACAGAATTTTAATTATATCACAATGATTACTCACTAGTGGATAATCTAAAATTATATTATGAGAATCATGTTGTTGTCTCAAATGAGAATATTATTAAAATGTCTTGTAACACAATAAAGCAATCGGCATGCCCAGAGTGGTATGCAATTAGACATGTCAGAGTAAGTGCAAGTAAAAATGTAAATGTGGTTTCATTTAATATCAACTCAGAAAACACATTAGCCTGGCATCCTTTATTGGTTATTAGCTGTGGCTGTTGAATAAATTCATCCTCTACTTCTTTTATCACTTGTGTTGACGTAGTACACTTTGAGATTTGTGTGGTTCTTGGAGCTATGAAACGATTATATCTTGCTAATACCTGGGATTCATTAATCTTCTTCTTCCTGTATATTGTCAGGAATATCGTAGGAACATAACTAGGACTTAATCGTTCCTCTGATTTTTTTCCTCCAATAAAATGTGCACTACAAATTTTGTCGTGAGGTTTCGGAGACCATGGTGTGCCATCATCACTAAAATTACAAAATAAAAAAATATATATAAACATCTAAACTGTTGCAGCAATGTTGTAATTTAAGTTAATACGGTTAAGGACACTTACTTCCTTCTTTTCACAGCAGCTATCCATTTTATTCGTTGTTCCAATTTATATGCCGCTCTTGGAAATATATAAAATTTGCAGGAGCTATTTCTGCCACTATTTTTGCATTGAACAACGCAACAATAGTCGTGACCCATTTTTTAGCTTTGATTTGTACTGCAATACTTCTATTTTGACAGCCAGTTAGCCGAAGTAGCTTCCATTTTTTGTCACGTTGTGCGCTGCGATCGTTTTGGTACACCTACCACCCGTTTCGCACATAGCGAATACGGGGTGACCAAAAATAATGAAACCTAAAGTCACAATTTTTGACAAAAAATCATCATGGATATCTTTCAAACTTTGTATAATGATGAGTGATAAGATACATGTGGGTTAAATTAAATACCACATGTCAATATCACACTGTTTAATTTTTTTTTTTATCAGCCCATATACGTCCCACTGCTGGGCACGGGCCTACTCTACAACCGAGAGAATCAATAGAGAGTGGTTAGGCCATATAGTCAGGCCACCAAGCTGGCCTAGTGCGGGTTGGCGGACTTACATACCATAGAAAATCTTTAAAATCGCTACTACTGTTTAATAGTGTAGAATATTTTTGTTACAAATTAAAACAAACTTGATGTGTTTCCCACATTTTTTATTTATATGAAAACAATTTGACAATGTTCATCCTTTTAAACAATAAATATAGGTAATAATATCTCAATACGAATGACGGAATAAATATATATTTCAATTACAATTTCCCTTATTAATATTTACATAATTATGTACAAATCAAACACGAGCCAACGATTTGAACGTTGAACTTGTAAAAATTTTACAGTAAAATTGATGAGTTTCTGAATGGATACATTTTGTACATATTTACAAATTTTAAACATGAAGAAATTATTGTTTTCCATTTAAAGAATATGTTTTGGAGGTAAATATCACTTGCTGACCAACTGTGCATTTTGATTTAATATCGAGCACAAAATGCAGGGTTGGTACAAAAATAAAATTGGTATACTTTCCTAAATATATGCAACAGGGTAAAAGTTACAATAAATCAATAAATTTATAAATAAAGCATACATAGGAAATTGAAAAGCCGTAACAAAACGATTGGTAACTTTTAAAAGATGTCCAAACATGTTGGCACACGAAAAATATTTAAACGGAAGCATAAACGAAAGATGTTGCAAATTGTATTTTTATATACCCTAAATCATTGACAGGCTTTTGCCGATACTCGCCACGCTTGGCATGCAGGGGTTGAATCCATTGTTAATGCTGCCCTATTTTCTGCAGCCTGCCTCCTACAAGGTCACTGTGGAAATCATTAGGAGAGGCCTATGTTCAGCAGTGGACTGCCTTTGGCTGATGGATTGATTGATTGGAAATCAGGGGTGGTAAGTTATTAAAGATGTACAGGCGTTTATGAGAAGAAAATTGATAGAATTCGGAGTTAAATTTTCTCTGTGTGCACAGCCCCTTAGATACCATGAGATACTTTGAGATCTCATGAACACCCGAAGCCGAAACATAAACTTGTGGATCACAAATACAATTGTCCCGGTCATCGATTTAAAAACTAAGGCTAGGGCCCTTAACTAAATTTGTAGTTGCAAAAAGATGACTGAAAATCGTGCTGAAATAAATATTCAATTAACTGAATTTAATATATTTCCTATTAATGGTCATAAGAATTATTATCTTAATTTTTTTTCAACTTTCTATCAATACAAGCAAGCATTATCAAAATCGTAGCGAGGGACGACTAATTTCAGTAACGCTCCACGGGAGATGAACTGGAGCGCCGCACCACTTACGTCGCAACACTTTACGTGCTGTCCACATAGTTGTGTCAATGGTCCCGGTGCGGGAATAAACCCACGGCCTTCCATTTCACACCCGGCGTCTAACCAACTGTGCTGCAGAGGTCGTAAAAAGATTAAAAACAGTAAAATGGGCTTATTGCGACACAATTGCAATACAAGGTACGGCCTGTGGGTACAGCGATTTCGAAAATATACTTATTTTCTCGGATCCTATCCAAGGCTGTTTGTATAGTTCTAACAATGAAAGTTTGCTCTGATTGATCTGAAGTTTCATCATTTCATAATTTTTAGCAATATATATATGATGCAATTCTGATAAATTGTATACGAATCCACAAATCAAATAAATGTGTTGCTCTGAAAACCAAAGAAACGACATTTAAAGTAATATAATTAATTTGTCGATTCCTTTCTCTAATTATTTATTTGACACTCGTATTTGACTGCTTCCATATTTAAAATTATTTATTAATGTTGCTAAAATTGCGATGTGACGTCCATGTACTCACATAACGCCATCTCTTTAATACTTAAAGAAATCTATTCCTGTTTTATCAATAATAAACAAGGAATTAAAGAAATGTTATTTCTTTACATCTCCCCTACGGCGAAGAAAATTTTCCCAAAATTTTCGCCAAACAACCAGCAATATGTCGGATGTAAAATGCTCTATTATAAAGATACAGGAATAGATTTCTTTAAGTATTAAAGAGATGGCGTTATGTGAGTACATGGACGTCACATCGCAATTTTAGCAACATTAATAAATAATTTTAAATATGGAAGCAGTCAAATACGAGTGTCAAATAAATAATTAGAGAAAGGAATCGACAAATCAATTATATTACTTTAAATGTCGTTTCTTTGGTTTTCAGAGCAACACATTTATTTGATTTGTGGATTCGTATACAATTTATCAGAATTGCATCATAAAACGACATTTAAAGTAATATAATTAATTTGTCGATTCCTTTCTCTAATTATTTATTTGACACTCGTATTTGACTGCTTCCATATTTAAAATTATTTATTAATGTTGCTAAAATTGCGATGTGACGTCCATGTACTCACATAACGCCATCTCTTTAATACTTAAAGAAATCTATTCCTGTTTTATCAATAATAAACAAGGAATTAAAGAAATGTTATTTCTTTACATATATTTAGTAGGTTCATACGATTTGCAACATCTTCGCAGACTCTGCTATGCCGAGTCAAAGAAAACAGGTTACACTTAATACTACAGGAATGTGGGTATTCTTGATGGATGAGCACCGGGTTCCGACATTTCTGACATTCTTCGATAAATGGAGTGTGGGGACAAAATGTCGGAAGTTCTGGAACCCGACGCCGGGTGTCGTTGATCTACGCTATATCGTTTATCGAAAGTTAAAAGGGCACTTACTAGGGGATATCTTATCGTTAAAGTGTGGCAATTGCAACTGAACGAGATTTAAGTGTTGAATTTAGAATATCATGATTTGGTCCTCGCCTAAATGTGACATGATGAATCTAAAATAAGTCGGCCATATTGGTTTTAAAATACCCACTATTTTGGTTAAAAATTATTCGATTTTTAAAATAAAAACCACTACCAACACGTAAAAATATGTAAGTAAAAGTGATTTGATTACACGCCGTTCGATATTTGAGACGTGTGGCGTTTTAGAATACCGTTGCAAAAACCACACAAAATAACCTACAAATGTTAACTAAAAGTTTATATCCGTTGCGATCATCGAATCCAGTTCAATAAATGCTTTTTGAACATGACACGAATGAGATATTGCGATAGATTTAATACTACTGTCTTTTTTAAAACAAATTCATTTTTTTTCTCGTAAATGTTGGTATTTATGTTTGTGACAAAGCAGCAAGCTTACTTCGCTTTTCGTTTACACTCAGAATCTTTCACATAAACTTTGCATTGCTAAATGCAATAGGATAGTTACCTACGTTTAAAGGCTTTTCTATGATTCAATATGGCGTCTCAATAGCTTTAAACGGAATTTATATTTACAGCCAGTTTCTTACATGATTACTCGTTACATGATCTACATTTGGCCAGTCATTTGTATCATAATGTAAAAAAAATATGAATTAATTTTAAACTTAGCTATTATGCTCCTGTTTTGTTAAAATCGGACATGCTTCGGTTGAGTAATATGCTTGTTTGACCAGTGTTTAGAAAGAGACAACGCGATTGTGCGGCTAATACGGTTAAATAGCTACTGGCTAGTGCCTACATAGCGCATGTCTATTTTATTGTAATTTTTCATTTATATTGATTGTTGTGTGAAATACTCAGACTAGACAACTGTAGTCAATGAAATCTCGAGACGGTATTGGCACCACAGTACTGGAGTGTTAAAATATATTGCTTTTTATGGCAGAAATAGCCCAAATACCGCCGAGGTTCTATAACCTATACCAGAGCGGATCTTATACCTCCTTTACAAACGCAAGCAGCAGTGCTGGCGGTTTCTTGCCGCGCGGGTATGTTAGCGGCAACACCAGGCTGCGCCGGCGGCATATGCCGCAAAAAAAATACACCCAACAGTCACATACATAACCTGACCCCACACCAAGATCAAGTCTTGTTTCGTGGGTATAAGGAACTCCGGGAGACGTTTCGGTCTCACAAACACCCAGACCCGCGACAAATACTTGTCGTTAACACAAACATTTGTCTCGGTGCAGGGATCGAACCCGCGGCCTATCGTTTCACAGCCGGCGTCTAACCAACTGCGCCACGGAGGCTGTCATAAAAACCGAGCACAATGTCGCAAAGCATTATTTTAGATGTGACCGCCGTGATGTGCTAGGAATTGTACACTTTGTATTTCTAATTATTTATGAGGATCAATGAAGCCGTCAACAAACCCATTGTCACCGTGATATTAATTTCAATTAAGAAAAGAGTCAAAAGAAAAAGGAGAATATGGGAAAATTTCATGGAAGTTTCTTGGTACTTAGTATTGTTGGCCCCATCGGCCATCAGTTCTCCGTGCTATGTGCCCCGCTCATTGCCACTTCAACTTGCTAATCCGCTGGGCTATGTTCAAAAAGGCTATGTTTGGCAAAAAGTTCTCGAATGGAGGCCACGAAGCGGAAAGCGCAGCGTGGGACGTCCACCCACTAGGTGGTCAGACGACCTGGTAAAGGTCGCGGGACGTCGCTGGATGCAGGCTGCCTCCAACGGGTCACTGCGGAAATCATTAGGAGAGGCCTATGTTCAGCAGTGGACTTCCTTTGGCTGATGGATGGATGGATGATGGATAGTATTGTTAGAACAGAATGGCTTACCAAATGTGGATCATGTCTGCATTTAACTGTTTAACTTGTAAAGGCTAATGTGCCATGCAAGATATTTGATAATTGGGAACCTTTTGAGACTCATCTGGCATTATAAATTCCCATACCCTGTCTTTCTTTCCAATTCACAAAGGAATTGTAACCTTCTGATTCGCTCTGCAGTTTAGCATCTCATATTTTCAAATCTACAGCTTTCTATCTCGTTGGTTGTATGCTAAAAGAAGTCACGTGTAGGTCTGACTTCTGAGTATTTTATATGAATAGTCTTAATCTTTTGAAGCTATGTTAATGACGCCATGTTGTTTTCTAGAATGTGTCTAGGAATTCTAACTGTTACGGCACCGCTACGTTAATACAACTCGCAATGCTAAATGAACGCAACCTTTTCGGTGTGTTAAAATAAAACACGGGGCGGACTGACCACGTGACCACGAAAGCTGTAAAGCGTTCGAATCGTCGGGCAGTTATAAAATTAAAAGTTAAATCAAATTCACGGTAAAATCCGTAAGAATTCGATTTATTTCAATGTGTAACATTCGCGTAAATCTAATAAACCACTATATTTTCTGTGTGGTTATAATTTCATATTATACCTAATAGCTTTACATTCGTAGTAAATGAAATAGAGAATTAGGTAATATAAGTTACAGTAAGTTGCTGAATGCAGACCCATTCCAACAGTTTGCTGTAGGAATTCTTGGAAGAATCCTGGGGTCTTCAGGTCAGAGATTCAGCAGTAAATTTTCCTGTGACTGAAGTGGTATACGATTTAGTGTTAGTTTGTGGTTTCTCTGATTTCTTTCCGCATGATTAATTTTACGCGGATTAAATTCAATTTGATCCTCATAAAATTTATAAGTCCTAACGGTTTTTATTGTTAAATATTGAGGGTAGTTAAATCTTTGTGTGCAGTAGGTACCTACGTGATAAGATCCTAGGTAAAACGTTGAAGATATATACAACCTGGTACATATGTTTTCTTTTGCAAAATTCAAACGTAGTTTGTATGGCATCTAGTAGGTAACTAATAATTTATATAGACTTTCACATGGAAAAGGTTGTGTCCTGCTTTTAGCATTTAGTTCTTTCTTTGCCTTGCTTTTACAACTTGTCTATTCGCGGTGCTTACAGCGAGGCATATGATAGCCTATTATTTGTATTTTGTATGTTTGTCGCGGTTAAGGCATCTCCGAAATCACCGGGATTATAGGCATATTTGGATAAGGCAAAATGGCATGTAATAATAAAAATCAAAATATTACATTCAAAATCGATTATACGTTAATTTTAATTTATAATGTTATCAATTTTATAGGATTATGTAAAGATTTACGACGAAAAAATTATAAGGATTTATATTTTGATTTCCATTACTACGTTCAAAAAAGTTTTAATCTAAAACATGAGTGTTTTGTGATGAGATATCCTACAAGATTACTAAGCTCATCCAAATGTTTCTACCGAGTTCTATGTAGGAAAATTAAATAAAAAGTCCACTCATGTCCCAGAATTATCAAACTTGTATCGTTTCTATAAAAAATGTGTATTCTCCAAAAGAGCACATTAAAATCGTTTTGAAAAGGTGAAAATCAGACTTTCGTCTAAAAAGTCTTAAAATTTTAGAATTGTTCGCTAGTTTCACTAAAGTGTTCGAAGCTATAGACGCTGGATTCATAAAAACAGCGTTTTGAAAATAAAACGGTTAAGAATAACGTTATACACGCTATTTATTAAAGTTGCTACTTCCGAAGATGTGTTAAAATTTAATATACCATTTTTGCGAATCCAGCTTCTGTGTAAACTACTGAAAATTGGATATCCCCATATCTAGGGCTAGTACAATCAGTTCATTGAGAGTCTTTCAATACGGTATTGTCAAGGATCTGGTTAAAAGAAAAAAAAAATAGCGCGCTTAGAAACGATTACACGCTACTAATAATGTAGCCGTTAAAATAACTACATTTAACGTAAGCCGTATTTTTATAATACTGAATCGTAACAAATTATTTTTATTTATAAAATCTAATATTGAAAATAACGCTTAACAACTAGCGCTTTTATAACGTCATGTAACGCAAAGACATTTTTAAAATGGCGGAGGATGCGTCAGTTTATAGTAAGGGACGCAACACTCGTCTTAAAACGCACGTTACTCTATAAATTATAGCGTAATATTTCTCTAGCTATTTATTGTTCGAGATAATATTATTCTCTCTCAAAAGTCGAAAAGAAAACACCTAATTTTTAGTTTACAAAGGGCCAACACCGAAACGAGGACACCAAATAAAATTTCCAAATAAATTTCTGGCCCTCAATTTTGATAAAAAATCTAATTTTACTCGAACTACGCTATCGCACTACGAATCTCACTGCCTGTGCCGAGCACAGTTCACTCAAATATCCTATTGAGAATGGTCAAAATAAGGGAATTTGAGCATAGAGGCACCCTCGTGTTGAGGGTAGTCATCGCTTTAACTGTCGGCGAGTATGAGCCAGCGGGCGATGTGTTTATACCAGCACCGGTTTCCTTTTTCTCCGGTGTCGGTGGCGGCGGGCGGGGCGCGCTTGGGGAGCTTCGCCCCCGGAAGGCGCGGGAGCCTCCGCTGGTGCTATAACCGCTTGTAGGCCGGCGGGGGCATCGTGGCGGGCTGGTGGAACGGGTGGTATTGTCGGGCTAATATCTCTCCCTGCAAGCCGAGCGTTTACCTATACATTCGTTATACACCATGCACACGCCTAACAAGATTTTCAAATGAATGTTAATTATAGTTACGGTCAAAGATTACTAGGGATAAAACACGGAGTATTGTAGTGTCTAAACTCGGAAGAGAATAGCCATATTAGGTAATAGGTTATATTGGATGTTACTGATATAACGCTGTCGATTAAATCGATAAAACAATATCGGATTGTATCGATTTTTTATTTTGGAATCGGAGGGTAGTAATGTAATATTTAATGAATTGAACGTTTGTTTCAATTAGCTAGATTTTGTTAAATTAGGTTTATTGTGACGTTTTCAATATCAAGATAGGATTTGATTACTATGCGACATGCGTATTGCATCTTTGACCGCAACTCTTGTGTATCTAATATGTATCTTAATGGTTATTCAACAAAAATCAAATTCAATTGCCTATTATGACAAAATCTATATTATCCTTATTTGTTTTGTATAAATATAAAGTCATTAAGATACATATTATGTGTTAGTAAAACAAACAAAAACACACAATTATTTATAAATTATTATTATTACATTGAAATTTACGGTTATTTTTAAATGATCGCTGGCTGTCGTCAAGTAATTTACGAGTCAATGATTTACAACTTAGAAACCAAAGGTTGAACAAAATCAGGCACCAGCTGGGATAATGACAGGTCGAAAACAAAGGAAACAAAACTGGCGACAGATTGTTATAAATAAAGTGATGTAGAGTTGAAGAACAAAAGTCACTGCCCTTTTTGATTTCTCGGCGTAGGGCATGATACAAGTAGCTATAAAATAAATCAGCTGATAGATTAGATTGCTGAAAGTAAAAAAAAAAGAAAACTATAAAATATATTTCCACAATTTATGTAAATACTTACGACTTGGGGTTGTTGGTTTTGGACTTGTTTTAAATTTCTCTCGTGTATCATCAGCTGGTGAGCCGCTCTGGAAAATTATAAACACCGCACTGTAATTCTAATAAAAACTCAAAACTTAGATAATGGTTTAGAAAAAGTAATGTTGGTAGATTCTTATGTTAACATTCATTGTTAGGTAATATTATAATACAATATTTTGGTATAAGATACCAACAAATTACAAACCAGTAATGGGGTTCAATTATGAAAAACAATATTCTCGTTTATTTAAGAGGCTGCAAACTTGCCAGAAGTTTGAAGAAAAAATCTTATAGATTTATCTGATATACTAACTTTCATGTTCGTTTTAAAGAACAGCATAAAAATTATAATCCAATTTCTGCTATTGGACTGTTAGTATCGTGCTGAACTAATTCAAGTGTTGTATGACTGGTAGAAGGAGAGATATATTTACCTGTCCATTTGCTCCTGCGTCATGTCTAGAGCTTCCTGCATTTCCCTGGAGGTGTTCCTCACGAACTCCGGGTCGCAGTAGTCGCCAAGACCCTGCTCCGTTAGCACCTGCAATAATATATGGGTTTTTGTTATTACCTTCTGTCCTTTTAGATCGTGAAGACGTAATAAAGCAGACTTAATTGTGTTGAATGTTAATCAAGTACCTATGATTTGTTGGACGAAAGGAAATATGGTATTTGCGCTTTCTGAAGCCTTGGATAAAGCCGAAAGGGTTATGATGGCGTCTCTGAGATTTTAGTCCATCACACTAAGTGCATCGATCATTCTTATGGTTTGGTTGCTACCAGAAATGGTCTGCTCGGCTTTGTACTTGCCATCAATGCGGTTACTTTGTCGTTGTGGTATAAGAAAACACTTTTAACCTTACGGTTTTAATTCCTTACGTTATGTCGGATTAAATGCAAGAACTGTCACATAACCCTTACCCTAGTGACGAGACTCTCGGCAGACCCGACTACAGGCACCGAAGAGTTGTTCCCTCTAGGGCTCCCCGGGAGGGACACCACGCCGCGGCCGGTGCTATCGCCTCCTGGACAACACACCCTGGTCACTCCACTGCCAACACTACCAGGACTTTAGGGACTTAGAAAATTATTTGATAGAGACAGAAAAGAATACTACAGGGAAAAGACAAGAAGGTAACAGAACTAATTTGATCAATTCTTCAGATTTTATGTCACAAATGATTTTAATTTCATGTTTAAACTATTCCTTCTAAATTTCTAGTTTTAAGCCTGTTTAAGCTAGCCTAGTTTAAGCAATGATCCTAAATGTATTACTTTAGACTAATTCGATGGTTGTTCTCGTGAATCGTCCTGATGTCGCGTCGTGCAAACCAACACAAAATACTCTTTCTATAAAGCCTTCTAAATCTTTAACTATACTAAATGCACACTATAGCTCCTCGTATGATGGGTCAATTACATGCTTATGATCCTCATTAAGTCCTCTTTAGTCACCATTTGTTAGTCACAACAATCAAAAATATTTACCTTAATTTTTAGGTTATAACTTTTGTGCAAACTTTGTGTTTGAGGTTATGTTTTAGTGGAATATTGCAAAGTATGAAATTTACAAAGCGTTATGTGATGGGTGTTTGATTTTAAAAAATACCACACGTTCCTCGCCAAACTTGCTACCCTGAAATGCTCGACAATCAATCGGCGCTCAGTTTAGTAGATTCTTCAGGGAGGCAGAGAAAAGTTTAAAGACTGAAACTAAACCGAGATCAGACAAAATAAAACGGAAGTCAACTAGTACGAAGAGGTTTCGAGAAGATGGCAGTGAGGGGTGGGGCGTAGCTGGGGCTCCAACATTGATGCAAGAAATATTATTATTCTGCATCACATTTCAGTTATGGGCTTTGATCCTTCGAGCCGGACATATTCATTATTTTATCGTAACGGCTCTTAAACAAATGCACGTTATTAAAAACGATTTCCATTTACATTTCAGTACTTGATTGAACTTAAAGGAATGTTTAAGTACAAGGTGCGTCGTGATCGAGCCCCAGCTACGTGGGCTGGGTGGTGTCTGCGGGTGCGGACCTGGCGAGTGCGGGCGGTGCAGGAGGCGGGCGGGCGGCGCATGCGAGCCCGCCGCCCCCGAGGAGGCGCTGCGCACCATCCGACCTGTGGCGGGCGGCGGCCGGAAGGCGCGCAGGCTGCGCCGCTCGCCGCCGCGCGCCACGCGCTCCTTCGCGTGCGAGAACGCGAACGGCAGCTTCGCGGCCGCGTTGTAGCCGTACAGCGTCATCGTGCGCGCCTCGGTAGTAGGCGTGCACTCGCTCGCCAGCAGCGGAGAGATCTTCGGCTGGATGGTGTCCAGCGCGCCCGGCGACGGCGTCTTGTCCTCCGGCGACGCCTTCCTCGGCACCGCCAGCTTCTCCTTGGACGACGTGGAGTCCTCCGGGTGCACCTTCTGCCGGGAGCCCGCGCTCGAAGGCTTCGCTGCGTCCGCCGGCGTCGACAGGTAGTTCACGCAACCGAACGCGAGTCCGATTTGGCCGAGCATCTCCGGGTAGTTAGACTTTTGGTTGCTGTTAGTACGTACCGTGATCCACACAGAAGCGGTGAAAGAAGGTTAGAGTGTTAGAATATTTTGGAAACGAAGGTGCTGTGATCACAAACATATGAGCAATTTTGTATATGGCGATAAAACCACACGTTCGACTACCTTGGTAAATAGCGTTCTTTAGGTCATTTGTGGTTCTTCTGCAATACAATAAGCAATTTTAAACGTTGGATCATATGTGTGCATTAGATATTACTGAAGTAGTGTATTAAGATATGAATGAGGCTACATTGTGGGGTAGGAAGAGTGCTATACTTACTCTAGGACTTGGTATATTTTCTCTGACTCTCCGTTTAGTATTAGAGGCCTCAGTGGTATCTGCTCCTTCGGTTGTCCGTTTGCGCTTTAGAGAGAAAACAACTCCATTATCAATATATAAAATCATTCTACACTTAAAAATGTAATTTTTGGTAAAAACCGACTTAAAGATTGATAGAGATAGTTCTAAAGGCCCTTTTATAACGTTATAGCAAATTACCATTCCATAAGCTTAACTGTTCCAAATGCCGCTAAACTTTAAATTATTTTATACATTACTGAAATACAAAGACTTATTACTCCTGCATTAAATTTATCAAAGTTCATGTTAAAATACAATAATACTCTATATAAATATAAGATAATATTTTTATGTTTGTCTCTAAGTTGGCAATATTTGTTCTGTGTCAAATACTTCTAGAACCTTTAGAAATGTCTTAGATACGTCTTGTCGTGTGTTTCTTATCAAAAAATCTTAAAAGGCCTTTGTTTAATTCTGCATAAACCTTAACAAGAGTTCAAATATTCATTACAACCTAAATAAATAATATGTCAGACCACACAATCTTTTAGTAATTTAGTTCGCAAGTGCTGTGGTACTTACAGATTAGGTGCGAGAGGCAACGGCCCAACTCCATACTCCCTTTGCATCATAGAGCTTAGGTGGTTGCCAACTCCCTCCGCTGTAAAAGATACAATACATTATAAGATACAATATTTAAATCCTGGTAAAGGTCGCGGGACGTCGCTGGATACGGGCTACCTCCAACAGTTCACTGTGGAAATCATTGGGAGAGGCCTATGTTCAGCAGTGGATGTTCCTTTGGATGATGGATTGGATTGGATTTAAATACAAAACATTTTTGCGGCGCCTTCTAATAAATGTCAAGTTCGATGAAAAGTTTAAACATAGAGTGACCAGACGAGCAGACTGCTTGCTTGGTATTAAGTATCTCATCAGCCTTTTAAAAAGACCACTAACTCTCAGGACTATTCCATTTTTGTCAACCATTTTTGTGTTAGTAGACAACAACTGTCAACTAATATTGTTTTTGTAAAACATTAAATTCCATCCAGTTTGCTTCGAAATTTACTAATTATGTTATATTATGGTTATTAATGGTTATACAGGCTGACTACAGGGTATATCAAGATTGCTACAGAAAACGAAGCCAGGTCGTAGTTTTAGTGACTACATACACGACGCAACTAAAAATTTTGCAAAAAAACGCGACGACATTTTTTTGTAATGTTTTAAATATCACTCTGTTTGGGTGGTCAATCCATAGTTTTAGCTAAAATTATAATTTAAAGCCATGAGTATTATAGCGTCTTTAAAAATAAAAGGGTGTACATAATCTTTTTTAGGAAAATATATGTAGATATTTATTACGCAAATACGTTGATAGGAAAAAAGTAAAAAAAAAATCATCGCATTTTTTTTGGAAAAAATTTAGTTGCATTGTGTCTAAAGTCTCTAATATTACCATCTGGCTTCGATTTCGGTAGCAGTCTTGATACACACTGTATATATATTATATTATGGTTACTGAGTGGATGTATCAAAATCTTTACCCGGAGGCGGCTCCCCGTGCTTCCGATGCCTGTGGAAGTGTCGGTTGGGCCCGTGCCTTCGTATGCTGGACCACACGCCGCCGAATAGCGAATGATTCCTCTGTCAAGGTCAAATTCATTATCATTAACATCCTCAGCCAGAGTAAGGTCGCTGCTTATGTATTGTTTGTATATGAATGTATTAAAACCGGCACTATTTAAAATGATATCAAAACGAATTTTCTTCTATATATTTACATGACTATTAAAATTAGACGCATTGTAGTGCTGGCTAAAGTGCTTTAATGAATGGTACTTTCTTTATGACATTAATATTTTTTTTCTATTTATGTCATTTCCAATTTTCTTTCACCACCTTTTGTATTCGTAACCCTTTTATTGCTCCCTCGTCAACATTTATAGCAATCGCAACTTGGTAATAAATATTTCCGTTTGTATTATTACATACCCTGTGCATAGGAATATCACACTCCCCAGAAATATCGTCCAGGTTTCCAGAGATGGCTCTCTTCAGCTCTGGTCCAGCTTCATGCAGAGTCCGCAGGCCAGCCTGCAGCGTCATCTGGTGCGTCTGCTCGTCCGTCTGTCTCATCTCCTGCTCTTTCCTCTTTTTGAACCTTTGGCATAGACAGAAAGGATTTAAGAGATTTGAATGATGTATGTGTGGGGATTTGTAAGTCTGGCGGTTTTGAAAGCTGATAGTTACTTAGTAGTGTTTTTGGTGTCATCTTGGGTTTTAAATACACAGGATATTTACAACAAAAATCAACTAGTATTGTTGATCGAGATGGATAAAATACAGCATAGAGTATTTTATTAGAATTCACAATTGTATGAGTGAATGAAGTGGAATCGATAAATCTTATGGCATTGGATAACAAATACTAATTTTACTGATAGACATACAAAGATACTACTAGACACCATTTTAAAATCAATGCAAATGACAGAAGTTTCGCAATGGACTAGAACAGTCCTTGTTCATTCTTAATCAATGTTACTTTCAGCTTCCAAAACCAAATAATATACACATGTTTAGTAAACCATTTCTTTACAATACTTACGAACTTCCTCATCGTCGAATGTAAGTAAAAATCTATATTGTTATAAAAACTTGTCTAAATCTTATCGCTGTCTATTTGAAGTTTATGTCTAACAGTTAAATCTGCTTTAAAACAAACTACATCATATATTTTTCTACAAAGAATTGAATTATCTTCTCTATTATCCTATTTTGTAGTTTGTGTACGCTCGTCCCTATGTACACCTCTATCTAACGCTAAATTGAGCAAATCACAACAAAAACACAGTAAATTGGAAATTCAATTTATCATTATCGGGGCACGTCACATGCTAGTTTTTTTTCTTAAACATCTTCAAATACACCATTCTTTGTACCCTGGGGGCGTTTTAACGGGACCATGCATAGGAGTATAGCAATGTATCGCATATATTTAACACTTGAGGGCAAACGTTTCGACTATCGTCTTATTCATAGTAAACTTATAAACATATTTTAGTTATCAAATGTTTTGTCCCTTTCGAACGAATTTTGAATTCAATTTCAGCGAAGAAGACAAGACATTTGATAGGTAAAATAGGCTTATAAATTAACTATGAATAAGGTCGTATTAGGTTCGCTGGAAGTATGAACTCGGGGTGTGAAAAAAAACACTAAAAAGGGTTCCAAACTCTCTCTCCTACACCACATACGTGTTTAGGTGAGTTACTTACGCGTGATTCCTATGGAACAAAAATTATTCGTCAGTGTTAACCGAACCGCAAACGCGATGAGAACATATCACATGACAGCGGAGTAACAAAATAAACATAGAGATACATTTTATTTTATGTACACACAGAGCATTTGTAATTTATTGTTATCATTTCAACATACAGTGCCATCAACTGGTGGACCAACAAGCCAAAAGACTAGTATCCATTTGATCTTCTTAAATATATTTTTCTGACACAATTTCAGAATATTTCAGTAGTTCTATTGTATTATTCAGGAAATTCAGCCTCCTGAATACTCCAATCCATTATAGATCTTTATGCAAAACCAAAAACTTTTATAATGATTTATTTCAAGTATTTTTTTATAAAAAAGGTAACAAAAAAAAAACAATCCAAACATTTCTTGCTGTTCATACCGAACGTGTACAATATTACTAAAGTGCCTATTTTCGAAAAACAATTCAGTGTTATCAAACAATCCTAACCCATTTTTTTTCCTAACCCATCCTAACCTAACCTAAAAACAACCCTACAAGGTATGGTTTGATAGTACTGACCTTCTGAAGTAGTCCTGGATGAGGAAGGTGGCATAAAACTTGCCGACTGTGATCTCGTTGGGGTCTCCTGGCGGTGGAACCACCTGGTCCAGCAGTTTGGGCGAGGTCCGCTTCCATATTTTCTTTATGACGGCCCGCAGCTCCGTGTTACAGTCGTCTATGTTGCCTGGAGATATTCATTTGATATATCAGTTAATTAATTGGTATTTTTTACAATAATCATTAATTATAATAGAAAAATAAATCAGATTTTAGTTGTAAAATCTTGCTGTAATCGCGCTAAGATAGAACAATGTTTTAATTTTAAAAACGAAGCTTTCGCATATTAGGACTTGTCGATTAGATTAAGAAAGAAAAATATTTTTATTGTGAGTTAAAAACAATAAGAAAATGGTTTTGTGTTTTTTCGATTGCGCGATTGCCACTTCGAAAATTTTCTAATTGTATTTATTTATCTAAATCTAATCAATTATGGTTTTTGTATGACGTGATCGTCATTATAAAACTTTATCAATCATATCAATCAGTCCATCTTATTTCTGCGTACCGTCAGTCTTAATCTTGAGCGATGTCCTGACGACAGCAAACAATGTCGCATTGAAGAGAACAGTGCCGTCAGAGTTTAGCGGCATGTTCATTGAAACCAGACGTTTGCACGCCACGCGGTGCGGGCACAGCTTGCCGAAACCTGAAATAAATAAGAGATTAAGAATTTATCTACCTAAAGAGGTAATTGTGGTGTGTGGACTCTAAAATAGAACGTAGCGGTGATTTGGAACAAAACTGGGCGAATGAATGGTAAAATATCATATTTTTATCATCCATCAGCCAAAGGAAGTCCACTGCTGAACAAGGGCCTCACCCAATGATTACCAGTGACCCGTTGGAGGCAGCCTGCATCCAGCGACGTCCCGCGACCTTTACCAGGTCGTCTGACCACCTAGTGTGTGGACGTCCCACGCTGCGCTTTCCGCTTCGTGGCCTCCATTCGAGAACTTTTTGGCCCCATCGGCCATCAGTTCATTTTTAAACGCATACTCGTATAAAATTATACGAGAAAATAATAGAAATTCATACATTGAATTGGTCTTTTTTTAGACAGACATTGTATGTCAAAAAATAGATTCAAATATACCTAATCAATGTAATCGTAAAACAATGCGATGAGATCAGTCTACAACGGACGTTTACAAACCCAACAATCGTAAGGATGTGTTTAAATGATGTAATGTAATGTAATTATGTATTGTCTTATATTCAAATGAATCATTAAGATATCGATTTTACTACTTGGGGAAATAAAATCTACATTCTAACGGGGTAAAAGTAAAGTTAGTCATGATATTAAATTTCAATAAAACTATCGTTTCATCAAAAATCCCAAATTCCAAATCCCAGGGCACACCTCTGACTTTTCTGATGTGTCTGATGTGTGTATTGATAGTCAATCACCACGCTCTATAACGGTGAAGGAAAACATCGTGAAGAAACCTGCATACCATAGCGATTTGTATAAATTTTTATGGTATGTAAAAGTCCGCCAACCCGCATTAGGCCAGCGTGGTGGACTATATGGCCTAACCACTCTCAATCGTACTCTCGATTGTAGAGGAGGCCCGTGCCCTCCAGTGGGTCGTATATGGGCTGATACAATACAATACAAATCGTTTCATCAAAAGATATGAGATTCAAACTAAAAATATTTCCTTTATGGTTGAGATTAAATCTTTAATCCGGCTCAAAGGACCATTGGACCATTATATTCATTGGACGAGTTGTAGCATATCTTCATATCACAAGCTCAGAATGTATATTCATTCTACTTATTGATAAAATACTTACCCAACGGTGGGCTAATTTTCCTTAACAATGTAACTACGTCTAGATGTTTTATTCTACCCTTAGCGTCGGGGTCGTATTCACTCCATAACCTGAAAAAATATAAGGGTAATAATTATATTTACCTAAATAAATACTACGCTTTTATCCCAGAAGGGGTGGGCAGAGGTGCAACCAGGACACCTATGTTTCGCCTTGTGAGTTACGTCCCACGTGTGATAGAGGGCGAGCCTATCGCCATAACGGGCATAAATCCTGACTCCGGGCTATTAATGAATAGAAAAATCTAACATCACTTTGCCCGACCCGGGATTCGAACCCGAGGCCTCCGCTTTGTAATCGTACCGTAGTACAACTACGCCACTGAGGCATTCTATTTATTGGTTTTTTAAACCGATTAAATTAATTTGATATATTATACTTATTTTGTAAGATAATAATATTTATTGCGGTCTGTTCATATCTAGAGGTAGTTAGGTACTTGGATTAAATCCATATGATGACTTATATTTAATTTAGTTCTTAGATTAATTCTGAAAATATCTAATTTAATTACATTCCATTTACCTTATAAATTCATCTAAGTGGTGTGGTCCCAATATCGACCAGTCTCTAGTCAAATAGTCGAAGTTGTCCATAATGACAGCAACGAACAAATTTATAATCTGAAACAAACCATTATAACCAGTGTGAAATCACAAATTCTGTTTTCCAACCACGAGGGAAACATGATTAAGATATCTCATAAAAATACACACAAACGAACACAAAACCTCCTGTTTTAAAGTCGCTTATAAACAGTCTCATGCCCCATTTACACGGAGAGTTTCTCGCCTCAAAGATACGATTATCGTAGGGAAACAAAAGTTGCATCGTGTAAACATTTGTCAGAACATAATCTATGGCGGTTATGTCATGCCAATTGCATACGATCCTCGCCGCGAGAAAGTCTCTGTGTAAATGGGGATTTAGTCGCTTTTCCGTAAAGACTCACCAAAAATGAACACAGAACGTAGAAAGATATGAAGTAGGGGAATGCGAGCACGCTGCCGCACGTGCCGCCCGTCTCCTCGCCCTCCTCGTCGTAGTTCTTGTCGCACTTCACCTCCGGCTCCGGGGACACGCCCATCATTATGTCCTGCCACGCCTCGCCTGTCACAGACATTCAGCATCATCAGCTTGACTCACAAGAAGTTTACTGCATCATCGACTTTAGAACAAGAAGTTTACTGGTGGTAGGTCTCTCATATGGGAGAGGCCGTCAGGGTACGCAATATCTGTAATTACGCCAAACGGCAGTGTAAATGCACTGCTGTTTTCCGGTTTGAAGGACATTGTAGCCAGAGTAACTACTAGACATAGTGAGACTTAACATCTTATGTTTCCGGATTGCGAGCGCGGTGGATTGCCAAGCAGTGCTTTGTAAGTCATGGTGCTATTTGTTTTGCTACTGTCCATGAGCGGCCGTATCGCTTACCATCAGGCGAGCGGCATGCTCTTCTCGCCATTTATAGCAATAAAAAAGTAGTCCTCTGCCGAATAAATCCTTCGACAAGAACTACCACAGACTACAGCGACGTGTTAGAAGCTGTTTGCATCCGAAACTTGATTGACAGAGAAAAGCCATTATGGCCCCGTTTCGGCATCTTGAACTCGGCCAAAATGGATATGCCGGTGTTCCTGAACTTGAATCGCTTTTGACAAGTAAATGCATTCCCGAGTAATTTTTTAGGGTTTACTTTTTTAGGTTATAGAAAAATAGGGGCTGGTGACATTCATTGATTAATAACATTAAACTAAGGACTTACCAGTAGCAGAACGGAACAAAACAAGAATTGCCTGAGGGAACGTTTGGAAGTGATTGTTCCTCGTGATGGGCGTTCCGTCGTCAATCGCTATTTTCCCGAAAACCTGTAACATCATAGTGACTATTTACTATAAGTTTACTTATAATAGATAAATGCAAAGGGCAGCAGTCCAACAATTCGTAATTATTATTAGTTTCTGAAAGGATTATATTCAGTTCAGACTATTACAGCTTACACCCTATAAATATCATTAACGTATTACTTCGAATTATATATTTCTTTCTTTTTCCAGAAGAAGGCAACTGCTGAAAGTAGGCTACCTCTAGAAATGTCCATAGCGAACTAACAAAGCGCATCAAGCGAATATATGCAACTTTAGCCAGGTTTTCTGTTCACCTCGAAGACGGACATCTGACGCTTGGACATCGGCACGTAGTTGTTAATCCAGAAATTTTCAACCCCACCGGTTACCAGTTCTTTGTGCTATTGGCCTAACAGGCTCGTACATCTTTTTTTTTAAATTCTTATTTATTTAAGAGACTTGGAGTCAATTATGACCACGTTACTGCAACTTTAGTTTGCTAATCTGCTAAAAAAAAGGTTAAAAGTGCAATTCAAATGAACTCACCTGCATCCCCACAACAGCATAGATGAAGAACAGCATGAGAATAAGCAGGGCGACGTAGGGCAGCGCTTGGAAGGACTTGATGAAGGTCCAGAGCAGAGTCCTGATGCCCTCGCCTCGAGACAGCAGCTTCACCAGCCGCATCACGCGAAATAACCGGAAGAAGTTGATCGACGGAATCGCGCTCTCCTGAAATGTGGGTTTGATAATGCAGAGGTTCGAATTATATTATCGTTTTGAAATGATAAAAAAGAAGGTAGACGAAATTATATATCGTAATTCAAAGGATTCAACTGGATATAAGTCCGGCGGTCACACATTATGTTTTCTCGTAGTAATATCCTTTTTAATCATATCCTTTTCTTTATTAAAGTAGTTTCTGTCTCATTACAAGCTTTCTTATTTGTTTTACGATGAGTTTCGGTCAAAGCCCCTCTCATAACGCTTTTTATATCTTGTATTTTGTAGTGCTTAGTTAGCCGATCTAAGGTGTCTAAGGTCTTCAATTCTATGGGATTTCTGATGTATAGAAACCGCAGCCAATACCTAATTGTAAAAATCTAGTTGTACTTGTTTATTGAAATGTAAAATGAACGGTTCCGTTCAGATTTCGCAACATTAACGAATTAAAGCAAGTTTGAAAATTACACTTATTTACATCATCGTGAGTGCGCATTTGTAGTGCAACCGAGTGCTGAATCGCTATTATTTTGTTGGCATTGTTACTGTCCCATGTTTCACATCAAAAGCTTGTGTTCTCCAGTACCACCGGCATGTCATACAACATCTAAAGCTGTCCGTATTTGAACTAAGTTAGTGCTTCTATGATCGTAACGTGACTCTTCAATTTTGTAATAATGATTTTTTATTTTATGTCCATAACTAATTTAAGGTACAATCTAAATTGTAAACGATGATTTGTATTTTAAATTTCAATTTTAAAATCTACCATTTTGGTGTTTTTTTCGTATCGCAATGTTATTTCTTTTTTACACGTCCTTGATGAACGGTTTTCAGAGATATAGATATTCAATGGAAACAATAGTACATTAATTCTCTCTTATAAAAAGTTGGATTCAAAGTGTTCACAAATCATCGTTTACCATACAATTACTGCGTGAAAGCATACAACTTACCTTAACAACGTGCGTTCTTGGCATTCCACTGCCCTGAAATCAACATCAGCTTCAATTCGAGTTCACTTTTCGGTACATATTGTGAATTGCTTAGCGTTTTGCTGTTATTACAACATCGATGTCCATGCTCGGGACAGTAACTAGTAGAAATAAAATGTTTTCAATTGGCAACACTTATTTATATTTTTAAAACAGACTTGATTTCGAAATTCAAATAAAATATGGATAAAAGAATAGTACAATAAATCTTACATTACAAATTCAAGCAGCCTAAATTAATTTGAAATTGGAATAACCATTTTTTATGAACTAATACTTTGACTCCTATTAACTGAATATATGTAATTATGTAACTTTAAAAATACTGATAATAAATATCTACATATAAAACAATTCTGTAAGGTAGTAGAAACTTCTCATTTTTTATAAATGGTGCCAATTAAAAAACCTTTCAGCGTGATTTGTGATTAGTGTTCCTTAATTATACAAAGTCTTTAAATAATAGGGTAAAATAATTCAACGTCTTTTGGAAACTTTCATCTCCATTACAACATTATTTATTGTGTGTTTAAAAAAATATATATTATTTTGTCTTTTCATACGAATTTTTGTGATACCTTAATGATCATTAAAATGGTTTACGCTATTATGAAAAGACTTTATATGCGTTTTAACATATTACCTGGTTCTTGAGTTCGTTTACTTGCGACACGACAATGTCTATTATGCTCCCAAGAACTATTATGAAGTCGAATGTATTCCACGCGTCACCGAAGTAGTTCTACACAAAGAAATCATATAAACATATTGTAGAATGCTATTTCGCGGATTAAAATATACATTGCAATTATTTTGTAAATATACATGTAACTTGTAAGCAACCGAAGCTTTGTAATAATGATTATAATATCTTTGTTGACATGACTTATTAACCATCATTTTAGGTGGTGAAAACTAAACAATAAATTAGGGACTGAATAAAAACAAAAAAAAAACTAAGACAGTCTGACTTCAGTGTTTAAAAAGATTTTCATTATAAGCTGATGTTTTGTTTTACCGTGTTGTTTAGTTTATCTGCTGCAGATATTCATGAAAATATTTCAACTCTTTAGATTATTCATGGATTTTTAACTGATTTAATTTGACAAAGTCCATCATGACTCGTAGGTGTCCATGGGCAGTGATTCCTTACCTTTTGGTGAATCATTTGTTCCTCTCCACCACCATATAAAAAAAAATATCTAAAAGCTATAACATAAGTGATTAATAAAAATAATATACCGTTAATTTCACAAAACCCACCTTAAACCTAAAAGCAGCGAGTTTGAATATAAACTCGAGCGCAAAGACTGCCGTGAACAGCATATTGAGCATGTCCAGCGCCTTGCTGTACTCCGGCGACTGGTTGTGGTACTTCATGGCGAGGGTGATGGTGTTGATCATGATGAGCACGAAGATCGCGTACTCGAACGGCTGGGAGGTCACGAACCACCACACTTTGTACTGGATGCGGTGTTTTGGGATGTATCTGGGGGTAGATGGGATTTTTTACACCCAACTGATATATACATAGTCCTGATCCCACACCAAGACCGAGTCTTTTGGTATCAGATACCACGAGAGACTTTTCGGTCTCACAAATATCCGCAACAAAACAAATACTTGTGGTTCATTTAAATTCACAATTATTTCACATAATTTAGCTTCATTTTTATTTGGATGAATAATTATAGATATGTGAATCATCAGCTATGAATGTTTTAACCAACGAGGAATGCTGTAATTTTATTTGGGGTTTACTGGACTTAGCATAAGGAGTATACTCTACCATTATCTTCGAAATGATTCTACGTTGATCGAAATAAATAAATAAATACACCCGACAGTCACATACATAGTCCTGACTCCACACTAAGATCGAGTCTTGGAAGTGGATGTTAAGAACTAAGAGACCCTTTTCGGTCTCACAAACACCCAGACCCGAAACAAAAACTTGTTGTTCACACACATTTGTCTCCGTGCGGGGATCGAACCCGCGGCTTCTCGTTTCACAGCCGGCGTCTTACCAACTGTGCCACGAAGGCTGTCATAATCAATAAATTAAGTTAAGCTATGAGTTGTTATTGGGATGGTCAAGTGATAATACAGATGTGCTTACCTCCTGATGGGTTTTGCTTTGAGCGCGAATTCTATGCAATTTCTCTGGTTCTTATCTAGTTCACAATTTTTGTATTCCTGCTCACCCTCGTTTTGGAATGTCACTATGACGAAACCGACGAATATATTTACCTACGATCATATAAAGTGTTTTATATTAATTGTTTAAATTGCTTCAAGAAACTTTTGTTCAAACTTTTAACAATGTTTCTTTTAAAATAATGTTATCGGAAAATGAAGTAGTTTCATATTTTTTTTTCATCAAAAATGCAATATATTAAATTTAAATTATTTTAAATTGCACAATGTTTGTATCAATATCGGTAAATCTGTTTATGTTGTGTACTAATATAAAAATGCTTAATTACTTTAATTTTTTAGTCAAAAAATGAATTGTAAAGAATTAGTCTACATTTTTTGTGTTATTAATTCAGATGTCGTTTCTTACCATAAAGAAGGCGATTATAATAATATAAATAATATAGTAAGCTGCTACAATTGGACGGAAGTTAGTAATGGGACCACGATCCTCGGCATTAGAGTCTATAGACACGTACAGCAACCTGAAACATTCAATATTTTTTTAAATAAGTAAAATGCATAAGAAAAAACAAGTGCAAAGCTTGCGTTTCCAATGCGAATGTAAAGCCCCATTTAAAGCTCTCTTAACGCGAAACTGATATGTAAAGCCCCATTTACACGGAGAGAGTTTCTCACGGCGAGAATCGTATGCGATTATCGCATGACATAACCGTCATAGATTATCGTGTTTTGAGAAATATTTACACGATGCAACATTTTATATCCTTTTTTTTATCAGCCCATATACGTCCCACTGTTGGCACGGGCCTACTCTACAATCGAGAGAATCGATTGAAAGTGGTTAGGCCATATAGTCCACCACGCTGGCCTAGTGCGGGTTGGCGGACTTACATGCCGTAGAAATTCTTTAAAATTGCTACGGTATGCAGGTTTCCTCACGATGTTTTCCTTCACCGTTAAATTGCGTGGTGATTGACTATCAATACACACATAACTCCGAAAAGTCAGAGGTGTGGCTTGGGATTTGAACCCGCGACCACCGTGAACATGTAGACAGCCGAGTCTGGTCCGTTACCAACAGGCCACCACGCACTTAAATATCCTTACGATAATCATATCTTCGAGACGAGAAACACTCCCCGTGTAAATGGGGCTTAAGAGTAGATGATAGCTGAGTAGATATATTTAATCTACAAGCTATAGTTTCTTAGCTATAGTCATTCCATTAGAAGGGATCCCTTGGAAACTTATAATGCCACTAAAATCTGTTTTAGCCAATAAAAGATTTGAGTTGGTGTACTCTCTCAACAGCCACAGGAAGTCCACTGCTGAACATAGCTCAATATTGCTGGTATACCACGAAAAAATAAGACTAGTAATTTATGTAAGTTTTAATAAAATTAATATAAACTCACCCTGGCCACCCCTCGAAAGTGGAGACAGTGAAGAGAGTGAGCATACCCTTCATAACATTGTCGAAATGGAAATCGTTGCGTTTCCACTCTCGATCTCTCACCACGTAATTACGATTCTCGAATACTAAATACGTCCCCCTGAAAGTAAAACAAAACTCTTTTACCAAAAACAAAATAAATAAATTAATACACCTAGAAGTCACATACATAGTCCTGACTCTACACTAAGATCGAGTCTTGTGTCGTGGGTATCATGAACTACAAGAGACTTTTCGGTCTCACAAACACTCAGACCCAAAACAAATACTTGTGGTTCACGCAAACATTTCTTTCGGTGCGGGGATCGAACCCACGGCCTCTCGCTTCGCAGCCGGCGTCCAACTGCGCTATGGGGGCTGTCAAAAATATGTTTTATCAGTAATTTTGAATGATTTTTAAAATGATTAGACGGGAAAATATTTAAGGGTTTAACTTCCTAACTTATTTTATAGATTTCGGGAAAACGTTTCTTTTTAATTGTAATTATTTTCTTTAGTTTACAATTCAAAGTTTTTAGCCACCGTTGTAGGAAGGAATATTTTGATTGTAATCCCATGAATTTTAAGCGCATTCATTCTTAAAACAGTTCTTTAGTTCCCAATGGGTAATTCTGGGTCCTTCCGCCGTAGTGTGAAGAAGCATATTAGCAGGCCGGCATAATTTTGTCGAGTGGCATGCGACTGCCGTCTGATGCCATTCGATACTCTATCTGGACGGCATTTGCGCTTACGATCAGGTGCAGTCATTATGCCGTGACAGTGTAAAAAAAATGGACTTAAAGGTGGCGGACTTTAAATTTAGACTGGAATCTGTTATGTTTAAATCTTGCAAGATTTCAGTGAATCTCGGTACGGATGTTAGACGTAAAATTGTGTTATTGTAACTTTATTTTCTTTGACACATGTTTGGTCCTATTATCATAACAATAATAAACCATAATGGTTTTTTACGTTTACGCGAATGGTACACATTGAAATAAAACGAATTCTTACGGATTTTATCGCGAATTTGATTTAATTTTTAATAATAATAATTGATAATACTTACTGGCACTCATCCTCTGTCATCTTAGATATATCATTACATCTAAAAAATTTACCCTGAAACAAACCTCGCTGGTTAATCATAGACATAGATAAATTGAAACAATTAGTTGCATGCAACAACATCGATTACGGCAGCCATTTACAAAATGATGGATTAACTTCTCATTTCTAATGATATGTGTTGATAAAAATATTTAATTAATTTAATGATTGTTTGATAAGATAATTATACTATTTATTTACTCCTTATTGTTTGAAAAGATAGTTTTACTACTTGTATGGTACCTAAATAATTTAAATACACCACTAACGGGCGAAATAAATCTAGGCTGGAATAGGCTTCTCCTAGAGTAGCACAGAGCGACTGCGGTAGGGTTGTAGTTGTCTCCAGTGGACCGGTTATAACTTTGATATGCCGGCGTAGGTTAAAACAATATAGGGGAATTAGACCAGCACCAATGTCTGGGCGAACTTCATTCTTGCGATCCAGCATATCCTACTTTTTACCTCATCCAAGGTATAAAACTAAGTAGCTTTTCAACGGAAGCTGTCTAAGATTGATGAGACGTGAAACAGGACGAGTTTCCTGACGTGAAACAGGTGGTGTACAATTTAACTCTTTTGGATTTTTTTTTATCAACACATGTCCAAAATAAGCTGTTTTTTATTTGGAAATAAATTATGTAAATTAAACAAATGTATGACTATGTTTTGGGACGTTTGAAGCTGGCTACACCTAACTACGAAACATGCAATCAAACGTTATACAGCATGCAAATCGAAGTTTTTGAAGCGATTAAATTATACCCTGACGTTTTGAAGAATAAATCTTACCCCATTATATTAATGAAAAATACACGTTTTATATCCGACATTTGCAAGCACTATTTTCAAAATGGCGCGATCTTATTTATTGTTAAATATTTTATTTTTTATTACTCTTTGAATTGGTATGTTTTAACAAATTATAAATTGATGATTTTTGTATTTATGAAAGCAGGTATTTAATTGATTAAATATTAATGCGGTTATATAGAAACCGATTTACTGAAGTATCAGCTAAAGATTGCGTTTTTAAAATTATCATCATTTTTGTAACTACATTCTAAATAATTTACCGTGCTTTACATGGTACAGAGTACATTATTTTCTACCAGCGTTCATTTCATTTATTTGTGCCATCCGAATTATTGTACAAAGCCAACAAAATATTAGTAAGTTTAGTGAAGCAACGAATATCCTGTATACTTTATAATTATGTAGACTGTTTTACCGTGAATACGTCTTGCAAGTCGAAATAGATAATATTTTAGTGATTCTTAGAACAATGCTCTAGTAACAAAATGTTCGCTCTAACAAAAAGATCATTATCATACATTTTGATATGCACGATTTTTTTTTGTAACAAAGGCTGAATACCGCATAACGCCTTTCAATTTGATTAATTCCCATTTCGTCCACGTGACGTATTCTCGTTAAAATATCCATTGTACCCATGACAATACCTTGAACAGTTGTACGCCGACGACAGCGAACATAAATTGAAGTAAATATGTAACTAGCATTATATTCCCTATAGTCTTAATGGCTACTATCACACACTTCACCACATACTGTTAGTGGGTATACGTTACCAAAGGGTAAGGGTTTGTCCGGTCGCCGGTTACCACGCACCGCAGGGCATAGGGGACAAGCAGATCCATTTTAATCACATTAGGGTCATTTACAACGGGTACATGGGGTAATTCACAATAGGTTTCAAAACGGGGTAAATTGTTAGAAGTAAACGCCAAGGTAGGGGATGCGTACTAAAATGTATTAGTCTATCGGGTCGATTACTACACCTTTGGGCTTTGACATGCTCTAATGAGGCTATCGAGAACTAAAATGTATGATTCTATAACAAGTTCGCATGCCTACTATAATATAAATCGAAGTTAATTACGAATATAAAAGTGTTTCGCTATTTTTCGTAGTAAAAACGTGTTCATCTGCCATCGAGTTTGTGATGAGTATTGATTTACCAACGAGAGATGGCGTGATCCGTGTTGGGTATTGAAATTGTATCTGCTAGTTTTAAACATCTGTGAGATTGTAAGTATTATTGAATGAAATAGAAAGATGATGTCGAATATAAATTAAACGAAGCACAACATGATTGCTTTCTCATGAAGCGATTCAGACATTTATAACTTACTACGAAACATATATTTTTAAAATATTTTTAGTATTTTTATTTCTATGTTCTAACCTAACAATAAAACGAAAAGAAGGTAATTTTAAAGCTCCTAAAAACAATTTCGTAAAACAAAGAATAGAAAAGCTTTAGAATCTTATTTTGAAAGAAGCGTGAGAGAAACAAGCGCAAGAGAGAAGCGAAAAGGATAAAAAAGAAGCGGTAAAGTAAACGCGTGTAGAAATGATGAGAAATGAGTGGTGTAAAGAAAGAAAACATAGAAAAGATTTACCCAAAGGTGTATAAAAGTGTACTGTGTGTGAGTGAGATTCTGGTTGATTTTGGGGGTGTCGTGCCGTGTGACGTCATACAGGCCCCCTACCTTGAACATTTGGACTCCCATTACAGCGAACATGAATTGTAGCAACGACGTGACCAACAAAATGTTGCCGATCGTTTTAATCGCAACGATCACACATTGCACAACGTGCTATAATCATGGGAAAAAACTATGAGTGATCTGGCATTGTGGTTTCGAAACTCCTACACATTGAGACGTTGTATCAGATCCGACATTGCGAATAGAATTTTTTCTTGTGAAATGCTACGTGTTTGTATTCAAACAACAGTGACGGAATTAGCATGAGGTTTACAACACGTGTCATTGACGTTTCTTTATATACTAGTATTCCTCGCGGCTTCGCCCGCGTGAAATACTTTTTTTTCGGGAGAAAAGTCTCGCTATATATTTTCCTGAGATAAATAGTATTTTTTTTATTGCATAAGTCCGGCAAACGAGCTAACAAGTCAGCTGGTGGTAAGTGATCACTGCCGTCCATGAACATTCACAACACTTGGATCATAGATGTGTTGCCGGACCATCAAATCGAGAGGGGAGCGGGAAGGAAAAAGGATGGGAATAGGGATGGGGCATCCAGCAATTGTTTGTAACAAAACTGTGGTACCCACGGTATCACGACGTATTTTTTGTCTCTTTCACTCCTACACAGTCACAAAATCTTAGATCTCTCGCTTTACTAATTTCTCGCTTACATGCGCACAATTGTCAATTTCTCTTCGCAATGTCAGTTCCATTACAATATCTCAATGCTTACTGACATTTTCAAAATTATTCAGTAAATGTCATTTTTAAATTGATGTCAGGTAACCTGGTCGTAAAATTGTAAGCCAACTTGTGTTGCGCATGGATATAAAACAATTTCTGGCTGCCCCCATGTTTGTTTAAGATAAGAATGGGCACAATAATTTATTGTACTTTAAAGTTACACTAGATACGAGTATAACAACAACGGCAGCAAATTCATATTAGATATTTACTAATTTATTATCCTTGATACTACCACCTAGGTTCGGTGTGTATCAAAAAAATAATTTCATAGTTACAGTATATTATTGATTTCCGTAGTTTTAAAATCAAGTTTGTGAACCGTAAGTCGGTATAAAATCAGTTCTCAAAAGTTTAAGATTTTTTTTTCTTTATGATATTAATCTTTTGTCTGTACAATTAGACCACCTGAATTCGTTGTCATTTTAGTATCACTTGAAAACTCTGTTATCTTTTTTGTTTCCAATCGTATAATCTTGGTTATACACAATGTTTTATGCCAAGTTAATACCCTAATCATGGTTAACAATATATATTTCTTCTAGTGATCACTCTAGTTGAAGCTTCATAGTGAATCCAAGTTCCCAAATTGGCAATAAGTAAACCAAATATCTTGATTTCTTTTTATCACTTTTTAAAAGAGATTGACAATCTACGTCATATCGGAAGATGATGGTAGATACTAATAAATTAAGAATATTATTTAATATAATAAAGTAATGTCGAAAAATAGTCGTAGAACTGCAAATAATTCGTTAGAAATATTTAGTAATGTAATAATCAAATAAAATACAGACCTTAAGGCCCTTGGCCCTATTAATGGCCCTAAGAGGCCTCAGCACCCTGAACACTCGCAAAATTTTCACCACAGATATACTACCAGACCTGAAAATATAAAGATTTCTTCTATAGACCTTATCTCCCATATAAAATAGACAAACATACGAAACAAAGAAGCAAATAGAAAGTAAATGATTTTAAATGCGGTATAACAAATACTTTAGTCACATCAGACTACCGTGTTATCAGGCCTGCTTGGCCGTAATAGGATCACTGTTTTGTATAAAATCTTTTGTTATCTCGTTTCATGAATTTTGACTGCCTTAGTAGTAACATTTGTCATCTTTGGCACTTTGTGCTTTCCTGCCCACATTTTCAAAGGTATCACCTCCATTCTTCAATTTGAGTTTGTTTATTAACAGTAGAAATTATGTCATCAGGTGTTATGTAACCAGTTTCCTGAGCTCACAAAAGCAATGCTGTGAAATAATAAACCATTTTGGCTCGAACCAAAAGACTTGCCTATTCTTTTTTGCCACACTGTCAAGCTGTGGAATGGTTTGCCATTACACAGCGTGTGTGTTCCCTTCTTTTTTAATCCTGAGTCTTTAGGCCGTAGCGTGAAGACGTAGCTGAGTGGGCCGGCATAATTATGTCGAACGGCATGAGACTGTCATCTGATGCGATTCGATGCTCTATTTGGACGACATAGTGCCTACCAATTACCATCAGGGGAAATGCAGTCCCAATGACATTCCCATGCCATAATAAAGGAATAGAAAGAGACAAACATACTTGAAGCTCATAGAAACAAGCGAGACGCAGACGACGAGCATGTCGAGCACGTTGAAGGCGGAGCGCAGGAAGGCACCCTGGTGGAGGATCAGCCCGTAGGTGACCAGCTTGAGGAACAGTTCCAACGTGAAGATACCCGTGAAGAACATGTCGAATTGACTTAGTAACTGGAGCAAACAGACAGAAACGTTACAACAGAGACTGATGAAATGGACAATACATTACATAACGAGATAGTAGTAAAAAATGGTGTAGTAAAAACAAACTCTTATAGTTATAGAACTTAGAAAGTCGAATGCATGTCGCTTTTTAGAGGTCGTTGTGGATATATAATTTGTATGATAATGGACTTACTACCGTGAGGAGGATGATGATGATGAATAAAACATAACATTTAAGTCCCGAGGAAGTTATATAGGCAATTACAATCAGATCATATGTGCTTAAAGATGTTCTACTTAACACTTACCCAATTCCTAAACCCCTTCTGCGTCGCATCAAGCGGATCCTCAGCAGCCAACATGGCTGAAGAGAGCATGATGCAGACCAGAATGATGTTACCGAAGGTGGAGGATGACGACATCTTGTAGCAGAACACGCGAAACCTGATACAGTAGCCATTATTAAAACCAGTGATATGAAAATGAAAGAATTATGTAAATACCGTAATGTCGTTTAAGAAACAACACTTCATAATGTTTTTTTGGTTCCAACAATACATGGACAGCCTATATAGAATGTAGAGTAAAATAGAAATCCCAATCAAGTAATCATTATCAAAACTCCAAGCGATAATAACATCAAGTTGAGAGTTCGAATTGCAATTAATATGAGTATATTTATTGCAGTTTGAATCCGGTACAGAGAGGATAGACATGCGCTGAAAGGATTTGTATACTGTGTTTAAAGGTTCAGGAAATTGATCTTAATTACTTGAATGGATTTACTAAGCAAATTTTATTTAGTTTCTCACATTGTTTTGTATTTACTGCGGCTCCTTGAACTTGTCCATGCATTGCTGGATAAAATATGTTTGAAAAGTGTTAATGAAGTGCCACATCCAACAATTGGTGTTGTTTATTAAGCGATTATATAGACACATACACGTGTTAACATATAATAAATACGGATACATACATTTAACACATATCTAAGCCGAAAAACGTAACTATAAGCACACACATAACCATGCAAAATTTCGTACATTTAAAACATGCTGTCATGCAGTATCGACATCTATTACAACTAGTATAGTAACATGTAGATTCGTATGAGAACTAACAAATCTATCTAGTTTATCTGAACCACCATGCGACAGGGCTAGACTAACAAACCTAACTTCTAAAATGGGAAACACAGTAATCTCAAGGTACCCAATATTCTCATTGCTAAACAATTTCATTTCGAAAACAAAGTACAAACATTCGTGCAACGAGACGAGCACAAATGATATGAATGGTATGATGATGCCAATTGGTTGATTTAGACAACACATCGCCAATTCGACAATGAGACACGGGTACCGTCCATTTATCCTTCCAATCACCTGTTATTCGGTGAAAAGATGAAGAAGCTACTAGCGTTCGGTATTGGCGGGGTTTGATTTGTCATATTTAGTTCTGATATCCGCCGCGGCCTCGCGGTTACCAGTGTTCCCTCCTCCTCAGACTGTCCGCCATCTTAGTGAGATAGAAAGAGATGGTAGATTTAAATCTACGCTAAATTCTAGCCTAGATTGACCCTAAACTAATTAATAGTCTGTATCCATGCCGAAAATCCTGCAAGTACCTATTAGAGTACCTATATTCAGTGATAGTAACGCAAACACAAAGTGAAGTTAGCTAAAAGTGTAAACTTAAATACATTAAATAATAATAATTAATAAGAAAGATGCGGAAAGTATAAAATAATATTTCGATAGCGTGTTTAATCCTACCAAAGGCAAAGTTAAAATAAATAAGACGTGAAAAGAACATCTAGTTAATTGAAGAAGCTGGTTGGTAGTTCGCGGTTGTGTCTCGCCTCCTAACCTGTTATCTTTGCTAAATATGAAGAATGAGGTGGCGTCGGGTATCGGTTTCTTAGAGTCGTGTATATCGACTTCGGAGAGCCGCCGCGGCCGCGCCGACGACGTGGTCGGTTTGCGTTTCAGCCGAGGCTCTTCATCAAATTCTGTGTTCACTGATTTTGTTTGGTTAGCTTTAGTTTTATTTTATAGTGTCCTTCTACACTGACATCCTGTATTCTCTATTTCTACCATTAAATTTTACTTTGTCTATTAAATTTCATAAATTTATTATCATTATTTTTTTAAATACCTTTTCATTTGGAATTTGTAATGTTGCTAAGTTATTAATAGTTTTACTAGAACAGATGCAATACCTATGTGGTTCCTCTGATGGCCCTCGATCATCTCTGTGTCCTCTCCTCTCTCTTGTTCCTCCTCCACCCTCTCAATGGAGTCGTTCTCATCGATGCCTTCTTCTATATCTCCCTCCAGTTCCTCTTGTTGCTCACCTTCAGAGCCCGTTTCTTCGTATTCTCGCTCAGAACTGTAGGAATTAGATGTAGCAGGATAATTTTTAAGGCCACGTTGGTAAATAAGGTGAAGCGGTAAACACCTAATGGCATTTGGTCATTATCGCCCGTTGACGCTAAAAATGCTTTAGGCATAGTTCATTTTCTGTTCACCCAAGAGGACTGCATTCAAATTTTCTATAAAAATAAAGTCATTAGAACATAGTTTACAAATAGTTTACAATATTGATACTAGATGGGCCCTGTCAGGTATATGTATAAAGGAATTTATGTTACTAAAAACAGATTTGTTTTAAGGAAACATGAAGGCAATGTTATCATACTTACTTGTCAGTTGTGTAGGCATCGTCGTCGTGGATATATTCATCGTCGGTATCAGCGTGGGCTCCTTCCATTGCTGCTACGCTTCCTTCCTTATTGTCTTCAGGAGCCTGCTTGGTATTCCCAGTTTGGTAATTAGTAATACAATTGATCATACTATACAAACAAGGATTCTAGTAATCTTAAGTTTCGTTGTCGGGACTAAACAAATGATGTTATTTTAACGGTTTTAAAGATGCAACAAAATTTTGAAGAAAATTGATTTTAGAATGTTTAATGGTTAAGTTTTGTTATATGTTGCAAATTGAAATAAAAACCTGTCCCGTGACCACGAAAACTGTAAAGTGATCGAAACTTCGGAAAATGTAAAAATTAAATCAAATTCGTGATAAAATCCGTAAGAAATCGTTTTATTTCAATGTGTAACATTCGCGTAAACCCAAGACACCAATATGTTGCAAAGTCACTGCAAATTAAATTTTTACAAATTAACAATAGAGTTTGCGAAACGTTAATTTAATAAAATGATTACAAATACTAGAGATTGTTACAGTTAACCATTTTAAACTACATGTACTAATTTTAATATCATCAAAATTTTAATATTCAGCATCTAAAGTTTGTCCGCACTTTGTAGATTTGACTTTAACTATGCGTGAATGTTTAAAGCATTTGACATTACCCCCTCTTCCTTCTCGATGTTGGTGAGTGACTCGGCATCAGCCAGATTGTCAACAGCGATGGCCAAGAACACGTTCAGCAGGATATCTGGACGACGGTGAGTTAAGGTCCTTATGAAAGTGTAATTAGGATCATTTTTAATCGCCTCTGAGAAGTTGGTACACTGAATCTAACCGTAAACGCAGTACCGTGTGGGTATCAAAAATCATAAGAATGAGAGAATTTAAATATAAGACCATACTGTTTCGAACCTTATTCACATACTGCCAAGCACGGAAATTCTATGATCAAATGCCAGGCGAGAAATTAGGCAGCAATCCACCATGCTCGTCAACAGGTTGGAGAACTTCATAAATCATAGGAATAAAGAATAATCACTCTAATAGCTATTGAAATATAAGTAATAGTCACTTTAATACCGATAGGTGGTATTATAAAGGATACAGTTGCCGCAAATGAAGAGGATGATGAAGTAGATGCACGCGAGGATGCCGACAGAGCCGACGCCGCCGTACGCTTTGATTCCCTCGTACATCACTGCGTTCCAGTCTTCGCCTGTCAGGATCTGAAAGGAAATTTATCCAACAATAAAAATAGTTTTTACGGTATTTTTTAATAGGTTCGGTTCTAATTCTAATTCTTTTTTTTTTTTATCTGCCCATATACGTCCCACTGCTGGGCCTACTCTACAATCGAGAGAGTCGATTGAGAGTGGTTAGGCCATACATAGTCCACCACGCTGGCCTAGTGCGGGTTGGCGGACTTACATACCGTATAAATTCTTTAAAATCGCTACGGTATGCAGGTTTCCTGACGTTGTTTTCCTTCACCGTTAAAGTGCGTGGTGATTGACTATCAATACACACATAACTCCGAAAAGTCAGAGGTGTGCCCTGGGATTTGAACCCGCGACCACCGTGAACATGTAGGCAGCCGAGTCTGGTCCGTTACCAACAGGCCACCATGAACTTTTTAAATGTGAACGTTTAATGTATCGCTTTAATTTGGATGTCAGAACCAATGGGTCCACTTAAGGACCGATGAATAGGGTTGCGATTGCTCTACGTACTCGAAACCTATAATCTTAGCCTATATTTTATTTCATTCGCATTAAACCATACCATCAACTTAAAAGGATGATTGACATAAATGAAACATATAGATAAGTGGCAGGTTGGGTTGTTAGTCAGATCCTTCTATAATTTTAACGTAAGTTAATTATTGTGAATGTAAGTTTTAATTTTTTTCGAAGTATGCCATAAACAGCTAAACGGTTGCATTTATCACCTTGCATCTATCTCTTTCACCAAAAAATCGTAAGTTTTAACATTACCTGAAAGACAGTGAGCAACGCTTGCCAGAAGCAGTCGAAGTTGTGCCTGTCCTTTTCCTCGACGGGGTCGTAGTTGAACTTGCCGCCGAACACCTGCATGCCGAGCAGCGCGAAGATCATGATGAAGAGGAACAGCAGCAGCAGCAGGGAGGCGATCGACTGGATCGAGTTGAGGAGGGAAGCCACCAGGTTTGACAGCGAGCGCCAGTACCTGGTAAACGACATGTTTATCAGTATTTCAATACAATAAACGTTTAATAAAATATCTCAATCGTACTCTTGATTGCAGAGTAGGCCCGTGCCCTGCAGTGGGACGTATATGGGCTGATACAATACAATAAAAAAACGTTTATTAAAAGAAGATTTATTTTCATTTTCAATCATCGTTGATTTATTATTTGATAACTGATTTGCTGGTGGTAGGTCTCTCAGATGTGAGAGGCTGCTTTGGTAGGTACCACCGCAATGTTTATTTCTCCCACCAGTCAGCAGTGTAAAGGCACTATTGTGTTCCGGTTTGAAGGAAATTGTAGCCTTAACATCTTACGTATCAGGATTTATACAGGAATATACAGTAACCCTTAAAAGATTTGCTGATCCTGTGGAGTCTTATGACTAACTAGATTGTTCTTATTCCTAGATTGTGGTAATAACTTAATCATCTAAGAACTTAGGGCCAGTTCATCTTCATCACTTACTTGGTAACTTTAAAAACCCTCAGCAGCCGAACGCACCGCAGCACAGAGATTCCCAGCGGGGGCATTACTCCTGTCTTCGTGAGGACCATCTCGCTAATAGAGCCAACCACCACGAAGCAGTCGAAACGGTTGAACAGCGACACGAAATAACCCTGTAATCATCATCATCATCATCATCATCATCAGCCTTTTATTGTCCACTGCTGGACATAGGCCTCCTCCAAATTGCGCCATTTCATCCTTTAATAGGAACAATATATTTTGTTTCACTGATGTCTACGACAATTATCATTTTATGATAATTTCAATTTGTAGCTATATTGTCGAAGAAATGAACAGGAGAACTGATAAAGACCGGAGGAGATCGCTTTCATTTTTTTACCGTAGGTTGATACTAGTTCATTGTTATCTTTATATAAGTTACAATATTGTTCTCAAGTAAGTGACTGTATCTATTTTATTGAGAATAAATATCTTTAAACCTTAAACCTTAGTCCATAGATTAATTGCTTTTTGCTTGTTTATACGCTTAGATATATCATGAATTTCATAATGTAGTAAATTAAAGTGTTCACTTACTTGCAACCCCAAGCTGTACATTTTGACTAACATCTCGAGCGTGAAGAGTGCGACGAAGAAAGCGTTGCCGTACTCTTGGAAATGATCTAGCCAGTGCGGTTGCCTACAAACAATATTGAAAACATATTATTCATACATTTCCTGCATGGTTTTTTCTTCTAGGATTTTTGTAGAGAGAAAGAACTAGATATATAAGATATATAATAAGGTATATCAAAAAACAAATGTATAAAAAGGGCGCGCAGCCCAGCCGCGCATTCATTTGTCGGTTGTCGGTCCGCGAAGAAACATCGCTCAAGGATTTTATGTGTTAGTGTTTAAATTAATAAATATATTTTAACGGGTGATTTTTCTAAGCGATGAGTAAAGCAACCTATTTAAGTATGACGCATGTTGCTGGCAGTTATATTAAGAAGAATAGAATAAAGATTTGAATACAGAACGGAGTTGTCAATGGCTGATGGAAGGATGGCCGAGTCGGAATATTATCACGCCACGATTATTCAAGTTCTAGCATTTTATACAGTTTTAATATGCGAGTTGTATGTGTAAAGAGCCCTGGCATAAATGTACATGATGTTGGAAAAGAATAGAGGAATTATGATTACACAATCGTCGTATTATTTGTCTTAATATATACATACTGGTAATGTTCACTGGCCAACACCACGGTATTCAAGAACACCAGCACGATAATCAGCCAGTAGAACGTCTGTGACTTCACCGCACGTCGACACGCCCGCTTCATTCTCCGGTTTACCTGATGAAGAAAAACTATTGTCAAAATATCACCTTCTATTATCTTTAATATTGTCAGAGGCTATCTGAACTGTTCCTTGACCAATTATAATCGAATTTGTTAGTACAGATGTTGTGGTAAAGGCTTACTGACACGTTTGCCTTCGACATTCCATCTGTCACATGATGGTCAAAAATAAATTAAGCAAAATATATACTTGAGTTATAACTTCTTGGAATAATGCCAATGGGTGGAAATTTCCACTCAGGAGTTGGATCCCCAATGAACTTTTATAATAAATATTACGATAATTAAGTTCCAATTATGTTAGTTTTAAATACGTAACTTGCAGAAGGGAAGCCAGCGTGAATCGGCGTGTATAGGTGCTCCTAACAGCCGAATACTTACTTTATCAAAATCCTTCTTCCACGCGACGCCTATAGATACTCTCTGTGGTTCTGGATTCTCTATACCTAAGTGGTCTGTCGAGTCGTGCGCGTTCTGCGTTTGTCCAGCTATCCCCGGGAACTCTGCAACACATTCATTATCATTACATAAATAAATATATCCAACAGTCACATAATATATTATAGTCCTTGACTTAGATACAAGGCTTGAGTCGCAGGTAACAGAAACTACTTTTTTTACTTTTACTAGACTTTGTAATATCATAAGCCCCTAGATCCTCGGAGACTAGAATAAACTGCATCGGTGGCGTAGTTGTACTACGGTATGATTATAAAGCTGGGGTCTTGGGTTCGAATCCCGAGTCTGGCAAAGTGATATCGTATTTTTATATTAATCATCAGCCCGGGGTCAGGAATTTGTGCCCGGTATGGCGATAGGTTCGCTACCTATCACATTATGGGACGGAACACACAAGGCGAAACTGAGGGTTCTGGGTGCACCTCTGCCTAACCCTTCTGGGAAAAAGATGTGATGTTTATGTATGTATGTATGTATGTATGTAATCCGTAGATCCAAAACAAATTCTTATGGTTCGTACTTCGTAGAAACATTTGCCTCAGTGCAGGGATATCGTATCGTGGCTTCTTGTTTCACAGCCAGAGATTAATCAACGGTGCCAAGAAGGCCGTCAGTAAGTGAGTCCGTACTCAACTGCACTGTATCAGCCCATATAAATCCTACAGCAGGGCACGGGCCTCCTCTTAAATCCAGAGTACGATTGGGAGGGGTTAGGCCATATAGTCCACCACGCTGGCCTAGTACGGGTTGGCGGACTTTACCTTACATAGATTCAGCAAGTGAGATAATTTGAAAAGTCCTTTATGACCACGTACCATATACGTCACTAATACCGTAGTCCCTCATCTGGTCTGTTGTGTCGTGCTGGTCGGCGAGGGGCTCCAAGTATTCGGCCTGCGTGATCCAGTCCAGGTAGCCCTTCAGATCTTCCTCCAACTGCTGCTTCTCCCGGAGTTTCTGGAAGTCGCCCCGGTTTTTCGCCTTTTCTCTTTCTTTTGAGAACTCTCTGTGGAATTAGGATAAGATGAGGTAGTACGTTTGATTGATTGGGTAGTGAATTAGATAGGTTCGAAATATATTTCTGTGGATTTTACGAATGTAAAAAAATTAACATAATTATTATAATAAAATGTATTTTACATGTTTCTCTATTAATAATTTTACACTTACCCAGACAACACACCGAGAATCAGGTTCATGACGAAAAAAGCGCCCAATATGACCATGGATACGAAGTATATCCACTCCCAACTATTGCCCATTGCATCTTGGATCTACAAAAAACAATCATAAATGATAAACTAAAGTTAATATAATGGCAAATAATAGCAAACTTTAATGCATCCGGCTCGAAGGACCACACGATTAAAGGGTTAAAATATTGGCCAGTTTTAAAAATATTTAGAATTTTATGTGACATATTCACAACCAAGAAACATAAAGTAAAAGAACATAGAAACATAAATCGTTCTGAAGTGTTTAACCGTTTTCAAGGAATATTTTAGTGTTGATGGTACAACATGGGTAAAAAATGCTTGGCGACTGACATAAATGGACTCTGATTGTTCAAGCCACTTTCCAACAACCTGGTCCCGTATATTTTTTTCTTTTCTGCACTTACATTATACATAACATCTGTCCACCCCTCAAGGGTGATACACTGGAAGACAGTCAGCATGGACAGTCCAAAGTTGTCGAAGTTGGTGATGCCGAAGTTGGGCCCAATCCAGCCGTCGCGACACTCCATATCCTCACCCAGGGTCGAGCAGTTAAAGCCGTTGTCGATGTCGCACGGATGAGGACTGTCCATGATTTCATCTGGAAATAATTTGAGGTCATGTTAAAGAAGACTGCAAAGAGCAAAGTTATTTTACTGTGATTATAGTATCGCGTTAATTTTGGTATTGAAATATTGGAAGTATTTATTGAACCCATAAAATGTCATACATTATTTAGATTCAGTCACTTTCTTCATTTTTCACTACCACTCGGTTCACAAGGCTGTTTCACCAGAGAAGAACGTTCAAGAAACTTTAGCGTTGCTCTTTTCAAAGTAAGTTTACAATACAGTGATTATACAGGAGTCGTAGGTTGGTTGAATTCAGAGTTATTAATTAAATATACGCTTTTAGGTAGAAGATCTTTTTATCCTGGTACAATAAAATGAGAAGGCGTCTGATGGTAAGTGCTTCAACGTCTATATAGATCCACGACGCGAGATGGCTATCTATCAATGGTCAATACAGTAATGCTTGATTGTAGTCAGATAACCGAATGATCTTGAAACGCTTACGTATATCACCATGACGGGTTCTTAATCACATTACAGGGAGACGAGTAGGTCGCTCCACGGATTTTAAGCGACACGCTTACCCATAAAGAGCTAAATCATTCAGAATTATTTATGATTAAGCAGTGCATGATAACTGCACTTAGATCGAAACCTTAGGACCTAAAGACATTAGGTGGTCGTTAAATGCCCAACAATCAGCAAATTATTTAGAGTTGTGATTAATAACAATCACCATATAGTCTGGCAAATGTAGCGTGGGATGCCTTCTGACCTGATGGGGAGACAATTTGCTCAGACATAGGGCCGTCAGCGACTGGATGCATCTAGCAGCAGACCGGGCTCTGTGGCGTGCCGTGGGAAAGACCTACGTTCACCAGTGGACTGCAACGGGCTGACGCTGATGATAATGATCTTATAGTTTGTGAGGGTATAAAACAGAGCAAACCTGTAAGCTTGTTGTAGCAACTTTTGTGCATTTTCCCGGAGAACAGCTCCAGGCCGATGATGGCGTAGATGATGATGACGAAGATGACCAGCAGCGCGATGTGGAGCAGCGGCACCATGGCCTTCAGGATGGAGTTTAGCACGATCTGGAGACCTGGAGACATAGGGATAACGTTTTGATTGAGTCGTTAAATGGAGACACCTTTCGACCGATATGAAACTCAATGTTGAGCAGAGTGTTATAGAATACAATATAAAAGGACATAATTATCTTAAGCTACAGGAATATCTGATAAACATTAGGCCAAGATTTTCTGCATTGAAATGTCTGTCCATTATATGGGTGGACGACGAACGCTGCTTCTGCTAGTACGTACTCACCATGGTTAATAATTATTTGGCTCAACCGCCCTTCGCGAATTGAACTTACTCCAATTAATTCTTAATTACAATTATTTGATGCTGGCTTGGAAAAATAATTCTACTATTCCTGTTGTTAAGTGTAGAGCCTATCAGAATGAGTTTAATTGGTAACAGATTAATCTCGTCTTTCGCCTCTCAGCTTTAAGCTCCATTTACACGGAGAGAGTTTCTCGCAACAAGACTCGTATGCCACTATAGCCATAGATAGCGTTCTGACAAATGTTTATACGATTCAACTTTTATATATCCTTACGATAATCGTATCTTGGAGGTGAGAAATTCTCCCCGTGTAAATGGGGCTTTAGTTTACTAACCTGCTTGCCTTTACATTATCACTATCTACGTTCTACACTACTGTATTAAATATTCTTCAACTGATTCTTAAATTAAATAAATGGCCAACTTACTTGGCACGCCGGAGACGAGACGAAGCGGTCGCAGTACCCTGAACGCTCTGAGGGCTTTCACGTCGAAGGCATCCTTGAATATACTCGATAGCACCGTGCTCACCATGCTGGAAGAATGGAGAGGAATATAAGGTAAAATATTCATGGCTGAGAGATTAGAATCATGTAATAACAATGCTAAATAAAAAAGGTACACCCATCAGCTAAGATCGAATCTTGTGTCGTGGGCATCAGGATCTATGAGACACTTTTCGGTCTCACAAACACTCAGACCCGAAACAAATGTGGTGCGGGAATCGAACCAGCGGCCTCTCGTTTCACAGCTGGCGTCTAACAAACTGCGCCACGGATGTTGTCAAAGTTGAGAGATCACAGTCATGTATTCTCAACGCAAAATAAATTATTTAGCTGTGAGCGTGATTAAATTTAGATTTCAGTAGAATCACCCCATTGACTCCTTTGATTACACAGGTCTGCGACCAAAAAACTGCATGGGATTTTTTTACATTTTCTTACAGATTTTGACCTCCCAAAAACAGAAAAAACATTCAAATTATTATATCACATAAGTTTTTATGCATATTGCAGTATCTATGTTCATTGGTAATAAACCTATATGATTTTTATTTGATAATGGAGAAAAACAATCTGAGCTGTTGGGGAGACTGGGAATGTTTTCACATGTTGAGACAAGTCAAATAACGTACATACATCGCTTGAAACAAAAAAAAGCTCTTAGTAGATATACTGATATTCAAGTGAAAAGTGCTGTTGTGTGTTAATCATGGCTACAAGGGGTTGTGTTATTTCTCCAAACAGTTTTTGTTACATCTGTGGTGAATTCACTATTAAAATTCAACAGAGAAATATAAGTGATTTTGTAAGGAAAGTTTATTTTGCCTACTTTAAATTAAAACTTGGTGATCAAGATAAACCATGGGCCCCGCATAAGGTGTGTAGAAGATGCGAAGAAGATCTTCGTTTGTGGTTTAAGGGAAAGAAAAATGCATTTCGATTTGGAATTCCTATGATATGGCGTGAGCAGAAAATACTGACAATGCTTTTGGGTCAACAGGCAGGCTATACCAAATACCCATGCTTCTTATGCTTGTGGGATAGTAGAGCCAGATAACAGCACTGGAAAAAAAGTGATTGGCCATCCCGAGAAACTTTAAAACCTGGAAAGAAAAATGTTATAAACACTACCATATCAAATTGGGGTTGATGAAACAATTTGTAAAATCGCTGCAAAAGGATGGAGACTGTTTCAAATATTTATGTACAAAATTCCCGAAGCTGTCAGAAGCAAAGTTGAAAGAGGGAGTTTTCACCGGCCCCGACATAAGAAAACTTTTAACGGACCCTTCATTTGTGGAAACTATGAATGAGAAGGAAAAAGAAGCTTGGGTATCGTTCAAGGACGTAGTGCGAAAGTTTTTGGGAAATACTAAGGATTCTAACTATAAAACCAATGTGCAACGGGTGCTAGCAGCATACGAAGCTCAAGACTGCAAGATGAGTTTGAAGGTTCATTTCTTACACTCTCACATAGACTATTTTCCCGAAAACCTGGGAGCTTACAGTGAAGAGCAGGGGGAGCGATTTCATCAAGATGTCCGTGATATCGAGAGAAGGCACAAAGGGCGATGGGATGTCACTATGCTTGCTGACTACTGTTGGCTGCTTAAGCGAGAAACTGAAGATGGAAATCGGAAAAGGACTCGTCAAAGTATGAAGGAAAAGAAGAAGAGGTTTCATAAAGAACATGAATAAGTATATGTATCAAAAAAATGATTCGATTGCTTTAAAAAAAAAATACTAATTGTTTAAAACTTTAAATAAAGGAGTGCTTTAACAAATTTTTTGTGTTTGAATTTGCAAAAAATCCTTATGTGATAGGAAAAAATGGTCATCACTTTTGAAATCAGCCTACTTTAAAACATATAATTCAGTAAAAATACCTCATGCAGTTGACAAAAATTTTTTTTTCGCAGACCTGTGTTATTTGTCCTTATAAGGACTATGGGGTGAATTTATAGACATGTAAATCTAATTGTTTCTGTTTTTACATTAATGAATCTTGTTTTCTGCAAAGGACTTAATTTGGATGATGATTCATAAAATTGTGAACACAATATTGTGTTCGATCACTCCTTGATGAGCCTACTTGCTAAGAAGACATATTTATTATTTATAGAAGACATAAGAAGTATAACTAAATAAATGAAAACATAGGCGATACATACCCTATAACAACTATGGTGAAGTCGAGCAGATTCCATCCGTTGCGGAGGTAGGAGCCCGCGTGCATCACGAACCCGTACGCGATGATCTTCATCACGCACTCCCCGGTGAATATCACTAGGAACACGTACTCGATCTTCTCCTGCAAATACAGATACAAGGTATTTTGTTTATTATGTCCGACAAACAAGCAAACAGGTCACCTGATGGTAAGTGATCACTGCTTCCCCAACAACGCTTGGATCATAGATGTGTTGCCGGCCCATCAAATCAGGAGGGGAGCGGGCAGGAAGAATGGAAGGGAAGAGGAAAAGGGTACAGGGCATCCGGCAATCTCACTTACCGGACGAAACGCGATAGCAAAGCTATTCATGTCGATTTCCTGCCAGACAGTGGTATCGCCACGAGCTTTTATTATGAGACATGAATGACAACAGCAAGGCGCTCCAATTTATAATATATTTGATTCTATTTCTGGGTAGAGGATATTTCAATTGATTGATCTGTAGTAAGTAGAATTAAGATGTGGTAGGACAAAGTGACTGTTGTATACCAATTAGACAATGCAGTCTTAATAATGAAGCTACTCATGAGAGCTTGTCACCTTCTTCCGGTCGACACAATTTCTCCAGTCCCTGATACTCACAGGATGAAGCCGAAACGTAACATACTTTAACTGATACATAAGCACTGTGTACTGATGTCAGGAAATAGGTTTCGAAATTAATAAATATTAGCACGGGCATTGTTCATCATTAGCTGGTCTTTGACAATTGATGGAGAAAAAGAAAATGTCAGAATTAGGTCTTGAAATAGTCGAGATTCCTAGTTTCACAAATACGCAATTAAATAAAAATACTGAGAAAACATTACGAACAGGAAATAGACAAGTTATGACACCAGCTGCCACTCGCGTATTCGGAATATTTTCGTCAATTTCTTAGAATGTTGAGATGAAATATTTTCGTTCGATCTTCCGCTGACGTACAATGTTGTCTTTCAATCCACAACAGATGAGAGTTCCTGTTTGGAGCTAGGCTGCTATGCAGATTTGACAATATTACTTTCTTTCTATTATCATGCTATTGGACAGATTATTAAATTGTTGTAAACAAATGCTATGTACCATTTGAATCAAACACTTATCTTAAATTTATTTTCTCATACGGTAAAATTTAAGTGTCTTTGTGTAAAAAATAAGTACACCCAAAAGTCACATGCATAGTCCTGACCCCACACTAAGATCAATCAAGTCTTGTGTCGTGGGAATCAGAAGCTACGAAAGACTTTTCGGTCTCACAAACACCCAGATCCGCGACAAATACTTGAGGGCCTCAGAAACATTTGTCTCGGTGCGGATATCGAACCTGCGGCTTCTCATTTCACAGGCGGTGTCTAACCAACTGCGCCACGAAGGCTGTCAGAATGTATGTCTGTAATATGGTGCAAATACATTATTTCTATCTTTTCATTCAATGTTGTTATTATTTATAGAATACCGGTAGTTTTATCTTCTACTTCTTCTTTTACTTTTCGTATCGACTTACCTTTTGCTATTTTAATTGTAACATTGTGTAAATGGTGACCAGTTGGCTCGCAACGAACGCTCAGTTTAAACAAACATAGACCTTCACCTAAGACCTTTAACGCATAAGTCTGGACACTTCGGTTAATATCGTAGGTTAACTTTAAGGTTCAGAATGAATATAAGCGGTCTGTAATCATCTATACGTTTCTTTTAAAGGTAATAAAATGTTATAAAACAATAAACCGCATGCCCAACATCTGATTTGCTGAATCGGTGCCACATTGAACAAAAAGATAGACATAGATATGCAATCGCGGATTTTTTTTAACTTATTAAGAGGAACAATTCCGTCATAGGTATGTTTTGATATTGTTGCGTTTCTTTAAATGTTTATACAGCGCATACATCAAAAGCTAGCAAAAGAAATACTTTTTTCCCGTCTTTGCAACATTTTTATTGATGCTTTGCTCCTATTGGTCATAGCGTGATGTTATCTATCTTATAGCATTCCTCGATAACAGGACTTTCTAATACCAAAATAATTTTTCAATCCGAATTAGTAGTTGCTGACATTACCGCGGACAAACAAACAAGCTCTTCAGCTTTGGAAGTATATATAAAGTATACTTACGAGAACCCAGTTGGTGTAGTTGGAGTCGCTGGCGGGGTAGGGGGTGTAGACGGCGAGGGCGATGCAGTTGGCGAATATCGTGGTCAGGATCATCCACTCGAACGGCCTGGGCTCTGAGTCAAGGACTGCTATGCATAATTAATCCAATCCAATCAATCAGATAAAGGAAGTCCACTGCTGAGCATAGGCCTCTCTTAATGATTTCCACAGTGACCTGTTGGAGGCAGCCTGCATTCAGCGACGTCTCGCGACCTTTACCAATTCGTCTGACTATGCATGATCAACCGTATAATTATTTGTAGCAGTCGATATACACACGTCCCAGGGCACGAGTGTCCTCTACAATCGACAGTATGATTGGGTAAGGCCGTATAGTACGGGTTGGCGGACTCTACATAAAAATATAATAAAATAAAATATAATACATAAATCATAAAATATAAATTCTTATAAATCGCTATGGTGTGCAAGTTTCCTCAAGATGATTTCATTCACCGTTATAGTGCGTGGTGATTGACTATCAATACACACATGACTTCGAAAAATCAGAGATGTGCCCTGGGCTTTGAACCCGCGACCACCGTGAACATGTTAGCAGCCGCGCTTGGTTCGTTACCAACAGGCCATCACGCACTTTCGTACAAATATACATGTTAATAATTCCATAGGCTTTTGTTATTAAGGCAATAAGAGGAATATAGTTTTTATTTATATCAAAAAATAAAATAAATACACCCAACAGTCACATGCATAGTCCTGACCTCACACTAAGATCGAGTCTTGTGTCATGGGCATCAGGAACTATGAGAGACTTTTCAGTCTCACAAACACCTGGACCCGAAACAAATACCTGTACACCACACAAACATTTGTCTCGTTTCACGCCGAATATGAGTTTGTATTCATTATTTATAACACTGCACTCTCTTTCTCCTTATCATTAACATCCCACAGTTGTCTGTAAGAGATTGCCTACAGCGATAAGACCAACTCCAGCAATCTTAACAGAACGAAACTACAGCGAATTGTTACTTCATCTCTTTTTTATGAGGTACCAATCTGCCTCATTCATGTATTCAAAAACTCATTTATGCATGGTTCATTTCGAGAACATTCCAGCGAGGTTGCGATAATATAACCATGCCTGAATCACGTTATTTTTCCGCTTCCCTTCCAAACTAATCCGAGATATGAATAATTTGTGTTATTTACGACGGTTCTCCTCACTGCCAGTCGGTTTGCAATCGCAATTTTGAACATGTACAAAAATAAATGCATTTCTCATTGGATAAATGTTTTGGTGTGAATTATTTTTAATTTTTGCGTTCGGGGGGAATATCTTTGTGTTTCAGGACTTGAGTTTCTTAACAAGATTATCGGTTTTGGAGATTTTTTCATTGTCTACGTAGACAAATATTCGTATCTCCTTGTAATGTAAGTATAGGTATATATGTTTATGTACATTGTATGTATTATATGTATGTCTAATTTAATATATATGTTTGTATTTGTATATCATATGTGTGTATATATGTATAAAATTCATTTGAATTAATTATTTTTTCCACCTTAGACTGCCCTCTCATTTTCCCTATTTATATATCCTTCCAAAGGTTGACTGTAAGAAATTGACAAGTGTGATAAGGCCGCTCTTGTACTGTTTTTATGTCATTTCTTTATTGTAATTGTTTCTTTAAAGTGCAATAAAGGATTAAATAAATAAAATGGTTAAGAGAACGCTATAGTAGAGTTACTACAGATCCACGTGTGTACGTGGATCATTTTCGATTCTGTACAAATCCGGTTACAATCAGGCCGACAAAATTGTTTATAATAAAGTCAAATAGGTACATACGATAGAAATATCACTTATCGATTAAAAAGAGTAAAACAAGTGGTGGAATACTATACTTATATACTGAGAGACATTCAAAGTCTCTCCGTGGTTTGAACGACTGCTATTTATCCGTGAGATTGAGATCATCTATAACGCTCCTCTATCGATAAAATAAAGCGTTGTTGTAACCCGAGCATGAGCCTTCTTTTTAGGTTTTTGTCATTATACTACGCATGGTGAACTAAATCTTTAATCTAGTAACGGTGTGTCGTAAAATTCGTTTAAATAATGGCGTGGAAAATACAGCATACATTTTACGTTTCAATCAAGTATTCGTACACCTACTTAAGCTCATTTTTGCATCACCTAAAGGTCATACGTCCATCATCCATCGATCCGCCAAAGGAAGTCCACTGCTGAACATAGGCCTCTCCCAATGATTTCCACAGTGACCTGTTGACCTAAAGGTCTGTCAACTGTCAACGGTCAACTGGGAGGTAATGTCTTTGGTATGAAGTCCAAATTGCATGCTGTTATATGAAGCTTAATTATTTATTGCATTGAATGGCGACACGAGCATTCCATTCGCTTTATGGTAAGCGATACGACCGCTCATGGACAGTAGCAAAACCAAACAACACCACGAATTACATGCTTGACATTCCACTGCGCTCGCCATCCTGAGACATAAGATGTTAAGTCTCATTCTGTCCAGTAGTTACTCCGGCATAATGTCTTTTAAAACGGAACTCAAAAGTGCATTTGCACTGCTGTTTGGCGGAAAAAAAGACATTGCGGTGGTACAGTAGTCTAAACGCATTGTTGTGTTCCGGTGTATTTGGGTGTATTTAGTATAATTCATTGTTAAGATTTATAACTAATCAACCGTATTGTTGAAGTCAGATATGTTGTTTTTTAACTACCATTTTGCATTAACATCGCACGCACGAATTTCAATTATTATAGACTGCATCTACAGTATCGGAGTTAAATCATCTCGCCTACAATGATTTATCGCGTCTATTAAACCATAAACCGATTCCAATCTGGAATTTAACATTAAAATAATCTTCGGGTACAGAAATACAGCCATTTAAAACAGAGCGTTTCTAATCAGCGATGCGTTGTTCCAAGGATAATGTTACACAAACCAGACGCGGGGCTAATAGAAATCATTGCTATGCGATGCCAAGACTTCATATGCTGTGCTCGACTATGAGCGATTGGCGAGGAATGTACGAAATCGTAGACATTTTTTTGTATTGCATCAGCCCATATACATGAAACTGGCCACGTCGCAGAGAAAGATTGAGAGGAGTTAGGCCGTATGGTCCACCACGCTGGTCTAGTGCGGGTTGGCGGACTTTAACATACCATAGAAATTCTTACGAATCGCTATGGTGTGCAGGTTTACTCATTATGTTTTCCTTCGCCGTCATAGTGCGTGGTGATTGACTATCAATACACACATGACCTTGAAAAGTCAGCAGTGTGACCAGGGATTTGAACCCGCGACCATAAACATGTTGGCAGCCACGTCTGGTCCGTTACCAATAGGCCATCTCGCACTTACATTGGACATTATTATGGGACGGAGAATGGCGATACTAAATTTTGCTAGTCCTCTACCAGCGGAGACTTGGTCGTGGGAATAAAAATAATGTTTTGAAAATATACTTTTCAGTCACATAGTCATCCGGAACCGAAAAAATACCTCTGCTCACATTTGTCTCGAAGCGGGGCTCGAACGTGCAGTTTTTTAATTTCCAGCCGGCGTCTAACCGACTTCGCCACGGAGGCTATCAAGGTGTTCCGAGGACTACAAAAATGTGTCGCTAGAAGCACCAAAGATAAGAGCCAATACAGTTGGGAATGCAAAATACCGGGTTAATTGATGAAGGTTGAGCAAGTTGGGATGTTTGTAACCTTTTACACGAAGTTGAAACAAATGGCCTTATTCATAGACAGTTTTAAAACCTATTTTAGTTATAGAATGTTTTGTCTTCTTCGCTTGAACTGAATTCAAAAGTATATAGAAAATGACAAAATATGCGATAACTCAAATAGGTTTTAAATATCTCTATGAATAAGGCTGAAAATATCTACAATTCTAAGTGTAGACCAGATGATGCATCAACTGATGGGATACGCATACGCACCCACCTGGGATTCGAACCCGAGACCTCAGCCTTCTAATAGTCCAGTACAACTGCACCACCGAGGCAGTCAAACTGGACTTCATAATGCAGGAATCAGACATCAAACTAAAACACGACACAAACATTACTTTGTGCGGTGGTGGCGTTCCGGGCGGAAATGAACATCCTCACCAAAGTATTCGGAAACACGTGCCTGCGTTGTGTCCATTCATACATTTGTCGAATCACTTGGCGTGGTGTCAAGATTTTTTCTCCATTACTAGTAACACTAACGGCAATCATACTTTCAAGAACTCTGATATCTATTAGTACTAATTATAGAATTCATGTTCAAATGATTCGGTTTGTTTTGTCTATGGCATGCGGAGTGATGTTTTTGAATGATATTGAGGTGAAGAATTAAGGACGTCGCTGGATGCAGGCTGCCTCCATCAGGTCACTGTGGAAATCATTAGGAGAGGCCTATGTTCAGCAGTGGACTTCCTTTGGCTGATGGATTGGATTGATTGGAAGAATTAAGGAAGTGTTCTAATGTTATTTGATTTCCTTGTTGGTAAACTGGACCGTGGCACTTGGCGCTCTATTGTTTCTGCTTACGCCAATGGGACGTAGGCGTGAGTTTATGTAGTACAATTACGCGATGACCTACCAACATATTTATCATGGTCTTATAACCTAGCTTTGGTATTTTAGGAGACTGTCCCACCCTCACACCCGCCACTGCAACTCCTGTAAGCCAGGATCAACAGCACGCATTGTAATGACACCGAGCATTGAAGCTCAGCGAGTCTCCGGGAATGTCTAACTTGTCTTTAACCCGCAATGAAGTTAATCATAAAGTTCAATTAACAGGAGTTGGAAATCTTTTCTGTCCACATTTTTTTTTTATTCTGGCACGGCATGATGACTGCACTGCACCTGATGGTAAGCGCAAATGCCGTCCAGACAGAGTATCGAATGGCATCAGACGGCGGTCCCATGCCATTCGATACAATTATGCCGGCCTGCTGAGATGCTTCTTCACACTACGGCGGAAGGACCCAGGATTATAGGAAGGAGGGAACACGTGTGACGGCAAACAATTCCACAGCTTCACAGTAACACTTCTCTCCGTAACAAAGCGGGTGACAAAACGATGAACTAAAGAGGTAAATAACCTCGGATGAAAAGACTTTTACAATTATAGGAGCCAGGTGTAAAGCACCACAGATCAAATTACTATATTTCATGGGACCTATTATGTGAGCTGTTATACTTTATTCCAGTAATAGCTTCGGTATGTCTAATAGAATGCTTCATATTTAATTTTTGCTTACTAAAGCTCACGCCTCTATCTACGTATGGTTGGTAGAGGAAACTTTGTTGCCCTAGAAAATTCACCTAACTTACTTCAGTCGAAGATGTGAAAAGGTGAAAAGGAGCGTGTCTACGTCATATCGATTAGGTACTCAGTCTAGTTTCCCTATAATTTCGTTTTTTAAACCGAATAACACAGTGATTTGCCTTGCCCGAGTTCCGAACCCAAAACTTCACGGTTCGCAACCCACACCTGCTACCAAAAGGCCAATAAATAAATATACCCAACAATCACATACATAGTCCTGACCTCACACAAATATCGAGTCTTGTGTCGCGGGTATCAGGAACTACGAGAGACTTTTCGGTCACACAAACACCCAGACCCGAAACAAATACCTGCTGATCACACTAACATTCTCGCGATGCGGGGATCGAACCCGCCGTTCGCTTGACAGCTGATATCTAACAACTGCGCCAGTGACCATAAATGTAGCGACCTACTGGGCTGGGAAACTGTAAAGCTTTAAATAACAGTGTATCAATTGACCCATTGACATTGACAGCCTCCTTGGCGCATTTGGTTAGACGCCGGCTGTGACACGAGAGGCCGCGGGTTCGATCCCCTCACCGACACAAATGTTTGGGTATACACAAGTATTTATGTCGGGTCTGGGTGTTTGTGAGACCGAAAAGTCTCTCAAGGTTCCTGATACCCGCGATACAAGACTTGATCTTAGTGTGGGGTCAGGACTATGTATGTGACTATTGGGTGTATTTATTTAATTAAACAAGAGCATTTGATACAACCGATCCTAACCGATCCGGGCCTAACCACTCTCAATCGATTCTCTCGATTGTAGAGTAGGCTCGTGCCCAGCAGTGGGACGTATATGGGCTGATAACGATTTGATACAACCTTATAGAAACCATTAGCTTTTCTCTGCAAACATGTTTGCATCCAGTCAATTTGCTCACTAAATCCAGCTCGAAGGACCAAATATACATCCAGTTCGATCGCACAAAACTTACGGACATCACAAACATTTAAACTCAAAAGGCACGTTTACCATAGTGCAATAAAGACAGGGGTCTTGATACCCGCGGTACGAGACTTGATCTTAGTGTGGGGTCAGGACTATGTATGATGTTGGTTGTCTTATTATTGACGCGAAAGAAGAATCGAATGTAATTATATTTACGCAGTTATTAGTAAGCTGCTTTATATCGTTCTCAGCTGAACGCGAGTTTATTATTTCTGTCGACTACAACGAGCCTAAGACGTGCAGTTTTATAACAAGCTACAATACACGCAAATGTTTTGTGTTTGTTTTTAATTGTGATCTCAGATTTGTTTTTGTTATTCATATTAATATATGTTACTGTAAAAGCATGAAAAATAGGAAATCCTGGAATTTACTGATGTAATTGTCACGAAGTGCGTGGTGGCCTGTTGGTAACGGACCAGACTCGGCTGCCTACATGTTCACGGTGGTCGCGGGTTCAAATCCCAGGGCACACCTCTGACTTTTCGGAGTTATGTGTGTATTGATAGTCAATCACCACGCACTTTAACGGTGAAGGAAAACATCGTGAGGAAACCTGCATACCGTAGCGATTTTAAGGAATTTCTACGGTATGTAAGTCCGCCAACCCGCACTAGGCCAGCGTGGTAGACTATATGGCCTAACCACTCTCAATCGATTCTCTCGATTGTAGAGTAGGCCCGTGCCCAGCAGTGGGACGTATATGGGATGATGAAAAAAAAAATTGTCACGGAACTAGCATAATACCTAATATTTGTTATTAATTACTTTTTGCTGTTAGTTTTGTGTAAGAGAATGAAATAAAATTAAAAAAATAAAATACTAAGTTTCCGAACTCTTAATGGTAAAGTCCGAAATGCTCTTTGATCATTGTTTTTTATAGTGTTTCTCATAAATAGCACCCAACAGTCACATACATAGTCCTGACCCTAATATCGAGTCTTGCCGTAGATATCAAGAATACTAGAGACTTGACTGCCTCGGTGGCGTAGTTGTACTACGGTAGGATTACAAAGCTAAGGTCTTGGGTTCGAATCCCGGGTCGGGCAAAGTGATATTGGATTTTTCTGTTCATAATCAGCCCGGAGTCGGAAATCTGTGCCCGATATGGCGATAGACTTGCCCCCTATCGCATCGTGGGACGGACCATACATGGCGAAATGTGGGTGTCCTCATAGCACCTCTGGTTACCCCTTCTGGGAAAAAGGCGTGAGTTTATGTATGTATGTACTAGTGACTTTTCGGCGTTACAAATACCCAGACCCCATACAAATACCTGTGGTTCACACAAACACTTTTCTCGGTGCGGGAATCGAACCCGCGGTCAAACGTTTCACACTCGGCGTCTAACCAATTAGGCCCGGTAGCCTGTCACCGAGACGAATGTTTGTGAGGCCCACAAATATTTTGCCTCGGGTCTGGGTGTTTGTGGGACCGAAAAGTCTCTCGTAGTTCCTGATACCCACGACACAAGACTCGATATGGGGTCCGGACTACGTATGTGACTGTAACAAATACACCCAATTTTTTATATATATGTCAAGTTATGCGTACTTGATTCGCGGTCAAATATAAAAATTATCTAATTTTCTCCCACCAAAGCCGCATTTAACCATAGGCTAGTTATAAATAATTTAATACAGTTGTATTATATTGTCTGCAGCGTGATAGATTGGCCGGCTGCCAGCCAGTGACCACGGAATGCTGTAACTAAGTGGAAGTGATTATCGTCGGTCGTTTTAGATTTTTGCATGTGATTTTCGATATTGACGGCAGTTGAAATATTTTGATGGGATTCTGCTCTTTATTATGGAACTGGTAGCTCGGCTTGGCTTTGCTTGAGTGCAGTCTTTTTGAGTAGAAGACCCGTTTTTGCATCGTTTTCCATTAATTTTCATAAATGGCCGTATCTTGAGAAAATATAGCGTACCTTGAGAAAATACAATGCCCAAAAAAATCAATTCGTGGGTATCAGAAACTACGAGAGACTTTTCGGTCTCACAAACACCCAGACCCCCGCACCAACACAAATGTTTGTTTCCCACAAATATTTGTGTTGGTGCGGGGATCGAACCCGCGGCTTCTTGTATCTAAATTGTAAATCACACAGACACGGTGGCCTGTTGGAATAACCGTGCAACCAGCTACTTTCTGCAACCTTCATTGGGTATGTGACATACATTCGGGAACCTTTCGGTCAATATTTCCTTGCACAGTATAATACACTTATCTCTATCTGTATCAGCCCATATACGTCCCATTGCAGGGCACGAGCCTCCTCTACAATCGAGAGTACGATTGAGAGTGGTTAGGCCATATAGTCCACCACGCTGGCCCAGTGCGGGTTGGCGGACTTTTACTTTTAGTTATTAACTAGCTTAGGGTCAATTCATAAAATGTACAAAAATAATTCATAAGTTTATATTATTATAACTACTGAGTTAATAACTGTGTTACAGGTGCAAGAATTAACCTCAAACTATTGGGGTAAACGTGTTCTTGAGTGGAGACCGCGTTTTGTCAAGCGTAGTGTAGGGCGCCTTCCAGCTAGGTGGAGTGACGATTTGCGAAAGGTCGCTGGCAGATGCTAGATGCGACAAGTCGAAGACAGGGTAAAATGGGGCAAATTGGAATAGGCCTATCAGCAGTAGACAGCTGTAGGCTGATGTGATGTGTATTTAAAAAGGATACTTCCATTCGACGACATCAATGCAGGCCTTCCTGATCGGGTTCTTCAGCGTCAAGCAGAAGAGGGCTCGCTTCGGCCGCTCCTGTTGGACCTTAGGGCCGCGCCGGGGTGGTTTGCGCGGGGCGGCGGGGACCGGGATGAGAGGTCCGGCGCCGTCCGACAGCGGCCCTGGCGTGGACGCGCCCACCGGGGTGGTGGCCGGCGCGGCCGGGACCGGCTCCTCCGCACCTTCTGCGACGCTCATTTTGTCCTGAAACAAAAAAATATATTAATAAATACACCTAACAGTTACATACATAGTCCTGACCCCAATATGTTAAGATTTTATGAATAAGGCATTAATTCATGCATAAGTGCGTGGTGGCCTGTTCGTAACGGACCAGACGCGGCTGCCTACATGTTCACGGTGGTCGCGGGTTCAAATCCCAGGGCACACCTCTGATTTTTCGAAGTCATGTGTGTATTGATAGTCAATCACCACGCACTATAACGGTGAAGGAAAACATCGTTAGGAAACCTGCATACCATAGCGATTTATATAAATTTCTATGGTATGTAAAAGTCCGCCAACCCGCACTAGGCCAGCGTGGTGGACTATATGGCCTAACTACTCTCAATCGTACTCTCGATTGTAGAGGAGGCCCGTGCCCTGCAGTGGGTCGTATATGGGCTGATACTATAAAAAAAAATCGTTTGGAAGTGTATTTTTTTTGCACCCAATATTTTTTAATTGTTACGAATTTACTTACATTTTAAGTAAAGAAGTATAAATTCAATAAATTGTTTTTTTAATTATTGCGATGAATGGCGAGACGAGCATGCCATTCGCCTGACGATAAGCGATACGAGCGCTCATGGACAGTAGCAAAACCAAACATCATGTAGTAAACATGTTGGATAGTTTACTATGGTGTGCCGTGTGCGCGATGAATCAAGCGTATACTTTAAACGTGTTTATCTTGACGAAGACTAATGCTCATGATTTTGCATTATTGTGACAGTTCCCGGTAATATTATGAAGAATATTTGCACAGTGAGGCGACACTTTTATAGATGATTTTAATATTAATCTGGTTTTGAAAAGAGCAACTCTAGAATTTCTTGCCCGTTCTTCTCTAGTAAAAAGCGCTTTCCGAACTGGGTGGAAGTAAAAAATGATTGCATCTAAATTATATCGTTTAATGGATATGTTACCGGCCAAACCCGATTTTAGGATAAACTAGTTTCGCCTAGGCCAAACTAATTTTCCCTACACGTAATAGAACAAACCATTGTAGCCTAGAACAAACCATTGTAACATATTTTCTGCAAATTCTATACAAATCCGAGATGTTGCTAGAAGATACAAAAAAGTTAATGATTTTCTGAATATAGTGAATAAAACGCACTAATAAACTGACAGTCAAGATACTCGTCCGCAACGAAATATTCGTTAGATTAGGTTAATTTATATATTTTTTACATATTTTAGTTTATTTTATCCACTTTGGTTTTTGTATAATTTATCTCAATGTTAACCGAACGTAACCGAACCATCGTCTTGTCTAGACCTCTGTATTAGTACACATTGACATCCATAACATCTGATTTAAGAATAAATAACTGTTTTATTCTATCGAAAATCAGGTTTGGCCGGTAACAGATACCATAAATTCCTTTTTTTATTTCATTTCATTATGTAACAGAAGAGGTAGGCAGTGGTGCAACCAGGATACCCACGTTTCGCCTTCTGTGTTCCGTCCCATGATGTGATAGGGGGTGAGCCTATCGCCATATCGGGCACAAATTCCTGACTTCGGGCTGTTAATGATAGAAAAAATCAATACCATTTTTCCCGACCCGGGATTCGAACCCGAGACCTCCGCTTTGTAGTGGTCCTGTAGTACAACTACGCCAAGGAAGCAGTCCATCATTAAAAAGTGTTATAAAGCAATGTACTAATTAATTTTTAATTAAAACATAAATTAAAACGCGATATAAATTAAAATACTTGCTCATTAAGCTAGTAGATTGTAAGATTACATACCGTAAAATAACTAAAATAACTAATGAACATTGCTAATGTAAACACGCACTAAAGTTATTAATGGCTGACATTCATTGTTTTAAAACTTGATATTAATCTTGTAACAACACTGCCGTAAATTTACACCTAGTTGGAAAAGGGGACTTTTTTATGGCTATGAATGGCGAGACCGCCGCTCATGGACAGAAGCAATGCCAAACACCACGAATTACAAAGCCATGGTATTCCACTGAGCTCGCCATCCTGAGACATAAGTTGTTAAGTCTCATTATGTCTAGTAGTTACGCTGGCTCCAATGTCATTTGAACCGGAACACAACAATGCGTTTACATTGCTGGACAAAATTGGTTCTTCGTCAAAAACCACCGGGGTGAAGACGGGGCGTCAGCTAGTATCGTATAAAATTATACGTACATACATACATAAACTCACACCTTTTTCCCAGAAGGGGTAGGCAGAGGAGTAACCAGGACACCCACATTTCGCCATGTATTTTCCGTCCCATGATGTGATAGGGAGCGAGCCTATCGCCATATCGGGCACAAATTCCTGACTCCGGGCTGATAATGAATAGAAAAATCCAATATCACTTTGCCCGACCCGGGATTCGAACCTGAGACCTCAACTTGCAATCATACCGTAGTACAACTGCACCACTGAGGCAGTCATATCATATAAAAAAGTAGAAGAATTAGTCATACGTAATTTACATCTTGTTTTATAAGTTCAACATAATGAAAGTGAATGAGTCAGTTTAATTAATTGTTAAAATACATTTCATTGGTTCACCGGCACCGTCGCGCATTGTTTTCGGATTCCGTCACTCGTATTTGGAGCAAGGACGGACTTGGGAATGCGTTTGAGGGGTTATTGAATCGTGTCATGAGTTTCATTTTTATTCGCCAGTCAATATTTTTACAGCAGTAATGGACCAGACGCGGCCTGCAGGTTCGTGGTGGTCGCGGGTTCATATCCAAGGGTACACCTCTGACTTTTCGGAGTGATGTGTGTATTTATAGTCAATCACTACGCACTATAACGGTGAAGGAAAACATCGCGAGGGAACCTGCATGCCATAGCGATTTGTAAAAAAATCTATAGAATATAAAGTCCGCCAACCCGCACTAGGCCAGCGTGGTGGACTATATAGCCTACTACTCTCTATCGCACTCTCGATAGTAGAGTAGGCCCGTGCCCTGCAGTGGGGCGTATATGGGCTGAAAGAATACAGAATAATTTAAAAACAAAGACGCTATAAGTCACGAGTAAATTAGAATACATTCCAGGGTTTATCACGTAACAAAAACAGATTAAAGTTCCTGACAATACATTGGATAATTAGGTAATTAATTACTTTAAATTAGTACCCATTAATAACCGCCTATTTAAAATAACATGATAAAAACATTTATAAAACTATCGACATTTAAAGTACGGATCAAATTAAAAACATACATTTTATTTCGCAAGCGCGCGTGCTTACTTTATTGACGCCACTGCGATTTGTGTCAATCAATATATAGTTCCTCTCCATCAAACCCTCGATGATATCTTGGCTGATGCAATACAAGATATGCATTTGATTTTTATCCTGCTGGGGGTCTCAGCCCCCGTAGTCACTACCCAAATTCGGCCCCGACATCAGGAATCTGTATCACAATTTACGAGCGTCGAATAGCAATTAGAACGTTATAAATTAGTTTACGCGGGGTTTTTTTCACATTAATTCACTGTGATTTCTTTATGATCTCAATTTCACAGTGAAATGCTACGTGTTTGTTTTCAAACAATGGCTACGGAATTAGCATGAGGTTTGTAACACGTGAGTCATTGACGATTCTTTATATACTAGTATTTCTCGCGGCTTCGCCCGCTTGAAATAGTTTTTTTTTCGGTAGAAAAGAATCACTATATATTTTCCTGAGATAAAATGTATTATTTTTTGGTATTGCATAGGTCTGGCAAACGATCAAACAGGTCACCGATGGTAAGTGATCACTGCCACCCATGACCATCCAACGCTTGGTTCATCGATGTGTTGCCGGTCCTTAAAATCAGGAGGGGAGCGAGAAAGAAAAAGGATGGGAAGGGGAAAAGGGTATTGGGCATCCAGTAATTTCATTCGCCGAACGAAACGCGACATCTTTGCTGTCGCTTCACGTCGATTTCCTGTGAGATAGTTGTACCACCTCAGACCCTGCGCATTCATGCTGAGTCATGACTAACAACAGCATGGCTCTACCACTATCAAGCTTCTTATATATCTACATTCTACATAAATCCATATACGTTTCATTATTGGGCACGATCATCTCAATAATTGATAATGCTTAGTCTGTAGTCATCGTATTGTTGTATCTGTATCTATGTTAGGCTATATACGTCCCACTGCATGTCACGGACCTCCTCTACAATCGGGAGTACGATTGACAGGGTTTCTCCCATAGTCCATCACGTTAGCTTAGTGCTGGTAAACGGACTTTACACGTCGTAGAAAATCATGTTTGAATCTCTATGAAATGAATAATTTCCGCGATGTTTTCTAATTGTGTGGTGATTGACTATCATACATTTATACATACATAATCTCACGCCTTTTTCTCAGAAGGGGTAGGCAGAGATGCAACCAGGACACCTATATCTCGTCTTGGATTTTCCGTCCCACGATGTGATAGGGGGTGAACTTATCGCCATTTTGGGCACAAATTCCTGACTCCGGGCTGATGATGAATAGAAAAAAATATCTATCACACTTTGCCCGACCTGGGATTCAAATCCGAGACCTCAGCTTTGTTATCGTAAAGTATTGATTGGCTATCAATATACACGTCATGACTGTGAAAAGTCAGAGGTGTGCCCTAGGATTCGAAGCGTTTTAGACTAGTATCTATGTATCTATTATATATTTTAAAGAATCATATCAACATAAGACAAACAAAACACATTTTTCTGAACTGGTTGTTGAACGAAGTTTTCTATTACATCGTAACGTTGTAAAATATAAAAACAAAGAGAATAAACAAATCCGAACAACGGAATCCCAAACCGTATGATTCAAATCTAAATGCAGAGCTCTATTGATGCACAAACCATCCAAGCAAGCCGGACCTGGTCGAGATACGCACAAAAATAAATTAATTGCATCATTTAATGAAACCGAAACTGAGTCGAATGTAAATAAAAAGATTCGTCGATAACCACCTGTCATAGTCTCACAAGGTTGCGGGAATTAATAGATACATACATACATAAACTCACGCCTTTTTCCCAGAAGGGGTAGGCAGAGGTGCAACCAGGTCATCTACGTTCCGCCTTATGCGTTCCCTCTCACGATGTGATATGGGGCGAACCTATCGCCATATTGGGCACTCTGACTCTGAGCTGATAATGAATAGGGAAATCCAATATCACATTGCCCGACCCGGGATTCGAGCCCGAGACTTGAGCGTCGTAGTCGTACCGTAGTATAACTACGCCACCGAGGCCGTAATAGATATATTTTTTTATCGCTCAAGTCCTGCAAATGAGCAAACAGGTCACCTGATGGTAATCACTGCCACCCATGAACATCCACAATCTTAGATGTGTTGCCAGCCTATCAAATTGGGAGGGGAGCGGGAAGGATAAAAGGATGAGAAGAGGAAATTAGGTATCTAAAACTGCGAGAGATTTTCCGTCTAACAATCACCCAGACCGACATAAATACCTGAAGATCACACTTGAATAATTTTCTCGGTGCGGGGATCGAACCCGCACTCACGTTTCACAGCCGGCGTTTAATCAACTGCTCCAAGAAGCTGTCAAAGTTGTCGAAGGCCATCTCTCGCCGGTTGTCATAAATATGCTGGCTTGATTGTATTCGGATATGCAAAAAATGAACCCAAAGCGAAATTCATATCGATTTCAATAATGTCAAGCCAATCCATTTAGCGGTTATTTATTATTTAACGGTGAAGGAAAACATCGTGAGGAAACCTGCATACCGTAGCGATTTTAAAGAATTTCTACGGTATGTAAGTCCGCCAACCCGCACTAGGCCAGCGTGGTGGACTATATGGCCTAACCACTCTCAATCGATTCTCTCGATTGTAGAGTAGGCCCGTGCCTAGCAGTGGGACGTATATGGGCTGTAAAAAAAAATCCATTTAGACTACAATCTGCCAATTATAAAAGTACCATAATTCACCATCAATAAGTACAACACGCAGATATTTGAGAATTGCGAATCATGTGCATATTCCGAGAATGTATGAGTCACATTGTCAGACGAATGTATGCCGCGTGCGCAGGTAACAAGCGTCGTGATTAAACGTAATGCAACTTTTATCGACCTTTTACTGCTGCTTGCTGAAATCTCGGAATTACTCGTTAATGTATTAACATGGCATCTGTTTCCGACTGCATGTGTTTCGGAATGAGTTGTTATTATACTGTAGCGTCGGTGTTATGAAACAATTTGATTGTGTTTGCATAAAGGGTCTGATATGTGTAAATCAGGTTAATGACGAAGAGTTTGAAGTTTTAGTATACACATCTAAAATGTGTATGTAATAATTGATCAAACGTATTCTTAAAAATACATTGAGCGGTTTATGTAAGAAAATAGTACTCAATCGAACTAATCCTTGTAAGCTTTCAAACTGAAACTTTAAAAAACTATAAACGTCATGTAAGCAGGCTGTCTAAACTTTAAAAGACTCTTCATGGCCAACTTGCCCTAACGTCTTGAATAGCCAAAAAGTCTTTGTACAATTTTCTGGTAAATCACTTTTCTGCCTTATTATTAAACTCGGATGAGCGAAGGATTCATCCTTAAAATTGACTTGATTATTTTGACTATAATATTGAATATTTCAACTACAATGCCTAACCCTCTATACAATTCCGTGTTCATTAATAAAGTCGTGAGTACCTCGCTATTCCAAAAATCGAGTCAATTCTAAAACTTTGGACTAAAGCTAATCCTTCGCTCATCTGATTTTATAAATAAGGCCCATAACTTATAATTTTATCCTTTTGTCACGAATTGTAATTAAGAATTTCCCTTATTTATTTATTCGCAAATCATGTGCATTTCCCGAGAATGTATGAATCAGACATGCGCAGGTAACAAGCGTAGTGACTAAACATAATGCAACATTTATTGGCGTTTTATTAGCTCTGCGAAATCTCGGAATTGGTGTGGCGTCTGCTCTGAGGAACATTTTATTGCATTTCATTGAAGGGAGTCTTAAATATCTACTTTATTCATGTATCTTGTATTGTATCAGCCCATATACGACCCACTGCAGGGCACGGGCCTCCTCTACAATCGAGGGTACGATTGAGAGTGGTTAGGCCATATAGTCCAACACGCTGGCCTAGTGCGGGTTGGCGGACTTTTACATACCATAGAAATTTATACAAATCGCTATGGTATGCAGGTTTCCTCACGATGTTTTCCTTCTCCGTAAAAATTACCCTAGAGCCTTCCTCGATAGTTGAACTAATACTTTTTTTTAATTAGAAGTAATAGTTCTCGAGATCAGCACGTTCTAACAAACGAACGGAATAACAAACTCATCAGCTCTGTGAACTACAAACACACATAAACATCGCACCTATTTCCCAGAAGGGGTAGGTAGAGGTGCAACCAGGGCACCCAAGTTTCGCCTTGCGTGTCCCGCCCCACGCTCTTTTAATTAGTAGAGATAATAAGATGTCAGTATCTTGAAAGCTATTTGACACATCATCATCATCATCCATCCATCAGCCAAAGGAAGTCCACTGCTGAACATAGGCCTCTCCCAATGATTTCCACAGTGACCTGTTGGAGGCAGCCTGCATCCAGCGACGTCCCGACACGCGAGGCGTAAATTCTGCCACAACCATGCAAGTGTTAACACTTCCGATAAAACTACACCAGACTTCAAATATACCAATATGTGTAAAGAAAAAAGGATGGGAAAAGGGAAGGGATATTGGGCATCCGGCAATTTCAATCGCCGAATGAAACGCGACTGCAAAGCTGCCACTTCACGTCGATCTCCTGCGAGACAATGGTATCACTCCGGACGAGCCTGCCCATTCATGCTTAGTCATGACTGACAACAGCGTGGCTCTACCACTTGATGATACACTCTCTTATAGCTCAGGCTCATGTGTTATTGTGTATTCATTAATTAACAGACTGCCTCGATGGCGTAGTTGTACTACGGTACGATTACAAAGCTGAGGTCTCGGGTTGGAACCCCAGGTCGGGCAAAGTGCTATTGGATTTTTCTATTCATTGTCAGCCCGGAGTCAGGAATCTGTGCCCGATATGGCGATAGGCTCGCCCCCTATCACATCGTGTGACGGAACATACAAGGCGAAATGTGGGTGTTCTGGTTGCACCTCTACCTACCCGTCTAGGACAAAGGCGTGACGTTTGTGTATGTATGTATTATTAATTCATTTTTCGGATATAAACGTATAAATTCCAAATGGCTTGTAAATTCACGAATGTAGCAACAAGGTAATCAAAAACATATTAATATTTTATTAGAGGTTTTAGTGTAATTTCTAGAAGCGGTGAATCACAGAGCCATTAAATATGAACGTTGTTTCTGGTCCGGCAACAGAAGTTTAAGTACGGGGCTTAAGTTCCAGTTTTGTCTGCCTTCGCAGGCAGACGAGCGTGCGGTTCGCCCGTCAGTAAGTGGTCACCGCCGCTCATGGACCTTCGCAGTGCCAGGAGTTAGCACAACCAGGTCGCTGATCACCGTAAGGAGAGCACTCTCTTTAAGTCTCACTTAAATGGATTTTTTTCATCTGTATCAATTTTCCGTTCAATTATTAATGACATTAGTACTATTTTGTTCTTAGTTTTCTTTCGTTTCACTAATACACCGGGTGTTATGGTACGGTGTTTATTACCAATTTAGTAGTATCATTTAACAATATTTATTCAGTAATATTCAGTAAATTAATAATATCAGTTGTATTGTATTGTATCAGCCCATATACGTTCAACTGCAGGGCACGGGCCTCCTCTACAATCGAGAGAACAATTGAGACTGGTTAGGCCATGTCCACCACGCTGGCCTAGTGCGGGTTGGCGGACTTTTATATACCATAGAAATACAAATCGCTATGGTTTACTTACAATGTTTTTCCCTTAACCGTTATACCGAATCAATACACACATGACTCCGAAAAGTCAGAGGTGTGCCCTGGGATTTGAACCCGCGACCACCGTGAACATGTAGGCAGCCGCGTCTGGTCCGTTACCAATAGGCCACCACGCACTTTTTTATCAGTCACTTTTTTATAATATCACTATTCAGTAAAGATGATTTCATAGTTCCGTATAGCAATATTGGAATCAAAAATCATAACAAAATAGTCAATGAAAAATGCCGTCCTTTTATTATATTTTTCTGGGTGAATGAGCTCGACGTTGTCCCCTGCCCCCGCCCCCTTCTGTCACCTCCCCCGGTCACCTATTGCAGTACTACGCTATGAAATGAATTTAATATATTTTTCCTCATTTCTCCGGATACTTTGAGCTAGAAATAACAGAAAGCGCCGCGTACAGTACATTTTTCAATAGCCGTCAGTTTTCTAAGTTAATTAACGGGTTTGTTTATTACAAAGTTATGTCATAAAGTATGAATCGTAATCCGTATTAAGTATGTTATTTTTACAAATACAAAAGAATATATATTTCAAATATAATATGTACTTCTAATTACTTATTAATAAGGTATTTAATTATCATATTTTTCTGAATAAAATGATCTAGTCTCAAAATCAGCGAATTCGGAATTATTTTAACTTATTTGTTGCATAATTTCAGCATTATTTACAAAACCGTAAGTAAACTAAACTTATATTATTTTTTGGCAATTAAATCCCTTCCAATCACAAATACAAATAGCGTGGATCACACCAACATTTGTCTCGTTTTAAAGTTCGAACCCACGATCTCTTGTTTCTCAGCAAGCGTCCACCCATCTATACCACGGAGGATGTCAAAATGATGTGTTATTAAGCCCCAAAATGGAGAGTTTACGGCGAAAATCGTAAGCCATTATCGCATGACATAACCGCCATAGATTATCGTGTTCTGACAAATGTAAATATTTTTATATCCTTACGATTATCATGTATTCGAGGCAAGTAATTCTCCCCGTGTAAATTGGGCTTTATTTAATGTAAACTCGCTCGAGCTTATTCCTCACACCCGTACACTCATACCTGAAGCACGCAACGCATTCCGTTCCGTTATACGTGCCGTATGCTAAATTAATGTTTACCGACAACTGACACGCGGTGTCCTTACGTAAGATGGAACGCACGGTCCGTCATTTCACTAATTCAAAGAATTATAAATGACCTGATGACTGTAGCTTTTGACTGATGAATATTATTTTTGTGCTGACTACACAGTACACTGCACCTGTTAGTAGATACGTATAATGCTGCTTATATGGTACGAATAATACATGAAAAGATTACAGTATTTATAATATAGAGGGAGCGGGGTCATATATTTGCGTCTTCAAAAACGTTGATTTTTTTGTTCGTAATGTTGGTGGTACTGTTATATTAGTGAAAATTAAACTAATTATTTAACAACAAATTGCTATAAATTCCATTGGTAACCGAAGGAAAATTTAGTTATTATTCGTCTAAAACAAGTTCTAATGGAATTCAAAAGCCCTAAATCTTTTTTTCTTTTTCATATAATTAATGCATGTTGGACGATTTATCAAATGTCAGCCAACAGGAGGCTGGAAGGCAGAAAAACGTGGCTCGGCAACAAAATTTTTATCTACGTTTTTGAAGTGCCAGCGGTCCCTCTATATTATGTATACTCTAAGACAAAAAGCTAAATATGAAACAAATATTTGTTGATGAACAAACCTCCAACTCCGTCATAATAAACACGACTTTTCGTTTCAAAAATTTCCTGTTTACCGTGTAAATTAAAATAATGTAATGCCTAGATCTATTTTTCCAATTGTATATATATTTTTGTAATGGAAAGCGACTATAAATCTTAATAAAAACAAGTATCATATCTATTAAACTAATGAGACAATAATTCCGTGTTCATTTTACTACGTAATTAGCTTACGATACAATTTAATGTTTATGCATACAATACAAAAGTGACTGACAAGGCTGTACGGATTATGATTCCTTTGCGTTATAATTTCTTCGATTTCCTTTTTTAAAATAAAATTAAAAAGTACGTAAAGTTGTTTGGTGAACAACACACAAAAATATTATTTGAAATATTGTTAAATCTTTAGAAATAGCTGTGAAGCTTCAATTAATTAGATATATTTTTAGAAATTGTTTCCGCTTTCCGGCAGATGGAGTTATTTCGAGCTGCCTTTGACTCTGGTTTATAAATAGGGTTCTGTAATTAGAGCAACGCATGAACAAGTTTTTATTATAAATTATGGTTTTAAAAAAACAGTTTAGTAGTAATTTCGATAATTAATTAATAAGTTATAAAATGAGGCAGAAATTCTTGGTGTTTTGTTGAGAAGTAATGGTTTTAGCAAAAAAGTATTTTGGTCTTCTATTACGACTAACGAATACGTGAGTCGCGTGAATGGTTCTTCACTGTTTACAGTCTTTTGGTCTTTTAGTACGACTAATAATACAATTGTCGCTATGAAGGGTTCATCACTAATATGCAGCTTCGTATCTTGGTGGATACGATCCTTAATTTATGGGTCTTTTTTTACCAATTACACTGACTATCAAGTCTATATTATTCTAGCCAATATTAAGCCATTTTTTTAAACAAAATGTAGCCAGAGCATTCCGTTTGAAGTTAACTCGGGGCTTATTCCGAACCAACGCTTACGCACGGTAGGGTTGAGGGTTGAAAGCAGCACCGCCCAGTATGTTTCGTGAGTCTATTTTTGGGCTCATTAGAAACGTTTTAAATATTTTCCTTTATCATAGCCTCCGTGGCGCAGTTGGTTAGACGCCGGCTGTGAGACGAGAGACCGCTACAGTCCGCGAGACACACAGACATCGAGACAAGTATTTGTGTGGTCCACGAGTGTTTGTGAGACCGAACTGTCTCTCGTAGTTTCTGATATATACGGCACAAGACTAATACCTACACGTGGGGTCAGGGTTATGTATTTGACTGTTGGGTGTATTTATTCAAATGAAATGAAATGAAATTCGTTTGTTATTATTTAAAATCATGTTTTATAAAATAATAGTATGCAGGTTACTTTTCCCTCACAGTTAAAGTTGAGTAATTGATAATTGTAAGTAGGAGGGGAAACCAGGGAAGATAGTAACATAGGACGAATGTACCAAATATATTTGTCAAAAAAATATGAGTAATTTCAAACTTCTATACCTAAGTTCCGCTCACAGCGCTGTGCCTTAACGTAGTAGTAGTAATCGATACTGCAAAAATACCCCAGCTGGTATTACCCATTCTTAAATTGAAAATCGTTACGTTCGTCCCCAGTCTCCCCTATTTTTAATAATCGCCAGCTGTTTTGGAGTTTTAACGCGCGTCACGTCGGTGTACCGGCGTGAATAATGGTCGCATTACGAAATTAGACGGGTTGCGTCCACAAAAATGTACGCGGATGTCATTATAATTAGCTTATTTACAATACTCTTGGGAATTCACGTGGGATATTGGTGTAGAATTTGTGGCACTGAAACGGGGTGAATAGAAACAAAACGGGTCAAGTGTTATCTGAAATGTGACATATTTGCATAATAATAAATAAATAAACCCAACAGTCATACACGTAGTCATTATCCTACATCCGTCAGGTCAAGAACCGTTGAGTCTAGGTTCGTGCACAAAAACTTGTCTCGATGTGGGAATCGAACCCGCGACCTCTTATTTCACAGCCGGCGTCATACTAACAGCACATCAAAGGCTGTCGATGTCTTATTTTTAAATTTAGTTTCCAAATATCCACTCAGTAAAAAGCATTTAAACAAATCGTAAAAATCAATTGAAATCGTTTCGTTACTTAATCGGTATTCGATTAGTATCGATACCGAACATCGATTGTGCGAACACGTTTACACAATGAAAATAGTTTAGAACGGTTGAAAGGAACGTTTAAAGTTCTTTTGATGTGAAAAGTAATTGATATTTTAAAGTGTAACACAGCGAATCAAAGAGAATAACGTTTTATGCCGGCCCGCATGTTGCTTTGTCTGTCTGTTATTGATTTACTAGTACTGCTCGCATCTTCCCTCGCGTATTAAAGGTTTCCGGGAAATGAGTCCCGTTTTTTGATATTCCCGGGATTAAAAAATACATAATATATAAATATAGCCTTCTTCGATAAATGGACTGCCTCGGTGGCGTAGTGGTACTACGGTATGATTGCAAAGCTGAGGTCTCGGGTTCGAATCCCGGGTCGGGCAAAGTGATATTGGATTTTTCTATTCATTATTAGCCCGGAGTCAGGAATTTGTGCCCGATATGGCGATAGGCTCGCCCCCTATCACATCGTGGGACGGAATATACAAGGCGAAACGTTTGTTTTAAAACACTCATAAAAAGCAAATTTTACGATCTTGATTTTGAATCTTGGACCCATGAGTCTACAACACACGCAAGCAGATATACGACCTAGAAGAACACTAAAATAATTAATTAAAAAAATTAAAACACGAAAAATATAAAAATTTCGATTCCCATTGCTAAAACAGCCATATATCGCGATGAATAACTCAATAGATCAACCATGCATTATGGTACATCTTAATTTTTCATCTCTGTCCGCCCACACACGCCCACAACGCGGACGTATGATATAATAACACAAGAAACTCAAATACCGCTGAACCAACACAAATGGTTCTTATAATTTTATTGCGTTTCCGACAACGTGTTGATAAACTTTTGTTAAATAAGACACATGTACACCAAACCCAAAGAAATGCGTGGTGGCCTGTTGGTAACGGACCAGACTCGGCTGCCTACATGTTCACGGTGGTCGCGGGTTCAAATCCCAAGGCCACACCTCTGACTTTTCGGAGTTATGTGTGTATTGATAGTCAATCACCACGCACTTTAACGGTGAAGGAAAACATCGTGAGGAAACCTGCATACCGTAGCGATTTTAAAGAATTTCTACGGTATGTAAGTCCGCCAACCCGCACTCGGCCAGCGTGGACTATATGGCCTAACCACTCTCAATCGATTCTCTCGATTGTAGAGTAGGCCCGTGCCCAGCAGTGGGACGTATATGGGCTGATAAAAAAAAACACCCAACCCAAGGGTATCATTAAAAGTACGCTGAACCGACGAGAATGCATAAAGTGATTAATGAAAGTGGACGAAGCGAAACTATGTCAGGTTCGAGTAAACTGGCGATCCATAGTCTCTGCCTACCCTATGGTATACAGCCGTGACGTTTATGCACACACCCAACAGTCACATACATAGTCCTGACCGCACACTAAGTTCGAGTTTTGTATCGTGGGTATCAGGAACTAAGAGAGACTTTTTGGTCTCACAAACATCCAGACTCGAAACAAGTACCTGTGGATCTCACAAATATTTGTCTCGGTGCGGTGATAGTCTCCGTGACCTCACATTTCACAGTATCTAACCAACTGCGCCACGAACGCTATTATATATTTTGTGTATGTGTATGATAATGATCCAGCCCCAGGGCACGGGCCTCCTCCATTATCGAGAGTGCAATTGCAAGGGGTTAAGCCATATAGTCCGCCACGCTGGCCTAGTGCGTTTTGGTGGAATTCACATACCGCTCCGTGATCCCAAAATCTGTAAAGTGATCGTACATACATACATACATACATACATACATAAACTCACGCGTTTTTTCTCAGAAGGGGTAGGCAGAGGCGCCATCGTGACACCCACATGTCGCCCTCTATCCTCCGTCCCACGATGTGATATGGGGCGAGCCTACCGCCATATCGGACACAAATGCCTGACTCCGAGCTGATAACGAATTGAAAAATCCATTACCACTTTGCCCGACCCGGGATTCGAACCCGAGACCTCAGCTTTGCTATCGAACCGTAGTACAACTACACCACCGAGGCAGTCAGTAAAGTGATCGAAACGTCGAAAAAATAAAAATGTAAAAATTAAATCGATATCGCGACAAAATCCGCAACAAATTCGTTTTATTTCAATTTGTATCATTCGCGTATCTAAGAAACCATTATCATTGAATTTTATTAAATACACAACTAAGTAAAAACTATAGAGCAAAACCTATTATATTCTTTATCAGCCCATATTCATCCACAATTGAACACTGTACACTTCAACAAGTGTGAGTTCGATTGAGCGGGCTGAGGCCACAGTCCACCAGGCTTGCCTGCGGGTGGCGTACTTCACATGCCTACTATAGATAATCTTTTGAAATATATTGTTCAGGATTTTTCGAGATATTTACAATGTGGCAATAGATTAACTATTACTCTTAATTGTTTCTTTAAAGTGCAATAAAGGATTAAATAAATAAATACTCCGAAAAGTCCGAAGTGTGCCCTGGGATTTGAACCATCGTTACCTATGAACAAGGTAAACAATATGGCGATAGGCCCGCCCTCTATCACTTGGTGGAATGGAACATGCAAGGCGAAATGTGGGTGTCCTTGTTGCACCGCGCCTAACTCTTCTGGGAAAAAGGCGTATGTATGTATTTATATATGTAAACAATTAGTTTAACGCGATTCTTAACGTAACATATGAACCCTTCACAATCGTAGTCTCACCCCTTTCAATCGTAGTCTCGGTTGTAGAGATGGTCTGTGCCCTGCAGAGGGACATATATGGGCTGATAAAGTTACAGATATAAAGTGGAAATATTAAAGTCTCACCTTTAGACTACTTATATGTACAAGTATATTTTGTAGTGCGGGGCGCTCCGGGCGCGCACTGACTCACACACACACACTCTCGCGTCATATTACATATTTACACTGCACTGTTGCACACACTGTCCGTTTGTCTGTATGCTGGTCTCTGTTGGTCCCCTGGAACAAATACATTTATTTATTTAATCCTTTTTGCAAAATACAGAGATACATTTACGAAATTACACAATAAAAATATTAGTACAAGTGGCGGCCTTATCATACTCTCTCTCTCTCTCTCTCTCTTCAGCCACAGGAAGTCCACTACTGAAAATAGGCCTCCTCCAAGGATCTCCACATAGACCTGTTGGAAGCGGCCTGCATCCAACATTCTTTTATAGCAAATAAAAACCGACATATTGTAAAATACAAGACTTTAAAACGTTGATTTATCCTTTTAAAACAAATGCTGGTATATTCAACGAGTATTAGTTTCAGGTGTAGAATTTCTAAAAGTCTATGTACACTCACAAAGCACGCATCATGTGAGGTCAGGGGCTATGAAAGGGGCAACCGGGCTGTTTATTCAGAATATAATGCTTCAATCTTCTTCCATTGTTTAGGGCTCAACGCAGATTGCCGTGTAATTAAATTGTTGATATATCCGCCGCTCGTGATTGAAGATTTAGTTATTTACTAAATACGTGGTACTTACTAAAATACATCGGCACAATAGTGATTAAAATGCACCTGACGGTAGTGCAGCGCAGTCTAGATATAATATCCACCGAAGTGTGATGTGTATCTCTCGTTAGTCGACATTATAACGTCGGCCTGATTGTATACAGATGTACACAGGACGTGATCTCAAAACGCGAGTAACTTACGTGAGTAATGGCGGGTTCCTGACGTATACGAGTATGACCGGTGGTCGCTGTTCGGGCGGACACGAATATGCTACCATGAGCAATATAAACGCAGTTTTTCTCTTATGGCCTTATGCAAACAGTTTTAAAACCTATTTTATTTATCGTGTGCTTTGTCCCTTTCGAACGTCTTTTGAATTCAGTTTGAGCGAAGAAAACAAAACATTCTTAATGAAATAAGTTTTACAACTGTCTATGAATAAGGCCGTTGGAGTGGATGTTCACGAAACATCGTGTCGGTTACGTGTCGTGAGCGTGTGAACGAACCCGTTCATCTACGTCATACGAAAGCTATCGAGGCGTGATGGCCGGCGCCTCTACCCTACCCCGCAGTCAATGAATTTAAACATTTTGTATGCTTTTTATAACTACATAATTTAACTCTCGTTTTAGCTGATTATATTTAATTGACAGGGTCAGTAAATTGAGCCACGGATATATACAATCAGGTATATATTGTTGCACTATATGTACTGTATTATACATATCAGCCTACAATGGGCCACTGCTGGGCATGGGACTGCTCTAAAATCGAGTTTGATTGAGTGGCTTTAGGCCATATTTCACCACGCTAGCCTAGTCCGAGTTAGTTGTTAGTTGCTGTTTATTGTTTAAAAACTCAGGCTAATTTACATTCCAACATGTCCATTCCTATCTATAGTACATGTAGGCAGGTATACATTGCGTATTTAAAAGGGCAATCGGGCCAAATCGGTTGCCCTTGGCGATCAATGGTGCATGTCGAGACATCGTCTGTGCGTGAGCGATGAGGAGCGGACAGTAAACCATGCGCCACACACAGACGTAATCAATAAACAACAATCACGATGTTGTACTTTAAACTTCAATATTGTCTCTAACATAGTAGAGAAGTGGACAGTTATAATTTTCCCAAATCCTATCAATTTACATTATTATGTCGGGGGTCTAAGAAAATATATTGAATATATTGAAGAAAATATCTTGAGTCGCGCTGAGTTCAATTGTACACAGAAATACCGTGATTTGACTTCCAAATTATTTTGAAGAATATTTTTTTTTTATTGCACAAATCCGCAAACCAGCAAATATGTCAACTGATGGTAAGTGATCACTGCGGGAAGGAAAAGAGATGGGAAGAGGAAATGTGTATTAGGCATCCGGCAATCTGACTCCCTGAACGAAACGCGACAGCAAAGCTGTCGCTTCACGTCGATTTCCTGTGAGACAGTGGTCCCGCCCCGGACGAGCCTGCCCATTCATGCTGAGTCATGATTGACAACAGCGTGGCTCTACCACATAAAGTAAGTAAGTAAGTTATAAGAACAACACATATTTAGGTAATTATTTTGGAAAATTTACTCGCAACCGTGTTTTCACTATTAAAAGAAGTAATACTATGTTAATAAGAACTCAGAAGTGACTGAATAGTCGGTTATGTAAGCTGAGTTAACTGAGCTTAAAACAGCGAGTTACAGTTACGCAGTTTCAGTCTCATTGAACCCTAGAACAGCGTTTCCCAAATGGGTCGCGAGCGAAATTTAAGTGGGCCCTGATAGATATACGAGTAGATAAAATTCCTGCTACCCTTCAGCACCTCATGTGAAGCTGGATTTCGAGTTATGAACAGCATTAAAACTAGACGTACTATGAAGTACCGAAATAAATAAGACGATGTAATGTCTAGATGTAAACTCATTGTCAACTCTAATAGCATAAATACAAACCTTAGTGGTATCTTGATGTCTACTAGCAAATGTTATGTATCTTTTTTAAGTATGTAAAATAATAGAAAAAATCAAACTCACTGCGTCTAAAAGTAACAAAATTTAAGTTGATGCTTAAGCTATAATAATATAAACTAGGAAATAAATGGACCCTCCATAATAAACTTAAAATTGCAGTTCTCGTATATATTTCTGTGTTTAACAATTTTATTGTGAGTAAATGTGGTTTTACCAATACTTTTATTCCCGTTTACGACCAGAAGGTGAGTCCCGAATTTGGCAGGTTGTGTTAGGTGGGTCGCAGCCTAGTCAACTTTGCCAACCGCTGCTTTATAATCTAACTTTACGATCCTTTAATAAATACAAAAAAAAATCAATATATCCTGGTTCAAACTTTTTATATTTTTTTATATTTGAAATGTTGTATATTTTGTGGATCTGTGTGTCGCCTTAACAAAAGACGTTGGTGTCATTCTCCGTAGAATGACATTGTAAGTCGCTGCTTGAGGGAGGGGGTGCGTACACCCCCACATTGACGCTAGGGTTGTCACACACGGGTTTAAGGGTAAAATTAGACAAACAAGCTTGAATAATGAATAATCAACTGACGATTGATTGACTACCTCCGTGGCGCAATTTACACGCCGGCTGTGAACCGAAAGGCCGCGAGTTTGAACCCCGCACAGATTTTTTATATGTTGGCTACTAGTACTGCTTATCGTCCTGGGATGTCAGGCGCCGCCCATAATGCGTGTTAAGGTCAGAAGGGTTTTTAGTCAGTATGCTGGCTACAAGTACTTCGAGTCTGTGTGTTTGTCAACTCGAAAATCGTGGCTTCCGATACCCACGACATAAGACTGTGGGGCTATGTATGTGACTGTTGGTTGTTTTTTTATTTTTTAATTCAGCCTTATAGCGACCACTGTATACGATGGTAAGCTCGCCATAGTGATATTAATGTGTTGCATTTCAGGTTCCGTCTATCTATAATCTATGGGTTGCAGTGGGGTTGATCTATGATCCGAAACTAATTTCTAATGTTCGGATGTCGCACGTAGAACTGTACTGTGTCTAGGTACTCCACAAAATGTTCGTATCTATCGTTCTTTGTAATCATAGACTTATTTCGGTGTGAATGATAAGTGTCATTGATAACAGTGTTCATTTTTAGAAGAGGAATACTTATAACTTAAAGCGTCAACCGTCCGAACATTCGAAATTCGTTTCGGATCAGAGACTAACCCCCCAGGTCAGTGTGTTCTAAGGTGTAAATAGCCTGTGAGGCAATTAACAATTTTCACTTTTAGTTTAGTAAGTTGCCCCACTTGGGCATCAAACTCACTGACTATCACTTCCCATACACCGTATATAAATCCGTAAGGCGTTTAAAAGCTCTCGTGCATTATAAAAGGTACATTATGTTTAAAATCCCAATTTATTACAGCATCAAAAATAAACAATCTATACATAACACCTACAAGAGATTATTTATGATTTATCTTATAAAATATGATATTGTTCACAATGAAGTATACGATGCATTATCTAATAACATAAATCTGTTGGTTTGTTTGTTTTTACGCAGATATATGAAGCGCCATAACTTATGTTATGGTGTTGAAATATAAAATACATTTTTGAACGTAAAATTCTAATGTGTTCTTTATTGGCCGCTTCATTGGAACATCAAGGCTATGTGTTAGGTTTGGAAAACTTTAAGTCCTAGTTTCGGATCCCAGATACATCAATACAGTTAGTGGGTTTGAAAAATAACGTATATGTTGCCCACGACTGAAATTTGCGCCCGGCATTGCGATGGGAAAATTTGAGATGAAAATAAGCTCGACGAAATGATACCATTAGAACCTCTGCCTACTCTCTTGGGAATTCAGCCGTGAACGTATGTTTATAGTAAGTAGAATTTTGTATTTTGGTTTAACTACATTTCGATGAGAACTTATTTCTTTATTTAACTTTTTTACGATGCGTTTTGTAAACACAGGTTGCGTATGCATTAATACTAAAGGAAATATTTGTAGGCCATGCAAATATTTATATCTGCGCCTAGATTAAAGTTTATGCGATCCGCAAGCATTTGTTTCGAGTATTAACTGAAAAGTTGTTTTATTCAAACGTAATGATATACAGTAGGTCCGGTAAAAGAGCAAACAGGTCGCCTGATGGTAAGTGATCAGTGCTTATGACATCCACAACGCTTGGTTTGTAAATGTGTTGCCGGCCCGTCAGGTGTTTTTAAGAAGCTGTTGTGTAGGCTAGAATAATTGTGCCAAATCAGGAGACATCTGTCGACAACCAATGCTCTATCTTAACAGCATTTACAATACCCCTTTCCTCTTCCTATCCCTTATCCTTCCCGCTCCCTTCGCGATCTGATGGGCCGGCAACACATCCATGATCCAAGCGTTGTGTATGTACATGGACGGCAGTGATCACTTACATGTTAGATCGTTTGCCAGATCTATTGTATGAAAAAAGTGTCTACCAAGCTAGATTCTTTTTATTCATAATATTATGCTCATATCGTGTAAAATTTTGCATGTCCTTGTAGCTAAAAAAATATTTTTTCATATAATAAAAACTGTCAAGTGCCAACCCTGGTAAGTTAAGGATTATAGTTAAACCCCCGCGCCCTTAACGAGGCCACGGATAATTGGTGCGGCCGGTCGATCCGTGACGTAACGCCTAGACCGGGCATCCTTATCACGACCCTATCAGTGACGTCAGCACAGTTATACAGAAAGCGACACTAAGCACATTTCTCTTGCATGTGACGTCATGTGTTGATGAGGCTGATACCTCTATATATTTTTTTATTACAATGAATGGCAAGACGAGCTTACCATTCGCGTGATGGTAAGCAATAATTCGAAAATAATGAATTACAAAGCAATGCTGGGCATTCCACTGCGCTCGCCATCGTGACTCATAAGATGCTAAGTCTCATTAAGTCCAGCAGCTATTCTGGCTACAATGTTCTTCGAACCGGAACACAACAATGCGTTTACACTACTATTTGGTGGGAGAAATAGACATTGCGCTGGTACCTACCTAGGCGGCCTCTCACATATGACAGACCTACCACCAGCAGTCATATTTTCGTGAGATTATTGGGGGCACAATAATTGTAACGATTTCCCTCACTGGGTTTTCTCTAAGAAGGTTAATAGGCGATCCCTAGTTTTCGTGGGTTTTATAAAAGAAGTAAAACTGATATCCGTGTGTTGCACTGTGGGTTCCGTGGTTGAGTTCACAATCGGTTCAATTCCCGCACCGAATCAAACATTTGTGTGAACCACACGTACATATTTGTTTCTTAGTGTGGGGGCAGGACTATGTATTTGACTGTTGGGAGTATTTATTAAAATAATAAAATAAATACACATTAAGATCGAGTCTTGTGTTGTGCTACGAGAGTTTTGGTCTCACAAACACCCAGACGCGAAACAATTACTTGTGGATCACACGAATACTGATGTCGCTAGCGACCTCTTGTTTCATAGCCGGCGTCGAACCTACAGCCTTCTACCTAGACCTACCTAGACTGGACCAAGAATATCCATCAGAGACGACAAATATTTTTTTCTTTGCCAAAAGCTTAGCAACATACTGTTCTCCCTCATTAAGGGTATTGTTAAGGCAAAGCGTTTGTCGGTAATCTGTTAATCTGTCTGGTCGTGGGGGCGGCGATTAGGCAACCAATTAAAAGCTCCCACGAAAAATCTAAATCCATTTTCTTTGTGCTAGAATATCGTAATCGGATTAACAGTTTTACAAATTAATAATCGTGTTTTTAAAATAGAATTAATGCTTTTAAGTCTGAAATAGACCTAATGCTTCGAACAGGATTCTTCTAAAATCAAGAGTTGGATTCATTAGTCCAGCACTCTGCCTTATTGCTGTTTATACGCGTGCAATATATGTTATATGTTTGTATGGTTTTTCAAGATTTTTCTTTGAGCTTTGAAATGCGTAGTAATTGGCTAATAATCTTCCGTTGTATTCCTTGGTATTGAGGGGCGTGACCTCCCCTCTATGTCACTTTTTCTCGAATGAGCTTTCTCCATTTAGTTTTGTCTCGAGTGTTTTGAAAGGCGATGTGTCTCTGATCAGATCGACGTGTTGGGTTGTGGCCACGAGGCCGTTTTAATAGACATATATGTAGATATGGGCTAATAATACAGATTAGATTAATACAATATAGCTGTTCTATGGTTCCTTTTCTACCTTCTGCAGGGCCAAGACTTTTATTTCACTCCATTGACTTTGGTTATCATCACCAAAAGCCAATATTATTTGAAAGTTTTAAGTATTATCTTGTTGCTAATCAATAATATTCATTATCATCTTCAGCCAGAAGAACTTAAACACCAAACTTACGCCTACCTCGACAATTTCCACAGCGTCCTGTTAAGCGGTCTGCGTCTTCCAGCTTCTTCATAACCTCAGTCTCCGTCTGATAATGATATTTACAATCAATCGACTAAGACAGCACGTACGGATAGATCGAATGCAATTGTTGAGCGTGTGCAGTCGACCTACTTAGGTTACAAAAATAGTGTCCGCCCGCATCTCGCAGCCGCGCACCACATCACACCGCTTATTATACTGCTCTATGATTTGTCCAACTCATTAATATTGCAGGACCTTGAGGAGCACTTGGATAGGTACTTTCGAAATACGAGCACGGATTGATAAATTTAGTAGCAGTACTTAGTAGTAGGTACTTAGTAGTAGGTACTCTAGCAGTAGGGCTAGAGAGGAGGAATGAAAGGAGACTAACAAGCAGATAATACACAAGGCGAGCGGGGATGAAAAAGTCAGCAGGGCTCGACCTCACCGAACCTACAGCTGCCAAATCGGTACATGATCGGTACCCTGAACAAGAGTCAGGTCAAAGGTATCATGAATCGACGAGAATGCATGAAGAGGTTAATGAAAGTTAATGAAGCGAAAATAATATGTCACTTTCAAGCAGTGGCATCCATAGCCTTCGCCAACCCCTACGGAATACAGGTGTGACGATTAAGTGTGTATGTGAAAGACCCACTAGGACTTCTGTAGAAATGGCTCGAAGTATATATAGGTTAAAAATTACAGTATTACGGCTCTACAACTTATAAAGAATAGTTGCAACGTAAAACTGTAATACCCTCTTTGTGAACCAATCAAAATTCTATACGGTAACTTTAAAATAGAATATTGGATTTTTCTATTCATTATCAGCCCGGAGTCAGGAATTTGTGCCCGATATGGCAATAGGCTCGCCCCCTATCACATCGTGGGACGGAATATACAAGGCGAAACGTGGGTGTTCTGGTAGCACCTCTGCCTACCCTTTCTGGGAAAAAGGCGTGTGTTTATGTATGTTTATGTATGCAAAGTTCTCTATGTTCCATAACAAAATGAAAGGACTAAGTACATTAAAAGACGCATCCATTATGAAGGAAATTCAATAGACTCGCTGAGTAATAATTTCTAATAGGACACATCACAATGCACTTCCTTCAATAAAAATATTTTATCTTTCATTCGAAGCTGCTGGAAAATAATTATGTTAGTGTAGTCCTTTATATCGTCGTATATATGTCACCCCTATCACTTCGTAGGACGGAAAATACAAGGCGAAACGTGGATGTCGTGGTTGCATCTTTGCCTACGCCTTCTGGGGAAAGGGTGTAAATTTAAGTATATTATTTAAATTTTTGGTAATACTATACCTTATACTGTGTATTAATTTATAGCGTTTTTGGTGGACTTGATAAATAAATAACAATATATGGGCACTCATATACGAGTAGTTTCGATCCTACATAAGATATGCAACTTCTGTTAGATTAAACATTACGAAGATTTCTCAATTCGACAGCATCCAAACTCAAAAAAAGAGAGCGGATTACCTAGAGCATATTACAGCAAGGGGTTGGATTCGGGCCGATTCCAACAGGTCGCTGTGGAAATTGTTGAAGAGACCAATTTTTCTACAGTGAAATTTCTGTAGTTGAAAATGATATCTAGGTATAACAAGCTAAACTTCTTTAATTATACCAAGGCTTTATATAAAAAATAATAACCATTAAAAATTAATCACTTAGTATCCGATTTAACAACTACGGAATACCTCGGGAATACTGCGTAACAGAGCGCTCTCCATGTAAAACTCTAGTAAAAGTTTATTAACCCTACTGGGCTTAGTTGAAGATTATAATAAGTTATTTAAAATGTACTCGTAAATTCCCGACAAAAATACAACTATAATTCCAAAGCTAAACAAGACAGCCCTATAAAAATAAAATAAAAAAGTCATCTGTCAACGCTGTCTCATTCGCGTGAACGAGTGAGTGAACGATTACATCGGCCATTCACTCATTCACTCCAGTCCGTTTGATCGGATTACTGAATTATTGGCATGCGGGATATTTTGTCGGTCGGAGCGACGTGTGAATGAAATGATTCAATTATTCCTGTACCGTTTGATTTCACGGACGTGTTTGATGCGCATTTTTTTATTTTTTTCTGTATGTCTTTTGGAATAAGGTTGATAGTCGCTTTGGGTTCTTTGATATTTTACGGCTTTTTAATACTGGCAAAACAATGTGATTATTAAGCACTGATATTAAGCAATACTATGAAAGTGGAAATAATTTATTGAATTCATAAAAATGTTCAACATAATTTTCTTTTATTGCATAGGTCCGGCAAACAAGCAAACAGGTCACCTGATGGTAAATGATCACTGCACATGAACATCCACAACGCTGGATCATGGATGTGTTTTCGGCACAATTGGGAGGGGAGTGGGGAGGGAAAACGATGGGAAAGGAAGAGGAAAGGGGTGTTGGGCATCAAGCAAGAATAAAATAAAAATAATAAATACTCGTACTTGCAATTTATTTAAATCTGTGTCTGTATGTGTATCAGCCCACACACGTCCCACTGCGGGGCACGGGCCTACTCTACAATCGAGAGTAAGATTGAGAGGGGTTAGGCTGTATAGTCCACTACGCTAGCTTATTTAAATATTACTACAATATTTCATAATTATTTCACAGTAAGTGCCAGTAGTACATTAAAACAAGCGGCGGAATCGAATTAGCGTCCCCACACGGCAGAGCCGTTAACGCCATTACCGAAGCTGTAGGTGCGTCCTCGATTTGTATGTAAATGAAGATTGTCACTCGGTATATTATTTAATAAAAAACAATGAGATTATTTTCAATTATAATAACTGGGTTTTTGCTGTAATGTAGGTTTTGTCAATCAATTAAGATTGCTGATCGACAGGGGAAGCTTATATAAAAATGAGAATAAAATTTCCTGCGCCAGAAGAGTTATTTACATACATACATAAACACGCCTTTTTCCCAGAAGGGGTAAGTAGAGGTGTTACCAGAACGCCCACGTTTCGCCTTGTATATTCCGTCCCACGATGTGATAGGGGGCGAGCCTATCGCCATATCGGGCACAAATTCCTGACTCCGGGCTGATAATGAATAGAAAAATCCAATATCACTTTGTAATCGTACCGTAGTACCACTACGCCACCGAGGCAGTCACAGATTTTGATGACGTTTTTAATACATAGAGTGATTCAAGAGCTGTGTCAATCATTCTTCAATGTATAAAAATCCGTTGCGTAGCTTTGAAGATCTAAGCATACGTAGGGACAGACAGACAGAGACTTTGTTTTATACTATGTAGCGATAATAATCACTTTCCCTTCATTAAATTCGATGGCTTCACATATTACCATCATCATCGGCCATCTACCTGGCATCAAACCTATTGAGAACAGGCTCTTTATTCTACTCCGCTGGCCTAATGCGGCCAGTAGATATCACACACCATAGGAAAAAATGAAAACTATTAAACACCCAGATTTGCATATAATATTATCACTGTCTATAAAACCAATCAATAATAAACTAACAATACAAATGTAACTTCAAAACATTAAAGCTTGGATTTGAACCCCCAACTTCTAGTTTTCCGTTCCAGTCTTCACCCTACGCCATCACTCAAAATACTCAAAGTAATAACATAAAACTTGTATACACAAACTTTAACGCCTTCACGCGTAAATGCCTTGTTAATGGGTGGACTGTGTTAAAAATTTATTAAGCATCGTCACGCAACGCCGTCCCTTTCCACCCCCCACCCTTCTACCCTTCTCTTCACCCCTCAAATTAATACGTACACGAATCGACGTGTAAAACGAAGCCACTGTCATAACAAACGGAAATTTTTCACATTTTACAGTTTTTTTGTGAATTTATTTTTATATTGTGGATAAATGTTTTGTGTTTTATAAATGTATGTATCAGAAGTGTTATATAAGGTGTAGAGAAATCGAGAGTGGGATTATAATTCCATTCCAATACGAAATATGCCTTCTCACAGAACACTGGTGGTAGGTCTCTCATAGGTGAGAGGCCGCCTGGGTAGGTAATAATAAATAATAAATAAATACACCCAACAGTCACATACATAGTCCTGACCCCACACTAAGATCTTGTATCGTGGGTAACAGGAACTACGAGAGACTTTTCGGCCTCACTAACACCCAGACCCGAGACAAATACTTGTCGCTCACACAAACATTTGTCTCGGTGCGGGGATCAAACCCGCGGCCTCTCGTTTCACAGCCGGCGTCTAACCTACTGCGCCACGGAGGCTGTTGAAACCACCGCAATGTATATTTCTCCCTAATTGTAAAACCAGGATTGTAAAAGCACTATTGTCCCGGTTTGAAGGATATTGTAGCCAGCGAACCTACTGGACATAATGATACTTAACTTCTTATGTCTCAGGATAGCGAGCGCAGTGGATTTCCAAGCATTACTTTGTAATTCATGGTGCTGTTTGGTTTTGCTACTGTCCATGAGCGGTCGTATCGCTTACTATCAGGCGAATGGCCTACGCGTCTTGCCATATTTTATTGGAATAAAAAAAACAAAATTTCGAGTTCCCCATGTGTTTATCCGATTTCAAGCTGGCTTAATTTCTTCGTCTACCGAGAGATTATCATCCCACGTCGTCTCTATAGGAAATATCTGCTTTTACAATCTGGTTCTATAGTCGGCGTTTTAACCAACTGCACCACGATACAAGGGCTGTCTCTAAATTTTTGCCCTTTCCACATTCCGTAGAAAGTTGTCAACCCTGAACCTCCTTTCATTACTTCTATATGGAGGTTAAGAAACGCATTACCTCCTCAAATGCTCCACTACAATAGTCTAGACAGATAAAATAAAACAATATGTTTAAAATCGATTCGGTTTGTAAGCTAATAAAATTGACGTTAAAATCCTCAAAAATAAAAATTGGATTGGATTTCAATTATTATCTTCTGGCAAAAAATATGGAATTTATGTGTTAATGGTCATAATATATGTAAAGCGTGAAAAGGTGTATTCTTTATGACTCTTTCCATCCCTTTTCCATCATTTATATTTTCCTTTTACATCCCATTTTGAAAGACTACACTTCAACAATCGAAGAGTTTTTGATTGACGACAATGTAATTTTTTTATAGCATAGGTCCGGCAAACGGGCAAACAGGTCACCTGATGGTAAGTGATCACTGCCGTTCATGAACATCCACAACGCTGGATCATAGATGTGTTGCCGGCCCAATTGGGAGTGGAGCAGGGAGGAAAAAGGATGGGAAGCGGATAGGGGTATGGGGCATCCGTCAATCTCACTCACTGAACGAAACGCGACAGCTGAATTGTCGCTTCACGTCGATTTCCTTTTTTCCTGTGAGACAGTGGTACCGCCCCAGATGAGCCTGCCCATTCGTGCTGAGTAATTACTGACAACAGTGTGGGTCTACCACTTCCAAAACTTGTTAGCAGGTATCTAGGAGCTTTGTTATTTATAAAACACTTCAAATTGAAAATATTATAAAAATAAATATTAAAATTAGGTTAATTTCACTAAGTAACTTCCTCCACACATAATATCTTCTTCTATTAATAATGAATATAAAGCATAACAATATGAAGGCGTCTTTCTTTCATTACACAGTGAAGCAATTGATTGCTTTATGATGCCCTTTGTCAATTATGGCTTATGATAAAAAGACAATGTGTCATTAAGCACTAATAAATTATTTAATAATGAGTTTTGCTCACACCTTGCCCTAATGAAGTTTTAAGCAATCAATTTAGGTTGTCATTCGACACATTAGTAATTGCAAGCGTAAATTAAATATTGTAAGATGCCTAAATATTGTAAGAAAAAGGTATTTTTCTATCCGTCGACAATAATTAACTTTATGAAAGGTAATTATGTCCTTTCTTATATATTATTGCGTTTATGTTAAATGTAATGATGATCGACTAAATGTTTAAAGCGAGTAAACATAACAAACAATTTAAAAGACAATAATTTCAATGCACTCGACTTCATCGGTGGCGAAGTTGTACTACGATACGGTTATAACGCTGAGGGCTCGGGTTCGAATCCCAGGTCGGGCAAAGTGATAGTGATGTTTTTTTTTGATTATCAGGAGTTTGTGCCCGATATGGTGGTAGGCTCGCCCCCTATCACATCCTAGGCCGAAACACACAAGGTGAAACAGGGGTGTCCAGGTAGCAGATTTGCCTACCCCTTCTGGGAATAAGGCGTGAGTTTATGTATGTAGTTTAAATGTAATATTACCATGTCCTACGCAAACACTAATTACGTAAATGATTATATTTCCCTTACTACAATTTGCAAGTCATCAAAGTACAATTTCTAATACTCAGGTAATTTTTCCCGGTTCGTTCAAGCGATGATTGATGACAAAGAATATTGGAATCGAATACTTTCAGTCCTATGCTTGGGAATTGTCACACTGGTGTAGAGGTGTTTAAATAAAATAAATAAATACACCCAACAGTTACATACATAGTCCTGACACCACATTAAGATCAATTAAGTGTTGTTTCATGCTTATCAGAAACTACGAGAGTCTTTCGGTCTCACAAACCACCCAGACCCGAAATAAGCCCAAACACCCAGACCCGAAAAAATACTCGTGGTTCACACAAACATTTGTCTCCGTGCGGGGATCGAACTCGCGGCGTCTCGTTTCACAGCCGGCGTCTAACCAACTGCGCCACGGACGCCGTCAATTGAAATACGGAAGATACTGATTACTAGGAAAACCAAAGTATTGTATCGGCCTTATTCGTATACTGTTTTAAAATCTATTTTAGTAATCGAATGTTTTGTCTTCTTCGCTCAAACTAAATTTATAAGTCGTGCGAAAGGGACAAACCATTTGATAACTAAAATAGGTTTTAAATTTGTCTATGATTAAGGCCGTATGGGTTTAAAAGAATGTGTTTTTAAATTTAGGATTGTTGTTGTTCTGACGAGTATATTATGAAATGTACTAAAGGAGCAACTATAATTATCCAGCTTATTTGATAAAACTTGATCGCTGTTCGCTGCAACCCACAACACCTAGGATATAGTATAAGAATAGTCTAAGAAAATGGATATGCCCGAATCCGGATTTGAAAGATTGTATAGAGTGGTCGCTATCGTACGGATGTGAATATCCTACCACTAGGCCGCTTCCAACAGGCCCACTAAACTCTTGGAGGTGGCCTGTGTTCAGCAGTGGACTTCCTGTGGCTGAAGAGTGAGAGAGAGAGTGAGAGAGTAGGAAAAGTACATATAAATTACATATATGGTTAGAATTGCTTGTAAGCATAATGTTAAAGCTCCATAATAAGTAAATTAAAATAAATAACTATAGTTTAGTTAGAATTAAAAGTCAATCTAATCAAAAGTTTAAAATAATTAATACACCCAACAGTCACATACAAAGTCCTGACCCCACACTAAGATTGAGTCTTGTGTCGTGGGAATCAGAAGCTACGAGACTTTTCGGTCTCACAAACACCTAGACCCAACACATATTTGTGGGCCACACAAACATATGTGTTGGTGCGGGGATCGAACCCGCGGTCTCTCGTTTCACAGTCGGCGTCTAACCAACTACGCCACGGAGGCTGTAAAATTAAACAAAAAACTCCATTAAACAAGAAAATAAGTCGTGCCGGTTTAATTCACGCCGTTTACGAGTTAAGAATTGACTCTTGAAGTCCGGTGAAGAGGTTAAATGAAAAAAGTTGGTCCCGGCGCCCTCAATTACTCCAAGAGTCTTTAAGGACGCTCCACTGAAATTAGCTGCAAGGATTTCAACTCTTGACACATGCTTATTTACTTTCCTATATAGAGATATCTGTCCTGTATACCGTAGCATCACACTATGACCGTACTATGAACGTATCAGGCAAAAAAGTATGCTAAAACTCGTGTTCGGAATTCGTGGGCTGGAGAAAAGCGCACACCTGTTGATTTTCTAAGTTATGCATGACGTTAAGTAATCAATAAAACTGAATTATCTATATTTATACATATAATCAATTTGTAGCCGATCGATGTCTATACATGGACGATAAAGGAGAAAAACTGATAAGGGGGACTGTATTAACGTAATAGAACCCAAAATAATGATTTTTTAAATTTTTTGTCTGTTTGTGCGGTTGTGCGCGATGAACTCAGAAACGGCTTAATGGATTTCGATGAAATTTAGTGTGGAGGTAGCTGACACCCGGGATTAACACTTAGGTTCCTTTTTATACCGAAAAATATAGTGTTTCCGTGGGAAGAGGGAGGAATTCCGATATATTATTTACTTTTTTGTACTCAAATCGATGGGATGGGACTGGATTACATATGTTAAGTGAGAATGAGACGGGACAAGGCGGGATAAAATGGGCGGAACGAAATGTTTATGTGGCCCACAAATATTTGTGTCGGGTCTGGGTGTTTGTGAGACCGAAAAGTCTGTCATAGTTTCTGATACCCACGACACAAGACTTAATTGATCTTAATGTGGGGTCAAAACTATGCATGTGACTGTTGGATGTATTTATTATTTATTTATTACTCTCAGGCACGTCATGTGCTCAGTGTTACAAGCTTATTGGAGCAATATACCACGGAACTTTGGAACGCGCCGCAACAACTTCGCCATTTATTTTTTGTCAACAACTCGACTTGCGCCCTAGTTTTTATATGATCACCGATGTCCATTAGTCCAAATATTCGGAGACAACAATACTTAGCGAATGGAGGTCAGGAGACCATGGAAACGAAGGATTACTGTTTCATGGGCTTTTGTCTAATATACAATCCGTTGGTTTAGTGGCAGCCTACAAAGACTACGGTCTGCAGAATCCCAACTACATCCATCCATCGCCAAAGGAAGTCCACTGCTGAACATAGGCCTCTCCGAATGATTTATACAGTGACCTTTTGGAGGCAGCCTGCATCTAGCGACGTCCCGCGACCTTTGTCGTCTAACCACCTACTGGGTGGAAGTACCATCTACAATTTGCACCAAATTTATCATAAAAGACAGCTTTGTTGGTTACTACCACTTGAATTAACAGTGAAAAAATACATGAGGAAACTTATAGAATCATGAAAATTTTCAACAACAATTTCAATCTACAAATAAAACTTACGCCGAAGTGGTCGTATAAGATGAAGTCGTAACAATTTCACTCCTCTTTTCTCCTCCCTCGTGAGTAAAAAACGGTAAAAGTAGGCAGAAAAAATAGGCAAAAATTCTAGATTATTTCAAAACGCAAGCTGACGTCGTCAGCTGATGCTGACGTCTGTGCATACGTCAGCAGCGGCATTAGCAAAGCAAGAGTACATAAGAGAGTAGTTTATCCTCAGTGAGTATAAAAGTGGATATACGATTATCGATAGTCGGGATCGCGTCGTTGAACACGGATGCATCTGCGGACGTGGAAACATACGGGTAGTTAATTTGGACGGGGACGCTGCGAATACTATTAGACATGAAAGGAGCGGCTCGGTAGTTTAAGTCATAGAGGGTAATTGTATTGCTGTCGAAACCCAACGTGTCTGCAAAACGTAGTCGTACTGTACTGTATCAGCCCATACACGACCCACTGCAGGGCACGAGCCTCCTCCACAATCGAGAGTACGATTGAGAGTGGTTAGGCCATATAGTCCACCACGCTTTCCCAGTGCGGGTTGGCAGACTTTTACATACCATAGAAATTTATACAAATCGCTATGGTATGCAAGTTTCCTCACGATGTTTTCCTTCACCGTTACAGTGCGTGGTGATTGACTATCAATACACACATGACTCCGAAAAGTCAGAGGGTAAAACGTGGTCGTAATAATTGCAAATATATATATTTGTATTTGCTGAAATTACAATGAATTCTTCTATGATGGAAATATTTAGAATAATTATATAAAGTCAACTTTAAAGGCAGTACTTAAACTTTTAAAGAAACTATCATACTTAGACTGTATTCTTAGTAATAATAAGGGTTATATATAGATAAGGATAGGACAGAATAATAAGGATTCAACACAAGATTAAAATTTAAAATATTTTGTAAACGATTTTCTATACGTAATTATATACTACAGCAGATGATGAAACAAAGTCCGTCTAAAAAATAAATATATCTTAATATTACATCTTTACAATAGTTAGTAAAGATTAAATTAAAGAATCATTGGGAGAGGCCTATGTTCAGCAGTGGACTTCCTTTGGCTGATGGATGGATGGATGGAAATTGAAGAAAGTGAAATCCACATTTCCCCATTAGGTCAGCGTCTACAGAAGTCTCAATCGTAAAGCAGGCTAGTGGCACGTGTATGTGCTGATTATTTAATTAAAACTCCGCGTTTTCCCCCACAACATCCGCCCGTATGTTTCCATGACCGAGTTACATCGCAGCATACGGCGCTCCATTGCACTTTTTTATGCAAACACCGCCGAGTGACGGACAAACGGACGGTGACGTCCGCTTATTGTTAATCACTGCCGCTCGTACCCTCGTGGTATTTATACCCGTGTATTTATACGGTGTGGGGTCTATTATGGAGTATCTTCCGGGGTTTATATTTGCTGTGGTATTTTTATATTTATGGGTTCAGATAAAAATATACATTCAAACTAACATGTGTCTTTGAGGTCTAAGTTTTTAGATATACATAGCTAAGATCGAAACCTGTATTTCTTACTCACGTAAATATTTTTGAAGATGATGTTAATGTACGTTGGTACAGCGATATGTAAGCGATGATGAAAAAATCTACATAGCAAATTATACACTTGAGGCTCCGAAAACTAGTTGTACGTCACTTCAAGTATAGAATATCTGTGCATCAGTAGATTTCTTTTAATGCATAGGATCTGCAGACGAATAAACACGGGATGGTAAACGATTACCACCATCCATGAATACCTTCATTTGGATGGTAGAAGCGTTGCCGTCCTTTGCTTCATGTTGATTTCTATAAGATAATAACAAACCAATCGAGCTTGCTAATTCCAACACTACTCTTAGGTAGCTACGTTGTGGCTCTATCACTTTTTTATAGCATAGGTCCGGCAAACGAGCAAGCAGGTCACTTGATGGTAAGCGATCACTGCCACCCATGAATGTCTACAACGCTTAGATCATGGATGAGTTGCCGGCCTATCAGATCAGGAGGGGAGCGGGAAGGAAAAAGGATGGGAAGAGGAAATTGGTATTGGGCTACCGGCAGTCTCGCTCACCGAACATAACGCGACAGCGAAGCTATCGCTTCACGTCGATCTCCTGTGAGACTGTAGGACCACCCCAGACGCGCTTGCCCGTTTAACGTGAGTCATGGCTAACAGCGTGGCTCTTCTACATTTACAGCGTGGCTCTACCACATTTACAGCGTGGCTCTACCACTTCAATTTGATACTCGTATTTTGTAATATAATTTTATATCTAACCTATGTCTTCTATTTAAAGCGCAGTTCCTGATATTCGAAGTGAATATATGATGTTTATCAAAAACTCAGTTGAGAAGTCAGTTTTATTACGTGTTTACGCGCGTTTATTTAATTGCCCGATTAGTCTGACGACCTTCGCGAGTGACGCAATACCGGGTTCGATTCCAGTGGAGCAAATATTTGTGGTACGCAAATATTTGTGAGGAGTCTGAGTTTTTCAGACCTTGTATCTGTGAAGAAATTCAATTTTGTTTTGATAGAAAGTAGTTTTAATAATTCATGTTACTGAATGATTTGGTTTATGTTTATGCTATTACTCGTATTGTAATGCCTTCTGTCATACCCCTTAAGAGTCCAATGTCCTATTCTCCCTGTAGGAGAGGCCTGATGATAAAGATACCCCTTAAGAATAAACCCTTTAAGGAAATTATTAGACTGCTGAAAAAATACATTTCCTGGTTTGAGAATTGGTCTTAACTCCTTTTGATATATAGCTTATAACCACGCCACCAGATCAATGAAAGAGTTATTTTATTTTTAAGGTATTGTGATGTATTATTTACTGACGTAATTGATTTTTTTCTTAATATTCCCGCCTTCTTTATATTTGACAGTCGTGGTACAGTTGGTTAGACGCCGGCTGTGAAACGAGAGGCCACGGGTTCGATTCCCGCACCGAAACAAATGTTTTTGTGAACCACAGGTTTTTGTTTCGGGTCTGGGTGTTTGTGAGACCGAAAAGTCTTTCGTAGTTCCTGATACCCACGACACAAGACTCGGTCTTAGTGTGGGGTCAGGACTATGTGTGTGACTGTCGGGTGTATTTATTTATTTATTATTTATATCTTTTTTTTTATAAATCATTCCGTAAGTATTCAAAGGACATCGGTTAGTAATATCGACAGAAAAAATCGACTATTACGACGCAACGTAAGCTCGTAAACCGGACGGAGGGAACTTGGTAACGTGTTGCATATTTCATGTAAGTTTCTTGTTATTGCTTTATTTTTGTACGCAAGCTAATAGAACTGTCGGTTGTAGAGTTCGGTGTTTTAAATATATCGGTTTTCTGTGAGACCATGGTACAGCTGACCCATTCCTATAGTAATCCAAGGTGACTATAGTGACTTCCTCGGTGGCGCAGTTTTACTACGGTATGATTGCAAAGCTGAGGTCTCGGGTTCGAATCCCGGGTCGGGCAAAGTGATATTGTGTTTTTCTATTAATTATCAGCTCGGAGTCCGGAATTTGTGCATGATATGGTGATAGGCTCCCCCCTATCACATTGTAGGACGGAACACAAAAGGCGAAACGTAGGTGTCTTGGTTAGCACCTCTGCCTACCCTTTCTAGGAAAAAGGCGTGTGTTTATGTATAGTGACTCTACCATTTTCGCATCTTATGTACGCCCTTTTATAACCAATGATTAATGGTCACCTTCAGATGGTGGCTGTTGTCGATCTTAGCTAGGAATAATAGACTCCCGTTCGTTTCTTACAAGTATATACATTAAAGTAATTTTTAAAACACTTTAGTTCCGCGGAGCGTGGAGTTGAGATTTTTGTCACTGTCCCATCAGCAATTCAAATGCTGACCCGCCGAGAGTTGTTGCACAGTGAATTCACTACATATATTACTATATACTACATACAGGGTATGCCAAGATTGCTACCGAAAAAGAAGCCAGGTGGTAGTTTTAGTGACTACAGACATGACGCAACTAAACATTTTGCAAAAATACAATGCTTTTTTGTATTTTTTTCCTATCGTCGTATTTAGGTGGTAAATACACACGTTTTCCTTTTATTTTTAAAGACGCTTTAGTACGCAAGGTTTCAAATTATAATTTTAGCAAAAACTATGGATTTACTACCCAAACACAATGGTATTTAAAACGTGACAAAAAAATAACGTTGCGTTTTTTTTGCAAAATGTTTGTTGCATCGTGTCTGTAGTCACTAAAACTATGACCAGCTTTCGGTTTCGGTAGCAGCCTTGATGTACCCTGCATATAGAGGGGCTTCGGACCGCTGAACTGTGGACTTCTTTATATACTGGTCAGACAAGATAACAGTATGGTGATTACTGATTGGTTAGTGTCTAGTAGTTGGTCTAACCCGGAGTCTGAAACGAACGCTCGCAAATTCGATCTTTCAAGACACATTTAGTCAACAAATATTGGATTCTGTTCTAGGTGTTCCGACTCACAATACCTAGATACTTCGCAACTTGTGAGATGAAAAGGTCTCTAGTAGTCCTCGCAGTTTTTTTTTATTGCTATGAATGGCGAGACGAGCTTGCGAGACGAGCTTGCGATACGAGCGATACGACCGCTCATGGACAGTAAAACCAAACAACACCATGAATAACATAGCAATGTTTGGCATTCCACTGCACTCGCTATCCTGAGGTATAATATGTTAAGTCTCATTATGTCCAGTAGTTACTCTAGCTATAATGTCCTTCAAACCGGAACACAACAGTGCATTTACACTGCTGGTTTGCGGAAGAAATAAACATTGCGGTGTTACGTACCCAGGCGACCTCTCACATCTAAGAGACCTACCGCCAGTAAATAAGAATTCATCTGCGTATTTATTGATGGTAGTGCTAGCATTTGTGCCTCACGTTCAGATGCTATGATGGTAAAGATGGTAAACATATCAGAAGCATAATTAGACCAGCTTGGCTATGACTGGTTTCTTGTTTTCGTGATTCAAAATACAAGACATTGGTGGGGTCAGGACTGAGTGATCGTTGTGTATAGGTATTAACTCTGTGTTAATGAATATAACTACCGTTTTGTAATGAGTTGTAGCTGTCAAGGGGAAACATCTTCAACATACCATGTCTCGACCGTTACCAATTATTCTTGACCGAGTGAATGATTCAGATTTTTAGAAGATATGTGCGCTTATTTAGAAGGATGACTCTATAAAGTTCCTTATCAAAATATATGAAAAAACGATAGAGAGGGGTCTTTACTTTTCAGTGAGACATTTTAAAAAGTTCTTTTTCTCTCTCTCTTTAGCCACAGAAATCCACTACCGAACATAGCCTCCCACATAGATCGAGATATTGACCTGCGGCCTGCATCCAGCGTATCCCTGTGACCTTAACCAGGTCGTCCGTCCACCTTGTAAAAACGTTCGCATTAAAATATTTATTAATTTTACATACATACATAACCACACGCCTTTTTCCCAGAAGGGGTAGGCAGAGGTGCTACTAGAACACCCACGTTTCGCCTTGTATATTCCGTCCCACGATGTGATAGGGGGCGAGCCTATCGCCATATCGGGCACAAATTCCTGACTCCGGGCTGATAATGAATAGAAAAATCCAATATCACTTTGCCCGACCCGGGATTCGAACCCGAGACCTCAGCTTTGTAATCATACCGTAGTACCACTACGCCACCGAGGCAGTCGTTATTAATTTTAATTAGTTTTGTATATTTTTTGGCAACTGGCACAGCGGCTATAAACTTGATTTTACATGATTGGTTCAGGGTTCGATTCTAGCGTAAATAAATATTTGTTAGTCAACAATATTTATTTAAATTCTTGCATTTTTAATGTGAATTAGTTCCTGCAAAACACGCCTAAACTATGCCTTTAGATACAGTAGTAGTTTTAGCATGAAGTGACATGAAAAAATACTTTATTTGTCCGTGGTATTCGCAATCTGTAAATGACCTGCTAATGTTTGGGGTCAGAAACGTCATAGTTCAATAAGAAAATTGGCGAAAATGACTATTTTTCCGCTAGTTTTCCAAATAATTATACGACATGATTTATATTTATGAGTGCCGATAATTTTTCTGCTTTCTACGATTATATGTTTATACATATTTATTCCAATATTTATGCAAATTTTTGTAACTTAAATTTATATTGTACTATTATGCTCCACTTCATAATTTTTCAATTATAAAAAAATCCCTCTATTCCATAATGTTATGAAATTCATAAACGCAAATTATGTTTTAATACAGCGGCTCTACTTTAATTATAAATAATTCCCTTGTGTTTCAAATTTTTCATTGTATTTTAATGAACATTTATATAGATAAATTGGCTAGTAAATATATTAATGCAAAATCGTACGGCAAAACCAAACCATTGTCTTAAAACGTCTACGATACAAAATTAATCATGGTATGTATTCAGTCTTTAGAAGAGAGCGCTGAGCGAGAATTAATGGACACAACTAACAGCCATATGGCTTCCTTAAAACAACACGTAAAACCAATATACATCTATTTAAATACAATAATATAAAACGTTCTAATAATTAGACAATATTTCCGTATAAAAAAAAACAAATAAATACACGATAACAACTTACAGATAGGTCCGTTTTGATCACACACACATCACTCAAATATACGTCTTCAACACAAACTTGCGATGGGAGTTGAACATTATTAATTATTTATGTATACACATGGTGCACATCGCGACGCCATTTTCCGTTTTACACGCCTTGATTTTTTTTATTGTTATTTTTTATTTTTTTTGCGAGCGGCGTACGGTGTCTGGCGAGGACTGGGCACGGCGGGCGGCGCGCGCATGCTCAGCTAACTTCACACGGATGCGCGCCAACACGTTGCCAACTTCGCCGTAGTGACATGACCCCATTTTACGCAAAGGTATTACATGCGAAAATTGCACTATGCATTTTTGTGTCCTTATTTGGTTTGATAATGATTAATTGTAATTGACTAAAGGTTGATTGGAAGTAGGTCGGGAAGGGCGGCGTTTTGTCAATACAGCGGTGGGGGATTAAATAGATGGGTGGTTATGAACGAGGAATTATCTTCGTTAATTGATTTGTAGGGCTATGTTCAGTAGACGAATTCCTGTGGTTGCAGATAATGAATTTATGTTGAAGCAATTTGATTGCTAATATAGACGTTTTATAGAGCAGATTTAGGATAAGTTTCGTTTACGTTCTTGATCGTGATATGGATAATATTATTTATCTACTATTAAATTATTCCTTATAAGGGCTATAAATACCCCTAATAATTACATAACAATGGCATTGAAAATACGTTATTTTTTATAGCAATGAATGGCAAGACGAGTTTATTTTGTAGAACGTCTCAATTCATAAAGAAGCAAAAGTCTATGATTTTTTAAAATAATTTGGTGCGGAAATTGAGCCTGTCGCTTTTAATGCTTTTTACTCAACTCGCGAAGTAGGTTATCAAATTCTTACATACATACTTAATTAGGTATTTTCCGATACGGAATATTATCAGATGCCTTTAGCTCAGAATATTTGCATATATTTTATTTTGTTGAAAAACAAACATTTGTACATTGTGTACGAATAATTTTACATTTCTTATTACATACATACATAAACACACGCCTTTTTCCCAGAAGGGGTAGGCAGAGGTGCTACCAGAACACCCACGTTTCGCCTTGTATATTCCGTCCCACGATGTGATAGGGGGCGAGCCTATCGCCATATCGGGCACAAATTCCTGACTCCGGGCTGATAATGAATAGAAAAATCCAATATCACTTTGCCCGACCTGGGATTCGAACCCGAGACCTCAGCTTTGCAATCGTACCGTAGTACCACTACGCCACCGAGGCAGTCTTATTTCTTATTAAAATGCATATAAGTCTAAATTGCATAAAAAAAGCATAAGTATAGCATAAGTATGCAAATAAGAATTATACTTATTTATCCGAGCAATCCAGCCCGGATTAATTCAGTAACCCGGACATCGTATTACATTGCATACAAACTACAATAGCATTGACCTGAGCCGATAACCCCACCCCCGGAGATTTGTGCTAATTACACTGTATTGTTCCTGCCCCCATCCCACAGCTACGTGGGGTTGGTAAAATATTACAATGGATATTGTAGAATGATTTGTTTTGTCAATTTTTTTGATAACGAATGTGATTTCGTTAGTAATGTTTAGCTTGGGATAAATCAATAAAAATATAGAAAAAGTAATTTACATCCATACATAACCGTCACGCTTGTATCCCATAGGGGTGGACAGAGACTATGGATCGCTACTTCCATACTTCTATGGATCCTGACATTACTTTTGCTTTATCCACTTTCATCAATCTCTTCGTGCACGCTCGTCGGTTCAGGGTGCTTTTGAATAAGTAATTTGATATAGATAATTTGAACTTTAATATTCTAAGCCCAGATATCTTGGTCTAATAGTGACCAAGATGTACGGGCTTGGTCTTGGAAAATTAGTGGTCAAAGATAGCTTATATCTTTTCTATTCCTTTTTATAATCAACCCAGTCTATTAAATACTTGCAATTTTATTTCTGTGTATACTTACTATATTACTGTAAATTTTTCGTCAGCAAATCTAATAAATATAATGTATATTGAAATTAAACTATTTTTTACATTTTTTTACTTCCTGAAGTTTCGATCATTGCCGACTGCCTCCGGCGGATTGCTGTCCCGTGACCACGAAAGCTGTAAATTGATTGAAACGTAGTCGGTAAGTTAAAAAATTTAAAATTAAACCAGATTGCGTTAAAATCCGATAATTTTAATTTATTTCAATGTGTAACGCTAGCGTAAATCTAAGGAACCATTAAATATAATACATAATTGACCTTAATTAACCTTTACGAAGGTCAGAAATATTAGGTCAAATAAACAATACTTGGAAACATTAATAGTAATACGACTTACGAGTACTAATACCGAGTGATAATGTGCTACGTAGAAATGGCGTAGCGGCGTAGCGACGCGCTACGGCTACGAGACCCCAGAGCATTCATTGAACTAGCCGCCCGTACTACGAGCTTTTGTTGCTTTTTCATTGGAGGAAAATGTTTGGAAAATAGTCGTAAAAGTCGGGTTTTTATTTGTAAGTTGTATTGTTTATACATATTCATTACAGAAATGAGAGAATGTCTCGTAGGTCCTTTGTTCTCGCAATAGAGCATCATAATATAGGAATGTTTTTGCACAATTGATTAATTGGTTTATGGACTAAGATGTTGTATAAACCGATTTCGCCGTACAAAAAATGCACTATTGTCTTGAGAAAATAATAATGCTAATGAAGTACAACATAAATGTATTACAGTAAATAATGAATACAATACTTCTCTATATTAAAGATGCGATGAAGTGCGTGGTGGCCTGTTGGTAACCGACCAGACGCGGCTGCCTACATGTTTACGGTGGTCGCGGGTTCAAATCCCAGGGCACACCTCTGACTTTTCGGAGTCATCCGTGTATTGATAGTCAATCACCACGCACTATAACGGAGAAGGAAAACATCTTGAGGAAACCTGCATACCGTAGCGATTAGTATAAATTTCTATGGTATGTGAAAGTCCGCCAACCCGCACTGGGCCAGCGTGGTGGACTATATGGCCTAACCACTCTCAATCGTGCTCTCGATTGTAGAGGAGGCCCGTGCCCTGCAGTGGGTCGTATATGGGCTGATACAATACAATTGAGGAGAAAAGGTCTAACATCTTCACGACATTTAAACATCCACTTCAAGACCAAAAAGTTATTTTCCCGCAAATTGTTCTACAGATTACTGGAGCTTTACAAAATGATTAAGAACGAATTCTTCGCGAACTTATAGTAGCTGATGTATCAGATAAACGTATGAATATTTAACAAATGTTTGTGCGTCGATGTGTGAGCGATGACCTTGGACATAACCCGGTCGCGGTTCGATCCCCGGCGGGGTTTGAGAAATCTCACCCTCAATATACCATTATATTAGAGACGATTGTAGGAATACATTTTATTAGACGGATTTGTAAGGAAGTAGGTTTTTACAACGTAGTCATACATTTTTTTCAAAGCACTTTTGAATTATTTTAGAGTTAGAAAATGGAAATACAACGAAACCACAGATAATTCCCAAGAAAACTAACAAAAAGGAAGACAGTGTTGCTAAAGGAGTTCCTTTTGTCATTTCTTCTTTACAACATTAAAAGTCACAAATACTTGGTAAGTAACCAAACATCCAAAAATCTTGTCAAAAACTACATGACAAGTTATAATTTTGATGTATTTTATTTTATATATTATATTGTGTCCCACTGCTGGGCAAACGCCTCCTCTTTATTACTCCACTAGACCCTGTCCTCGGCGAGCTCTTGCCACTTTGGCTCGAATTTGAATTTGAAATTTGATCGATTTTAGATAATAAAAAAATCGGACTACCAAATCTGGCTTTCTTGGATAAGTATCTTTCATTTCACAGGTATTTTATGTTATAAACATAAAAAACTGCCTCGGTGGCGGAGTTGTACTACGGTATTATTGCAAAGCTGAGGTCCCAGGTTCGAATCCCGGGTCGGGCAAAGTGAAATTGGATTTTTCTATTCATTATTCATTCTTTGTCCTATATGGCAATATTCTCACCCCCTATCACATCGCGGGACGGAACATACAAGGCGAAATGTGGGTGTCTTGGTAGCACCTCTGCCTACCCCTTCTGGGAAAAGGCGTGAGTTTATGTATGTATGTATGTATGTAAACAAAAAAAATCCGGCACCATTAAAACCTTGCATTAAATATCCAGTTACTTCATACCAAGGAGCTCTACCTATCCTGTCCCCTTCAAAAGGTCACAACCAACGCAATTGCAAGTATTTCTCACGAGGTCAATCAATATGGCCTGATTGGGACCGTCAATACTTCCTGCTCCGAGCACTGCCACTGAAACGAACCAATGAGATTTCATCCTATATTTAATCTAGTGAGCGGTAGATTAGTAGATTCGATTGCTGTTGGTGAGGTTGCAGATTCGACAGTTGAAGACACACCTATGACTTCTATAAGTAGGTGTTTTAAAGAAGAGCCGTCTGTTTTTAAACAGAAGAAGAAGTAGGTGTTTAGGCGTGGACCATTGTTTTTTTTAATTTCAATGAATGGCGAGACGAGCATGCCATTCTCCTGATGGTAAGCAATACGACTGCTCATGGACAGTAGCTAAACCAAACAACACCATGAAATTACAAAGCAGTGCCTGCGATTCCACTGCGCACGCCCTCCTAAGACATGAGTTGTTAAGTCTCATTATGTCCATTACTTACTCTTTCTACAATGTCCTTAAAACCGGAACACAATAGTACATTTATACTGATGTCTGGTGGGAGAAATAGACATTGCGATCTATCACATGTGAGAGATCTAGCATCAGCTTACTTATAAAGGGAAGGAAAATTATGTAAAAAAATCTGTATAGTTGATTTTTATCCCTAAGATATCTACAGGTATGTATATGAAATTTGATACTTATTCGCAAGATTTCTAAAGTTATGGGAATTTACCAAGCCGTGTTAGGCATATGTAGTTGACGATAGCTTTTTTTTATTGCATAAGTCCGGCAAACCAGCAAACAAGCCACCTGATGGTAAGTGATCACTGCCGCCCATGAGCATCCACAAAGCTGGATCATGCATGTGTTGCATTATACTGCAAAGACTGTGATGGTGAGATTGTTGATAAGTACATAAACATACTCATCCCGGTACTCTCTGTGATACTTTGTCAGACACCAAACCGGTACGCACGCAATGCTAAGATAATTCAGTTCATTTACAACGTCTTGTAGCCGCTGTTCACTTGAGGAGTCGGCTGGAAGCGAGGGAGCTGACAAACCCGCTATATTATTCAGTACAATACACGAGGCTCGCGACGAGACACCGCGAGACACGGGCTCTTTACGGGGCCACAAAACCAGGGTTTATTGGACGCCTGCTGTGAAACGACAGGTCGCGGGCTCGATCCCCGCATCGAAACAAATGTTTGTGTGAACCACAAGTATTTGTTTCGAGTCTGGGTGCTTGTGAGACCGAAAAGTCTCTCGTAGCTCCTGATACCCACGACACAAGACTCGATCTTAGTGTGGGTTCAGGACTATGTATGTGACTGTTAGATGTATTTATTTTTTGTTTTCATTCCATCTGTTCCGACTCGGGATGAAATACACAAGACAAAACGTGAGTGTCTTGGTGGCACCTCTGCCAGCCCTTCTAGGAAAAAGGCGTGAATTTATGTAGGTGTGTAGGCAGTGGTATCACCCTATTCTAACTAAAATTAAGCTCTACTATTTGATCTGATGGTAATTAGTAAGTACTAAGTAGTAGATAAAGTTTCTAAAAGAGACAGTTGGTGATCTCTCACAGATCAGCACAGACCGGCTTCATGAAGCCGGTCTTATCAATATAAAATACTAAATATATGTACTGACTGAACTCAATACGCACTTAAATGCGACATTATGGGTAGTTATTCACCTCTGTGTACGGCTTACGGTTACGAATATCCAATCACAAATAATTTGCTAATTACAAAATGAATTAAAGTAGCTACAGGTACCAGCGTAGCATTAACCATAACTAAGACCTTTGGGACTTATTAGAAAAAAATATTCAACATTTGTGTTTTTCATAGAGACCACTCATCTATGGATTCCTTGGAGAATGCATTTCAAATTCATAATAGGAAGCTTGATAAAACCACGTCATCGCTGACGTAATGGCCCAGTCCGTAGTAAGATAACGTCATGCCGCGGCCCTATTGTGTCCCATTCAATTTGTATACGCGCGGCCGAAGGACGACCAAACTCATTGTCTACTCGTCTCGTTGCGGACTGATAGCGTGAGATGTTTGGGAACTTGATCACTGATTGATAGACAAGGCTCTGTTCCAAATGGGAAGCGTAGAATTGGTAAAGTATATAGCGTAGAAATATATAGGCTGCTTTTAAGTCCGTACTTTTTTTATACAGGATATATCAAGACTGCTACCGAAAACGAATGCTACAAAAAAAAATCGTCGCGCTTTTTTGCCAAATTTTGTTGCATCGTTTCTGCAGTATATAAAACTACCACCTGGCTTCGTTTTCGATAGCAGTCTTGATATACCCTGTGTAAGCCCGAATCGCAATGCTAGTTGGGAGGCGCCTGGAAAATTAATTTTGGAGTTGATATTTATTTTACACTGGAAAAAAATTTACTTATTTTTACTCGTATTGCACAGGTCCGGCCAAAGAGCAAAAAGGTGACCTGATCACTGCTGCCCATGACAATCTACAACGCTTGGATCATAGATGTGTTGCCGGCCCTTGAAATCAAGACTTGAGTTAAAAGGAAAAAGGGTGGAAAGAGGAAAGGGTTATTATGCATCGGGAAACCTCACTCACCGAACGAAATACGCAACAGAGCTGTCACTTTACTTCACTTTCCTGTGAGACAGTGGAACCACTCAGGACGTGCCTGTCCAGTCATACTGAGGTATGACTGATATCAGCGTGGCTCTACCACATATGTAATGACTATAATATGTTCCTGATGACGAGTTGGTGAAATACATTAGAGTGTCTAGCGGCGGAAATTGATGATCTCTGGTCAATATAAACATGCCGACTCGGTTGGAAACATACGTACAAGCTAAAATCGAATTGTGAAATACATTATATGTGTCACTAGGATATACTTTCCGCCATCGAGAACGGTGGTCGGAATTCGGACGAATGCAAATATCTCACCAGCTTTACATATAACCGTGTTTTACAGAATAATACATATATACATACATAAACTCACGCCTTTTTCCCAGAAGGGGTAGGCAGAGGTTCTCCTGGTAGTAACCAGGCCACCCAAGTTTCGCCTTGGCTGTTCCGTCCCACGATGTGATAGGAGGCGAGCCTATCATCATGTCAGGCACAAATTCTTGACACCGGGCTGATAATGAATAGAAAAATCCAAATTTCACTTTGGCCGACTCGGGATTCGAACCCGAGACCTAAGCGTTGTAACCGTACCGTAGTACAACTACCGAGGCATCGAATAATAAAAAGCTGTAAATTACCACAAAGAGGTGATGAAAGTTTTACGTCATCCGATCATTTGTTTACACCGAAACTTTTATATACAGGATGGTAGAAATATGAAATTATTAATTACTACACGACTGTTAACGAGTCAATCAACATCCTTTGATATATTAAATTAAATGTCGCATCGAAATAAAAAAGTATATTTGTTATAAAAATGACATGAGAGAATAATGTAGGTAACCCTGTACAGTAAACTATATAAATAAAAAAATCAGTACTGTACTGTACTGTATCAACCCATATACGTCCCACTGCAGGGCACGAACCTCCTCTATAATCGAGATCACGATTAAGAGTGTAGCTGTACCTTGTTTAATAATTTGAAACGAGAGGCCGCCGGTTCGATTCCCGCACTAGTTGGTTGACCGTTTGATCGAAAGTGTGTGGTGGCCTTCTGGTAAACTAACCAGAAGCGATTGCCAATATGTTCACGGTGGTGGCGGGTTCAAATTCCAAGACACACCTCTGACTGCAGAGTCATGTATGTATTGATAGTCAATCACCACGCACTATAACGGTGAAGAAAACATCTTGAGGAAACCTGCATACCATAGCGATTTGTAAGAATTTCTATGGTATGTAAAATCTGCTAACCCGCACTAGGCCAGCGTGGTGGACTATATGGCCTAACCCTTTCAATCGTAGGTACTCTCGATTAAATAGGAGGATTGCAGAAGGACGTATATTGGCTATATAGTTATAAATGATCTAATAATTTAACTTTATGATTGATTCCGTTGCGGGTTAGACAAGTTAGACATTCCCGGAGACTCGCTGAGCTTCAATGCTCGGTGTCATTACAATGCGTGCTATAGATCTTGGCTTACAGGAGTTGCAGTGGTGGGTGTGAGGGCAAGACAGTCTCCAATAAAAAAGATCTATCCACCATCCTGTATTTATAGAGACGAATCAGACGGTTAACGTTTATAACTAATCTGTTTTTTATAAGTAATCTATTGGCTGGTTTCACAGAATATGAGTACAGTTTGAAGCGCTGTTTACATCGAGCGGAAGATGATTTATGTTATTAAGACATTAACTTCAATCTATTTTGGCTTATTTTTATTGGGCTGATCGGAATATCGACGCGTGAAATAATTACGTCCTTATTTATAAGTCGGTATATAACTATTTTAGTTATCAAATGTTTTGCCTTCTTCGCTCAAACTGAATTTAATAGTCGTTGGAAAAGGACAAAGCACTCGATAACTCAAATACGTTTATAAACTGATTATGAATAAGGCTTCAAGAATTCATCGCGTTAAACTAAAAGGGTCAGAATGCATTTACATAGCGCGGCACAAAGCGAATAAAACATATTTTTAACAATTTTGTATTGCAATAGCGTTTAGTAATAGCGACACATGAAAGTGCATCTTATTTCTGTTTCTACTTACATTGCACATAATCTGCAATCAAAATACAGGTGAAGATTTCTCATCAGCTTACACAATTATGTCGGCCTAATCGACAAAACGCAGCGTGGGACGTCCACCCACTAGGTGGTCAGACGACCTGGTAAAGGTCGCGGGACGTCGCTGGATGCAGGCTGCCTCCAACAGGTCACTGTGGAAATCATTAGGAGAGGCCTATGTTCAGCAGTGGACTTCCTTTGGCTGATGGATGGAATCGACATTGGGTATCAGATCAGATGTATCCACATTATGCAGCATATAAAACCAAGTAAAAAAAAAAAATGCGAAATTTTTATTGCATTGTATCTGTAGTCACTAATACTATCACCTGGCTTCGTTTTCGGTCGCATTCTGGATATACCCTGTATAAAACATGACAAATATCTACACTAGACGATGTATAACATAGTCTACTAACCCAGCAAGCCGGAACACGCTTCAAACTGATAAATAATGTCTAAATATACGTCAAGGTGCGCGGTGGGACGATGTCTTTGACCCAAGTTATTCCGAGATTGGCCCACATAAACACACGGAGTCGGGAGATTTCCGCGCTTGCACGAATCATACAGATGACTTATCGTATTTGAAGACACTAGTGTGTCGTTGAATAAGGTTTTAGTGAGATATCTGATGATATTGATGAAGACTTTGGCTTATTAATTTGTATAAGTACAGCAAAGTTGATCCTAAAAGTGTGTAAAGAATTTATGCATAGTTAGGTACAATTTTAAACAGTAGACTTTGGAATTATTCCAAAATTGTCCCGTATTCACACGTCTTTTAGTTAAAAATGATATTTACCGTATAAAAGACGAGGTCAAATCAATAGTTAAAAAAAATATTGTTTTCCAAAGGTTCCTCAACAGAAGGATACTTAAGCCTTATTTTTTTGGCAATGAATGACGAGAAGAGCATGCCATTTGCCTGACGGTAAACAATATCGCACATGAACAGTAGCAAACAACTAAACATCTTTATAAAAATGAATAAAACCATTTATCTTTATGTTCACTGTTGAAGAATTCGCACAGTTACTCACTTTTACGATTATTCATATAAAATTCCAATCTGTTGAACATTTCCTCGAAATCCGGTAAGTTCCTTACTGTTTGGTCACCGCGCATCTCTCATCGAAATGTCATCCGTCACTTATAATTAGCGCCGCGTCATCGGTACAGCGACATCTATTATTAGTGTTCGGGAACTAATGTTTATTACTCATGCGGTTAAAATCATCTATTGGTTGTTCTGTGTTACGATTGCGTACATCACCATAAGAAGATTTATGTGTTTTCCCTCTTGATGTTGTACACATGTATATACAGCAATTAATATCAATGTGAGCAAAACGTGTTATAAAAGGTTTAGATTCATTCTACAGCTGAATTTATTGGTTTAGTCATCAGTGGGAAAAGCAAAACGCTCCGATTTTTTATTTTAATTTGTCTAACTATCCCAGAAGCCTTATGAAATGTAGTAAAACATCGCACTGGGTCATCCAATTGCGTTCAATCAAACCAAAATATTCAAATGCGATCAAAGCGTTGGGAATTGAGTATTATATCAAAGACTATCTTAGAAACAAACATAAACAGTAGTTTATAATATTTATGATCACGGAATCTCCCACGATCTCCGGAAATCTCACGAATCGCTATATTCAATGTGAAGCAAAAATATCTTTTTTTTTCCGACATATTTATATTAAACCGTCATATTAGGCGATTAGCAAAATATAATTAATACACAAACATCACGCCTTTTTCCCAAAAGGGGTAGGCAGAGGTGCAACCAGAACACCCAAGTTTCCCCTTATATGTTCCGTCCCATGATGTGATAGGAGGCGAGCCTATCGCCATATCGGACACACAATCCTAACTCCGGTCTAAAAGTGAATAGAAAAATCCAATATCAATTAGCCCGACCTGGGATTCGAACCCGAGACCGCAGCATTGTAATCATACCGTTGTACAACGACGCCACCGATTCGGTCCATAATACATAGTCAGATATAATTAATATCTACGAGTATATAGTCATCATTTTCATGTCGTGATGTATACAATATTCGAGGGTTAAAATATTGCTCAAGGCGACTCAAGATGCAACATTGCCGCTTTTAATCATCAACTAGACTTAATCCTGATACAATAAAAATACTGTCACTTAAATGAAATTATCAAATACAAAGAAATAATCCTGTGCCTAAACGAGTACATATACTTTGTTCGTATTTCAAAAATAGTCCAATATTTCATATTTTGTACTAGGAAATAAAATTGAATGACTTTACGCCACCTTGTATAAGTTCAGTAGCAGACAAACACGAAAACTGATGCCGCCAATGAAAAAGAAATTGATTATTTTAATGTCGGCGAAGTTTTTGATGTGACATGTTATTAATTTAAATATGTGCTTCGTGTTGAAATATTTGTAAACGAGCCGCGGCTGACGGAAGTGACGTGTGCGCGACGGCCGACATAATCAATGTCGGATCGAGATTTGTGAAAAACTCATTTTCACGCGAATAGTTAATGATATTTCGGTCTTGGAAAAGCTAACGGCGATGTATTTTGACTTTCAATATCAACAAACTTATTTGAGAAATATTGTAGCTAAGATTGAACTAGATGCTCCAATTTAAGATTTAATTGGAAGTGATTTAAGAATAGGTAAAATGAATATTATAAATAAATACACCCAACAGTCACATACATAGTCATGACTCTACACTAAGATCAAATCTTGTGTCGTGTATCAGAAACTACGAGAGTAATTTCAGTCTCACAAATACCTAGACTTGAGACAAACACCTGTGAGTAAATATTGTGGAAGTACAACGAGAAGATCTTTTCCCAACAGTGGAATGACAAAGTTATAAAAACGTATCTATTTTTTACTAGCTCACTTAAGCATTTCTACTAAAGATTTTAACTGCAGACAATATTAAAAAACGGATTAACGGATTAGTGAATGATAATTATCGAAAATATCTTTGAAGATGAGTAAAAATACAGTACATTTTATAATCGTTAGTAATTCAAGGTGATTTTAGCGACTATCAAGCCGCCTTCCAATTATAGATAAGCTTGTATTTTATAGGAAAACGTGATCATTGCTGAGTATCGAACGCAACAATTTATCCTGATGAAAAACAGATTTATTTTGATAAAATGTTGGCTTCATTTTCCTTAAGAGACGAGTAACTTCCTGCTCTATATGTAGGTCAGCTAAACAAAAGAAAGCGTTGCTATTTATTTATTAGATGTGTTGCTTCTATAAGTATTTGAAAGCCATATATTTTAGAGAACATTTGAACAACGCCCTCTGTATTTTACAACCATAATAGTATTTCTCGCAAAGATTGTTTATGACAATTATAAATACATATACGCCGAATCCTAACTCTTCACTCCGGAGTTAGGACTGCTACCGTATGGGCTCCACAAAACTTGAAAAGACCTCGTGGTAGGCCGCGCAGAAGGTGGAGAGATGACTTGGACCATTTTGATACCAACTGCTGGACGAAAGCTTTGGATAGAGAAGGGTGGAAGAAGGAAAGGGAGGCCTTTGCCCTGTAGTGGGAGAGTATAGGCTAAGAAAAAAAAAAGAAAAAATACGCCGAATATCTTAGTTTAATAACGAACAGGTTTTCTTAATAAGATAGCCTTTAATTTGCCTGCTCCTTTCCTACGTTTATAGAGTCGCTGAAACACAATCATTCAGCCATATAGCAGAATCATTTGGCTTACAATTTTACGGTCGGTCGCCTGCCTGACTTCACCTCTTTCGGGAGTAGATTTTAATGAAATAATTACTAAAGTAAAAAAATAACTGCACGAATCATATAATTGAGTTTAAAAAAACAATGGTCATGAACGAACATGGTCACAGAAACGATGTTAAAATGTTATTCTTTTTTATTGTGTACAATAAATAATTAAATAAATAAAAGGTAAAAATATCCACAAATCTGTTTCTCTCTTTAGCCACAATAACATGGGCCTCCCCCAAGTCAAATTCATAGGGACCTGTAGGAAGTGGCCAAAAGACAGCGGAGGCGTAGGAAGCGATATATTCAAAATTAATTATAAACAGTTTCCGAGTGACCAGTTCTAAGACATAAAATGGAAAATATTTGGCTTCCAGTGATGTTGATCAAACAAATCATCGCAATCGAATTCGAAAGTCGTTAAAGTCTCGTCTCGATGCTCCGTCGCCAGTTATAAATATTAACTGCACGTTATAAACTTAAAATTAGATTTGGTTAACTGATTTAGCATACGTTTACCGCTCGAAGGATCGAGACCGCCGCTTCCGCATTTTTATTTTGAATTATTTAATATGCGAAGTGTTAATTTTTAGACTGCCTCGGTAGCGTAGTATTACTAAGGTAAGATAATAAAACTGAGGTCTCGGGTTCGAACCCCGGGTCGGGCTAAGGGATATTGGATTTTTTTATTCATTTACAGCCTGGAGTCAAGAATTTGTGCCCGATATGGCGAGGCTCGCCCCCTATCACATCCTGGGACGAAACAGATAAGGCGAAACGTGGGTGCCTGGCTACTACCAGGAGAACCTCTGCCTGCGATTAAATATATTTTATTTTAAAATCTTGTCATAATCCTATTACATCGTTAACATTTTGATAGCATTTATCTTAAGTTTGGCAGATTAAACCTAAATCATAATTCACAAAAATTAAAATCGAAATATAATGTCGATAAAAACAAAAGTGAAATACCTACAATAATTCATAATGAATAACAATTTATGAACGCGTTATTCAATTAGCGAATTAGCTAAAACAATACGAGATAAATTGAGTGCCAAAATTGTTCGTCATAGGACAGGTGCACGCGCCCTTACGTATGCGAAATTAAATTCATTGCACTTTATTTTAATAGCTTCATTTCGCTGAATAATTTGTGCATTTTAAACTATTAAAATTATAAAATGTATTCCACTTTTGAAATAAATGTTTTACTTTAATGATTCGCGTGTATTTTGAACGAAAGATAATTTAATTACCTGTGTTATTCTTTTCCTATTTTAAGCGCACTTATTTTAAATGCTTCCTGTTGAAATGAACATAACAAGATAAAATATAGCTCGCCATTAGAATTACTTAAAAAAATCCGCGGTACATTTAATGGGGAACAGACACACATAAATTAGAATGAATTTACATAGACATTTACTGCTCACATATATCATTTAGCACAGTGTAAATATCTTACCTAATGTTTGTATGTGCAACACATTTTCACTAAGCACAGACACTTCACAGGATTTTTTGGAGTGTAAAAAACTCAACGAAAATCAAATTCACGAAGTTACAAACATCACAAGCACAACTAAGCTTTGTCACACGTTTTTTGAGAATGAAAACTGTATTTTGATGATTTCTACGTACGTTATTTTAAATATTATTCGTAATGTAAAAGGAATTCTATTAATAATGATTTTAAAATATCGTACGGTCGATCGGAAGTTTTCGTTATAAATAAACGACGCGTGGCGGCGCGCACGCAAACTCAAAGTGCTGTGTGGTAGGGATGCGCAGGTGCTGTATCGATGTTTGAGTTATCGACTGTCGATTGTCCTGGAAAATATTATTTGAAATATTATGAACCACAGACATGATGTTCGTGTAAGGGTTTAAGTGAAGGATGCGGGTAGTTGTAAAAAATAATCTTTTAGTAATAGATAAAATCACGGACGTGAGCTGTCAATAGTTAAGACCATCGTTGACTGTTCTTTGAGAAGGGTTATGGCTAGCAATGGACAAGAATTTGTTATTGCTGTGTTAGGTACACGAACGAGCGGCCCGCCTGAAGGTAAGTGGCTGTCGCTGCACAAACCGCTGCCTTCAGATTTGTTGTAACTGTGATGCAGATGCAGTTATAAAAATTAAATAAAACTTATGCAATGTATTACGTGGTATAATCAAACTATAATAACTATTTTGGGCAGCACTTCTCCGTAAAAGTTACAATCTTTTAATGTCACCTGTCATTACCATGACTTCCCAACTTTACTATTCTTACCGGAAAACGTAAACTATAAATACATTAAACAAGAACTTCCAAGGCATTGAAAATTATGTAAATATGTTGATAAATCAGGAGATATTATATAACGAATTATCAATTATATTCGTACAAGGATTATCATACTAAATATTAATAGTTTCAAAGGAAGTTCTGTCCTGAAGTTGATATTAATATTTTATAGGAGTTAATCAATAGTCCAACAAAATATAATTCACAATAAAGCAAAATAAACACTAAATGGTCATAATAGGATTTTGGTGATATTATTATCTTGTGAAATAATTAATTGTATTTATCCATTTATTCATGCAGCTCCAGTGTTTGTTATTCTTTAACACTCGGCCATCCTGCGTTTGCCGTGTACCACCACGGCGCGGCGCGGCGGCGCTCAGGGCTCAGGCTCGTCGATTGTTGCCACCATGTTTGCCATCAGCAGGCTGTAAAAACAAAAATAACCAAGAGTATTTGCTCATAATAATTAAAGACAACATAACAGCTCCTCTGACAATTTGTACTAAGTAGGTCATTTCAGTATACTATAAAATGTAATCTATGGTAGGTCAATAATATTATTTTCACAATCCATTTTACTTTGCTGCAGAAATTTTCTTTTGTCACACAGACTTTATTTCTTTCGTCACATAGACTATATTGCTTTTGTCACACAGACTATTCTGTTGTCACATAGACTATAATTTAATATATTTTACGTAGACAATTATTTTGTCACATAGACTATTTATTAAGTTGTCACATAGACTGTTTATTATTTTAGCATAAAGTATCACTGACAGTTTGTCAGAACTTTTGTCACACAGACTGTTTAGACTCATATTATTTTCACATACCCCTTTTTCTGGTACATTTATCGGAGTTACAGTTTTTGTCACATAGACTCTTTTATTATTTGTTTCATGTATAAATATGTCACACAGACTGGTTTTGTAATTTGTATGTTTGACAGACCTTATTACCGCTTCCACAACATTGTCCATACTATGAAATAACTAAAGGTAGTATAACTGTTACGACAATAAACGAAACTTGATTAAATGAATAATGTATGTATATTTGACAACTATATATAATAAAGTACAATACCACCCATACAATAAAATACTTAAGTAGATAACCAATATTATACAAATTTTTAACTTTCTAATAAATCAATTAAATCATCTCTGTCTATTTCCTCATTGCTAGATGAGCTGTCTGTATTTGCAACAACTGATTTATATGGTCTTAATGTTTCGCTAGAAACTACTGCCGTAAATTTTTTATATCCTTTCATACCTTTCACAGCACAAATGGTATACCGATCTATATCGGATGATGCTTTGCAAATTTTGTACGGACCCGTATAAGGACTTTTAAGCTTTTGTGTTACTTTGACATTGGCATCTTTGGTAGTACCCCCTTTCCAGAGAACGAGATCACCCACTGAATACTTAATACACTTTTTATGTGTTCGATCAAATCTTTCTTTCATGATTGTCATGTTTCTATCAATGCGCAACTTTGCAGTATTCCTCCTATCAGAAAGTGCTTGTTGTTGTAGATCGTGGTGTTGTAATTCTCCCGTAGGAAAAGCTGGTAACCGAGTATTGTCATGGCTAAACATGAGTTTAAATGGTGGAAAGGAAGTAGTAGAATTTGGAGTATTATTTATTCCCCAAACGACATCGAGTAATTTGTCATCCCATACATTTTCACTCTCCGACATAGTATTCAATCCGTTCAGAATAGTGCGATTTACCCGTTCAACTTGACCATTCGATCTCGGGCTAGCAATTGCATTAAAAACATGTTTGAATTGGCACTCTTCAGCGAACTGTTTGAAATAACGACTTGTGAAGGCTTTACCTCTATCTGTAATTATGCGAACGGGATTACCAAATTGAGATATAATTTCTTTAAGATGTTTAATTGTTTCTATGGAACTACAATTTTTAACCGCTCTGGCAAACACAAATTTTGTAAATGAATCTATTACGACTAATATATAGATATTTCCTCTTCTAGTTTTAACAAATGGCCCTAAATGGTCAGCGTGAAGAGTATGCATAGGTATTGGAATTTTTTTGATGGGATGTAATTCACCCTGTGTTTTGCCATAATTCCCCTTACCGTAAGCACATTGCAAACAAGATTTAATATATTTCCGAATGAATTTCGTCATTTTAGGGAACCAAAATTGCGCTTTGATAGCTGCCTCGCATCTTTCAAAACCCGGGTGTCCTATCTGGTCGTGGTATTTTTGCATTAACCCATATTTTGCTAATTTCGGTATAACAAAGCGATCACCATGTAACGTCTTTCTGAAAAGTTGATTGTCCTTAATAATATAATTGTTTTTAATATCGGGATTGTCTGTTTGGCCTAGCAACTGTGAAATAATATTTTGTAAATTATCATCCTGTAATTGTAGTGTAACGAGCCAATCAGATTCCTCAATCATGCAAATATTACTATTGACCGGATTTCGACTCAGAGCATCTACGTGTTTCATTTTATCCCCTGGGCGGTATTCTATGTGTAAATCGTAATCTTGTATAGTTAACCACCAGCGTGCTATGCGGGGAACGAGATCTTTTTTACTCAGAGTTGTACGTAGTGCAGCGCAGTCAGTAACTACTTTTACCGGAATTCCTATTAAATAAATACGAAAGCGCTTTAACGATTCAACAACAGCTAAGGTTTCCAGTTCATAACTATGATAAAACTGCTCCTCTTTAGATGTGATTCTACTAAAGTACGCAATAGGTTTTAAAGAATTGTCAAATTGTTTTTGCATTAGGATCCCGCCTAAACCATATTTACTAGCGTCGGTATGTAATTCCGTTTCCGCGTTATTATCATAAATGCCTAGAACTGGCCTATCGACTAACTTTTTCTTTAAGCATTGAAATGCATTTTCTTGTTCCATTCCCCATATCCAGGCTGAATCTTTTTTTGTAAGTTTGGTTAACGGTAACGCTATTTCGGCAAACCCTCGAATAAATTTCCTAAAATAAGAAGTAAGTCCTATGAATTGTCTTATTTCGTGGACATTTCGCGGGCGTTTATATTCAGAAACACAATTAATTTTAGCTAAACCCGGCCTAATAGTTCCTGCTTCAATCTCGTGTCCTAAATAGTTCACACTTGTTTTCAGAAAAGCACATTTTTTAAAGTTCAATTTTAAATGGTGTTTTTGCAAAAGTACCAAGACTTGTTCTAATAATTTGAGTCCTTTTTCTACGGTTACTGTGGGTAACATGACGTCATCTAAATAACACGCTATATCCTTAGCGACGTCATTAAGAGCTATGCGTATTAACCTGGAAAATACAGCTGGTGCATTGGCCAAGCCGAAAGGCATTTTTAAGAACTCAAATTGACCTGCAGAGGTGATGAACGCTGTTTTAGAAATGGAATCTTCAGATAGCCTTAACTGATAATAACCTTGGGCAAGGTCAAGGGTAGTAAAATAAACCTTTCCTGATAGTTTTGATACTTGATCATCAATATGTGGTAGTGGGTAACGATCTTTTACTGTTTGTGAATTTAAAGCTCGATAATCAATGCACAATCTGTAATCTCCCCCCTTCTTCTTCACTAATATGACGGGACTAGCGTATTCGGATACGGACTCACGAATAATGCCGGCTTCTAAAAGATCTCTAACTTTCTCATCAATTATTGTATTTTCTTTGAAAGACGTTCTATATGGTTTACAATAGACAGGTTTATCGGTAGTAGTTTTAATACTCATTTCTATTAAATCAGTACATCCTAAGTCTTTAGTATCTTTAGCAAATACATGACTGAATCTAACCAAAAGCCTCATAAGTTTTCTTGTATCTGAACTGTCCAATTCCCCCATGTCAACTGTACCCAGACCCACTAGCTCTTTGTCGGTGGTAATATAATGATCAGAGGAAGGATTAACTTGTAACACGTCATTATTAGCAGTATCATATGATAATGTATCTACAAGCTCAGCTCGAGCTATTAATTTATGAGCTGGCCAAAAAATATCATGATGACTCAAATTTATAACTTTTAAACGACTTTCGATACAGACAATTCCTCCAGGAATTATGTAACATATTTTACCCAGTTGTACATAAACCGAATTTACAAGAAAAGATATATCGTTATTTGACTCAATATCTACAAATATATCTACAAAACAGGAACATAGCGAAGGTAAAATTGTTTCTTGCTTCAAATAAACATTGTACTTAATTTTATCGCTAGAATAATCCATGTGTGCGAATTCAAAATAATCTACAACATCGTCAGTTTTAATAAAAGTAGCAGAATTTGATGTTATAATTAAGTTAATTCCTGGCTGATTTATCATAGACTGGCCAATAATCAAATCTACATCATTTAGAATATGCTGCGCTATTTCAAGATAACCTTCAAGACATACGCTATCTATTTGTATATTATTTAAGATCACTTTTCCTAGCGATTTTGTTTGAGCTCCACCAAATCCTTTCATGATCATATTAGACGGCTCTTTCTTAAGTCTTAGTCGGTTTACAACATCCAAAGTTATTATATTGATTTTGCTACCCGTATCTATATATGCGATAAGTTTTACAGTCCCAACATTCACAAGGCGTTGGTAGATGCTCAATTCATAATCGCTTACCGTATAAAAAACGTTACGTACCTGTTGTATTTGAGTTCGCTGCTGTGACTGTGAAGTACTCGGCATTGTCGCAAACCAGCAAGATGCTGTAGTGTGACCCATACGTTGACACGTTTCACATCGCTGTTGCATCCTACATTCCCGAGCTTCATGTCCGATTCTTCGGCAAACGTAACAGCGCTTTGTATTATATGACTGCGCTACCGTTGTTGCAGATTTTTCGTCATTTGTTCCTCGGCGCCAACTTGATTTCCGAGTTGAAATGGGAGCTTCGATTTTCCTGTAGTTTTCCAACGATGAGAGATACCCGTAGTAAAATTCTTCAGGTTCCTTACACTGGAATGCTTTTGCATTAGCTTGTAGTTCTCCAGGCAAACCACGAATGATACAAGATATTGCGCGTTCTCCCTGGATATCACATTTTTTAAGAAGAGAGACCTTGTCATGGAAATATTTCGTCATTGTTTCACTCTCAGTCTTAGTTCTTGTAAGCATCCGTTCAAGGCGATCAACAAAATCTACGGATCGTGGAAAAGCCGATTGCAAGGAATTCTTCCATGCCTCCCATGTAAGGTTGTAATCGTCTAAATCGTCGTACCAACGCCTTGCAGAACCACGTAATCTTAGTTGCATTATAAATTGACGGTCAGTATTATTCCATCCATATACATCGCCAAGCTGGTCAATTTTATGTAGCCACGTGGTCACGTTGCAAGCATTATCTTCCGGATCAAATTTTGGAATAACTTCAGCGTCAACGTGTGTTACGTGTGTCCTGCGCCGCTTTGTAACGGGTTCCGTGGGCGTATCCAAAGAAAAAAAAATATTTTCTTCCTCGTCAGATGATAATGGCGTCGAAGATCGACGCTTTTGTTTTCCGAGACCGGCAGCGTAAGGGCCCGACATTACGAAAAATATCCCACTTCTGAGATATTACGTGGTATAATCAAACTATAATAACTATTTTGGGCAGCACTTCTCCGTAAAAGTTACAATCTTTTAATGTCACCTGTCATTACCATGACTTCCCAACTTTACTATTCTTACCGGAAAACGTAAACTATAAATACATTAAACAAGAACTTCCAAGGCATTGAAAATTATGTAAATATGTTGATAAATCAGGAGATATTATATAACGAATTATCAATTATATTCGTACAAGGATTATCATACTAAATATTAATAGTTTCAAAGGAAGTTCTGTCCTGAAGTTGATATTAATATTTTATAGGAGTTAATCAATAGTCCAACAAAATATAATTCACAATAAAGCAAAATAAACACTAAATGGTCATAATAGGATTTTGGTGATATTATTATCTTGTGAAATAATTAATTGTATTTATCCATTTATTCATGCAGCTCCAGTGTTTGTTATTCTTTAACAAATGTTCACGCAGGCAGACGCTAACTTAATAAATATTGTGTACTATACTGTGTCAGCCCATATACGTCCCACTGCAGGGCACGGGCCTCCTCTACAATCGAAAGTATGATTGAGAGTGGTTAGGCCATATAGACCTCCACGCTGGCCTAGTGCAGGTTGGCGGAATTTACATACCATAGAAATTTATACAAATCGCTATGGTATGCAGGTTTCCTCACGATGTTTTCCTTCGCCGTTATAGTGCGTGGTGATTGACTGTCAATATACACATGATTCCAAAAAGTCAGAGGTGTGCCATGGGATTTGAACCCGCGACCACCGTGAACATGTAGGCCGCTGCGTCTGGTCTGTTACCAACATGCCACCACGCACTTTAAATATAAATATTATCTTCCAAAAATGTATTTTAATTTAAATAACTCAGCCAAATTCGCGCGGAACAAAGCCTATATAATTAACTTCTTTAGTTCAATATTCCGGAGTCAATTTGCAGTGTTATCGGGACACGCCGTCCCGGCAGTCCGTCTGTTTGTTGTACAGGACAAGCGTCAATATTGGCGGCGGCGTGTCCCGGCGTCGCCGTGGGATAACACAATGCTCCCGGGTTTGTTCGGCGGGAATACTACAAATATTGGATGTTGGCTTAGAAGGGTTCGTTCAGGTAGGAAACTGGCAAATATTTTTTGGTTGTTTGTGTAAATTGTTGGTTTATGAATAGATTCGGTAAATGAATGTACAACTCTGCTGATGGCTAGTAAACACTGCGGCTCGGTAAGTTCTGAAATAATGTATAGTTGGTTCGTGGCCGACCTCTCAAAATAGGATGGAAAAGGGGAGGGAACTGGACGGGTGGAGGAAAAAGGGCTCTTAGGACTCAATCATCACCGTTCTCTTTTTAAGTTCAGTTCGTAGCCAAATATACTCCCATATCTGTATTATGGCACTAGCACTGGACAGAAGTATTAGTAAATATTATTATATTATAACTATTGACTTTGGAAACAATTGTAATAAAATGGTATATGTTGGAATCTGTTATCGATATCTTGTTGGTATCGTAGGTCTTAAATACCTCCATATTTTAAATGAAGATTGTTGAGATCTGGCATTTGCAGTAGTTCTTAACGCACTTCATACCAGTAACTGGCAGAACCTTACTGTAGGCTGTGAAAACTAAATAAATCGGCAGCTTTACCAGAATGGTATAATTAAGAACCGACGTGTAGTTAGGGCTGTTGGGTTTTGAACGATAAGCATGACTGCGCAAGACTCTATAGCTGATTGTAGGATACATATTATCCCGGATAGCGACCACCGTATACGGTGATGAAAAACAGTTAATAGCGATCATATGTGTCGCCAATTTAGTTCATACATACATACATTAACATCACGCCTTTTTCCCAGAAGGGGTAGACTGAGGTGCAGCCAGAAAATCTCAGTTTCACCTTATGTGTTCCATCTCACGATGTTTTAGGAGGCGAGCCGATCGCCATATCGGGCACAAGTTACTATAACATTAATTTTCAATATGTGAAACTTTAATTTCGGCCAGGTTGGCAAAATTATGTCGTCTCGCCAAGACGTACCCATTTATCACCGGTCGAAGCTCTATCTGTATTGCAATGGACTTCCCATCAGGAGCAATAAAGTCACTGCTTAATGCCTCGCCAGTATACTTCCTATCGATAGTGCACAACACACATCACTAGCAGCGCGAAAGCGCGCGTCGTGCGATATCGATGCGTCCAGCACTCAGGGCCGCGCCGAGTTACAGCATTTATATTCGCGGGATGATAACACGCCGCGGTTTAGTCGCTGCTACTGCCACGTGCTCGGGAAATATAAAAAAAATACATAAATACATACATACATACATAAACACACGCCTTATTCCCAGAAGGGGTAGGCGGAGGTGCTACCAGAACACCCAGGTTTCGCCTTGAATATTTCGTCCTACGATGTGATAGGGGGCGAGCCCATCGCCATATCGGGCACAAATTCCTGACTCCGGGCTGATAATGAATAGAAATATCTAATATCACTTTGCCCGACCCGGGATTCGAACCCGAGACTTCAGTTTTGCAATCATACCGTAGTACCACTACACCACCGAGGCAGTCAAAAAAAAAAATATAAAGACAATATATTTCTTAAAAAAAAAGTAAGGGCGTGGGACCTAACGATCGGGGCGCAGTCTACCGAGACGGGAGGTGTGGGTTCGCATCCTACAGTATATCTTTGTCTTTTCCTTAGTTCACTATGATGGTGTTACTACTATTTGCAAGCCGGTTACTACCCGCGTGGATACGAATTAAACATCAATAGAATCCTCAGTCAAATTGACGTGATATCGTTCGAGAAATACCGAAGCATGGAATTTGTTCCAGAGCTTGACAAAACATATCACTGGAAACTTACTGTGCGACGCAAATCGATGGAATAATGACGTAATTAATATTACTATACATTCATGAGCCAATTTAACGATAACAACATCCAAGCAAAATTAAAGGACATATTTATTTATAAAATGAAAGCCACGATATCCACATGAATGTTCCCCTGGTTTGCCCAATTTAATGTAAGCGCTGGAATGTCCTTCAGGGCCACTTACCCCATCACACCAGACGACTCCCACTGTACCCTTGTTAAAGATTGCTACTACTCAATCAAAGTATTGTATTGTATTGCATCAGCTCATAAACGTACCACTGCAGGGCACGGGCCTACCTACAATCGAGAGTACGACTGAGATTAGTTAGGCTGGCCAAGTGCGAGTTGGCGGACTTTACATACCGTAGAAATTCTTTGAATTCACTACGGTATGCAGGTTTGCTCACGATGTTTTCCTTCATCGTTATAGTGCGTGATAATTGACTATCAATACACACATGACTTCGAAAAGTTAGAGGTGTGCGGTATTTGAACCCGCGACCACCGTGAACATGTAGGCAGTCGCACTTCAAGGCGAGTCAATCAGGGTACTTTATCATTAATATAATAAATTAAATTTCTCAGACACACTCTAAAGTTAATAATTTTATACAAATATAACGTAAAAATATTGCTTTTCATATAAATAGATCTCGTAATATCCTGTCACTAAACCGACAAATTTAATTTCATGTTTCGGAATACCAACTGCCAACGCGGTACTCTATGATTTTAATTAATGTTACCGTATCTCCACTATCTGAATTTCCATACGACAGCCTGTGTGGCGCAGTTGGTTAGATGCTGCTGTGAAATGAGAGGCCGCAGCTTCGATCCCCGCACCGAGACAAATAATTGTGTGAACCACAGGTATTTGTCTCAGGTCTGGGTGTTTGTGAGACCGAAAAGTCTCTCGTAGTTTCTGATACCCACGACACAAGACTTAATTGATCCTAATCTGGGGTTAGGACTATGTATGTGACTGTTGGGTGTATTTATACTTATATTTATTCCATTCTCTTAAAATTAACCTTCGTCTTATTCACGGATTTTCCTCATCATTCTACTGTTTCGGTTTTTCGTAGAATGCGTCGGCACCGCGAACCGCAACGTTTCGGGAAACCGTGAACGCGCAGTTTTTTCCTGAAATCACTTATCTGCTCATTGTACGTGACTTTCATCAGGCTGATACATAATGTCTAGTTTTCTAACTATTTACTAAAATAACCTATGAAAATAGTCATATTTTACAACAGCACTTTACAACGACCTGTCAGATTTGACAAATTTTTTTGGTGAACCAGGGAAACCGCCCTACTTCGGGAGAAAGTGGACCGGATTTGTCGGGATCACACCTAAGGCATATTAACCAAAACCCCACGAGGCCTTCTTCCGCGTATTCGGAACGGCCCTGGGAGCCCGAAGCAAGAAGCACTTCAGCTTCTATCGAAACCTTTTATCGTTTCTTTTAAAAGTAATGCCTTTTAGCTGCCTTGGTGGCGTAGTTGTACTACAGTACGATTACGAAGCTGAGGTCTCGGGTTCGAATCCCGGGTCGGGCAAAATTATATTGGATTTTTCTATTCATTATCAGCACCAAGTCAGAAATTTGTGCCCTATATGGCGATAGGGTCGCTTGTCACATCGTGGGACGGAACACACCAGGCGAAACGTGGGTGTCCTGGTTGTACCTGCCTACCCCTTCTGGGATAAAGGCGTGATGATTATGTAAGTATGTATGTACTGTCTTGAAAGAAATATAACAAATCAAAAAGAAAATTATTTTGTGCAGGAGTTGTACCCGCGGCTGCTTATTTTACAGCTAGCTTTCTAACCCACTGCCCATATTCGCTATTCTACACAAAGTATGTGTGGAAGAATATCTTATAAAATTATTGTATAGCACAATAAGTCAAAGCATACCGTTACTGCAAACATGGCGGCCATCTTGCAACATTGTTACAACTTTTACGATATCCACTACAGGATATAGTTCGCATTATGATGTGCTGTGATGACGTATGATTGTGCTGTCAGATCATTAAACGTTTTAAAATATGGGTATTATACCATTTTCGTTAATCACGCGTCGATACACCCAACAGCTACATACATAGCACTGATTTCTGACCACATACTACAATCGACTCTAGTGTCACGGGTATTAGAAACTACGAAAGACTTTTAAGTCTCACAAACACCCAGACCTGGGAAAAATATATTTTTTTAATTGCTTGTACTTTTAGACCACACAAACATTAGCCTGGGTAAACATGGGTTTCCTCACGATGTTTTCACTTATCACTGTCTTAGGTAAGCGATAACTAACTACGAATATACAAGTAATTTCAAAAAGTCAAAGTATGACTCAGACTGAAACCTGCAGCCTCTGTTTTGTCAATCAGATCCGTTCCTATCTAAGCTATAGTTATAGGCTACTTACAACATAGTAAGATATTTTTCCATCCTGTCCTGTTGGAGAACGCGTGCACAAGCGTGAGTGGCGGCTTTGTCCGCGTTTACGAGATGCAATAAAACGTTCCGAGTGGCCACGCTATTCTCGGACGTATAAAACTACTATGTTCTCTAATATCTTGTAAAAATAATAACTTGTTCCTTGTTTAACATGTGTGTGCGTTGTATCGGTTTGAACAGTAAAAGAATACAATGCAATAGTTTTTTGTAACCTGTATAAGAAAGTTTAATAAAATACACTATATTGTAAGATCAAATTTATTTATTTATTTAAATTATTAAACTAATTTAGAAATAAAAATCTTAAAAACTAAACTATATAAATAATTAAAATAATGAAAACAATAAACAATATATATTTTACTTAAATCTTCATTATAAACATAAGGTTATAAACAACAATAACTATATAACAAAATTACAAATAAAATATTACACGGGCACGTATACATCACGCATTCGCCTCGCAGTAGCACACAGTTTCTTGGTAGACACGACAAAAGACTGTATTTAATTATAGAGTCAAGACTTATACACAGACGACTTCGAAAGGTGAGAGATGTGTGCCTTGGTATTGAAACTGATGACTTCAGTCTCGTTATCCATGTTTAATATTTGGTCCGTTACTAACAACACTCGTATATTGATTTATTGTGTACTCATAACTTCTTTTTTACCACGAGTAAATACTGTAATTAAGCTTATGCGTTTTACATCCAATTACTGGCTGAATATAATTCTGTCACATTTCAAATGCATTCCTAATGACATCAATCAAAATTCCGGTGCCGTCACAGAGAACCCGTAAAATTTTCAGCAAACCGTTATCCCAGTAAAACCCCAAAAAAAGACACCACACCACGTAAGTACCATCTCTAATTATTACAAAACTTTATTTGGATGTATTTTTAGTTTTCACGGAATTTGACCCAAGCCAAAGTACAACTTAGTAAATTTGTAACAGCGCCATCTCTTGGCGTGTTATGAAACTGTTTCCGAGGTAGGGTAATACAATCTTGCAGGAGCCATGGTGGCGTAGAAGCATGGGTTTTGTCCAAAGTAGCCTGCTGTGGGTGTTCGTGGCTGCGCTATCTCTGCTTGGTCTCGTCAACGCGTGCACTAAGAAGGTCTACATAGCTTGCAGGTCGCCGGCGCCTTGTACCAAGTGATTTGGAGAAGAAGGTGCGTAAAAAATCTATACAATAGTGTATAATGACCAACAATTAGTTTGCATTGTAAAATTCGAATACCCATCGATGCAGGTTGCTCTTAAATACAAGTATTCTTGTTTTGGGTGGATGTTGAATGGAAATATGATGTTTAGTGTAGGTCAGTGTCCCTTATTTTCGGGTGGCAATGAAAGGAAATCGCAAACTAACTATTTATAAATGGAGGTTTAATTGTACCAACACTTTTTAAAACACTTCTATTGTTGCAGACAGTAAAAATGGCGAAATTTAGCATACAAAACCTATACATCGTACTATTCGCCCTAATCTCCATACTAGTTTTCGGCGCATCGTGTTGCAAGAAGAGTATTCCGTGCGCTGGGAGGGCGCCATGCCGCCGAGGCCCTTACAGACATTGATCTTGTACCAAAATCCTAAAAATCAGCTGGATCAAACCCAAAATCCCGTAGAAAACAATGTTAGCATCATGTTAGTCTTAAGTGACCCAAAACATTAATGTTCACTGCCAATAATGAAGATTAAAATGTAGAAGAACAAGTGTCCAGTGGCGTGAGGGATGACCAAGCAATAGCCAATATAACACAATAATGTTTGTCCTTTTCATAAGAGCTACTGACATTGAAAAACCGAAATCGCTTCCTGTCGTCATAATAGCGTATTGTTAACATCTAAGAGACTAGACTAATGGAAATATTCTCATAGGAATACTAGTATCCGAATTCTCTGGAGAATAGTAATTGTAACTCAAGAAATGTATTATGACAAACACTGACGCTGATGTGTAAAAAACTGGCTGGATTTCAAGACAAATTCGAGTACAGCAAATTCTATGGATTTCTGCAGACCATTGTGGCATAATTCCTGGAATTACATCGATTTTAGAAGCATAGGTTTACACCGAGAACCAAGATATGAAATAAATAAAATTCGAATTCAAATCAGAAAATCAACCTATCCCATCGTCATTGGCAATTGAAGTTCGCGATTTGGAACTCGTTCGAAATTGAAGAGGAATAATGTTTCACAGTGCATTTCGTATCAACAATATTTGGAAATAATGTAACATCTACCGATACCCTTACTCAAATACATACTTTTAAGGAATCATTATTTTATTTTAATTCAAATTTGCCTTTTCAGTAACTGTAAACAAAAAAGTGTTGGTTTGGGTCAATTTCCACCCGTTTTAATGTAGACGAATTTCTTATTATTTTTCATTTTGTATATATATTTTTTATGGTGGAACGATTCAAAATCAATTCTTCTTTGTTTGCAGAACACGATGGAGGCAAAAGTTTAATTGCAGGACAATTTTAACAGCACAAATAATAAGAAATATTTGCTGTAAGTTGGAACTAAATATTTAATTGCCCAATATTTTTGCTTTACGAATTATAAGCCTATATTTATAGCTACGTATGTATGGTTTCAGGATGTCGGGATGAAAAAAGTGTGGGGTCACGTGATCGTTATTCTGTGTCTCGTGGCATTTTGGGTGCTGCAGGTGGTCGGGTGTGGCACTAAGCGCGTCGTGTGCGACCCCGACAAACCGCCTTGCAATAAGTAGTCGTTGCTTGGATTATCTTAACTCCATGGTACTTATACTAGTTATCTAGCCTTGTCCTTATGATAGTCCTTTCTTTATCCTTTTATATCCATACTAAAGTTGTTTATAAGAAAATGCCTAGAATTCTGTTTCGTATAGGATCTACTACCTACTCAAATAATTACTAAATTCTACCAACAGTTATACATTGTCCTGACTCCACACTAAGATCGAGTCTTGTGTCGTTAGTATCAGAAACTACGAGACAATTTGTTCTCATAAACACCCAGACCCACCCGAAACAAATATCTGTAGATCACACGAATATTTTTCTGTGCGGGGATTGATCCCGCGGCCTTCCGTTTCACAGCCAGCGTCTTACCAACAGTGTCACGGAGGCTTAATATGGTGTTCTATGTGGTTCGTCGGTAAGGGCTCACCGCCTCTTATGAACTTTAGCAAGTCCAGGGACACAGTCTACTGCTTCCTTAACACCTACTTTTGCATTAAAAAAACAAAAATTGAAAATTGATTTTTTTTCCAACTTCTCCCTAGTTCAGTGGGAGATGGACAAGGCACTCCTACAAGAGTTACTGGTGTTAGTGGTGACACTGCTGCTGTCCTACATCGAGACGTGTCTGGGCTGCACGCGCCACACCTACATCGACTGCCACGAGAACAGCCCCACGTGTGAACAACCACCCAAGAAGAAGTAGATAAATAGCGTGTCCACTGCTGGACGACGGCCGATCCGAGGTGCCCACTGCCCTGCTGTTGTACATCCATCCACTAATTGGTTATCATTACCAGCAAATAGGAATTCAAAGGTAAGCGAGGATAGGTGATAAATAAACATCAATCATATGTGGTAGAGCCCCGCCGTAGTCAGTGATGGCATGAATGGGTAGGCTCCTCCTAGGTGGTACCACTGCCTCCCAGGAAACTTATGTGAAGCGACAAACGCAACGGGCGTTTCGTTCAGTGAGTGAGATTGCCGAATGCCCTTTCCTTCTGCTCCCTTCCTCATTTTAAGGGCCAGGAACAAGTCAATGATTCAAGCGTTATGGATGATCATGGGCGGCAGTGATCATTTACCATCAGGTGACCTGATTGCTCGTTTGCCGGACCTACGCTAAAAAAATCTATTTAGCGCATTGTTTGAGATGTGTTTTCTTGATAAAAACAACAAACAAGTGTAAGTAAGTGGTCGCTGCGCCCATGACCATCCACAACGCTTGGTTCATAGATGTGTTACCGGTATTTGTTATTCCAAAGCCACAAGCCAATAGAATTTAGATGAAGCTTAAATGAATTAGTGTCGAGCGTAAACCAAGGCTTCAAATTATTTTTTACCACGGTTCAACAGATGGCGCTTATCAATGAGTTCGTTTTGGTGATGTTTCACATCATGGTCTCGGTGTACAACGCGAAATACGTCCGGAAGGACAGGCACCATCGTCGACTGGAAGGACATCCCGCAGCCACGCGATCTATTCACATCAACCGCGACACGCGATAGAGAAATGTAAGAACATGTGATTGTTTTTTTTTGATATCGTTCCTTTATTATTATTTTTTATTGCGTAGGTCCGGCAAACGAAGATACAGGTCACCTGATGGTATGTGATCACTGCCGCCCATGAAGATCCACAACGCTGGATCATGGGTGTGTTGCCGGCGGAATTGGGAGGGGAGCGGGCAGGAAAAAGTATGCGAAGAGGAAAGGGATATTGGGATATCAGTAATCACACATAAGCATCACGCGTTTTTCTCAGAAGGGGTAGGTAGAGGTGTAAATAGGACATCCGCGTTTCGCCTTATGTGTTATTTAGTAGCGATTTATTGAGTATTTAAAATTTATAAACTATTTTGTCAACACTACCCTCCAATATACTAGACAGTTTTTAGTGGGATGTTTTTTACAAAGCGTTACAAATGTACAATTGCGATTTGGTGATTGAATATGAATTTTTGTTAAAGCTGATGATATATCCTACCTAAGGCATTATTTTTATTACTGCTTTGCCTTATGATTAGATTTGAAATAGACCTACATTATATTTACTGATGTATCTACATGAAAACAGTATTATAAAATTGTGTCAAATTAATTACCTATAGACAGCCGTTACACAGTGACATGCACGACATAATATCAGAACGGACAAATAACGCGCATGTTTATTGGCTAAAAAATTTATAATGGTTTTTTAGATTTAGCCGAATGTTACACATTGAAATAAAACGAATTCATACAGATTTTATTGCAAATTTGATTTAATTTTAAAATTTTTAATTACCCAACGTTTTGATCGCTTTACAGTTTTCGTGGTCACGGGGCGCACTGAGGTATTCGTCACCCGCTTAGTGACTTACAATTTAACTACCCTTAATTTACAATTATTAAATTTAAAAAATTTCGGGAAATTTAACAATGTAAAATTAAATCAAATTCGCGATAAAATCCGCAAGAATTCGTTTTATTCGAATAAAATATGTATGTTGAAGCATATATTTGTCGTATACGCCTTAAATTATTTGAACAGTATTTCAAGTTACAAATATCTTTCCTTTCCAGCGACCACAATGCGCTATTTGAAGTTCATCATAGTTTTATTCTTCACCGCCTGCTGTATCCTCGTGGTCTCGGGGTGCAGACGGCGGAAGCCGCCGTGCCCGGACTACTGTCTCCCTTGTACATACAAGGGGCCTATTATTGAAGTGCTGTACCCTAAACAGGTAGGGTAGTTTACTGATGTTATGAAGTTGGCTGCTTACCTGATGGTTTTTTTGACAGCCTCCGTGGCGTAGTTGGTTAGACGCCGGTGGTCCCCCACCGAGACAAATGTTTGTGAGACCCATGAGTATTTGTCTCAGGTCTGGGTGTTTGTGAGACTAAAAAGTCTGATAGTTCTCATACCCACGATACAAGACTTAATTGATCTTAATGTGAGGTCAGGACTATGTTTGTGACTGTTGGGTGTATTTATTTATCACACATAAACAGGAGAAAACCACGCAGAAATTGTCATTATTAATCACTGCACTGCATTTATCACGACGAGACCTTGAGTCCTTATGTCTAGCAGTCATTTTCTGTAATGTCCTTTAAAACAAATTACAATTGTAATTATACACTGTTACATTACGGCAGAAAATGATAATGTATGGTGCTTTTCCTAAACACGACTAACTGTTAATTGAGTATATGTGGGTAGTTGGATAAAACAGTCGGAAACAGTAGACGTTAAGCAAACACTAAAGTTTTAGGGAAGGGAAAGTTGAGAAGGAAATCGATCTTCAACAATTGAGTTTATAGACGGTTTAATTGTTTTGCTGTATTGTAATTTGCAATTGTTTGCACTTGTCGCCGTAGTACATTCACACCATTTTATGGTAAATATCGGCTATAATTTAATGTATTTTTCTTTGCAGACGAAATATGAAAAAGTAATGTAGTACAAGAAAATTTAATCATAAGAATTTGGAAACATTTGGTTGCACACTGAAGGAATTTAATGAATCAATTGTTGCAATGCCCTTTCTTACATTAAAATCATTTAATTAACCTAAAACGTTTTATTTTTACCTTGAACTCGTTACTGACCCATACAAAAACATCATTTAATACGACCATCATCATTTTCAAAGTTAATTTTTAGTTAACATCGACATTAAATAAAACAATACATTTGTAAAATAAAATCAGTATAATTTATTTACAGTTTGACACAATTGAAGTATAAACTTTATGCTATAAATATCATAAAAAGAAAATGCTGGAATTGACGTGGGTGAAAAACAATATTAACGAAATCACCCACCAACAGTAACTTAAATTCCTAAATATACCGAATCTATGACTATTGCGTCCACAAACAAGACGTTGACGTGGGTGAACAGTGGGTGTTTGATCGACTTCTCCTTTCTATAACCAGTAATCATATTATTTCCAATGAAATGCGCACTTCATACATAAAGTTATATTATAAAGGTGAACATCGATTAACGATTATCACTTTTCACCCACGGGGTTTTATTGATCAGAACCCATTTACCAACTCACGATAGTAACAAATGATTCTTAACATGAGTGAATACATACATACACATCACGCCATTTTCCCAGAAGGTGTAGGCAGAGGTGGAACCAAGGCACCCAGGTTTCACTTAACGAGTTCTGTCTTCCGATGCGATAGGGGGCGAGCCTATCGCCATATCGAAGAGAGTGAATAGTGGGTGTTTTTTTATAGACTTCCTCTTGACGTAGAGTAAGATAGTCCTAAAATCCAATGAAATGCGCAACTCATACAAAGTGGTATCATAAGTATATGTGGGTGAACATCGACAAACGACAACCACTTTTCACCCACGGGGGTGATTCTGGTCAGAACTCAGAACCCATTTGCCAACTCACTTAAAGTAACAAACGATTACGCTTAATGTATCTTTATATGCATCGTTATGGACAGTTTTCACAAAATTTCCCTTTTCCTATACGAAATTTACAATAATATCTAGTTGGAGAATTGGTACTCCATCGTCCTTATATTCATTGGTACTGTCTACCTCCTTGTAAGCCAATGTAGCGTATATATACGGTCACTTATTAATGTCGAGATTGAAATGGAAGGCTCTCTTTAAAAGGGTTTTATATTTGTCATCAACAATTTTCCTTGGCTAAAGGCGACGAAAATTTCAGTGAATTTAAAAAAAAAAAACCTACAATTCGCCTGATGGTCAATATCTACAGTAATACCAGCTCATAATCTGATATACAGATTGATCTCGAAACACCACACATCCCTCTGCATAACTGTGGTTTTAGTTTTTACATTATTGACATTGACAGCCTCCGTAACGCTATTGGTTAGACGCCAGCTGTAAAACGAGAGGCCGGGGTTCGATCCGCGCACTGAAATATTTATTTGTGTGAACCACAGGTATTTGTTTCGGGTCTGGGTGTTTGTGAGAGCGAAGTCTCTCGTAGATCCTGATACCCACGACAGAAGACTTAATTGATCTTAGTGTGGGGTCAGGACTATGTATGAGACTGTTGGGTGTATTTATTTATTTATTTACATACTGACTGACTTAAGTCAATATGACGTACTAATAGTGTGTACAAATAACGCCAGATACAAAATACCCTACAATTGACGTCACCAAGGATACAAATACCCTACAAATGACGTCATCCGTCACATCGACTTACAAGGCCTTGCCCAGGGACCAGATGGAGAAGGGTGCAGTGTCGTCCGGATGCTAGAGCAGTTGTCTGATCTCCTTGTGCACGTGACAGAGGTAGTCCACGTACGAGGAGCTGCCGTCCACCCCGCGGTCCTCCACCAGGAAGTGACGTAGCACCGTCTCCAGCTTGTCGTGTTGCCGCATTATTGTTAGCTGTAAGGAGAAATATCAGTTTAAATTGTAGTGTTGATGTTTGTGAGACAGAAAAAGTCTCCAGAAGTTTCTGATACACGCGACACAAGATTGGGTCTTAGTGTGGGGTCAGGACTATGTATATGACTGTTGGGATTTTTTTTACTACGGACAATAGGGTATTTCACTTTTTTGATTGTATTTATCAAAAGGTATCCATATCCAAAATCTAACAAACAAAGAATTTTGTTGATCAACTCAAAATTAAACAAGTTACAAACGATTTAAATGTTGTGGGAAAAAAAAAAGGGATACACAACAAAAGTGACGTCACTACGCTAAACATGCATTACAGTGTGCGCCTGTGAAAGAGACGGCAAGATGTCCGCACTACACTCCAACCTTTTAATTTAAAACACTAATATTTGCGTCATGTTACAAGCTACTTTAATACTGTTTTGACAGAAATGATTTATTTTAATCGTATTTGTGTTTGTACTAAGTGAAGTGCGTGGTGGCCTGATGGTAAACGGACTGGTCGCGGCTGCCAACATGTTCACGGTGGTCGCGAGTTCAAATCCCAGGGCATACCTCTGTCTTTTCGGAGTCATGCGTGTATTGATAATCAATCACGCACTATAACGGTGAAGGAAAATATCGTGAGGAAACCTGCATACCATAGCGATTTGTATAAATTTCTATGGTATGTAAAAGTCCGCCAACCCGCACTAGGCCAGTGTGGTGGACTATATCGCCTAACCCCTCTCAATCGTGCTCTCGATTGTAAAGGAGGCTCGTGCCCTGCAGTGGCATGTATCTGGGCTGGTACGGTTTAGTTGTGTTTGTACGCAAAATAATATAAAAATCTATCACAGTGAAATACCCTATTATGATCAGTAAAGAACTTGCTATGGGTGAAGACAGGAGTATACATACACAAACCCGCACTAGTTGTGGTTGACTATAGCCTAACGTTTCTTATTAGAACTTCGGTTGTAGAGCATTTCCGTGAGGATGAATAAATGAGCTGACACAGTATAACTTTACATTCGTATATAAGCTCACGCTAGTATCCTGGAAGGGGAAGGCAGAGGTGGAATTAACTTTAAATGATTAGTGACGTTATTGCCAGTACTGGGCACAAATTGCAGTACACAGAAACTCAAATGAGAATTTCCAAATAGAAATACATTAATACGAGTGCTGGACCTGGGATTCGAACCCAGAAATACGCCGGCAAACAGGCTATGTGCACCAGTGGCGAAGGCTCCATATAACTCGATTCCCTGCGGCTTACCTTTTGTAATTTATCATTACACTATAAACAAGCAAATTTTTAAAAATTATTTATGTAATATCTAAACTCATTTTATTCAACGACATCTGTCGGCCACATAGGTAAATATTACTGCGGAGGCGCATAGCAAACATGTAATTAGATTGCGCCGCGTTGCGACCTCTGGCGAATTACTGCCAAATTTGTTCGGCTTATTGAAAAACAATGGCGCGGCCCGTGCGCCGACCGCCCGCGTCGGCTGCATGTTACGCATTGGTGTGACATGGTTGTGTGATGTGCGAGAAATCACGCAAAATTGTACCTTAAACTTATAATGATTTAAGGTTCAATTTCCGTTAAAAAATCAGGAGGCATGCTGGGACTCTTCAGCATTTTGTGTGTTTATGTGTGTATTTGTGTAGATATCACTGCATTTATAAGTGTTGTATTAACATTTTGACAGTATACGAGTATTAGCTGGTTCACGCATTTAATTTTTAATGTTTTCAATTACATAATGGACATAAATATTAATAGTAGGTATTATTATGTTGTAATGGAAATTAATAATCGTGAGGGACGTACATGTTTAGATTGTCAATTTCGGAAATAACGTTACTGTTTAGATTTTAGGAAGTGCACGACTACTAATAATACAACTAATAAAAGCGCGGCTAACGTACTTGTTAACATTGTATCTAGATCATTAATTTTTCTTTATTAATCTTATATTCACGTGCGGTTTAAAAATATACTTTTTTAATTTTCTCATGATGACATTGCAACTTTTGTATATTGGAAATATTAAAATATAATTGACGATCGCAGTACGTAGATGCCATCATACGAAACGCAATCGTTTCGTTTGGTGAGTGAGATTGTCGGAGGAATAATTTGCTGGCGGTTGGATATTCGCAAACGTCCGGATATAAGGATACACGTACATATTATGTAAATGTGTCGCGTTTCGGACTAATTCTCTGAAGCATCTCACGATAAGTTGATCTACTCAATCCGGACTGCACTATGTTTACTATCAAGTATCAGTCGCATTGTCTTCCCTATGTAGGACCAGTAGGTATAAACACACTTATTTCGCGTATTGAGCTTCGGCTTCCCTTTTTAAAAAAATCACCCTTCGCCACTGATGTGCACATTGACGTTGCAAACCAAATAATTTCGTAACATGAAAATAAAGTTACATAGAACACTATATGTAGGATAAATGCAGACAGATTTCTTCATAGTTTATAATCATAAGGATGGTTAGTAACTATTAAAGATTTCGTAATTTTAAATCTCAAAATGAGAGGAATTATGGTTCTCTTAAAACACGTTTTAACACCTAGCATGTAGCAAACCAATAGGTATGTTATTTGTCAACAAATAATTTGCCCAAGTCATCTCTTTGTGAAAATTGTTGCTATTAAATACCAAGCAAAATTCACTTCAAACTTAGACTATATATGGGACCATTTAAACAAGTTACATTGTTCATACACACAGAAAACAGTAATCTATTGCTCATTATATACAATTGTTTAGACCAAATAAATACGGACTTTAATGACTTACAATATCATACACAATTTTAAAACATATTTTATTTATCGATTGTTTTATCCCTTTCGAACAACCTTTGAATTCAGTTTGAGCGAAGAAGACAAAACATTCATTAGCTAAAATAGGTTTTAATACTGTCTATGAATAAGGCCTTTATAAATTGAGATTTAATATACAGCCACGACGTGCATGGCAATTCGTTAGTTTGTAATAATTGAATGGTGTTGTATTAAATCGTAGTCATGTTTAATATACGAGCAGATGAAGAATTTCGCATGTAAATTACGAGCACGGTGATAAACTAAATTAACATTGTAACTTGTCTAAATGGTACTACAATAATACAACCCATTTAGTATCAAATTAATGAAGGATGCCAACACTAAAATTCAAGCAGTGAAATTCAAAATCACACATATTTACACTAGTTTCAAACATCCCAACGCATTATAAAATAGTAAAAATCTACTAAAAGCGTAAAAAACCAACCAATATACCCGAAAAATTCAAATACAGTTAAAAAGCAGGCAAAACCAACACTAGAAAACTCAATAAAATATTTTATAACATTTTAAAGGCTCTTACACTATGAATATTAAATTAGCTTTTTTTTTTAAAAATGCTTCTTAATAACTGAGCCAATTAATAATTACTGAGGTTTTTTTATATAAACGTTCAGGACGTATTATCTTACTTTATTTACAATTTGTGGTTGTTTAAAAATATATTTACTCTTGGGATTTAAATTAATAAAATAATTTCTGTGTACATATTTGCATTCTGTGTTTAAATTGTCAAATGCCTTTTTCTTTAACCGGCATTTTAATGAGACCAAACAGTCCCTGTAATGCTATCCAGGGGTCACTCGGGATAAACTATCTCTCCAGTGACATAATACCAGTCCTTTATTATGTCTCCTTTCCTGTTGAGGCGAGAATCAGAAATATCACCTTATTCTGAACCAGATATACCAGATCTGACTTATATCTAAGGCGGCCCCTAGACTTACAATATCATTGTACAATAAGATTAAAAGGTGCTTTGAATCCAACCGATTAATCATTGCGCAATCTTCAGTATTAACCGTAAATGATCAATAATATTGCGCAATCTAATTGATCGTCTAGGGGCCGCCTAAGTCCATCCCTGTAACCACCACTAGAAGGTCCCACGGCCCACCACCCCAACACATACATCATCTTCTGCACGCTCTTGTGCGTCATCATCAAGTAGTCCATGTAGGAATCTGCGCCGCTGAAGCCGCGGTCCTCCGCCAGCATCCGGCGGAACATCGCTTCCTCCTTCGAGTGCTGTTGCACTACCGTTAGCTGAGCGAACAGACAATGCTATTGTTCTTTTTTTGAAAAATTTAAAATTTGGTCGATTGTGATTCAATCGATGTGAATCGAGATATCGATTGTGATGTAGACACGGGCAGGAATTTTTTTGGTGATTCGAATTTCAATTTTTTTATGCGAAATCGATTGATGCTATTTAATTGCGATTTGAGTATGAAAATATCTAGAAGTACCGATTATGACTACGTGATTAATTGAAAAGCTTTTTAAATTAGTTATTAGCTCTACGAAATCTTGCTTTGTTATTATTATAAACCAAAACATTAATTTAGATCTATCTGTACACACAATACTTAAGTTTTTGATGTTAATAATCAGTGATTCTTATAATATTTTGACCTTTTTCTATAATTACATTAGGCCTTCACAATAGATGATGCAACAGCATGCATTGCTAGCACTTAAAGCAGGTATCTTTACGGGGTGACATTCTATACATTTCTAATAAAAAATACATTTCTATGAACATTTTAATCTATCGAGAATGTCAACCCGCCCATGCACATTATCTAAACGTATTAAAAAGCTCAAAATACAAAACATTCGAATGCAAGACTAAATACAACTACCAGAAAACAGAAACATGATACTAGAAGACATTCCATTACCAAACAGAGAAACTAACTCTACATGCATTAGCATGCAAATATTTATATTTGTACAGGAAAATAAGAAAAGAAATTGAAGGAAAAGGTAAAGGAATTTTAAAAAGCATAACAGTTAAGAAAGACGAATAAAAGTTAAAAGAAAAACTCAACTAACACAGCGCAATGTCTGGAGATTATCAAGTAACTTAATGGCTTAGGCTCAATTGCACAAACTAACTTAGCACATAACTTTGACTTTGACAATGTCATCGCCATACATTTAGGACGTATTTGACATTGCTAATGTATGAGATTGACGTTTTCAAAGTCAGAGTTATGGGTAAAGTTAGTTTGTGCAATTGAGCTTTAGTGTCACGTCATATTGTACTCTGGGTTATTTAACACTACCTCTGGTAGTCAAAAATATTACTAGACTGTAACGGCATTCATAGACAGTTTCAAACCCCATTTTAGTTAACTAATGTTTTGTCCCTTTCGAACGACTTTAGAATTAAGTTTGAGCGAAGAAGACAAAACATTCGATAGCTAAAATAGGTTTTTAAACTGTCTATGAATAAGGCCGTAATTGCCTGATGTATTTTTATACTGTCTCAGAAAATTTACTAAATTACACCTAATAGTAAGTCCGTTCTTGATACTACTATCAACTGGTGCTTAACTTTTGTGTACTCAATTGACTAACCAACTGTCAAACTCTTTTGAGGCCTATGCCTACATGTCCTGACACTGACTATGATGTTTTTTTGTTTTTTTCATGATGAGGGGATGTGACAGGTATGTACTTCAGCAGTAATATAAAGAGAGTACGGACCCTCATGCAAGTGCGTCGCTTGGCGCGCGCGTCGTCCAGCACGGCGCGCACGGCGTGGCTGGTGCGGGTCTGCAGGTCGGGCAGCTCGCACACCTGCGTGTCGAGCTGGTGCGGCGACGCCGCGCCGAACACGTCCTGAGTGAACTCGGGGCTCGCAGACGCACCCACCCACACCAGCATGTGGACGCCGTTCTCTGTCGAAACAAATATGTTATTACCTTTCTAACATATGATGATAATTGATAGATGTAAAATGATTCGACTATTTCAGTAAAATACAATTGTATTTAGTGAAAATGCATATTGTCATATGTCCAAAGATCACCGGTATTTTATTAATAAAGGATAGTGTTCAATCGGCCTGTGAATTAACATGCGCTACACGTACTCAATAATTCCTAATTTATTTTATAATTCAAAAATAGTTTACTGCCATGTGATGAATGCTCAAGGATAGCAAAATCAACATTTGAAGTTTTAATCAGATAAATCGTCATTGTTTATTATGTAATATCGTTAGTATTTTCTATGTTCCAATTTATAACTATGGAATTTTTACACACGTCGTAAGTACAAGTCAGTTGGGATAACTTTGACCCAGTCAATGATGAATATATTTTTGGTGAGGAGTATGTATGAGTGTGTACCCAGCAGGTAGACGCCATGGTCGCTCATCTTGTCGACGGAGGCTCGCAGCGGCGCGGGCGGCACGTCGGGCTGGTGCTGCAGCGCGTGCAGCGGCAGCAGGCGCGGGTACGTGTACACCACCGACAGCGACACGTCCGCCGTCAGCGCGCGGTACATGGCGCACGACCGGTCGTCGCACGTGATGTCCGGACCTGATCAACACGCAATGGTATCACTCAAGTCACTTTAAACCTACTTTTCAAATGCGTGAATCTGGTCTCAGAAATGACAATCGATAAAACACACCATAGCCACCTACAAAATCACCCCATCAGAATTTGGGAGTGCATTGCTAGTTATTATAAATTAGACTTGATAATGGGTATTCAATTGAGGTGAACAGTATCTAAATGAACTACATTACTGACCCGGTCAGCGAAAGTTCACGAGATTCGAAAGTCATAATAGTTACAAATTTTGAACATAAAAATGTGTGTAGTATTTACCTCCAGCAATAGCGTCAGATCGCAGCAAACAGTTGGTGTAGAGCGGCAGTAGCTTCATGGACTCGGGCAACACCAGCTGTCCCGCGGAGGAGGGCGAGGCGCAGTGTCTGCGGTAGGCCGCCAGCGAGCGGGCGCAGCGCGCGGACAGCGTCTCGCGCACCTGCCGCGGAGAGTGCTCGCGCAGCGCCCACACCGCTGCCCACACAACACGCAATGAACATCCAACACGGAGAAACTCTCGATATTCACATTTCTACACATATTGAGGTACAAGCGCTGACTATCAAGTAATGTCTTTCAACGACATATCTATAATCATTTTTGAAATTTGCCTCAATGTCTAACCACTCTTGATGACCTATGGTTTTAACTTTTAAGTCAACTAACACTATTGAGGCTTTCAAAATTGCCGACTTTTACACCTGTATCGTTTTTAAAGTGACCTTTATATTTGTATTTTTAAACTGTCGACTGATCGTAAACTGGAAGGTGAGCTCGAGCGCCAGTACCCTGCTTGGTGAGGAAGTTGACGGCGGTGTCCAGCTCCATGGCGCGGTACACGTCGGCCAGCTGGTGCGCCACGGCCAGCGCCAGGTTGAGCACGCGCAGGCGGCGCTGGCCGCAGCGGTGCGTGTACAGCAGCGCCGCCTGGATGTACACGCCATCCTCGCCCGTCAGCTTATCGTCGTGCTTCACCTCGATGCCCACTGCTTTGTCCGCATCTGTGGGATTAAGTACGTGTAATATCTCTGCCGTTAGAGAGCGTTCGGCGGCAGTTTCCGGGCACGCTAGCGCGACGCGTATTATTATCAAACGGAAAATACAATTCTACAAGTGTTAGAGCCACGCTGTTGTCAGTCATGACTCAGCATGAATGGGCAACCTCGTCCGGGGTGCTACAGATGTCTTACAGAAGATCAATGTGAAGTCAGAACTATGCTGTCGCGTTTCGTTCGGTGAGTGAGACTGCCGGATGCCCAATACCCCTTTCCAATTTCTTTCTTTTTTCCTACCCGTTCCCCTCCCGATCTGATGGTCCGGCACATTCACGATCCAGCATTGTGGATGTTAGGTGTTGTAAGGCAGAGTTCATGACGTCGTGTCTGTCGTGACCATCCATAACACTGTATACGAGCGTTTAAACAAAGTTGTAAGTGAGGACATCTCTGACCGATCTTAATGGTAAAGGCTTGTGGCCAACAGTGGGGCATAGTTGGTGTACATACACAGATTTATATATATATGTGCGTACGTACCGACGGCGGCGAGCTCGACGTCCGTGGTGTTGGACATGAAGAAGTGTCCGTAGAAGTCGGTGGGTCGCACGCCGGTGGAGGTGCGCACGCGCATGACGGCGTCGTGCGCGGTGGGCCGCGTGGCCGCGCGCCGCACGTCCGCCACCAGGCGCGCGCCATCCGTCTCCGCCTGCACCACACGCGTACCATGTTGAAAAATATTAAAGGTATCCCTGACTTTTGCCTCTCATTCATTACAAACTTCAATCTCAATAAGTCCACTATCAAAGATTTTATCGATCACCTAAAAACGGTATGCGTCCAATCTGTTGTTAGCAGCTTGAATCTAAAGCCAGCCTGTCAGTTTCCCTTTGAGATTAATATACAGCCATTAGTATAAGTAAACTCCGCTAGTACATGTTGTTGGTGTGTGGTGTGGTGTGGTGTGGTGTGGTGGTACTCACGGTGAAGTAGGTGTACTTGTGCAGCTGTCCGCCCGTGAGTCGCGGCAGTTGTCCGATGGTGGCGGCGTCCACGTAGGCGTTGTTGCACACGAACATCTCCACGGCCACGCCCGCCGCGCTGCACGCCTGCCCCGTCTCGTTGTACGCCGTTGTTTGTGGATCTGTGGGTGAATCACTCATACTAAGACTAACGGCCTCATTCATAGACAGTTTTAAAACCTATTTTAGTTATAGAATATTTTGTATTCTTCGCTCAAACTGAATTCAAAAGTCATTCGAAAGGGACAAAACATTCGATAATTATAACACCCCGCTTTTTGCACCCGGGATTATAAGCGCAATTTTTAAAATACAAAAGCAATTTTGACTAGGCTCGTATTCAATAAATATAATATGAAAGAATACTTGTATTACTTACGCCCGAATACTCAAACGTCAATTAAATATCAAGTTTTTTTTAACTACTCGGTTCCTACTTAGCCAGTACATTGAAGCAGGACTTGTGTAGTTAAGTGCAACATAATATTTAAGTATCGTTTGAGTATTCGAGCGTTACTCATAATTTTTGTTATCTATATTTCGGAAAACTCCACGAACAATTTGTTGATGTAATATATACTCACTAAGTATCTGTTTCTCCTTGTCAGTGCCGAGCAGTTTCCTGTCCTCCCTGTTGATGAGTTTCCCTGGCGCGTTGTAGGAGGGCAGCGTGGTGTGGAACACGAACAGCTGGCCTGACGTGTCCGCCGCCTTCAGGGCTTCTAACCCGGCCTGCAATCAACATTAGAATCATTGTATATTAGTACAACAAAACTGTATTGAACCTTTTTTTAATCGACTTCAAAAAAAGTAGCAGGTTCTTAATACTTTGGAATCTTTGTTTTTTATTGCAAAGAATGGCGAGACGAGCATGCCATTCGCCTGATGGTAAGCGATACGACCAATCATGGACAGTAGTAAACCAAACAACACCATGAATTACAACACAATGCTTGGTATTCCAGTGAGATGTTAAGTCTCAGTGTTAACTCTCAACTTGATAAGTTCATTGCAATTTAAATGGAGTATCATCAATGATGGTTTCTTGCTAGTCCATGCAATTCTGCCAACCTGTTCAAATACAAATACAAGTACCATATGTTACCATCGTGCATACTAGTTGCTATACGGGCAGATACGACTATTCTACCATATACAATGCTTTGAGAACGTGACAAAATCAAAGGGTTAAAACAAACTATTTTTGTACTGTTATAGTTTTTCTACTGGGGACAGGAAAGAATTAACATTACAGTATGTTTCATGTGAGATAACAATACCGCTCTGGTCAAAACCGAACTTTTTTGTGTTGCAGTCAAGACTCACCACATAGCTCTTTAATCTATATAATACTTGGCATAGACTATAGAATATCAGGTACTCACCTGCACAGCGGGCAGCAGTATGGTCTCAGTCTCCTTATTGTCCATGAACATGACCGGTAGCTGCTGGAGCAAGGCTTGTAGTACTGGCCCGCTCTCCTCTGGGTATACCAGGAACCCTTCCAGGAGGGGTACGAACATATCCCCCACGTCGCCCACTGACATCATCTGCGGCTGGGCTAGGGTGCCCTGTGGGATGAAATTAGTGTTAATTATACTGAGGTAGTTGTAATTTTTAAGGTAAGGAAAATATAGGCAAATTGCCTAGATCAAACTAGATTGCCACATCCAGCTGTGTGTGTTGGATCTTTCGACTTGATAATCGTGAGTTCGTAAATAGGACATATTACCATCAATATTGTAATCTTGCTAAAAATCTCGGAAAAAACACTTGAATTATATTTTGGGTGTTCATCGCTGTTATATGCTGGACTCTCAAAGTAAATTGTACAAAATACACCTACATGTGTAGGTACGATCGTGTATATAAACAACGCACACATCCACGTACGCACGTACGCACAGATGCACGCACGCACTTCAAATCAAAATATATTCAAATATTACAAACCCATCTTAGATTACCTTATTTGAAATCGTTCAGTCTTTTTGAAAAGTAGTATTTTAAATGCGTTTATAATAACATTTATATTTACCTTGATGTTGTAGAAGTGGACAGTAGAACTATACGTGATGAAGCCGACTCGCGTCCAACTCTTGCCGGTCTGCTCGTCCTTGGGCAATGCCTACAAAATATACAATTTGTTAAAATGTTTAGGGGTATTTTATCCGCTTTTTAGGGGCGTTACCAACGTTCATTATCGAAAATAATTATTAATGAGCACTATTATATCCGATATCAAAATCGTCCTTGTCAAAATTAGTATATAATTGTCAATATTTATTCAGTGATGACCTTTCCGAAATAATATGTAGTTATGAAACCAATAACATAACAGGAATTTTTATCCAGTTATGTTATTAGTTTCGTAAGTACTTATTATATTATAGCTTTTATAATATTTTGACAGCCTCCGTGGCGCAGTTGGTTAGACGCCGCCTGTTAAACGTGAGGCCGCGTGTTCGATCCTCGCACCGATATAAATATTTGTATGATCCACAGGTATTTGTCTCGGGTCTGGGTGTTTGTGAGACCGAATAGTCTCTCGTGGTTCCTGATACCCACGACACAAGACTCGATCTTAGTGTGGGGTGAGCACTATGTATGTGACTGTTGGGTGTATTTATTTAGTTAATATTTTCTATTCGTACAACACAAATCTAGAATAATACAAGCAAGTTAAAACGATGTGTACCTCTATAACGTCCATGATGTTCTCGCATATGGTGTGCACCATGCCGTTCTTGATGGCGTTGTACGACACGTCGATCACGAACACGATCGCCGGCGGGTTCGGCAGCGTGTTGTTCTGAAATTATATATATAAAAAATATATAAATCTCGTGACACAATGTTTGTCCTCAATGGACTCCTAAACTACTTAACCGATTATAATAAAATTTGCACACCATGTGCAGTTCGATCCAACTTGAGAGATAGGATAGTTTAAATCTCAAATTATAGTCGCAATTTTAATTTATTGCTAATTATTTGTCTGTTATTATTTGACAGTCACAATCATCTGTTAACTCCAAATGATTCTAACAGATGTCGATACCTTTCGACTGGGTTGAGTAAGTAATCAATAGATGGCGCTGCTATGGTAAATCTACGAACGTGTCATATAAGCTACATTTTAACAGTATAATTACCACGTGTTGTTGACGCTATAAAATTAATTAAATTTAAAATAAGTAGTTCATTATACTTTAAAAAATCAATTTCGTAGTCAGAATTTTGGCTGAGCGGAAAGTTTTAGCAGGAATTTTGCAAAGTATTTGTGTTTGCGTATTTTTTAAATGATATTCGTCGTATTTTCGTGTTTATATAAGGCCTATCTACAAAATAAAAGCAATTACAAAAAATTTACAACTTGCCTATTTAGGCATTAAGGGATGAAATGGGATAAAGTGGGACGAACGCGATGAAACCGGTCGGATCCGGATTGCATTCGATGGGAAATAATGGGACGGGATGTAACAGAAAGAAAAGGAGCCAGATGAGATGGGATGGGATAGTAGGTACTTAGGTTGAGTTCAGGAGTACAAAAGTTTGAACGGGAATAAGATATTTCTGGTGTGGAGTGGAGTCTAAACATCTTAGCACCCAGGCGAAGCTGGGCCGGGCCGCTAGTATATAAAAAATTGTTATATGAATTAATCTAAATTGCACAATCGCAAAAAGTATCATCAAAAACAGCTTCAAGGAATAACAAATCGATGAACATACATTAAAAAACTGAACATACTTATTGCTAAAAAAAAACTTAACCCCTTCTGTGAGGAAACCTGCATACCGTAGCGATTTGTATAAATTTCTATGGTATGTAAAAGTCCGCCAACCCGCACTGAGCCAGCGTGGTGGACTATATGGCCTAACCAGTCTCAATCGTACTCTCGATTGAAGAGGAGGCTCGTGCCCTGCAGTGGGTCGTGTATGGGCTGATACAGTACAGTACATAAACTCACGCCTTTTTCCCAGAAGGGGTAGGCAGATGTGCTACCAGGACACCCACATTTTGCCTTGTATGTTCCGCCCCACGATGTGATAGGGAGCGAGTCTATCGCCATATCGGGCACAAATTCCTGACTCCGGGCTGATAATGGATAGAAAAATCCAACATCACTTCCCCTGACCCGGGATTCGAACCCGAGACCTCAGCTTTCATACCGTAGTACAACTAAGCCACCGAGGCAGTCGTATAATATGTGTATATTACATATAAATTTATCGTTCTTAAATACATAAATTGCTCAAGTATATGTATATAGTAGTGACCCTGCAATACTCCTTGGTGGCGACGATCTCGTAGGTCCCGAGCGCCATCTCGGCGGGCACGCGGCCGTACTGCTGCATGCTGTTCACGTACTGCGTGTACTCCATGGGCACTGAAACAATAACGCAATGTATGCTCAAGTGTTACGGCAACTTATTGCAGCTTTTTTTCTGTAGGAACGGCGACGGATAATGAGCGGATGACTACATTATAGTAAATTTTAAAAAAAGGTAACTGTATTTGACAAAGAGAGCCTTATTACGGGGTCTCCTTCAAATACTTTAGTTGAATAAAATGGAACACCAATCATTACTAATCGTGAGTTCATAACAGCGTGATAACCGTGTCGTATGGAGGGAAATAATTGTTTTCTACATTTAATTAAACCGCCATCCATTACACTTTAGGTGTGCTTTGCAATTATTAACTTCTATGTTCCCCAGACACCGACAAACCTCACAAGATGAACTGACATCAAAGCTTGGCATATCTTTAAATGACTGTCTGTTTCTCTAACCCACAACACAACATATACAAACAAAAAAATAAAAGGACTTGGATACAAATATACGCAGAAGTCCCTCCATAACCAAACATGTGAAAAAATTATACATATTTACACACCAACCACCTGCACCCTGCACCCTATATAAACTCACGCATTTTTCCCAGAAGGGATAGGCAGAGCTGTAACTAGGTCACCCACGCTTCTCCTTGTATTACGACAATGTTATAAGGGGCGAGCCTATCGCCATATCAGGCACGAATTCCTGACTCCGGGCTTTGCCCGCTCCGGGATTCGAACCCAAGACCCCAGATTTGCAATCATAACTGCGCCACCGAGGCAGTCATAGGCAGTCAGGCATTATACATAGGTATAGTCTATTAATACCTTTATTGTGTATGTTTAATACCTTCAGTGGTAGCCTTGCAGAAGGCGCATTTGAAATGCCTTCCAGCGTCAACGAACTTCATGTTGGGACACATGTAGGCCTTGCAGCGGGAGCAACGCACCGGGCCCATCGTGGGGGACCCGGTCAGCGCCGCGAAGTCCAGCAGCGGGGGCTCCTGCTCCGTGCCCACTGTCTCCGCCATTGGCGAGATCTAGAACGAAAAATAATTAAATAATAGCTATCGAGCTCCCCATAAAAGACAGAGCGATTTCGATTCAAGTTACTCTATGATAGGAAGCGAAATTCGAATGTTCGGACGGACCTTCGAAGTTAGTTATAAGTCTTCCATTTCTAAAAATCAACACTATTCTCTATGATACTTATCGTTTACTCCGAACTTACTCTATGGTTACGACGTACGATAGAGGATTCGAACATTTTGTGGAGTACCTTGTACATTCGTACAGTTTTACGTACGACGTTCACTCGAACTCCGTTTCGGATCATAGAGTCACTCTCCAAAGGCAGTTCGATTTATGACGGTTAAGGCTACTTTTTGATGATTTTTATTTTGTGTAATTTTTTTTATTTTTTTTTTTCAGCCCATTTACGTCCCACTGCTGGGCACGGGCCTACTCAACAATCGAGAGAATCGATTGAGAGTGGTTAGGCCGTATAGTCCACCACGCAGGCCTAGTGCGGGTTGGCGGACTTACATACCGTAGAAATTCTTTAAAATCGCTACGGTATACAGGTTTCCTCACGATGTTTTCCTTCACCGTTAAAGTGCGTGGTGACTATCAATACACACATAACTCCGAAAAGTCAATTATATTTTATATAATATAATTGTGTAACTCAAAGTATATGTCATGTTACGCTTCGTTTAAAAATCAGAGTGAAGTGAAGTTTGTGAAACCATCAGAGTACGAGAAATTATAAAAGCGACACAGGACCAACATTGTAGTGGAAGGCTGGAGCAACATTCTTACCCAGGGTACCAGTAATGCCAAAACTAGTATTGGGTATATTCTTCCTCAAATTACTAAGTATATGTCTATGATATTTGCATTTGTATAGTGTCGAATCTATTTAAAGGACTGACTTTCATAACTTCTGAATACTACTTAACGAGTTTATCGGGAAAATCGTAGAAATGACATATAACTCCCGTTTTATTTTCATTAATTTGGTGCATTTTAGAGTTTTATTACATAAAGTAGAAGGCATTTTATTCAATATAGTTCTGTAAAGGTGCACAAGTGAAGTGGAGGTTAAGCAAGAGTGTTTTATGTGATTAATTAGAATTTTTCGCTGAGCTCTATCAAAAGTTTTGGTAAGGTTGACTTCGCCTTACTAATGCATGACTATGGACTACCTGACGGACAATGACAAACGATGGGCTATATTTGACCATTTTCGTCAAAATTGGGCAAATCTGAAAAAAATATGTCTTAGATTGAGCAGAGAAGATCACAAACAATTGCGTATGAAGCAAAATAACTTTGTGTGTCCTGGTTGTAAAGTAAAGAGCAAAGATTCCAGGGCAGACAACTCCCCTATAAGCAAGGATGAAACTACAAATATGTCACCTGAAGAAAACTTTATTACATCTGCGGAAAACTTAGCAAAAATGGAAATCTCTCCCGAACTCATGGCTACCTTTACCTCTACTTTGCGTTCACTACAAGAAGTATTTCTTTCAATGAAGAATGAGATGCGTGACTTCACCCAGTCTTTAAACTTCACAGCTGAGGACATGACGACCTTCAGACACGACCTAGGGGAGGTCAACAGCAGACTAAAAGAGCTTGATGCTTACAAAGCAGAAGTCATCACTCTGCGTGCTGAAGTCGCCCAACTACGTCAAGAACTTCAAGTTAAAGAGCAAAGGAATCTGCGCAACGATGTAGAAATTACTGGGCTGACAGAATGCAATGGAGAAAACCTTCCGCAAATTCTAAACGTTATTTCCACTAAAGTGGGTCTCGAACTGGACTCCAGAGACGTGGATGATGTGAGGCGTGTCGGGAGACGGAGCACCGATGCTGGGAAAACCACGCGGGCCAGACCCGTCGTAGTGACATTTACGCGTCGTGAACCGAGAGATAGGTTTCTGCGAGCTGCCCGCGTGCGCCGTGAACTCACAACAGACATGTTTCAAGTACCAGGGAATCCCCAGAGAGTATTTGTTAACGAACATCTCACTAAAGAAAATAGGGTTCTCTTCAGCAAAGCGAGAAAAACCGGGGCCGACCTCAAATTTAAGTTCGTGTGGACCTCCAACGGCAACATCTTCATGCGGCGAAGCGAAACCAGCTCTGTGCTTCACGTCACGTCTACTGCGGTACTTGAGAAACTCAGCGCGGGAGGAAAGTCCCCGTCGAACGACACTACTTCCAAGTAAAGTAACTAGCGCACTAACTCTAATTTTTTTCTTAAACATTATTATAATATTTCTATTGATCTCATTTCAGTTCCTAAAGATTTATTTATGTTTTGTTATGTTTAATTTAGTAGGATTCAACTATAATTGTGAAAATTTTATCACTTCGGTGTTAAACACACGTTTTTTGTTAAGTTTTTGTATCTCTATCTTTTATATCAACTCTTCCAAGATACTCATTCAGTTCCCAAATTTACCAACTAGTTGTCTATATAGCGCACACATTTTATATATATTAATAATGTCCCTATAGTAAGTAACATACGGTCAATTATATTTAAGGCTTGCTTGTGTTTTTATATGATAAAAAATATGTCTATGGTCAATAGGAATAAATTGTATGTACTCAACAAAGTTACTAAAATACTTTGCACAAGATATGGGTGACTTCGAACTTATGAAAAATATTGACAGGATAAAGGATATTACCTGTTACGAATTTACTTCGCCTGATGAGTGCCGCGATTTCTTTTTGTGCAATAATTACAAATTTAAACTTTTATCACTAAATATTAGAAGCATAAATAAAAATTTTGACACTCTACATATATACCTACTAAGAACCAAGGTAACATTTGATATCCTAGTTTTAACAGAATGTAGATTGACCGACAGCTCCATAATAAATAGACTTCCAGGATATACTCATTACAATTCAACAAATAACATCAATCAAAATGGCGGCGTAGTCGTCTACGTTAGAAACACATTGCAAGCCTCAATACGGGAACCGTCTCTTACAGACGCATGCGGTTTAGTAATAGACATAGATAAAAAAGTTACTATATTTTGTATTTACAGATCACCTTCTTTTAGAAACACCACACCATTCCTAAGCTCCCTTGACCAACACCTCACATCATACAAAGATAGACAAACAATTATCCTGGCGGGAGATATTAACATTGACACACTTGCACCAGACTCTATAGATTACCTATGTTTGAATGCAGAACATGGCTTACAACCTGCCATAAATAAACCCACTCGCCAAAAGGCATGCCTGGATCACATTCTTATAAAGTCCAACTTCGCCGCAACAGGTATAGTATGCGATTCCGACATAACAGACCACAAAATAACTATGATTGGCATTCAAACATGTAAAATTCGCTCTAAACCCTCTAGGCAAAGATTGGTTATCGATTACGAAGGAGTTGCTCGTGACCTAGTAAAATTTAACTGGGACACATTTTTTGTTGAAACTGACGTGGACATAATGGCTAAAACATACGTCTCAGTAATCAAAAACATTATTGAACATAACTCAAAGTTACAACGGATAAGTCGCACTAAATTTAACATTGAACCTTGGATGACCCCAGGCTTACTCAGATGCGCACGGTGCCGCGACAAGCTTCACTTAAAAACTAAACAAGACCCTAAAAATGAAACCCACAAAGTGACATACACACGATACCAAAACTTCTACAGAAAATTAGTAAGAAATGTAAAACGTAATTACGAAGCGACACAACTTGAGACAAATTCGAAGAACACAAAACACCTATGGCAATCCATAAAAAATATATGTAACTTAAATACTAAAAATCAACCGGCCACTGAATTACTTACTTTATCTGACAATCCGAAAGATTCACTCAATATTACAAATCGATATTTTTCAACAGTAGGGCAGAATTTAGCCTCTGGTATCCTGAGTCATATCACCGAAACTGAAGAAAGCCTTCTTGAAAAATCAAATGTTTCGAACCCTTCACCCAACTCATTTTTTCTTTCACCTACAGATATTGCAGAGGTAAGGGACATAATCAATAATCTCAAAGTCAATAGCGCCCCCGGTTTAGATGGTATCGACTCCCGCCTCCTGAAGCTATGCCTCAAACATATTTCAGAGCCTCTAGTACATATTATTAACTCAAGCATAAGCTCCGGGAAGTTTCCCAACATATGGAAAGTGGCTTCGGTCACCCCTATTCACAAGAGCGGGGCCAAAAACCTACCTTACAATTATAGGCCGATATCCCTACTTAGCATCCCATCAAAAATACTCGAAAACATTGTTAACAAACGTCTGACTCAATATATCGAGTCCCATAACATGTTATCTCCACATCAATTTGGCTTTCGCAGAGGCAAGTCAACTGAAAACGCAGTAACTTTACTTACAGACCTCGTGAGTGCTAGCCTCGACAAAGGCGACTGCTGTTTAGGTGTTTTTGTGGACCTAGCAAAAGCTTTTGATACAATCTCAATAAAAATTCTCCTCAATAAACTAGAAAAATTGGGTGTAAGGGGTGTTGCATTGGAATGGTTTACAAGCTATCTCTCTGACCGTAAACAACTGGTAAAGGTTGGCACTCATCAAAGCGACGTACTTCCAGTACATTTCGGCGTACCCCAAGGAAGCACACTAGGGCCTACCTTATTCATAATCTATATGAATGATATACACAATATCAAAATACCTAAAGCCGAGACAATTTGCTATGCTGATGACACGGCTATTTTGTTTACGGGAAAAGATTGGTCTTCTACGTTCCTAGTGGCGGAGCGAGGTATGGAAGCTATAAATAAATGGATGCAATATAACCTTCTGACCCTAAATAAAGAAAAAACAAAATACCTCTGTTTTCATAAAACTGCTGCTTCTCAGCCCCCATTGCCAACCAAACTCCAAATCCATACCTGCAACGGATCTTGCTTACATTACCACTGCAACTGCGACCATATACAACAATCACACACTATTAAATACCTAGGGATGATTATTGATGAAAACTTAAACTTTAAAGACCACATCAAACACCTGTCTAAGAGAATTAGAAAAACGTCTTCTATTTTAAAAAAACTCAACACTTCCGCTAGTCATAGCATACTAAAAACTATTTACACGGCAATTTGCCAATCAGTCATTACTTATTGTATCTCCGTTTGGGGTAGTGCTCCAAAAACTACTCTCATAACCGTCGTAAGGGCCCAGAGATCTGTTCTAAAGATAATGCTAAAAAAGACTTACAGATATCCTACCAGAAATCTTTACCAGGAAGCTCAAGTCTTAACTGTAAGACAACTTTTTATACTTAAAACATGCATTAACACCCAAAAACGCCTTTCGTCGTATGATTACCATTCACTAATGAAAAAGAGAATTTTCAGATTACCACTTCCCAGAACAAAAACAATTTTTGGTCGCAGATTTGGAGAACACCTTAGGGCCCACACATACAATTCGGTATTAAAACACTGCGATCTGAAAAGCCTCACAGTTCCTGAAACAAAATCAACTGTATCAAAGTGGCTACAGACACTAGACTATACAGATACAGAAAATGTACTATTAAATATCTGCTAAATACTATTTTTAAACTGTAAGATCTTAAATTGTATGTTAGATTTAAATTGTATTTGTATTTTTTACTTTTGTACGCATAAAATAAGTTGATGTAATACTAAATTATTGTTGATATGTATGTATATTAGAATATAACTTTTATTATTATTGTACTTAACTTCACATTCTTATTTTCTTAAATCACTATGTTAAGAGCAATACTAAGCTATTGAACAATTATAATAGACATATACTGGTCTCCAAGATACAGGCTCTGCCTAGTTTGGGGCCCCCTGTTAAATTGCAGCTTTTATAATTTATGTAAGCACTAACATGACTGTCAATCCTTGCATAAAAAATGTAGCTTATATAATGTGCCAAATAAAGATTTTTTATTATTATTATTATTATTATATATTACTTGAGGACTGGCTATGTGCACAAACCATGCGAAGCCATAACCGAAAAAAGAACTACTTAACACGTTTCAAAATAATTATCATAGAACTTCATAATTACATACTTGAGTCATTGTAAAGTAATTAAAATGGTATAATACTCACAACTAGACAGAATGGCATTGCAGTCTGTTTGAGCAGATCAGCTGTTACTGGCACTGTGTACATGGAACTCCTGATGTATCGCGGACCTGGGAACAAACAACTTTATATTTAAATTTCCATGTTTTGAAATCTGCTCAAAACGATTGAATTATGAATACATAAAATCAGGCTGGCAAGCTTATGTACATCATACACTACAAGGTCTTTCCCCACCAAAAACACCCTTGTGAATTGTATATAAGGAACTACGAGAGACTTTTCGGTCTCCCAAACACCCAGACCCGAAACAAATACTTGTGGCTCACACAAATATTCGCATCGGTGCGGGGAACGAGCCCGCGGCCTCTCGTTACACCAGCGTTAACCAACTGCGCCACGGAGGTCGAAAATCCCTCAATTCTTTATTCATGTTAAAGCGAACTGTCACTGCACGTTTGAACAATAAAATAAATACCGCATATAATAGATGTTTGACTCACTTGCATTCCCCTTGTCGTCGACGACGAAGTCGGTGGTGACCAGCGGTGGCACGAGGCCCTTCTCGTTGGTCACGAACACGCCGCCACGGTTCTGCTGGTCGTCCATTATGACTTGGATCTGGGGAAGAATAATTTTAGAATTCATTTGTACAACTACCAGTGAATCATTGATTAATTGCGATGGAAAGGATTTTATGTGTTTTATCTGGCACTGCATATTGACTACACTGCATCTGGTGGTAAGTGCAAATGGCTTCCAGACAGAGTATCGAATGGCATCAGACGGCGGTCCCATGCCATACCATACAATCATTTTTTTTTTATCAGCCCATATACGTCCCACTGCTGGGCACGGGCCTACTCTATAATCGAGAGAATCGATTGAGAGTGGTAGTCCATACAATCATGCCGGTCTGCAAAGATGCGTCTTTTCGCTAAGGCGGAAATACGCAGGATTTTAGGAGATATATTAATTATATTCATGATTTTCCTAGAGGTGCAAACAGGACACCCACGTTTCGCCTTATGTGTTCCGTCCCATGATGTGATAGGAGGCGAGCCTATCGCCATATCGGGCACTAATTCCTAACTCCGGGCTGATATTGAATAGAAAAATCCAATATCACCTGGTCCGACCCCGGAACTCGAACCCGAGACCTCAGCTTTGTATTCATACCGTAGTACAACTACGACACTGAGGTAAATCTTAATTGTTAATAAGGGGATATCTCTCTAGAAAAGGGTAATTCATGATAACACAATATTATAAATTACATTTCTAATGCCTTCTTTTTAAATCCTTGTTACAAGCCAAAGAGATTGTTTAATAGTAAGATAGTAAATAAAAATGGCATGACATACCGGACTGGGCATTTGGTCAGGGTCCAATCTTTTCTGCTGCGGCTGCGGCTGGTACTGCTGCCCTGGGTACGGCGGCTGCTGTCCAGGGTACGGCGCCTGGTACTGCGAGGGGTACCCTGAAGGTTGCTGCCCGGGGAACATGGGCTGGCCCGGGATTGGCTGAGTTTGGTGGGGCTGGTTCGGCATTGGTGGCATACCTGGAAGAGGGTGTGCATCATATAGTATCACTGATATTGATTGTTAAATAATCCTTCTATCTCAACAATTATTGTACCTTTTTAAGGCATGAGAAACAGTAGCACGGAAAGAATGCATACCAAATAAAATAAACTAATAAATAAATACACCCAACAGTCACATACATAGTCCTGACCCCACACTAAGATCGAGTCTTGTGTCGTGGGAATCAGAAGCTACGAGAGACCTTTCTGTCTCACCAACACCCAGACCCAACACAAATATTTGTGGGCCACACAAACATTTGTGTTGGTGCGGGGTTCGAACCCGGGCCCTCTCCTTACCCAGTCGGCGTCTAACCAACTACACCACGGAGGCTGTCATGTCAAATGTCGAAGTTTAAAACTTGTCATTTATTTATGAAAAAGAAACGAGACTCAAACTCATTGTTTATTGAACCTTATCAAGTACATAATGCCAATCTATAAATTACTTAGAAGAATAGAGCAAATTGGGAGTTTTGCTAAGAGGATGTTTTCAATCATATATGTGCCTTACCAGCGAATCCAGCACTAGTAGGTCCAGGCGGCTGTCCGAATCCTGGCTGGCAGACGGGCGGCGCGCCAGGGAACTGTCTCTGCTGCGCTAGCGGGGGCGGCATGTGCGGCATGCCCGCCATCTGGAACTGCTGCCCAGGCTGCGGGGGAAGACCAGGCTGCCCCGGCTGGGACGGGAATCCTGGCTGCGACATCCCAGGAGCACCGGGTTGCGGAGGCATGCCCGGCATCCCTGGCTGTGGGGGTAGTCCCGGTTGCCCAGACCTTTGCTGGGGTACTCCTGGCTGTGGTGGTAGGCCAGGTTGAGGAGGCAAACCAGGCTGGCCGGGCTGCGGCGGCAGTCCTGGTTGGCCATGTGAAGGTGGAAGACTAGTTTGACCAGGTTGAGGCGGTAGACCCGATTGTCCAGGTGGAGGAAGTAGCCCAGACTGAGACGGACCTTGGCTAGGTTGACCAGGTTGTGGTGGTAATCCAGGACCTGATCTTTGTAAGGGCTGCTGGGGTCCAGGTGGACCAGGCTGTGGCGGCATGCCTGGTTGTGGAGGGAAACCGGGTTGGCTTGGCATTTGTCCCATTGGGGGTGGTAATCCTTGCTGTCCTGGTAACTGACCCGGCATTCCTTGCCCTGGTAATTGACTCGCTCTTGATTGCGGTGGTAACCCTGGTTGGGACATTACACCTGGCTGCGGAGGTAAACCACCTTGTGGCATACTCTGTGGGGGCATACCAGGTAGACCCGGTTGTGGGGGACCTCCCATTGGCTGTGGAGGCATGCCCGGTTTTGATTGACCCGGTGGCGGCATACCTGGCCTACCCATCATCCCTGGTTGTGGTGGAAGCCCTGCTTGTGAATTTGGCGGCATCTGTCCTGGTGGCATTTGACCGAGCCCTTGAGGCATTTGGCCTGGTCCAGGCGGCATTTGGCCTGGTCCAGGCGGCATTTGACCTGGTCCCGGCGGTCCTTGCGCTTGACTCATTGGAGGCAGCCCCTGATTAGCTGGTACGCTCGGTGGTCGCTGCTGGTTCAAGTCGAAACCTTGTCCCTGTGACGCCGAAATAGATCCTGGTGTTGAGGAAGGCGGAATCTGGCCCATTGAAGAAAATTGCGACCCACTGACAGGTGGTCTACCCGGCATTGGACCTTGCTTTTGCGCTGGGGGTTGCCCTGGACTAAAACTTGGAGGATATTGCCCTGGAGGCAGCTGAGATTGGGGTATTGTCGGGAAAGTCTGTGGCCCATTGAGACCCATGTTCATCATCTTTTGACTCATGTCATTCATGTTGAACGGTTCTTGCATGCCCGTAGGAGAGAGTTGCCTAAAGTTGGCGTTAACTCCGTTGAAGTCCTGAGAGTTTGGGGGATAAAGGGGGTTGCTCGGCGCATTATTGTTCTGACCCGGTGGCGGGTACTGAGGATTCATCATTTTGCTTTAAGCCGACCCACCTGTAACAAGAAAATAAAAGTTTATATGATGATGAATACTCGAAAGTCTTAAGAATAATAACAGACTCGCATTTTTGTTCACGGTACTGTAGCTGAATGACCATTAGAAATTAGTGACCACTAACGAACACTCCATGTTCGGCGTTAAAAGCCCTATAAGGACGGCCCTGCACTTACATCAGATGTAATAACGTCACTTGAATATGCCACTCTTACATACGATAATTCGTATAAGACTATACAGCACATTGGAAGCAAAACCTATCAAGTACGACTCATGTATGTATATAGCTTTTGGCATCACCAAGCGTACAGTTTCAAACAGGCTATACAGGGTGCTATTGAAATATGTTGCTTAATTTAACCCACATGTTTCTCGTTACCCTAGGTGACACTAGAAAATTTGACAAAAAACTGGAGATGACTTTTGGTCAAAAATCATAATTTTAGTTTTCACGATTTTTGGCCATCTCATATAGATATGATTATGTTTAACGCTTAGCTGAACTGTTCGGTTCGAGAACTTACCTGAACGGTAAAAAGAATCGTACCTATACGAGTTGATCAAAGGAAATTAAAATCGCGACTTTTGACAAAGCTACCAAGCAGTATTTTTTTAACGTGGTACAATGTTATCTGGGGTGGCTAGGAACATGTGGTTCAAATGAAGTACCATATGTAAATTTCAACCTTTATAATTTTATAACCCGGAAGACCATTAATTATATATCAATATCCAATCTATATGTAGACAGCACTATTACCATCAATAATAGTGCACTTTGCTGTATAAATGTAAAAACAATACATTGTTGATACAAGTTATAGATGCGTGAAAAACTAAATTAAAGTTTTGTAATTCTGAATACCGCTCATATTATTTCAAATCTAAGTACGAGTATATGTTTATTAATATGCAGCTGATAAGAATACTATTCCTGATAACAGTGCAATATAATTTTAATCAATGCCGTACAATTGATACAGTTCAATGTCCTTAAACCTTTATCAATATACTAATTTAATTAAATGTGTAAAATAAGAAAAACAATAATATACTCATGAATCAAGAAATAGATTTAAATCTAATGTAAGATATTCATTGAATCAAACAATGTGTAATGTTGAATGAAAAACTACAAATTATATGTTCTGCAGTGAGACGACTACAGCTGTAACCAATAGAAATTTCTCTGGACAAGTAGGTATAAGGCTCAAGAGTCCCTTAAAGACTCTGTTAGCTACCCACAACAGTATAATATTGGAAAGTTAAGTATGTTTTTTTTTATAATAAATAATCAGGAAGTGAAGGCGTTAAGCCCCATTTACACGGAGAGTTTCCCACGGCGAGAATCGTATGTCAATATCGCATGAAATAACCGCCATAGAGTATCGGGTTCTGACAAATGTTTACACAGTGAAAATTTTTTATACCCTTACGATAATCGTATCTTCAAGGCGAGAAACTCTCGCCGTGTAAATGGGGCTTTACGCATGACGAAGCTCGTTTATACTATTGTCGCGCCTTTAAAGACGCACAAAGTGGCTTCTCTAAATGAGATTATCACCACCAACCGAAAGACAACGGAAAATGTATACAACTATGACTTTTGGACAGTTCCTAAGCATTTCAGTATAATTTTCTAATCCACATGCTCCGGAAAGTGTGTAAAACTACTCCTTTTTGGCAGTGCCAGAGCATTTAATTTCACACTAAACAAGCTTCACTTATGTTGATAATGATGATAGGTTTTTATTATATGTGATCACTATCTGTGACAAGTGCAACATTAGACCTCCACCCATATGGTGGGCAGACAATATAATATGGCCTAAACACTCTTGTGTTTGTGCTCTCGATGGTAAAGGAGGCTCTTGCCCTGCAGTAGGACATATACAAGCTGATACAATAGAGAATGAATAATTATGTATATTGTTCTATATAATAAAAAAAAAATAGATAAATCAACTAAATAATATCAAACTCGGATAATTTTATATACTTTTTATACAACACCGGGAGCAAAACTGCCATCTTTAACTAACTATCAATTAAAGTACACATTGGTGACTGCCTCGATGGTGCAGTTGCACTACAGTAAAATAATAATCCTGAGATCTCAGGTTTGATTCCAGGTCTGTCAAAGAGATATAAAAAATTCTATTGATTATCAGCCTGGAGTCAGGAATTTGTGACCGATGTGACCACAAGCTCACCCCCTGTCACACGATGAGATGGATCACGCAAGTTCTGGTAGCACTTTTGCCTATCCCTTCTGGGGAAAAGGTGAGAGTTTATGTATGTACCTTTGTATGTATGTACACTAGAGTTTCTTGCCCGTTCTTCTCTAGTGAAAACCGCTTTCCGAACCTGGTAGTAGAAAAAAAATATGACTATATCTAAATAATGTTGAACATTTTAATGGATTCAATAAATTATTTTCATTTTCATTAAAGTACATAATATGTCAGAACTTGTTAGTTACACTACAAAATAATTTATTGAATCCATTAAAATGTTAACATTATTTAGATTCAGTAATTTTTTTTCTACCACCCATAACTTAATTGATTTCTCTTTAAAAACAGTTAGCACAGAGGACGTATTGTACCTGCAACCTTCTATTTTACAGACACATTCTCACCAAATTACAAAGCCAAACGATTTTGGTCTGCACAGCATTGCCTAGCATAGGTATTTATATTTATTATTGTTTTTATTCTCCACAACAAGGCGTTAGTAAGATTATCAGATTAAGGCAAACATATTAACTATGACCAATACAAATATTTATAGTTTACACAAACATTTATCTTGGTGTGGGGATCAACTACTTTTTCTTGCAATGAATGGTGAGATGAGCATGCCATTTGCCTGATGGTAAGCGATACAACCGCTCATGGACCGTAGCAAAACCAAACAACACCATGCATTACAAACCAATGCTTGGCATTCCAAGCATTCACTGTACTCGCCATTCTGAGACATAAGGTGTAATGTCTCATGATGCCCAGTAGTTACACTGGCTACAATGTCCTTCAAACCTGAATACAACAATGCTTTTACACTGCTGTTTGGTGGAAGAAGTAGACATAGTGGTGGTACCTACCCAGGCAGCCTCTCACATATGAGAGACCTACCACCAACTCTGTGTTATATTATTTCATAGGCCCTTAACTTATATCTCCTCCTAACTGATTAAAATCTGGTCTTATACTATCACAATGAGAAAATATTACCTTTTTACTTATAATAACATACAATTCATCCAATTTATAGTAATATTCCGAAATTACAGCTACCAATGAAATAACTAAAGAACTGAACCACAAAATTAATTTGATGATTAAAGCTTATGATAACTGAAAGCATGAAAATAACACACTATATTAAGAGTATATAAATATCTTCAATAAAACTCGGAAGTTTTCATTGTCACGCAGTCAGTACACAATAATTTCAAGTCACCAATTTAGTGCATTGATGATGCACACAAAAAGTATGTCACATATTTTCGATAACAACTGGGGATCAATGAATTTCCACATACAAATTAAAAACTTTAGTTTCCGCACATAATGATAATTATTACATTAAATATTTAATACTCAGTACTAAGTAATACGAGAATTAAATAAATATGGAGTGAAAATTACATTCTAACATGATTCAGTACCGAGGTTTGGTCACGATTTTTGACATTTATATCAAAATTTTACACATACCAGATATCAGGAATACTCATTACAGTATCTTAAGAATGTAGGTCATGTTATAAATATTGTGTAATTAAAAAACAACAAGCAAAAGCGATAAAGATTTACTAAATCTTCGGAGACATAATTTTGACAGCTGCCTGTTAAAATTTTGGGATTGCTTTCAAAGGGTTTATGTTGGTTTAGTTCTTCGGTAATCGAAAAGTAAGAAAATATAGTAAATGTATTTGACGTACTTACGGCTTATGTGAGAATTTATAACGAAATAACGCAATAAAAAATATAAACAAGACACACAATCCACACAGAACTACAGGGCCACGTATTAGGCGGTGTTGTCAGTAGAATACCGCTTATGTGGAACTTTTGAGTTCTTCAATCGCATGCGTGAAATGAAACGTATTGTATCAAATGTAAAACACTAAAATGACACTCATACTGTTCTCATACTGTTGTTGTACAAATATGAATATTTCAATTATAAAATCAGTTTATTTAAACCAATCTTTAATATTATTTTCGATAATTGATGCAAATAAGTTTTAAATTCAGTTCAGTATTGATATTTCTTTATAAAATAAATGTGAAAAATGGAACGTTAGCAAATAAATTGGCAATGTGGTTTTCATTGTCAAATTAATTTCGAAAATAAACGAATTTAAACCCTATTTCTAGAAAAATAACGGATACATTGCATGGATCTGCTTATATCATTAAAGTCATTAACAGATGATACGTGAACGATGAAATCATTATTGAATAAAATATGCTGATTATTAATTTAAAGGCAAGTTATGCCTGCAGTCTTCTATTTGATCATCTGAACGAATACGAAGAAAATAATGGTTAGTCTAGGATTCCAAATAATTAATTTACAGACTATCCGCATTGGTTCTCAAGTATCACTATAGGATTAGATAGGATACTAATATTTTTTAAATAATATCTAATATAATAGCCCAACTCATAATTCATAAGTTCTAGAATACTAAGGGTTAAGGTTGCAGAATTTTACTAGATGCAGGCTGCTTCTAACAGGTCAATGTGGATATTATTGGGGGAACACGGAAGTAAATGATGAGCAGTGGACTCCCTGTGGCTAAAGAGAGAGACAGAGAGAAATAGAAAAAAAATTAACAGTTCGTTATTTTAAAAAAATCGTTGAATCCCGGTTATTATTCATTTAAACGCAAAAAGATCCGTCATAATTATTTTAAAAAACTTGCGCAATTATGTCTCGGACACAATTCTTATAAGTTAAAATCCGATTAGAGTAAATCCAATTAGGATAAGTAGGTAGATTAATTCTACCCTGAGACAAGGGGATGTTATAATTTTACTATAAAAGGCCTGGCGTAAAAGACGACTAAAAGCCTATGTACGCAGACCGGGACGGAATTGCAAGGGATTTAATTTTTTACCAAAGGATATAAGGTATTAAAACTTATTTGATAGGAATGCGACATAAATTCCAATGTTTTATATTGTGCCGGTCTGCGTAGGTCCTAATGGACGTTTGGGGTCGTCGGGTATAGATTGAGAGAAGTGCGCCTTCACGGAAAGTGTTTTTTACTTCCGAGAAGAGTAACGGGTCGCCACGCCTTGGCCGTCGCAGACACCCACAATGGGACTTCTGAAAAAAAGCCTTTTGGGGCGCCCTTGCACACGCTCACATAAAGACGGCCAAGGTCATATAATAAAGATGGTAGAGCCACACTGTTGTCAGTCATGAGTCACCATCAATGGGCAGGCTCATCCGGGGCGATACCACTGTCAAACAAGGCGAAACGCGGGTGATCTGGTTACTACCATGGGACATCTGCCTACCACTTCTGGGAAAAAGGCGGGAGCTTATCTATTTATTTATGTATGCAAAATTTGTAATCTCTGTCCGGTCGGCATAATTAAGTATACCTACCGACGAGTCTGATAAAAACCGAATACATAGGCTATATCCGAAAGTATTTAGTAGAACACATAAGTGTGTAACCGTGATAACTTTTCCACAATTGTAGTGTAGTTATTAGTTATCATATAGTTTTTATGGCCGATATGATGAAATCCCCGCTCCCTATCACATCAAGAGTAGGTCTACTACTGTAGCTATGTATGTTACAACTAATCTCTAAGCCATATATATTTAACGATCCAATAACTTTATTTGACTATCTATTTTTTTTTAATTCATATTTTCTATTTTTTTTCTAAACAAGGAAATCCATTTACAGATTCTTTCTCCTACTATTTTCAAGTTACCTACTCTAAATTCCGGGTTTTCGGCACCTCATCAAAAAAAGGTTATGTTTGTGGGTTTACCCTACTTGTGCAGTACATACAGGCACAAGGGTGGTGTTTGTACTGTCCGTAACAAGCTAATAAGGCGTCGCACCCCGGGCCGCGAGCATGCGCGTTTCAGGGGTGGGTAGGGATGGGACAGGCAGGGAAAGTTCTCGATGTTGATATTACCGATGTTTGAGGTGTAATCGTGTTTTGTTTTTTAAGTTAATTGTGTTGGTTCACGTGCTCGTAGTTCAGATATTAATTGTAATCAGTGTTTCTGGATGGTACTTCTACGGTACTTCTATGGTACGAATCTAGACGGTTTTTTTATTGCATATGTCCGGCGAACGAGCAAACAGGTCACCTGATGGTAAGTTATCACTGCCGCCCATGAACATCCACAACGCTGGATCATGGAAGTGTTGCCGGCCCAATTGGGTGGGGAGCGGGAAGGAAAAAAGATGGGAAGAGGGAAGGGGTATTGGGCATCTGGCAATCTCACTCACCGAACGGAACGCGACAGCGAGGCTGTCACTTCACGTTGATGTCCTATGAGACAGTGGTACCGTTCCGGATGAGCCTGCACATTCATGCTGAGTCATGACAGACAACAGCGTGGCTCTACCACCTCCAATTAAAAATTTCTCTAACTCAACTTAGCAACTGCGACACCAGGATGGTATGTGAGTGTATGTTTTGGTATTTTGATTTGTCTTGTTAACGTCTCTCAGTTATCTTATAGGACCATTTTTATATTTGGCCTAAAATAGGAGCTCAAAGTACTTACACAGCTCTCATCAGCAGTTGTAAAATTTGTGTAGGCAGGAAGCTACAAGAGCTAGTGACAGAGTTTTAAACTAACCAAGAGTTACAATCGCGATACAAAGCCCTACCAATTAAACTTGCAAACATATCGATGCAACTGGACCTATATCAAAACATCGATATATTCGTTCCGTTCATCACTACAACAACACACCCTCTATTGATTCGCAACGCCAAAGCCTAAATTTGTGTTTGCTCCAACGTCATAACATCAGAAAATCGTATACACCATCTTCCAGCACGCAAAACTAAACCTTAAAATAAGAAGTTTAAATTCAATTTACCTAAATTCCATGCGTGAGTTGCTGCATTTAAAGGTGCTGATCAGGTAGAGCCTTACAGTCGCGCTGTAGTCACCATGCGAGGCTCATATACCTTAGAATTTAGCTCTAAATGACACTAACTGCGTGTTTCTAGCCTTACAACCTAGTCAAATGACTCCTCTAAGAGTTGGTGCAGTGAAAGTGATACTTTTGGACATGTGACGGCGATTTGTAAGATATCTTGGATAGTAACAGGTAATGGTCTCGTAGTTTTAAGGGCTGATGTCTGAAGACAGTTTGGGTCAATATCTTGTTAGTCTAATGTGTGTAATTCTGGATTCTTTCTTAGTGGATACTAGGTAGGTGTAGCAGGTTTTTACACCAAGCGATCGTCATCTACGTCATCATTATATGTGAATTTCACCAAACCTGGATCAGCTTGTTGGACTGAGACCTAAACATCTTTCTACTGCAGAAGAGGCTCGTGCTTATCATTTAGAATTTTCTCATGAGCTATTTTATTGTTATTACCAACTGGTTTCTTTCAGTCATTTTCTGCCCAACAGCAGGGCGGCCTTCATTCTTGAATTCAGATACCGCAGTTCCAATTAGAGTTTACTCAAACGCATTGAACTAAGGTGAATTTTTAGACTATTTATTACCTTTAAATTCTTGTTCGTGTCCTTCACCCACTACGTTGTTATGACAAGTTATGATATTATCGATTTTCAATGCCTGGGTAAAACTGAATATAGACTTATTTTATAGTGCTTAGCACGGCAATGTGACTACGCCATGCTCGAAGATATTCTTTCGCCGTACTACAAAGTATTTATTTAACGCCCTATTCAAAAAATGATAGGTACTGTCCTATAGATATATTTAACGCGACATACTTACATAGAGCCTTAATTAAGTTTATTAGTAACTAATTTGGCGTATATAAAATCTCTACCATCAATGTATTTCGTACTTGGCGTTTTAGGCGTTTTAAATAAGAGCCTCGAGTCTCACGTAGTCCTGATCCCGCGGTCAGGTACACCGTACAAGGCTTTTTGAATCGACATAGATAAATTATGTGACTTTTTCCTTTCACAAAACCAGGATTGAAACAATTATTTGTAAGTCTTTTAATAAACATTTGTCTTCATACGGAAACCAGAATGAGAACCTGTCGTCTTACAACCGGTGTTTTAACCAACTGCATCACGAACGGATAGCCTACCTACCTACTACGGAAAATCCTGAAACATAGAAGTAAAAAATAAAACCCAATTAAAAGAATAAGTACTTATTAACTAAAGATTAAAACAGAGTATTGTATTTCTTTGTTCATCTTATTCTGAAATCAAGCAAATACTCCATTAAGGGACATAAAAATCTCAAATTAATCTGCACTGAACAATATTATTTTGTCATCCATCTCCAACCTATCATACGAAATCTTCGCTTCACCTAGCCTGTCCCATAACAGCTCGTCTCTTTGTCTCCAGCTTCCATCATGATCGTTCTCTTCAAGACGGTTCTGGCGCTGGCCAGCATCAGCCAAGCTGTTCCGCAGAAGCCCAACCTGGACGCCATATTAAACCGAAGGACCGACGTCTACATCGCTGGGTTCTTTCCTTTCGGCAAGGGAGTGGAGAACGCAAACACTGGTATTTATTAATTGCATATTAGTGGAAACAATACAATTGATGATATCAATACGTTTGTAACTAAACGATATGTAAAAGGATAATGCTTCACTTGCTCCAAGTCAAATTAACACAGCAGGATATTTGAAAACGGCCCTTAGCCTTACATACAATTTAAATTGGAGTACATATTCTTACAAATCGAGTGGCAATCTTATTGATTTGTGGCAGCTTGTATAGACTGTGAACTATAAGTTCCGGCGTCCTGAGTTGGATTTCCAGGGCTGGCTTTCACTTCCACTTTACACGAGTCTTTCGGTTTAAGACATAGGGTTTACGAGTCACCTCAAGTTTGAATTAGTGGTAGGACATGACGATAAATTAACCTTTATTACATCATGATGCGGAAATATGCTCGGCGAAATTGTACTGCTAATCCCATCGTAATAACAAACGTGAGGTACTACGAGTATGTATGTTTGCACGGGGGAATTTCTTGTATTATTAAAGAAAAAGTCCTGTGATATCATCAAAATTGAATTCAGGAACGGCGTCAGCAATCACATTAGTTTGAAATAGTCTGTTTGATTATTCCGTAAACACTGCTGTAGGTCGAGGCGTCATGCCCAGCGTGAAGCTGGCGCTGGACCACGTGAACGAGCATGACGCCGTGCTCCGGAACTACAGGCTGCACATGTGGTGGAATGATACCGAGGTAGGTACTGTATGTCGCCTATAAACGTGCTTGATCACTTTCCACTGCAAGATCTGTAGTCTGAGGTGTATAGGACACACCGAGAATGATACTAAGCACCAAGAGTCAAGAGTTTCTGACATTAACTCATCCCTCATCTAATGGGGAATTACATAATGTGAATTTCATTTTATAAATGGCGCACACTGTATTGCTGTATTTCAATCAGAAATACAAGGTATTACTATTAAGTATCGCGAGCAAAAACGTCAAAATGGAAAAAAAAATGATTTTTAAACCTAGTTTAATAAAATAATAACATAGGTACCTGTGAGCTACAAAATGCAATTTTATGATATATACAAGTTCCTAATATGTATACCTATGTTTTGCATCTGATTTAATAGTTAATTAAGGAATTGCAGGGAGATATTCGTTACATTATGATCTAAATTGTATCCTAAATGGTACATTGTTATGATCTAGTGCAACGCAGCGGTGGGCGTGAAGTCGTTCTTTGACATGATGCACAGCGGGCCGCACAAGCTGATGCTGTTCGGCGCCGCGTGCACGCACGTCACCGACCCCATCGCCAAGGCCTCCAAGCACTGGCATCTCACTCAGGTATCAATAATACATGACCATTTTTACTATTAAATCGTCATTTAAACGGGGAGAGTTTCTCGTGGGGAGAATCACATGCGATTATCGCATGACATAATCGCTATAGATTATCGTGTTCTGACTTCTGACAAATGTTTACACGATGCAACTTTTTATATCCTTACGATAGTCCTATCTTCGAGGCGAGAAACTCCCCCCGTATAAATGGGGCATACGTGATGTATTTCTAAATGATGAGATTGAAAAAGGATCTCTTAATACAACATCTTCATCATTAATATCATATGGCTAAATATAAATCTCTACCAAAGGTTTTGAAGCGACGTATTGTAAGCAATCTGCAACCAACTACTTATAACTTATTTGTCGATTTATCAATATCAATATCATCATCATCGTCAACAGTCGTCGGCTGAAAACAGAACTATCTCAAAGATTTCAAATACCCATCAACAATAAGCCACCTGTTAGCAGTTTGTTTTTTTATTCTGACTCAGTAATGTGACTGTTATACGCCTGATGGTAGTGCAATAACGTTATGATGGAGAATCGTATAGCTACACATATGACATAACTATGAATACGTTATGTTAGAAGAAACCAGGATTGAGTAGTGTAAATAATGGATATTGTTTTCTTTCAGCTGTCCTACGCAGACACCCACCCGATGTTCACGAAGGAAGCGTTCCCGAACTTCTTCCGCATCGTGCCGTCGGAGAACGCCTTCAACCTGCCCCGGATCAGGCTGCTGCAGCACTTCAACTGGACCAGAGTCGGCACCATCTACCAGAACGAACCTAGATATGCCTTGGTAATATTGCCTCTTTTAACATTCGATGCTAGTTATAACCTGTATAGTTGGTTCGTTCATTTGTTTTGGTAAGACGATATGATCTGTGTCTGAATTTTATGGCCCAACATAACGATCACCAACCTACAAAGCAATTGTTTGATTTTTGAAAATGACAAATTACTGCTGGCATTGGGAAATCAGTAAAAAAAGGGTAGCCTTTTGTCTGGTAATGCAACCGAAAACCCATTCAATAAATTAAAGGTCACCTGTCCTATGTGCTTTCTAATATAAGGAATAATATTATTTTCTTCATTACTAGGCTCACAACCGCCTGCTAGCAGATCTAGACACAAACGGGTTCCTGATCGAAGAGACACAGAGCTTCGCCACAGAAGTGAAGACAGCACTTTCCAAACTTAAAGAGAAGGACGTTAGAATCATCCTGGGCAATTTTAACGAGACCTGGGCGCTGAGGATCTTCTGTGAGGCTTACAAGTATGTTCTGACTTCTGAGTACCTATACATATTTTTAGTAATAGGTAATTCTTATTGCCTCGGTGGCGTGGTTGTACTACGGTATGATTACAAAGCTGAGGTCTCAGGTTCGAATCCCGGGTCGGGCAAAGTGATATTCAATATCAGCCCGGAGTCAGGAATTTGTGCCCGATATGGCGATATGCTCTCGCCCCTTATCATATGACAGGACGGAACATACAAGGCGAAACGTGGGTGTCTTGGTATCACCTTTGCCTACCCCTTCTTTGAAAAAGGTGTGAGTTTATGTATGTATGTATGGTAGTTCTTTATTTCATTGGATATCAGTAAGTTCGGAAAAAATATTGTTTTAACTATGTAATTACTACCGAAGAAATATAAGAATGTGTGGCGACTTCACAAAAACTCGTACTTTTTATAGAAATGTTCAGAATTTTAATCATTCTCTTTCCAACTAGTTAGGAAACATTCTTCGTAAAGGACGATGTCATATTTATTGTTCATTAGCGATTCCTTCACTTGTTAGCAAAAAATAAATAAAAACCTAGAGTTATTATAAAATACTTTCTATCCTGGTTTCTTAGAGAGGTGTTGGCTTCCGTTTAAACAGGTATTTGCTTGAGGTTTGCTTATTTATGAGACCGAAAAGTCTCTCGTAGTTTCTGATACTCACAACACAGGACTGGAATCTTAGTGTTGACTGTAGGGTCAAGACAACGCATGTGACTGTAGGGTGTATTTATTTACTAATAAAGATCATGACGGTCTATTTCAGGCTAGAGATGTACGGCCGAGCCTACACGTGGCTGCTCCTGGGAACCTACAGTAACAAGTGGTGGATGCGCCGAGCTCCGTGCTCCAAGCGGAACCTCACCACTGCGCTGGACACAGCCATACTCACTGATCTACTGCCGCTCTCTACTACTGGGGAGATGACTGTGTCGGGAATTGTGAGTATTCACTCATCTATTTCAATTTTTTCTATTAAATGCTTTATTTAGATGTCTGGACAATCAGATTGTGATACTTGATACCTTTACATCTATTTTTGCGCAGGTATAATTTTTAACTTTTCAAGCTCTGTCGGTCGCACAATCTTATTATGATCACAGAGAAATATTTTTTTGATCCGTTACCCTTTGATTTTTATGTGTACCTGCCTTATTTCCAGACTGCAAAGGACTACCAAGTGGAATACGATAGAAGAAGAGGCACAGAATATTCCCGATTTCATGGATATACTTACGACGGTATTTATAAATCATCCGTACATAATGACTTATCATTACACTATAACAAAAACAGTGAATTAATAATTACTTCTAATGTTCCCTTCAGGTATATGGGCGATGGCGCTGGCAATACAGATGGTAGCGCAGCGGGTCAAGTTAAAATATAAAGAGAAGACGGTGCAGGACTTCAGGTATCGGGATAAGGAGTGGGAGCAGCTGTTCTTGGACGCGCTCAGCAACGTCACTTTTGAAGGAGTCACTGTGAGTACCAGAAGTATTTGTATAGAAATATATTAATTATAAAAGCCTGTATTATGTTTGATTTGGCTTACTTTTGTCTCCATTAACCCTTAAGATAGGGTGTTGCCTACAGCTAGCGTCAGCTCTTTGTGGCAAAGGCTTTGGGCACCTCTTTCTCTTTTCACCTTTACTCCTCTGAACATTTGCCAATGATCGCCTACTTAACAAACACTTCTAGGTATCGTGGTCATTATGAAAGACAGTGACCAAGTTTAATAGATGTGACCTGTTTGTTAGATTTCGAAACTTTCAGAAAGAACTTACCTATTACCGACTGATCAAGAAGTATATTTCGTAATGATGGAAATATTATAGTTAATGTCGATATGCGTTTAATACTAGACAACAGAAAACATAATATCATGCTAATTTTAGGTCTAATTGATAATGTTGGTTCAATATCACATGTTTCTTCTTCAGGGTCCAGTTCGCTTTTACGACAACGAGCGCAAAGCGTCCATACTGTTGAAGCAGTTCCAAGGAGACGAGGTGGGCGAAGTGAAGGTCGGAGAGTACTGCGCGGAACGAGACCACCTGGACCTGGCTAGTGGAGACACTTTCAAGTGGATTGGAAAGTACGTGTTATTTATGTCTATTTAAAACTATGTATCTTTCCAATTAGTTATTCACACTGTCTTGGTATCGTGATTACAATGTACCTACTACCTTGGTAGGTAACTTATATACGTATGCTAGTGTCTACTGATTTATTTATGGATTCAGTGTTTATTTGGTGTAATTTAAATGCTCTTACACCATTTTATTTAGAAATTTCCCATTTTCATTTCATTTATTGATAAGTATTTACGTACCATTGTTCAACAAATCTTTTTGCCCTTGTTTCAATTTCCTTTCATATGTTCGGGTAATTTATAGTTATGTGTTTGTTTTCCGTTTTGCCGACCAAATTCTTCATAAAACAAGTCTTCGTTTACCAATTTAATCTCTTTTAACAACTCCGCTCACCATCTCACCATTACATTATTCTTTACTTCCACCAGAAACCCTCCAAAAGACCGCACACTACGCCTCATCGAGCACACTCAGGTGAACATCACCATCTACTCCGTGCTGGTGTCCTGCTCCGTGCTGGGGATCCTGCTGGCCACTGGGTTCCTCGCCATGAACATCCATTATAGAAACCAGAGGTGGAGTAAAAGTTGTTTTGGAACACCGCTTAAATTTTTAATGACTAAAATAGCTTGTCTTAGAATGCTTTGTACATACTCAGCATCCAATCCAGTTGGTTAAATAATATTGTATTAACTACAAAGTGTGTCAGGCCATCAATTGGCCCTGAGTTTGCCTTGTCAGCTCAAAGTTGCAATATGTCTACTATGTATTTTACCTTTTCACATCTCAATCTTTTGCATTATGTAATTATTGATTTATGATTGTATCAAGTTTGCTGTTATCGGCTACATTTTCAACGAATAAAAGTAAAGTAATATAAATTCGTCTCACAAAGGTACATAAAAATGTCGTCGCCGCACCTCAACAACCTCATCATCGTGGGCTGCATGCTCACGTACATGAGCGTTATCTTCCTCGGCCTGGACTCCAGCCTCAGCAGCATCGGTAAGAACCCACCCCACGTCTATTACAATAAATGTTCTTTCCGGACTCGAGGTAACTTGGTCTTCTCTGGTCAAGCGTGTTTCTCCAGGCATCCAAAACATGCTGTTTATTTTCCTAAAGATTCGTTTGCTTCTGAATCTTTGCTGTTATCTTTTGTAATTTAATCATCTGTGTCTTTATTTTTAACTAACAAATTGGCGAAGCTCTAATATATTTTCAATGTCTTTCTATTTGTAAGAATGTGCCTCAATGACACCGGTTCGTATTTTCTTTTACATTATCTATAATTATTTTATGAGCCTAATTATCGAAATTGTATAGCTAATTATCTATTTTTTTTTTCTTGTGTATTTATTCTTACTTTACTTTTTGACAGTCTACATTCGTCTGGTTTGAAATGGTATAACTTTTTCAACATGTTTAATTTGTAAGGTACATTATTAAATTGTAAGGTTACCTTCATCCAAATGTACTTAAATAACATATTTTCTATTATTTACTGTTCATAAGCATAAATTATTTCAAATTAAACGCATTGTTTAAAAGATAATAACTCGATAATAAAACATTGCTATTATGTCATCTTTTTATGCCTTCTTTCTATGACTGTAATAACACACTGATTTACTTCAAACATGATACTTCATTTAATAAATCAACATAGCAGGCCAGGTAGAAACATTACTGACATAGCCATTTCCATCACTCACATCAACAAAAAATGGCTTCATAAATCATATTATATAACCTTCTGGCTCATAACACGTTTGTTCAGTGAACACCCGTTTAAAATGTGATAATAAAAAAACGTTCTAAATTAGCACATTTGGCATGTTGCTGGCACATCATCACGCTGTGTCATCTGATCTCATCACTACCATTGATCCTTAGGTCTTTCTCAGGACACACCGCGCGGAGGTAAAGCTTGATCCATCCCCCAAAGCTTGGCTTCAACCCTGGCCAATGTGGATCCTGTCAACCAAATTTTGGGAACTTCCTTTTTTTTTCTCTTGTCGAATAAACTGGCAATCTGACAACACATTCTTGTAACTTTACTAAATATTGATATTTTTAATACACTTGAAACACATTATCTAACAATATCACATCAATACGTATCTTCCCTAAAGTCTTTTCTAATTTATTTTAGTTTCTATATTTTATAACACCTATTTTAATGTTTTACACGCCTACTAACAATGTATTGTTTTTTAACGTTTCCTTTTTCAAATTCTTGAGTAATCTTATAACCTCTAAAAACTGCTTTTGTTTTATTCTTCGAACTTATTAAATTATCTACTAATAATAAATCAGTACGAAAATACTGTTTCTCAATTAATACTAACACTGCAAACACGCTCTTGCTTAAAGATTACACGTAAGGTCTTGTAAATATTTTCAATAAGGCCCTAAAAGGAGATTAAAATTATGAGCATGCGAATGGTTAGTAGACCTCCTGTAGTAGTACTTACTTAAAGTAACACCCAGATTTGCAGTAATTACATATACAATTGTTTATTTGATAAAAGGAATGCCATAGTATCCGAAAAGTCCAAAGTAAGACGGCATGCAACTATTACTCAGTTGTAACTTAATTTAATTTCTAAAGCCCTCTGAAGATTGTTTTGCATTGTGTTATTATCGAATGTTGTTGAGTTCATGTGTTGCCAGTTTAGGAGGCACATCATGCGATTCTGAGAAAGACCTAGGCCATTTTCTAGGTCGAAGGAGGGACAGCATGTTTCCAAGTTTTGGTTTGTTCGTTCCTTTAACATCATGTGCGAAGCTTTTGTCAATTGATGGTACGTGAGGTGTTTGATTTTAAACCGCTGCTTCAGTTATGCTAACTCTTCGTTAATTTTCTGCTACGTTATTGACGATATTTACATTATGATTCGCGTCATCGAGCAGTTTTGTTTCGCTTGCATCATGGCTTCCTGTCTTCTGCTTACTGCAATGGACTGCGGCAATATGTAAATAAAGATAATTAAAATATATTGATAAATATTTACGTATTTGTATAAGATTTGATATAGTTTGATGTAGTCCCGACCACTCCTGTTTTTTGCTGGAAGATCCTTGAGGATTTTGTTGATGTTTTGTAGTTTGTTACGTTTTTATGTAAATAATTTGTCATGTGATTTATGAATGATTTATTAGACACCCATCCCAGTGTTTTGGTATATCCATAGTTTATTTTTTCCATTTTTTTATTGTTTTTATCCTTTCAAGTCGCCATCCTTTCAAATATTAGAGAAAATAATCTACGCCTGAAATCTATACTACTACTACCAACATATATACCAATTATCTCATTCTAATTGACTATTAATTCTCGTGTCTTTCAGCTCCATCAGAATACGTGGGTTCTTTATTATTTATGCTCATATAGCAGAAATTACAGCCTTCACTGATTTCCGATTCTTCTTTGATCCAAGGATCATCAGTATCCGTTATTTTTAAATTAATGCCACTAGGTCATACTGACCTCGACTCTAAAAATAACAGTAATTATTATCCACAAACAATGTATGCATATTCCTTAAAAGGTTTTCAAAGACCTATTTCGAAAATGTCAAATATCAAGTCTATTATAAAATCTATAGCAAATTTTACCCAGCTAGCCTAAGGGTTATGTCCAATACTAAGATCAATTAATATTGTATCTATTTCTATTGAAAAATGGTGGCGACTTCCACATCCCTTCCTATACTGTACATGGTAGTGCCTAGGGTAGTGATAAGAGTTGTGAGTGTGCGTTGTGTGTGCCCGCAGCCGCGTTCCCCTACATCTGCACCGCCAGGGCCTGGCTGCTCATGGCCGGGTTCAGCCTGGCCTTCGGAGCCATGTTCTCTAAAACCTGGCGCGTGCACTCCATATTCACTGACGTCAAGTTGAATAAGAAGGTTAGTAGTGTCATCTTAGATAACACTTCTTTATTTGCTGGCCTACTCTTTACGCAGGAATTTATTTAGCTCTAAATAGGTTTGCGATTGATTAGATAGAGTAAAATGGTGTGCTAGTGTAGTGTTCAATAGTACAAAATTTTTAAAGCCATAGTGCCGAGAGTAGGCCAGCTAAATTTAATGATATTAATTGAATTGGCTTGCAAGAAGAGGTCCATTCTCGTCCACTGTGAGGTCAATTCTCGTATGGATAATTTTTTACGACTACTCGTTGCCATCTTCACTAATACATTCGTGCATTTAGAAATTGTGTTCGAAATTAGCCCCATAGCAACTTACCATACAATAATTCTAATCTGAATAGTATATAATTTCTGCTTAATGAACTCCTGTATGTTTTCGTCAGGTAATAAAAGACTACCAGCTGTTCATGGTGGTGGGGGTACTTCTGTGCATCGACATGGCCATCATGACCACTTGGCAGATATCCGATCCGTTCTACCGCGCCACCAAGCAAATGGACCCTTACGTAAGTAGCGTATAATTAGATGACATTCTTAAATCAACTGTAGACAATTTCAATAATTAGATAGAACTAATATAAAATTGTTCGTGAACACCAAATACTACAAGACGTAAAATAGTGACACATGCAAGCATTCACTTGGGATTAGCTGATGTACCTACCTACATCTAGTTTACGCTTAACTGATATATTTGTCTCGAGTAGCAACAATAATATTTTTACCGCTATTGCAAAAGATAGCACTGTATCTACTTTAGGGTGCTCTTTGCTATATAGGTATAACAGTTAACTTAAAACAGAGTGGACCATCGATTCATAACCACGTTCAAACGTTACTTCAAGATTAAAACATCCGTAACCACGTAACTTCCCGATATATGGTTTTAACTGATTACAATGCTTTTCTTCTCCGTTTATGATACATCTATGGTTATTTAATTGTGATAATTTGTCTTTTGGTGATTACAATATAAAAACAATTTTCAAATATTTGATTGCCTTCAGAGTGACATAATCCTAAGCGATCTGATGTATGTCCAGCCGCATCCAACGAGCGAGGACATAGTGATCGTGCAAGAGAACGAATACTGTCAGTCAGAACGGATGCCCATCTTCATTGGGATTATATACGCTTACAAAGGACTGCTATTGGTAAGTTTATTAAAACGCTACATCAATCAATCAATCAATCCATCAGCCAAAGGAAGTCAACTGCTGAACATAGACGTCCCCTAATGATTTCGACAGTGACCTGTTGGAGGCAGCTTGCATCTAGCGACGTCCCACGACCTTTACCAGGTCGTCTGACCACCTAGTGGGTGGATGTGCCACGCTGCGCTTTCCGCTTTGTGGCTTCCATTCAAGAACCTTTTGGTTCAAACGCTACATACTATACTTTAATACCTTTAATTTTTAAATCGTATACAGGCAATCAATTAAGCGTCTTATTATCATCACCGTCAGGAAGGCCAATGCTGAATTCAGTTTATTTCCAAACATTTCTTTACTAACTTGTTAGTTAGCGACCTTTGTAATTCCTGCTCGCCGGATGGTAAATAATCAATGCCTAGGAATATCAGCAATATGAAAATAACTATGGGATTAAAACCCAACTTATCTTATTTCACAGTGCACCTAATGCGTCTATAGTTTGGTAGCTAGTAAAGAAGTATCAAGAAGTGATGTGTGTACAAACATTGCAGGTATTCGGCGCGTTCCTAGCCTGGGAGACTCGTCACGTGTCTATCCCGGCTCTGAACGACTCGCAGCATATCGGTCTATCCGTCTACAACGTGCTCATCATGTGCATCATGGGCGCTGCTATTACTTTGGTATGGATATTTATTTACACTCAAGGTCCCTGAAGGAATTCTAACGAACTAGTTCTAATAAACTTCTGTAATTGATAGAGCTATGTCCGCCTACGTTATTGTCGTTTAAAACATATTCAGTACGTCGTAATAGTCATCAAAATATTCAGTACCTATTAAACAGTTTCACAGTTCTCGTAGTAAGTAATGTATTTCGGAATTATAGTATTTTGAAGTTATTGTAACCGTGAACAAGAAACAGCGCAAAAACTACATTAGTAACATAAATATCTCCTATATTGTAATTATCTATTTACGAACCTCTTGTTTATTTGAGGAGAGCAAATTCTCAGACACATTTTTCTTTCAGAATATTTAAATCAAGCTATTTATTTTTCAGGTCCTGGCTGATCACAAGGATGCGTTGTTCGTACTCATTGGAATCTTCATCATCTTCTGCACGACAGGAACATTGTGCTTGGTCTTCGTACCCAAGGTATTACAAAAGTTTATCAAATTTCTTGTTGAATATTTAATAGACATTGATATTAGCCCTTGTATGTTCTACTGCTAGGTACTGGTTTATTATACGATTAAGAAGCGTTTAAGCATAAAGCCATAAAGCCTAAAGCATAAAGCCTTTGGTGCACCATGCTGGCTTAGTACATGTTTGTTCTCTTACCTCTCATACCTTCAAATTCTAGTTACGATTGCTCAGGTTCCCTATAATGTTTCCCACGACATTGAACTCATCCATAGAAACTTTTAGACATAATTTTCATTATCTATCTACCTTGCATCAAATGTGACTTCCAGTTGCTAGAACTGCGTCGTAACGGGCAACCCGGGGCTACATCAGGCAGAATCAGGGCAACACTTCGTCCTGCCTCCACACACGAATGTCGCTCACCAGGACCTGAGCTGGAGCGAAGACTGAAAGAACTGCGGCAGTACAACAATAGGTACCGCAGAACTTTGCAGGCCAAGGAGAATGAATTGCAGGTGAGAGGTGAATCTTATAACTTGATGGTGGAAAACGCGTAACACTTACGAATATAAGTAGCCATGTCGTCTTACCGATTTAGTCTCTAGCTGATATGATCGTGTCGATGGATCGACTCGATATGATTGTGTTTCCCTCTTACGGGTGCATCTAGGTAATATATTTGAAATGCTTTGAACTTACTACCCTGTTCATTGTTCATTGTACCTAGTCATTTTTGAGCAAAAAGTGGTAGAGCTATACTCTAGTTTTTACTGGAGAGGGCTAAATCTTTTCTCGTTTGTCACTGTTACAGATGCTGCTAAGTAAGCTGGGCAGTGATGCTGGCTCAGAGTCTTCTACTAGAGACTCTAGATCTCCAGCCACACAAAGAACTAGGTTGCCAGTCCCTAAGGAAAACATCAGCCATCCAGGTTTATTTATGAAAAACTAGGTTGTATTTATATGTGCATAAGGGTCTTGTTATTTAAATTGCATATCATGTTGCAGAAACCAGTGATATAACTTCAGTATGCAGTCTCAGCGCATCGGCTGGCGCTGAAACAGAGTATATTGGCATGCAGACTCAACCATCTATTGATAAGTAAGTACTCAGCATTTACAAGTCATAGCCATTGTTACGAAAAAAATCGTTGATTGTTTACACTCTACAACAAGGTTACTATGATCACTATCACACAGAAGTGCCTAACACAATCAGCCGTACCATGATAAAGTACGTCTTTCATTTAACGCTTGAGTAAAATTTCTTTATATGCCCAAAAAAGGATCACATGATAATTCTAATTTATTAAGTTTAAAGACGATAATCTAAGAAAATATCTTTTATTTTAGGCCGAAACCATCAGCCCCTCCTGAACCGGTCAAGGAGCCACCACCGAAAGAACCGAAAAAGGAGCAGACCAAGAACGTCTCGTTCAAAAACCACCTGGACTACACCAGCCCACCGTCTTCTAAATCTGTGCCTGAGAAAGATCAGCTCGCTAAGTTACCTTATGGGTGGACTTCAGAGGTAAGTGAACTAGTATAACATTGAAATAAAACTAATTTTTAAAGTTTACATAATTTAACTAACCACGAAAGCTGCAAAGTGATCGAAACGTCGGAAAGTTAAATTATGTAAAAATTTAACAAAACTCACGATAAAATCCGTAACATATCACGTAACATATATAACGTATCCGTAAATATGTGGTAGAGCCACGCTGTTGTCAGCCATGACTCAGCATGAATGGGCAGGCTCGTCCGGGGTGGTACCACTGTCTCACAGAAGATCGACGAGAAGCGATAGCTATGCTGTCGCGTTTCGTTCGGTGATTGAGACTGCCGGATGCCCGATACCCCTTTCCTCTTCCTATCCTTTATCCTTACCGCTCCCCTCCCGATCTGATGAGCCGGCAACACAGCCATGATCCAAGTGTTGTGGATGTTCATGGACGGCAGTGATCACTTACCATCAGGTGACCTGCTTGCTCGTTTGCCGGACCTATGCTATAAAAAATAAAAAAAAATAAAAAAATTCAATGTGTTACATTCGCGTAAATATAAGAAACCACTACATGTATAACTTTAAGGCATTGATATCGTAATTATAATCCCATCTTGTTACATATAATTTCATTTTAACTGTCCTTTTTATGTATTCGGTAGCCGTAAGATCATCCATCCATCCATCCATCAGCCAAAGGAAGTCCACTGCTGAACATAGGCCTCTCCTAATGATTTCCACAGTGACCTGTTGGAGGCAGCCTGCATCCAGCGACGTCCCGCGACCTTTACCAGGTCGTCTGACCACCTAGTGGGTGGACTAAGCCGTAAGATGGTTGTCTGTATTACGGAAAGGTTTAGCTTATGATTAAACACCGACTGCCTGATTTGCATCAATACTGGGGATATTATGTTAGACAAATTATTTATTTTGTTTATTTATAAATTCTTTATTGAACACCACATACAGTAATAAGATAAAAATAAATATGACAACACGTTTAAATAAAGGTGACAATTGGCGGTCTTATCGCTTAACGCGATTTCTTCCAGACAACCATTAGATGGATTAAGTTGAAAAAAAAAAGCTACAAAGAATAGGGTGGTCATAAAAAAGGTAAAAAAGAAAGAGAATATTAATCATAATTGAGAGTAATATGTACAAAATATGAGGAATTAAAATATACATTTTCATTAAAAAATACATACCTTTTGAATTATGTTTGTCGAAATCATAAACATTGTTGAAGCATGTTTTATTCACTAAGCTGTAACCGTTGGTTTGGAAGGTACATTTGACCTTGTAAAGTAAATATATTATTGTGAAGAATCTTTTAAGCGCTGCTTAAGATTTGTGATGTCATCTGGTTATTTAAATGATGATCCTATTTTGTTTTTTTTTTTAGGAGCCATCAGAGCCAACTCCGAAACCCATCACAAAACCCGCGGAGCCCGTGAAAGCAGAAGCGAAAACCATACCAGCGTTGAAGACCAGTGACACTCCCACAGTCAAATCTGTACCGGCTAAAGTACAGGAGCCGCTGTATACGAAGGCTGCCACGCCTAAAGCTAATAAGGTAATAGTCTACTTCCTTCAATTATTTATTCCATGGTTAAATAACCTATTAGCTAAAATTTCTTATTTCTTTAAATATTTCTTCATAGTTTCTATCTATGGTACTTTATATATTCATGTACTATTTTATCACCTCATATAGGACTACAGAGCATAGGTTTCTCGCCACTTTATGTCAGGAGCTTGTGCCTTGAGCTGCTCATCATCATCCTCAAACACAAAAAGTCTTCTGCTGAACACAGGTCTTTCCTGAGGACTTTCACAGCGTCCTGTTGGAAGCCCCTTAAATTCAGTAACTTTTTACCACTATCTAAGGTCCTCTGTCCACCTTCTAGACTACTACTCATGATATGATCTACAAATTTGTGTAATATTCTATTACTAAACAAGTCAGGTTGATATTTCTGTAAAGAGCTGTAAGTAAGCACAGTTCTATAACTGACCCTTAAACCCAAAACCTCTTCCCACAGACTCCAGAGCTCCCCAAAAAGACCGTAAAAGTCCAGGACTCGTTATCAACGAAAACCACGCCCTCCCGGGACCCGAAGCACGCGCGCGGTCACCGCCGCATGTCCAGCGTGAGCCAGGCCGCGCTGCTCACTGACCTCATGCACGTGTCCGTGGACCAGGAGGATGTGGAGCCTCCGCCGGGGATGGAAAGGAAAGTTATAGGTGAGAAATTACAGAAGGATTCTTAATTACGTGATACAGAGAAGGTTGGCTCATGAGATCCGATTTCATTTTAAAAAATAAGCGATGTTAGAGCTACAAGGAACTTTGCTGATGGGGAATGATTATAGCTGGCTATGACTGCCCCTAAGAACGATACAGTATCGTGTGCGTTTTCGGTCTTTGGTAGAGGATGGGAGAAGTGGTGGGGGTGAAGGTGTTCGGATTCCGGGAATTAAATTGGCATACAGTTAGCTATCCTATTCGAACAAAAATCAAATTGCATTTAAATTTAACTGGGTAACTTGTTTAAAACATCTTAAAAAATTGGTATTTAAAGGGGGCAATTAAAATCTGGTTATTATTACTGACTTATAAAATTAGACAATAATGTTTCAAAATTGAACACGCAGGACAAGAAAGGGATCTACCGATTCCCCCCAAGCCGAAGCAAGAGCCAGAAGACATACTGGACGTAGACTATGACTACAATTCTGCAGAGAGGCGGAAATCTTGTAAGAACTCACCTTTGGTTATCTCGTTACTTCTCTTTTTCCTATCTACCTTCCTGACTTTTACTTACTTCTTAACAATCAGATGGCTGCTGGACGAATTTTGATGAAATTTGTTATGGAGCTAGCTTACTGTCGAATAACGCATAAGCTACTTTTTATCTACAAAAATGTGGTATTCCTGTGGAATGAATAAGGGATTTAAATATTTATATTTCCAACTCTTTCAAATTCAAAGGATTTGAATATAATAGACTATAAGGTGGATGAAAAGGGATATAAGAGGCAGAATAGCCTTGAGTCATGGACCAGATTAAAACGGGACAGGACGGGATGTATCGGGTCGCGGTGGAAAAGCAGTGTAGAGGATGGTAGTCGCGTTTAGTTTAAATATAAAACAGTACGCGAAATAATACATACATATGTGCCTGATGTCGACTGGACTCAGAAAGTATCTGCACCCGAGCGAAGGCAGGTCGGGCCGCCGGTAAAAAATAATTGATGAACGTTTAAACCAGCCAAAAAGTTGAAATTGTCAATTTTTTTTCGCGATAAGCAAGGAGAATGAAACTAATGAAATTGAATAATTACCATACTGAATAATAACACTACTCTGTTGCATTACTTTCATAAATATCTAGCAACTAAGCAACAAGGCTCATAAACTATTTTTAATTAACCGATGATGGTTTGATTCAGGTCAGAGAAAAGATTCCGAAAAGAGAAAGAAGGAGAACTTCATAGTTGTGCAGAGCGACTTGTGGGACACCAACACTTTCCAGTACACCTGCCAGAAGTCACCTCCAGGGCCAGGTATGACGCTAATCAATTTACTACCGTTTTTAAACAATAAAGACCTTATACCATACTGGATTATAAGTACTCTCGGAACCAGCCATTTCTAGGTTAATAAAATTAGTTCTAAAACACGCTAAGCTATTTTTGACAGCGGAAAATCTTTAAAGTTCGTAATTCGTACACCCACATGCTCACATATGGACATGCATACATCATTATTGTTATACATCATTATTGTTATACATCATTATTGTTTTAAAACAATATTCTTTATGGAATTTGAAGCAAACAAACATACTTAGTACTTACTGATCCATGTATGTATACACAACCACTTTTAAATGTCCACAATACCAGAGGAACTTCTGGTCAGTAATGTTGATGATGAAAATATAATCAAATATTTTTATAGCACCACATCACCATTCGCCAATGCAGAGGAGTGTGTCAGAGAAGAGTAGGCAGCAGGCTTCACCTCACCACCACAGGTAGAATTATTATTTCTTATAGGACTTGCGATTGAGGCTAACCAATCAAAGACCCGCCTAATGGTAAGCGATTACTGTCGCCCATGAACATCTACGTTCATCATTGTTTTGTCAATGCATGTATCTATGCAATTTTAGTTGGCTTTGTTAATCGACACGTATAATAAATAATGTTAAAGGGATTATAAAAACGATGTACCTAACTAATTATTAATAGCTGTTTCAAATAAATGATTAATTTTTCAGGGAAACTGATAGCAGAAGTATGGAGAGGAGAGCATCTAATGCTTCTATTAATTTACGTAAGCAATTTTCACTATTTACTGCTGCCCTAAGTAGCGAAAATTTACTTAAAACAAGATGTTTTTTTATTAAGATAATACCTATACCTATCTACCTACCTATCTTCATCATCTTTTATCCTTCATATTTCACATTCACTCTATCCATATTACATTTTCGTTATTCTTTTCCTTCGATTTAAGATAATTTTGATCCCTTATTTTTTATTGAATACTGCCTAGTGCCTATAGTCTAATTTGATTGTGTGTTACTTGCAGCTGGTCCTGCTAGATCTAGCACTCCTGAAGGGTACAGAGAAGCGGAGACGCTTAGAATGACCGACAGACTAGCTAAGGTAAGTTTATATACACAAATTAAGCTTTTTTCAGCATTTCACGCCTTCGTTTCAATTTTCCATCAGCATCATATCTACTATAGTCGATAGGCTCGCTCCCTATCACATCCTCGGCAGAACAGACAAGGCGAAACGTGCGTGTCCTGATTACTACCAGAAGAGCCTCTACCTACCCTTTCTGGGAGGGAGGCGTGAGTTAATGTATGTCTGTGTCATAGCTACTACTATTGACATGGCCAAAATGAACGTGTACTGTTTAGACACCACACGACGACACTCTTCCGTTAGTTTAATTTTTTTATAAAGAGAATTAAACAAAAGCTTGGAAATGAGCTGTTGTTAACTGAAGCTCAGTGTTAACAATTTAATGGTATGTTTGCAGCGTCGTGGGTCGGAGTTCCCTCAGCCCGTGAGCACGCCGCCACAGCAGCCTCAAGTGAAACGAAGACAATCAGCTGCTCAAGTGAGTTTCACTTGATATCTCTAATCTTTTACACTTTTCTTCAAAAAGACGTGCTTGAGATAACTAACATCGCATTTATTGATAACTTCCGTCTGCCGGTATCTGTACACCAAAATCAAACAAAATGAATGAACTAGGAATAAGTCTTTTTGCAACTCTGGTGATTAAGATTTTAATTCTAATAGCTAATTAGCCTAATTCCTACCATTTACGTTGGCTACTAACCTAAAATTGTAACTTTTCCCAATCTGTAACAATTTCTAAATTTTCCAGGTAAGAACCTACCACGAAGAAAGAGCCGAGAAACCAGAAGCGAAACCTCGGAGACAGGAAGAAGTGTCTAAACCCGCAATACAGGAGGCTCCTCAAGAACCAGACTCGTGGAAACCAGACCCAGACACGATACGGGTGTCGAAGGGCCAGGAGTCACCGGCAAAGAGGCTGAGACAAGAGGCAGAGCCCCTGAAGAGGGCCAAAGCCAATGACTCTCCACGACTGACGCAAGCGAGTCACCCGCCCAGACCTGACCATCATAAGAGCAGTCCTAATGTAGCTTCGAGGCATAAATCTGGTAAGTTGCCCAAAAATTCATAAAAAAAATTACGTTATTGTAGGCTATATTTAAAAATATCTGTATCAGTCCGTATAAATCCCAGTGCAGGGCACAAGCCTTCTCCACAATTGAGAGCTCGATTGAGAAAAGGTTAGACGATATAGTCCAGCACGCTGGCCTAGTATGGAGCATCTAAAAATATGACGTCGTAAAATTATTTTTCTCTGTACCTTGCCTTATAGTCAGCTGACAGTGTCGGTTTTACTGTTCATTCTTCTCCGATTTGTCGGTTGTAAGATCATTGGTTCCATATTTTTGATCACGGCATGAAGCTAGCTTTATAAAACTTGGTCCAGCTGGTAACGATGATAAAATTGTTATTCCTTAATCTCTGCGTACTATAACATAATAAGTATGCAATACCTGGTGGGTACCTTTCCTGAGTAATTCACACGATTTTTTTTTGTTTGGCATGCATTGCACAGTCATGATATTCGACGTTGTAGTGGGCAGAAATCCTCAAGCTTAATAATTCTCCGTTTACCTCAGGATCCCCCAACAAACGCGAGGAGCGAAAGTCAGCGACCTACAGAAGCGACTCCAAGCGCCAGGAGTCGGTGGAGCAGCGCAAGATGTACACGGCCAGCTCCGAGTCCGAGCTGTTCGAGTGCGCCATCCTGCCCATCTTCCACAAACTCCTCACCGAGAGGCACAAGAGCCAGCCGCATGGACTCAACCTGAGCTATGGCGTCAGCTGCCCTAATATCTCTATCAAGTGCGACATCGTGGAGTACTTGTAGGTATCATAGTTTCTGCTCGTAGATTCTGTACTGCATCAGGTGTATACTTCAACTTCAGAGCATACTCTGCTCATGAGTACTGTAGGTAATGTACTGTGTCAGCTCCCATAATACTTAGTGCGCAAAACTTACAATCACAAAATCGGTGGAGAGGGCTTAGAGGTTTACTTTATGGATTCATATGCCTACGATAGTTCTTGCAAACAACGTTATATTGTGAAGTTTTACTCACTAAAAGATAAAACATAGATGAGCATTTGGACAGCCTCAATATTGCTGTTGAATAAAAAACGGCTGTGAAAGCTCTCACTTAGATAAATAATAATAATAAATACGCCCAACAGTCACATGCACAGTCCTGACCTCACACTAAGATCGAGTCTTGTGTCGTGGCTGTTAGGAACCATGAAAGACTTTCCAGGCTCACAAACTCCCAAGCCCGAAACAAATACCCGTGGATCACACAAATATTTATCTTGTTGCGGGGATCGAACCCGCAGCCTCATGTATCACTGCCGGCGACTAACCAACTGCGCCACGGAGACTGTCAAGTGGAGATGGTATATTTATGTATTTGTTGCCAATATAGGTATGTATTGTAAAACCAAAATCTATCCAACTAGCTTGATAACTTACTATGGGGTCAAGACTATCAGTATCTGTTGGGTCTATTTATTTTTAGTGTAATATGAATATAGTTTTTAAAGATTATATAAAGGGAAATATGTAAAGAAAAATGTATATTAGTCTATGTTAGAAACCTTTGCTATTTTTCAGGGATACTTTATTAATTCCTCAAAATTCAGCGTAAGTAACAGATGTTGAAACTTCTTGTAATGATGATATTGATGTATCGCTAGCTTTATTCGACGTTAAATATATGGTTTTTAGTAATAATTACGAAAACAATAGACTTTATGAGATCAAATGGAAGGAAATATCATAAACGGAATTCTATAAGTGATAGCGTCTCGGCTACTTGATCATTTGTCGAACCTTTACTGTGGAAAATATTTATTGTGCAGATTACAGGATCGATGTTAGGAACAAAGCTTAATAAATACGCTCAGAAAATATAAAATATAAGTGTACATTTTAAAAATAGTTAGGTCAAAAGTACTATCTTTAAATATATGTAGATAAATAGTAATATGTAAAATTGTAGAAAACATACAAGTTCGTTCACGGGTCAATTTAATGTAAAGGTAGGCAGTTTGTAAATCGCGCACAAGGCACTAGCGTGAAATATGTTAGTGCACTTAGATAATTTCCAATTTTATGAATTTAGTTTAATTCAGTTGTTATATCCATATAGTTATGTGGAAACAATGGCGTAAAAAAAAATTGACACACTTTGGAAGTGGTAGAGCCACGGCCCAAGTTCTTGTCAGTCATGACTTAGCACTAACGGGCAGACTCGTCCGGGGCGGTACCACTGTCTCACAGGACATCGCCGTGAAGCGACAGCTTTGCTTTTGAGTTTCGTTTTGTGAATGAGATTGCCGGATGGCCAAAAGGCAATACCCCTTTCTTTTTCCCATTTTTCCTTCCCACTTACCTCCCGATTCCATGGGCGGGCAACGCATCTACGATCAAAGTTTGGCGGGTGCTCATAGGCGGCAGTGATCACTTATCATCAGGTGATCCGTTTGCTCGTTTGGCAGATCTATTGAATGAAAAAAAAAACAAAATTTTGTCTGTTTTTCGCCGATTCAAGACGGCAAAACAGCAGTATGTACCTACAATTTGTTATCACATTTACGTATGGTTATAACTACTACATCAAATACTGTAAAAAACAACTTTATTTTGAGGACTTTTCCGCATATAAAATAAAATTCTTACTTTAATTTTTTTGTGTAAATGTATATTAAATAAAATAGGTAAATGCTAGAGTAACATTGTAATTTTCCTATCTATAAACTTCTCGATTTTAGAGACTACTTAATATTAGGATAGTAATGTCAATAATGTATTAAATAAATACTCTAGTCTGCGGCTAATATGCACAGGGGAATAAATTAGAAATTAGATGCATAGAGCATAAATTAGATAACACGTCCTTAGAACAGTGTAGGTCAAACTAGAATCTCCACTTCAATTTCTTCTGCGTAATAGTATACGTAGTATATGATAGTATGTGTGATGTAATACAATATGAAATATCCTCGTAGACTTTGGAAAGATCCCTAAAAGTTGAGAACTATGAAGACAGGCGAACCTATAAAATGAAAATTTATCAGCGCCTAATTGTGTTGACTCTAAATAATTAACTCTTTGCAAATGACAATACATTTAAAGAAAATGTTATTAGCATCTGAAGTTTAAATATTTACAGAACGACATACTTACGTGACTGATAAGTGGCATCTCTTTCACTCTTGCAATATACGTATGTTGAATTTGATGTACACCATATCCTGCTATCTCGCTCTTAAGCGCGTCATAGCTTTTGCAGAGGTATCAAATCAGTGTTTGTAAGTTTTTCAAACAAATATATTTTATTTATCTTTTTTAAGTAATAATGTATATCCACGATACAAATAGTGTATAAAGGGGACAGTATTTATTTGTTTATTTTAATCTTTATTGTACACAATAAACACGAAAAAAAATTACTTTGTTTCTACAATATTTAATAGGTACTGCTTTCACAATGAAACTCATAAAAAGGGTCTAATTTTCCTATTTCGGTAAATGAGATTTATTAAAGGTTAGAATTTCATAAAAGTATATTTACGACTGAAATATGAATAATTCTTTAATTAATTCTTGTTATATTTTAAATACACACGATCTTTAATTACGCTTAATAAGCTATGAATTGCATTGAAGTGTTATTTTGATTCATGCTGCCAACTGCAACTGCAGACCGCAAATACAGTGGCTGTTATGGTAGCGCTTGGAGGTTATTCAAAAAAATACATAGACACAACTAACGAACAGTGTAGAGCTGCGGTCAACTGTAAAGAGCCGTTGAAATTAACATTAGTAGCAGCTAGCAGCGTGGTTCGGAATAGAGCAAAGGAATAGGGTTTTTAATAACAAAACTACCTTATATAATTAAGGATATTTACACACCTCGGATTCGTTGTTAGCTACGCTGATTTTATATGTGTATTTATTTAATACTCTTAATTACCTAGTCATAGAATATTTTGTGAATAAGGCGACTCATAAGAAGAATGAAAGATGACGGTAAGCAGTGTTTTTGTTATTATAGATATATATGTATGTATATAGAATAAGTAAAGTAGATTAGGAGATATACCTAATGATATTGAATATGGTTCGTACATACACGCGATTAGAAAATATGAAACGAAATGTGTGATTGATATTATATTAAGTGTCGAAGTATGGAAAGTAAAATGAAGACCTAAGAAATATTTAGGCACTATTTAAAAAACGATCCTTGTTAGAAGGAAACTTTCAATTATAAATAATTAATTTCATATAAATGTTAAACTATCTATGGCTAATTATGAACCATTTCGAGTAGAGTCTAGTGTCAAAATGTGTTCAATTTAATTTGTAGTTGTAACTATTTTCCTTGTAAAAAATAAGATTAGTTCTGATAAAACTTAACTACCATTTCATCGTATTATCTTAATATATTAAATATACTGCAGTCTTGGAATAACAAAGTACACGGTTTTAAATATATTGTTAGGATTTTAAGAGATAACTTTAGAATATATTCGTTGAATGTGATTATTACTCTTCTACAATGCAAACAATGCGTAAATATTTCACATATTATCTGTCGTGTAAACTATACTATTAAAATAAATTATCTCTTTAGAAGTAGTCGTAAAATAATTCTAAAGAAGTTTTAAATATTGTATTAAAATTACAAAATAATATTATGTTGTCGACTGTACATATATGTTAAGTATATATTGTTATTTTATGTCTTTTGCACGTAATTTAAAGACTTTATAGTGTTTAAGATTTGAATGTAACTTATTAAACCCAATAATAAATAATTTTATTACTATAACAGGCTGTCTTTTCCTGAAACTTAATATAATTTAATTAGGTAATCAACTCTATTCTTATAATTTAAAAATACAACAAAACTTTTAAATTGACATGAGTATACTTAATACGATTTTATCCACATATATTTTGATGATATAATCCTCTGCCTTCGTTCATTATCTAGGACACAGCATTTGTTTCGTCGTACCTAAAATCCAATTACTTTTGTAAATATTTCACGATCAGGATAGCTATAAACAGCATTCAGCAATATACATTTTTATTAGATGCTTTGAAACATAAATTATTAATGTTGCATTTATAGTTGATGGCAACTCTAAAGCAATGAGGTCATCAGTTAATCATAAACGGCAACATCGAGACTGAAGTCACTGTCATAGCGAAGTAGTGATGTCAGATATAAACTATCGTGAAATATTTGCAACACATAGATATGTTGCAATTCTATCGATTAATCTTAATCGATGGAATTGCAATATAATTTTAGCTATGTGGGTCTGAGGTATCAGATGATTTCGAAAAATGGTCTTTTTCCCGAAATAGACTAGAACTCCCTGGCTTTACCCTATAGTGCGTAGCGCTAAAATAGTGGCCTATAACAAGTATAGTACAATGTGAATTTCTTTGTAAATAAATTGAAATATTATATACTACGTTAAATAAAGCACACAGTCCTATTAAAAAGGCATTAATTTTTCATAGATTATCTAATTAGAATCATATTAGAAACAATTGAAGTCTATTTATATATAACTTGTTTGTTATTTATCGACAACAACAAAAATATAAATATTGCTTGTATTTAAACAAGCGCAAATCTTTAATCGATTAAAAACAACAAGTTCGATTAAACAAACTGAGTTCCGGCTATCGAATGACAGGTACAATCCAAGCGGCACATCTCTAACCGGTTAGTATTTTTCTGTGTGTCGTGTCTTTCGGTTGTGTTATTTTTATTTTTTTGTGAATTTGTGATTAACACTTATAAGTTGTGTACGTATGTTTAAGTGATAATCAAACTGCCACAATGCCGGTGTTTCACACTAAAATCATCGAGAGTATTCTCGAGCCGGTCGCTCAACAGGTGAGTGGAGGAAAGAAGTTAATTACAAATTATTATTTTTAGATCGTTCCAGTTAGGTGTAGGTGTGAAATTTTATTGTTTACATCACGTTTACTTTAAAGATTGCTTTTGGATTATGTCATCGACGTTTCTATTGAGTTATAGCCTTTAATATACGCTAAATATGGACAAGTCGCAAGTTCGGTTGCCGAGTGCTGATTGGCTAACCTTGAAGTGAGGGGTTAAGATGCATGCAGGTTGCAGATATTCGACTGTGGATGCTGTTATAACCGAATGGGACATGAAAGTGAATCATCCATTTTGAATCCTATTAGAATTGTTGTTTGGAAATATTCGTAATATCTGAGAAACATGATATTTTTGTTGTGTGAATCAGAATTCGAGTAAAAACTTTTTCGTCACGAATTAACCTTAGAAGTTTTGTGATAACATGTCTGGGCTGTGTTTAATGTAGCTTTGGGTTATATTCCCAGTTGGGTAAGCAAGTTTAAAATTAGTATAACTAAAATAAAATAACTGATTGACTATTGAGATGAGTTATCCATTTTTTTTATAATTTGTACACTAAGGGGCTGATCATAAGATATTGCCCTGAGCATTAAACTTGTTATGCATATTGTTAATTGTGTGTTAATTGTGATCTCCATTTGTAAACTTTTTTTAACTTTAAGAATACATTATTTTTTCCACAAAAGATTATAAAAAAAAGATTATAAGAGTATACTTCCTAATAAATATATTTATAAAGTACAAATATGTTGATGAATTTCCTAACAAATGTATAATTATTGTCTTGCTCATGAACCATTCAAAATATAGATGATAATTTTCAGTATAAACTTTATTTATTGTAATAGCAATGAGTTTGTGAACAAATAAGTAAGAAGAATATACATACTTATAAGCTTGTACCAGTGTCCCTATAAGGCTAGACAGAAATACCACATATTGCTAATTCTCATGTGAATAATAAATCCAACAGTGTGTGTTATTGTAAAAGAAACTGCAACCTACTTTTCAATGTCACAACACATATTTATGAATCACATAAATATTTGACTTAACGCTGGGATTAAACCTACAGCTTCATGTTTTACTGTTGCTATCTTAAGCAACTGTATTACAAAATTGAAAAAAACTGAATTGGTTAATCTGAGAAATGAACCTAAAACCTTATAATTCTCAGCCTGCCCACATTGCCACACCAAGACAGAATGCTTACATTATCAAAAAAACCAAGGTTAAAGTTATTACACAAAATTCTTCTGTAATTTTTGTTTCATGTTTGTTTATCATAATGTAAATAGATAGCGGAGAATACTTCAAAAAAGTCAAACAAATTATTTAGTGCATTGGTATGTGTAAACAATTTTGAACAGATGCAGTTGTGAAACAAAACGTCTGATGGCAAAAAATCATAGAATTCAGTGTCCTGGGTACAATCCAGTTTTTACTGTATATAAAAAAGACAGTAATATCGGAACTGTGATGTAACCAGAAATTTCTGCTGGATGTTACTTTAGGGTTGCTTGACTAACCGCATCTCAAGATGGAATTAGGCTTGGTGAATTATTTGTGAAAATATGAAGACACTTTGTCTATACTAAGAATATACAAAGATATTGTGTGTGACTTATTAATAATGGAGAGGATTTTTTAAACAACTAACAGTTAGCAATTTGAATCTTTAAAATATGTTATAAGAACAAATTATAGACTGTTGTAGTCAGTACAATCAAAGCCATACTTTTATCAGCTCGTAATTACTCAATGCTGTACACACTCGACTATATGGCTTAACCCCTCTCAATCTTATTCCCGATTGTCGAGAAGGCCCGTGCCCTACAGCAGAACATATATGGGCTGATACAGATGTACTCCTATAGAATTGAGAATTTAATTGAGAATACTTAAGCCATAGTCCATCCCATTGTTGTATTGCAAATTTTGCAGACAAAATATTCAAGCAAAATACTCAATTGTATGCTCATGAGGAAACACTCACAAAGTTTTTCTTCATCATTAATGTAATATAGATAAGTGGAGTTTGCCAAACCATACTAGCCCAGGCTCAACCCCACTCAATCATACTCTCCATTGTGGAAATCGACATGAATCGATTCGTTCAGTGAGTTAGATTTCCGGATGCCCAATACCTCTTTTCTCTTTCCATCCTTTTTCGTTCCCACTCCCCTCTCAATTGGACCGGCAACACATCCATGATCCAGCTTTGTGGATGGTCATGGCGGCAATGATTACTTACCATCTGGCGACCTGTTTGCTCGTTTGCCGGACCTACGTAATAAACAAAAGGAGGCTTGCGTCCTACTGTGGGACGTATATGGGCTAAGACAGTAATAAAATGAAAAGGCCATTCATTTAAATTTTAATCAAATTAATAGAAATCAGTAATTAAAATATTTGCTAACCAATTGTTAGTACCCAAGCAGAAATAGTAGACGTGCAAAAACAATAGGGACCGTCTCACGTCTGGCTGCGCACAATCAACCTTTGTATGGCGTCGGCGATGATTTAATTTCATTGTTCCGGCATTAACAGCTTTATATTGTTAATATGTTACACATTATTAGTTTACGCATCGTAAAGTTTCATGTTTGAATTTATAACTCTGCCGACCTTGAACACTATTAGTCATGGTGTTTACTGGCGGGGAACGCTTCCATGAAAAATGTGTGCTTTTTCATATACCGGGACGATAAAATTGAGCACTTTACGCACTGACTACACGTCGGACGTTTCTTAAATCTGATCGCCTACTTTTGATACTCCATTTTGTTTACTTACGTTAAATGTGACAATAAAGTAAAATCGTCCAATACAGTTTAATCGTACCAAAATTCGTTTACAATCCTAATCCTCAATTCCAAAAGAAATCGAGTGTGAGAAGGCCAGCCAGAAGATCGCGGATCGATCTTCCCATCACGCCTGCGATCAACTCGTCTCGTTATATTTGCTAATAAAAAAATACATTGCCATTATCATTATACTGTAGAAGTCGACAAATAATCGTAAAGGAATTTTATCCTTACGTTATAAGAAACCTCTACACAATCGCGTTGCGGGTAGAAATTCCTATAGTGCTCTGAATTATTTTATGGATGGCATCCAATGAGCCCTCTGCCTTTTGTGTCTCCAACAGGTCCGGCAAACGAGCAAACAAGTCCCTTGTTGGTAAGTGATCACTGCCGCCCATGAACATCCACAACCGATCATTGATGTATTGCCGGCCCATCAAATGAAATGAAATTCGTGATTGGTCACGTAGGCAATTAAATTGCTTTTATGACAAGTCAATACACATAGAACTTATTCTCTATTTACAAAATATTTCTTTTATATTATTTATCAGGAAAGGAGCGAGAAGGAAAAAGGGTGGGCAGAGGACAGGGGTGTTGGGCATCCGGCAAATACCGCCTATTTCCCGATCAGATAATAAGATTCGTAAAATAGAAGAGCAGGTGTGATGTAAACCTGGTCGTTGAGTTATTTCTGTCGCCATTGATGGTTTCGCTTAGCCCAGCGCAGTCACGTGCCCTGGAACATTACGTAACATGTTATTTACTGTAGTAACTAATTGAAAGCGACTAGTCGTAAAATTGTACACCGAAACATTTAGCAACATGGGGAAAATAGTGCCGCTCCGAAAGATATATGGGAATCACTGTACGGAAGATGAAAGTGCGCTTATTTGGTAGTCTGAAAGGATAGAAACTTGGATGCCGAAGCTCCAAAAAATGATCATCTGAATCTGAAACCGCTGGCCGTTTCTGGAGAAGTAGTACCTTATGTCGTGTCGTACTTAGTCCTCTGATAGTTCAGAGTTAGGTAGTCCTAATGATGCGTGATATTATTAAAACTGATATTCAATTTTAACGAAATTGACCTCTGATGCAGTTTAGTCGCTCTGCCTTGTTGGTATAAAAAAATGCGGGATGCCCAATGTCCCTTTTCTCTTCCCATCCAATTGCCTTCCCGTACCCCTTGTGATTGGCCCCTTCGGATGGGCCGGCTTTGTGGATGTTCATGAGCGGCAGTGATCACTTACCATCAAGTGACCTATTTGCTTGTTTGCCGGACCTACATACATACATACATACACTCACGCCTTTTCCCAGAAGCGGGAGGGAGAGGTACTACAACCAGGACACGTTTCGCCATGTGTGTTCCGTCTCTAGATGTGATAGGGAGCAAGTTTGCCAGACCTATTGTATCAAAAAAGCTTGTGGTGTTTGAAAATGTAAACTATAGTATATCATAGAAATTATACTGCAGTAGTGATTAGGAAACTGTCGCGCCCTCACACCCACTACTGCAACTCATGTAAGCCAGGATCAACAGCACGCATTGTAATGACACTGAGCATTGAAGCTCAGCGAGTCTCCGGGAATGTCTAACTTGTCTTTAACCCGCAACGAAATCAATCATAAAGTTAAATTAATAGGAGGAGTTGGAAATAAATTATTGTCCACTTCACATCTGCAGTAGAGATTGTTGCTTATCCAACATTCTTAGCGATATCCGCAATAGTAATGCTACGTTTGTAGTGTTTAATACGAATTCATAATTTACGTTTGTAAATACACTAGCAATAGTTAAAGCCACGTCTATCTCGAAGTAGGCTAAACCAAAGTGAATCTAGCTCAAATTGTTTACAAAGCGTCATTAATATTCAGATCTGTTGCGTACGCAGTTATTTGCTAGATCATTTGTAAATACTATTCGACGTATATTTATTGCCTACACTGCTTATTTAACCATGTTAAATCGATTGTATGCATAATGTTATTGTATTCGTCAGAATGTACAAAATAGAGCGCTGTAGTTACTTTAGGCTGTTAGAGGAATAGATCGGTTGTACCAGGGTGGTACTGCCTCATATATAACGGACTTTAAGATACGATTTTACTGTTGTATTTCTGTGAGTGACTGAGATTGCCGGAAGATTAACATATTGAACAGGCCCAGATAGTCTAGCACCTACCGACAACCACACGGACTAAGGACACGAGAGCGATGTAAGTACGTGGTATAAATGATATGAATTTGATCTGCCTAATTCTATTGCAGAGTGGTGCAGACATGGTTATTTAATTTTCATCCATACACAGGTTGTGATCTGGGATTCCCGATAACATTGACAGCTTCCGTGACGCAGTTGGCTGTGAAACGCGAGGCCGTAGGTTCTATCCCCACACCGAAACAAATGTTTATGTGATCCACGGGTATTTGTTTCGGGTCTGGTGTTTGTGAGATCGAAAAGTCTCGCGTAGTTTCTGATACCCACGATACAAGCCTCGATCTTAGTGTGGGGCCAGGACGATGTATGTGACTGTTAGGTGTATATATGTATGTATGTGTTTCCTTGTTCCGTCCCTTTTCCTTCCTTTGTCCCTGCGAGTTTGAGTAGCCGGCAGCCACGACCTACATGTTATAGATATTCATAATCTGCGGCATGCAATCACAGCCAGATGAAACGTAGACTCGGTTGCCGGACTTAATAAATATAAAAACATCCACTTGCCTATTTTCTTAACCAACATACTAATACGATAGATTGTAAAATACATTGACATGTAAATGGATCAATAAAAAGTGAATTTATTAGTTATCCCAACAGCGGTGTCTAAATATAGCCGGTGGACACACTCCAGATCTTGTCGGGTTATTTCAACTGTCTGCCCTTTCGCGACATGATTTAATGTCTGCGCTTAATGCACAGTGGGATAGTGAGACAGTCGAGTATGCCAGTAACTTGCCAATTGATTATTCGTATAATGTCAGGTCGTTGCGTGAAAATGCGATTAAGCAGGTGTAAATTGTAAATATTGCGTCAAATAGCGAAAGATGAATATATCTGTAAATACATTAATATTAGAAAAAACAAACGCTTTTGCCACTTATGACACAAACACGGGCAATGAAGTGATCATGCAGGATTTTAGGTTTTCATTTTACGGAATCCGATTGGAGTTTTTTAGCGTTTCAATATGCAAGCCATGATTACAATACTGCATCATCATAATCATCATCACCAGCCACAAAAAGTCCACTATTTAACACAGGCTTCCCCAAAAGATTTCCACAGCGACCTTTTATTACAGCAATAGTAAAATTTAATCTGTTCATCACATAAAAACCTATGTTTACCTCGTTAACTAGTTAACGTCGTAATTCACAAACATGATTACATTGCTCCAATAAAATTAAACTAATCTGTTTATCAATTAACGATTTGTATCTCACAAGTCTAAATGCTACTTGACTGGCAACTTGACTCGCCCGCACACTCGCCCAGCGTGAACAAGTGTAGACAGACGATATGACTAACACATACATGACTTTATGTGAGAAACATCGGTTCTTGTGTAGCGACAGGAAGCTGAGTACAGACGGTGAATATTTATTGGAGTTAAGTGGCTCGGTAATTGCTCTTGAATATCGTATGCGTTCACTGTCGTCATAACACTAACGATATAAATGGGTGTATGACTTTCAAATTAGATTTGTTGCTTGGGTGACTAAGATGAGACCGGTTGAAGAGCAGTTTTTTTTTAATATTTTTAACCAATATAATTTGATAACATTTTTGACGAGTAGGTTGTTCGCCGAAGCGTCATATACATTCGTACATAAATTACGCCTTTTGACCAAAGGGGTATGCAGAGGTGCAAGACACCCATGTTTCGCCTTATGTGTTCAGTCCCGTGATGTGATAGGGGGCGAGCCTATCGACATATCGGGAACAAATTCCTGACTCCAGGCTGATAATGAATAGAAGAAACCATCATCAATTTTGCCCGACCCGAGATTTGAACCCGAGACCCCAGCTTTGTAATCACACCGTAGTACAACTACGACACCAAGACACGTCTGCCCATATAGAGCAATACAATTCAGATCATGATGACTCTGCAATGCGCTCGTCACCTCGAGATTATTAGGTATTTTTATAGCCAGTAATAATTGGCTATGATTTGGTTCAAACTTGACCATACCAATGCTAAACCACACTGCTGTTTGGTGGAAGAAATGTAGACAAGACAGTGGTACTTAGTCAGACAGGCCCTTAAGTACTTACTAACGGACAAGGTGGCTTCACAAATTCGCAGACTTGGAAATAATGCGTCCAAGAGATTTTAATTGACAGCCTCCGTGGCGCAGTTGGTTAGACGCCGGTTGTGAAACGCGAAGCTGGGCGATCGATCCCTGCACCGACACAATGATTTGTGATCCACAGGTATTTGTTTCGGGTCGGGATGTTTGTGCGACCGAAATGTCTCAATACCCACGACACAAAAAACGATCTTTGTGTTGGTTCAAGACTATGTATGTGACTGTTGGGTGTAATTTATTAATCGAAGGATTGAAAGTAATTAAAATACTGCAACTTTGCATTATCCGAAATGTGCTGATAGTGCAAACAAGTGATAAACGAGTTGATAACAAACTGATAGTAGTTAATGACTGCTAATGGACGGTTCTTGGAAATTAGCGGATGCAGCAGATTGTAGTGAAGTTGGTCGTGAGGTCTTGCGGGATGAGTGAGTAAATACCAGGTTGATGATATTTGTGTTCGAAACGTTCAATTTTATTCATACTGTATTTTGTACCGATTGGCAGCCTCTTTGGCGGGGTTATTTAACAAACAAATGTTTGTGTGACCCCTAAGTATCATTTATCATGTGTCTATTTGATCCGAATTTGGGTGCTATGAGGTAGAAATTTGTCTCTGAGTTTTGGATACTCACAACACTAATGTTTTCTAAATATTGGGTTCAGTTTTATGTGTGGGCCAGTTGTACGAGTAATAATAGTAGTAACATTCCATAAACAACCGTAATACCTGTGAATGTGGTTACACTGACGGCTGACAAAATAGGAGAGTTAAGGAAGATGCAGAGACATTGGAAAATTAGAAAAATAGATTTCATGAGCAGAATGCCTTATTAGTTGCGAAGTCAAAATAATCCTCTCAAAAATATTGTGTATAGGTAATTGCAACTAATTGCCCCTTACATTATTATGACCTGAAAACAACACCGTTTTTAAAGTGTCAATGACGACTCCGTAAAATTGTAACGTTTGAACATGTAACCGAAGTACACATGTGATGTCATGTTATGAAACTGAACGAAGGTCGCATATGTGTTGGAATGGTAACAATAGTTTAATATGAAGGCGAAGTTATTAATACAATAAGGGCTATGAGTTATACGGGTTTACTGGTGGACGGTGGTACCATATTAGTTCGGATAGTGATCAGTGTACCACCAAACATACGGAGAAAGACCTGTCATGGTGAACTATGCAAGACCGAAGAAGCGCTGGCTTGATTTCGTCAAGGAAGATATGAGAGTCAACGGCCATACTATTGAGGATGCTGAAGACCGGGCATAATGGAGGAGATCCAGCTGGAAGGTGGACCCTGGCACCGGCTGAGATAACGCCTAAGCAGAATTAATGAATGGTGAACTTTGCATGTGTCTCATTTTCTGGGATCAGCCAGGGAACATCCAGTTTTGATCATTCTAGCATTATTGGTTTCATTGAATAGATGTGTATCTTTTTGCTATTTACCTATTATTTGAGACAGAATAGTCACATAGGCCTACGTTCAGCAGTGGACTTCCTGTGGCTGAGGAGAGAAACACATAGTTGGGGTCTATAAAACAATAACCGATTATTATCATCATAATCCTCACCTATTGCAGAAAATAACGATTTTCCTAGCGACCTGTAGGAAGCGGCTAGTATCCAGCGTATTTACAGAATACATGATACTTGTAATTAATAAGGATTATGAATGGCACAATGTTTGTCATAATAGTTTTATTAATGGATTGGTCATTGGTGACTTGAGTAATTGCGGTCAAGCAGCAAGGAACAATATGCGTCATGATGTTTTTGTTATTGCATAGGATCTACTAAACAATGAACTTTAAAACAGTGACACTCCCTTCTTAGTTCCTGTTCTCTGAAATCCAGAAAGGAGACTTAAAAGCTTTCGCCTCGTAAAATGAATACACTCCGAAGAGCTATTTCATTATTTGCTTTTTCTTTCAAGTCACTGCACAACATTTTAACTGCAGTATGAACAAACCAGCTTGACTGAGGTAGTAACGAATACACATAAACACAATATTGGCGTGGAGTAGCAGCTTAACATTTCATTGTACTGGTTGTAGGTTTCTCATATGTCGCCTGGGTACCACCGCAATGTCTATTTCTTCCGCCAAGCAGTTGTTGTTGTAAAAACCCTGGACGTATAAGTTTGATCCACGCAGGATTAATACCATACGCAATCATGATTATGTTCTGGTTTAAAGGACATTATAGCCAGAGTTACTACTGGACATAGTGAGACTTAACACCTTATGTATCAGGATGGCAAGCGCAGTAGAATGCCAAACATTGTCCAATCAATGTCCATGAGCGGTCGTGTCGCTTACCATCAGGCGAATGGCATGCTCGTCTCACCATTCATTGCAATAAAAAAATGTTTAATGTATCTCCACATCTCACTCACATCACATCTCTCTCCAACCCGCACTAGGCCAGCGTGGTGGACTATATGGCCTAACCACTCTCAATCGTACTCTCGATTGTAGAGGAGGCCCGTGCCCTGCAGTGGGTCGTATATGGGCTGATACAATACAATACAATACAAATCTCCACATCTATACCGAAATCGCAAAAGCTTGCAATCTATCTGCTATTCCTGCAGCATTGTAGGTGTTTATTGGAGGAGATATATCGTTTCCATTAGACGACCTCCTTAATTTCTTAAATAGACAAGTATAAGTCCCATAAATAATTCTAGTCTTTTTTTTTGGTGTTTCATTTTTGTATGTCGTCATTGTGCTTTCCTTTTTCCGAACTCATTTTTAAACCATAAGTAGCGGAAATAATTTTAGTCTTATACCCTTTGATCTTTCAATCCCATCTATCTTCACTGTCTTTTCTTCTATCAGCACCAATTTTTATAACGTTACTCAAACACTCTTCAATACTCCGATGCAAGTAAAAACGAACAACTCTGTCTAATTTTACACCATGAGTCAGTGTTGGGTGTGAGTCCAGTTTTCGCGCCACGCTTGTTGCCAGTGGAAATAGACAAACATTTCGTAACTTTGTTATTTTGATGCTGTCAAAAATCCAACCAGGAAACAGGGTTTGCCAATAGATAAGGGCCGTTTGGGAGGTCACTTCCGCTGTGAGGTTAAAAAAAACTAGTTGGATTAGTCAGAATGGGTCAGAGTTGTTTAGTATGCGATGAGGATTTTATTGTTACGTATTTAATAGAAATAGCCGTTCTCAGAATTTATAGTAGTTCATTTTTAAACAGAATTCGTGAAGAGTTGGTAAACAATCATGTAAATTGATTTGAATTAAACTTATTCTATGAATAAGATTTATATAGCGGCGTGGTGGCCTGTTGGTAACGGACCAGACACGACTGCCTACATGGTCACGGTAGTCGCGGGTTCAAATCCCAGACCACACCTCTGACTTTTCGGAGTCATATGTGTATTGATAGTCAATCACTACGCACTTTAGCGGCGAAGGAAAACATCCTGAGGAAACCTGCATGTCATAGCGTTTACAAATGTAAAAAAATCTATGTTATGTCTGTACATAACATGATGGCGGATCTGTACTCGCCAACCCGCACTAGGTCAGCGTGGTGCACTATTTGGCCTTACCACTCTCAATTGTATTCTCGATTATAGAGGAGGCCCGTGCTCTGCAGTGGGACGTATATGGGCTGATACATTACAGTATAAGGTTTATTACATTTTACTCTATTCTACGGAGATAAAGCTAGTTGTTAAAATTCAAATTTGTCTAAGCTCGATACCTTTTTTCTTCGATCTGGTCTTATCATTCGCGTGGGGCCGATATAACATGGTTAAATCCAAGTCTTTAATCATTTTAATCATTAATTATCCAAGTCACATGTAAATATGACTGCCTCGTTGGCGTAGTGGTACTACGGTATGATTGCAAAGCTGAGGTCTCGGGTTCGAATCTCGGGTCGGGCAAAGTGATATTGGATTTTTCTATTCATTATCAGCCCGAAGTCAGGAATTTGTGCCCGATATGGCGATAGGCTCGCCCCCTATCACATCGTGGGACGGAATATACAAGGCGAAACGTGTGTGTTCTGGTAGCACCTCTGCCTACCCCTTCTGGGAAAAAGGCGTGTGTTTATGTATGTATGTACATGTAAATAAGTAATATCGTGTCTCATGAATTGACCTAAGTGCACCTTAGCAAACAGGCCTTATCACCATGACGTCAGCGTCATTGCGTCATCGATATATTTAAGTGTCAGTAAAGGCGACAGTAAAAGTGTTGAACTTGGGTGTATTCAAATGTGTTTGGCCATATGGCGCCGCGCCCACGCGTGGGACGGCCGTGGACTTATTTGTAATGATAGGTGATGTAACGGAGTTTATAAAATTGCTTTACAACCCGTTGAGGTGGCAGAATTAGATAATAACACTGTTGGAATGACGGTGGACATGACAATCGACAAAAATTGTCACAAATAACAGAATGTCACCGACATGTTAAAAGTTATAGAACCTAGTTAAAAGACAGAAAATATTAAGAAATATGGAGACTTAAACTCGAAATGACAAGCGAAGAAAAGAAATGACTTGACACTGCTGATAGAGGCATATGTGTCATAGGATACTCTGAACTCCATCCCTCATTTCCCCTGTTATCACATTTCATTCTGGCTCAAATACTTTGGCTCCATCCATTTTATTTCAGAATGGGATCTTCACCCAAACTTTTGGCCGTAACTAGAATGGGTCGATTAACCCGACGCGAAAAATCAATCATCAAAATCAATTAATAAATAAATAAATACACCCAACAGTCACATACATAGTTCTGACCCCACATTAAGATCAATTAAGTCTTGTGTCGTGGGTATCAGAAACTATGAGAGACTTTTCGGTCTCACAAACACCCAGACCCAGCACAAATATTTGTGGGCCACACAAACATTTGTGTTGGTGCGGGGATCGAACCCGCGGCCTCTCGTTTCACAGTCAGCGTCTAACCAACTACGCCACGGAGGCTGTCAAAATTATCGGTCGGTTACTACTATAACACGATCTAACCAGTCCATTCATACTGTAGAGTGTTTTATACTAAAGCTACATCTTCTAACATTGTATTTATCTTGTAAGACTTATAACGTGCAATTACACGATGCGATAAAGCGCAGTAGTAATTATACGCCGGCCGACCTCGCCCGGCGCGTCTCCGCACCGCCCTTGAGCCAAAAACTTTCAACCACGTGCTTACGTGAACTTGCATCGTAATTACACTGATGTAATAGGTTTCCCCGTACTTTCGCTCTTGTTTATTTGTTTATTTATTCATAGACTTTATTATACATCAGCGGTAAAAATGTAAACAATGATAACAAAATAGAAAAAAAAGAATAATAGCAGTTTTATCGCTCGAGACGATCTCTTCATTTCATGTATGTCTTGTTGAACAATTCAGATTATATGTGGACATAGGTAACGTTTTAAAAGCGAAAAGTTATTTTTAAATCCCTTGGAAACAGTCTTTTTTCCGAATTAAAGTTATCTTATGACTTTTTTAAAATTCAGTGAACGTGTATACAAAATTTCATGATGGTCGGTTAAGTATTAAAGGAGTGAAAGCGTCCCCAATAAAAACAGACCACATTTACATTTCAAATTTTTAGTAAATAAATAAATGAACACAAATAAAATATTAATTAAATACCGCGTCACGAGATATAGATACCAGATTTTAGGCAAACATTCATTTTAGTGTATTACTTCTGAGAAATACATGAGGCAATAAACAATCCTTATAGAAAAAGTTATCAACAGAGATAGGGATTCCCCTCTATATCATTTGACCAGACGATGGCACAATTAAATGCCAAATAAAACCACCCCCAGACAAAATGCCGCGCCCTTTCCCTCGGCCCAACCCTGTGAGGCGAGGTCTCAGGGGTACTTTCTAAAAGTCACGCCAGACGCCGTCTTTATGCGATAAGGGTGGTTTATGACATCCCATTAGCGCCGGAAAAGGACGGGCAAATGCGTGGTTGGTAAGCGTGAGTGAGAGAGATGCACATATTTGGAATGATTTTGTTTGGAAGGTGATAATAAAACTCTGATTTGTCAGGTAACGGTAGGGGTCCATTGTTGAGGGTTCAAAAGCATAATGTTTAGTGACAGTGATTAAGATTTTATACTTCATTGATTTGTAGGTTTTTGTGTGAACATTGCGTAGTGAGCGAGCAATCGAGCATGAATCTTTCGAATATGAGACATAAAATATAATAATAGGCCGACATTATTGCATCGAGTGGCATGGGACCGCCGTCTGATGCCATTCGATGGTCTGTCTGGACGGTATTTGAGCTTACCATCAGGTGCAGTGCAGTCACTGTTCCGTACGAGTTTAAAATAATATATTGTACTATTCGTTCATTTGTTCTATTTAGCGTGATACCGGCTGGTGCCAGTCAATTAGTTGGTCTGCCTATTCCATACTGTCTTTATAATATTCACCACCGTCCACCCCGTCAAGTTAAAAGATTCGTTTCTATGTCCCACGTTTATTACTAAGAAAGATATTTCAATGAAATATGAGTCACAATCTATCTTAGTTGCTTTTATCTTGAGGAAAAACAAAATGCTGCTTCATATTGTGATAATTACATCGAAATATACATTCGAACTCGTAATTGCAAAATGTTTTTGGCAAGGGCCAACAATCTTTTTTAATTCGGTCACTCACGAAGCAACATGAAGATAGAATTTTCAATGTATCTCTAAATTATTATAATGTTATCCGAGTGATTGCTAAGTTAAGAAATTTCGATTTCTTCGCCGGAGATTGTAGGTTCAATCTCCGCAAGGACAAATTTTAGTATAGCTTACGTATATTATATTTCAAGTCTGTGTGTTTGTAAATACGCCAATGTTTTAAGAGTAAACCTACTTAAGACAACGTTAAAAAACACTGTTCTAGATGTTTCGCTTCAGTTTTTTTGCATAGACAGCGAACTAGTCGAGCAGTTTACCTTAGGCTATGTTTAGCTCGCTAATAAAGGATGGACACGCGATGCATCGCGACGGACGTCGGCTATTCCTGATTTTTATGTCAATCTGTATAGCTTAGGTGACGCAGGGAAGAGGAGTGTGATACGGAAGAACACAGACACTATTCCTGTAAGGAGACAATTGTTTGTATATCGAATAATTATTGTTTGCAAATGTCATTGGTCCATGAACCGCGAGGACGGGTATGGGGCAATCCAGTGTGTTTTTTTTTTTGTTTAATAAATCTCGTATACAAGGTTTTTCAAGTGGGCGTGGATTGCCAAATCTGCAACTATGAGGAATAACGAAAAATCGTCAAAGGTGTTGCGAGCCCGATTTTGATGAAAACTAAAACTGCATAAGTATTTAGATTTTTGATAAACCAATATGCCTAGCGAGGAATCGAACCCGATGATTATGAAACAAAAATACATACTGTATTATAGCAGCATGTAAGTATGCATGGAAATTCTTGCAAATCGCTATGGTATGCAGGTTTGCTCACGATGTTTTTCTTCACCGTTATACGTTATCCTGGCCTGAAATTTATATCCGGCATAGCGATGCACTTGTCTTTGCACTGGTCCAATATTTAGGACAACAATAAACTTACCGAACTGTACATGGCACCGATTTCATCACTCAATTCAGAAAGGAGTACAGGCGTGTATAATTTCCACACCAGATTTAAAACATCGATGTCAACGCAATTATAATTTAAGATCCAACACTGATTTACACTGGACAAGATCCGAATATGGTAGGCGCCAGTACGCAAGCACGCCCACTGCGTGTGTACACGCACCGCGCCTTGTAAGGGCGTCGCGACGTGCCACACTGTACACTCCATTCATGAGTTTTTGTCTTCTTGTTTGTAAGTTTTTTGTGGGGCCATTGACAATATCAATGGGTTGATAAGCATAACATGTTGAAATGTTGACGTGCTGTAATGTTTTATGTATAACGATTTCAATAAGAATTTGGTGTGTATGGCGATCAACATGTTGTATTGATTTTACTAATATGACGTATTAAAGTGTTAGCGTTATATCAGTTTAGTATATTTATTTGAAACGTATCTCAATTCCTTTGCCTCCACGTAAGCTTTACTTACACACATAACCTCACGCCTGTAGCCCTGCAGGGGCAGCCATAGGTGGCACCAACACCGACAATTCATACATATATACATAAACACACGCCTTTTTCCCAGAAGGGGTAGGCAGAGGTGCTACCAGAACACCCACGTTTCGCCTTGTATATTCCGTCCCACGATGTGATAGGGGGCGAGCCTATCGCCATATCGGGTACAAATTCCTGACTCCGGGCTGATAATGAATAGAAAACCCAATATCACTTTGCACGACCTGGGATTCGAACCCGAGACCTCAGCTTTGCAATCATACCGTAGTACCACTACGCCACCGAGGCAGTTATCCTTCCTAAGGTATCATAGTAAGGATAATATAAGACTCAAAACAAAATCTACACGTGTGTTCATATTTTCATGTTATTATAACTTTGTTCCTCATCTTCAGGTGTCCCGGCTGGTGATCCTACACGAGGAGGCTGAAGATGGCAACGCGATGCCCGACCTGGCGCGGCCCGTGCAGGCCGTGTCGCTCGCCGTCAACAACCTCGTCAAGGTAAGTTCTAGACAAACAAACAAAACCACACAAACATGTACTTACTCTATGATGAGAGACCTACAGAGTTAAACGGATTAGTAGTAGTGGCTGATCAACAGTGAAAAACGGACCAGAAGTTAAGACACCGTTCCAGCAATTTGGATGGGTGGTGGTGCTTAAGATGAGGAGATCTATCCGGAGTACAGACGGCGAAGACGCTGTCCACCTCTGAAGAGTCACCTTCTGTAATCATTAGCTATCGATTTTCAAAAAACATACATGATAATTAAAATTTAAGTCTAGAAGCAGCTGAGTTCTAATCTCTTAATGTCACAGTTTGACCAGAACTTGCTTTAAAAGCAATAGCACTTACGCCATTATTAATCATAATGCTTAATCATCGTCTCCAGGTGGGTCACGAGACCATCGAGTCGTCAGACGACGCGATGCTGCGGCAGGACATGCCGGGCGCCCTGCACCGCGTGGAGACGGCCGCCACGCTGCTGCAGCAGGCGTCAGACATGCTACGCGCTGACCCTTACTCGGGACCTGCCAGGTAGGCACTGAAGAATGTTCTGGAAGATGAGATGGTATAATATTTAAAGAAAGAACTTCGGAACAACGCTGCCGTTCAAAAGGAGAAGAACTAGTCAAGATACGTTAGATTATTTCATTGTATTTCCATTCAATCTCTCAAAACTGTTGTTTAATTCAATAGAAACCATGTAATTTACTGTGGCCTTATAATATTATACCCACCTTAACTTATACCATAAGGCTAATTTATTCAGAATCGTACCAACATTTTGATTTAACATCAATTTTCACGTCACATAAATAAGAAAGGCTTGTTTTGCTTCTTATTTAACTCGAGATTACGTAGTATACAATTACAATTAGTATACAATTCTTCCATACATACATACATAGACATCACGCCTTTTTCCCAGAAGAAGTAGGCAGAGGTGCAACCAGGACTCCCAAGTTTCGCGATATGTGTTCCGTCCCATGATGTGATAGGGGGCGAGCCCATCGCCATGTCGAGCACAAATTCCTGACTGACCTGGGATTCGAACCCGAATTATTACTACTTCTACCCCACTGAGGCAGTCGGAAGCCTTCCACTCTTTTAAATATTATAATTCCATTAATAAGTGATGCATTAATATTTGCTTTTGTCAATTTCCCTCAGGAAAAAGCTGATAGAAGGCTCCCGCGGCATCCTGCAAGGCACCTCCGCTCTTCTTCTTTGCTTCGACGAATCCGAAGTGAGGAAGATTGTGAAAGAATGCAAAAAGGTAATAATATTAGCTTGTACTCTTGTAGAGTTTTTCAATAGGTCTTTTGGATATAGCATAGAATGTTTAAATAGTGTGAAAACTCTTTTTATAACCGTTGCGACTTTGTGTGATATGATTGTAGAAAAACCATGGAATAAGTAGATGTATGTATATGTGAGAGACTTATCACAAGGTTTGGTAGATGTCTCATTGCTACCATTATTTTAATGTGTGTGTACCATTATGTGATTGTTTGATTAATATAGATTTTTGTATCGACTACAAAAGAATAAAACCCTTTGTGAACCCCACAATAAGTGTTTCACAAAGTATTATTACATCTAGTTTAAAATTCATTCTTTATGTATCTGGTGTGGACTATATTTAACTGAATTCACACAACAAACATTTTCGCCATCGTGTTATACAGGGTGATGGAAACGATTTATGTGACAACCTGTATATGGTTGCAATGTCATAACGTTTACACCACTCTGTATAAATGAAAGCCCAGTTGCATCAACTAACTTTGAAATAATGCCGACTCCATATACATTTGGGATCTCAAAAGGCAGTGATATGGTTAAAGTTATGGCCAAAGTTAATTGGTGCTACTGATCTTTAGGCAGTAAAAGCAATATCATCATTTGTCACATGCATCGCTCTCGTGTCCTTAGTCCGTGTGGTTGTCGGTAGGTGCTAGACTATCTGGGCGTGGCGGAGGTCATCGACACCATGGAGGACCTGGTGCAGTTCCTGCGGGACATCTCGCCGGCGCTCTCCAGGGCCGCTAGAGAGGTAAGTCACTTGTAGTGAAGTGTGTCTGTAGTATCAGTTAGAAGGATTCATAAATTACTATCATAAGCTGGAGAATGAGGGTCACGACTCTCCAAGCTATTCAAACTATTAGCAATGGTTAATGCTAAAGCCCATGGATGGTAGTTTTAATAAAGTTCCCCAACAATTATTATTCTGGTCTTGGTCTAAGTTTTAATATTGTCGGCTTGAAATTGTGCTTTGAGCCTGTGGATCTTCACCTAGATATTTCAAGAGTAAATTATGAGTTTGATTAACAATTTGTATGGTATGTATGCTCTACAATAGTTAGTATTCAGCAGTGCAAAGCAGTTAGAATTAACCTGCAACCAATCTTTTTGCCAAGCGTTCTGGACCTCTTGTGTTTGACGGCAAACATTGAGTGCCTCTTAAAATTATAAATCTATTGACAGATTATTCCAATTGAATACAGAACCGTCTATATTATCACCATGACTCCATACTAAATACCACAGACATAAGACCAATGGATGTCAAAGAACCCAAGAGATATTCCCAGTAGTGTTATAATAAGAACTGCAGGTTGCAGTGGTCATGATTAAATTATAGCAGGAGATAAAGAGACTAATAGTTCAAATTCTGTTATAATAAAGGCTGTGAATGATGATGAATTAAGAACCATAACCCTAGAGACTCATGATTCAAATTATCTTGCAGGTGGCAGCACGCGCGGCCGAGCTAACTCACCCGCCACACGCGGAGACGCTGGCCCAATGCCTGGAGAGCGTCAAGCAGCTTGCCCCCGTGCTCATCTGCTCTATGAAGATATACATACACATACTCACTGAAGGTAAATATAGCTTGAAAATGTAGCTGTTGGGAAGTGATCAGAGCCTTTCATGAAACCTCTAAAGAATTGCTTTTAAGTTTATCTGATGGCAGCTGACCCACTCCTCATGTAAAGCTGGAGAATCACTGGTGCGTTGCCAGCCTTTGTGTATATTGGTTGTGAAATAAAAGTAATTAAGAGAGAACTGAAAAGAACAATCATTGAGGCTTTCCCGATTGCAATTCTGATGATTTTACTGAAAGATATATGGAACCAAAAAAGCTTTTTGACAATGAGTTGTTAGACGATAACAATACTTCGAGAAAAGAGTGCTATTCTAGATTACCAAGAAATTATTTGAGGTCGGTGCCAACTTTTATGTTTGGGACTAGCTATGCCCTAAGATTATATAGCTTACTAGCGGCCCGGCCCAGCTTCGCCTGGGTGCTAAGATGTTTAGACTCCACTCCACACCAGAAATATCTTATTCCCGTTCAAACTTTTGTACTCCTGAACTCAACCTAAGTACCTACTATCCCTTTTCCTATCGTATCCCATCCCATCTCATCTGGCTCCTTTTCTTTCTGTTACATCCCGTCCCATTATTTCCCATCGAATGCAATCCGGATCCGACCGGTTTCATCGCGTTCGTCCCACTTTATCCCATTTCATCCCTTAATGCCTAAATAGGCAAGTTGTAAATTTTTTGTAATTCCTTTTATTTTGTAGATAGGCCTTATATAAACACGAAAATACGATGAATATCATTTAAAAAATACGCAAACACAAATACTTTGCAAAATTCCTGCTAAAACTTTCCGCTCAGCCAAAATTCTGACTACGAAATTGATTTTTTAAAGTATAATGAACTACTTATTTTAAATTTAATTAATTTTATAGCGTCAACAACACGTGGTAATTATACTGTTAAAATGTAGCTTATATGACACGTTCGTAGATTTACCATAGCAGCGCCATCTATTGATTACTTACTCAACCTAGTCGAAAGGTATCGACATCTGTTAGAATCATTTGGAGTTAACAGATGATTATGACTGTCAAATAATAACAGACAAATAATTAGCAATAAATTAAAATTGCGACTATAATTTGAGATTTAAACTATCCTATCTCTCAAGTTGGATCGAACTGCACATGGTGTGCAAATTTTATTATAATCGGTTAAGTAGTTTAGGAGCCCATTGAGGACAAACATTGTGACACGAGATTTATATATATTAAGATAGTATTCAAGCTGGCACCGACCTTAAAACAATCTTGACATATTTAGGTATTTTAGAATTATTAAAAGATTTGTTTTATTTCTCTTTTTTGTACAAGCGTTTGCGTTCTTTGTTGAAGCGAGTTTAATGAAAAAAAAAATCGATATAAAAAATACGAATTAATGAACATGATTCTGTTTCTTATTGCAGGTGGCAAAGGAATAGAAGAAGCGGCCGAGAACAGAAACTACCTGGCGCAGAGGATGTCTGATGAGATCCACGAGATCATCCGGTAGAGAGTGATCTCTGTCCTTCTTCTACCTATATCTTCTAACACAATACCACCATGCTTTTTGTCTCCAATATATTACAGCATGTATTTCTATAATGAACCGTTTGTTTCAGAGTTCTCCAGTTGACGTCATACGTGGAAGACGGTGGCGAGAAGGACAACATTACTGTACTGAAAGCGCTGCAGAGTCAGATACACACCAAGATGGGAGCCGCGCACGACTTCCTGAATGTGAGACATTTTAAACAATGTTGTCTTAGATTCGATGATGATTGTTTAACGGGATACTCTTGTGTCTTATAATCGTACCCTAGTTTTTTTTTTGGATCTCCTACATTATTACCCGAGCCTTTGAGTAAATTTTGTGACGTTCGATATGAATCGTCATCTCGGTTAGCCGGCTAAGGCTTCATACAAATACCAACTGTTTAGTTATTGATTCCATTATATGTTCTACATGTTCTTGCTCACATGCATGGTCCACACTCAGTTCATAAATGTGCGCATACCCCGTGAACCCGTGTAAATGTAGGACAAGTTCAGGTGGAATAAAATACACTTATTGTGGTGCACAGGACCCGTCAGCCCAGCGCAACACGGCGGGCGAGCGCGCGCTCCGCTCCGTGCTGACGTCAGCGCAGCGCGCCGCCGAGCACCTCGCGCCCGCGCACGCAGACGCCGTGCGCAGACACGTGCGGTACGTATACTACACTAATGCTGACGTCAGCGCAGCGCGCCGCCGAGCACCTCGCGCCCGCGCACGCAGACGCCGTGCGCAGACACGTGCGGTACGTATACTACACTAATGCTGACGTCAGCGCAGCGCGCCGCCAAACACCTCGCGCCCGCGCACGCAGACGCCGTGCGCAGACACGTGCGGTACGTATACTACACTAATGCTGACGTCAGCGCAGCGCGCCGCCGAGCACCTCGCGCCCGCGCACGCAGACGCCGTGCGCAGACACGTGCGGTACGTATACTACACTAATGCTGACGTCAGCGCAGCGCGCCGCCAAACACCTCGCGCCCGCGCACGCAGACGCCGTGCGCAGACACGTGCGGTACGTATACTACACTAATGCTGACGTCAGCGCAGCGCGCCGCCGAGCACCTCGCGCCCGCGCACGCAGACGCCGTGCGCAGACACGTGCGGTACGTATACTACACTAATGCTGACGTCAGCGCAGCGCGCCGCCGAGCACCTCGCGCCCGCGCACGCAGACGCCGTGCGCAGACACGTGCGGTACGTATACTACACTAATGCTGACGTCAGCGCAGCGCGCCGCCAAACACCTCGCGCCCGCGCACGCAGACGCCGTGCGCAGACACGTGCGGTACGTATACTACACTAATGCTGACGTCAGCGCAGCGCGCCGCCGAGCACCTCGCGCCCGCGCACGCAGACGCCGTGCGCAGACACGTGCGGTACGTATACTACACTAATGCTGACGTCAGCGCAGCGCGCCGCCGAGCACCTCGCGCCCGCGCACGCAGACGCCGTGCGCAGACACGTGCGGTACGTATACTACACTAATGCTGACGTCAGCGCAGCGCGCCGCCGAGCACCTCGCGCCCGCGCACGCAGACGCCGTGCGCAGACACGTGCGGTACGTATACTACACTAATGCTGACGTCAGCGCAGCGCGCCGCCGAGCACCTCGCGCCCGCGCACGCAGACGCCGTGCGCAGACACGTGCGGTACGTATACTACACTAATGCTGACGTCAGCGCAGCGCGCCGCCGAGCACCTCGCGCCCGCGCACGCAGACGCCGTGCGCAGACACGTGCGGTACGTATACTACACTAATGCTGACGTCAGCGCAGCGCGCCGCCGAGCACCTCGCGCCCGCGCACGCAGACGCCGTGCGCAGACACGTGCGGTACGTATACTACACTAATGCTGACGTCAGCGCAGCGCGCCGCCGAGCACCTCGCGCCCGCGCACGCAGACGCCGTGCGCAGACACGTGCGGTACGTATACTACACTAATGCTGACGTCAGCGCAGCGCGCCGCCGAGCACCTCGCGCCCGCGCACGCAGACGCCGTGCGCAGACACGTGCGGTACGTATACTACACTAATGCTGACGTCAGCGCAGCGCGCCGCCGAGCACCTCGCGCCCGCGCACGCAGACGCCGTGCGCAGACACGTGCGGTACGTATACTACACTAATGCTGACGTCAGCGCAGCGCGCCGCCGAGCACCTCGCGCCCGCGCACGCAGACGCCGTGCGCAGACACGTGCGGTACGTATACTACACTAATGCTGACGTCAGCGCAGCGCGCCGCCGAGCACCTCGCGCCCGCGCACGCAGACGCCGTGCGCAGACACGTGCGGTACGTATACTACACTAATGCTGACGTCAGCGCAGCAACTTGACTGTTTTTTTTTTATTATTGCAAAGAATGGCGAGACAAGCATGGCATTCGCGTTATAGTCAGCGAAAGTATGGTAAGAGAAATAGACGTTGTGGTGGTATCTACCCAGGCGGCCTCTACAATTGAGACACCTACCACCAGTGATAGGTGAGTGTTTGTCTGTGTGATAGGAATCCGCTTCTATGTCAAAGAGTGGGAACTTAACCCCCTCTTGATTCTTAATCTATCTTGCTCTAAAGGTAATTTTTTGGATTACAGATCTGGAGGCATCAATGCTGATCACTTGTGCGACGAAAGACAATATGGAAACGGCAGAGACCCCAAGGTAATTTCCTTCATTAAAATTTTAAGTATACATTGGCCTTTTAAATAGATAATTCAACACATTTGATAACATTGTTACCATAAAGGAAGGTCTATACAAATATATTTTGTTTTATTCTAAATCCTGCAGGCTTTGAACCTAGCGGCAGACCTTCGCTCGCAACTGAACGAAGTAGACGCCATAGTGAACGAGGGAGTGCGAGCAGCTGAGAAACAAGGAGGGAAGTCTATGCAGGCCAGGTCAGTGATAAATATATTTATTTATTTATATTTAATACTTGGAAGACTTACAGCTAAATACAATCAAATAGTTAAATAGTAAATTTAACAATAATAAAGAGCCAATAGCAAGTATCCACTTCTAGAACTAATATAAAAATGACAAATAGTAACAACGAAAAAAGAGAGAAAAAATAAAAATATTTACAGCAATTTCAAAACTATTCGAACGCAATCATTACATTGCATTATAAGCGCAGTGTGGGACTTCCACACACGAGGTGGTCAGACGACCTGGTGAAGGTCGCGGGACGTCGCTGGATGCAGGCTGCAGGCTGCATCCAACACGTCACTGTGGAAATCATTGGGAGAGGCCTTTGTTCAGTGGACTTCCTTTGGCTGATGGATTGGATTGGATATTGCATAATATGTGTACTAATCAATATTGGACACAATAATGTTGTACGCCTGTCCCGCCCGCTGTATGGCGAAATCATTATGCACTTTATTTTAAACTCTCAAATTTTTAGTTTTCACTTATGTGAAAAATTATAAATAAATAAATATATACACCCAACAGTCACTTACATAGTTCTGACCCCACACTAAGATCGAGTCTATAAGAAACTACCAGATACTTTGCGGTTTCACAAACACCCAGACCCGAAACAAACACCTGTGGTTCACACACAAACATTTGTCTCGGTGCGGGGATCGAACCTGCGGTCTCTCGTTTCACAGCCGGCGTCTAACCAACGGCGCTACGGAGGCTGTCGAAATAATCCTATAATTTAAATGACTAGTAAATTGCATATTGGTGTATTGTGAACAGGTTGGAGACCGCTCACAAATGGCTCTTGCACCCCGCTGCCGACCCCGTTACTAGAGTAGAGGGGCAGAAGGCCATCAACAGCATCGTCTCGCAGGGGCAAAGGGTGAGACTCAGATTTTTTATTTTGTTCTCATTCTACCTACATTTTCTTGGAATACATTTATTGAGACCATATGTATATCATATTACGACCGAAGATAGGTATTTAAATTTTTGTACCACCAAAATTACTATATCAAGTTTATATTTATGCCAACACATTACACAGCGAGGCAGTACAAACTTATTAATAGCCCCAGACTATTACCAATATTATACAGTATGATATTGACGTGTGGTATTTTAATTAAACCACACGTTTCTAGCCACCCAAGGTAACTTTGTACCAAGTTTGAAAAAAACTGCCTGGTAGTTTTGTCAGAAATGGCGATTTTAGTTTTCAAGGTCGTTGATCAACCCGAACATGTATGATTCTTTTTATAGCTCAGGTAAGTTGCCATACTGAAATGAAGTTCAACTAAGCGGTAAAAATACTTGTATCTATACGGGGTGGTCAAAAATAGTGAAAACGAAAATCATGATTTTTGTTACAAAAAATCATCTCGGATTTATCTAAAATTTTGTACAATGTCATCTGGGGTGAAGAGAAACATGTGAGTTAAATTAAGTAACATTTATGTCAATATCACCTTGTATACTCGTTCTATTATCATAAAATTGACGTATTTTTTGAAAATAGAACGAGTCAACGTCATTTCTAACAATTAATATTGATACTTTGAAAAGCCTGAACTTCTTCAATTATTTTAATCTATATTTTTGTCTATTAGATTGCTGATGGTCTTCAAGGACGGGAGAAGGCTGAGATCCTTCAGTTGTGTTCGGACGTGCAGCGATTGTCCGACAAGTTGGCGGACTTGTGCATGAGCGGTCGCGGCGACAGCGAAGAGGCACGCGCTATTACAAGGTAAGGCTATATAACCTAGGCTCATCCAGGGCGGTATCACTGTCTCACAGGAAATCGACGTGAAGCGATAGCTTTGCTGTCGCGTTTCGTTCGGAGAGTGAGATGGCTGGATGCCCAATACCCCCTTCCTCCCGGCTACCCTCCCAATTGAGCCGGCAACACATCTATGATCCAGCGCTGTGAATTTTTAAGGGCGGTAGTGATCACTTACCATCAGATGACCAGTTTGCTCGTTTTGCGGGTCTATGCAATAAAAATAAATAGATAATTCACTATTTTAACTACTTTAAAAACAAATATGAAATTATAGTAAATCAGCGTGTATTGTATAATTATGTCCACCTGCTCTGCATTAGATATGCGGATGACACCACGGAACGCGGTAAATTGCAAATCTTTCGTATAGCAACTTCCATCATAACGGATACGAATATTCTACCAATACAAAACATTTGTTTCTCATGTTATATCACTATTAATATATTTTTGCTAGTCGAGGTGACGTAAAAATAATCTCCGCCTACTTCATGCGTTCCTGGTACATCAATAACAGCTAACTTCATCATGTTATTTTTTATGCTTTGGTTGTGTGCGTGCAGAGTAAAAATGTTATTAGCTAACTTCATCGTGTCTTTTTTTTCTTTTTTTTTGTGTTATTGGGTGTCGTTGTGCACGTGCAGAGTAAAAAATTTATGATAATTTTTTTTTTTCAAATGCGTCAAAAATGATGTATATATGTTCCAGGGAGTTGACAGACAAACTGCACGCGTTGAAGGTGGGCACGGAGCGCGCGGTGGTGAACCGCGTGGTGGAGGAGTTCATCGACGTGGCCGCGCCGCTCCGCCTCTACAGCGACGCTGTTAATGCCCCATTAGGTATATTCTTTTTCAACATGATTTCTGTAATATATTACAATTGTTTTGAACCTTTTCTTAATACTATAAGCCGTTCAACAGTGTAATATAAAGGTCCAGAAATTTATAAATTGTAGCCGCAGTCACTACTTACCTATGGGCTATCAGATACCGTTATTGCAAAAGGTAGATTATAGTAGTCATTATATATCTTCAGCTGGATTAGAGTGAGTAGGGCTTGTGTTTATTGATTGATGTGGTGTTGGCAGGCACGCCGGGTCGCGAGGCGCGTGCAGAGGAGCGCGGGGCCGCACTGCAAGCGTTCAGCTCCCGCGCCGCCGCCGCCGCCGCGCTCGTGGCCGCGGGCGCCGGACACAACAAGCGCCTCGCAGACCAGCTGCTGCACTACGGACAACAGGTACGCACGCCTACACGTATGTATACGAACACACTCGGACACACACGCACACACACACGTACACGCACACGTAGACGTATGTATACGTACACACTCGGACACACACGCACACGCGTGTGTAAAATAAACCAAAAAACGCGATAAATACCTAAAAAAGAAATATTTTCGTATAGACATAAGACATAAGCACACGCCTTTTTCCCAGAAGGGGTAGGCAGAGGTGCTAACCAGAACACAAACGTTTCGCCTTGTACATATATTCCGTCCCACGATGTGATAAGGGGCGAGTCTATCGCCATATCGGGCATAAATTCCTGACTCCGGGCTGATAATGAATAGAAAAATCCAATATCACTTTGCCAGACCCGGGATTCGAACCCGAGACCTCAGCTTTGCAATCGTACCGTAGTACCACTACGCCACCGAGGCAGACAATATATATTATGCATTAATGCATTTATATTTTCGTATAAATGCTATAAATTACCATTTCCCCAGGTGGAGAAGCTCTCCCCGCAGCTGATATCGGCCGGCAAGATCCGCCTGCTGTATCCTGAGAGCAAGGTGGCGGAGGAGCACTTCAACAACCTCAAGAGTCAGTACGCCGACGCCGTGCTGCGCGTGAGGGACCTATGCGACCAGGCTGTCGACCCGCTCGACTTTGTCAGGACTGCTGGTTAGTCCATACATAATGAATACACCCAACAGACATATATAGCCCTGATCCTACATAAAGATCGTATGTCGTGGATGTAAGAAGCCACGAGAGAATTTGCAGTGTTACAATGCTTTTTCGTTTGCGGATTTTTGTTATAAGAATATTATTTAATTACATCAAAACATCTGATAGAACTCTGTTACAAATTGCAATGTTGGTCCTTCGAGCCGGTTTTTTAACGACAAAATTAATGAACTCAGTGTTGTTAATATTAATTTATTGTCCGTGTCGCAGGTGAGCTGATGCAGAAACACACGTACCTGTGCGAGGACGCGATGAGGAACAACGACTCGCAGAAGATGGTCGACAACACTTCTGCTATTGCCAGGTATAGTTATTAATCATAATAAATGTATTCGTGTAAGTTTCATGCATTTTGCACATTTATTAATGGCGAACAAATGTTTGCCAGTCTCGCTTAGGCTTCCATCATTTCAAGAGTTATCTGATTGGAGGTAATTTTTACCACGATCAATTCACCAAGTTACTTGTTCAGTTGTATTAAAAAAGTGGGTTTTATTATATCGGCCCACTACTAACCCTGCAGGCTGGCCAACCGCGTGTTGCTGGTGGGCGGCGCGGAGCGGGACAACACGGAGGACGGCGAGTTCTCCCGCGCGCTGGGAGCGGCGCAGCAGCGCCTGCAGGCCGCCATCGCGCCCGCCGTGCTCCGAGCCAAGGCCGTGGCGCTCGGCCACCACGACCAGCAGCCCGCCTGGAGGGCCGCCAACGCAGAGGTGCACACACATTGCCATTCTGTTCAAACATTTAATTTAATTAAAATCAAATGAAAATCATTTATTGAATCTGTAAAATTATTCAACATCATTTAGTTTCAGTCACTTTTTTTATTCTACCACCCAGTTTTGAAAGCGGTTTTCACTAGCGAAGAACGGGCAAGAAACTCTAGTGTTGCTCTTTTCAAAATCAATTTACAATACATTGATTAGTAACTACAAATACACGCACCCACGAACCTAAAATAAATACACCCAACAGTCACATACATAGTCCTGACCTCACACTAAAATCAATCTTGTGTTGTGGATATCAGACACTAGGAGAGAACATTTGGTCTCACCCAGACCCAAGACGAGTATTTGTCCACTTCACAAAAATTTGTGTCGGTGCAGGGATTGGACAGCCGGCGTCTAACCAACTGCGCCACGGAGGCTAGCCCGCACACATATATACATACATATATATTCACACTTGCACACACTACTGCTACATGAATTCAACACAACTAGGCAAAAATGAGCTCTTCTGCGGGTACATTCGTTGAAGTATATATATTGTACACCATTACCCCAGTTACGATCCTTAACGACTCGTTTTTTATTAGTCTTTTAGAAAAATATAGTATTGTTATTTTTCATTTGCAGATAATAAACGCAGCGTTAGAAGTGGAGTCGGCGCTGGGTCGTCAGTACGCGCCGCCGCCCCCGCCGCCCGCACTGCCGGACGCCCTGGCGCGCCTGCACGTGGCCGACGCACCCCCGCGCCCGCCCCCGCCCACCGCCGCGCCCCCACCCAGGCCGCCCCCACCAGCCGACACCGATGATGAGGGAGAGGATATCTTCCGCAGGCAGCCGCACCCTAGCCAACCTATACTGGTCAGTCTAAAAGTCAAGAACATATTTTGTCATAAAATTTTATATTATAATTTTCTGTACTGGCAAACTATCAGCCAGATGGCATTACGGTATTAGATAAATAGCCGAAAATATTTGAAAGAGATTAGACTAAGATAGAAGTGAAAGAACTTAAAGTAAAATAAAAAATAAAGTAAATACAAATAAATAAAAAAACTTATGCCCAATAGTGGGCATACGTATGCTGAAAATGATTTTGATAATGATGATGACGTACTGTGTCAGTCCAGCAACAATTGCTGAAAAAGAACTCCTTTTCAAGCTATAGTTCCACTGTGAAGCGGGATACCGTATAATTATTTAATTGCGTAGTGGCTATGCTACTACTATTTTGACTGTTAAATTTAATTTTTTCCTCTGTATATTGGCCAACTCATGGATGTTGTCGTGCAGGTGGCAGCGCACAACCTGCACAAGGCGGTGCGCGAGTGGTCGTCCAAGGACAACGACATCATCGCGGCCGCCAAGCGCATGGCCATCCTCATGGCGCGCCTCTCTGAACTCGTGCGCTCCGACTCCAAGGGTAACTGGACATTCGGCTTCATTATGCTTACACAGGGTTTATCAAGACTGCTACCGAAAACGAAGTCAGTTGGTAGTTTTAGTGACTAAAAACACGGTGCAAATAAAACTTTTGCATAAAAACTTTTTTTTTGTAATGTTTTAAATATTATTGTGTTTGGGTGGTAAATCCATAGTTTTTTTTTTTTGCTAAAATTATAATTTAAAGCGTTGCGTACTATAGCGTCTTTAAAAATAAATGGGTGTATATTATTTTTTTAGGAAAAATGTATGTATTTATCACCCAAATACGATGATGGGAAAAAAATTACAAAAAATAATCACTTGTTTTGGCAAAAATTTTAGTTGCATTGTGTCTAAAGTCACTACAACTACCATCTGGCTTCATTTTTGGTAGAAGTCTTGATATACCTGTCTATTGACAGCCTCTGTGGTGCAGTTGGTTAGACACCGGCTGTGAAACGAGAGGCTGCGGGTTCGATCCCCGTACCGAGTAAAATATTTGTGCGATCCACAGATATTTATTACAGATGTTTATACCCTTGTATACTGTTGATGTTGTACATACCAAAGTATGTTCAGTTTAAGCTATTTACAAGCAGAGATTTGTGCATTCCATTTTTTATGTCATATATGTAAGAGTGTGTGTTAATGTTCATATTATTTTACTTTACTGTGTTTATAATATGACTCGCCAGTAACTTACATACAAAATGTTAAAAATATGTTAGAGCTTATTTTTTAAAATTAAATTAGAGTAATATGCTAGCGAATGACCAAAATATATGCTGGTATAACAAAAGATAATTTATATGAGGGAGATGTTACTATAAAAAAGTCTTTATGCTATATAATATTATCTTGTAACATAATATGTTTATGTGTATTTATATGCACTGTTCACGCTAGCACTAAGTGTATATAATCACCCTACTAGCCCAACAGTGGTGTTACAAAAGGCATGCAAAGTATTACGAATATATGTTTAATCCCACAGCTGGGCTAGTGTGGGCTAGCCATTGTATATGTATTCATTGTGTATAATCTATGCCTATTGCTCGCTGCGGACAGAGGTCGCTATGAATCTGAGCGGTGAGTGAGTTTGTGATCGCGTGCACGCTCCTGTCATCTGTCACGTTTGACAGCTGTCAGATGTGACAGGTGACAGCTGTCAAACGATAGATGGCGTCTCATGTATGTCGAATTAGTTTGGGAGTGTAGGAATAGTTGATAGTCTCCAAAGTTCCATCCATTCTAGGTGTCCATAAATTAGTTTGATTTTTTATCATTGTATTGTATTTTATATGTAGTATATTTTTATCATTGTAGTTGTTAATATTGTTTTCATGCATGTAATACAATTTCGTTGTAAGTTTGTATATATGATTCAATACAAATATTTTGTGGCAAACTGTTCGATAATGCATGCGAACAAAGTTGTATAGAACAGTCTTTTTATAATAGATTATATTCTTTTAAACATAGTATAGTGTGAATAGAATTTAGATATAAAAAAACAGTTTATACGAAAACAACTCGATAAATATGGTTTTTTCGTCTAGTTTAGAAATCCATCTGAAAAGTGCCATTCAATCTACACGTTAAAAATTTAGACAACTACTAGAAAATAACTTTGCACGTCAACAGCATGCAATATCCGTACCATGGTAACCAGTGAATTAAAATTGCAATCGTTATGACAGGCAGTAAGCGCGAGCTGATCGCCACGGCGAAGGCGATCGCCGAGGCTTCGGAGGAGGTGACGCGCCTCGCCAAGAAACTCGCCCTCGAGTGCACCGACAAGAGGATCAGAACTGTAAGCTATTGTTATTTTTTGGTTTTGTTACTAGTATGAATAAAGAAAACCTCTATAGGATGACTTAATTGTAAGTCTGCCGATGAAACGTATGGTGAGCTTTCCATAGACTTGACAGAATAAAATTTGATAGCCTCAAAATCTGAATATTATTCTAAAAATTAAGGTAATAATGTTTTTGTTTGCGAATGCAAACTTACAGATGTAGTTATTTTATATTTCAATGTTCTATGTTGTAAGGAACCCTAGATACACAACTCCAATGTTGAAATTGGCATATTTTTGTACTGGTAAGGCCAGGTGACTAGTGTACTTAATGCAATACCAGATATTTGGGTATTATTAACTCAGTGCAAAGCAATCGATAAATAAAAAACTGCCACAAATGAATTTACTGCCAAGATTCGACTAAACTAACCAAAATATTTTGTTCGATAGAATTTGCTTCAAGTATGCGAAAGAATCCCCACCATCGGCACACAACTGAAGATCCTTTCCACCGTCAAAGCCACTATGTTGGGAGCGCAAGGTATGACCCATATGTTACTCTATATATTTACTTTTTAATATTAATTTTGAAATTTTTTGATCATCGTTTTTTAGCTTCCTTGGCTGTTATTTCGCCTGATTTTATTGTAAAATATACGCTTTACTAATATTATTATATGCCATATTATTTTATGAATATTACTGTTAACTACCACTTGGTATTAGTTATATGTTTTAAATTAATAATTTTATTATTATTTAATAATGAGTAATGTCTGAGTTATCGACAATGTTTCAAAACCCTAAAATTTTAGTTTTAATTAGATGAGTGATTAAATTTTCTGCTGAAATAACAAAAATATCGATAGGATAGAATAGGAACTATTTATTACTTAATGTTGTTGATATTTTAGTTATCACATATATTTTAATATCAGAAAGTTGCTTCACTGCTTATTCTACCAACTTAAATAAATAAATAATAAACAGTCACATACATAGCCCTGACCCCGCACTGAGATCGAACCTTGTGTCGTGGGTATCAGGAACTATGACAGACTGTTCGGTCTCACAAACACCTAGACCCGAAACAAATACTTGTGGTTCACACAAACATTTGTCTCGGTGCGGGGATCGAACTCGCGGCCTCTCGTGTCACAGCCGGCGTCTAACCAACTGCGTCACAGAGGCTGTCAGTAAATCTAAAATATTTATGAAGTTTTTGACAATAATAATTGAAACCTTGAAATCCATTTCAAAATAATACAAATATTGATACTTGGCTTAATAAATCCAATATTAAATATCAATATTATAACTTTATATATTTATCGATTTATTAACTCTGCTTCTCGCTTTTAACAGTCGGCATGCCGGATTACAAAGGTAATTTCATCCCCTATACACGAAATTCCACTTTCATTAAGGGATGGTCATATATCTAATCCATTTCTTCTATGAATTTGTTAGTAAGACCTTTGTATTTATGTACTAAGGTAACCATTAAAACGTAAGAAATCCCTACCTCTTATTTTTTTAATCTTTAAAATACGCATTAATAACTGAAAATTTGCAAGAATAATTAAGTATATAGCTTTGCTATATTGCGAAATCTTTCTGCAATTTTTATGCAATTATGTTTTTTAGCACAGAAAAATTATCTTTTTAAATATAACTGCTGCGGCTTAAGCATATACTTCTTTCAATTAATACATACAGTATTTTTATTATGTTTATTTATAAAAATTACTATAAAGATAAGATCTTGACTGCGTCTATGGCGTAGTTGTACCACGGTATGATTACAAAGCTGAGGTTTCAGGTTCGAATTCCAGGTCGGGCAAAGTGATATTGGATTTTTCTATTCATTATAAGCCTAGAGTTAGGAATATGTGCCCGATATGGCTATAGGCTCGCCCCCTATTTTATCATGGGACGGAACACTCAAGGCGAAACGTGGGTGTCCTGGTTGCACCTCTGCCTATCCCTTCTGGGAAAAAGGCGTAATGTTTATTTATGCGAAGATAACATCGTAAAAAGTCGTTGGATTTAAAGGCACCCAAAAAGCTGTTGTTGGAACCTTTTGAGGGGTCTATGTTTACTACTTGTTCTACTATTTCTTATCATGATTATCTTCAACCACTGGGAGACTACTGATTCCATCCATCCATCAGCCAAAAAAAGTCCACTGCTGAACAAAGGCCTCCCCCAATGATATCCAGTGACCTGTTGGAGGCAGCCTGCATCCAGCGACGTCCCGCGACCTTTACCAGGTCGTCTGACCCCCAGACTACTGATTAATATAAGCTTTATATTTGTAGAAACAATATTAAAATCTATAAATAGTATATTAAATCTGTACTAAAATATACATATATACATACGCCATACTAACGCATAATGTTATAACTAACCACTAACAAATGTTATAAGTTCTTCGTATTTAAAAACTGTGAGTAAATTAATTTAAACGGGAACTTTATTTATCCAATGTTTCTTACAGGGAGCGAGGAGGATCAAGAGGCTACTGAGATGCTGGTCGGAAATGCTCAGAACTTGATGCAAAGCGTAAGTCATGCGTTATTTATAGTACAACGAAGGTTTAGGCACAACAAAGGAGGTTGTTTTAGTCAGTGCCGGAACCTTATTGACTCCTGTGAATATTGGTAGATGATTTATAAAACTATCGCCTTTTTTATTTAGTGCCAGTGTGTATAGGCTGTGATTATTGTTTTTTTTTTTTATGATTTAATTAATCTCATGTGAGTCGCCCGTAGCTGGCATTTGTGTCTGGTATGGTGACAGACTTGGCCTCTGTCACATCTAGGGACAAACAATCTCGGTGATTATAACAGGTAAAAACTCCACCTATCCTTTGAAAAATCGGCGTGAACGTGGGTTTGCTTGAAAATTACAAAATGTTATACTAGACTCATAGAATCTTGTCCTCAGTCAAATCCTTAGTCAAATCATATTATAACGGGTCAATCCAGCATTAAAATATCAACACAGATTTTCTATTTTCGCTACACGTGTCCTATCAGTGTCTATATTTTAGTTGCATTAAATAAACTAAAAGTGAAATACAAAACACATAAATTACTAAAATAATCCCCCACCAGGTGAAAGAGACGGTGAAGGCGGCAGAGGGCGCTTCGATCAAGATCCGCACGGAGCAGGGCGGATACCGTCTGCGCTGGGTGCGCCGCTCGCCCTGGTACCAGATCTAAACACTACACTACCATCTCCCTACTATTATACTATGAAATCAACATGTTACGTACTAGAAGAGTCTACAATATCGACCGTCAAAACCAGGGGATTGTATCTTGGATGTAAGTAAAGATATCGACATTTATAAAGTCGATAAAAATATATGTAACAAAATTGGTGAAAATATCGCCCTGTTACCTAAATACTCACATCTCCCTACTCTAACACTGTGAAATCAGTAAATACAGTACAAGAAAAGAAGAAAATATCGGCCCAGTAAACCAAGTGACTGTAGCTTGCATACATATAAAGATATCGACATTTATAAAGTCGATAAAAATTACAAGTAGCAAAAAATGCTTTATGAAGGTCAATGGTGAATGCAATTTTGACGTCTAACTTTAAGGAACGTGCAAGATAGTAAGTAGTGGTATTTTGAAAACGAAATTTGTATGAACAGCACAACAACTATGCTTTGATTTTTTATAACTGCTTTATTTTATTTATATCCATCCATCCATCAGCCAAAGGAAGTCCACTGCTGAACATAGGCCTCTCCTAATGATTTCCACAGTGACTTGTTGGATGCAGCCTGCATCTAGCGACGTCCCGCGACCTTTACCAGGTCGTCTGACCACCTGTTATATATTATGTTTAAAAAAAATACTGCTTTATTTATGAAAGCGAATATGTATATGGATATATCGATATTTAGTACTGTTTTAGTCTTCCAAAGTACGGTATTTAGAAGTAGGGAGATGATTGGATCTAAATGATATCAACATAATCGAAGGCATTTCTTGGCCGGCTTGGTGAATGCCGAGACGCTCGATAGTCGATTTTCGACCCTACGATTTAGATATTAAAGTTCAAAGATTGTGCTTCGTGCAGCTATGTTATATTTCATTTTATTATGTTTAATTATGGTAATGTTTAATGTTAATTTCTTATTTATTATTAACTATGTAATAGCGTTTGATCGTCACGTAGTTCGATATTATTTGTCGAGATTATTTTATTTTATGCATAGTGTTATATATTGTTGAAAAAGTAAATAAAAATATTTAAGTACTACAGAAAATGTCATCATAGGTATTGCCACAGACTTGATATTATTGTATTTATAGAGTTCAGTAGCTTTTTAAAGATAGTAAAATATCTGTAACTGGTATTTTTATCGCTAAAGTGAAAAATCCCGTTTACGAAAAAAAATGTATTAGAAAATTATTGCAGCACTCCGAATATTTATATTCTATCTTATAAAGCCATGCTTATACTTTCTATGCATTTTATCATTAGAATTGTAAACTTAAAAAATATTAAACAATCGAGAAAAATACATGAAAAATATCGATAAATACAATCGAATTGACGTGACGAAATATCTACAACGAAAATTAAAAAAAAATACCGAACAAATTTTAATTTGTCTAAACTAAACAATGTTCTAAAAGTGAGTGTGATTCGAGAAAGTAAGTGCCATGGTGTTAGTGCTTTATATTAGAAACTAGATTTAGCGTCTAACTGTAACTATAGACTGACTACTTCGTGCGCGACCCTCCTACGCAGCGATAGATTGAGGATTTACCTTAATTTCTCGATTTAAAAAACTTGAAAAATTGTAGAATGGCGTTGTAGTTCATTTGGAATACCTACGCTTGCCTTTGCTTATATATCGTTCGGTGATTGATATTTACTGAGACCCAATGTCTTATTCCATGTCCTATATTTTTCTCTTTCCACTGTCTGTTTGAAAAGTCGACAACGCATATTCGATCTAAGTAGGTAGATGACCATTGGCGTTGTATTCTTACATTTAGATTGAAAATACAATAATTTGCCGAGCTAATTTACTGTAAAAGTTTAATAGGAATGTCGCGCACGAACTTGTCAGTCTGTACTGTATTCACTTATTGTAGTGTACTTGGGTTTGTACCCGTAACATTTCCTAAAACTGAGAGTTGAAATTTATATATTTTGTAGATTTCTTGCCTCTTTTTAAACTAATTGCTGTTGCTAAACTATTGCTGTGGGTATTTGCTACCACCTCGAATCGATTTCTTGATTGTCTCAAAATATTATTAAGTAAAAATATTATAATAAAATATATGAGTGCAGATTCAAATAATTATCAATTTGTGCCGTTATAATTGATGTGGGTTCGTGAGAATCAGTAAATTCGTAGTGATTTCTAATACAATAACAATTTTAAATTATTTTATATAATTCGCCGCGATTTTGTTTTAGTTTGTATTGGAAATTTCCTTATGTTCCTGGATATATTCATTAATTTAAAGTACTAGCATTCGGCTTCCTATACCATTTTCCTGTTTATCCATTACACGTGAGGCTGTTCTAAATGATTTCATGCTCGATTGTAGGTTAATAAAATATTTTATCTTTTTAAATGTATTTCAGTATACGGAAAAACTGTGTGTTAGTGGCTACTACGGGTTAAGAGGAAAAATTGACAATTAATAATTTGAAATTTATTATATCTTCAAGTAAAAAAATTGGCCCAATCTTTTTAAAATTTTCTGTGGTAACATTACTGTTTTATTACAATGAAATATGCAAAATATCTGATATGGCAAGCGACAAGTTTCAAATTGGTTGAATTAATGGATTTTTGAGACGAAATTTACGGCTATCAATAAAAAAAGATCTATGTTTTATAAAGATTCAGGTGGTACAGCAAATTCTATCAAAATACGCAGCTACACATAGTGAAAATTATCTTGTATTTTCAGCCTTCTAGTATATAACAGATCTCCATGTGTGACCCTAATGTTATGTAGATATAAGAAATATATTTTTGTATGTGTATGATTGAATGTTACGTCACTGGTGCGAAAACGAATGCCTTCTACTAAAACTTTATCACAATAAGTACAGCATTTTGATGCTAGGCTAAAATATATATATTTGTATAATAAAAGTAGCCAAGTTATTCACACAGCTTGCTAGGTTAATAGGGCAGAGACACGGAATCCCCCTTTATTCCTCCCCAGGTATATCGAAAAGGGGGCTTTGAAAACTCCCGTCTTTCAAGAAGAGTTTTTAGGGTTAAAGCTATTTTCATAGGGCTTATCTATGCTTATGAATTATGTGATTATATAAGTTACCCGGCGATAGGACGGGGATAATCTGTACGAAGCGTGGGTGGATTTTGTATCTCCTCTGCCCACCTATTCAAAGATATTGGCGTGAATTTATATTAAAGAGTTGCTATATTAGTGTGCCTGTATTGCATGGCTGTATTTTTTGGACAGACATTCGATTCTGCATCACGCATATATTGATTGTATATAACTTTGTATAACACTTAATATTTTTTTGTAAGTCTCTATTTACTTTTATTTGTTATATAATCATTTTTTATGTTCTAATAAAATATTTTTTATTTATTTTTATTTTATTTTCTACCTTCATTGTTTTGTTTGTATTGTTTTTAATAAAACTGTGTAATAATTGAATACACATGGTATATGACAGTGCTGTAAAAGGTATCTACAGAATTCAGAAACTATATACAAGCTGTTTTTTTAATACCATCTAGCATTTGTATATTTTTTAATTATTTTGTAAAAAGTTTCAAATGTTACTGTTAGGTTTTTTTAACTATTTGTAATGTTAAGCTCACGATAATTAGGCACAAATATAATTAGCAAGACTGCATACTTCTAGCGCCTCTAGCGGGGAGCGATCGAAGATTATTAGCTTCTTTACCTTCGTGTGTGATATGTACATAGTGTCTGTATTTACTATTTATTATGTAGAATTAGATAGTAGTATTTCCTATGAGTATTTTGCTTCGATTCTGGGTTTTTTCAAGCCCAATTTTTAACAATGAATGCATTTTGTCGCACTAGTAAAAACACTCAAAATGCACATTTCTTCATAGACAGTATTTACTTTACTGCTGCGGTGGAGCGGTTGTACTCTGGTACGATTACAAAGCTGAGGCCTCGGGTTCGAATCCCGGCTCAGGCAGTGATTTGCATTCTCAGCACGGCGTCAGGAATTTACGATACGATCACCCCCCATCACATCGTGGTACGGAAAATACAAGGCGAAACGTAGGTGCCCTGGGTGCATCTCTGCACGTTCCCTGATCCCTTCTGGGGAAAAGGCGTGTACACGTATGTAATATTTACTCTTACGTTGTAAATTTTCATGGATCAGAATTGTAGTAAGAAACTCGCTTAGAACTAGTTGTATTACTAGAGCAGTTCACAAAAGAATATTTTTAATAATAATACTCGTATAGCAAGCTCGAGTATGTTTAATATACACAGCTTGGCAGCACATTCATAGACTGGAAAAATTAAGTCGCTAGTTTAAAACCACCAAAAACTTGATTGTCTCGGTGGCGTAGTGGTACTACGGTATGATTGCAAAGCTGAGGTCTTGGGTTCGAATCCCGGGTCGGGCAAAGTGATATTGGATTTTTCTATTCATTATCAGCCCGGAGTTAGGAATTTGTGCCCGATATGGCGATAGGCTCGCCCCCTATCACATCGTGGGACGGAATATACAAGGCGAAACGTGGGTGTTCTCACCTCTGCCTACCCCTTCTAGGAAAAAGGCGTGTGTTTATGTATGTATGTAAAAACTTGTTTGAGTCATCAAATAATTGCTTTGATTCTGGGTGTTATGGAATAAAACGTCCTTAGTTCTGCTGCCCAATACTAAAATACGTCTTTTACTAAGAAGTTTTAACTGTGCAAGTATTTGATTTTCTTGTATGGTTGCTTAAGTAAATGATATTCTATTTGAACTGCCTTATTTCGTAGTAATATATCCCTAATGTAGTATTAAATAAATGTATTTAGACTAAGTTAACGATACAATGAGCAAGTTTCCACTTGGCCTAAATGAGTAGATAGTTTTCATCGGGTCAGGAATTAAGTTATTTTTAATAGAATAGAACTATTGTATTAATTATACTTTATTATTAACCGACATGAAAAAAAGAAGGAGGTTCTCTATTCAACTGTATATTCTTTATTGAAATATAATTTTAAAACTTATATAATTTTTATATATTGACGTTTCACATACATATTGTTATGACTACATTATTTTAAATACATTTTGATCGTTTTATGATTTTTAGTGAGCTGTCTATTATATTAATTATCTGAAACTCTATTATAAATAACTTGAGTCCGCTCCTGTTAATATTACCAATTTACGGTGTAGATATTATTAACTTTACTTCTAAATTAGTTAATGAGGTTCTATGCTTCGATCTCTGATGCTATTCTTAATACTTGTAGTTATAGTTTTGTAATGATGTAAATATATAGGTTAAGTAGCAAGGAGTTATATGTCGCAAAACAGTCTAGCTTAAATAAGTCCCACTGCAGGGCACAGGTCTCCTACACAATCGAGAGCTCGATTGAGAAAAGGTAGGCAATATTCTACTACGTTGTCCTAGGGGGTTACTTTATGATCAGAAACGAAACTCGAATGTTCGGACGTTCGACATCTGTAGCACGGATTCACTCCGAACGAAGTCTAGGTATAGTTAGGACGTACGATAGAAGATTCGAACATTTTGTGGAGTACCGAGGCGCCTTGGTACAGTTTTACGTGCGACGTCCGAAGTTTCGATTTTCGTTTCTGATCATAGAGTAACGCCCCTACTGCGAGTTGAATGTCGTATACTGTAGATTGTAGAAGAATTTGCCTTATATCTGTACGCTGAGACCTCTGTCAACGTTATTGTGTATGTATTCAGATAAGTCATGCTTTTTAAATTGATTTTTTTGGACAAAGGAGTTGCTTCAGTTGGATAGAACGCTTGCTTCATCATTTCACTAAAATAATTAGGAGATTGCTGTGGATGCACCTTAAGATTTATTTTAGAAGCTGGTGCTGATAAAAATATATGACATTTTCAATATATTTTATATATTGGAAGGTGGAATTTTAGCGGTCTTTTTAATTTTCTTGCGTTTTACGGTCTTATTCATAGGCGATTTTAAAATCTATTTTAGTTATCTAATGTTTCGTCTCTTTCGAACGACTTTTGAATTCAGTTCGAGCGAAGAGACAAAACATTCGATTACTAAAATATTTTTTAAACGGTCTCTAAATAAGGCCGTTAGAAACGAATGGTTTAATATATTACAGTATTCACTTCTACGAGTTTTTGATACCATAAAGATTTTTTAACTTATTATTTAATTTCACGATTCTATATAAAACGCTAGGCCTCATCATATTAGAATTTAGAACAAAGTATTATTTTAGTGAATTATAATTACTAATAATAATCACTAATTAATACAATGATTTCCTAAGAATGTGTGATTTTAATGTATGTACAGGCTTATCCTAAGTAGCGTGTAAATTATGAGAGACTATTATGAATTAATGTAGACATTCGCACAAATATCTAGCAGTAGTAACTGTGAATTAACATAATAAATATACAGTATATTATATATTACAAAATACATTAAATAAGATGAATGACCTTAAAATACAATAATAATATTGACTTAGTGAAACCTGTGATCTTTAAAATTATCTTTTAAAACATTAATAAGTGATGTTGTGGAGCAAAAAATGCTTAATATTTGTCCTAAAATATACAATTAATCTCATGGACGAAATTAATACACGATTTTGATATCTATCTAGAGATCGAACGCGAAAATAGACCAATCGATTCGTAGCATTGTCGACACGCCCACATTTGACGTGTTTTGATTGGTCTATTTTGGGGTTCGATCCTTGGATAAGGATTGGGATCGCGTATTATGGCCCTTAGACACCTTGTATTCCTATGAATGGACCGTCTTTACTGGGGTGCTACCATTATTTCTCTGACAAAAAAAGCTGAACAGTTTTGCTGTTGTTATATTCAAAAAGTGATATAATTAATTGCGAATATAAAATACTGTACATTTATTATAGAGCCTAAATTCACATAAATTAAATATGTGTTAGAATCTTAAATCGGCAACAAATGTGTAACACATAGATACTATTTTCTTATTAGACAGAATGAAATAAAAACTATATTCTTATAAAGTGTGTTTTATTGACTTCTCGGTTTTCAGGCTTGAATGGCAGAGTAACTATACTACACATCATGGTAAGTGAGTGGAAGCTAAAGCTGAAACTTGAAAGCTAAGAAGAAAAAGAGCTTAAGCCGAACGACCAAAATTTCTATTTTTTGTCAGGAGAAATAATTATGCCGGCCTGTCTAGACACTTCTTTACGTCCTGTAGTATTTTTCTGATTTATTTTCATTGGTGCAAGGCCGGCGTTACGCAACGTATTGTTGCTTTTAACACCAGCCTTATCTCAACTCGATAAAAGAGTAACACAAAATATTCGTTTTCTACCCACCAGACACGACAATAAAAATAGACTTCATAAATCTAATTCCTGGAGTCATGAACCCAAATGTGAGACTGAGTTCAATATAAGACACTAAATACTAGACAGTGAACTTCTAGTCCGACCTTCGTCTGGATCCGCGCTAGGCCATCGCTCTGATTTATTCCCTGTAATGTCCTTTTAGATATGGGATGACGTGCATCGTAACACTAGTATTGCTGGAACGAGGAAAAACCATGAATATACTTGATTTAAACCGCAATATGATATCATTCGTGAGTAACGGTTTACAAGCGACAGTGGTATTGTGTTGGTTTATATCTGGATCATTCGCAGGTACAGTTTTAATTAGTTATTTTAAAGTAATTAATGTGACCCATAGTTAAGTGATAAGTAGATAAAATTAGTCTTAATAAAAATAGAGAGAGTGGAAAGGACTGTCTTATCTTAGACTTTAATGCTAAGTTCTCATCTAGCATAAACTGATAAACATATTCGTAAGTAGTTATTAATTTTTCAATTAAACGGTGAATGAAAAGCGAGGTAACCTAGTTATCTTAAAGTACTCGGTAAGAATGTCTAAGGTATGTGAAGTCCTTCAACCCAAACTAGGCCAGAGTGTTGGACTAACGCTCTAGGCCTCTTGATTGTAGAAAAGGCCTAAGTCCTACGGTGAGATTTTGTTATAGAGGCTGAAGAATATAGATAGAGTACCTACATATGTCATAAATAATTTATATCAGTTAGTATCTATCTCAGATTTGGTTACTAGCAATTAGCCAAATATTAATTATTAGGAGCTATCTATCGGTAAAATAGGTTAAGGTTAGGAATAAAGTTTCCTGTAATGTATTTTAATTCAAATAACCAAAAATAAATACTACATTGAAGGAAATCAAGTGAGCCTCAGTTAATTATATCAAATTAATAATAAAATAATATTTATAACCTGTCTTGTAATACAATTATTGTATATGTAGCACCGATTGTGTTTGGTTCACTTTTAAACATAGCTGTGACATCATTTACCGTTACATTGTTAATTTTATGAATGTACTTTAGTACTACAATTTGAATGATAACCGTTACACTGGAGTACGCCCTTCCTTCTATTATATTGCACATTGAATTAAATAATAAATATAGTTAATTTTATTTGTTTCTTGTAAATATAAATAAATGCAAATATGCGATTAACCTTGCATCATGCAAGTCTAGTGCCAACGACTGATTCACACTAAAATGAATCACTTTCCGAGAGTTGTGTTGACTCTAAATCATTTCCGTGAGATTAGATAAGAGCTCAATAGGACTGACGTCACGCAAAATAGGTTTTCTAGTGTTATGATAAAGTATTAAGTAAAGGTGGATAGTTAGGGAAACAGTTTTATTTGTTTGTTATTTCGTATCGAGGGGAAATTAAAAAAAATAAAACGAATTTTGGTGTTAGTATTTGGATATATCAATGGTGAATCCGCTCCAAGATCTGCATATCCAAACAAGTATAGCTTCGTAAGGTTTCTAAAATTACAGACATTTAACATCACTCTTCATTGATATAAATAAAGATTATTATAAAATTATTATCACGTCAAAGCATTAGCTACCAATTAAATCAGTCCGCATACCCCATAATATATAATCCAAAGCGATATTGGATTTTTCTATACATCAGCCCGAAGTAAGGAATTTGTGCCCGATATGGCGATAAGCTCGCTCCCTATCACATCGTGGGGTGAAACGCACTAGGCGAAACGTGGGTGTCCTGATAGGACCACTGTCTACCCCTGCAGGGTAAAGTCGTTTATGTATGTGCGTAACAAATTACAGAGGTGTCGAGATGGCGCCTATATCGCTGAAGATCGTGTTGGACGGCGGCGCGGTGACGCGCAAGGTGAAGTTCGACTCACAGGACACCGTGGACAAGGCCTACGAGATCGTCAAGGACAAAGTCAATGTCGAACCGGGGAAAGGTAATAATAAGCACACCCAACGGTCATACACATAATCCTCATCCCACACTAAGATCGAGGTTTGTATCGTGGGTATCAGAAACTACGAGAGACGTTTCAGTCTTACAAATACTCTGATTTGAAACAAATACTTATCTAAAATTAAACGTTCTATCGTTTATTTTTCTCTTTGGCTGTAAAACCAGTAATCATTAGCTCGATACAAGCACTATATACATAGTGTTGAATGGGATCAGGACTATGTATAATGTATTTAGCGTGGTAGCTTGATTTACCGTGGGCGCTAAGACCAAGTGTGTTGTAGATATTAATTCAAAGACTTCGGTCTCGCAAATATTTTCGTTATTGATAAAGTTCAGAGTCGAGTTTGTATGACTGAAATTTCTTTAAATTGACTTTAGTCATGACACTACATGACTATGGTGTACTCCGCTAGTTAAGTAAGGGTTCCAATAAATAGTTTGTTTGTAGACTGCCTTGGTGGTGTATTTGTACTATGGTATGATTACAAAGCTGAGGTCTCGTATTCGAATCCCGGGTCGGAAAGTGTTATTGGATTCGTCTATTTATTATCAGCTCGGAGTCAGGAATTTGTGCCCGATATGGGGATAGAACCTTATCACATCGTGGGACGGAACATACAAGGCTCAAAGTAGGTTATGTATGTATATTTGTATGTATTAAATAGTTGACTATTCTCAGATTACGGGTTCTTCCTCCGCTCGGCCGACGACGACCTGGCGGGCGTGTGGCTGGAGCGGCAACGAACCTTGGACTACTACATGCTGCGCGACGGAGACCCGCTCGACTACATCTGCAAGTCCAGGGTCTTGAGGGTCAAGATGTTGGATGGTAGGTGTACTGGCACTTGTTCGCCACATTAGATTTTGTGTTGATATAAAAGGCAAGAATAACGTCTTGATAGTTCTTGAATAATTATTTATTGAAAAACGTTTACACTTTAATCACACGTTACATACATACATAATCGTCACGCCTGTATCCCATAGGGGTAGGCAGAGACTATGGATCAATATTATATTATATTTAATCACACGTTAACGAGAACTAAACAAAATGTAGAAGGAAGGTTTGCTGGTGGTAGGCCGCTCATAAATGTCAGAGGCCGCCTCGGTAGGTCTATTTTTTCCCGTCAAATAACAGTGTAAATGCACTGTTGTGTTCCGGTTTGAACATACAATGTAATGTAATTTGTCTGCAGGCTCGGTGAAGACGATGCAGGTGGACCAGTCCAAGACCATCGCCAACCTGATGATGGACGTCTGCTCCAGGATCGGCATCACCAACCACGACGAGTATGGCTTGGTGAGCTCCCGTCTATACAATCCGCCCACGTGTTATACTGTAAATTGGCCTCCTATCGATCACCGTTTTCGGTCTTGTGTACCATCCATTGATTAGAGGAAATCTTTGCAAACTGCCAACTTGTTCACAGCAGTCGCGGGTTCAAACCCCAAGGCGCACTTCTGAATTTTCGGAGTCATGTTTGTATTGGTAGTCAATTACTTTAACGGTGAAGGAAACATGGGTATCCTGGTAGCACCACTGCCTACCCCTTCAGGGAAAAAGTCGTTTATGTATGTACTGTATCAGCCCATACACGACCCACTGCAGGGCACGAACCTCCTCTACAATCGAGAGTACGATTGAGAGTGGTTAGGCCATATAGTCCACCACGCTGGCCTAGTGCGGGTTATCGGACTTACATACCGTAGAAATTCTTTAAAATCGCTACGGTATGCAGGTTTCCTCACGATGTTTTCCTTCACCGTTAAAGTGCGTGGTGATTGACTATCAATACACTCATAACTCCGAAAAGTCAGAGGTGTGCCCTGGGATTTGAACCCGCGACCACCGTGAATATGTAGGCAGCCGAGTCTGGTCCGTTACTAACAGGACACCACGCACTTTGAATTAACACACCGATATTAATGGATTGTATTATTCCTAGTGTCGTGAAGAGGAAGATGAACCCGAGGAGGGCAAGGGGACGGCGTCCGCCAGCTCCACCATGAAGCGGAAGCTGCCGCACAAGGAGAAGGACCCGCAACTCGAGATGATGAGCAAGAAACTCAAAACTGATGACAACGGTGAGTAACATTTAACCTGTTTTTATTGCATTGGTCCAGCAAACGAGTAAACAGGTCACCTCATGTTAAGTGGTCACTGTCGCCCAAGTAATATCCACAACGCTGGATCAATACACACATGGCTCCGAAAAGTAAGAGATGTGCCCTGGGATTTGAACCCACGACCACCGTGAACATATTGGCAGCCGCGTCTGGACCTTTACCAGCAAGCCACCACGCGCTTTTTTTAGGATTGGGTGTATTTATATGATTCTTCCGCAGTGCAATGGCTGGACCACCACCGCTCGCTGCGCGAGACGGCCATGGACCCCACGGAGACGCTGCTCCTCAAGCGGCGCCTGTTCTACTCCGACCGCAACGTGGACTCGCGCGACCCCGTGCAGCTGAACCTGCTGTACGTGCAGACGCGCGACGCCATCCTCAACGGACGACACCCGGTCACCGAGGACCTCGGTAAGTCACTCGTTATACAATAAAGCATTTATAAAATAAAGTATAAATAAATTTATACTATAAAGCAACTATGTACTGCATGCTCACTGTAAAAATATAAGTTAGTCTTTTAAGTGAAATTGTAAAATTTCTTAAGACAATAATGATTCTTTAAACCGAAAATAAAGAATAACTTTTTAACCGACTTCAAAAAGGTTGTCAATTCGTTGGAATCTTTGTTTTTTCTATGTATGTTCACCGATTACTCGGTGACGCCTGAACCGATTTGGATAATTATTTTTGTTTCCAAGCGTATACTTCACAGGTGGTTTTATCATCGATATCTGAGGCACCCTGTGTTCGAACAATCTAAATTGAGAGTCAGAAATGAAATTCGTAGCTCCATATTGAACTCTTTTATTATTGATCCGATTCGTCTCAAAATCGATATCTGAGAATCTAAATTTAGAGACAGAATTGAAAATTATGGCCGCCATTTTGAACTTTTATTGTTACTGATTCGATTGGTCTCAATATCGATACCTGAGGCACCCTTTATCGAATTAGAACTTTCTAGGTCTTCTAGAACTGGGTTACAGTTTTGATCTAGAAGTCAGACAGTGATAAAAAGACGATTTTTGGACATTAATGTCTAAATAACCGTTCGAGGTGTGTTTGTAAAATTTGGAGTAGTAGTATTTCTCAATATATGAGTCAAGTTTGACATGTTTATGTGAAATATTTTTTGAGTTACGAAAGGGTCATTGGTGGCTCCAAAAGGTTTGTGTATTACCACAAACGGTGCTGCTCGCCAGTCTGTTAGATTAAAACTTGATTTGACATGCTACCGTGTGTAGTATCTAGATGCTTTTCCATTACAATAGTCAATACAGGATCAGTATTGTGGCAGCACCTATAAATCCCATTTTATTTCTTGTACAAGTAAATGTATAAATTAAAATAAATAGTATTACAAATACTTTATTTACAATTAAGTATATGGATGAGCTCATTATAGTATTTCTAATTCAAGAAGTCTCATTTGACATTTCATACTTTTATCATAAATAACTTTGTGAAGACGTAACTCACACAACATTTCAATAAAACTTTTCGTAAAACCATAGAATTATGAAGCTATTCTTATTTTATTACAGGATTTACAATCCATAATAACTAAATTTAAATATAAATCCTTTAAATAAAGCAAAACAACCATTTTAAACTACATACTTTTTTACTAGACGTCATTACAAAGTCACGTCGTTAGGTCTTCCATGTGTAGAGTTGAGACTATGCAAACGGATTTGTATACGCATAATCGGTAAAAATATAGAAATAATCGAGCAATTTTAATCCAGTTGTTTTCTAATTTTAAAAAGTAAGTAATGTAAATACAATATATAAACCTAAGAGAATCAGCAATCGAAAAAGGCTTTCAATTGTATCCTTCGTATTATAAATTTGGCACGCACATATACAAGTTTTCCTTGGTATTTGTTAATTTATTCGATTAATTTATTTAATTTGTGTCAAATTTACTAAAGATAATCGTAAAAAGAGTTTTGGGAAATATTGATTTTTATCTTTTCTTTCGAACTGCATAACTGAAAAAATTGCAGGTCGATACAGACGTCCGAAGTATACAAATATAGTAGAAGACCAAGATTCAGAAAAATAAGATTTCAACGCAGGATCTAGCAGGATTTCGTAGAAATTTAGGGTTTTATAGTGCGTTCCATACATCAAAAATCTAAATTATTTTTTTTAGCCAAAATTATAGGGTTAAACAAAAATGTACTAAGAATAAATATTGTAAGGATTGATAATATCGAACCGTTGGCGTCAAAATAAATTGGAAATTCCGAAAAAAATCGTGTCACAAAAAATTGCCATTTCGACTCAGTGGGCCGGGCCGCTAGTAATAAATAAATCATTGCTTTTGTTCCTTAATACTAAAGTGACTTATGCAATTGTGGATGTCTCATTAGGATAAAGATGTACATAAAAAAAACGAAATAATGTAAACTAAAAATATAAACTGTAATCGATTAAGAAATACAAACAAATAGTATCGATAACTCGTTAATAATCGGATATTGTACTAACCGATTTATTTGACATCATCCCTATTTCACAATTTTGAGATATGTCAAATGGAACTTTTAAAATTAGATAGATTATAGATAGGTGTGTTCAAATACAATTCCAGTAGGCGCTTTTTATTTCGAGCATTGTTATGTTTTTAAAATAATTCAATAAAGTGTAAAACACGCGCAAAAATAACTAAAGTAAATAATACGTGGTCTTTGCAGTTTAATTTGTGAAATATTCTTGATTTAATCCCGAAGAAAAATACCCTCAACCTTTTATACAAGCGTGAAATTTTACATACTTACAGGGTTTTTCACAGAAAAGAACAAAATAACTATTAGTCGGTCGCATTAAACCTTGGGCTACCGACGTTAATTAAATGCAATTTAAAGTTTCAATAACAGAAATAGGGATCTGTGGTAACTCGGATCAAAATGGTGTCGAGAACGATGAAGGCCGCACGCTGTCTCAGTAGTTGGTAAAAATACCAAGCTATTTATAAAATACAGTATTATCCCTTATCCAATTATATGCAATACATACTTTAACATTAATATATATCAAAACTACCCTTAATAGCGTTTTATTAAATTGGATATCTTAGAAGATATCAGAGTTTTAAAAAGCGGAGGCACGGCGGCTGGCAGGCCGTACGTGGTGGCAGCGGTTGGGGGTGCCACAATATTCTTATGTCCGCAAACAAACATAGTGGGCCCAGGCGCACACCAGAGCGATTGGCGAACGCCAGGAATGCGGGGTCTGCGCGATGGGTGCAAAAGTCATGTAAGGTTGGACGATTAGTGGCATAATTTTCATGTATGAGGTTGGTCGGGCACAGTCCAAACCCGCAATCTCAGGAACACACAATTGTCAGTAGCCGTTGCGGATGGCGGGAACGTAGCGCGTAATTTTGTTTGCTTGAGTACCCTACAAACATTTATCCTGAGATCGAACCCGCGGCTTCACGTTTTGCTTCGCAAAAAACTGAGCCATGGAGGTTGTCTTATAATTTTTAATGGGGTAATAATCGTAGTCGCGTGTCCGACACGACATGCGCGACGTTGCCAGCTGGAGTACATCGTACCGCGCATGCCGCCATCTTATCTCGGGCGCTCATCGGCTCGTCCCGCGCCCGCCCCGCTGGGACCATGCGACAAGATTTAAGTGAGGCTTACATGCTCATCGAACTTCAGTTTTGATGTAGATTGTCAAGTTAGAAGATAATGCTACATTCAAATTACGATTTCAAAAATATACTAGTATTTTAATGTAATGCTTTAGTTTTACACTTGTCTAAATATGGGCCTTTTTCTGTATATAGTATAAATTAAGCAACAGTTTTGTAAAAAGTATTGCAATAAAATCAATTTTGTACCTAAGGAATTATTTTTAAAAAATTTGCATGATTGACTATTTCATTTCAGTTGCATAATTTCATTACGTAATTTACGCTCCTAATCGTAGTTCATGTTATTGTTTTTCAATTAACAATTTTATTTGTTTAGAATGGGCAGTCATAAATAACTGAATAAACGACTAACAAAATGTTAATCAAGCCAATAGAGATCGTCTTCTGTCGCCGGAAAGCGCTTTTGTGCAAAGTTATAAGAATAGTATTACTCAATCCACAATTCATTTAAAAAAATGAAAAAATATTTAAAAGAAAATAATAATTTTAATATATAAGAATATTGCAAGGGTTCTCAAATTAGGCGTTGCCTGTGTCTTGAGACTCTTGAGAAAGCAGTTAAGTTGGACAATAGACATATTACTATTACATTATGGGCATAAATGCTCGTTGATTATTTTAATGATAGGAATTGTGAAACAATGTGTTAAATGTGCATTATTGCAAAAAAAAATTTAGCCATTACTTTATAGTTTTTTTTTTATTTTTACAAAATTATTGAATACTAGCAGCCCGATCCAGCTTCGCCTGGGTGCAGACACTGCGCTCGCCATCATGAGTCATGAGATATTAAGTCTCATTATGTCTAATAGTTACCGTAGACACAATGTCCTTCAAACCGGAACACAACAGTGCATTTACACAGCATTTACATTACTGTTTGACGAGAGAAATAGACATTGCGGTGGTACCTACCCAGGCGGCCTCCCACATATGAGAGACCTACCACCATTGTTGGGGAAGCTTGTTAAAGTGGGACGCGTATGGGCTGGTGTATTATTTTGACCTTACATGTAATAGGTTTAGGTTATATGTTAAAGGTTTTATAATAATCTTTTTAGCAACAGCTTTGTTAACAATGACTTCCTCAAAGATACCCAGATGGGTAGCTATAATAAACCATTTCTAAATACATATCACATTTATTGTTTTTTATAAAAATATTATTTTACGGCCGTTGCGCATCTGACAGCAACATGTAGCGCACGTCTAAACTGCGCAGAGTGAGACGACAAATCGACCGCGCGCGTAGTCGTGGAGCCGACACGACGCGCCTTGCATCGTATCCAAAATGTTTCGCGAGAAACTAGACTTGAAGCTTATGCGATTAGTCAAAGCCAACCCGGTGCTGTACGACTACAACAATCCCAAATATATGGACTTTAACTCACGCGAAGTGGCCTGGCAAAAGATCGGCGACGAGCTCAAGAGACCTGGTAAGTTTTTACAGTGGACGACTTTACCATTTACATTGATTTGTGTGTTACTATGAGAACTCGATGAGAACTCACATTTTGGCTCGAAATCGTTGTTTGTGGTTATTTATTTTCATAGAGAAGCTATTAATTGTTTTTGTTGTTAAAAGTTGCTCTATTGAAGTGGTGGACAGAAAAGCAGGCAAATTTCTGATCAGTGATTGAAATATTTTGCTTGGTAAATGTCGTAAATTGTATGAAAGTATTATCTGTTTAAAACTATTTCGTCAATACATGTGAGCGATGTCTTAGTTGGTATCAGCGAGGGCTGCCAATTCAGAGGTCGATAGTTCGACACCCGGCACGTATCTCTACCGTTTCTTAGTAATGTATGTATTAGATAAGAAATATAAAAAATCGTTGAGCTTAATGGTGACAGAAAACATCGTTTTTATCGGTGTTAACACAAGGATTTCTAAGAGTTATTGTGAAGACTTCCAATCCGTTCTAGGCCATCGTAGTAGATTATGATTTATATGCCTAGAACGTGGAGGAGGCCGCTGCTTAACAGTGAAACGTTTATAATCTAGTATTATTGTTTTTGAAGATAACAATTATCAAGAAGTTTTTTTTTCAGCTGTCGACTGCAAAGTGAGATGGATCAACATCAGAGACGTGCACCGCAGGATATGCAAGAAAAGAGCCGCTGAGCCTGACAACAAGTCCAAGTCGTATAAATACGAGAAGGAAATGGCGTTCATGAAGTCTTATTACAAGGATATAGTTCCTTACTCGCAAGGCGAAGAAGACAACGAAGAGCACTGGAACGACGGGCCTGTAGACAGCGATTCTAGCAAATCAGATGAACCTGTCAGGAAACCAGCACCCAAACGGCATAAAGCCAAAAAGGTACAAGAAAGAAGCTATGAAGAATCAGAGAAAGCGCCGTCGACGTCGTTTGTCGAAGCGCCCTCAGAGTTTGATACGACCGATCCAGTAGATGCGTTTCTGCTGAGTATAGGCGCTAGTCTGAAAACCTTTTCTCCCTACCACTTGAACCTGGCAAAGAGTAAGATCTTCGCGGTGGTTCAAGAGCACGAATTACAGCAGATCATGCAGAAGCAGTCGACTGATGTCAAAATTGTTGGTGATATTGTGTTTGAGTAAAATGAATCATTGTTGCATGAAGTGTGCTTGTATGACACATATGGTAAAGTACAAGGGACATTAATTTATTGATTGATATAGTTAATATGGTTGGTGTTGTAAGATATGTTGGAAATTATTGAAGGAGAGTCAGGGCTCGTACATTCGAAATCTGGCAGGGATTTTCAAAAACATTTTATGAAGTTGTAAATAGTTTGCCTGTCCTATAAAGAAGAACAATTGTAAACGATGAAAGAAAAGGAGAGAACGATGGATGATAGTGCCAATTGTAGTTTAAAAAACGCGTTTTTTGTTATGTACAGATTAAAGAATGGAGGCATGATGACATAAAACTATAACACTTTCGTTATGAGTCTATCGAAATACTATAAAATTAGTGAATAATTCACAAGATTTGATAAATAAATGTAGTTAAAAAAATCTCAACCAAATCTAGTATTTTGTGAATAAATACAAATTAAGTACATAGTAATATATCTCAATGGTACAAGTGTAATTATTCGTTTTTGTTATAACCTTTGTGTTTGATTACTTTTAATCGACTCACCCTGCCTTTGGCTAACACATTTCATATCACAGATCAAACACCAAGCTCTAAACTGCTAACTTCGGCAGAAAAATTGGTTGTTGCATTCCGTACCCAGCGCCATCTCGCTGATTTTATAAGAAAACTTTAGAGTTTCAGGAACTGTTGAGTGTAAGAGGTGCAGGTAATACTGTCTAGATGGCGTGCTATAACATATAGCCTAATTAAGTTGCTTTTAAAATTGAAATTATGAGCTTTAAATCAATGTTTTCTTACATCAGAATATTAAAAAAGTTTTATTAGATCAAAATGTTCTACCTATTTTCAAAAGTAATTGATGTAGTGGCATAGTAGTCAGATTTCTGCGCTAAGTTTTCCTCGAAGTTCAATTGCTTAGCCTAAATTTGAATTTCTGTATAATATTGTTGTAGAATTAAACATAAACATTGCATGATACATTCAATTTATAAACACGCCTATAATATGTAGGTGTAGGTATTATCGAACGGGTAAACAGAGGTGACACTAACAATCACTAGCGCACACATAGTTCGTCGAATTTACTAGATTACTTAGTGAAAAATGTGATAAGGAAAGACCCTATTGTCCTACGCCAGAAATAGTATCTGGTCCTATGTGAAGGGATATCAGACTTGTCACCACGTGACATGTACTAATAAAGTAATAATAAGTGCTAGCTATGAATGAGATCTGAAGGCTAGGTGCGAGCGCCGGGACGCGTCCGACACGACGCGGCGGCCGGCACGCGACGTTGCCAGCTCGACGCGACCTCGGCCCGTCTGCCGTCCGCCCGGCCGCCATTTTATTGCGCGGAGACTGTCGTCCGACATCACATAAGGAAGAGTTACATATTCGCATCCGTTGTGTTTTGTATGAACACGTTTTTAGGTTTGTTTTTTTAAAGGCAAGGCTATATAAGTATATACGATTGGTTTTGTAATTAAATATTCTTTCTTAAAATACCAATCTGGATTGGTTTTCAGATACCGATACACCGGTATCTACCAATATTGACTCATCTATTCACAATTAATATCTGCTTGCCAGATAGCCATGAAGGTAGGTTGGTCGGAGCCAGTTAGGCATATTCTTTGCGTTAAAAGCTATCAGTGGAGATGAAATTCATTCGGTTATCAAAAGAGATTAAAAAAATTGCCATTAATTCTTTTCGATAGGCAAACTATCATATGCATGTTTGTTAATCAATAATATTTGATAAAAAATATGTCTCATCTGATTATCAGATGGGTGGAATTCGATCTTACAGGACTTCCTAATATGTTTTAATCGTCGCCCCATCCCAGGATTGCATTTGTATCGTGTATACCGTCACGGACACAAATGACATAGCATGACTTTTTTGTATTACATAGTGAATTTTGTGAAATAGACACTCGCATACTTTAATCGACATTTTACTGAATTTATCATAGAATGGGTAGCCTTTCTTGGGTGATATAGCTGTCAGAAAGTTTGTGTGATTGTCTGAGACCATAAAGCTGGTGAAGGTTGTTAAATGTCCGCATGGAGAAAGAGCATACTAGAAAGGGGTAAAAAATCAGTTTTACTGAACCCACGTAAGTATTCCGCGTTTCGGGTTCAGCAGTTGTCTATTCGGTTATGACCGAACCGGAATATTTTTATTGACCGTTGAGAGATATTATAAAAACAAGATTCTAGTCCCATCTAATTATTCTATCTGTTTTTTTACAAACGATTTATCTTTTAAATGAATGCTGAACGTTGACATTTTTTCTATATATTATGTTTTTTATTCCTTATTGATACCATGTGTACGGCGCCTAAGTAGGAGTTTGAACACATAGCGCGGCGGGGTCCCATGTTGCCGTCGCGTCGTCTCGACACCGCTGTCTCGTTCTCGTGACGTTCACGTCGTGTGCGTTGTGCTGGTCTCACATTCAGCGAATCTTTTTATAAGTGTTTTATTATGATGGAACTGAATCTTACAATTAACTTGACTCGTTTTAGTTACGTTTTACATACCACACCAGATACAAATCAAATGTCAAACTTATGTTATTTTGTTTGAAGTTATTACAATATGAATTTTATTTTACAATTCGTTTGTATCTGTGAAGTAGCTTCATACTCCTGAAATACAGTTTAAGTAGCTGAGTCTCTAACCAAACAAGATATTTTGAAGTTTTCTATTCCGAGCATCACATAATAATAAAACCTATCCGGAACCAAAAAACTCGCACTTTACTGGGTATCGAATCTAAGTTCCCGCGAGTCGTGGACCATACACGCTACAAAACTAATGCGATAAATACATAAAGACGACAAATAACGGCACCTAGCCGCGATAATAGAAACAAGCACTCGCTGCCATACCGTCGGTCGCGACACGTAGCCGCGGCGCGACGTTGCCGCCCCGACGCGTCGCCCGCCCGTCGTCCGCCTGGCGACAGTCGCACGCGTGCCCCCAACGACACACACCATGCCGCTGCCGCTCTTCAACAAGAATCTAGACGTTAAATTGCTCAAATTAGTCAAGGAAAACCCTATATTGTACAACACAGGCCATTCTAATTACCTAAATTTCGATGCGCGGGAAGTTGTGTGGCAGAAAATCGGCGATACTCTGAACAGACCAGGTAAGTTATTTCAAACTTATTACTTGTTTATAGGTAAAAATAAGGTATAAGGGAATTTGTAATTAAAGTTAGTGCATATTTTTGTTCTGTATACGGCTAGGTTAGAATTAATTAATCACTTTTTATTATTCAAAGTAGGTACGATATTAGTAGCGCCATCTGTTGTTATATATGTGAATTAATGTGAGTAATTAACCAGTGTTAGTAATCTACTTGGGGATTTTAAAAAATATATCTATTTTTTGCTTGCATTGAAGTATTAAATTTACTAGTGTGATCTGTACTTGTGTGTCCCTCGAGCCTCTATTCCATTTGAAACATACGATCACCAAAATCTTGCCATTTTGGTACCCATCGCTTCTGTTGCACACTGTTTTACTTTAATTTTCAATTGATTTATGTATTTATATATGAAAAATCTTTATATTTCCAGCCCTTGCGTGTAAGTCAAGATGGGTGAACATGAGGGACATGATGCGGCGCAAGTTCCGTACGCGACACATGACGCCCGCCAACGCCAAGCGCCAGTACAAGTACAAATACGAGGAGGAGATGTCCTTCATGATACCCTTCTTCAAAGAAGCAGCCGGCAACAGCGAGGACTACTCCGAGTTCTACCAAGAAGACGCCGAGTCAGAGGTCGGAATGTCGACAGAAATCTTCGTAGACACCAACGCGGACTTCGAAGAGACGAAACCTACCATAACGTTCAAGAAAAGGCCGGAAGAACCACCCACCAGAGAGTTCACCGAAACCGTGTACCAGGAGTTGAACCCTACGGATCCATTGGACGTATTTCTACTAACAATAGGGTCAACTTTGAGGAAGTTTAGCCCTTACTTTCTGAACCAGGCGAAGAGCAAGATATTCCAGGTGGTCCAAGACTATGAACTACAGCAGATAGTGCATAAGGACGACCAGAGCGGGAGCAGTGCTGACACCAATAACACGAACAGATAGCTGTTTACTATTTCCTGGTTATGGTATTTTGAGACTATTTGATATAAGATGTGGAGGATTAACATAGGGTGTTAAATCCCAAAGTTTTGGGTAACAACAGTGCAGTGCCTAATAAGTTATGAATCGTGTTGCTTCTGTTTATGAGCCTGCGTGACGATTACCATCAGGCGAGGCCTGCATGTCTAAACAGTGAAAAACATTGAGATATTATACTAGAGGGGACACTGTAAACAAAATGTTTGCAACAAAAATGAACGGTACCGTACCGCTCCTTCTGTTTCTGTCTCTGTCACGCCTACGCAGTAACGTCATTTTCGCTCTCGCTTCACTGGGTTCCCGTGTGCACTCACACGGGAATCCTGTATCAGCACAATGCGCGGAGATTTTGTTCGCGATGTCCGCTATATTTAATACCTCAATGGTGAAGAATGACAAGTTTCTAAGGGACATTAGCTTGCAATACGCAAAGATATTATTCGGAGAGTAAATATATCTAGTTGATCAATTAGATAATTTTAAATGTTTTTTTTACTAGATAAATATTTTGTTGGGGCGTGATTTTAAACGATTCTTTGATAAGGCAAATACTGATTTTATCGTGGTCTGTATAACTATAATACGGTTGTGAATTTGTTAAATGATTATTTAAAACAAAGATTGACATTTTATTTTTTCGTGTCTTAGTTATTGTTTATACAGATTTAAGAATATGATTTCTGAAAAGCTGAACGTCGGTCAAATGGCTTGCATTATTTTCTGTATTTTTTACGGAACCGTAAAGGGAAATTGCCTTATCCGGGAATCAAATTAAGGACCGTACAGTCCGCCGCCCGCACAACATTACACCAACTAGGTAATCAATTATATAATAACGTTAATGCATTTTAGGTAGATTTTAGCCCGGATCTACCGCAATATTGATACGTCCATACTGTTGTAAAGTACATTTATATTCATACTAATGTTGCCAATGTGGAAAAGTTTTTCTATTTGTTAAATAAAGAGTAAAATAAATTGTAATATAGGTTTTGTTGTAAAAAAATTTTTTTTGTTTTTATGATGATATATATTAAATTATTCACTTTGAGCGAGTTTTCTCAGAGCCCCAGGCTGGGATACACACCTAAAGCTCTGGGAAGTTCACAACCCATACATACTGTCTTTCATTACACAATATTATGATGAAGAATGTTCAATTAGTGCCTACTTATTTATTTCCTTAGATGATAAGTTTATTTTACATATTTTCCCTGACTTCGTGGTTGCTCATAATAGTTCTATGAAGCATGTTTTCATTTCATTTATGTGTCAGGAATTTGTGCCCGTTCATGGTACGGAACACATATTATGGCGAAACCTGGGTGTCCTTATTGCACCTCTGCCTACCCTTCTGGGGAAAAGGCATGATTACGTATTTTTGTAAAAATGCACTTTCTCAATTTTAATATACATTTTTTTTCTGTATCAGCCCATATACGACCCTCTGCAGGGCACGGGCCTCCTCTACAATCGAGAGCACGATTGAGAGTGGTTAGGCCATAATATAATATAATATACATTTGATTATATAAAATTTTGACAGCCTCCTTAACGCAGTTGAGATGCCGGCTGTGAAACGAGAGGCCGCGGGATCGATCCCCGTAGGTACTGAGAAGTGAGACTAATGTTTGTGAGATTCATTAGTACCTAATCTATGTAATTGTTCTCTCGTAGTGTACCTTATTCAAACCACCGGTAACAGTGGTTAAAATATCATAATACATACATAAACACACGCTTTTTTCCCAGAAGGGGTAGGCAGAGGTTCTACCAGAACACCCACGTTAAAAATAAAATAAAATATCAGACTGAGAAAAGTCCTCATAATGCGTGTTATGCCCAAAAATACAAGTAGGCAGTCTACCTAATAGACTATATCTTGACCAGGGTCCTGAATGCAAGCCTCCTCGAAAACCTTACATCTCCGGTAGGACATACAGGGTATATCAAGACTGCTACCGAAAACGAAGCCAGATGGTAATTTTAGTGACTTAAGACACAATGCAATTAAAACGTTTGCAAAAAAAGCGACAATTTTTTTGTATTTTTTTCCTGTCATCGTATTTGAGTGGTAAATACATACATTTTCGTAACAAAATAATGTACACCCTTTTATTTTTAAAGACTAGCTTTTAAAGCTATAGTACGCAAAGCTTTATTTTATAATTTAAGAGTTATTGTTTTTGCAAAATTTTTAGTTGCATCGTGTCTGTAGTCACTAAAACTACCACCTAGCTTCGTTTTCGGTAGCAGTCTTGATATACCCTCTATAGTACGCTATGCTATGCTAAATACCTATATAAATACATTAGAATCCTGCTTAAAATGTCTTTACAATTTAAACATACCTCTAAATACATCGGCAAGTACTTTATTGTTTTAAATCTGGTTTATATGACCCCCTACCTTTTTGCTTCGACTATACTTTGCGTTAATTCTGTCCCTGGCATTGTCGAGGTCCACGGCGGTAGCTGCCTATTATCAGTGGCCAGCCAGCTAGATTTTCTCAACAAAACTAATTGGATAATGTTCTTCCAGCCGTGGTGTTCGCCGGAATCCAGTGCCAGATACACTTCGGTGACTTCCAAGAGGAGAAACATAAGCCTGGATACATTGAGAAGTGAGTATTCGCCTCATTTATGGCTTGAAGTTATAAATAAATTGTAGAATGTCTACGATCTTTGCGTCCGATGCGTTATTGTCAAAATATTACGAACAGTTTTTTTCTTTTCATATTTTATTACATCGGACATATTAATACTTTTAGATTATGAGTATAAATGCTTGTTGTTTATCATGAAAACAATTATCTCAAACAATGCGTTATATAGATATATATTAAATTTTAATCGTAGTTCCAAATTTCGCCACACGCCAATAGAATTTAGATGAGTTATACAAGACGCACTGTCAGCAAGTAAGATAATTACATTATAGTCAATACTAGGTTTTAAATTAACCTGACCCGACTCATTTACCCACATAAGGCGCATTTTTTCTTATTGCTCGACTCATGGGGGTCGTGATGTTCAATGCTCTTAAAACCTTAATTAAGAATTGGGTTATCATATGCAAATTATTTTTGGATTTATTGGTTCATATGCGGCGTCTCCGTCGTTGTGGAACCGTTGTTGTCGCATATAAACTATGATTATCATCAGCCATAAGAATAGCCAAATCCAGTACCGAACATAGCCTAGTTTTGGTTGTCGCCTAATGCAGGCCGTTTGAAACAGATGAATGTGGAGATAATAAATTAGAATATTTTATAATCCAGTTTGAACGAGTACCTCCCGGAGCAGTACGCGAGCTCCTGGGGCGTGGAGAAGAAGATCCTGAAAGACTACCGGACGCACCAGGGCCTCAGCCAGCTCGACGCCAAGTTCTTATATATCAAGACGGCTCGAGACCTGCCCACTTATGGAGTCACTTTCTTTCTGGTCAAGGTTAGTGTTGTAGTCTAGAAAATTCAACATCTAAATTTTATAAACATTATCAAAATTGGTAGAGCCACATAGGAGTTACTTTGGGCTATTGTAAAGCCAGCTATACCAGCGTGGCACCACTGTTTCGCAGGCAGTAAGGCTTCTATGATCCAAGTATTTTAAATGTTCATGAACAGCCGTGATCACTTATGATCATTTGATTGATTTTTTTACCCCGCTACTTCATTGTGACTACATCGCACCGCGTAGTAAGTGCGATTTGGTCTAAAAGAGTAGCCGATTGGAAAAAGATTATTTTTGCTTCTCGACAAAATTAGCCGGGATTTTTGCAATACTTAATGTATATTTTAGGAGAAACAAAAGAACAAGAAGAAGCTGGTGCCCCGCTTGCTGGGCATCAACGCCAACGCCATCTTGCGGCTGGACGAGATCACCAAGGAGATTCTGCAGGTGTGGCCGCTCACGCAGGTCAAGACCTACCACGTCGGCAAGTCGGAGACCTTCACACTCAACTTTGGAGACTACAGGTAATTAGATTAAAATAAGAGCCAAAGAGAATAATACACTAAGTTGAGTATGACGTTCTCGTTTCTTGAAATAAATTTTTAGTTAGTAATGAGACACATACAAATAAAATATCCAGGGTGTATAAAGACTGCTACCGAAAACGAAGCCAGGTGGTAGTTTTAGTGACTACAGACACGATGCAACTAAAAATTTAGCAAAAATACGCGACAATTTTTTTTGTTATATTTTAAATATCAATGTGTTTGGGTGGTAAATCTATAGTTTTTGCTAAAATTATAATTTAAAGCCTTGTGTACTATAGCGTCTTTAAAAATAAAAGGGTGTACATTATTTTTTAAGGAAAATGTATGTATTTACCACTCAAACACGATGATAGGAGAAAATTAGAAAAAGTGGTCGCTTTTTTTGCAAAAAAATTTATTGCATTGTGTCTTAAGTCACTAAAACAATCACCTGGCTTCGTTTTCGGCAGCAGTCTTGATATACCTTGTATATTGACGGCTTCCGTGGCGCAGTTGGTTAGACACCGGCTGTGAAACGAGAGGCCGCGGGTTCGATCCCCGTATCGAGACAAATGTTTTTGCGACCCACAGATATTTGTTTCGGATCTAGGTATTGGTGCGTCCGAAAAGTGTCTCGTAGTTTCTGATACTCACGATACAAGACTTAATTGATCATAACCTGGGTTCAGGACTATGTACGTGACTGTTGGGTGTATTTGTGACTTGTTAAAATACAGGCTGCCTCGGTGGCGTAGTTGTACTACGATACGATTGCAAAGCTGAGGTCTCGGGTTCGAATCCCGGGTCGGGCAAAACGATATTGGATTGTTTAATTCATTACCGGCCCGGAGTCAGGAATTTGTGCCCGATATGGCGATAAGCTGGCCCCCTATCACATAGTGGGACGGATCAAACAAGGCGAAATGGGGGTGTCATGGTAGCGCCTCTGCTTACCGCTTCTGGGAAAAAGGCGTGAGTTTATATATGTCTGTATTTATGTAAAAATACAGAGGTGTTGTATGTGAATTGTTTCCAATCCAATCCATCAGCCAAAGGAAGTCCACTGCTGAACATAGGCCTCTCCCAATGATTGCCACAGTGACCTGTGAATTATTTGCCTGCTGTTGATTCTGGCTTGCATATGCATACATTAGTCACCAACCACGCGGATACGAATACAAACATATAGAGGTTGAAATTAAAAACATTCGACAAATTCATATGGGTGATTCAGTATCAGTAATACTTTTACTATATATCGAAATATAACAATTGAAATAAAACGAATGTTTCGATTTTATTTACACTTTCAAGGATATAGGGGTCGATGACGGGGCGTGCTTATGCGTGCCAGGCGATGGTTACCGTACTCAACACTAAGAATTTCTAGCCTTAAAGACACACTGTTACGCGGAGGGTTCACTAGCTCTCCTTTTTTTTGGTTATGGCTCGCACGGTTTGTGCATATAGCCAGTCCTCAAGGATTTTTTAATTTGCCCATTGTGGGCGAAAGTGGTCAAATATAGCCCATCGTCTGTCATTGTCCGTTAGTAAGTCCATCGTCATGCTTTAGTAAGGCGAAGGCAACCTTACCAAAACTTTTGATAGAGGTCAGCGAAAACATCGATTTAATCACATAAAACACTTGCTTAACCTCCAATTCACTTGTGCACCTTTACAGAAACATATTGAATAAAATGCCTTCTACTTTATGCAATAAAACTCTAAAATGCAGCAAATTAACGAAAATAACGAGAGCTATATGTCATTTCTACGATTTTCCCGCCAAACTCCTGTTTTGTAATTGTTCTGAGGAGACAGGTCACGGTCGCGCATGCGTCATCGATTTACCCCCGATAACAGTTGATTGTAGGATTGTGTTGTGTGTTTCTAAGATGCCTAGAACGAGGGAAAATAGCCTTGTCCCATTTACCAACCAACAATACCAAATATTGAATATAAATATTTAATTTGCGTGAAACCCAACGAAGATGGCGGCCAAGTAATTGGTTATTACAAAACCTAAAGTTTAATATTCTGTTTACTGATGAGGTTACTTTAATATGGATCGTATTATTTAATATCCATAACGAACACTGGTTATGGATATACTAATATCCACACACACTAGTGTGTCAGAGTCTCTTTTCAAGTGCGATTTGGTGTGAATGTGCGAGGTGGTGTCATTCATGATTGTGTCATCGGGCCCTAACTTATTGAGGGCAGATTAACTGGGAGACGGTACCTGGACATTCTTACGTCTTTAGTGACCGAAGTGTTGGAAGATGTGCCTGTGTCGTATCTAGCCGCCAGCCGGCGTGTACTTCCAATATAATGGGGCCCCGGCTCACTACCATCTCACTACTACAGTGAAGTGCGTACGTAGGTATGTACCTAGATCGGGAGTTGGAAGATCGCTGGATCGGTCGCGGAGGACCGGCATGGCACCGTCACCTGATCGTACCCTTACATTTTATTTGTGGTGAGAAATGAAAATAATTGTTTACGAACGAGAGTCCGAAACAGTGCAACAATTAAAAGGTTATTCGATCGCAAACGACTGTGCTAACTGAAATTAAAGACAATTTGCGGCATCGTACTTTCTTGTATAAGGAGACCGGCGGTGGACATTTCGAGCATTTATTAAAATACACGTAGATTAGGCATCTACTTGCGGACATTTACATTTGAGTTTATTAAATGTTATTTGTTTCTGAATTTAAATGCCAATTATTGTAGATATCGTAATACATACATAAACATAACGCCTTTTTCCCAGAAGGGGTAGGCAGAGGTGAAACCAGGACACCCACGTTTCGCCTTGTTTCGGATCCGAATATACACTATCATTACAGAAAAAAAAACACATTCTTTAAGGATTTTACCATTAATCATTTTTACTGTTATTTTGATTTATTACTTGATATCCTTGCTTTGTTTTTGTAAGAAAGGTGATACCTAAGTTTAAACAATGTTATAAATATTCCAGTGACAAGGAATACAGCGTGAAGACCCAGGATGCGTTCCGTATCCGCGACATCCTGGAGGGCTACATCGACCTCATCCGCAAGCGCCTGCTGGCCGGACGAGAAGCCGTGGGCTCTGAGGGCATCATCATCATGCAGGAGAATGTGGAACCTTCCAGGTAATGTCACTAATAATGATATATATATTATTTCTCTTTATTTTGTTGTTAATTTTATTTTTACATTTTTATACATATATATAAAAAAAACAATATATATATAAAAATATAAAAAAAAAAGATTAATCCTTCAGTGGCGAGGCTTAAGACCCAAGCCACCGGTGGTTAGGGATCCAAAGTGAGGAACCTCCTCGTTATGCGTGCCGTGTCCAGCAATATTATGAGAAAATTAATAATAAATAAAATTTTAATAAATTAATAATAAATTATTTAATAAATTCATTAATGAATATGAGAAAATTATTATTATTATGAGCCCGTAAAGTCCCACTGCAGGGAAAGGCTTTTCTTTTTGCTGTCCATACATCCCACTTGAGGCCTCTATATGACCAATTCCAATTCGACTCAATTCCTTCGGATATGCGTTCAACTCGTCTCGCCACCTGCGAGAAAAATGAGAAAAATACAATTGATTCTTTTAAACGCAATTACAATATTATGGCAATTAAAATATTATGTTTAAATTAAGTATCTCCGATATTTTAAAAGGTACGTGAAGTTTACTAACACACACAATCCACCTTGGTGGTCATATAACCTTTTAATTGTAGATTCTATTCCTAACCTGGGACGCATATATGTAATACAAACATATGGAGTCATGAAAATATTTTGTTTTCAGAGGCAACATAATGCACATCGTAGCCAACAACCCTTCGAAGGCGGTGGAACAGTCGTTCGTGGGCCCGTCGAGGTTGGTGCCGCATGCTGAAGGTATGTTTTCTACCATTTCAACTAGTTGAGCTATGTAAATAAAAAATGTATTCGCAGCGCATAGTGGTTACAGTAATTAAAAGTGTTTTCTTTTAAAGGAAGTTTAATACTCTCTGTTTTTTGTTACCAAATTTGTTTCAAACTTATTTGGCCTTATTCATACATCGCTTTGAAACCTATTTTAGTTATCGTATGTTTTGTCCCTTTCGAAAACGAATTTTGAAATCAGTTTGAGCGAAGGAGACAAAACATTCTATAACTAAAATAGGTTTTAAAACTGTCTATGAATTAGGCCGATTGTGTGTTAAATATAAATGGCAAAATAGAAGCCACAAGCCGGTAAGAATCGGGTTGTATGGTCGCTTCTCCACAGATAGCTTATACTATTATAATACAGTCATATTCAATTTCTAGTTTTGTTCAAAATATTCCTAATTAATTAAAAAAAAAATTTGCCTGTGTGTTGTGAGACAGTAGTTTGTAGTATTTTGTAGTAGTAATTTCTTATATTCATGACGCAATTGTATTTTAACTATAGGATCAGAACTATGTGTGTGATTGTTGGGCGTAAAATTGATTAATTATTATGTGCCTTCAGAGATGAGCGCGGGGCAGCGTAGTCAGGTGGTGACCGTTCAGCAGATGGTGGTCACTGGTATGACCAACAACCCGCAGCAGGCTGTGGTAAGATATTATCTTTAAAAATGCCTAGTTTGTCTAAATACTTTTTGTATTGCTTAAGTCCGGCAAACGAGCAAACAGTTCACCTGATGGTAAGTGATCACTGCCGCCCATGGACATCCACAAAATGTCGGCCCTTAAAATCAAACGAGTTCAAATTGAGAATATACAAAGTACAACCAGTAGATTGTAAGCAATGTCTCCCGGTTTGAAAACATTGTAGCTGGAAGTCACTGAACATTAAGAGACAACACCTTAATGGCCCATTTACACGGAAAGAGTTTCTCGCCATGAAGATTATCGTAAGGATATAAAAAGTTGCATCGTGTAAACGATTGTCAGAACACGATAATCTATGGCGGTTATGTCGTGCGATAATCGCATTCGATTCTCGCCGCGAGAAACTCTTCCCGTGTAAATGCCCTTAAGTCTCGGTTTGTCGAGCGTATTGCATTCTCATGCAAGTGTCAGTAACAATAAGTTTATTTGTTTTCCCCAATTATAAGTAAGCATGGGATCTACTTGTCCCATCATTATCTCTAATAAACAAATATTTGTTGTCAGAAAACGGAAGTGCCGATGCGTAGCGACATGTCAATGGAGTGCGTGCGGAGACTCAACCGACTCAACTCGCAGTCAGTCACACTCGTCTCCTTGCTCTCAGGTAATATACTATTAGTAATCCAGCCTTATACGGCCCTCTGTAGGTCACAGGCATCCTCAAGTAGCGAGAGTTCGATTAAGAGGCTTTAGGCCATAGAGCCCAGTGCAAGTTAGCGGACTTCACATATCACAGAAATTTTTAACCTCTAGGATATGCAGGTTTCGTCGTGTTTTCAGTCACCGTTATAGTGAGTTGTGATTGATTATCTAGATACACATGAGTCCGACAAATCAGAAGTGTGCCCAGGGATTTGAACCCGCGACTACCGTGCTTGTTGAAAACGAGGCTTTCAGGCTGGGGGGTACTTTATGATCAGAAACAAAAACTCGAATGTTCGGACGTTCGACGTCTGCAGTACGTTTTTAATTTTACACTTCTTAAAATCAACACTGTTGATACTGTACTTATCATTCACTCCGAACTAAGTCTATAGTTAGGACGTACGATAAAGGATTCGAACTTTTTGTGGAGTACCTAGGCACATTCGTACAGTTTTACGTGTGACGTACGAAGTTTCGAGTTTCGTTTCAGATCATAGAGTAACCTCCTAGTCCGTTGCCAACAGGCCAGTATGCGATTTTAACCAATGGTAACGTCATGTTTGCAGATCCAAACGAGCACAACGTGCGGGAGGCGCAGCTGACTGTGGAGAAGATCAATACTGACATCATGCCAGTCCTCATCGATGGTGAGTGGTTATCAACATTCATTATCTTCTATCCAGTCATTGTTGTCAGTCTAGCTGGAGCAATTGGTTAGACGTCGGCCGAGAAACATGAGGCCGCGGGTTCGATCCCCGCATCGAGAATTTTTTTTATGTGATCCACAGGTATTTTTCGGGTCTGGGTGTTTGTGAGACCGAAAAGCCTCTCGTAGTTTCTGATACTCACGACACAAGATCGAGATCTTAGTGTGAGGTCAGAACTATGTGTGTGTGAAACTGTGTGACTATTGCGTGTATTTATTATTTATTTATTAGTTTAAATATCTTGAATACGTATTATTAAACAGTGTTTTAGGTGGTAAACACTTTTGAGTATTTTTAGAATAGCAATCGGAAAATAATGAATATACAATATGATGAATCTGTGGTTATTGTTATGATTTGATTAAATGAAAATGATAGAAAATAAATCGGAAACGAAATATATCCTATCAGAAAGATCTGTCTTTGACACACACAAAGTTATGGATACATTAAGACGCGACAACGCTTTTAAAACTCTTAAGCCGAAAAAATTAATGTACCTCACAATTTTGTTAATACTTTGGCATATATCAGGTAATTTAAAGAAGTCTGTTAAATTTTAACAATGCATCTAACCTAGGTCTACACAAGACTGCTCAGAAGCAGACCACTGAGGAAGGCAAGAAGAAGATGCTGGATGAGATCAAGGAGTTGGAGGAGTACGTCAAACAACTCACTGATAGTATGGCGGCTGATGTTGTTGTAAGTATCACGTATAGACTAGACAATCAAGATCAACTGTCTGTTACGAAACATTACGGATTACAGGATATTACTATAGTATTAAAATGGTTTAATACAGAACTATGGAGAAGCAGAAGGCACTTCGATGAAGATAGCCAACCTGACGACGCAGATGTACGCCGCGCTCGACCCGCAGACCAAGCGGAGAAGTGATCTTATAAGGGTAATTATTAGTTCCCAACACCCCTTTTCTCTTCCCATCCTTTTTCTTTCCCGCTCTCCTCCTGATTTGGACCGGCAATACTTCCATGATCCAGTGTTGTGCATGTTCATGGGTAGCTGTGATCACTTACCATCAGATGACCTGTTTGCTTGTTTGTCGATCCTGTGCAATAAATATATACATGTTGAGCCCAAAACAAGCATTAATGTGATGTACGCTGTATTGTAGAAGAGCCGGCAGAGCTTCATCGCGGACGAGAAGATGGACAGCAGCCTGCGCCGCGCCTCCTTCATCGCCGCCGCGGCCGGCGCGCTGCACTGCGTCGACGACGCGCACCACGACGCCGCGCAGGTCTCTGCACCACACACCGCTCTACTACTCCATTCATGCTAGTGGCCATCGCAGGAGGTCTATGTGGAGATCTATGGGGGAGGCCTATTTTCATATGGACTTCCTGCGGCTGAACAGACAGAGAGAGAGTCGTCATTCAATAGGTTTTCATTTCGAAAAATGTACTTTTGACACTTATAATTAGTACAGTCAATGCAAAATAACTTTTACGATGTAAAGTCGAGGCGTATCAAAACGCCGTGAATACAGAGTGTCAGTGAGGTCACCCTACACTTGCGTTTCAATTTTAAAGCGGCCTATTGGAATAAAGAAAGCGGATTAGCAAGTTGAAGTGGCAATGGGCGGGGCACATAGCACGGAGAACTGATGGCCGATGGGGCCAAAAAGTTCTCGAATGGAGGCCACGAAGCGGAAAGCGCAGCGTGGGACGTCCACCCACTAGGTGGTCAGACGACCTGGTAAAGGTCGCGGGACGTCGCTGGATGCAGGCTACCTCCAACAGGTCACTGTGGAAATCATTAGGAGAGGCCTATGTTCAGCAGTGGACTTCCTTCGGCTGATGGATGAATGATTGGAATAATAATATCTTTCAGTAATTTTTTGTTTTCCGACAGCTAAAATATCTGCTCAGGTTATATCTCTCTGAAGTATAAAAACATATCCGTTTTTTAATGTTTTAGATGTGTGTTTTAAGACTTTATCTATGAACTACGTAACACTGTTGTGTTTTCATAAACAGGCGTACCAAGGCCATCCGCTGAACAAGAGTGAAATAGAAGACATAGAGAAATCAGCGCTCGACAAAATCGGAAAACTCAACGCGGCCATAGCGTTGTACCTCACCGCACATAGTGGTAACTACTAACTAAATAATTCTTATTAAAGAAATATTATGTATTTATGATTATATGTTATGTATGTATATAATGCTTGTGTATTCATATGTTTAATTAGTATTAGTTAGCTCCAATACTTTATTTTTTACACTGCCCTCTCTATCTCCTTTTCAATCCATCCCATGGTTGTCTGTAAGACATTGCTGTAGAGCGATAAGACCGCCATTTGTTCTTTTTATTATTGTTTCTCTATAATGTTTTTGTGTAAATATGTACAGTAAAGATTTAAATAAATAAATATTATAATTACTTTAAAATTATATATTATTAATTGCCCCGTTGGCATCATTTGTGAGGCTCTGAGCTTGATTTCATTCAAGGCAATTAACATCTACGTGAGATAATTGAGCAGCGTTTGTTGTCTCCAACAAACGATGTTAGGGCTGAGTACAGCTACGCTGGTGACCAAGTAGACCGATTCGTGCGTGACAATGCGGTAACATTTTGGACAGTTGAACCCTGTGCATGTGATTGTGAAGGGGAGGATAGTGGCTCGCTAGTGCAGAATTTCACGCTTGCCGGCTAACTGCTCAAACCAGTCCTTATCGTGAGCAGAAACACCATCAGCTTGATTTAAAGAATGAAGAATTTCTTTTCGTATTTCAATGCCAGAAACAAATATTTTGACAGTAATTACGTAAGATTGGCCAATCAAGCGTGGTGGACTATATGGCCTAATCACTCGCAATCGATTCTCTCAATTGTATATACAATCTACAAGATTGGCCAATAAGCCGAATATTTATGGAACACGGATAAAAATCATGGCGTTTCAACGTATTTAAGGCTAGGATTTGCGGAAGACTAAGAAGGCCCTAGATACATCACACTCATAAAGAGCATCAGTTAGTTTACTATAAGTTGGTACTTAAGATATTTTGTCATTTTTATTTCTAGATCCGCAGAACATTGATTACTCGACAGCGGTGAATTCCATGAACACTATCAAAGAACTCATGCCGGAGTTAATAAAAGGTATTTTAATACTTCATTATTTTTATCCAAATTCCTACCGATAACCTCTGTATTTCGACAGCCTTCGTGGCGCAGTTGGTTAGACACCAGCTGTGTAACGAGAGGCCGCGGGTTCGATCCCCGCACCGAAACAAATATTTGTAAGGCTCACAAGTATTTGTCTCGGATCTGGGTGTTTATGGGTCCGAAAAGTCTCTCGTAGTTTCTTATACCTACGACACAAGACTCGGTCTTAGTGTGGCGTCAGGACTATGTATGTGACTGTTGGGTGTATTTATTTATTCTTGACTATGCTGATGCCAGCCATCTTGATCTTACCGAGGCCCAGCTAGATAAGCTTGAGCGCCTTCAAAATTTTTTGTATCAGGTTCATATTAATACCGCAAGTTACATCATCAATTTTATGTGTTTCTGTTATGATTACTGTATCTTTTTTCTTTATTATTATTTTGTTATCTGTTGAATTTTAATAATTGTAAAGTAAATTGCACATTTCTCGCATAACATTTTGATTATAATAACAATACAAAAGTCAGTACATACATAATATATTATTTTTCAATGGCCGTAGAGTGGCCAGAAACACAACATTATCTTTCGTATATTCTTTGTTACATGGTGTTATAATTAAGAGTTTATTTTTATTTAACGCATCTTACCGCCATGTTATTCAAATGGAATAGTTGCACCATTTTCTACTAGATGGCGCAATTCTAATAAGTGTTAGATAAGTGCGTGGTGGCCTCGTGGTATCGGACCAGACTCGGCTGCCTACATGTTCACGGTGGTCGCGGGTTCAAATCCCAGGGCACACCTCTGACTTTTCGGAGTTATGAGTGTATTTATAGTCAATCACCACGCACTTTAACGGTGAAGGAAAACATCGTGAGGAAACCTGCATACCGTAGCGATTTTAAAGAATTTCTACGGTATGTAAGTTCGCCAACCCGCACTAGGCCAGCGTGGTGGACTATATGGCCTAACCACTCTCAATCGTACTCTCGATTGTAGAGGAGGCCCGTGCCCTGCAGTGGGTCGTATATGGGCTGATACAATACAATACAATTGCTTGCACTGCCGCATGTCCTACCCACTGACCTCTCATATAATTATCCATATAAACGTTGCCTGGAAGAAATTGCCGAGTGTGATAAGGCCGCCTCTAGTACTATTATTATTATGTCATTTCTGAGATGTAATTGTTTCTCTATTTGCAATGGAATAAATAAATACATAACATCTGTAGTATATATATACATAAACTTACGCCTTTTCCCCTGAAGAGGTAGGCAGAGGTGTAACCAGGTCACCCACGTTTCATTTTGTATTTTCCATCCCAAGATGTGATAGGGGGCGAGCCTATTGCCATATCGGGCACATATTCCTGAATTCTGGCTAATAATAAATAGAAAAATCCAATATCACAGCCCGACCCGGGTTCGAACCCGAGACCTCAGTTTCGGAATCATACCGTAGTATAAATAGTCGTATAAATACTAAATGTATTACAATAAATAAAGTGAATGTGTGTGTTTGTTCCCCCTTGTATGAACAGATGCGCAAGGTCTGGGCAGCGCGAGGGACAACAAGGCTCGACAACAACTACTCGACGCCATCCGCGCGCTGTGCGAGTCCACCAAGGCCATCTGCACGCTCTCCGGAACCGAAGACCATCAGGTAGGGAATACATCATATCATTGCTATAAAATACGTTGATCTCTTTTATGTGCTTGATAAACGGAAATATAAGTTATCAACAGGTTTTGGGCACTTTTTTAAACAAGTTGTAATGAGGTTCTAGCTTAAATTATGGTTTGTATGTATCTATACATATAACTGAGTTAGTAAAAGCACGAGTAATTAACTCACGAACTGTTATTGGTAGTTTTTTACCATCGTAGATAATGTTACATGAGGATAAACTTTTTGAATTTTGTAAATTTGACACAGTGCAGCCTCTTGCACTTATTACAATGGCAATAAAGCGCTATTTACATGGGGAGAGTTTCTCGCGGCGAGCATCGTAAGCGGTTATCGCATGACATAACCGTAATACGATTAACGTGTTCTGACAAATGTTTACACGATGCAACTTTTTTATATGCTTACGATAATCGTGTCTTCGAGGCGAGAAACTCGCCCCGTGTAAATGGGGCTTAAAGCTCATATTTCATAGGCTTTATTGTCGTATATTTTTGGACAGGTTTCTTGGCTCTTGGTCGAAAGAAAGAAAGAAGACACATTTATTAGTCACTTATCACAACGCACACACTCATATAACATAAATTTATCTACACCATACAGAAATAAAAATATATATATATATATAAAAAAGTTTGTACGTCGCAAAAAATGGTCGTATCATTTTTGCCGACGTAATTTAATTTAACGGTGGAATAAATTTGAAATATTTCTACTGTACAGAAAATGCAAGATGCGTCCAATAAGTACGCAGACGTGTCCAGGAAGCTGATCTTCACTATCGGTAAAGGAGTTGACAAGAACAAGGAGAGTGAGGTAATATCCAGATATTTTTAATATCCTAGGGTTCGATTTATATTAACTTTAAAGATTTTTTTGAAAGCCTCCGTGGCGCAGTTGGTCGGACACCGGCTGTAAAACGAGAGGCCGCGGGTTCGATCCCCGCACCGAAACAAATATTTGTTTGAACCACATGTATTTGTTCCGTGTCAGTGTTTGTGAGACCAAAAAGTCTCTGGTAGTTTCTGATACCTACGACACAAGACTCGATTTTAATGTGGGTTAAGGACTATGTATGTGACTCTTGGGTGTATTTATTATTTTATTTTATAAGTCGCTTTCAAGTTATAAATTCGGTACTTACATTATAATTTTCATAATGTATAGTTTCATTCTAAATTTGTAGTCAATTGCTAACTTACTTTAATTCATGGTTATGAGCACGCATAATTATTTAGGCAAAATAGCAATAAGTTATATAGCAATGAACAAAAAATAAATACAAATTAAGTTCCCAGACTTTTTAACCCAATTATTATTTTTATAATTCCACTAACATTTTGTTTTTACAATCTCTTATACCCCTTATTTCTCTATAATTGCGTATATGTCTATATATGTATTTTTTTATATTTATCCTTTATTCTTATCCATCATATGTTTGTAAGAGGTCGCCGCAATTTTGTTTTGTCGCTGTCGCCGCTGTTTCTATTTTTCGGAGTCATGTGTGTATTTGCAGTCAATCACCACGCACTATAAACATCCGGAGGAAACCTGCATACCGTAGCGACTTGTATAAATTTATATGGTATGTAAAAGTCCGCCAACCCGCACTAGGCCAGCGTAGTGGACTATATGGCCTAACCGCTCTCAATCGTACCTACTCTCGATTGTAGAGGCCCGTGTCCTGCTGTGGGAAGTATATGGGCTGATACAGTACAGTACAGTATTTTATAGTCCATATATCTCTGTCGTTAATGTACAATAAAAAATATCTTTACAGATAGTGAAGCTAGCCAAAGTCGTCCAAGACAAAGCAGCCCTATTGCAGAAGACGAGCAACGAGCTGGTGGGCAAGGTGAAGACTCCCGAAGCCAAGGACATTAATGACGCCAGTGCTCATGTGGTCAACTGCGCTAAAGACCTCGTGGCTTGTGCTAAGGTTGGTGACAAATGTAGATTGTGAATTATACGTGAGATGAATTCTGTAATTGAATCAGCTTATAATTGTCTTAAGACCCCCTCCGAGGTTACTGGAGATATCAACGTCATATTAATTGATTGCAATGAAAATTACACTTGGAATGGCTGATGAAATTAATGTCGTTTATTTAATGTTTTGTGCAATTAATGACTACATAATATGGTCGTAAAGCCGAATTTAATTTCGTACCATATTACATTTTGAAACAGGTGCTATGTTTTGCAGTAGACTTGATGTGGCCGAAGAGAGATAGAGAGAGAAAACGACAGAAATTTTTGATCAAATTTCATGCCACTAGTTTAAAATAATTTTGAACGAAGCACAATGTGATTTTAACTTGAAACTTATGATACGCATTTGTTCGCCAACGTCACTCATAGTACGATATATCTCCGCCCCCAGATAACGGGCTCGTCCCCGCACGAGGCGCACTGCCGCAGCGCCGTGCTGGCGGCGGCGGCGTCCACGTCGGCCGCCAACAAGGCGCTGCTGCACCGCGCCGCCCCCCACCACAAGCTGCACGCCCGCGCCGCCGACCTGGACACCGCCCTGGACGCTATCAATGAGGCCTGCGACCGACTAGGTAGTGTTACATTATTTCACAGCCTGCGTACAGCTGTTGGTTCGACGCCGGATGTGTAGCGTTAGGCTGCGGGTTCGATCCCCGCACCGAAATAAATATTTGTGATCCACAGGTATTTGTTTCTGTTTTGGATGTTTGTGAGACCGAAAAGTCTCGTAGTTACTGATACCCACGACACAAGGTTCGATCTTAGTGTGGGATCAGATCAGTGTATGTGTGAATGCATGTGACTGTTGGGTGTTTTTATTTGTTTTATACAAAGTGGTTGAACTATACTGTATCTGGGACTACAGTAGGAATGGGATCTATCAAGGTACTGCCAACATTTATGTTGCATAAATCAGGCAAACAAGCCAAGATGGTAAATGACTATTTTTATGCATGAACATCTGCAACATTTGCACCGTAACTGCGTTGTTGACCTCTTAGCATAGAAGGGGAAAATAATATTAATATTTCAGCAAACCTCTTGCATTGAACTACACACGACAGTGGAGCTGTCGCTTTACGACGACTTTCTGTATGAGGCTGAAAGCAACGTCTCTTCAACAGTTTTAGTTTCAGTTTGGCTCTACCACTCAAAAAGATATAAATTATCTCTGGAGTTTTTTTTTCCTTGCCTATACTGTCCCATTGCAGGGCAAAGGCCTCCCTTTCCTTCTTCCACCCTTCTCTATCCAAGGCTTTCTTCCACCAGTTGGTATCAAAATGGTCCAAGTCATCTCTCCACCTTCTGCGCGGCCTACCACGAGGTCTTTTCAAGTGTTGTGGAGTCCATACGGTAGCAGTCCTAGCCCACAGCTCGCCTGACATAAGACAGTCGTGACCTGCCCAGTCCCACTTCAATTAGAGAATGGAGTTATACATTGGTTATAATATTTCTCAGTTTTTATTTGGGAAAGTATGTAATATACACATGTACAAATATCCTGTCATTAGCATAAAACCTTCATATTTTATTATACAGGGTATATCAAGACTGCTACCGAAAACGGAGCTAGGTGGTCGTTTTAGTGTTTACAGACACAATGCAATTAAAAATTTCTCAAAAAAGAACCGACAGGTCTTTTTTCCCAACTTTTAAAATATCATGGTGTTTGGATGGTATATCGTTACTTTTAGCTAAAATTATAATTTAAACCTTTGCGCACTATTGTATCTTTAAAAATGAAAAGGTGTACATTATTATTTTGGGAAAACGATGTATTTACTACCCAAATACGACGATAAGTAAAAAATTACAATAATAAAGTTGTCGCTTTTTTTGCGAATTTTTAAGTTGCATTGTATCTGAAGTCACTAGTACTACCACCTGGCTTCGTTTTCGGTCGCAGTCTGGATATACCCTGTATTATCTATAAAATCAGATGTAGTGACGCTCACGTCTTATCTATCGCAGAGGATGCTGACGCTAAATCCCAAGCGAAGGCCAAGTCTCCCGAGGAGTTGTTGCGGCTGGAGATACTCCGGACCATCTGCACTGCCAAGGATCATCTGCAGACCGCTGACAATGAACTCAATAAGGTGGGGTTTTTGACGTTGATCAAATTGAAGGAAAAGAAAATGTGTTGGAGTTTGATTGTCCACTTATATATATATATATATATATATATATATATATATATTTTAACTATGCATAGTATATCTAATGAACTTATTATAGTATGGCTTTTTAATTTAATTATGATTGATGAAATAGAAAAACTTAGAGTTAGATATTGAATTTATGAACAATGTTTTTTTGATACTTGCATATGTACTAATCTTAAGGATGCCACTGCTGGACTTACACCTCATTGAGTAAGTGCCAATCCTGATTTTTTTAGTTAGTTCCTTAATTAAACTCCGATTATTTACACATACACCCTATCACTGATAGAGTGGGTAGAATATTATGTAAATTGTAGAACAGTTACTGATAGATATTTGGCCAGTGTATCACGAATGGCTATGAGGCATGTCCACTGTACAAAATCAAACATTTTTAATAATATATTTGACAATTATAGCTCAATATTAAGGACCACATACAAGTGTATCAGATTTATCTTGATTTTTTTTATTGCAATGAAAGGCGAGACGAGCATGCCATTCGCCTGACGGTAAGCTATACGTCCGTTCAAGGACAGTAGCAAAATCAAGCAACACAATGAATCACAAAGCAATGCTTGGTATTCCTCTGCGCTCGCCATCTTGAGACATAAGATTTTCAAGTCTCATTATGTCTTCAAGTTAGATGTAATACTTAATAGGATACCATATTTCCTGCTTCACGTACAATTTCAAATGAGAAATGTAATGAGTTTTGATATTGGTACTGGTCAGCCGGATGTGAGTGCGGTGCTGAGGACAGACGACGCGGCGGAGATGCAGAAGCAGCTGGCACGCAAGCTGGCGCACATGAACGCCGCGCTCGCCTCGCTGGTCGGCGCATACTCCGGTGAGATATATATTTATACATAATATAAGTAAATAAATAAATACACCCATAAATATATATATATATATATATACGAGACGGGATGAGATGAAATGAAAATATTTTATTGAATGTCATACATGATTTAGATTTAGTCACTTTTTTTCTCTTTCCACTACAACCCGGTTCACAAGGCTGTTTTCACCAGAGCAGAACGGACAAGAAAATCTAACATTGCGTTAGCGTTAAACTTATATACTTTTATTCATGAGAATAAATAAACTTATTTTTTTCAAATAACAGGTATAAAGGCAGTATTACTACACTAAGAGATAGTTAAACTACCTAAAACTAATATCTAAATATGTTTCTCTGATTTCATCTTCAAGATCGATCGAATCCTGACCACGAGACAGCTAAGGAGGCGATTGGCACGCTCACAGAAATACTGCCTGAAGTTGTCCGAGGTAAGATCCTTTCATAAAATGTACAGGTAATGAGGACCTTGCATATCATACTTGTAGACATGCATAAGAATTTCGAAGCATTAGACAACGTTATTACGTTAATAATCTATTAGACCACAAGGCTTATTCTAAATGAATTAATTAAACTAAACAAATATGAGTTGGAAATAAATAATTGACTACATTTTCCATACCATTACAGGACTCAAATTTTAAAACTAACATAACTCTAAAGTCTAAAGTCTGGAAATTTCTCAAGTCACTGGGAGTGGGTAAATCGCAACAAGATTCGATTCCTAATTCTATAGATTTAAATTCTCTAAACCATCATTTCTCTTCTTCGTCTTCCTTTGACAAGACGATTAAAGAAAATACTATTAAGCATCTTTCTACCCTTAAAACTCCCAATTGTTCGGCCTTCGCTTTCAAACAATTTGCTGCTTGTGATGTTAAGAAAACAATTACTCTTATTTCGTCTAATGCAATAGGAAGCGACTGTGTCAGCCGTAATATGATTCTGCCTATCCTGGACGAAATCCTGCCTATAATTTCCCACATCCTCAACCATTCCATCACGACTGGGACTTTTCCGACTGCCTGGAAAGAAGCCCATATTATCCCTATCCCGAAAAAGTCCAATGCTTCTATACTATCTGAATTCCGACCTATCTCTATTCTCCCTTTCCTTTCCAAAGTCCTTGAGCGCCTGATCCACTCTCAAATGAGCGATTTCCTATCCAAAAATAACCTCCTAAATCCTCTTCAATCAGGGTTTCGTCCTGGTCACAGCACAACCACCACCCTGACTCATATTACGGATGGCATCAGATCGGGTATGGAGGAAGGCAAGCTGACTGTTTTAGCATTGCTGGACTTCAGCAACGCTTTCAACACCATTGACTTGGATATATTGCTTTGTATGCTACGTTTTCTTAACATATCTCCAACAGCTGTTGAATGGTTTCGTAGTTACTTGTATGGGCGCCGGCAACGCATCTGTGTTGAGGATAGTTATTCCTCCTGGTGCTCTTTATCTGCTGGCGTTCCACAGGGCGGCGTGCTATCTCCTTTACTCTTTGCTGTCTTTATAAATTCCATTTCTAATAATCTTCGCTCCTCCTACCACCTTTATGCAGATGATTTACAAATTTATACTCAGGCACCTTTGGGCAAGATCAACGATGCGATTGCTAATATCAACAGGGACATCCATCACATCTGTATATGGAGTAAGACTCATGGACTAAAAGTAAATCCATCTAAAACACAGGTGATTGTTGTCGGCAGCCCCAGAATGACTTTAAAACTAGATAGGGACAAGCTACCACCTATTTACTGTGATGGTACTATCGTCACATTTAGTGATAAGGTCAAGAACCTTGGGCTATATCTGGACAAGTCCTTCACCTGGGGTCCGCAACTTCAAGAACTAAGTCGTAAGTTGTTCGCCTCAGCAAAGTCCTTGCGAAGACTACATAATCTTCTACCGGTTGCTACGAAGATTTCCTTAGCGCAAACTCTCCTTCTCCCTATCCTTGATTATGCCGATGTCAGCTATCCAGATCTCACCGAGGACCAACTTAATAAACTTGAGCGTCTTCAAAACTTTATTATTAGATTCATATTTGGATTACGCAAATATGATCATATTTCTGAATTTCGTACTAAGCTCAAGTGGTTGCCCATACGGCTTCGTCGGAATGCTCACATTCTTTCTCTTCTGTACAACATATTGTTTAATCCTCTCACCCCCTCTTATCTTAAAGATCGATTTGTATTTCTCCATGACTCACATACAAGATCCCTGAGGTCGTCAGAGAGCCTGGAGTTGAGAATGCCCGTGCACTCCACCACCTTCATGGATAAGTCGTTCACCGTGGAAGCTGTCCGATTGTGGAACGCACTACCAGTTGCGGTGAGACGGGCACGATCAGTAACATCTTTTAAAAAGCAGGTCAAGGATCACTAGCTTTCTCCCTGAATTGTCACATTGATGAGGATAACTTTTCCTAGTTGTATGTACTTGTACTATATTATATTTATATATATGTATGTATGTATTTTGTATGTATGTGTATGTATATGTATGTGTATTTACGCTTTATTTTATTACTTGTAGCTATTAGATTATTTGTATTTAATTTATTATTCAGTGTTAGCTTCTATCTCTTACACTTTAAACTGCCCTCAGTTAATCCTTTTCAAAAATCCATCCCATGGTTGTCTGTAAGATATTGCCTTTGAGCGATAAGACCGCCAATTGTACTTTTTATGTATGTGATTTTCTTTTTAATTGTATTTTTTTTGTGTGTGTGCAATAAAGTGTATATAAATATAAATAAATAAACTCTAATAAATTTCAATTTCCAATATAAACACATAAAACTGGATAATTCAGTTGCAAGATCAATTAATAATCAAATGAGTCATGACAAAATAGCGAAATTACTATGAGTTACACGAGGTCGAATGTGTTGTAGAGGGTCGGCAGCGGCTGATGCATACAGCAGCAGACCGGGCTCTGTGGCGTGTCGCGGGAGTGGCCCATGTCCAGCAGTGGACTGCAACGGGCTGATGATGATGATGAATGTGTTGATGATACTTTTCAGGTGCTAAGACGTTGAGTGGCAGCATGGACCCGTCGTCCCGCGAGGCGTTGTTGGAGCAAGTACGTGCGCTCAGCCAGGCCAGCGCTGATATCTGTTCCTGCTACGACAGCGGCAAGGTATCATTGAGATATACTACGCAATGTCTACTTTTCGCAATGTCGCCTACATTGCGATTTTTTTTTGCCAAGAACTGTCTCTCTATACGCCCGCACAGAATTTGCTTGCGAAGTCTAGTGTCTGTTCCACTACGATACCTAAATATAGGGAACATTTTTACACCACTAGCGTAAGAAACCACCAAAAACTCTGCATTTCTCTAGTTCTTTTTCCTTTTCTCCTCTCATATTGATGGGCTGGCAATACACATATGATTTAAGTTTTAGATGTTCATGGTAAATAGTAAACGCTTTTCAAGTAGGCTAATTGCTGGACCACCGTTAACTAAGACGTAGTTAAATTAATAAAGGAAATGAATGTAAATTCTACAGTTAATTTTAAAATTATACCATTTCAATAAGCAATTAACGTTGTCATTACATTTCAGGGCGTGAACGAGGCTGCGGTGAAGTTTTCGAACGCGTCCGGAAGGTTGGTGTTCACACTAACTCCGAAACATGATACTTCCAAGGGACAAGATGTAAGTGTTATTCTAAACCTGAATTTTAATGCAACCTTGAATCATAAATGTGTGATTCTACCTTTTAGTGACATGCGCGTAAAAATTTGGCTAGTCCTTATTAAAAATATCAAAGAATACACTACAGAGTACGGCAGTCACATATTGGGTTTAAATATGAAAAAGTTATAAAGCGAAATAAAATTATGTTTCTGATGTAGACTAGACTGAGAAAGTATCTCCACCTGGACATAGCTGGATCAGGCCGATAGCAAAGATAAAAATCTCTATCTCCATCCCAGGTGAACAAGACAAGACTCGATGTGAGTGTTGGATGTAGGTATTGATGAATATTGGTTGGTGCAGGTGGTAGACTTGTCGAGTGCGGCGTGCGACAAGGCGTCGCAGCTGCTGGGCCGCGTGCACGAGCTGGCGCAGGCGCAGGGCGGCGCGCACGGACCCGCGCTCGACACGCAGGCCGTGCGCCTCGTCGACACCGCGCAGGCGCTGCTCACCGCCGCGCAGGTACGGGATTTTCAACTCTAAATGCAACGTGTTAAACTACTATATTGTAGGGTCTTTTATCTGGGTGGTGGACACTACGCCACGTGACGTAACTGCCTCGGTTGCGTAGTTGTACTAAGGTATGATTACAAAATTTAGGTCTCGGGTTAGATCCCGGGTCGGGCTAAGTGATATTGAATTTTTCTATTCATTACCAGCCCGGAGTTAGGAATTTGTGCCCGATATGGAGATAGGCTCGCCCCCTATCACATTATGGAACGGCACACACTAGGCGAAACGTAGGTGTTCTGGTTATACCTCTACCCTTTCTGGGAAAAAAGTGTGAGTGTATGTATGTCTTCAAATTCAATCACAAAATTCAGCCCAAATGAAATGCCATAACAAATAAAATCTCTTCTTCAATCACCAGGTGACAGCATCATCGATGTCAGAACCTCGCTGTCAGTCATCGATGTTGTCATCAGTAGACGCGCTGTCAGCGTCGAGTCAGCAGCTGGCTCACGCGTGGCGCCAGGTGCCTTCTAGCCCGCACCACCAGGCTCTGGAGACCGAGCTGAAACACCTGGAGAAGATCCTGGACGAGCTTAGGAAGACTTGCCAAGGGACTCCTCCAGGTGGGAAATCTTTGTCATTGAGAATTTGTTTGGGGTTATAAAGATAGGGGTCCTCACCTTCGCAGCAAACTTTCCTAAATCCTCCTTTAAAAAAGGCTCGAAGACCGAAACGTTCTTTGAATGACGCTACATATTAGCTAGCGTAGGGTCGAAAGTCGATCCATAAAATACACAGACGATCTATTTAAGGTTGCCCAAAATCACCGGATGCATCATGCAGGCTGCTTCCAACAAATGACTGTAGAAATCATCGGAAGTCTATGTTCACCACTAAGATTGATGGTGATAATTTTGAAGTCATCTCTCATAACAATATAATATGTAACTTATGTTTAGGTGGCGCGCAAGCAGTGAAGCAGCCGATGGTCTCACCACACGAAGTCCAGAGACTCAAGTTTGTGAAGACAGTCTCCAGAGCCAAGAAGGACTTGGAAGCCGCTGAGGAAGAACTGAACAAGGTATTATCATATCATTTGAAAAATAACAACCATTGAGATGCTATATTGAAGGATAAATTGGGAACAAAATGTTTGTAACAAAAGGGGAGATACCTTTGTATCTATTTGTCTCTTTCACTCCTACGCTGTCAGAATATCTTCTGTGTCGTTTCACTGATAACCCACGTGGCTATTACAAGCGTATATATTTTCTTCGAGATATCCGCTCTAGTAAAAATATCTCAATGTCTACAACGATTTACTTGCGCAAATCACGATATTTCGATACGCGGTAATATGTATATCTCAGGCGCAGTGCACAAACAGCAACTTAGTTGAAAGAAGCTGAACATTTTACTAGTTTTCAATAAAAGTTCGCAGTTGCAGCAATAGTTTTCAGTTGCCGCGATTGTAAAGTTCACATAATTTGATAGTATTCTACAATACAATTTTCTGTGTGTGTCTTAGGGCCGGCGCAGATCGAGCAATCCCTTTCGATGCCGCGGCATCAATTTAAAACATTTGAATTGATGTCGTATTCCTAACAAATAAGTTTGAATATCCTTTGGTAAAAAGTTAATTCCCTTGCCATTCTGTCCCGATGTGTAGGCCATTAGTCTACCACTACGCGGGTAATTTATGCACGACATTCAATGGATATTAATAATGTAGTAAGAGTTGTGAAATGATTCTATGTTGCAGCCGGATATATGCCAAATGATGCGTCAAGAAGACGCGGACAAGATGCAAGCGAACCTCCACGGCAAGATAGAACAGTTGAACGCGGCCATCGCCGCTCTACTCGCCGCCTCCTCTGGTAATATAATAATGATATAGTACGCTTATGACATTATTATTTAATTACACTAATGTATATATGACATACTGATCTATTTATACCTTATAGTTGGCAGAAGACAGGAAAAGGTATTAACTTACAAAATATTAATTAAACAGTTAGCCTTTGCCGTATGTCTTTAGTATTGAAATTAAACTATTTTTTTAACTTCCCGACGTTTCGATCACTTTACAGCTTTCGTGGTTACGGGGCGGGCGTGGTCGGAAAGTTAAAAAATGTAATCAGTTTCGCGATAAAATCTGTAAAAATTCGTTTTATTTAAATGTCTTTAGAAGTCAAGTTGTAGTGTATTTGCAATGTTTCCAATAATAATTAATTACGAGGGTTTTGTGTTGAAGTTTAGTTGGACCCTTTGCCCAGATTTACGTGAAAAAAACCGTTTTTTTCCCGGCTTAAATAAGTTCCTAATTATTGTTTTAAATGCCTAAAGGTTTGCACTCATTCTTACAAAACGATACAATATATGTAAATAAATGATTTACATAATGATTTTTTTAAATTTATCGTTGCTTTAGATCGGTCCAACCCTAACTACGCGGCGATTGAGGAGGCTGTCGGTACCATCTGTACGTTGCTACCACAAGTCACTAAAGGTAAATATTTTGTTAACATTATGACATTTTTTAAATAATCGGAGTGTATTGTTTTATTTTAAATCTAAACATAAGACAATAAGCTCCTTATTTCATTGACAATAATTGAAGTCTATAGTTATTTGTTTTTGTCAGTTGGAATATTCCTGATTTATCATAAAAAATTACCTATATTTTTATATAATTACTAGCGGCCCGGCCCAGCTTCGCCTGGGTGCTTAGATGTTTAGACTCCACTCCACACCAGAAATATCTTATTCCCGTTCAAACTTTTGTACTCCTGAACTCAACCTAAGTACCTACTATCCGTTTTCCTATCGTATCCCATCCCATCTCATCTGGCTCCTTTTCTTTCTGTTACATCCCGTCCCATTATTTCCCATCTACCGGTCTCATCGCGTTCGTCCCACTTTATCCCATTTCATCCCTTAATGCCTAAATAGGCATGTTGACAATTTTTTGGAATTGCTTTTATTTTGTAGATAGGCCTTATATAAACACGAAACTACGACGAATATCATTAAAAAAATACGCAAACACAAATACTTTGCAAAATTCCTGCTAAAACTTTAAAATAAATTTAATTAATTTTATAGCGTCAACAACACGTGGTAATTATACTGTTAAAATGTAGCTTATATGACACGTTCGTAGATTTACCATAGCAGCGCCATCTATTGATTACTTACTCAACCCAGTCGAAAGGTATCGACATCTGTTAGAATCATTTGGAGTTAACAGATGATTGTGACTGTCAAATAATAACAGACAAATAATTAGCAATAAATTAAAATTGCGACTATAATTTGAGATTTAAACTATCCTATCTCTTAAGTTGGATCGAACTGCACATGGTGTGCAAATTTTATTATAATCGGTTAAGTAGTTTAAGAGTCCATTGAGGACAAACATTGTGACACGAGATTTATATATATTAAGATGAGATTGCTAAGTTAGTTTCTGTATATTACACAAGAATTAATATAGTGTAGTACTTACCCTGGAAGTGGTAGAGCCACGCTGTTGTCAGTCATGACTTAGCATAAATGGGCAGGCTCATCCGGGCCGGTACCATCGTCTCATAGGAAACTGACGGGAAGCGACAGCTCGGCTGTCACGTTTTGTTTGGTGTGTGGGAATGCGGGATGTCCAATACCTCATTCCTCTTTTCATCCTTTTTCTTCCCCGCTCCACTCCTAATTAGGCCGGCAACACATCTATAATCCAGTGTTGTGGATGTTCATGGGCAGATGTGATCACTTACCATCAGGTGACCATTTGGCTCGTTTCCCGGACCTATGCAATAAAAAAAAACTTAGTGATAATGTGTACTTTTCAGATACGAAGACCGTCAGCAGTGCCCTGGAGCCGCAGCGTCGCGAGCAGCTGCTGGGCGCCGCGCGCGCGCTGTGCGGCGCCGCCCGGGACGTGTGCCACCACGCACACACCGGACAGGTCAGCGACTTGCTGTAGGGGGAGAGGGGGCAGATCACGTTATAAAACCACTATGTTATAAAACTACTGGTGGTAGGTCTCTTATATGTGAAATGCCACCGTAATGTCTATTTCTCCCGACAATCAGCAGTGTAAATGCATTGTTGTGTTCCGGTTTGAAGGACATTGTAGCCAACTACTGAACATTCTTTTTCTTCTTTCTGGTCGTTTCCTCAATGCTGACGATCGTGACTGTATGTTAGTCTTCTCCACTCGGTCCGGTTCTGCGCCATTTGTACCGCTCCCTGTATCTGGCCTTCAGTCACCTCCTTAAGTTGGTTCACCCATCTAGCTGGCGCTCTTCCTCTAGCGTGCTTCCCCTCCATTTGTCCGAGAATGATGAGTTTTTGCTTATGAACATAATGAGACTTAACAACTTGTGTCTCAGGATGGCGAGCGCCTTGGAATGCCAAGCATTGCTTTATAACCCATGGTGTTGTTGGACAGACGCAAAACCCAACGGTTTTGCTACTATCCATGAGCGGTCGTATCGCTTACCATCAGGCGAATGACGAATTATCCACCATCCTCTATGACAGTCAGTATTCGGACATTCCATCACAATTTGTCCCGGTGATATTTTAATTAATTATATATCTATGTTACAGTAAGGTTTATCTCAAAATATTCTAAATAATGTTACTCCAGGATCTGGACACCGCGGCGTCGAAGTTCGCTGACGCGTCTGGAAAACTCGTGTTTACGATTACTCCTAAATCAGACGTCAACAAAGAACAACAGGTAATTGTATTCTTAAGATATATTATTACCTAGAATAAGTGTACTGGATTTCATACTTCTATTATACCACAATGTATTATGTAACACAGATTACAGCCTTTGCCATTGATAGGCTCCGTGGCGTAGTTGGTTGGACGTCGGCTGTAAAACGGGAAGTCGCGGGTTCGATCCCCGCACCGAAACAAATGTTTGTGTGAACTACAAGTATTTGTGTGGAGTCCGGATGTTTGTGAGACCGAAAAGTTTCTCGTAGTTGCTGATAGCCAGGACACAAGACTCGATCTTAGTGTGGGGTCAGGACTATGTATGTGACTGTTGGGTGTATTTATTATTATTATTAATTCAACGAGAGTTTAACAAGAATAGTTTGTAAAGGAGGCGTCTTACAAATTATTCTTTTTCTGTCTGTTACCTCAAAACAAAGAGGTATGGACGCGAAGTTTTATTTTCGAATTGTGAAACTCGCATAAAAACTGTATTGAACTGGAAATTCTTACCTATTTTACACTGCTAACAGATCAATAACGACAAATACTATTCTCAATGAGAGTATGTTATTATTTTTTATTTCCGTATCAGCCCATATACGTCCCACTGCAGGGCGAGCCTCCTCTACAATCGCGTGCACGATTGAGAGGAGTTTTGATTTTGTTTTTAGTATGAGTATAACATTTTGTTTCAGGTATTGGATCTGACAGCAGCGGCGTGCACGACAGCGTCTCAGTTGCTGAGCAACGTGAAGTTAGCGTCAGAAGAGGTCGGCGGCGAGGCGGGCCACGAGCTGGACGACAAGGGAGCCCACGTCGCCGACCGCGCACAAGCACTGCTGCTCACTGCACAGGTATTACATATACCATACAGGGTATATCAACACTGCGACAGAAAACGAAGCCAGGTGGTCGTTTTAGTAATTGAAGACACAATACAACTAAAAATGTCTAAAAATTGTGTCTGTTTTTTTTTTATTTTTTTAAAATCGGGTGCCTCGACAAATGCCTTAGTGGCATAGTTGTACTACGGTATGATTACCAAATTGAGGTCTCTGGTTCGAATACCGGGTCGGCAAAGTGATATTGAATTTTTTATTAACCCGGAGTCAGGAATTTGCGCCCGATATGGCGATAGGCGCCCCCTGTCACATCATAGACCGAAAAACATAAGGCGAAACGTGGGTATCCTGGTCGCATCTCTGCCTATCCCTTCTGGGAAAAAGTCGTGATATTTATATATATGTAATATGTATTTATGTACATTAACTCTGTCGTCTGTCGAGGACGTGTATTAAAGCCTTAACCGAGTTTAATAAAAAAAACATATTATAAACGAAAAGTTCAACAAATAAAGCTAATAACCGCCGAATACTCATCGGAAATTATTAGTTATATTATTTTGTATGGAGTATACAACATTTTTCTTGGCTTATTCAGAAATCCGCCCCCACTCTCTCGGACGCCAACTCCCGGTCCGAGCTGCTCTCCACGGTGGACGACCTATCATCCTGCAGCCAGGGTCTTGCCAACTGCTGGAGGAACATGCCGGTGGGGCACCACCAGCACATCCTGGAGAAGGAGCTGCAGCAGCTGGAGAAGACCCTGGGACAGCTGCGCGCAGCCTGTCAGAGTGCTGCAGGTTATATAAAATGGGATATACTAAGTCTTGGCTGGTTAAAACAGATAAATAAATTGTAATTGGTTGTATGCAATTACGAAAGAATCATTTTTTCATTATAAAAAATGCATGAATAAAAAAAAACATGTTGTTTTAGCCATTGATAAAAAAAAGTAAAAGTTTTTTTAGGAGCTAAAGCATCATGCTATCTTTTGAATAGAACTTTTAAAACTAAAAGTTTTTATAAAATCCATATGAATTAAGCTTTAGTTCCCGACTTAAATTATATCACTAATGATCTGTTATTTTGTAGATGATGAAGTCAAAAAGGCTATTGAGGTTCAAAGGTTGAAATTCGTGAAGAGCACTGCTGGAGTCAGAAAGAACTTGGAAGCCGCTGAAGAAGAATTGAACAAGGTATGCAATTCTAATTTATTAAGAGAAAACACTGCCTGTGCAAATATGTACATAACTAAATACTAATATGACGTCTGTTTGTACGTTAATACTACTAATCGTTTTTTGCATGCAGTTTAACTGGTAGGAGAATAAAAATACACTTGAATTGAGATCCTCATTGGTTAAAAGATAATTCTCTTGGAAAAGGTTAATATTGTTAACGATAAACTTAATATATTTGATGTCATCTTAGATAATTGTATGTGTTTTTACATAGCTCAATTTTCCCACACCAAGTTCGAATGTTCGAACGTTCGACGTCCACGTATAAGATAGGAGGTATCCACTTCTAAAAGTCAATACTATTCTCTATGAAACTTATCATTCAGTTCGATGATGATGATGAATTCTTACTCTATAATTACGGCGTACGATAGAGAATTCGGACATTTTGTAGGCACATTCATTCAGTTTTACGTACGACGTTTAAACTTTTGTCGTCGTGTTGGATCATAGAGTTGTTTCGAGATCGTATTGAATTGACTTGTTAACTGTAATGCTAATGATTGTAGCCAGCACCATCCGCGCCGTTGAAGCAAGATGACGTGGTGAGCAAGCAACACGACCTGCACCAGAACATCGCGGACCTCAACGCCGCCATCGCAGCCCTGCTCGCCGCCACCGCCAGTAAGTCATCACTTGTCTTCTATACATATAATACATTTGTAACCGGTCGATGTCTGTACATGGAAGATAAATGAGAAAAACTAAAATAGGTTTTAAAACTGTCTATAAATAAGGCGGTTAGAATATTGGCAATGAAAATGTGATTTGTTGATATCCAAAGGGTTTTGTGAAAAAAAGTAACGATTAAACATCTGGATATTTTTTTATTACTGTGTGGTTACAAACTGCCTCGGTGGCGCAGTTGTACTATGGTATCATTGCGAAGCTGAGGTCTCGGGTTCGAATCTCGGATCTACCAAATGTTTGGATTTTTCTATTAATTATCTGCCCGGAGTCAGGAAATTGTACCCGATATGGAGTTAGGCTCGCTCCCTATCACATCTTGGGGCGGATAATACAAGGCGAAACGTAAGTGACCTGGTGACACCTTTGTTTATCCCTTTTGAGAAAAAGCCCTGAGTTTATGTATGTATGTATGGTTACAACTGAAAAGTTAACCGACAGTTAGTCTTTTTAATTTTGGATCTATGTTATTTCCATCAGATCGCTCGAGGCCCGACTACGCGGCTGCTGAGAAGTCAGTTGATACAATCAACAAACTGCTGCCAGAAATAGCCAAAGGTATCAAGTGTTTTTAATTAAAATAAATAAATACACCCAACAGTCACATACATAGTCCTGATCACACACTAAGATCTAGTCTTGTGTCGTGGTTATCAGAAACTACGAAATACTTTACGGTCTCACAAACACAAACGAAACAAATACTTGTGGTTCACACAAACATTTTTCTCCGTGCGGGGATCCAACCTGCGGCATCTCGTTTCACAGCCAGCGTCTAACCAACTGCGCCACGGAGGCTTCCAATTGGGTTGATAGGGAGGCTAAAATACAGATAATTAGCACAATGCCAGCAAAATAGTCTATGCATGGAACCGGAGACTCGGCGAGCTTCAATTCTCCTTTATAATGTTGTGGATCTAGCGACACACGAGTTGTAGTGGTCAGGTTGAGGGCGGGACACACACCCACACGCATGCACGCACATACAAGTTGATTTCTATATCGCGACACACTGGCGTGGTTCACTGACAGATTTTTCGCCTAAATCTGCTACTCAGGCGTATACAATTATTCTGCCAATACCTTTTTTATCCTACACAAGCTTATATCTTTTATCCTACAAAAGTGGAGCTTAGCCTGGCGTTACCACCATAGCACTTACGTTTAAGTCTGTATACTTAAGGGGATGTAAAGACCTTGAAATGTAATAATTTCTGTGTAATAATTATGAAATTTTGAATCAGATGCGAAGAGTTTGTCGGCTAGTCAGAGCCCGGCCGGTAGGGAGGCGTTACTGAAACAAGTGCGTGCGCTGTGTGACGCAAGCAAGGACGTGTGCGCTAGTGTGGAGAGCGGACAGGTGAGTGCACGTCTATTTTGTTTTTTATTTCAATTGTACAGAGCATATCAAGACTGCTACCGAAAACGAAGCCAGGTGATAGTTTTAGTGACTTCGGACACGATGTAACTAAAAAATTTGCAAAAAAACGCGAAGATTTTTTTGTAATGTTTTAATTATCATCGTGTTTGGGTGGTAAATCTATAGTTTTTGCTAAAATTATAATTTAAAGCTTTGCGTATTATAGCATTTTTAATAATAAAAGGGTGTTAATTGTTTTTTTTTGGAAAATGTATATATTTACCACCACTAAATATGATGACTAGAAATAAAATGACGAATAAAATAGTCGCATTTTTTTTTGCAAAAAATTTAGTTGCGTTGTGTCTAAAGTCACTAAAACTAACACCTGGTTTTGTTTTCGGTAGAGGCTTGACATACCCTGTATGAAAAAACTGCATTATTTAACTATGGCTTTTAAATAGTTTAATATAGCAGTATTAAACTATTTAAAAGCCTTTTTCATAGAAAAAATTAAAACATATTTTAGATTAAATTAAATTTTTAAAAATGAAATCAAATTCGCGATAAGAATTCGTTTAATTAAAATGTGTAACATTCTTGTAAATCTAAGAAAGCAATAAACAAAACAATTGATCATTGAAGGTGATCTATGCTTAGCAGCGGACGGTCTATGACTGAAGATGATATTACGATATTTGCGGTAAAAAACTTAAAATATTTTAAAATTGAAGTAGTAGTACTTCTATTACTAGTAGTGTTGAAAACTAAGAAAGAACCTTTAAATTAAACCTAGTTTATTTCTTCGCAGGGTCTGAGTGAGGCGGCGTCGAAGTTCGCCGATGCGTCAGGAAAACTAAAGTTCGTCGTCACTCCCAAACCAAATGTCAGCAAGGAACAGCAGGTATAGTTATGTAGATAACTAATATACATATATAATAAATTTGTAACCGATCGATGTCTGTACATAGAAGATAAATATCAAAATCTAATATGGGGGACTGTATTAACGTAAGTGAAACCAAAACAGATTTTTCTTTAGTATTTTTTGTCTGTGTAGTTGTGCGCGATGAACTCAGAAAAGGCTTAACGGATTTCGATGAAATTTGGTACATATTATTCATACCTAATAACTACATATATCGTCACATTATCAAGGCCTGTAACGTCTAATATTTTTCTTCTTCTCCCTATTTCTTTAAATTTCTATTCCTGTCCTTTTTATTCTCTAATTGAACTGTGTGTTTAATGTCATTATCACAAAAGATGCTTGCTCATTTACGACACCATAAAAATAATTTTCCCTATTAACTATGGCCCTTGCCTTCATTTTAAACCAGCGAGTATTGTTGCCAACCAGACCTCTCTGGTGTAGAATGTCACCAACAGTGCCATCTCCCAGGTGCTGGACCTGACAGCTGCAGCGTGCGGCGCCACATCGCAGCTGCTGTACAACGTGCAGCAGGCGTCGCAGCAACTGGGCGGAGACGCTGGAGTGTTGCTGGACAGGAGGGGAGCCACCGTCGCTGATCATGCACAGGCGTTGTTGGTTGCTGCTCAGGTAGGGGGATTGAAAAATGCCCAAACGTGCTGTAAAAATATATTTTCTGATTTGTACTTATCTGAGACATAGATTGGTGCTAAGCATAATTTTTGCGTTTGAATTATGGAATCACAACAGACCATTTGCCTGAAACATGTCAAGTTTTTTGATAACTGAAATAAACGTCAGGATTTAGAATCGCATACTTGGCATTTGCTTGCATTAAATTTATGAGCAAAATCAAGTTTATAATATTTTCATTCAAGTTTTACCTACACAGTTTGATAAAGATTTAATTCCTTACAGTACAAATAATTATAAGTACACATGCTACTTTATAGCTATAAGTGTAGCTTGAAAAAAAGCCATTTAGACGCACGACTACTTTGTTTGACTTTGATTGTATAAAAATCTTACTATATATACTCGTTTTCTTTTTTCGAATTGTTAAGCTCCAATATTTATTCCAATATATTCCATTCACCAGGAGAAAGCGCCAACAATCTCCAACCCTACGTCGCAATCAGCGATCCTCTCCGTGGTGGACGCCCTGTCCTCCTCCAGCCAGGAGTTGTCTGCTACGTGGCGCTGCATGCCAGTGGGCGCGGCGCAGACCACGCTAGAGAGAGAACTGCAATACCTGGAGACTGTGCTGGGAGAACTTCGAGCCGCGTGTCACACTGCTGCAGGTAGGATACATTATACTGGACGACCTGTCCTCTCACATCCTGTCCTGTCATCTCCTCTAGCCAGGAGATGTCAGCCACATGGCGCTGACAAATCCTGGCTAGCTCCCTATTTCACCGTGGGACGGAATATACAAGGCGAAACGTGGATGTTCTAATAGCACTCTCTGTCTACCCCTTCTGGGAAAAGGGCATGATGTTTGTGTGTTTGTAACTTGCTGAATAAGTTTGTCGCTGGATGCGGGTAGATTTCCACAAGTCTATAAGTAACTACAGCACTAAACTGTATTTTTTACTGTACTTTTTTTTGTATGTTTTTCCTTTTTGTGTGCAGTTAAGAATAAATAAATAAACTATTATTGCAATATTTCGTCTCTTTTCATGGTGCAGAGATCTTTGTAATAAATTACTTGAAAACAAAGGACCATTTGCATAGGTAGTCATAGAATCGCCTTCGAAATTGATATCAAAAATCATTGTCGGAGTTTTAATAATCAATGGTATTAAAGTATTATTTCAATTATACGTAAAGGTTACATGCATCCATCTTTTAGTGCCTGTGGTGAAAGAGAAGCCGTCACTCGGAGAGATTCAGAGGATCAAATTCGTGAAGACTATTGTAGCGGCTAGGCAGGGCCTCGATGCTGTTGATGAGGAGTTGAAGAAGGTAAGGGAAGCATATTGCCTACTCTCTACGTGATGGTATAATATAATGCGCGTAAAGTATTGATTATTGCGCTATTCGACAAATTGTGTCGGGATGCGCCAGAATTTGGAACCCATTTTTTCAATCTCCCGTTGAATTCATTACGTTAGGTTGTAAATTTCTTACGTTTGTTTTTATTAATAGGTTTTTTTATATTTTATAACTTTATAAAATATTAAAACGTTTTTGATTGTGTTCTTCAGCCGGTGCCAGCATCTCCGCTGGCGCGCGAGGAAGCCGTGAGCACGCAGCAGCAGCTGCAACAAGGAATCGCGCAGATGAACGGCGCCGTCGCTGCCTTCCTCACTTCTACTGCGGGTAATGTATTGACGAGGATATCTAAACAATAATTAATATAATTAAAATATAAATAATTAATAGAATTGACAAGAATACCTTGAGAGGAATATATAGGTTATATAACTAAAATGAGTATATCTAAAGCAATTTATATAGGTCCTTCTGTTAAGTAAGAGCTTCTCTTGATATTTTGCGTGATGTTTAGATTCTGATACATACATATAAGAGTTGATAGACATTTAGATCAAGTAGATAGATTTTGTTTCTAGTCTAAGCAAAAAATATATTTTTTAAATACATTTTTGCATGCAGTGGCCGTTTTAACAGGATTGAAATTGGTCGAACAACCATTGCTCAAAAAAACAAAAGTACTAGGCATGTAGTGTAGGTGTAATGTAGTAGTAATGTACGTAGATGTGAATAGTTTGTGTGTTGGTGTGCAGATCGTTCGAGCCCCGACTACGCGACGGCGGAGCAGGCCCTGGGCACCGTGTCCCTCATCCTGCCACAGGTCGTCAAAGGTGAGTTTATATACTTATGTTGAATGTTGTATAGTCCATATACATATGTCAGTATAGGTCACAGCTTTTGTAGTGTGACAAAGTATTTATAATTAGATTCTGTTATTTTTAAGTGCTTCATTACTTTTTGGCCTTGTGATAGCATCTTTTCTTGTCATAGATTTTCTACAGAAAAAAAAATGGTTGTCTATACTGTCTGTATACCATTTTTTTCTGTTAGACACTTTTGATCAATTCTCAATATAAAAAAAAAACATTTTCATTTTTACATAATTAATTAATTAATTTTTTGAGATATTATCTCAAGCGTGGGGTTAACACATGATTTTTAAATTTACAGATGCGAAGTCGTTGAGCGCCAGTCAGGACCCAGCAGGTCGCGAGGCTTTGATGGAGAGAATCCGCGCGCTCTGCGACGCCAGCAAGGACATCTTCGCCAGCGCCGAGACTGGCCAGGTGAGGCATTTCGAGATTTACTACGAGTATAATAGTGTTGCAAAACATGTGCTATGACGATCGAACAAGATAATATTCAATCGATAATCAGATTCGAAGATTTTTTCATGCTGGCAAGGTAAATTGCGAACAACGCACCCTACGGTAAGTAGGAGTGGAGACCTGGTATAGTATGACCTAATTATTCGTTACATTTATCTTAGTTTGTTGAAAGTTATTTGTTGACGTAAATACACGTAGTTGCTAGTACTAGCTATCCGGCCGGATATTTTAATTACATTATTTGAAAAAAAAACAATAAATATATGTATGTTGATAGTATACATGTTAAAATTATAAGTTAAAGCAATAACCATATTTTCAACGTGTTAAGTTAGGAGTCAACATGACTATATGACTAACTTACTGTACAATATCTTTCAAATTCAATTACTATAGCATTATTCTTGATCTGATTTCTTGTAGGGCTTGAACGAAGCGGCCTCAAAGTACGCGAACGCTTCGGGCAAGTTGGTGTACGTCATCAACCCAAGAGTCGACGTCGCTAAAGGACAACAGGTATTATACACAATTATTGAGGGTAGACAAGTTGACAATGATGATTTCTTAGAATTTCGCGAATGTTACACATTGAAACAAAACTAATTTTTACGGATTTTTACGTGATTTTTTTTTAATTTTTACTTATTTTAACTTCAAGACGTTTCAATCACTTTGCAGCCTTCGTGGTCACGAGGCGGACTGAGGTGTTAAAATAAGTAAACATTGAAATTCGCGATAAAATGAGTAAAAATTCGTTTTATTTCAAAGTCGACAATAACATTGTTGGGAGCAGCCAAGAATGTTTCTAGTTTACGTTACAAGCCTCTAACTTCCAAATTATATCATATTGATTAATGCTTTCCTATCAATCCGTCATAAGTAGGGTATTGAAATAAAAAGCTTTATTTTAAAAAGTCTGTTTCTCTCTTACTAGATTGTGACATTTCAAACTGGTTCGATAAACATTTTTCTGTCAATAAAAACTTATCACAATTTTTTTAAAGCTAAATTGTGGTCCTCCGCTGACTCCTGCAAAAAATACTTGTTGTATTAACGCTATGTTCGTGTGGTAGGGGGCAGACAAAATAAAATAACCTTTTATAAATCTGAAGTTCAAAATCAATCTGTTTATAGAAACAGCGGAATAATATTTTCTTCTAATTTCCAGGTGTTGGATCTATCAGCTGTAGCCTGCGGTACAGCGTCACAGCTGCTGAGTAACGTGCAGCAGGTATCAGATCAAGTGGGGGGAGACGCTGGATTGGAGCTGGACAGGAAGGGAGCCACCGTAGCTGATAACGCACAGGCGCTGTTATCAGCCGCACAGGTAATTATTTACAAAATAAAAAAAATATGTCGTACTTAACTTGTTACCATAGGCTTATTGATGCAGCACCTAATAAAGTTACAACTATCTATTTAGTAAGGTCCAGTCGCATCAATCAACTTTAACAATATTATTCACTTTGACTACATCAGAATTCAGAGTTATATATTTGAAATGTCAAATGAATGACGTTGACATTATCGAAATTAAATTTATGGTCAAAGTTAGTTGATGTAACTGATAACTGAGCCCAAGAGTCTAGTTATATATTTTCGTTGGTTTTTTTCCGGCTGTTTACTTTATATCGATACTTAAGGTTGGTTTTTCATAATAATCCACTGATATTAAATTTGAAATAACTTTATGATAATGAGAATCCATAGATCGTATAAGTTATTTTCTAGTCTCCATGTCGTGTTGTGGGCATGATACCAAATTACAAATAATTTTATTTAAAAAAAGTGCACTGTGTTTCTACCCTCATATTTACTATATTCTAAACAAACGCACCTTTTATTTTCCTCCAGGTGACAGCACCATCGATCTCCGACCCTCACTGCCAGGCGTCGATGCTGTCCTCAGTAGACGCCCTGGCCACATCCAGCTCACTTCTGGCTGATACGTGGAGAAAACTGCCCTCTGCCCAGCAGCAGCCGCTGGAGAGGGAGCATCAGGACCTGCAGAAGGTGCTGGACCAGATCAGAGCCGCTTGTAGGAGCGCTTCGGGTGAGGACTGGTTTTAGGATGTGGTTTTTTGTGTATATTTGTTACATGTGTTTGGTAGGATGTGTTAGTTGGTGTTGAAGTCTTTAATCTTGGATTACTTTTTTAGGTTAGAACACGTTGTTTTAGAACTGTCAAATTGATTTTTTATACTTTGATAGGACGTAGGATTAGAAATTAAAAAAAATACATTTATGGAAAAGGCACAAATATTTATATTGTTTTATTGTGTGTAAACTTTTATACATACATATGTACATAAACATCACGCTTTTATCCCAGAAGGGGTCGACGAAGGTGCTACCAAAACACCCTCGTTTCGCCTTATGTATTCCGTCTCACGACTTGATATCTGTAAACTTTAACGCTAGATAGTAAAATCTAAAATACTTTTTCTTTGAAATTTACCTTGTTAAAGTTTTATTATTGTTATAGAAGATGCCACAAAGAGTAAACCATCGGAGGTGCAACGGATGAAGTTTATCAAGAGCGTCTCCGGAGCCAGGAAGAACTTGGAAGCGGCTGATGTGGAGTTGAACAAGGTACAGCAATATCTTCCACTTTATATTAACAATATTGTTATAACGTTAATGAATAAGTATGTTTTGAGGGTGGTGTTTCAGTATATTAAGTATATTCTTTGTGTATGTTTATGCTAATACAGCTTATAAATTGTAAAAAAGATTTCGTGATCGTATCGTGGCTGATAGTTAATTTTGTTTCTAAATAATTATCCTTGGAGTTTCTGGTGATGTAACTTTGCTAGCTTAAAATGTAAATTAAGAAATATACACAACTCGCGATTTTAGTTTTTAAGGCCTTTGATCAACCCGTATAGGTTCCCAAACGGAATTGAAGTTTAGCTAAGCGGTAAAAACACTCGTATCTATACCGGGAGGCCAAAAATCATGAAAACTAAAATCACAATTTTTAACAAAAAATCATTCCTGCGTTTTTTTTTCAAATTTTTACAATGTCACATGGGGTGATAAGAAAGACGTGGGTCAAATTACGTAACATATGTAAATATTACCCTCTATCATAATTACCCTCCAACAGGTCACTGTGGCAATCATTGGGAGATGCCTATGTTCAGCAGTGGACTTCCTTTGGCTGGTAGATTCGATTGTATTAGATGATAATGAAATTAGTTTTCCCTCCAGCCGGTGAGCAGTGCGGCACTGAGACATGAGGACGTGCAGGCCACGCGGCAGCTGCTGCAGGACAGGATCGCGCAGCTCAACGCCGCCGTCGCTGCTCTAGTCGTGGCTACTGCTGGTATGCTGTGTATATACGATATTTATGCTTTGTATGAAAAACATTTGTAGGGGAAGATGTGTGATGCGTACACATTATACATATTTCATGATCAGACGAAGAAATTACACCACTAAAAGACTTCATATGCTTTTACAATTTATTCTAGATTCTTTAACACTTCAATGCAATCTATACTCTTATACAAATTGCCGTACCTTTTGTTCCTCCTGATATAAATCAGTCCACCCGAAAGTATATCATGATATTTGTGTGCCAAAGAAGACTCTATAAATGGATTTATGTAAGGAAAAGTTTTTTGTAAACGTAGAATACAGGGTATATCAAGACTGCGACTGAAAAAGAAGCCAGGTTGGTAGTTTTGTTACTACAGACACAGTGAAATTAAAAATTTCTCAAAAAAAGCGACTTTTTTTTGTTTCTTAATATGGTGTCTGCATAATTATCTAATTTTTGCAAAAATTACAATTTAAGACCTTGCGTTCCATGGTGTCTTTAAAAATAAAAAGGTGTACATTATTATTTTGGGAAAACGATGTATTTACTACCCAAACACAATAATAAGTAAAAAAATACAAGACAAATTGTTTCCTTTTTTTTTTGCGAAATTTTTAGTTGCATTGTATCTGAAGTCACTAATACTACCACCTGGCTTCGTTTTCGGTCGCAGTCTGGATATACCCTGTATATTCTTATAAGTCTAGTGATAGCGAGTTTTCAACCAATGAGCCTTGGGGCCCAAGGCTCCACTCTGCATGAGTTTTTAGGTTTTCTCGCCTACGCTTATGTTGTAACTTTTATTTAATTTGTTGAGTCTATTTTATAGTTTTGATTTTGAGAAATCCGATATTTTTTGCTCATTACTGGTATTTGTGTTCGGTATGGTTTATGCTACTGTCGACTCGAGCGCATATGAAAAACCTACGTCTGTTTTAGTAGTAATACGTTAATGTTTTAACTATTTGTTTTTAGATCGTTCCAATCCAGACTACGCTTCAGCTGAACAAGCCGTTAGTAACATAACAGAACTCCTGCCTCAAGTTGTTAAACGTAAGTACTATATTAAATGCTTTTGAAATAGGTTAAAAAGTATGGAATGCATTTTTTCAAAATTGATAAGGGGAATTTTCATTTGTATATATAAGGGAGAGCAATTGTAAAAAGTAAAGGGCCTTACGTTCATTGTGAAGGAGTCACGATATATTATAACAGTCGTTTCAATGATTGGGGATAAGTGATAACTAAATTTCGGCAGTTGAAAACTTACTCTCTTTACCATGGTAAATTTTAAGGTTTCAATTCATGGTAAGTTTCAAATTAAAATTGAAGTGTCAAAACAAATTAGGTGATATTATATCTCAATTTCAGATGCAAAGACCCTGTCCACGGGCCAGGATGTCGGCGCCGCGGACGCACTGCTGCAGCGCGTGCGTGCGCTGTGCGACGCCAGCAAGGACGTGTGCGCCAGCCTCGAGAGCGGACAGGTGAGGGCACGTCATCAGTATCAGCCACAACACATCCACTATTTAACAAAGGCCTAAGGGTTTACACAGAATTAGTATTAACATGGTCCAAATTATTTCGAAAATTCTGAGGTGTTTCCTAGGACTTGAATCGGACAATACTATTAGACTATATGCATCTAGATCTTCATCGCACTTAATACTGAAAAATCTTTAAAAATTTAACATTGTATTAAATTGAAAATGTTGCTGTTTACAGAAAAAAATCGAATCGTCCCATTTTCCTTAAAATACTTTTTAAAGCAAAATCTATACAAAAAAGTAAAACAACAGCGAAAGGATGTCAACTAGTTCAAAAGACAATAACTATTGCCTCTCTCCTCAGGGTCTGAATGACGCGGCAGCCAAGTATGCGAATGCGTCAGGCGACCTGGTGTACGTGGTCAACCCCAAGGCAGACGCCACTGCTGAACAGAAGGTATTAAAGGCAGTATTGCAGCTTTTTATTGCAACTTTGTAACTTTTTAATTTCTTGACTCCAGGCTGATTATGAATTGAAAACTCTATTATCACTTTGCCCGACCCAGGATTCGAACCCGAGACCTCAGCTTTGCAACCGTACCGAAGTACAACTACGCCACCGAGGCAGTCACTTTGTGACTTTTTATAGCATGTACAAGTGATTTCCATGATGGCATACAGCCATCGCCTATCGAGATGCTTATGGCCGTAGAAAGCCAGTGTTTTGTATAAGCTCGCTATATTCAGTAAAATTACTAGCTTCGGTTAAAAATACTACAGAGAAAAACCAACACCACAAAGTGGTCGTGTAAGAAAGCATTTATTACAATTACTCTTATCGAATGAAATAAATTGACAATTGATGGGTTAGTTTGATGGGTTCCACCTGATCTCATCTAGAAGGAGAAGGGTTAATCGGTAACTGGTGTTTCCAGGTGTTGGATCTATCGGCCGCGGCGTGCGGAACAGCCTCGCAGCTGCTCAGCAACGTGCAGCAGGTGTCGGAGCACGTGGGGGGAGATGCTGGAGTGGAGCTGGACAGGAAGGGAGCCACCGTCGCTGACCATGCGCAGGCATTGCTCACAACTGCTCAGGTAATGTATCTTGAAGTGATTGATACTTAAAGGGGTTTATAGCACTTTCAGGGGTTTTTGTCATCAAATACGGAATAACCACCTTTTAAATCTTGACTACAAGGACTATTTCCATGGCTTTTATAACGGATAGGCGGTTGTGAGACGAGACACAGAGGCTAATGCTTGTGCGGCTCACCAATATACAAACAACAGATACTCCACCTAGTTGAATAACCTCCACAATACAACATTTGCATCATAGTATAAGGACTAGATGAATGACTATTGGGTAAGTATTTATTTATGAATCTCCTCAAGGCTGATGATAATGTTAAATCCACTGAAAACCCTGCTAAAACTGGTCGAATATAGACTATAAATATCTAATCCAGACGATTGTCTTCACCATTTTCCTTCCCCAGGTGACAGCACCATTAATCTCAGAGCCCAGCTGCAAGTCCTCGCTCCTGTCATCAGTGAACGCGCTGGGGTCTTCCAGCAGAGACCTGGCCATCTCCTGGCGCCAGCTGCCCAGGACCCCTCATCATGACACAATGGAGAAGGAGTTCGAGCAGCTGAATCAGCTGCTGTACGAGTTGAGGAAACCCTGTGAGAATGCTGATGGTATGTGGCTGATTTGTGGATTTAAGGCTGAGTTTCCATTGAAGCTGAATTGTGTAGAAAACGACTAATGGTATATTTATAGATATCTTTGTCAATATATATGTGATAAGCATAATAGGTGATTGAGCGATTTCTATGTACCTCCGAGTACGAATGTATCCGCTTCAGTGGAAATGTAGCTTATTAATGTCCGAGTGTCACGGGGCTTCCAACTTAGTCACTTGGTGATATGTAGCAAAAAAAAAAAAACGACAAAACAGTATAAAGATATGGTGTATGTTAATAATTTTCAATAATGTGTGCAAATTGCAATTTATCTATGACCCACAATGTCAAATTACACAATTCAATATTTCATATTTCTCTAGCCGGAGACTTACAACAGAAGCGTTCGAGCATGCATACAAAAGTTCGTCCGGAGGTTCCCAAGCGTGCCCAACCCGCGCCCCCCGGATCGGCGCCCCCGCCCCCTGGCAGTGCGCCCCCGCTCCCCACCACACGCCCCCCGCAATCTCGCAGGACCAGTGTGGACCTCACCAGGGACTTCTTGCACAGGTTGAGATTAGAAGAGGATCATGGTAAGACTTTTATTATGATGTTATTTTAGATATTTGTGTTTTTTTATGAAAAACATTTGCAGTGGAAGATGTGTGGTGCGTACGTACATACATATTTCATGATGAAATACATTTTTATATTTAAGAAGTTAAGAATTTTTTTTCATAAACATAAAATATACTTCATCAATATTGGCATATAGCGTCAATATGCAGTGCGGTAAGAACAAGATAAATAATTAGTATTCGTTTTTAGTAGAAACTACATACAAGGACTATTCTTATCAGCAGTTTATATGCCAATACAAATTGAAAAAGGTAGCATAAAAACATTTGAGAGGGCCGTACAGAATTATCAAATCTCACACTGTCACTATGTTTTTTTAACTATAAAAAGCGCATATCCTTATTGATAACGTGATGGTAATATTGCAGGTAAGGTGAAATCTCCGGCACACGGCAAGTCAACGTGTACCACGGATGACGAGAAACATCACCAGCAGTTCGTCAAGACTGTCGACGTCGCTGCCAATTCTATAGCACGCGCCGGGGACGAGCTGAGACAGGTAATATTGAGCTGAATAATAGTGTGAGAATTAGGATAGAAGACCGACTCCTGAAAAGATTGATACCAGGCAAGCAGCCGGTGGTAAAATTATTATTAGAATTAAATTTTAATATGGTTAAAAATTGATATTGATAGTCAATCACCACGCACTATAACGGTGAAGGAAAACATCGTGAGGAAACCTGCATACCATAGCGATTTGTATAAATTTCTATGGTATGTAAAAGTCCGCCAACCCGCACCGGGCCAGCGTGGTGGACTATATGGCCTAACCACTCTCAATCGTACTCTCGATTGTAGAGGAGGCTCGTGCCCTGCAGTGGGTCGTGTATGGGCTGATACAATACAATACAATACAATAAAAAGATATGTGATGTAAGCCGTGAGTGGTTTTCATTACAGATCCAGGTCGTGCAATTTATTTTGGAAGAGTTTTCTGCTAAAAGTAATGTTATTATAATATGTTACGCGTCTTCTACCACATTTAGTATTCAAAAGAGTCGCTGAATGGGTGAACGTCAATAGCACATCTGCCTGTACTTTCGAGGATATAGTATAATATGAAAATGATTGTTTTTAAAATTTCTCTCTCTCTCTCTCTCTCTCTCTCTCTCTCTCTCTCTCTCTCTTCAGCCACAGGAAGTCCACTGTTGAACATAAGCCTCCCGCAAGGATATCCGTATCGACCTATTGGAAATTTAAACACATTTGTCTATAAACTTAATAAATATTTATCTTTTATTTATGTAATTCTAGTTATGCCACTCGAAGAGTACCACACCGCCGGGCCAGAAGTTAAACCTGAATCAGCAAGCGGAGAAGCAGAAGCAACTGCAAGAGAAGTTAGCGCTAGCTAATGTAGAAGTCGCGGCGTTGGTCGGAGCTAACTGTGAGTATATCACTTATAATACAGGGTATTCGTTTCGAATACCAATGGCCTAGTGATTAATAGTTTTAAAACCCATTTTAGTTATCAAATGTTTTGTCTTCTTCACTCACTCTGAATCCAAAAGTCGTTAGAAAGGGAGAAAACATCTGATAGCTAGCTAAAATAGGTTTTAAATCTGGACATAAATAAGGTCGCAAGTAGATAGAACATATGTAGTTTATTAAATTAGTTGTATGTACTTTCTTCAGTCTTTACATTGAAAATGTAAAAATATGAGTATTTTCTACTGAGGTAGAAACTCTGCAAAGTTCTTTCATCATTTGATTGGCGAATGCTGCGGCCGAACTTGCTGTCCAGAATGTCCCCGGTGACCTTGATTTATGAAACGTCCCAGATAAGTTTCAGGATTTGCTCGATATATTTTTGTAATTTATTAGTTTAACCGTTTTGATTTGTTTCAGATGCTGATAAGATCGATTACAACACTGCGTCTAAGTCGATGTCCAATTTGCCAGAACTGTTAACGGGCATTGTAGAAGGTATGTAGATTCCTTATATTTTTTTTTCCTTAAACCATTGGATTAATTTGTATGATTTGTTAACCAAATTACTTGTATTACAATTCTAAAAGATTTGGCTAATGTTCTCTCTAATGTAGACTAAAGTATTTGTTGCCATCATATTTTTTTAAATTATAATCTTACTGCCTTGTTCATAAACAGCTTATAAACCTATTTTAGTTATAAAATGTTTTGTCCTCCTCGCTCAAACTACATTCTAAAGTCGTTGGAAAGGGACAAAATATTCGACAACTAAAATAGGTTTACAAACTGTCTTAGAATAAGACCTTTAGTATTTATGTGTATATTTAGTACATGTTATAAAAATAGATCAAATAAAATTGTAATAAAATTAATAATATTGATTTTATGAGAGACTGCCGCGGTGGCGCAGTTGTGCTACGTTATGATTGCAAAGCGGGGGTCTTGGGTTCGAATCCCGGGTCGGGCAAAGTGATATTGCATTTTGTTCTTTATTATCAGCCCGGAATCAGGAATTTGTGCCCGATATGATGATCGGCTCGTTCCGTATCACATCGTAGGACGGAACACACAAGGAAACGTGGGTGTCCTGGTTGCACCTCTGCCTACCCCTTCTGGGAAAAAGGCGTGAGTTTATGTATGTATATTGATTTTATTTCCAGATGGCAAGCTAATAAGCAACTCGTTCAGCGACAGCGCGAGGAAAGCTTTTCTGGACGACATGCTGAACTTCTGCGACACCACCAGGAACCTGTGCGACACTGCCAAGAACGATAGACAGGTAAGTTTGCGATTTTGTAGTAATATCAGTTTAAAAATAAAATAGAAATATGTACGGCACACTGCACGCCACTCACTTCTTTAATTTCAGAAAGGCTAAGACTCTTGATGTGCTGTAAAGTGGTTGTACGGGCTAATGACCTATATTTTGTCTTGTCAGCATTTTGTTCACCGCGCCACCTTATTAGCCCTTTACGTAATTAGTACGCAATTAATTGTCACCCGCGCCGCGTGTACTACAGCTACCAATTTAAATTATCATAATGTGCTACTCTTCACATGAGTTTGAAATTATTTTGCCTAACTCTCAAGTTAGCAGATTCCCTAACGATGATGCTCTCCTTCAACATATACGACTTCGAGTGAGTTTCTAAGTTTTCATTACGTATGCAGCTTACTGGTTGCTTGTGTTTAATATATCTTATTTTGTATTGTATTATATTGTATCAGCCCATCTGAGTCCTACTGCAGGGCACGGGCCTCCACTACAATCGAGAATACGATTGAGAGTGGTTAGGCCATATAGTCCACCACACTGGCTTAGTGCGGGTTGGCAGACTTCACATACTATAGAAATTCAAACAAATCGCTACCTTATAGTGCGTGGTGATTGACTATCAATACACATATGACTCCAAAAATTCAGAGGCCCTGGATTCAGTGCCCTGGGATTTGAACCCGGGACTACCGTAAACATGATGACATCCGCGTCTAGTCCGTTGACAACAGGCCGCCACGCTCTTCTTGATTTCATGATATCTTAAATTATACTGAATCAAGCAACAATGGTAAATATAAATATCGTTCTTTTTACAGAGATTGAAAGAGGCAGCGGTGCATTTCGGAGACAAATCTGCTAAGATCATGTACACTGTCAGTTCTGAAGTCGATCCGCAGCTTGAAAAACAGGTGATCTATTGCGTTATTTGTTATTTAAAAAATAAATTTAGTGCTCAAGACAAAGCAGTAGTTCTTGTTTGATAAAGATAAATAAACTTTATTCATTTTATAATTGAATCTATATTTGAATGAATAGATTTTTGTCAAAATTATTTAGGACTATTCAAGAACAGATCTACGGCAGAATCGATTAACATTAGATTTGGAATTAAACTACGTACTACTTATTATGGTAGTGTGCTCTGTACATTTTATTGCAAGAGATTAGTTAATAATTTTCTTAATGCCTAGTATTAGCTTCAGTGTTATTAAACCGGAATTGTGCATACACACTACTGCTTAACCGCAGAAACACACAATGACAGCCTTCGTGGTGCAGTTGGTTAGACGTCGTCTGTGAAACAAGAGGCCGCGGGTTCGATCCCCGCAATGAAATAAATATTTGTGTGTTCCACAAGTATTTGTTTTGGATGTTTGTGAGACCGAAAAGTCTCTCGTAGTTCCTGATACCCACAATACAAGACTTAATTGATCTTAATGTGGGGTCAGTACAAAGTAAGTGACTGTTGGGTGTATTTATTTATTTAATGATACAAACACAATATCCATATAGTCCCTTGCATATAAGGGATGCATCAATCAGTGGCGTGCCTAGGGTTTTGCGGTAGGGCAAGCCCAATATTTTGTTTTATGTTTAATGCATATTGATTTAGAAGGAAAATATACTAAGAACAAAGAAAACGAATGTACGTCAGCAGACTTAACACATAATCTATACAATATTAGGATTAATACAAATATAGATTACTTGTGGAAATGCAACCGTAATTGTTTATTGCAATAACTGCTGAGCACTTCTTTTTTAATACCCGACATTCCGCTAGCACAACGATAGCTACTATGGTGCCGTGTTTGACTTCGCAGTTATCCGAAAATGCGGCATAAATTATTATTATTATTAATTCATTACGTTAAATTTTTAAGAATTACAAGTAATAACATATTTTTTGAAAGAGCCACCTAATTTATTGCAATGTTTATATTTTATCAAACTATTCTAATACACAAGTGTCGTTTGAAAAACATAATATGAAACATCATTATTTAATATCCTATACAAAGGGAAGCATGTAGAAATCAAATTACGTAGTTTATTTAACTGAACTGATAAAATACCTCTCGTGATTTACCACGAATATAAGAAATACACAAACCCGGCGTTGTTTTCGCTCTAGTTTCTAATTCAATATAATTGAATTAAATTACCTTTATACCGGCAACGAACACTTTCATCATCACACTAAAACCATCACAGGAAACAATACAACTCATTTTAGTATCAAAAAGCTTCAATAACATAAAACAACTAATAATTAACCTATATTAGAACTATTTACAATAATTACACAATGTCAAAATACTTATGAAGTTAGTACGAATTCGTTCAGAATTGCGAAACGAAACGTAAATATAAACATTACTATAAATTACAAACTGCAATTATAATTTATTGAAAAGTACCGACATTACAGGCACATTTTTAATCATTTAATTAAAAATATTTTTAAATGCGAAACAAGTTAATTTAATAACAATAAATATATTTACTAAACAACAATAACAAATAATAACGTGACAACCGTGAAATGTTCACCACGAAGCCGGGCATTTCGTCTCGTACTGAGAGCTATACAAAAATAGCCATACCTATACATTCGTAGCGTCTTGTACACCATTTCACCCATACGTGGGCCGCGTTGCCAAAAGCCTCGTAAAAGCACACGAGAGAGAAAAAGATAGATATATGTGCGTTGTGCCGCCTTTTTAAGGGAGCGCGTGGAGCCACCGTTTTTTGAGTTTTGATATCATTGCCTATGGAATGAATTTCGCGCGGCGCTTTGGCGCTCCGTCTCAAGCGCTGTATTTAGACGCGCCGCGACAGGACGCGGTAAATTCAAAAATTGTAGATGTTTTCTAATTAATGAATGTATTGTATTTATTGTAATGGTTTATGTTCAGTATCGAATATGTACGTATTAAGTAGGGCAAGCCGGGCTTTTGGGCTTGTATGGAAGTACCGCCACTGGCATCAATGGGAGTGGGATGTAAGTAAAAGAATATAATGAATGATATTTTTGTAATGAGTAGATAATATCGACGGCGAAGGAGATCGGCGACAGCGCGTCGCGGCTGGCCGTGGCGTCGAGTGCGCTGGGCGACGAGCCCGACCTCACCAGCCGCGCCGCCGCCACCATCGACTCTGCCGGCAACCTGCTCTACACGGCCAAGGTACTGCGCACTTGTTATTATCAGAATTAGTGGCCAAAACAAATTTATACTATTTATGGCTTCAATTTAAAATAGCAATAGCATAGCAGTCACATAACTTTACAGTCCTGACTCCACATGAAAGTCGAATCTTGTGCAAAATAGTATTATATGTATTTAAAAGAATTCGAAAAGGCCCTTTCCTATTCGTGAACTTAATCTTACAATAATATTCGCTTTTTATCACGTGGAAATTAAAGCGAAAGACGTTTTGCCCTTACTTAATGAATAACTGTTTTTTAAACACTTGTAACTATGATTGAAACAGAAGGTTTTAAAAATGATGATAACTATCACCAGATCCATTAAACTACAGAAATAAAACAAAAGTAACACATAACAAAAATTCTCAACCATTCACAGCTGGTATCCCCGACGATTCACGACACAACATGCAAGGAAGCACTCCTTGCCTCAGCTAACAAGCTCTCCAACAACCTGAACCAGTTCTCCGACTGCTGGAAGCCCATAGCCTCGGCGCCTCATCACGCCAAGAGTGTGAAGGAATTGACAGAAGAGACGCAGAAGTTGGAGCAACTGCTGGAACATTTGAGACGAAGCGCGAGGGGACGGCAGGCGGTTGAGAAGGAGAAGCTGGTGGTGGAAGATACTCCGCTGAGGATCTTGGCCTGCAAGATCTTGCATGATGCTCAGGTTGGTAATTGAAGTATTCTAGGAGGCGCTATTTGGGGCAATGATGAGGTGTTAAGTTTTGTAAGTGCAGGTTAAATTCTCTAAAAATGAGGTTGAAGGGCGAGGGTGCTCAGATAAACTCGTTAGAGTTTAATCGCCTTATGTCTATATCTGACTATGAGTCAGTTTGCAAACCTATTTTTGTTATAGTATGGTTTGTTCCTTTCGAACGAATTTTGAAATTTGAACTCAGTTTGAGCGAAGAAGACAAAACATTCGATAACTAAATTAGATTTATAAAGTGACTATGAATAAGGCCGTATATCTTTTTAAATGAACATTCGAAATATTGTCTTCCATTTGCGTATCGAGTTATAAATTAAGCTATTTGATACCAGTAGAATTTCTATTATCAACCGATGTGTATATACTGCCTTGATGGCGTAGTTATACTGCGATACGATTGCAGAATCCCAGATCGAACAAAGTGATATTAGATTTTTCTATTCATTATCAGCCCGGAAGTAAAATCAGGAGTTTGTTATGGCAATAGGCTCCTTCAGGGATAGAGGAGTGATGTATATGTGTTTAAACTTAGCTATAATGTATGATAACATGTCCAACATGTTGTGGCAGAAAATGGCGGAGATAGAAGAGATAGCAGTAAGTCTGCGGTGCGAGTACGATCAGTACTGCGACGCCATGCGCATCGCACTCAGTGCCGTCGACACCGCCAGCCACGCCGCCAGGAGGACGCCGGATGTGAGTACATTTACTTTTTAATGGTATAGGGGACAAACGAGCATACAGTGCACCTGACGGTAAGTGATCGGCGTCGCCCATGAACATCTGGAATACCGTTGGGCATGGAGATGTGTTGCTGGCCTTTAAGGGGGTGATAAAAAAATTGTTAAATAGGTCTTTTGCTTATTTATAAAATTTAGAAGGCATTACGCGATTATTTTGTGGTGTTTTTGTAAATAGACCCAATGATTTAACAATAAAATATATGCTTATAATTCTTTATACATATATACATTGTCGTGTGGATCGAAAACTAAAAGTGCGTTTTTATTTCCATTAACTGTATTCTATTAATTTATATTGTCTGCGTGAGTCAAACGTGTTTTTATTAATTCATTTATATTCATATCATATTTTTTATTGAAGTTAATAAGGTAGACTAAGTTAGTAGATAAGGAGGTTGTTTGCTTAAATGGGGCCGGCATAGTCACATAGTGACTAAGGTCCATAAAAATAAAGATTAAAAAAAATTTATATCAAACAGAGATTATGTACATGTAATTACATTTTGGCATAATTATGTTGTATTTTATTTCAAACATTATTTTAACTTGTCGATGGAAAATTCGGATCTAAAAAGTGAAAGTATCCTCCAGTCGGACCTGAATAAATGTTTATTTTCCAGGACATAAACAAGCACCGTGAGCTGGAGAGCGCGATCCAGAGCTTGCAGGTGGTGACGCTGCAGAGCAGGCCGCAGCGGGGCCACCAGCAGCGCAGCAACATCGTCGACCTCAGGGTCACTACCCTCTATCCATCCATCCATCCTTCAGCCAAAGAAAGTCCACTGCTGAACATAGGCCTCTCCTAATGATTTCCACAGTGACCTGTTGGAGGCAGCCTGCATCCAGCGACGTCCCGCGACCTTTACCAGGTCGTCTAACCACCTAGTGGGTGGACGTCCCATAACGTATAACGTCACGTTTCCTCATTTAACTACCCTCTACTCAACTTATTAATCACTGTTATATTTTTACAACTTTAGTCTAGCCTTAGTAGCTCAGTTGTTCCACGGTACGATTACAAAGCTGAGGTCTCAGGTTCGAATCCCGAGTCGGGCAAAGTAATATTGGATTTTTCTATTCATTATCAGCCCCAAGTCAGGAATTTGTGCCCAATATAACGATAGGCTCGCCCTCTATCACATCGTGGAACGGGATATACAAGGCGAAATGTGGTCGTCCTGGTTGCTCTGTCTACCCCTTCTGGGAAAAAGGCGTGTGTTTATGTATGTATGTATGTTATGTATATTTTTACGAGAAATTATTGCTATTTTCTTTCTGGAATAATGTTAAATTCTTTACTTCATATTTTTGCTACAGCGTTAAGCTTTGAATCAGGTTGCATGAACCTGTTTCTTTCTTCATTTAACCCTGGATATACGGTAGTGAACAATATGACAGCATAATTTTGTAAAGTGGCAAGAAATTATTGTTTCTAGCCAATCGATACTTTAGAGTTTAGATAATCGGCATTGTACTTGTCATCTGATGCTGTAGAGTTCCTAACAATAGATCGTTAATTTGATTTTGACAGGTAAGTGTATTAAAGACTATTTTTATCAACTATAATGAAGTCATTGTTTGTTTAGGAATACATCCAAGATGTGACGGCGGAGTGTGACGAGATGGCGAAGACTGCGGACCAGCTCGACAAGACCACGCGTGGACCAAGTCTTGTGTTGGAGGTAGTACAGAAACCAGTAGTCACATATTATTTAAACTTGGCATAGGCCATAGGTAGCACATAGGTGCTGTGGTCATACTGTCATTGTAGCCCAAGCAGAGTCTCGCGTTTCGGGTTCAGCTTGTTTAAAACTATGAGCGCAGTGGAATCATAATGCTTTTGAAATTCAATTGATACTTTGTCTTGGCTCCACTTTATTTTAATAACAGACTGCCTCGGTGACGTAGTTGTACTAAGGTACGATTGCAAAGTTGAGGTCTCGGGTTCGAATTCCAGTTCGGGCAAAGTGATATTGCATTTTTCAATTCATTATCAACCCGGAGTCAGGGATTTGTGCCCGATATGGCGATGAGCTCGCCCCCTATCACATTGTGGGACGGAACATACAAGGCGAGATGTTGGTGTCATGGTGGCGCCTCTGTTTACCCCTTCTGGGAAAAAGGCGTGAGTTTTCATAACACCTTGACCCGACACAATTTCTTTGTCATACAAAAAATATTTCGTGGAATCTTTTTGAGGGTTATTATCACTGTAGAACATCAGAAAGTAGAGTGAACCCTTGGAATTGTTTATTAATTTTCGTCCACATTACAGTCATTACGGCAAATAATTGGTGTTCGTTTGATAGAGTTTTTCATACCCAAATGTGTCTATTTGCAGCACATCAAGAAGGAGTGTGAAGGCATGAGCGAGAGCGGCAACAAGCTACTGGACCCGCAGCACTGCAGCGGCGGAGACACCACTGTCGACGACATACTCGACATCGACAACTATGGACAGGTAATACAAACAATTATTTGCTCACTCCTAGATTTTGTTGTACCTATATCACCGATAAAATTATGAGAATTGAGCCTGTTACGCCTCCGACTGCGTCGTGAACACTGTCAACTAAGAATCATTCAAAAACAAAATAAAATATTCAAATTAAAATCTTGTTTCTGTGTTTTTAGTTCTTCAATTCATTTAACGAAAAGGCAGATTCACACAGTCGGGTTTCCTGTTTTTGTTTTTTTTTTAAATTGATTTTACAGATTTCATCGTGGATTTGGGTTAATTCTAAACTTCTCACTGTTTCGAATACTTTACAGCTTTTGTGGTCCGTAATAAAATCAGTAAAATAGTTTTGTGTAAGTAATTAAATTATTTTTGCTTTTTTGGGTTTATACTTGAAACTAGCCTGTATCCCTTTTAGTAATCCAGTAGTTTTATACGTCAATAGATTATCAAATGTTAATAAAAATGGGTGGGTGTTTTAACTGTCGGAAGAAAACTCATCCCAGTCCAGGACTTCTTCTTCTACATGACTTTATCCCGGCCGGTGCCAGGGTCCTCCTTCCGTCTAACTCTCGGTTCTCCTCCATTTCGCCCGATCTTTCCCAGTCCAGTACTGTAGCAGGATATTCCTATACATGTTTCAGAACTGTGACGCGCGTATATCGGAGATCAAGTCTCACATGAGCTCGCTGCAAGATGACAGAGCGAGCGCCGCGCTCCAGCCTAGATACCACGCCCTGGTCGAGACCTGCAATATGCTCAGGTAACAGAGAATGGAGGCCACATAGCGAAAAGCGCAGCGTGGGACGTCCACCCACTAGGTGGTCAGACGACCTGGTAGAGGTCGCGGGAAGTCGCTGGATACAGGCTGCCTCCAACAGGTCACTGTGGAAATCATTGGGACAGGCCTATGTTCAGCAGTGGACTTCCTTTGGCTGATGGATGGGTGGATAAGACCATATACATCCTACTGCAGGGTACTGTCTTCCGACACAATCGAGAGGACCATTGAGCATGTATTCATTTACTTACCTTCATCACAGATTTGCGACCAAGAGTGCTCTATCGACGGCTCAGAGCGCGTCCTTGGACGCCACGCTCAGCGACCTGCAGGACTTGGAGACCAAGGTGGTGGACAGCATGCTGGATGATGACGATGACCAGGTCGTAATCACTAGGGTGAGTAGATACTGTTTTTTTTTAAGTCATGAGTGTGGCGAAGGAGCAAACACTTCATTTGATGGTGAATGATTGTCGTTGCCCATAAAAATAATTAAATATAATAGTAATTTTATCCACCTAGTTGCATCGGCACTATCATATTATGAATTTAAAATCAAATATAGTAAAATCAGTGCTTAGAAAAATGCCCTATGTAAGTAATGACTGCCTACGTTATATAGTTGCTTGAAAAATCTGTGTACAGTGGGACCAGGTTCTGACCCGTACCGAGACAAATACGTTTTTATGTATATTTGTGTGTCGAGTCTCGATTATTTTTTTATCAGCCCATATATGTCCCACTGCTGGACACGGGCCTACTCTATAATCGAGAGAATCGATTGAGAGTGGTTAGACCATATAGTCCACCACGCTGGCCTAGTGCGGGTTGGCGGACTTACATACCGTAGAAATTCTTTAAAATCGCTACGGTATGCAGGTTTCCTCACGATATTTTCCTTCACCGTTAAAGTGCGTGGTGATTGACTATCAATACACACATGACTCCGAAAAGTCAGAGGTGTGCCCTGGGATTTGAACCGTCGACCACCGTGAACATGTAGGCAGCCGAGTCTGGTCCGTTATCAACAGGCCACCACGCACTTTAATTGAGTCTCGATTTTAATTAACCAAAAAGTCTCTCATACTTTTCAATGCCTACGACACGTGGTGATCAGGACTACAAGTGACTGTTGTTTTTACTTATCATATCCCCCCAGCACCGGCCTCCACCAGTGGCTCCGAAGCCGTGGCTGAAGCTGCGAGTGTCGCAGGCCGCGCAGGCGCAGTCCCTTGGGGCGGCGCGCTCGGGCTGCGCGGCCGCCGCCTACGCCGCCGACGCACTGGCGCGCACGCACCACCACGAACCAGACGAGAAGAAACGGTCATTATCACATGTTTTTATACTCAACGATAGTTTTCAAAACTATTTAGTAGTGCTGTTGTAGGTATTTCGAGCCTAATGTATACTGTCTGTAAATTTTCAAAGTTATGTGTCTTTGTAGTTCAAATCTTCAAGTAATAAGTAAGTCATCTTAATATTAGTAAACGGGAGGGTTTTGATATTAGTCGTTAAAATAATAGAGCACTGGATTGACACCACTAGCTGGTGAAAACCAACGCGAAGTATCGGCTTCATTAACAATTAATAAACTCTAAATGGTCTCGCTTAGAGTTATTAACGGAGGCAAAATATTCTACATTTCTTTTTTCCTTATTTTGACCCTTAAAAATCAGTAAAGATATTTATTTTACTATTCTCATATATTACTATACTATATTTTGTGTAAACAATGTTTCGCATTTCGTTTTCAGGTTGCAGCAACACCTGTCCAAGCTGATCTACCTGCTGAAGCTGCTGACGGTGGTGACCAGCAAGCGAGTCGCCACGTGGCAGGAACTCGACCACCCCGAGCTCACCACCATCACCGACCAGGTGCTAGAGGTCGGTTGTGAGATACTTACAGTAGTCGAACGCGAGCTTATCGTCATGCCGGGTTTAAATTCCAAACATGGGTAGCTCATTTAATATTTCCACCCTGAAAATCTCATAGAAAAAAATATTGCCTGATCCACAAATTTGTTGAATCTATTAAAATGTTCAACATTATTTAGATTCAGTATTTTTTTAATCTTCCACCCGGTTCGGAAAGCGGTTTTCACTAGAGAAGAACGGGCAAGAAACTCTAGTGTTGCTCTTTTCAAAACATGTTTCCAATCAAATCCATCAGCCAAAGGAAGTCCACTGCTGAACATAGGCTTCTCCTAATGATTTCCACAATGACCTCTGTTTACAATATCGTGATTATTACAAAAGTTACAAGTTGGTTTAAATCAGAGACAGTTTTTCCCATAATTTTATGTCCGTTATGTCTTATTCATACCATAATTATTATATACATATTTCACGGCACCAAATGTCGTTTTCACAGGAGTTGGAGAAGCCAGAAAGCGGTTACGGCGTGGAGTCCGGCTCTCAGCTCTGTATCCTCAGCACAGAGGACATCAAGAAGCTGCTCTCTCCCAACCAGCAGCTGAACATCACTGGGGATAAGAAGTGAGTGACTGAATTATTTATATACTTTAAAGCTTAAGATAAAAAGAACACACTAAACTACCAGGTCTTGAGTTTTTCATATTAAGAACTAAATTTTTGCAACATCGAGTCTTGAAACTCTCTCTCTCTCTTCAGCCACAGGAAGTCCACTGCTGAACATAGACCTCCTCCATGGATCTCCACTTGTAAATCTCAGACACATGTACAGGGTATATCAAGACTGCTACCGAAAAAGAAGCCAGGTCGTAGTTTTAGTGCCTGCAGACATGATGCAACTAAAATTTTTGCAAAAAAACCGCGACGATTTTCTTTTTGTAATATTTTAAATATCATTGTCTTTTGGTGGTAAATATATAGTTTTGCTAAAATTATAATTTAAAGCCTTGCATTTTTTTTTATTAGCCCATATACGTCCCACTGCTGGGCACGGGCCTACTCTACAATCGAGAGAATTGATTGAGAGTGGTTAGGCCATATAGTCCACCATGCTGACCTAGTGCGGGCTGGCGAACTTACATATCGTAGAAATTCTTTAAAATCGCTACGGTATGCAGGTTTCCTCACGATGTTTTCCTTCACCGTTAAAGTGCGTGGTGATTGACTATCAATACACACATAACTCCGAAAAGTCAGAGGTGTGCCCTGGGATTTGAACCCGCGACCACCGTGAATATGCAGGCAGCCGAGTCTGGTACTATAGCGTCTTTAAAAATAAAAGGGTGTATTTTATTTTTTAAGGAAAATGTATGTATTTATCACCCAAATACGATGATAGGAAAAAAAATCATTGCTTTTTTTTTTGCAAAAATTTTAGTTGCGTTGTGTCTAAAGTCACTAAAACTAACACTTGGCTTCGTTTTCGGACGCAGTCTTGATATGTCCTGTATATCTAGTGTTGGTTAAGCACGCAACCTCTCGTTTCTAGTTTGCGTCGTAACCAACAAAAATGATTGTACAGTTTCACTACGAATATCTCGCAAACGTCGATATCTAAATGTTGATATGTTCCAGGCAAGTGCAAGACAAGGTGCAGAAGGCGTCAGGCAAGCTGAGTACGATGTGCAGCAACCTGGTCCAGGGTTCGAGTACCAGCGCCACGCGCAGCCGCACGGCGCACGCCGCGTCGCAGGCTGCTGCCGAGCTCGCCGCACTCGCTAGGGCTCTTAAAGATGGAAAGGTAAAAAAGAGGCAGCAATTGACAAATAAACAAACACGCCCGACAGTCACTTAAATAGACCTGACCCCACACTAACATCAATTAAGTCTTGCGTCGTGGGTATCAGACACTAGGAGAGACTTTTCGGTCTCACAAACACCCAGACAAGAATACTTGTAAGCCTCACAAACATTGGTCTCTATGCAGGGATCGAACCCAAAATTGAAATTGAAATATACATACCAAGAGTTATTGGAGCCAATGATGATAAAGTAAAGAAGAAGGGAGCTAGTTCTTATTCAATTACAAATAGAGACAATCATTATACCGTTTTAGAGTTTAGAATCGAGAGTATGATTAAGGCTACCGCGTTAGTCTGTTGCACATCAGCTAATTTCTAATACCGACAAAACTCTTGAAAACAAACATGAATAAGGTAATAATAATTTAGATTTTCTAGTATAGAATATCATTTGTAACAATAGTACAATAAAATCGAAGGTTTTCTTCCTCGTACATCATCACTCTGGAATTAGCTTTATACAACAATATTTCCAGATATAGCTACATAAAACTTTATGGCAAAAATTCACAATTTCTCAGGATCCGGTACAGAGCAAGGGCATCGAGGAAGCTGCACAGGAGATGTCGTTTTCCACCTACAACCTGCTAGCTACATCAGAATATGTGAGCCAGGTATGAACAATATTTCTAAATTTGCAATTACGGTATTAAATTATCGTATTTATGTTTGTTTTGGCCCTGAGAATTAAATCTAGGGCCTGCTGTTTGACAGCCGGCTTCTCTGCACCCGGAGGACTCTCACCAAGGAGGTTGGTTGCGTCTATCGCTTTTGCATTGCGTATTACCACGAGCGGTAGATATTGCCGCAGAAGTCATTCAATCTTTATTCTTTCAATCTTTTTTCTTTTATAAACAGTAGGAATGATATATTAAAGAAAAGCTTTATGTCCCCACAGAGACCTGATAATCCTGGTTCAAGGATGAAACTCCTGGAAGCACTGCGTCAATTGAACGATTCTATTAATAAATTGGTAAGTAACAATTAATTTTAACAGCAATTTTACAGCACCTCTACTGCTGGTGTACCTTTAACAATACTATATAGGAGTGAATATATACGTAACCCAAACTTCGAATTCATATTCGATTCACATTGAATCGAATTCTGAAATAGTGATAGGTATCTCATATGTGAGAGGCCCGCATGGCTAGGTACCACCGCAATGTCTATTTCTCCCGACAAACAGCAATGTAAACGCATTGTTGTGTTCTGGTTTGAAGGACATTGTAGCCAGCGTAACTACTGGACATAATGACATTTATCTTTTACTAAATTGTAGAATTGTAGAATTTATTGTTATAAGTTACATGTACTACTATTTCAGTAACGGTATTGTATTAAAATGCGTAGAACGAAGTCAATCTTGCCTCAATTGTAACTTTTAATTCCAATGGCGTCTCGCAGACATAAACGTCTCATGTTCAAACCAATGGGCGTATGTTCCGACACAACCTCATCAGTTCTTTTATCACTAATTTACCTCTGTCAATGACTTTGTCTAGTACCGATTTTTTTATTACTAGTATCTGCGACACAAGTTGTTGCTGTCGCAGACATGTGCAACGTGCCTCTGAAACTTGCTTCAACAGAGTTCCAAGGAAGTATCTCCTAGTCTGTAATAGCAACATTTATTACAATGTAAATTTGCCCTTCTATACTGTTCTGAGACATTTCCATTTATTGCATAAATGCGATATGGACATTTTGTAATTTTTACGTGACGTTAATTTGTCTTTTTTGGGTCAGTTATCTTTATTTTAATTTGACTGTATTGGTGTAATGGTGTATACCATTATGAGTGTTGTCCCTGACACGCATTGTCGCCACGACAGAGTCGCGCGGCCTGCCCCGGCAACAAGCTGCAGCAGTGTTGCGAGGAGGTGTCCCGCGGCCTGCAGCTGCAGCTCAGCAGCGTGCAGGGCGCGCCGCGCTGCACGTGCGCGCTGCCCTACGCACACTGCGTCGACGCACTCACTAGTCAGCAGGAGGTTATCGGTGAGTTCATACACATTCAAGGGAATTTAGGCTAAACTTAGTCAAGGGAGAGAGAAAAAGAGAATGTAGAGCGGTAGAACCATGCCGTAATCATTTGACAACGGCATAAATGGGTCAGCTCGTCCGGAGCGATACCACTGACTCACAGGAGACCGGCGTTAAATGACAGCCCCGCTGTTGTGTTTCTCTCGGTGAGAGGTACCCGGAGTCCCAACGCCCCTCCCTTCCTCCTCCCATCCTTCATTCCTTCGTTTCTTCTCTGGTAGGCAGCGACTTGTCTGTGCCTTTGGCATTGTAGAGTCCACAAGCTGCGGTAGCTGCCAACCTTGAGGCGGGCTGCTAGCTAGGCACAAAAAATGGGAGAATGCGCGGCGTGACACAGCTTTATCTATAAGGCGCCGCATGGTGCAGGCCGCTGAAATAGTTAATTCGATATTCACTGCATGTAATAACACAAATCATATTTAAAACTATATTTATTGAATTTGGTAACTTTTTACAGACAAGTTGAAGAACGACGAGTCCATGGGTCGCCAGGAGTTCGTCAACAACATGAACTACGTCTCGTCCGCGGTGTGCAACAGCTCGCACTACGCCACGCAGTGCGCTTACCTGGTAAGATCTTTCTATAGTCCTCTGATATTCTTCCGCTATTAATACAATAAAATTAAATGGATTCAAAGTTTATAAAAATGGGTTATAATCCCAGGTCGGCCATGTAGGGAGTGAGTGAATGTATGAGTGAATAATTGAGGTTTAGTGACTAAGTAAACGAATGACTGAATGAATAAATGTAACAGAGCTATTGAGCAAGTGAGTGAACGATGAGTGGGTGACTGAGTTAGTGACGAATGATAGAGTTACTAAATGCTAGTGAGCCATTAAGCGAGTGAGTGAGTGACTGAGCTAGTGAACGAATGGTAGAATGACTTAACGTTAGCGAGTAATTAAGCGATTAAGTGAGTGAATGATTGAGTAAGTGAACGAATGTATTGTATTGTATCAGCCCATATACGACCCACTGCAGGGCACGGGCCTCCTCTACAATCGAGAGTACGATTGAGAGTGGTTAGGCCATGAACGAATGACTGAGTGAGTAAATTTAAGTGAGCTATTAAGCGATTGAGTGAATGACTGAGTGAGTTAGGGCGTTATTAGCTGATATATTGTATGATTAAGTAAACAACAGAGTGAATGAGGTAAGCGACTTAGTGGGTCATGCCAGTTTTAAGAAAGGTGTTAAAAATATTGTACGTTTTTAGATTTCCATATCGGACGGGAACAAAGAGGTGGCCAAGCAAGGTTTGGTGGACACACACAAGATCCAGAAGACACTCGCTTCCATAGAGGATACTTGCGTCAACATCATCAGCACAGGAAATGCTGAGAACGTAAGTTAAAGTTTCGTCATACCCTTGCCAGTCGGTTATCATTCTCATACAGAGAACCTGAAGATGTAAAGAGATGTGTTGAATTATAGTTTAAGGATTAAAAAATGTTCATTATAAGAGTCATTAAAGTTTTAAATATTTTACAATCAAAAGCCGCCTAGACCAGGGTGATGTGTCTTACAGGAAACTACGTGGAGAAACTTCATTTCTGACGTGTTTTATTCGTTAAGTGAGAATGCCGGAGGACCAATACTTTTCCTCAATCCAGTCTTTTTTCTTCCCTCTCCTCCCCCTTTCAAAGGTCTGCGACGTATTTACTGTCCAAGTGTTGTAACAAGGGTGGCGGTAACTACTTAATATCAGATAAGCCATTGGCTCCTCACGCACGCATTTCCTTCCACAGATGAAAGAAGAAAGCAGTAAGCTGCAGAAGCAAGTGGCCAACCTGTCCGAAGAGTTGAAGGCCTCCTGCGACAAGATACAGGACGACAAGCTGAAGAGGAGGTTGTCGGAGTGCAAGGACGAAGTGAACGCGTCGGCGGACGCCGTGTGCCGCGCCATCGCGAACACTGGGACTGATGTATGTGTTGTTAGATGTTTCTTATTCAAAATATTTTATAGATGGGCTACATTCGATCAGGTATTATGGATGTGTTCAGATAAAGTTTACATTCAAAAATGTCATCAGGAATTTGTGTATGAAGACCATATTTCGCTGCAATATTAATTAGTGCAGGTTTTGAATTTGTAAAACTATAGTGCACATACTTAAGAATTCCAAATGTTGATATAATAAGGTTATTTTTATTGTTTCGAAAAAAATATATACTAAAATCCGATTAAATAATATCCAGATTTCTTACCATCGCAATGAATATTTATTCATAGCCTCTCTTCTTTAATAGAAACTATATAAATAAATACACCCAACAGTCACATACATAGTCCCGATCCCACACTATAATCGAATCTTGTGTCGTGGGTAATCGGAACTACGAAAGACTTTTCAGTCTCACAAATACCCAGACAAATATTTATTTCGGTGCGGGAATCGAACCCGCAGCCTCACGTTCCACAGGCGGTGTCTAACCAACTGCGCCACGGAGGCTGTAAAAAATGATGATGCCAAAAATGACCCGTCTCCAAAATTGTATATATCACATCAAACCGACTAAATTCTCCTCCCATAACATTCCAGGACAAAGCAGTTCGCAAGAAGACGATGGTGCTCCTGTCAGCGGTGAACAAGACGGGCGCGGTGGTGGACGACCCCTCGCTACTGCCGCAACCCTCGAGCATACACCCCGACACGCAGGCCCGCTGTGACGAACTCATGAACCACTCCAGGTACGGAGAGATGAGTTGTATGATTTAGAAGATGATTTGTGGGGTGTTGGATTTTTTTATTTTATCGGTGAAAATGCTGTGTCTGATGGTAGTTTATTTTGTAGCTAAAGAGCTTCCGTATGTAACATCGATAAAAGCCGTTTAGTATAGTTTAAAAATAACAAAGGAATTTATTTTAAAACTTTGGTGATATTAAAAAAATGAAATAAGTATTATTTAAACGGAATTGCCTTAATTTTATTTCAGAGACCTGATCACCAAGACCCAGGCTCTGGTGAAGGACGTGAAGTCGTCCCCCGAGGGTCCGGAGACCATGACGTGGACCACCTTCAACATCAGCAGGAAACAAGTACTCGACGCGTTCGACGCGCTGCTCAAGTCGATACAGTAAGTGCTTTAAATCCTAGAAGGATTGCATAGTGAATTGTTATGTAGTAAATATATTAAATGCTATATCACTATACAGGGGTATATTGACATGTGGTTATTAATTAGAACCTCGTACCTAATCACCCCAGGTAACATTGTAACAAGTTTGAAAAAAAAACTGCTTGGTAGTTTTGTCAAAAAACGCGATATTAGACGAGTCTTTTTACGGCTTACGGCAAACTGAAGTTCATTGAAGCGGTATTTATTTGTTATGTCCAGCTGATATACAGTACTGATGGCGACCAATCAGTCAGCGTTTTACAACTTCTATTACACGGTCTTTAAGTCTGTTAGTTAAAAATTTTTACTTCTATTTGCAATTTAGTAAAAACCTGTAATTTCGTTATTTCAGACTAAAACTGTAACTAATTCACAATATTTTGACAGGGTCAACGGAAAGAGATCTGGAATCTTGGAGGGAACTTTCGATGACATCGATGAGGTAATTATTTGTTCTCCATTTTTTTATGTCGCTTTTACCATGAAACAGAAATTATTCGAATGTAACAGTTTTCAAATTACTCAAAATTTACAAAGAAAGCTAAAGCGTTATTTAATTATTATACATTTTATTGCAGGGATCTGAAAATGCAAACAAGAGCTATGTACAAGTACAGTAAGTAAATACCATTATTTATTATATGATAGGTTAATCATTAGTAACAGCAATAGTACTTCTTTTACTTTATTTTTACGTTTTACATTTCAACACGCAAAATAATCTTGCTCATAAATTAATTATCACCTTGTTTTCAATTAATGTGATGAAGAGTCATAAGAATGTAATTTCCAATAATGTTATAAATTGTTATACAAACAAAAATCTAATCCTATTGGTATTACGAAAGTTAATTATCAAACAAACTTGTTAACTTTAAGTATGTTAAAGGAATATAGAAAATTTGAATAGCTCACTTACTCAGTATAAATGAAATGAAAATATTTATTGAACCCATAAAATGTCATACATTATTTAGATTCAGTCACTTTTTTCTTTTTTTACTTCCACCCGGTTCACAAGGCCATTTTCACCAGAGTAGAACGGGCAAGAAACTCTAGCGTTGCTTTTTTTAAAACAAGTTTACAATACAATGATAATACAAGAGTCGCAGCTTAGTTGAAACCAGAGCAGTTCATTTAATATAAAAATGTCTTTTTCTTCCAGATTGGAAACAGCTAACAAATGGCTGCAGAGACCGTCTTGTAAGGCCGACACTAAAATGGCCGGACAGCAAGCTGTTAAGAACATCGTTGATATAGGGAAGAAGGTGAATCTCATGTCCCTTTTAATTTGTGTAACAACATTCTATGTTTATTATAAACCTTTTAAATGGTGATAGAATATTATACAATCGGTTTGTGACCACCATAAAATGAGTATAAGGCATAGTGACGCACGCAAGTGTGTTGCGTTTCGGGCACAGCCTGTGTCTATCCGATTTCAAACGGATCGGCAGAATTTTATAAACGAGAAATACCGATCTGTCTCCAGCAGACACTACCTGTACTCCCAAAAAGTGGAATGTAGTTATGAAGTGTCTTTTTACTGGTAGGTCTTATATGTAAGTGGCGGCCTAGGTACGTACCACCGCAATGTCTATTTCTCCGCCAAACAGCAGTGTAAACGCATTGTTGTGTTCCGGTTTGAAGGACTTTGTAGCCATAGTAACTGCTAGACATAATGAGACTTAACACATTATGTCTCAGGATGGCGAGCGCAGTGGAATGCCAAGCATTGCCTTGTAATTCATGGTGGTGTTTGGTTTTGGTACTGTCCATGAGCGGTCGTATCGCTTACCATCAATGGCATGCTCGTCTCGCCATTCATTGCAATAAAAAAGAATAACGTCAAAAAATAAAAAAAATCTTTTTCCAGATGGCTGAAGACATGAAGTCACCTGAAAAGAAAGACACTGAACAGCTGATCAGCGAGATAGAGCGGCTTCAATCTGAATGCAGCACCAGATACGACCAGGAGAAATACAGGTAAAGATATCATATGTTCTACTTGGCTTCCTACCCAGTGCCACGGTCCATCATCCTAGAGCACCTTACAAGAGTCAATCAAATCTAGACCTTATGGCTTTCCGTTAACATTTGAATTACAGTAATATATGTTATTGCAATAGTACGCATTTGCATGTTAAAAGCTGAGGTCGCTTTGACGTGTACACAATTACTAATAGATGACGAAGTGGTGGTTTGGTAAAAATATTTTTTCTTGTAAATATTTTACATCTACGTAGATGGTAACATTTCTCCTCTACATTCGAGAGTACAATTGAGAGGGGCTAAGGCATATATTCCACCATGCTGGCTTAGTTTGGGTTGGCAGACTTTCTTTCTCTCTCTCTCTCTCTCCAATCGTTGACTCAGTGCTGAGTATCGTGACTCCTTCATTAAAGTTATAAATTTGGCAGCCTGTACATGCTATATAAATTCTTATAAACTGTACTAAAATAACTTGATATACATTTCCAGCTTGCTGATGGAAAGGCTCAAGGACCTGAAGAAGATAATAGAGCGAAACCTGGTCACCAGAGTGGTGGAGGAGCTCATTGAAGACGAAGAACCTTTGGAAGACTTGGAAATCATTGCTGATGTCGAGAAAGGTTAGTATCGTTTGAACATTGGCTTCTATCATTGTGGGTACGAAGCAAAATCATGACGTCATTATTAAGTCCAATTTGTCCAATGCAAGAGGTGAATTAAAGGGGATAATTACCCAGATGGGGTATTCTGAAATGAACGTCCACAATTAACGTGTGTGGAAATGTTATAAGGAAAATAAGTAGTAGGTAATAAGTAATCTTAACTAGTGGGGTGAATTTTAGGTCTGTGTCTGAAGAGTAAGAAGGGAATTCAGCCCATGCGTGCCATGTACAAGCCTAGCTGAGAAGGATATGCCACACCATTTTGTCTTCCTTTAGGAACCTTGATGAGGATCTTCACAGCCTAATCCTGACTAAAACGTGGCTCAAAAATGTAATAAATTTGGATACTTGTATTTGTTACGGTTTTCTGTGTATTGTATGTGTAGTACAACTAGCTGCATGTAGAGTATGATGTTGGTATAATGCTTAAATTAAGCTTTTTATAGTGTTTGATTAGGTTGATTAATAAATAAATAAATAATAATACTGTCAGCAATAATATAAATATTTCTCCGCCAGATGAGAGCAAACGCAAGTACCTATTGGAGATGAAGATAGCCGAGCTGCTGGCCCAGCTGGGCCGCATGACCAAGGTGGCCAGGTTCGTTGCTGATGCTGGAAGTGGCTCTCAAAACGTCAGTAACGAGCTCAAGAAGTGCAGTGAACAGGTCAGTACTCACACTGAGGTATAAATACCCCCAACAGTAACGTGTAGTGCTGACCTCGTATTAAGATCGTATCTGAAACTATGATTCTATTAGGCTTGGTTTTACTTACATACTAGGGCCTTACAAAACTGGCTCATGAGTTATAAAAGCACTAGTATAAAGATAGTGGCCGATGGGGCCGAAAGGTTCTGGAGTGGAGGCGGCGTACAGGCAAGCGCAGTATCGGACGCCCGCCTACAAGGTGGACAGACGATCTGGTTAAGGTTGCAGGAAGTCGCTGGATGCAGGCCGCTTCCAACAGGGTGATGTGGAGATCCATGGGGGAGGCCTATGTTCAGCAATGGATTTCCTGTGGCTGAAGAGAAAGAAATAAATTTTATTCGTTTTATTGAAACATTTATGTTATTAGTTCACGATATCATCGAAGCCAAACCAATCGGTGTGGCTGGACACATAAAGTTCACTTTTGCGGCCAGTGAAAGATAAAATATATGTGTTTTCTTCTTTCAGAGCGAGCTTTTGGCGCCGATGCTGGTGAAAGCTGCTCAGGAGAGAATCAGTAAGCCAAATGATCAGGTAAATTATATCTCGAATATAATACCTTTTGTTTAGAACCGACTTCAAAAAATAGACGAGGTTCTCAATTAGACTATATGTTTTAAAAGAAACTATGTATTTATACTAACGGAGTAAAATTAACTTATTACAAAGTAATAAGACACTAGTAAAATCGTTGCTCATATCATTGAAGTGTTATACTAGAACGAACAATATAAATGAAACCTTTGGGCGCGTACGAGGCACGTGAGTATTCAATGAAGCGAGAAGGAACATCGTTTTTATGTGTGTATTTTTTGTTCCAGTATTAAACAGGGTATATCAAGACTGCTACTAAAAACGAAGACAGGGGGTAGTTTTAGTGACTACAGAAACGATGTAACTAAAAATTTTGCAAAAAAAAACACTACGATTTTTGTTTGCAATGTTTTAAATATCATTATTTTCGGGTGGTAAATCCATAGTTTTGGCTAAAATTATAATTGAATGCCTTGAGTAGTATAGTGTCTTTAAAAATAAAAACGGGTGTACGCTAATTTTTTAGGAAAATGTATCGTATTTAACATCCCAATACGATGATAGGAAAAAAATCGCCGCTTTTTTTTTTGCAAAAATTTTAGTTGCATTGTGTCTGTAGTCACTCAAACTACCACCTGGCTTCGTTTTCGGGAGCAGTCTTGATATACCCTGTATGTCAATAGCATAATTCGTCCCCATCCCCTTTTTGGTCTATTATATCAAAATAAGCAGAATAGGCTGTATATAGCAGATATTTTGATGAAGATAGATAATGTAATCAATTCTTGATTATTGTTTTTCCAGGCTGTAATAGATCACTACAAGTCGCTGCTGGCCAAGTATGCGGAGTCCTTGTCCAAGGTTCGAGACCTATGCGACCAGGCCGTCGACCCCATGGACTTCGTTCAGACTGCCGGTATGATGCGTTTCCTTATTTTTTTGTATTTTTAACCTTTTTTGTTGGGAGAAACTATTATGGTACTTTGTTAGTGGTGTTATGGTTTTAAAAAATCAATATTTGATTAAAAAAAAAGACTTACATACTTGATTTAGCTCTAAACCATTTACCTTTTGTTGCAGTTACTTTTAATATCAAGAAGATTCAGAATTCTTCGATTGAATTTGTATGCAATGTCGACTATTATCATAGAGTACAAAGCGATGTGCTTTTTCCCATGCGAATCTCTGCAATTGTTCTCTCATGTTAATGTACTTTTTTTAGAGGATATTACTGCAATAATATCTTCGATGTGGTTTGCAGGCGTGGTGATGGAGCGCATGAAAGAGGAGACGGCTCAGCCGAGCGACCCGCGCGCCTGCGTCAAAAAGTCTAACGTCATTACCAAGTAAGTGGTTGAACATTTTACTACCGACATTTCCAGTTATTATGGAATTCTCGGAACTGTCTGTAGATTATTTTCCATTTCAGTGTAATTTATAAATTATTGACTATGTAAAAAGTGAGTTTGACTGTGTTGGTTTTTAGGCCAAAACTGTATAGGAGATGAACATTTTCGTTTAACTCATCCTATGAATATTACTGCATCGGTGACGTAGTTATACTACGGTACGATTGCAAAGCTGATGTCTCGGGCTCGAATCTCGGGTCGGGCAAAGTGTTATTGGATTTTTCAATTTATTATCAGCCCGGAGTCAGGAATTTGTGCCCGATATGGCGGTAGGCTCACCTCCTATAACATCGTGGCGAAATTCGTGGCACCTTTGCCTACCCCTTCTGGAAAAAAGGCATGAGTTTATGTATTTATGTATGTATGAATATTACTATGTACTTTATTTTGTTGCGGGTTAAACACAAGTCAGATAAATCCGGAGACTCCTTGAGTTTCAGTGTTCAGTGTCATTACAACGCTGTTGATCCTACGATATAGGAGTTGCAGTGGCGGGCGTGAGGGCGGGCGCAGTTTGATAGTTGCTGGTTATGAATCTAGAGACCGCGGGTTCGATCCCCGCACCGACAGGTGTCAACACCTGCTTTGTGGCAAGGGGCGTTTAGAATTCCATCACTGTATCCTTTGCCTGTCGTAGAAGGCAATGAATGGGGCCGTTGAGATCACTAGGTGAATGGGGGGCCCTCACAGAAAATGATCCCGAGACGAATGTCTGAACAAGACCAAAGAGGACGCGTATGCGCTTCCTCATATGAAGACGGTAGAGACCATAGGTCTTCCAACCGTACAGAGCGTCTGCAGAGTAGTACCGGGCGCGCCACGCTGGCAGGGACCGCAGTCACCCTGATTGGCGCGAAGAGGGCCATGGAAGGGTTTTGGTTGGTATGCCGGAGTAGTGTTTTAATGTGAAGGGCCCAGCATGGCATTAACATCCGTGCGCCGAGCTGGGAGGCCGATGACCCTGACATACCTTTCTTGCCCCCACCCTCAAGGAGAAACCATAACTAGTTTTCCCTCCGTAAAAAAGGCTACAGCAACACTATAACCATATGTGTATGTATTTCAGGCTGGCGAACCGCGTGATCAGCGTGAGCATGTGCTCGAGCGAGTCCCGCCGCGACCCCGAGCTGCAGCGCGCCCTGGTGGAGGCGCGACACAAGCTGCGCGCCGCGCTGCCCGCGCCCGGACAGCGAGCCTCGCAGCTGTCGCGCTGGGACTGGACGCACGCCACGGCCGAGGTACGCACGCCCGCACGCGACCACGCACACGGATGCGTGCGCACGTACACGTATACGTAAATTACGCAGGCATACATGCTGCTACTTTTAAAGCAATAATACCCTAAATTCTTTGTCAGAATAAAAAACTGTGTAGGCGCCACTATAAATATTTTAAGCTTATCTCTAATAACTCAAGTTTTAACTAAAAATAGATATCTACCATTTTTAAATATTGCAACGCTTACTTTCTGAATAAATACATATTTAAATGTTATAACTGGTAATATGTTGTTTCCAGATCCTGCGTACTACAGGCGAGGTGGAGTCTGTGCTGGGCGGAGAGAACATCTTCAAGAAGCAGCCGGAGCCCGACCAACCTATATATGTACGTATGGCAAAAGTATGTACGCTGTGACAACACATATCGGTATCGGGTCTTATGGAGACTCCGGACACTTTAAACTCCGCATGCCAGCTCTGTTGACTGATGCAGATTACTCATTACATATTATAAATTTATGGATTTTCTGTTTTACGATGTTTTTTATTGTGAAAATTATGTGATGCAGGTCATCATTAGAAGCAACACTATTTAGAACTATTAAGCATTTCATTACACTGCACTGTATACCCCGAGACATTTGATGTTAAGGCTAAAGATGTGTTCCCACTGAAGCAGAAACAAGACCAATCAATTATTTACATTGGTTAAAATTCACATCTACGTCATCATACATTCGATACGGTGAATGCCCCATTTACACGGAACGAGTTTCTCGTGGCGTGAATCGTATGTGATTATCGCATGACATAATAAAAAAATATATATTTATTTAAACTGCGTTACATGTTTTTCCTTAAAAACTAATTAGAACAACAATGTAACTTAACACTAATACTTATTTAATAAGCTGTGGCCCCAAACTAAGCACAATGCTTGTGTTTTGGGTGCCTGAGTTGGACTAGCGTTTGTTACATACGGCTTACAATTTTTAGCAGTGCGTGCGTGCGTGCGTGCGAGCGTGCGTGCGTGCGTGCGTGCGTGCGTGCGTGCGTACGTGCGTGCGTGCGTGCGTGTGTGTGTGTGTATGAGAGTGTTTGTGTGTGTGTAGTTTAGCTGAAGAACATGTTTTCGGTCTCCTCGTAATTGATAAAGCTGAGCCATTTTCTAAGTAGTTTTTTGCAAGAGTATTTTGAAACATTCTTTATGTCACAGTGTTTGCTTACAACATTATATATATGTATATGTATGTATATGTATATGTGTATATGTGTATGTGTATGTGTATAATCGCCAAAGATAATCGTGTTCTGACAAATGTTTACACGATGCGACTTTTTTATATCCTTATGATAATCGTATCTTCAAAGCGAGAAACTCTCCTTGTAAAAGGGGCTTTACGGCCTCGTGCAGAATTTCTCTCCACTCTGTTGGTGTCTGCTGTTAACCCCAGTAATGAAGTATCGTATAGTTATCCCCGTGGTGTGTATGTGTAACGGGTATTGCGACGTGTGCAGAGCGTGGCGCTGGACCTGCACGCGTCGGTGCGCGAGTGGTCGTCGCGCGACAACGAGATCGTGGGCGTGGCGCGACGCATGGCCGTGCTCATGGCGCGCCTCTCACACTACATGAACACCGGTAATGTGCTGTTGTATTACCTAATATACTAAATTATATACGTCCCACTGCAGGGCACTGCCCTCCTGTACCATCGAGTTTCACTAGCAAATTACTACAACTAGATTTTAATCTGAGGAAAACATCACTACTTTGTACCTATGTACACTCCCGGACTAAAAACTAATTGAAGCTGACCAAAATTGTCAAGAAGGTAACTAAAGTGTTGTAAAGGAAAAAGGTGTATAAAAGTATTATCCGAATGTATTCAAGCGAAGCAAAGTCGAACTGATAATAACTTATATGTTTTTCAAATAAAGCAAAGATTAATTCGCTTCTTTTAGACAGGCTGGTTGCTAATATGCAATAATTTATTGCATATTGAGGCTAACACCTTAATTTGATGATTGAATGCTGACCCAATTTAAGGGCATGCAAATGTCTTCCTTTATTAATTTTTTTTCTAAATTAAAGGGTAGATATTCATTTTAATTTCATTCGCGGCTCGTTGCTGCTGCGACAAAACTGCTTTCTCAACGAAAGGAGCGTGTCTCGCCTTCTAATAAGATATTTGGTTCACAAAATAGTTCACACCAAATAAGGACGCTTGGTCTTGCGTCACACGGCTTCGTAAAATCTCGTGTCAACCTGAATTGTGACGTATATGTTGCACGTGAGAACTTATATTCGCTTGGACGTTTAATGTTACGTATATGACGTTGTAGACAAGCAGCGCGAGTTATTGGCGACGTCGAAGCAGATCGTGGCGGAGTCGCACGAGGTGGCCTACCTCGCCAAGAAGATGGCGCACGAGTGCAGCGACGTCAGGATCAAGACCGTACGTACTTTGCACATATTATACATTTTAAAATAATGGCCAGCGTGGTGGACTATATGGCCTAACTACTCTCAATCGTGCTGTCGATTGTAGAGGAGGCCCGTGCCCTGCAGTGGGACGTATATGGGCTGATACAGTACAGTACAGTACAATACCGGTCCATATATGCCCCGCTGCGGGGCGTGCGCCTTCTTGGAAATCGAGAGATCGATTGACAGGGATCAGGAAATTTACATACATAATACATTCATTAATATGACTATTGAACATAAATCTTTTCAATATTTTACTGAGCAATTTCCTTGCTTTCGAGAGTTGGATCAAAATGTAAGTCCAAATAAAGAAGCAGAATCAGTTGCCATAAAAAAAAGTCCAAATAAATCAAAACCTAGGTGATTTTCCCATCGACCTCGAATTATGAAAGTTTGTTTTGTCATGGTACAAATTCAGGGAAAACACTAGACTTTTCCAAAAAGATGTGGTTATGCTGAACTAAATACAGTTTCGAGATTATTTATTTAACGTTTTTATTTTCGAATCGAGTATGTTTTCTTAAGCAGGTTAAAATCTATAAAAATTAATCTCCTTTTTTCTCGTTTCCCACAGGAAACGATAATTTAATATTATTAATTCTCCAAATAATCCGACGATTGTGTAATCATAATTCCTCTATTATTTTCCAACATGTACATTTATACAAGGGCTCTCTAAACATACAACTCTCATATTAAATCGACTCGGCTATCCTTACATACGCCGTTGACAACTCCCTTCTGTATTCAAATCCTTATTCTATTCTTCTATATGTAACTGCCAGCAATATCGTCATGCTAAAATAGGTTGCTTTACTCATCACTTATAAAAATCACCCGTTACAATATAATGTTGTCTTGGGTTTAGGCGAATCTTACACATTGAAATGAAACGTATTCTTACGGATTTTATTGCGAATTTGAAGTAATTTTTTTTACATTTTTAATTTCCCGACGTTTCGATCACTTAACAGTTTTCGTGGTCACGGGGCGGACTGAGGTATTAGTCATCCGCTTAGTGACTATTACAATTAAAAATGTAAAAAAAATTTAATCAAATTCGCGATAAAATTCGTAAGAATTCGATTCATTTCAATCCGTTACAATATTTTATTTCATTTTGTAGAACCTTCTGCTGGCGTGTGAAAGAATTCCGACCATCAGCGCCCAGCTGAAGATGTTGACCACCGTGAAAGGATCTTCGTTGGGCCACCAAGGTGAGAGATCAGGCTTTTAACATTAGAATGGGGTCCAAGTTTTCATAGGCAGCGATTTGGCTGTGCTAGACTCCTAGCACTGCTAGAGTCTATGCGCGGCGGTGACCGCTTACCACCTGTCAGGCCGCTCGTCTGCCTGCTAGAGGGCAATTTTGTATTGTATTGTATTGTATCAGCCCATATACGACCCACTGCAGGGCACGGGCCTCCTCTACAATCGAGAGTACGATTGAGAGTGGTTAGGCCATATAGTCCACCACGCTGACCTAATGCGGGTTGGCGGACTTTTACATACCATAGAAATTTATACAAATCGCTATGGTATGCAGGTTTCCTCACGATGTTTTCCTTCACCGTTATAGAGAGCAATAAAAATAATAAATTAATTTAAACATACTAACCGGTCCATACATACATACATACATCATATAATCCTAACCCCACATTAGATACAAGTTTTGTGTCGTAGGAATCAGAAATTATTAAACATTTTTGACCTCGCAACTCCGAACCCGAGACAAAAACTTACAGATCTTACAGATATTTGTCTCGATGAGAGTATCAAGCTCGCGGCTTCATGTATCACAGCACACTATTTAACCGTGCACCATGTACGCTGCAAATTAACTAAAACACACTACTCACGCACTACTATTATTATTATTTCATATTTTTTGTGTCAACTATCATGCCAGTATCCACTAGCGGTCTATTTTTATTGCAATGAATGGCGAGAAGAGCATGCCATTCGCTTGACGGTAAGCGATACGACCGCTCATGGACAGAAGCAAAACCAAACAACACCATAAATTACAAAGTAATGCTTGGCGTCCCACTGCGCTCGCCATCCTGAGACTTAAGATGTTGAGTCTCATATGTCCAGTAGTTATTTTGACTACAATGTCCTTCAAACCAGAACACAATAGTGAAGTTACGCTGCTGTTTGGTCTTATTCATAGACAGTTTTAAAACCTATTTTAGCTAACGAATGTTTTATCTTTTTCGCTTAAACTTGATTCAAAAGTCGTTCGAAAGGGACAAAACATTCTTACTAGAATAGGGTTTGAAACTGTTTATTAATAAGGCCATAGATGTTTTAATTCTCTATTGAAGCTGCCTAATCAACTGACTATTAGAGATGTGTATTTTATAAGTGTTTTTGTTACAGGTACAAAGGAGGACAAAGAAGCGATGACAATGTTGGTCGGCAACGCGCAGAGTCTCATGTTGAGTGTAAGTAATATTAATAAGCATAATTATTATGTCGGCATTGTTATCTCGGTTGAGGGGAGCAGACCACGTGGCCGCAAACCAGTTCGTTGGGCTGATCAAATAAGCAAGACGCTAGCCATGACTATCCCAGAGGCAATGCATCTGGCGGAGGGCCGTCAAGCCTGGCGATCAGCTGTCCTAGACTTGACCAAGTGACATGAGTCAAGTTCCTAAGCATTGAGGGAACGACTAACAGAGACAGAAAGAGGAGAGAGAGAGAGGAGAGAGAGAGGAGAGAGAGAGAGGAAAGAGAGAGAGAGGGGAGAGAGAGAGGAGAGAGAGAGAGGAGAGAGATCAATTCTGTTCTTAGATTAGTTTTACGTTGTCTTGTTGATTTTTGAGGGCAGTTTTTCGTACGAATTAGATTTTGTGCAGGTAGTCAATAGAGTAAAAATAATAAAAACATATCCACTTACTTTATGAGTTCTTGTACTCTCTATTCAAATTCAAGTTTCAACCATTTTAAATTCATAAAATAATGCATTTTTAACATAGTGTTGTAAGTTTCTCGTATGAATTACGAATTTATACATACATGTTGTTTTATACATTTCTAGTACTAAATGTATATATATTGGACAGATTCAAGACGTGGTGAAGGGAGCCGCAAGTGCCTCAGTGAAGATAATGTCCCAGCACGGACCGAGGAACCGCTGGGTGCGCAGAAACTACTACTAAGCCATAAGGTCCTTTGGGTCTCCTGAGACCCATGTCTAAGCATTTATATTTTTTACTTTTATAATAAATATTGATCTTGAAATTGTGTTTTATTATCGAAATTCCTTTTTTTAATTTGTATTGGTAATAAATCAAACACTTATAATTTTCTTAGAGAACTTCCTTGCTCCACGTCGAATCACAGATTGATCGGTCCAACAGCAGATCTGTAATAAGAAAACTACAGGGGCGCTCTGATTGGCTCAACGTAACACAGTCAATTGAAACACTTTAAAATAGTTATTTTGTTGTCAAGTCTCATCATATATTCTTCAGTTACATTGAAGAAGGCTTTTATAATTATTTGTGAATATTAATAATAATTTTCATCATTAAACATTAAAATAAAATGGCTCCAACATAATTAAGATGCGTGCCATCTGTACGCATACATTGATAAACTTAAGTAAAAGGAAATAACAAAATATTATAAACTTGGAGCTCTAATCGATGTTTAATCTAATTTAGTAATAAAAGGTTAAAATCAATAAGCATCAATGTTTTTTCTTTTACGGCGATTTATCAGATGGAAGTATAAAAGTTGTTATGCTAGGCTTTTTAAGTGACATTTTGAAATAAGGTAGATTAAAAACAAATCGTCTATTAAAATACGCCACTTCGCATCAGTTACTAGGAGAACAGATCCAAGTAAGAGGTCGCTTTACGTCAGAATACTGGTGGGGCACAAAGAAAGTTCACTAGGCTCTGATTGGTTGGTCGTGGTTAGTGGGTGTGGCTTAAACTATTACCTGATGCAGAACAAGCCTGCCATTGGTGAAACGGCAATAAAACAATAGTAGGATCTGATTGGTTGTCCGTCCTTGGTGGGCGTGGCTTATTTTTTTACCTGATACTGGACTGACCAATAGAGTGACAGCAATAAATACACCTCTCTCTATCTTATGCGTTCCTGGTACTTTCATAAACGAATTCAACTGATTTGAATTGAAAAATCTGAATTTGTGCAATAGAGACGGTGTAGTTTTCCGTGTGGATTAAGGAGTTGTGCCCCACTTCTTGATACCTATTAGGAGAACAGAACATAATAAGAGGTCACCTCAACTCATAGCACTGGTAAAATGTAACCAAAACGCAGCAGGCTCTGATTGGTTTGTGGTAGTTTTTGGGCGGGGCTTAAGCCTTTACCTGATATTGACCTAGCCAATAGAGTAACAGCAATAAAGTCATCTCCTTCTATCTTATGCGTCCCTGGTACTTTCATAATCGAACTCAACAAATTTGAAATAGTGAATTGGTGTGCAGATTTTTTTGTTGATTAGAAATTGTGCAGGTAGCTAACATAGTGTCATCAATAAAAGCACCTCCGTCTACTTTATGCGGTCCTAGTACTTTATATTTGAATTCAACTGTTGATTTGTGAAATTGTTTTCTCGTAGATTTTTTAAATTCTTTTCAATAGACAAGATTTTGTATTTACATATTAGTTAATTTGTACTGAATAATAGTTTTTCCTATATGAATCAGGAATTATTCAGTCACAAAGATGTAATAAATAATGAACTTTATAATCGTATTTTGTGATGAAAATTCTTCATTTTTTGTGTAGCCCTTCTCAATTGAACTGTCGCCTATATGTCCTCCGCAGTACACGAATATGGGCTGACAGTTCAGTAAGGTAAATAATATAAAAGAAACAACACAATAAATATTTAATAACATATTTATTATTTTTTAATACAATGACATGATTATTTAATACCTTCCAACGGAAACGGCATCATAAATAACAAACAATGATAATGATGGATGACGTCACGCGCCGGTGCGTCGACGCGAGATCACATGTACCACCGCCTTACTTTCGTCTGCGGGCCTGTGGGACAAACAAATAAGTTACAAGACCGACCATGCAAAGCTGACTTTTAAAGAGACTTCTGAAGACTAAAAGCTGATTGATGGAAACTAGACATATTTTCCCGGAATAAAAGGTACCTTATGGCCTTCCTCGATAATTGGACTATCGAACAATAAAATATTATTTTAATTTGAATCAGTAGTTCATGAGATTATTGCTTACAAACAAACTCTCTAGCTTTATATGTTAGTATAGATTATTCATGTAATGTTGGATTGTGACAGCTTCCATGGCGCTGTTAGACACCGGCTGTGAAACGCAAGGTCGTGGGTTCGATCCCTGAGACAAATGTGATATGATCCACAAGTACTTGTTTCTGATACCAACGACATAGATATATATATACTATGTATATACTCGATGTTGGTGTGGGGTTAGGACTATGTATGGGACTGATGTATTTATTACATAGGTACATAAACATCAACCCTTTTTCCCAGAAGGGTTAGGCAGAGGTGCAACCAGGACACCCACGTTTCGCCTTGTGAGTTCCGTCTCACGTTGTGATAGGCGAACCTATCGCGATATCGCGAATAAAAAAATCCAATACTTTGCCTGACCCAGGATTCGAACCCGAGACCTCAGCTTTGCAATCGTATCTTAGTACAACTACGCCACCGAGGCAGTTGTATCATGTATGCTATGTTAGTGAGTATATCAGCAGACACGTACGATTTCCTTCCTGTCCTTGTTGACGCACACGGAGCGCACGCGGAAGGGGTCGACGTACACGCACGTGCAGTACTGCACGATCTGCTCGCGCCAGATCTTCTGCAGGATGTTGTTGGCGGCGGTCTGCACGAACTGCTTCTGCTGCGGCGCCGGGAGGGACGCGTAGTTGGACGCCGAGATCACCAGCCCACCAGTCTGTGCGAGGAAATTGAGGTTTTATATTTTTATTTCTTTTATTGCAACGAATGGCGAGGCAAGCATGCCATTCGCTTGATGGTAAGCGATACGACCGCTCATGGACAGTAGCAAAACCAATCAACACCATGAATTACAAAGCACTGCTTGGCATTCCAGATAAGATGTTAAATCTCATTATGTCTAGTAGTAACTCTGGCTACAATATGTTTCAAACCGGAACACAACAGTGTATTAACACTGCTGTTTGGCGGGAGTAACAGACATTGCGATGGTACCTACCCAGGCGGCCTCTCACGAATGAGAGATCAGAGATCTACCACTATTTATCAGCCTATATACAGTATTAACAATCAGTGATATCAATTACTCTATATTTGAGATTTTGATCGAAGGGGCTAAGCCATAACCTATCATTAGTTGTTGCGGGTTGACGAACTTAACATGTCGAGAAAATATTTTTTTTTCAGGGGGTAATTTAAATATTGTTTCAGTCGAAAGTAACCGGCAAATCTAGGCATGAGGTAATCGTATTCGTTACTTTCTATCATTAGTTGTTATTTTATAAAATTCACACTGATTTGTCATTAAAAACGACGCTCTGGGCATGTCACACATTTCTTACAAATTACGTTTTATAGATCAGAAAACTACGGTAATGAACAAACGTTTAAATTCGGGGGTTAAATGATCAAAAGCAGCTTCTGAATAATTAAAGATGCAACTTACGAATTCGACGGCCTCTGAGAACGGATCGTCCTCGACCTGTAGGGTGGCGCGAAGGGTTTCACACTCCTTGGTCACCTTCTTGTCTCCGAGGAACACCACTGCACGGTCGTCGTAGCCTAAGAAGTAATACTGTGGTTAGGAAACTCTTTCAAACATTACACACAGAAAAACACCCAGAAATAATCTTGGTAATTATCGTCAAGACTATAAAACGTGTTCTAAGCAGATGTACATAACTTTCATTATGTTTTTTGTAAAACTTTGTTTTAAATTGAACTAAAACTGATTTTACGAAGTTTTTCGTGGATTTTATTAAGATCTTGATTTTACATTTTCCCGACGCGACGTTACGAAGAACACAGCTGTCGTAATCACGAAGAAGACTGGCGTGTTAGTAATCCGAACAGCGAATGTTGTAATTACTACCTTCATTTTATAATTATAAAAATTAAAAGATAATTTTAAAAGTATGTTCTTGATTTATTGTTTAAGAAAATAAATTGTTTGAATGGGACTGCATTTTGAAGTATTTCCTTTACAGAACATAACATTTTTGAACAATAAATTGGTAGAATTATTTTAATAATAATCATTAAGTACTTAATAAAAATCTATAATGCAAATGTGAGAGTATGAAATACGCTAGTAAAATGTACTTTAAATACGGTCACAGAGCTACGAAATTACAAAGGCATTGAATAGTTTACAGCAGTGTTTTTCAACCTGTGGGTCGCGAAGTCTTACTCGGGTCGCCGTTCTTACAGAGTATAGTAATAATAAATATAGGCACATAAATGGAGAAAATCATAAACATAGTCTTCTAAATTACCACCTTTTTATCTGTCTATGGCATAATGGGGTTACCAGAAGTTTTTAATCTGAAAAGAGGTCGCGTGTTCAGAAAGGCTGAAAAATACTGGTTTACAGTAACTTACCGACAACGTGTGCGGGGTTCTTGCCTCCTCCGATCTTGAGGTTGGGCGTGGAGGTGACGAGCGACGCGGTGAGAGCCAGGTTATCGGAAACGATCTTGTTGGCAACCGATCTGAAGGCCTGAACCTGGTAGACAAAGGTAAAAGAATTGAAATAGAAGGAGATATATGAGTTGGTATGACAATTGTTGATCCACGAGTAAGTTTACTAACGAGTATTTTTGACGAGGCATTAAATAAAAAAAGAATGAGTATAAAAATAAGAGATATCAAAATGGCAAGATTTTTAATGAAATGAAAAAAAAAGTACAACTTGGGAAATAATTATTACTAGAGATTCTTTTGAATTGACTTCGTTAGTCGTAAATCTTGAAGTGTAATCAAGGCCACGTAAAACAGAATAGCTACAATCGATTCTCGTTTGCAAAAGCTGTTTATTATTAAAGAACTAGTAGAATTGCAAATTAAAACTATTTGATAAAGTCTGCATGAAGTGGTACTTACAAAGAACCATTCCCTGGCGGTGGGCTTGCCGGAGACGAAGATGGCGTGCTTCACCGCGCCGGGACGCAGCGGCAGGTCGAAGATCTGGCCCTGACTGGCCACCACGTTCACGAGGCCTGGGGGACGTTAAATTATTAGGAAATTCTAGAAACTGCTGATTAAATATAGATTGATGTGGGAAAGAATATGAACTAGTGATGTTTTTGTTTAGAACACAGCATTTTACGGAGGTATTAAAGCGTTACTGTTTGGGTATCTCGACTACGTAAACAATAGTGAGAAGCCTTATAAATTTTTAAAACTTGATCATATGAGACACCTCATAATTAGTACTGACATCCAAAATTTACACTTAAAATATTCGTAATGGTGTGAGAAAAAAACCTCTTTAGTTACATTATTATAGAAAAAGTGAATTTCGTAAAAGATTTGATTGATCTGCAAAATTAAAAACTCAGGGTCGTCTGTTCTTAAGACTAGTGCTTAGTGTATGATATACCAACATTTTTTTGTATTCCAAAAGCTTATAATCGATAAATAATTACCTAAGCTGATCTTGATGTAGTTGGCAATGTCAATGAGTGATTTCTCGTATTTGTCCACGGTTTCGACGCCAGTCTTGATGAACGGAATGCGGTCGTAGCGGTCCTTGTCGTCGAAGTGCACCTTGGCGTTCTTGAGTTTTACTGCAATTATACACAACATTCAAATAATGCTTTTTATTAGACTGAATCTTATTGATAAGACTGTAGAAAGTGATTGGGTACAGCCACTTTCATTCGTGGAAATCCTTAAGTAAGTAACAGTAGTATTTCTATGATTGAATATGACGATGACAAGTTCCATATTATCTAACGAAAATGTGTGTTCTACTCTCTCTCTCTTTCTTTCTCTTCAGCCACAGAAAGTCCACTGCTGAGCATAGGCCTTTTTTATGTTCTACTGCTAAACACACAATTCTTTAACGATTGCAAGGGTTGAGTCTTTAGTCCATTACATTTGGCTCATGTATTTACATGCAGATTCGCGCCAGGTCACAGGCATGGTGCAAGCCCTTGGCCTCATCTAATCCGGCTCCTCCGTGGATGCAGGCTTGTATGTGCCTTCATTAACCGACATTCCAAATGGTCTACTAATCTTCAAAATAGTTGAAAGCTACGCACCGTCAGTATCGTATATGATGGGGTAGGGGTACTTGGCGGTGTGTCCCACGAGGTACACCTTGATGTCGGAGCATCTCTTCGACTTGAGCAGGTCCACTAGATGCGCCACTATCGGCACGGCCACGTCCTTGTAGTGAGCCGCGTTGTCCTGTTTAATATTTAAACCATTTATTTTTGACCCACACACAATACAGCTTAATAACAATATCAAAGAAAGGGTCTACATTAATATGCGCGTAGAAAGGATACCAGCTCAGTATACGCTATTTTACAACACTGATTTTCTTCTGGCTCCTATTCATTAATATTATGCACTTATTGTCGGATATTTGATTGGGTCAATACTGAAGTTTCAAGGAGTTTGATAGGAAATTCCAAGCAGTTTAAATATAAAATAGTTGATGTGAAATATGAGACAAAGAGCAAAAACTAGTGCTATTATTTGTTATGCCATGTGTATTCTTTTGATATTGGTCTGTGTAGAAGATGTTTTCAAAGCTGATTCGATGTTTTTTTTTATTATTTGTCAGATAATTGTTGATTTTTACAACTAAGTTAAGGTAATTGTGAAAAAAGTATTTCCATAAATCATATTTAGTTAGTTTAAAATGTGGGAAGGACGTCTCTGTATCGAAAGCATTAAAATCCACAGATGAGTGAGCATGGCAAGAATAGACACGAACCTCAGTAGTCTCAACAGACACGATGATATCAGCGAGTCTGTTGGGCAGCTTGTATTCGTAGGTCTCGCCGACCTCCCTGGGCTTGTCTCCGTCCGTGCAGCGCACGCAGACGTCAGGCACCACGGCGGGCAGCAAGCCAGTGAGGGCTAGAGCAGCGTAGCCTCGCGCCAGGTCGCAGGCTTGTTGCAAGCCCTTGGCCTCGTCTAGTCCGGCTACTGCGTGGATGCAGGCTTGTCTGTGGAAAATATTATTTTTGTTATAATTTCCAACATTTTTAGGATTGTTTGGTTATGCGTCCTCAACAGTAATGATCTGTGTACCCGTAGCACCATTAGCTCCAAGCTTATCGCGGCCGTCAAATACAACCCCACATCATCCACCAAGTGGATAGAGATGATGCCCCGCTTGGACTCCCCATATGAAGAGTTAGACTGAGAGTCAAGACACTAGGCGACCCCGTTACCACCCAAATACAATCAGATATTCATAATTGAGTCTACGAGCTAAAGATAATCTCTCGCTAGGTGTTCATTACAGTGCTAGTATAATAAACCTGTTTACTATATACCTGAACGGCGAGATATCCAGCATCAGCGCCAGCGGTCTCAGAGGAGAAGTTCCGCTGAACACCTGCTCGCAGGCCTTGGGCAGCGGCGCGTGCATCTGGTGGTGGTCGTGCGCGGGCGGGCTGGCCTGCGCGCAGCTGCGGGACAGGCGGTACGAGTTGCCGAACTCGCTCTCCGATGTGCAGATCTAGGGATGGACAATAAATTAATAAATACACCCAACAGCGAACATTAAGATCAAGTCTTGTAGGAGAAGATTATTTGTAAATGCTATAAAACCAGTAACTCAGCACACGAAACATGATGACAAGTATCAGAAGTCCCTAAATAGAGAATTAAGGAATGAAATAAACTTGAAGTACAGAGTTAAAACTGGTAATATAAGCTAACTATGCGAAGGCAGACCCTCACTGAATGTTTGCCATATCCAATAGACCGTAACAGAAATATTTCGAGAATGTCTTTAATGAAAAAGATTTTTAAATATCAGTAAATTTACAAGATTGTGAATGGTAAGGCTATATAGTCCATATGGCCATGACCATATGATCTAACCACTCTTAATCGTGCTCTCGATTGTAGAGGAGGCTCGTGCCCTGCAGTGGGACATATATGGGCTGATATAGTAAATACAAGTAGATGAATATACCTTTCCGTTAGGTAGCCTGAAGTCATCGTAGGGCTCGTTGTTGCCGTCTCCGAGAAGACCGCGCAGTTTGCCCAGGTAGAAGCCGTTCACTTCGAAGTAGCACACCTGCGGGCATAACATCATTAAATATGAAAACAATTCACACCAAGATAGAACTTTTGTCACAATCACTGCTTGAGAATCTGTTCTTAAAAGAGCAACATTCGACTTTATTCGATCTTTCTTATCTGTCAGACAACAATCTGTGAATCCGGATGAATAAGTAAGCAATTGACTGAATCGAAATGAAGTTTTAACTTTAAACTTCAGTTCCAGAATTCATAAATTCTGACAATGCTTACACGATGCAACTTCTTTATATCCTTACGATAATCTTACCTTCGAGGCGAGAAGCTCTCCCCGTGTAAATGGGGCTTTATAACCCCAAAGACATAAGAAAAATTATATTACTACTATGCAGTAATATAACTTTTTTATCATACTTTTGTTTTATAAAACTATGCAGGCAAACAAGCATACGGCCCGCCTGATACAAGCAGTTAACGTAGGCTATAGACGTCTGCAACACCAGAGGTGTCACTCACTTATTATACAGCGCCTTCTTAGGATTAGTAGACCTTAGATCTAGAATCTCACCTCAAGTTTAGCAGTACAGAAGACCATCAGTCCGTACTTGGAGCCGAGCCCGACGCGGCCGTTGGTCTGGCGGAACGCGAACACGTCCTTCTCGATCACCGGGAAGCCGTGGTTGGCTCCGTTCAGTGTCACCTGTCAAGCAGAGTTAATTATTAAAAATATTTGGCTATTAAAAACATATTGCCTAGGTGGCGTAGTTGTAATATAGTATGACTACAAAGCTGAAGTTTCGCGATCGAATCCCGGGTCCTCTGCGAAAAAGGTGTGTTGTTTATGTACATATGTATGTAAGAAATATAACTGAAGCACAATATGTTTCCGCGAATATTGTGACCAAGATGTCATATTAAGTCACTGATATTTCTTCCTAAATTATGAGTATTATCTCTTAAAAGATTACAGTAATAAGAAAAAAAACTACTTTCCTAATAATTTGATTTCAAAGGATGTCTATGTACATCTCTATTTTTCAATTCTTAAGATGACTTATCCAAAATCTTCTGAATATACTAAATACTTTATAAAGACTGGATAGAAACTCATCTAAATATTTTTTTGAACCTACCTGTCCGTTATCCTTGAGCTCGATGATGGTTCCGCTCTGGTCCTCCAGTACAACGGCCTTGGGTTGTCCGTTCTGCAGCTGCAGGAGAACAGTGAAGTTCCTGTCGACATGGTCGTGGATGAGCACGTAGCGGCAGGTGCCGGGGAAGGTGAGGTGGCGGCCGTCGAACGTGAAGATGTGCTGCCCGTTCACCACCACCGCGCGGACTGTTGGTGGAAAGGAGGTTAGACATGTGCTTCTGAAGACATGTTGAATTGATGATTGGAGACGTGTGTTTTAGAACGTATTATCGATATTGATGGTTGAAGGTTGAAGCATCAGGATATAATAAATATAGTGTTTCCAAACAAGTGTTGAATAAAATATTCAGACAAGTTTTTCAACTAACGTCTAGCAATTGGGCAAATGTTATAGAAAGTGTACAGCCACACACTTGATTCATAGGTACGTTGGTGACTAAAAGCGAGAAGGAATAACGACTAAAGAGTCTTTGAGCAATCAATTGAATGAAATACAACAGCAAAGCCTTCGCTTTACGTAAGTTTCACTACAGGATGGCTATAAAGCAGGTGTACTTACGTTTGGCAGGGACCTCGTCCAGCGGGTTGATGCTGCGGGGGCGGTAGGCGTTGACGAACGCCACGAAGTCAGGAGCGTCGCCCGTCAGCAGCTGCCGGATGGCGCTCCACGACACCTCGCCCACGGACGGGGCTTGTGATGGCGGGGAGAACAACCACTGTAGATCAAAATTACATACTCGTACATATTACTGCTTTAAACACCTTTTGCGAAGTATGTGAATTATCTACAATTGAAAGTACGATAAAGAAGCCTCACTAAGATGTTCTCTTTATATATATGTTATAGGGAGCAAACGAGCATACAGTTAACCTGATGATAAGTGATCAACGCCTCCCATGAAAATCTGCAGCACCTTAGAGCATATAAAGATGTGTTGCCGGCCTTAAAGGTCTATTGCGAGTTGGTTGACTACATACCATAGTAATTATTAGAAAAAGTATAAGACACTACTCGTATAATACAAAGGCGCATGATTCAAACTAATTAAATTATTTATGTTAAGAGTGTCTTTCAGTGCTTCATAACTCTATGTAATGAGGTGTTCCTGGTGACGCTTACCATCACGAGAGCGCCCTTTTCATATTGTTATTCGCGATAAAAAAACGACAGGTGAGCGTGTCATAAAATTACTACACAAATTATTCCAAAATTTAAGGTCTTGCATTAACATCTCGTATAGATGTGACAGGACTATAGAAGTAAAGATCATGATTGACACTCACGCTCGCGAAGGATCCAGGGCCGGCGGTGGCGCCCACGGCGGTGTACTGCGTCGGCAGGAACTTCAGCAGCGACGAGAACGCGCTCACCAGCTTCTGGTACAGCACGCGCAGCTCCTTGATGTCGTCCGTCTTCTCCTCTTTCACTTTCTGTTATACATAGAGAGATTGACGTCACACTTTTGAACAAAATTTGTGGATTTGAGTGAGGTTACCAAGGATTTCAAAAGGGATCGAAGTTAGGCACATCTTAAAAGACTTTAACATCCAAAACAAAGAACCTTCAACTGTGGTGTTAACAATTGTAAATGCTAAAACAAATGATTCTTTGGAATAAAAGCAATTCAGCTTTTGTTTATTTGTTTGCAAACATACGACATATTTCATTTATTAATTGAAATTGATCAATAGATTTTACAGAGTTCAAACTTATCGATCATAATATGTCAATAGCATTGATGAGGGAACGTGCAAAACATTTATGATTCAAGAGACAAAAATCATAGCATAAATTGAGCTTTTTACTCAATACAATAGGACTGACCTTAACCAAGTAAGTGTTGAGAGCCTTGGCGAACTCTCGCAACTCATCAGTGGGCAGGATCTTGGAGACAGCGTCGTACACTTGAGACAGCAGCTGCTGCACGTGGTCGCCTACTGACAGCTCGTGCCACTGGAGGAACGGAGAATATTTTGTTAATTTTGCACATACAGCTGCATACATAATAAGAGCCATATTTAAGCAAACTATGGGAACATCAGAACCAAATGGCATTTTAGATGGAATAAAAATAAAAAAAAAATGTTTTTTTAAAACTATTCAGAAGGATTGTTTCTCTTAACGGATTTCATTATTAGATCAGTCATTCTAAATATATTTAAAGCAAAGATGATTACTTAGTAACTTTTAATCACGTTTCAATATCCAAATAAAATACATGTTCAACTAAGAATAAATTCCCTCAATTTAGTACTGTAGTGTATTTCATAAGATAATTCTAACCTTCTCTTGGATGGCGGCGATGAATGGCGCGGTGTTGATTTGCTGAGCGATGTCGTTGTACACCTGCGCGATCTTGGGAGGCAGTTCCTTCAGCTGAGCAACCACCAGCCTGGTCAAGTCTGGAGACAAAACAACATGGTTAAGTTTGGACTGTTTCAGTCGTTAGTGTTTATTGGAGAGTACATATTTTATAATCAACTTCATTTCAGTTCGTTTTTATTCTCTTTTGAGAGGTATTGGAACTAAACTATGAAGTAAAGATATAATTTATAAGGGTACATTGATAGAATAACGGTTGACGAATATATATTTATAGATATAGTACATTCTGAAATCAATTTCTACACCACGACGAGGAAATAAAGTTATTAAAATGTGGGCTCCTCTAGCACTCCACTCCACTACTACATTTCTGTGTACTTCTTTAGGTAGGTAATCAATGTGTAAACTTTTATGATTGGTTTCTGTTCGTCCTTACCCTTGAAGATCTCAGTGAGTGCGTTGGTGAGCTGTTGCAGCTCAGCCTTGTGCTTGTCGAAGAAGTCCGTGACGATGGCGGTGAAGTGAGCCACCACTTCGATCACTCCGTCCAAGTATTGCTTCAGCAGTGTTCCGAGAGCCTGGTACAGTTTCTTGACCTCAGGGTCGATCTGGAAAAGCGCACAGAGATTAACGCACAAGTTAAAAACATATAAAGTTTAGGTGTCTCATGAATAGAAAGCTGGGTTAAAAAATTGGGCGTGCATAGTATTTCTACTATCATTATTTTATTACAGTTTTAGTCTGATTTTTATATTTTATTTATCAACTGTATAATATCTTGCAGATTTGAACCTAATTTGCGATATTGAAGCTATAACTTAAGTACTACTTAAGACTACCATATTTAATACCAATAACTTTTATTATTAAACCACGCAAGTACGCCTTGTTGCTTTTACGATTGTATTTATCATCAGATGCATTGTTTCAATGTATCGTGTCATTATATCTTGATATATATTCACCTGCTTCTGGTACAACTCCTCGATCTTCTTAGATGTCTCCACGTAGGTCTGGATGATGGTCTCTACGATCGGCTTGGTGCCTTGTAGGACTTCGTCGATGATCTTGGCTAGGTACTGCAGGACCTCGTTGCTGCAGAAAATAAAGCACAATTTAAAATCGATAATGGAGTAAAGTTGTAAAAAAGGTCAGAATGTTCAGTCAAAACATTCAGAGCAATGAGGGGTAAAATTCATTCAACAGCTTCATAAAAGAAAGGGCATTCATTTTAACATTATGTTTGGTACTGTAGACACGATGAATGCGTTTTGTTAAGATTTCTTTTTCTACTACTTTTCATTCTGCACTAAGTATATTGAAAATAAATATTCTACAAACCTTGAATAATTTTGGCTTGTTATATAAAAAAAAGACTCATGTCGTGACTATTCAAAATTACAAGATACTTCTATCTCAGAACATCTAGATCTATATTAAAAAATGTATCACATAAATATATTTGTAACTAAACCCACAACATTCTGTTTCCTAGCTCCAGCTTAATAAATAATGGTAATAACGATAGTAAAAACTTACAAAGTGTGCGAGATTTCCTTGAACACCTTGTCGTTGGAGATCTCCTGGTAGAACCGGTTCCATTCGGCCCTGAAGTTATCCTCCACCTTCTTGAAGTACGGAGCGGCCTTCTTGGTGACAGCTTGAACGTCTTGCGACGCCTTCTCTCCCACCTTCTTGATGCGCTCTTCTAGAGTGTCCAGGTCCTTCTTCAGTGCGTTCTATAAATATGATGCAATAATTAAAAATAGCTTAACTTTATTTTCCTTTACAATATCTTTGGTGGAAAATTGCATGGTGGGTGAGGTGGGTGACAATTAATATTTTGTTCCAGATTTTTAGCAAAAAAAAAAACATGTATTTTCTACATTACAACTAACCTAACTAAGTTAATACAGGCAATGTAGTCTCGACTCCACAGTAAGTTCCAAAACTTGTGCCGTAAGTATCAAAAACTACAAGACAGTTTTTGGTCTCCAAACATAAATTCCAATATTTGTGACCCACACAAATATCTATCAGTGTGGAGATCAAACCCAAGTCCCTTCATTTCACATCCAGCTCTCAACCAAATGCATCACCAAATAACATTTACTCGTATTCACATATCAAATTCAGCTTCTAAATCAACTTACCAAGGCGTAGTTGAAGTTCTCCTTGGACAGTCCGTAGTCGCTCTTCACCAGGTTGTCCTCCAGGAACAACGCTCCGTGGGCGAGGTTCTTCTTAGCTCCGGACACTACGAGGTCGGCGGAGATGTCCACGCGTTTCTCCGGGATGAGGTGGCCGATTACAACCAGCTTACGGTCTGCCTCCTCTGTGGAAGATTAATTTTTAGTTATTATTGTCAGGTACTTGAGGAATACATATATTAAATATATACATATATATACATAGCAAAATATCATAATCCTTGTCCAGATAGTATAGATTTCTCCTTAAACAGTGATTTAATATGTCTTTTACTTGGTCATACAAAAGTCTCAAGATGGTAAAGTGACAATTGTAACTGAATGTTTCATTTATTGCTGAACTATGGAACGAGACATGTCGCAAACACTGTGTAATACCATTACTTTTCAGTACAACCAGGATCAAAGATAGATGCAGCAGTGTGCAATTATCGTAGTAGACTTAAAGAAGTTTGTTTGATTAAGAAATGAAAATTATCTTAATAAGCAGCTTACTTAAAGATGTGGTTTCCTAAGCTGGGTATTCTAACGTGATCACAATGATGTGATTTGTGCTCGTTGCATAAGTTACTCCTACTATTTCCACCAGCCTACGTTTGTAAGGAGTGATCCCCAATCTAACCTGTGGTAAACTCGTAGTACTGGAAGTCCTTGACCAGGGCTGTGACCTGCACGGGGCGGCCCTCCAGCAGACACACCTTGAACTGCGCCTGCTGCGTGCGCTGCTGCTGGTTCACGTTCACCGTGCCCTCCACGTCGATCACCTTGATGAACGGAGTGTCGGCCTGGACGGAAACGAGGGTTATTCTGAGGGTTGTTATGTATTCACAAAGATAAAACTTGGAATTATTATTATATTACAAGGGAAGAAAGCCTTTATGCTATGAATATGATAATGTATAGGCTACCAAAAACTGAATGATCCCAGGAGTATACTAATCAGAAAGGGAATATAAATATGGGTTAAAAATATCAAAGTACACAAATACAAACAAGCTGTGTCAATTATCCATAACAATAATTAATGTCAACTTTCGAATTGGATGAAAAATATTTGTATCTCAAGCTTCAATCAAATGACTGGATTTAAAAAAATCCTCATGATGTGGACAAACTTGTACAAAAACTACGTACCATGAATTTAATGGACTGCGGTGTAGTTTCCAGCAGGAGTTTGGCTACGCGGTCCTGTTAAACGAAACAAATAAATATTTTAATATAGTGATATAATCTTAGTGATAATAACCGAATAATTTAATTCGTCTTTATTTAAAATGATTGAAGGAATGCATACAGTTCCAAGGGCAGAATGGCACAGGCTAGCGGAGGTCTCGATCTTGAAGCATCCCTTGTCTGGCCGGCTCACCACTGCGTTGATCCTGATTACTGCTTCCTGTGGGACCAAATATGCTTTGTTACTTGATTTTACTTGTTTAGTACTAACTTGTTAATTATATATTAGAAATTATTGAAATTAATTGTATATTTCGACCAATAACATTAATCTTGGCAAGTTTGTTAGTATTAACCTCGATTGGTTTAAATAAATTTTAATTGCATATAATAATCAAAGCAAAGCAAATGCAAAATATTTGATAAAATATTAGTCGTAAAACAGGATGAAAACAAAATACAAGTTTTCGAGCTAAGTGAATCAAAACCCACCTTATCAATCTTAGGATGGAAGAATCCAATCTCAGCGACGGCGGTGTCCTGGGTGCCAGAGTTGGAGAAGTCCACGAGGAACCTGGCCGAGGTCTTGTGTCCAGGGCGGTTCTTGTCTAGGTCGAGGCACACTTCTCCCTTAATGGGGAACGGCAGGTCCTTGGTAGGGTGGGTGAGTTTGTACTCCAGAGCTAGCAGCCTTGAGGGCAGTTGGATGGTTACTCCGGATGCGTAGTCTGAAAAGTAAAGGGATTTTGAATACTTGAATGAATATTCATTCAAAAAATGCGTGAAATGGACTTTCAATTTCAAAACAAAATTAAATAATTACGTGCATTTTTACGTCTAGCAGTGTAATTCTGAAGATGATGATGTAAGTCTTTCACGTAAGAAATTAGTATTTAAATATACATGTATATACCACCACCAAATAATTTGCTACTTATTTTATTCGAGATATGTACTCTCGATAGTAGACCAGGCTCGTGGCCTGCAGTGGGACCTATATGGGTTTATACAGTACAGTATAGTATTCGAGATAGCCCTCTTTAGGCTAACATCATATTCGGAAATTATTAGATCTATGGTCCTCTAGCCTAGATCCAGACAAGCTAAGCTGATCTTCGAATCCTTTCCCATAGCATAAAAAAACCAGTAAAACTCACTGCCAACATCAGGCGTGTCGTAGGCGTGCAGGTGGTACTTGCGGTCCTCCTTGTTGACGTGCAGGTCGAGCGTGAAGCGCGGCGGGCGGCGGTCGGACACCTCGTGGCGCGACTGGAAGCCCAGCTCCGGCGCCACGCCCAGCTTGCGCAGGTCCAGCCCGGCGTTGATCACGTTCACGATCGTGCCCGGTGCTGGGTTGCGACAGATTATATTTTACGAGTTGTTCAGATAACAAATATCCTTCTTTATGTTAGTGCAGATATGTAATCGCTTTTCGTTCTGAGAGTAGGAATTCTTATGCAATAATCGTTAGTTCTCCCCTCCTTTCTAACTTTTTACAGATGTATCTTTAAAAGACGTAAAACCCTTATCAACTATATTTAGATGATACGGGTACATCATTACTTTTTAATCTTTGTTACATAATATTTCAGATGAAGCTTACGATTATAATATGGGTATATACCATTAGTTAAGCTACTTGCTCGTTTATTATTTACTATAATAGGTACATCTGATGGTTTATAGAAGGTACTTACTGGATAAGTCGATCTTGGACTGGATGTCAGCGTGCGCGCACTGCTTCTTCTCTTCGCAGTAGACGTACGAGTTCTTGTACTCGTAGTTGGTGACGCGAGACTCGGCCACATAGCTGCGCTCGCCCAAGGCTACGTTGAAGAAGGTCTGAGGAAAAGAAGATAACTTTATAATCAAACTGCCATTTTTACTGATCCGTTGCAAGTCAAGCAGTTAAGCCTAATCTCGATCATAGAGTAAGCACGGTGTCTATCAGTAGAACATACGTTTTTGAGCAACTGCAAAAGTTTAGGTTTTATCTAAGATTTATCTCTAGAAATCTTAGATAAATCATCTTAGAAAAATCTTATAGCTAGGTGGAGCCACAATATATTTAACCATATTTAGTAATATTTAAAAGTTCATAAAGATAGATAAACCCTGGAGGTTTAATTTAGAAAGTGAAGAAAGTTATTTAAAATGTTTAAATGCACCGCTTTAGTTGGATTAAAAAATATGTATAATTAAAAAAAATATCATATAAAAGATTCCAAAAGTAAATAAATTATCATTCATTTGTTCAGTATACTTCAAACTATCCTTGAATAAGAACTACAAAGTGAAGTTACCTCAACGCCCTTCTCGTTGGAGTCGGTGAGGATGGTGCGGATGTACTTGAAGTTGGCGGACTTCTGCTCCTCCTTCACCTTCACGGAGCCGGAGCCCTCGATGATGGTTTTCTGGCCTTCCTGCTTGCTGATGAACGAGGTGCTGATGGGGAGAAAGAAAATTAGTTTTATGCGAAAATTTTGTTGATGGAATTTGTAATGTCTAGCTCAATGGGATGTTTTATTGCATTAAAAGAAATACTTAAGATCGATAAAATACGATAACTTATTGATTCAGCTGATTAATAATAGTCGTTCTGATATCAAGATTTCGATATTGCATGGCCTCTACATATCTATTCTAAAATTAAGTGTTTTGCAAATAAAATTAACATTCATGAAATGAAAGAGATTAGTTTAATAGCATAAGGTATTTAACATGCAATGGATTACAATCATCTTCAATCTACAAGCAACGTTCTTGAAGACTATTTGTAAATGTTAATAAAGGACCCAAAACCAACCTTCCACTAAGAACATTCTTGTTGTCATTAGTAGCGACGAACTCCAAGCGTTTGCCGTTCCCAGAGTCCTTGCTGCTAATATCCACGATGTAGTTCTTCCAGCCCAACTCCTTGGAGTTAGCTTGGGCTTTGAACGCCACGTTGTCCTTTTGGATGCTGGCCTCGGAGACCACATCCAGGCAGATGTCGTTGATGTTGTCCACCTTGATTTCAATCTTGCCTTGGGTCGAGCTTAGGGAAGAGCCTTTCACAAAGATCCTGGGGATTTCAGAATGTTTGTTGAAAATATTTTATGAAGATCGATTGAAGTAAATTAGGTACTTTTAAAATTATAATATTCGCCTTACTAGGTAGGTACACTATATTTCTATTTGTTAATGATTAGCTAACTTTATCTACTACTAACCTACCTTTTTTTTTCTTACACGAGGAAATCCCTAATATTATTTCGTCTTTGGGCGTTTTCAATGTACATGTGATAATTGTTTTTAAAACTATGTCCCATTTTTAAATAAATCTTCCACTAACTATCGTGACTCATAGGAGACTACAAATACTTTTGCGGACTTTATAATTTTGCTACATATTTAATTTGAACAGTATGAAAGTGGAATTCCTAGTGGAAGGTCCAATCGTATGTTTATGTATGTATGTGTAGGTACAGCCATATGTAAGTACCTTCTGTTCTTATCAGAGCTGGGGCTGGAGTACTGGATGTCCAGCACGGGGTGCGCCTTGGACAGCACGATGTTGGAGTCAGATTTGTACACGCGTCCGTCAGCGTCCACGATGATTGAGTTGCTGTACGTGTCGGGCGCCGGGTTCTAGACATGGAAATATTTAGGATTAAAATTAAATTGTTGAAAATTATTAAGTATAATAATTATAAATAAGATCAGACTGCATGTTTTTTATAGTCGTATTTTTATGAGGTTCTACCGATTTGCCTATTAAATTGATAAACAAATATTTTGATAGACAATCTACCTAAACTGTATTCTCTTGTTATTTAAAATTGAATGTAAATATAAGGTCTAGGTTTGTTAGGTTTTAGCTAGGTGTCCGAAAACGCATGATTCCAAGTATCTACAACTTAGTTTTATTGTTTTTTTCAGATAGACTTCTCAAAATAGTCTTTGTTTATTTATTTATACTTTTTATACAGAGTATAAAGGCGGACTTAATGCCTGAGGCATTCTCTGCCAGTCGACCTTTGGATAGTGCAGAGAGGAAATTAGTAGGCGCATAAATTATAGAAACTTGAGAGAATTTGTCTACTATTGCTTGTTAAGATAAGTTTATTTACAGCCACTCCTTCACCACGTCTTTCATCTAACCTTTATTATTTTTTTTATATGTAATTACCTTGGAGTGCAGAGTGAAGTCGAGTTTCTTGAATTTATCAGCGTTGGGCGTGTTGGCCTTGATCTTGATGACGCTGTCGTGCGGCGCGAACGACGAGTCCACGGACAGCGCCGCCGACTTGCCCTTACCGTACTTCGTCTTCAGCTCGATGTAGTTGTTGTTTCTGTCGGCTGGGGAAGAAGAATAAGTTAATGAATATTAATAATACAATTGCCCAGGATTGGATTTGGCATTGGTATTAAATTCCGTGAAGGTTTCTTTACATAACTGTTATACTATGCGAAGTTTTCAGATTACAAAGTAAGGGTATTTTCATTGTGAGTATTTAATCATTCGATAAACGTGGTTAAAAATGGAAGTTTAACTAAATAATGTTTTCGATCGAACCGGTATAATATCATACGATGATGAAGCAGCAATGTCGACCACAAAAATATAAGCGAAACTATTTAACAAAACACAACATTTAGATTTTGCGTCGAGATCAAACAAGCAGCCAAGCACTCGAAACAATTAAGATTGTGGAGACTATATTTATAAATGAAATGATTGGAATATGTAGAAGATCTAACTGCAGTAATATAACAATTACCTTCCTGTCCTCGCTTGTACTTGTAGTCCACCGAAACTGGATCCTGGTGTGGGACCAGCACCTTCACGGCTCCGTAGCCATCCTTAGGCCCAACTTTGCCGTTGGCGTCTACCTTGTACACGTCTGCGTTGATCTGAACCGATTCTACCAAGGTGTACTGGAAGAACAATATTCAGAAGTTACATTAAATTGTCTGGTAGGGAAATATATTCTACTACAGAGGTTTGAATTGTTCTATTTCTGCATAGAAATGTGTTTCGTAGAAATGTTTTGTTAAAACTGGTATTACCAAAAATCTTAGGATCCATTATTTTTCTCTCATATTTCTATCCTCTTTTCTCAAAAGTTGGTAACACATCAATGAGTCAAGAAATTATTGACTACTTTTAATAAGTTGAGCCCTTAATCAGAAATTAGCCGTACTATTATGAAAGGTATAATGATTTAGTGGATTACCTCAGCAACATCCTTGTCTTGAGGTTGGAGGAACAGTACGGTTGAGACCCACTTGATGTCATGCGCTTTCTCGAACGGCAGTCTCACGTTCACATTGTATTCATCCAGGTACCTGAAGCAAAAAACCGAGTAATGTAACCAATTTTAAAAGGATTTTGAAGATCTTAAGTAGGAGAGATGATTGACTCTGGCGCTGGTACGTATAATTATCTAGGTTCAAAGCTATACATACAATGAGTCTCTGTTCAGCTTTATACTGTAATACATTATAGGTAGCTACATTACAGTGTACATGTACAATGACAGCATCGATATTAATGAAATTAAACAGCTACAATCCTAAAATACAAATCAAGTATTTGAGATGAGATCTTCGATCGAGAATTAATCTAGATATTTTAAAAGATTTATTTGTCAAACTTTCGACAACATTTCATTTTTAAAACCGCTGTACTGTTTGTTGCACATATCTTATTAATCCATAATCTACGCATGGGTTAGTTGATATATATATTAGACCGGAAATGTATGAAATTTAGGAATTGTGTACAATTCCTAGGAAATCTATACAATATAGAGCATGTTTAGGTTAGGTTAGGTTAGGTTAGTTTATTTCCATTTGGGGTGCTTTGTCGGGAACCTCCACGTGGTGCACCCTGGGCAACGTGGGCCATCATAGTTGCACGTTGCAACTGTGATGTCCGACGGCAGATACCCGACGGGGAGGGCAGTGTGTTTGGCGGTTGCTGTCTCTTGTGGCGGCCGCCCTCACCTGTAGTTTGAGGAGCGGTCCTTCTTAGGGCCGCCCCCCGGTTCTGTCCTGGGGGATTCCGGCGGGCCCGGCGTGCGCTAACCCCGCCACCGGGCGGGCAGTGGGAGTGTCGCTCTCATTGCCGCCGTCGCAAATCGTAATCCGGTCGTGAGGTTTGTGGTCATGTCTCGCACTCTCACCGGACCGAGGGTCTTGGCTTAACCGCCCGGACCGCGAGGGAGGATGCCTCTATAAAAAGTACCCCGAATCCCAAGCGGCGGCGCACCGCGAGGGGATGCATGGCTGACGGGAAGTTCAGTCTCTAGTGCGACCCCCGCCAGAGTACCGGCCGACCCTCTGGCGGGTTACGCTAGGCTTACCCAGGTACAGGGGGCACTGCCTGGGCGGACATTCCTTTCCCCCATACTCGTGGGAACAATATGGACTCTAAAATCAAAACAATTACATGTTCTGTGGTGGTAGACAGGCTCGACTCGGACACTTCACAGGCGTCCAGTCGGGCAGTGTCCTTGATGGGACCGCCTGCGGAGAGGAACGCGCCGTCCCGTGACTTCGACTCGGAGTCCGGGATGAGCAGCGACTCTTCGCATGCGAAGCAAAGGCGTACAAGGCAGAGGAGAACTTGTTCTGCCGAAAAGCGGCAGAGGGCCAGCGATGGTGGCAGTACGGTGGAGACGGACTCCCGTACTGCTACCAAAAAGATGAAACGCCGGCCCCAGGCTTCAGCGGTGAGGTCAGGCGCGGATGACGACGCAGTCGACAGGGCGAGGACGGCGTACGAGGTCGCTCTGGACGAGGAGCGCATCGCCGAGGCCGATATGATGGAGGCGGATGAGGCCGATCTGCGGAGGGCTAAGGAGGCTCATCCGTACAATAAGCCAGCTCCTAAAGAGGCCGCCCCGGTCACCCGAAGCGAGGCCCTAACAAAAATGGCGGAGCGGCTCCGACACGTTTCTCGAACGGCCCGAAACTTGAAGGGCACATATGTTCGGGACCTGAATGAGAGTGTGTCGGAGCTCCTAACGTTGGCGCAAGAACCGGCCTCTGCGGAGCTCGCTAGGGTGGAGGCGGCGAACAGCGCACTTCGCGCGAAAGTGACGGCGCTGGAGGCTGCTCTCGCCGCCCAAGCGAAGGTGCTGGACGAACTTATGGCCACGGTTCGGTTGCAGCAGCGGCCAGTGCCTGAGTCGGAGGCGACCTCTGGCCCACCGGAGGCCGACGTCGTGAAGAGGCTCCTGGAGGTGCACATGGCGAAGGTGGACGCAAGGCTCGAGGCGATCGCCATGCGACTGCCTCCAGAGCCGATTCTCCGCCCGCCGCTGGCTGCCGACCGGGCTCGAACCCAGGCGGTTTCGAAGCCGCGGTCCCTTGTCCTCGGAGCACCGAGCGAGTCGTGGCCCACCCTGAGAGCGGCAAGGGGAGGAGTTGCCCCAGCGGCTGCTGGCCGTCAAGCAGCAGCAGCCCGGCCGACCGCGGTTGCACCGGTCCCGCCACAGCTGGCTGTTCGGGAGCCACGTGGGCGGCGCCGGGGTAACCGTAAACGTGCCCCGCCTCGGTCGCAAACGCCACACCCGCCCCCAAAATCCGCCATTTCCACGGAAATTCCGTGGACTGTGGTGGCCAAAAGGGGCAAGAAGAAGTCCCGGGCGGCTCCACAGGCGGTCCAGACCTCACGCAGAGCTGCTCCCCAGCTCCGTCTCCCGCGTAAAGCCGCCGTGACTCTCACGGTGACGCCGGAGGCGTTGGAGCGGGGAGTAACCTATGCGCATGTCCTGCGTGAGGTCCAGAACAAGGTGGACTTAGCCAGCCTTGGCATTACAGCGGGACTGAGGCCGAGGCGGGTGGCCACGGGGGCTTACCTTTTCGAGGTGCCTGGGCCCGAGTCGGAGGCGAAGGCCGACTCCCTCGTTAAGAAAATGAGGGAGGCTCTGCACGGGTCGGAGGAGGACGTTCGCGTCACCCGGCCTGTAAAGACTGCGGAGCTGCGAGTTTCGGGGCTGGACGCCTCAGCCACCTCCGAGGCAGTCGCAGCGGCCATCGCCCGTCTCGGCGCTTGCTCCCCTGACGAGGTCAAGGTCGGGGAGATTCGCGTCGAGCGCTCGGGCCTGGGCGCGGTGTGGCTCCGCTGTCCGGCTAAAGCAGCGGACAGCGCGGTGAAGGCCGGACGTGTCCTGGTTGGATGGGTGGCAGCGGGAGTGCGGCTCCTCGAGCAGCGGCCGATGCGTTGCTTCCGCTGCCTGTACAGGGGACACGTCCGGGTGCAATGCACCGGCGAGTGCGACCGCAGCGGGCTCTGCTACCGCTGCGGTCAACCGGGCCACAAGGCCCGGGAGTGCTCCGCGGACCCGCACTGCACGATATGTGCAGCTGCAGGGAAACCCGCGGATCACCGGGTGGGCGCTAAAGCCTGTGTTGCCTCCTCGGTCCCGCCCCGCTCTCAACGCGGCGTGGGCGCCGGGGTTGTGACGCGGCCGCAGCCGTCCCACCCCGAGACGATGGAGATCGCCCATTAATCAATGGCGCTTAATTTCCTCCAGGTGAACATTAACCACTGCAAAGGAGCACAGGGCATGCTTGTCCAGTCTCTGGCGCAGTGGTCGATCCACGTCGCTGTGGTCTCCGAGCCGCACTCTGTCCCGACCACTGATGAGTGGGCTGGGGACTTGGATGGCTCGGTGGCCGTCATCACCAGGGGCGCCGTCGGCTCCCCGCCCTTTGAAAAAGTAGCGAAGGGTACGGGATGCGTGGCGGTTCTGTTGGGAGGGGTTTGGATAGTGGGCGTTTATTTCTCTCCCAACAGGTCCCTGGCGGAATTTGAAAACTTTCTCTTCCGTCTGGGAGCCCTGGTGGTACAGGACGGTCAGCCTCGCCCCGTGCTTGTCGCCGGCGACTTCAACGCCAAGTCCTTGGCTTGGGGTTCGCGGGTGACCGACGCGCGTGGCGAGGCCCTGGAGGAATGGGCGATCTCCATCGGGTTGGTCGTCCTGAATCGGGGGTCGGAGAACACGTGCGTGCGGCACAACGGCGGTTCGGTGGTGGACATAACGTTCGCCACCCCGGGCCTTGCCCGCCGTGTTCGGGACTGGAGGGTCCTGGTAGAGGAGGAGACGCTGTCCGATCATCTTTACATTCGGTACAGCGTCTCTACCTCCCAAGGCTCCACCCAGTCCGGTGGTAGTCCGACTGCCCGATTCATGGGCGGCCGGCGGTGGGCCGCAAAACGCCTCGATGTGGAGGCCGTGAAGGAAGCCGCGATTATACAGGCGTGGCTCCCCGTGCCGGACGGGCCGGTGCGGGTCGAGCAAGAGGCGGAGTGGTTCGGGGTGGCGATGTCGCGCATCTGCGACGCGGCCATGCCCAGGGTCACCCGCCTCCCAGTGAAACGCCAGGTGTACTGGTGGTCGGCCGAGCTCTCGGAGCTGCGCGCGTCCTGCATGGTCGCGCGCCGCCGACTCGCCAGGCACCGTCGTCGTCGGACCCGTGCACCCGACGATGACGAGCAAGAGCGGCTGCTTCACGGCCTCCACAGGGAGGCGAAGAGAGCGCTGCGGGTGGCCATTGCACGAGCAAAGGCCGCGGCGAACGACGAGTTCCGGAGAACTCTCGACAGTGATCCATGGGGGCGCCCGTATCGTTTTGCGATGAAGAAACTCCGCGCATGGGCGCCCCCGCTGACGCAGAGTCTCCGGACTGACCTCGCTGAGGACGTCGTCGCGGCCCTGTTCCCGGCCATCGAGGATTTCACTCCTCCACCGATGGCGCCACATCCACCGGCGCCATCGTCGTCGGTTTCGGTAAGGGATATCCCGGAGGTTTCGCCGCAAGAACTGGAGGCGGCAGTGCTTCGGCTGCGGAGCAAGAACTCGGCCCCGGGGCTCGATGGGGTGCCCGGTCGTGTCTGGGTGCTAGCCGTCGAGTCGCTGGGTACGAGGCTCCGTGGCCTTTTCTCCGCGTGCCTGGAGCAGGGCATCTTCCCGTCGCGGTGGAAGACGGGCAAGCTTGTCCTGCTTCGGAAGGAGGGGCGACCCGCAGAGTCGCCGTCGGCCTACCGGCCCATCGTGTTGCTCGACGAGGTGTGCAAGCTCTTTGAGCGCATCGTGCACGCGCGCCTCGTCGAGCATTTGGAGAACACGGGCCCGGATTTGGCGGACTGCCAGTTCGGGTTCCGGCGGGGCCGGTCAACGGTCCACGCCATTCTGCGGGTCAAGGCACAGGCGGAAGATGCAGTGTCCCGGGGTAAGGTCGTGGTGGCGGTGTCTCTCGACATCGCCAACGCGTTCAACACCATGCCCTGGGCCTGCATCGAAGAAGCACTGCGGTACCACGAGGTGCCGCCCTACCTTCGGTGTCTGGTGCACGCGTACTTGTCTGACAGGTGCGTTGTGTATCCGGGCGCCGACGGGTGGCATCGTAGGGCAGTATCGCGCGGTGTTCCACAGGGCTCGGTCCTCGGGCCGCTCCTGTGGAACATCGGTTACGACTGGGTGCTCCGTGGTACCAACCTTCGGGGCGTCGCTGTCGTCTGCTATGCGGACGACACATTGGTGACAGCGACGGCCAGGACTTATAGGAGGTCAGCCCTGCTCGCCTCGTTCGGCACCGGACTGGTGGTGGGCAGGATTCGGCGACTAGGCCTCACGGTGGCTCTGAGTAAGACCGAGGCCGTGTGTTTTCACGGACCTCGGTGTGGGCCACCGCCAGAGGCTCACCTCACGGTGGACGGCGTGCGGATTCCTGTCGGCTCGAGCATGAAATACCTCGGGCTCTTTCTCGACAGCCGATGGGATTTCCGCACGCATTTTGAGACGTTGTCGCCGAAGCTGGTGAAGGCGGCGGGCGCACTTGGGCGCCTGCTGCCCAACACCGATGGTCCTGGCATTCCTTGCCGAAACTTATATGCTGGAGTCGTGCGGTCTATGGCCCTTTACGGTTGCCCCGTTTGGGCCAATTCCCTTGGCGGTCGCTGCGTCCGCTTGCTGCATCGCCCGCAGCGCATGGTGGCGCAGCGCATCGTCAGGGGCTACCGCACGGTCTCGCATGAGGCGGCCTGCGTGTTGGCGGGTACTCTGCCTTGGGAGCTGGACGCACAGGCCCTCTCGTCAGTATTTTTCTGGCGGGAGGAGGCGTTCAGACTCGGGCAGAGGCCGGCCCTCCGAGAGGTCGAGGCCATGAAGGCCTCCCTCCGCAGGGCCGCCGTGGAGGAGTGGCGTTCCAGGCTGGAGAACCCGAGTGCGGGCGTGAGGACCGTCGCGGCAGTGCGACCTGTCCTCGAACAGTGGATGGACAGGCGCCACGGCGCGCCGACATATCGGCTGACGCAGGTGCTCACCGGGCATGGTTGCTTCGGTGAGTACCTGTGGCGCGTAGCCGGAGCGGAGGAGTCCGCCGTGTGCCACCACTGTGGCAACTGCCGTGAGGACACGGCCCAGCACACGCTGGAGGAGTGCCCAGCCTGGGACGAAGAGCGCAGCGCTCTCGAATCGGTCGTAGGAAGGGACCTCTCGCTGCCGGCCGTGGTCGCCAGCATGGTCGGCAGTCGGAGGTCATGGCGAGCCATGCTCTCCTTCTGCGAATGCGTCATTTCGCAGAAGGAGAGCGCCGAGCGGAATCGGGAGCAGACCGATCCCGCTCGTCTCCAAAGGAGACGAAGGAGGCGCCGGGATGTCACCTAACCCGGCGCCGGAGAGGCCACATGGGGTCGCCGTCCCTATCCTGGCGGCCCCCGAGACGTGACGCAACATGCGTCCCATGCCGCGTCGCAATGCGGCAGTGCACATGGAGGCGGTCCCGGCGCAATCCACACACGGTATCCCGGGGCCGTCTCTGAGGGTGCACCGATGGTGGCCAACGCGGGGTTTTTAGTCGGTATTTCGGCGCGTAGCTTATGGTAGGGACCCGACCCAGCGGCCGCCCGTCCACGGGCGGCACAACATCTCGCTGGGTCGGAAGGCGCCGGTGAGTCCGACACACCCCCGCCCCTCCGGGGGTGGGATGGTCCGTAAAGGGATTTTCCCCGCGAAAAAAAAAAAAAAAAAAAAAAAAAAAAAAAAAAAAAAAAAAAAGTTTATTTCCATTTAAAATATGCTTTTTATTATATATTTTTTAATGTGTCCACTTTTGTTCTTGTATAATTTATCTCGATCTTTACCAAAGCTAGCCTAAGTATCCCTTTTTTTGTCTTAAGTATACCTCTGTATTCGTTAGCGTTCGTACTCTCTCACATTCAGAATGTACTAAATTTCCGACCGCTATTTAGGTAATGTATACATTTCCTAGGAATTGTATACAATGACAGATTTCATACATTTCCGTTAACATATACAGCTAAAGTAACTGATCGATGTAAGTACATGGAAGGTAAATGAGAAAATCTTATATGGGGGGACTATATTAACGTAATAGAACCCAACACAATGATTTTTAGAATTTTTGTCTGTGCGGTTGTGCGCGATGAACTCAGAAACGGGTTAATGGATTTCAATTAAATTGGTATGAAGGTAGCTGGCACCCTGGATTAACCCTTAGGGATACTTTTTATCCTGAAAAATTTAGTGTTCCCTTGGCACGAGGGAGGAATTTCGATGTATTTGTTACTTTTTTGTACTCAAATGGATGGAATGGGTCTGGATTAAATATCCTGAGTGGGAATAAGACGGGACAAGGCGGGATATATCGAGATGGGTCTGGATGGGTTTTTTTATAAAGATAACCACGCAAACGGAGTTGTAGGCAGAAGCTAGTTAATAATAAAATAAGCTCACTTCTTATCACCCTCTTCGAGGAGTCTGATAACTGTGACGCCAGTGAGATCGACGCCGATGTCATCACCGTAGCTGCCCTTCAGCCTGTATGTGTCGTCGACCACCAGGTCGTCGCTGTGGTACGTGCCGCTCGCCACCAACTTCGCGGGCTTGGGGATCAGGTTGCCAGTCACGTCAACCTGAAAATATACGCATATTAAATCTCATCCACTGATCAAAATGTGAAAGAAAACTCTACGCTTCAGTTCGAAAACGGTAGCATTATGTTTAAAACATTTTAAAGCATGTGACTAAAACCGTTTCTTTTGTCTTTTCTATCGTAGGTTTAGTGTAATATAATTGTGCAAGACCCCAGACTCGTTTCTGACTAGTATGTCGCATACTTTAATTAACTAGTCAGTAAAATTAAATGTTATCCAGGCGGGGTTAGTTATAGATGTTTCCAGAGTTACTTTGTCAGATTACGTCAATGCATTATAGATATCGACAGAAATATACTTAATCCATTGATAAATAATAATAATAAATACACCCAACAGTCACATACGTATACACGCATATGTGGCGTGGGTATCAGAAATTACGAAAGACTTTTCGGTCTCATAAATACCCAGACCCAACACAAATACCTGTGGATCACACAAATATTTGTCTCTGTCCGGGGATTGAACCCGCGGCATCTCGTTTCACAGGCGGCGTCTAATCAACTGCACTACAGAGGCTGTCTTAAAGCTAAATAATATCACGTTTCCTTACTTGGAAGTCATATTTGAACTTTTCCCCATCAGGGTTGTTCTTGAGCGAGAAGGAGGTGTCGAGGTTCTTGCCGTCCTTCAGGTTGAAGAGGATCTTGCCCTCGTAGTCGATGATCTCTTGCTCCAGGTTGGTGTTGCTCGCCTTCGCTTTGTAGCTGATGGTAGAAGCTCCACCACCACGCTTGGCTGCGTCGGAGAGAACCACGTCGATGTGGCCGTTGAACAGCTAGAGGGAGAAAATTTTATTTATAATTCTGTTTTAGGCATGGAGCTTTGAAATTGTTTAATCAAAATGGATATTCATAAATAAAAAAATACCTTATCAAATATTTACTTAGCATACGACGTTCTCTACGTCGATAAACAACGTTTTTTAAACTGTGAAGTGTGTGTTATATGTTGATAATAATAATATAGTGGGTCTAGTTAAGGCTATATTTCGTTTCTGCCTCCGTTTTATGCATTCAGAATTGTACAAAGTTTTAATTAGCTTTAACAATCCTCCACTGTCGCTTGCATAGACTTTGGCAAAGACAGTTGCTTAGACAAGTCTTTGTCAACCGTATACATGGAAAAATACTCAATGAATCGTTTTTTAACGAAATGCTAAAACGAATAAACAAAATAAAAAAAAAGAACGAATTAAGGATAAGGAAATGTAACTATTTTTCTAATGTGCCTTTACTTTTTGTAACAAGTAAGAATCTACTGACCCCATTCTTCTGAGTGGCGTCGCGGTCGATCTTGAGGCTGAGGCACCTCTGTGTAGGCAGCACGAGCTCCACCAGGGTGTGCGTCTTGCCCGTCAGGCCCAACACACCGTCCTGGTGGAAGTTCACTTCGCTGCGCTTGCCGTTGTACTCCAGAACGTTCCTGGAGGAGAATGGTTTTAGGGGAAGTTCTTAAAACGTGTGTTATTTTAAGAGGAAATTCAATGGAGATTATTATTATATGTCAGCGTCCTTATTAAGAGACTTGTAATTTATTATGGGACTAATAACATCCAATTTGTACAACATATTTATATATAATTTGCCTGTTTTTAAATATTTTATAAAGAAATGGTTGCATTAAACAAAATTCATTCAATCTTTTTATGTTCACTGTCGTCAAACATTCATATTTGATTAGGCTATTTAAAAGACGGTGTTCTTAAGCAATATCAATCTAATATGTTGCATAGGCACTCACTTAGTGTCAATAAGTTTATCATTCTTCCTGTTGGAGGTGGCGAAGTGAACTTTGTCGTTGTTGTCCTTCTCGAAGTTGAGGTACAAGTCCACTTCAGCGTTGAACACTGGCTCCTTGGCCGTGAACCTCACGTCACCCTTGATCTTGCGGTTGATCTGGGAGGGGAAAAAGCATGGTAAGCAACAGTTATATAATAAAGTGTTGATAGGCAGAAGTTTTGGATATCAGAAACAACCACAGAATTTTATATCACACCCAGAAACAATAAAATTATACTTATTATACCAAACACAGCTTTTTTGTAGATGTAGAAATCGACCTATTGAAATTTTATATTAGTTTGCACTAGTTCAGCTATAGTTTAGGCAATTACTAAAGTCCATAAATATAAAAATATTGTATAAAAGTTGGTACGAGGATTTATACACCTTCATAGCGACTTCATATGTCAGCTCTAATCTTTCATAAAAATCTACCTACATACTAAAAATATCCAGAAATATCACATTGTTTCAATGCGCTTCATTAAAATTACCTTCTTAAAGTCGATGATAAGTAAGCCGTTTCCTTTTCCGTCGTTGTCGGTGACCTTGTACTGTCCGTTGGCAGCAATGCTGTCCTTCAGCACGAATTTGAGGGTGCCACTGGGGTTGTTGGTGCGGGTGATCTTCAGCAGGTAGTCCACGATATCTCCCTTGCTGCCGGAGATCAGCGCGTGCGAGGAATAGATGTTCGCTGTCTCGATGAGACCGATATCACACCTAAGGATAAATTCAAGTTTAAAATGGTTGGTTTTTTAAATTATCTTCAAAGAGCTGACAGTCACGCCTTTATCGTATCTCAGGGGTACGAAAAGTTGATGGTTTCTTTGATGATACAGTTTGATCCTTTATTTAATTATTTATTTCATGCATTCTATTGGATTGTGGCATTGCGCGTTGTCACGGTGTATTCGTGATTTATCTTCAGCCCACCCTAACAAGTAAATCATATGGGCCAAAGGAAATCAGTGGGGAAAAAGTATTTGATTATAATTGTATTAAAACAGTCTACTTACTTAATATCTTCGCTCTTTCCACCACCGTTGATCTTCAGGTGACCGACGAAGCCAACGTTAACATCATTAGGTTTGTTCTTGTGTGTGGCCACACCAGACAACTCGTATCTGCCCACACCCTTAATGTCCACGTAGTTCTCAAGGTTAGATTTCTCCGGTGAGCCGATATCTCTCTTAGACAATATCTCGATTACAGCATCGTTGAGGTTGGCACTGATCTTGACGCTGTAGTCTCCTGGCTTCTTAATGTGAGTCCTGGCATCTAAACTGACCCTGGCACCCTTGTCCCTAAGTTGTCCTCCAATATCAACGTCGATTTTCTTGGGGTCCACGTCGGCATTCGCTATCAACTTGAAGGGTACCGCTCTGATCTCCACTGTGAATAAATTGATATTAAAGGCAATGTACACGGGCAATACTATTATTATTGTGAAAGTTTGTGAAGATGCTTGGAAGTCGACAAAACATGAAACTATTAAAATATTAATTGAATGAGAATTAAGATGGAAATGTTGCTTTTGGATTTGTTTAAAAGGTGCACAAATAAAAAATAAAGTTGAAAAGGCTCCATGGAGACAGACAAAAATAACGTAGTAATTAATTACTTACAGCTATTTTTGGTGATAACGTTGAAGTTCTCGGACGACTCGATGTGGTACTTCAGAGCTTGGTTCAATTTGATGTAGGCGTTGGGGTCCTTCTTGCCGTAGTGGATTTCCACCTCGTTGTGCAGCTAAACAACATTTCATAATTAAGTTCGATATTGCTTGTTATATAAGTTGACATTTATTGCGTGTCAACTAACTATTAATCAAACTAAACTTTATATTTTTTGTTGATATTGTTCTTAGGATCCGCCGAAGTAATAATTGCTATATGCAACGCACTGCAGTATGTAGAGACGATTAAGAGGCTATTTAATCTTATTCCATTAAGCTTTCCCATAGCTTTAAATTTTTATTGATTTTCGGAATTATTGGGGTGTTTTGATGTTTTCCTTCATAGTAGAAGGATGCAATAATTAAGTAGAAATCCACATACAAAATATGTGAATAGGTGTATAACCTGTGACCCATTGATATAATATAACTACTCTCAACTAAGCTACTACTTCTAATTGGTTGAAAAAGCCTATCAAAATACTCACCGAATCAGTGTTATCGAACTTGCCCTTCAGATTGAAATTGATGTTAGGGTTAAGATTGTTATCGAAGTCGATGATTACGTCACAGCCCTTCCACGAGCCTCTAAGATTGGCGTAGTTCTTCACAGCCACGTCGAACTCCACTTCCCTGGGCTGATCCTTGGTGGACACAGAGCCGGAGACCTCCAGGGGTTTCTCCGCATTGGGCAGGGTCACGTGGATGCCTTGAAGGGTGTACTTCGTGGACTTTCCGTCACAATCTCTGACTACCTCTCCATCGATCTTGACTTCATGTTTCTTGCCATTAGGTGAAGATCCATCAGGTAAGGTGTACTCCAGGATTGGTTTGTAGACAGCGTGATGTTCATCCCCTTGCACATTAAAGCCAAGTTTGCCGTAGTATTCAATATTGTCGAGTTTTCCTTTAATTGAGGCTACAAGTTCGTTGGGCTTCTTGTGCGCCCAGATGTGACCGTAGATGGTCTTGCCGACGGCTTCCAGGCTAAGTTTGACTCCTACTTCGTTGTCATTATATACAGCCTCGCCAGTTAGTTGCGTGCGACGAGTCTTGGAGCCTGAGAAAACAGTAAGTATTAGTATTTTTATTATGTATTGTTTATTATTGGTCTGGCAGCATGTGTTGGATCTAAAGCGTGGTATTCACGGTGGAAATGTAATTAACAAATTCACATTGTATGATTGGTAAGAACGTCGTTAAAACTGCATATTAAGTCGGAAAATTGTTTCTTTGAAAGTGCTAAAGTTAAGCATCAATTTTCTGAATCCTCTATGATGAGATAAAGAATAGTAGAACAAGAATATTTTAGTTGTTATGACATACCATAAAAACTAAAATATTCTTAAATCATAATTAGCTATACATAATATCGTCTACCCCATTGAATTAACATAGCTTTGTCGAATTCATTACAATATAGAACTTTTTAACTTAGTAGCTATTTAGTTCCAATAATCATTAAAACCTGGGGTTTTGAAGACTCAAAACTCCGATCAACGTACTAATACTATTAGTACGTTATATACTATTATACGAGTATAGTATTAGTACGTTGATTCTAAAGATTTTTCGTATTTAGACCAGATTAGATCTGGAATCCTACCTTCAGTGTCCAGAAGCAGTTCGAAGCTCCTCCTGCCGGCGTCCTTGTCTTGTCTCGCGAGGGCCTTAATGTGGTATCCTCTGAGGTCGTGTTGTTCCAGAACCAGCCTGATCTTGGAAGAGCCGGTCAGTGGCCACTTGCCGATCGCCTTGGCGACCGCGTCCAATTTTTCTGGGCGATCTGATGAAAAATTAATGAATTGTATTTTCTATATTTTCAAGACACTATTTTGTTCGTTAGGTGTTGATTTGTAATTTATACAATTTTACATTCATAATTATTGGGTCAAATATTCGGTTATTTGATCAAAATTATGTAATAAAACATGTAGATTAACTCGTAATATTTCAGTGGTTAAATTCATACGCATCATCACGTATTAGTTTCCTTAAAAATATTCGCTTATTTTTTTAGTGAAGAGGCTAATTTATATAAAAATATTGCTTTAGTCTACGTAAGATAATATGTATATTGAAGTACTCACTGACGAGAGGGAAAGGCAAGACTACGTCATAACACAGCGTCAAGCCAAGAGGTCCGGACAGCTGGTCAAAGCAGGCGGAGTAATCATTCTCGCTCTTATCAATCTTGATGATCTTCTGCTTCTCCTGCTGACCCTTCTCCGCAGTCACGAACACCAGATCACTGCTGGCAACAACAATCTCTTGCTTCTCAACCGGCAGCCCAACTTGGAGGTCAATTCCGTGTCCATTCTCCAAAACTTTACCAACAACATGGATACCAGTGGAGGAGTGCAAGTTTGTGATCACTTTAAGACCAGTTGTGAAGGCGTCGGCATCCACGAGGAAAGATCCGGAGATCTCGACGTCAGTGCTTGGGACGAACTTGACATCAGCTTTGGCACTCTGTGGGGAGTGTATGATCTGGCGGATGTCGATGTTAGTAGCGACGTCCAGGCGGACGGTGGCGGCTCCGACCAGATTGAGACGGAGTGGCAGACCCACGGAGGTGGGGTACGCCAACTCAGCGTCCAGGAACAGGAGATGGGAGCGGAGTTCTTGCTGCAATTATGAATACACGGGTTAGTTAAATCTCTAGTGTCAAGTTTAAGTTTTCTTGTTTTATTGTGATGCTAATGGCAGCCATGTATTTTTAGGTATTATTATTAACTTTTTAAATTAAATCTATTATTTGACTTCCATACATTAACGTAAAAACAAATTACTGGCGCTTAATTGTAAACATGCCTTATTGTCTTTTAAAATGTACTGCTTCAATACTGTTGCAATTTGCAACAGCGTATAACTTTACCATTGCGTTTCCATTTGCGATGATTTTTTTTATTACGTTTTTCCTTTCATTACAAATTCCCAAACTCACCTGGAAATTCTTAGCCTTGTTGATGCCGGAGTTGCATGACCCCAAAAGTTCATCCAGGATCTTGTTGAAGTTGAAGCCCTTGTCGTCTCCGAGGGAGAGGAAGACGGCGTCAGTACCGAACAGCTTCACGTACAGGTCCAGGTCTAGCTCGTTGTTGTATGGAGTCGATTCAGCTTTCAGCTGGAAATAAAATATATTTTTTTACAATTCATGTTTTAATTTTTTTTTCTAAAGCTTCAAGTTTGTGGTCATTCTATATTCTATGTTTACGAATCTTTAATTTACCAATTTAGGATTGTTCATAAAATGAACCAAAATTCTATGATCATAACTACCACGATAAGTAAATTGCTAAACATAAGCCTCTCTTCAGAAGCTCAAATGATAACAGTATGCATTTAATACCTTCTTGCAACCTTTATCATGTCATTTCTTTATCTTGTGATTGCAATTTGCTGAAACTACTTACGTTTTTATCAAAAGCATCGATTTCGCTCTTGATAGAGCGGCGTCCACGGGACAAGCTGTCTTCCACCTTCTTCTTGGACTCCTGGAACCTCTTGACGAGGTCGTCGTACAGTTGCTGAGGGTCTGTGGTTCTTAGGAAACTCTTAGGTCCGAGGAAGTGTTCGACCACGCGGTCTAGGTTGCCTTGACGACCACCAATCTGGAAGACAAAAAAAAAATATATGTCTTTATTTGATAAGTTAGTACGCTATGAGGTATGTTTGACCAGATTTTCCGCATTTTTTTTCATATCCTACGTCTTTGGTCATGTTTTTATTTCCCCCATTCCTTTCATCATTGCGTATGTTATTATTAATTGGTGGTAATCTTACCACATGTCCAATCTTATGCATTTGGATATCGACCACCGCAGGTGAAGTGGCACCGAACACCCGTCATAGTGACTTCACAATTAACTCACATTTAGGGTTCATTCCCTTGGAAAATCAATCTAGATCGCAGTTCACTTACCAATTATGATCACTTGACGGCAGTAACAAAAGAATCGTGGTTAATAAGACAGAAAATGTTGTTAGTATACTAGTACAAAATATGGATGTTGTTATTGAAAGCCAGCATACACACGTCTATCTGTGTATCTGTGCGTGGATACACTATCTACATTGCGCTACATTTGCAATCAATGGTTTTACTGTTTTGGTATTTCTAAGTAACTAACTATTGTTGGTATAATATTGGTTTTTGTGGTGAATTCAATTCATCTTGATTTTAACTTCTCGTTACGAAGATTTTATAGCTTTCGTGCCCTCCCCGTGACCACTGGAGAAAATTCATAAAATAAATTTAATAGTAATGTTGCTGGTAAAATAAGTATGGATTCAATTACCTCGAGAACGTTGTAGTTCTGTCCGAACAGCTCGACAGTGAGGTTGTAGTTGACGGAGCGCGGCAGGAAGGAGCTCTGCGAGTAGATGACGGTCTGGTCCACGCTGCCGCCGGCGCCGAGAGCGTCCAGCTTGTAAGACGCCTCGCGGTAGTATGAGTATTTCCTGGAATGGTCGTTTGGGTCAGTTTTGTCGAAGGTTTAGGCTGTTAGCCCTAAGGCCCTGGGTTTCATTATCTGGTAAAGCACTTTAATTAGTTTCATAGGGGGACCAACATTTCTAATCGGAGTTTGTTACTGGCATGGCGATAGGCTCATCCTTGCACTAAAATATATTTTCAAAATCAAAGTTTTGTGATAATAAAATCATTTCTTTCTCTTTATTCGAGAATTAAATATTAGGATCGAGCTGAGAGATCGAGGCAATATGATTTTTATGTAACTTAACCTTAACAGGAAAATACGAGATTATGAATTCTAAATAATACGCACCTCTCATCAACCTTGAACTTGTTGGGCGTGCGGATGAGTCCGTAGTGCTTGCGCGCGAGCTGCTTGTCAGGGTTGGAAGACGCGCGGATGTGGCGCAGAGAAGATGTGATGAAGTTGCCCACTGCAAACACAATAAACATTCAGATTATGTTGATTACTAGTAATCATGTTAACCTGTTAATATGGTTAATGCTAAACAGGGGTAATAAGAAAAGTCTTGTTAATTTTATTTATTAATACGAATTAAGAGAATAGGTTCAAGTAGCTTCATCATTATCACCATCATCATGTTTGTTTGAAGCCGGATTTATTTACCTGAAACGTTACATATTTGTGTGGTACATTAAAGTGGGCTTTTCACCCTAAATATAATAGTCGCTATCCGTGGGGATACCAATATCCCTCTAAAATTATTTAATTTTTTTTTAAATGAGTAAGATTAAAAAAACAGCTTACCTTGGTGTACCGGTTCGGTGTCCAGCAGATTCTTGATCTCGTTAGCGGAGTGACCGCAAGGACACTGGATTACAGCCAGGTACGCTTTGATACGGATCTCCGAGTCCAGCTGACGGTTCTTCAGCAGATCGATGCCGGTTTTCTTGACCTGTGGAGGAAAATTTTATGTTAGTAGCAGATGTAACCATTAGAGACCAAAGATTTAACTATAATCAGCAAATACGGAGTTAATTGGTATTATTACATACTTTCATATATGACAGCCTTACTACTCCCTTTATTGGCTAAGTTAAATATTGTGAGGAAACGTGCATACCATTATACCTTTACTATAATTTTAAAGACAACAGAAATAATGGTAAAACCATTCTTTTTGTTACAGACACTTCGTCCGCTTTAACCTTTTGTATACTCTTAATGGGTTTAATATTTTCTTGATTATGAATCTCACCTTAGGACTGCAAGGGTCGGCGTGGAAGGCCTCAAGGGCAGCCGCCCTGACCCTCGCCTTGACGTTGTTGTCTGCAGCGCAGTGTACCAGTTTGTCGATCAGGGAGTCTTCCAAATGACGGATGTTTCCGATACCCTTGAGAACTGCCACCACCTAGGAAAATGAGTTGGTTGATATTGTAGTGTCAGGTTTGAGTGAAAGGTCGGTCTGTTCGTATGTATGCCTAAAGGGCTTGTTACAAGTAGTGAAGAGGGCTTAATAGCTTTTATTTCAATAAAATACACGTCGAAGCTATATGTACGAATAAATAATAATTAATACGAATATTAATGAGTAATGTCAATTATAATTACCAATGTTATTTAGGGGTTTAAAACTTAATAAATTCGAATAGAGAATCCTTTATAGTTCAAACTAAACAAGATATTTTTAACATTAACGAGCTCATTTAAATTTGGAATTACTGGTTTAAATTTCTTACTCCATGAAAACATTATCCCTGACCATCAATTTTCTTTTCTTTTTAAGTCCTACTAGACTGTACTACTTACTATACATATACTCGTAGTTTAGACTTTAGATCATGATAAGCACATACCACATCCTCATCAGGCTTGGTCTTCGGCTTGCAGTTCTGGAGTTTGGAGGCGAGCTTCTGGCTCAGCGCGACGATGCCGTCGGGCTTGACCTTGTGGCACTCGTGTTCACGACAGTACACACCTGCGAGGGCACCGGCTCCGAGGTACACTTCTTTGGGCAGGTTGGGTAGGTCCAGAAGGCCCTGAAATGAACATGCTGGTTAGAATGGCAATTTTGGAAGAGTAATACTTGGACTGTGTCAGCAGTTTATGAACTTTTAAGCATGAACTGAATTTGTCTCAGTATAAAGATATTTAGGTCTTATAATATGCGTGTTTCATTTTTATAGTGACATCAATTGTTGAAGAAATTTCACATTAAAAAAATGGCGAATCTAGAAATTGAATCTAAGATTTATATCTTAGATTCAATTCGTTATGCTCGTAGTTACATATGTCTTCTAAATCAACTATTGGACCGAAAGAAAATAAGCTAAAACTACTCTTGTTTCAGAAATTTATTGTTTATCAGAATGCGTAATTTCAATCTTTGTTTTCTGTAATAAAAGGACTGAGAGATACTTACAGCAGCAGCCCTCAGAGCATCATTGGTGACGTGTCTAGCGTTGCCGAGCGACAAGAAGACCAGGTGTTGCTCCAACTGGCTCAGCTCGCGGGTCTTCAGGATCTGAATGGAGGCCTCAATGCTCTCTCCAGTACCGGCGCGGAGGAGACCGTCCAGGAACACGCGTCTGGATGAAAAGGTTCTTTTTAGTGATTTTATCAACCGGGATGACGAATGCAGAGTAGTTATATGACCATAGGTAAATAGATAAGATGTTTTAAGTGTATAAGGGCTAAAAGTTAAGTTTAATATTACCAGAAAATATAATATGTAAGGAAATAATTTTAAAAGAAGAGAAATACAAAGCAAGAAGTAACTTAAGGAGTACGCTAACAGGACTTACTTTTCCAGACCGTGCGCCTTGGCTTGGCTGTAAACTCTCAACAAATCCTCCTTACTAGTGGTCCTCAAAATCTGTAAAAAAGTTAATGAATTCACTCATTATCATTTTTTTATAAGTTTCAACTACTTTTATTTCTGATAGTAATCAAAGGTCTGCATTAAAATTATCTAAGCAATAAAACCATTGTAATATCCACAACAAACCATTACTAGTATTTTTCTCAATATCCCTCTTTTGGTTAACTATAAAGACTTTTGTACAAAATATTATCTTTCAAATATAAGTTAAATATGGCCAATGGACTTACCCTGACGAGCTGCGCGAACTGTCCAGCAGACTTGGGACCGGCGGAGTTGGAGACAGTCTTCGCGGTCTCCTTGATGGCGTTGACCACAGAGTTGAGGTTACCAGTGGTGGTGGAAGAGGCATGTGGGTTCTCAAAGATGATGCCTCTGGGCTCGGTGCAGTGGGCTGTGGTAGAAAGTATATTGATGAAACTCACATGCGTATAGTAGGAGTTGAAAGTTTTGGTTCAGTGGATGATAAACTTATTAAACAATAGGCTATAAAAGGTACAACGATTTTGAAGAGCATTTCATGCTCTGTCTAAGTTCATGAAACTAGTAGTCGAAGGTTATCTACCGAAATCTTGAACCAAAATGGATGTTTTGTTTGGAATTAAATTATTTCATAATCATAATTAGATTTTTTTTTTACCATACAAGGATCAGTTATGACAAGAACACACTTATGATGCTGAAAGACAATCATTGAGTGATACCTAGGTAAATTTTATTACGGATAGCGATCAAGTATTTAGACAAATATAATCTTGTTTAATAGAGAAAAAATCAGCTTACCACCAGACGGACCGCCGCCGCTCTTGCCAGTAAGGGTCAGTTTGGTGTGGACTTTAGCTCTGGCTCCATTCTCTCCCACAGAGAAGGGTTTGTACAGGTACTCTTCAGTGGCCGACACCTTCTCAGGCACTCCATTGTTCACCTTTGACTCCACGTTCAAGATAGATTGCAGGACTTGCAGGTCTTTGATGCCCTGGATTCAAAAGAGATATTAAGTTTTGATCAGATGGATTTTACGATTACTCTAAATAAAACTAATCACAATCGTTACGTGTTAAATGTAGAATGCAGATGATCATTAAGTGCTGATTTTGGTTTGTTTATCGATTTTTTATTTTCGATAGGTATTTATTTACTGTAACAAAATCATTAATTTCATCCTTGATATCTACTTTGACAGCTAAATCTATTTCTATAATGCATAAAATAAATATAGGGCGAGTAGACTACCAGGCGTCATGCTTTTGTATTCGGAAAATGCTTTTGTTAGCGAAACCTGTTCGAAAACTCGTCCTTCCAGTTTAAAGATCATTGTCAATGTTATCTGTACAATTTCACTTGGTATAATTTGTCTTTACTTTATTCTCAAGAAAGGATTAATGATGGAGATATATTGGTTATTGACATCATCATAATTATTGTTAGATATAACAACGTTTTAGCTGTTACACTATTAAACAAAAATTCTCTCTTAACTAAACTAAGTATTCCATCGCGTATTTAAAACTCTTAATTACCCCGCCCTAGTAGATGCATCACTATCAATTTTGTTATCAAGATCGACAGAATGCATTTTATTAACACCACGCACTAAAGGCTGACAAATCTCTGGTCTATAGACTTAAAGGTATGTACACATGTAAAGACATATTGTTCTACTTACAGCGTCAGGGTTGGCGATAGAAGTGACCAGGTCATTGCGTCCATTCTCGCGGAGAGCACAGCGGGAGAGGTCCCGAGACCGGTGGACCAGCACAGCACCTCCTTCTTGCGATGATGATACTTCTGTAGGGCACACGCCGAAGACGTCCGCCTGTGGAACAATTAGAGTTATAACTTCTGATGATACTTTTGTATATCGTGTAAAATCTACTTTTGATGTTGATGTTCATCCAAAGTTGAAAGAGATTAGTTCAAGTGCAAAGGCTGCCTATTGTAAAACGATTAAGGCATCTTGATTCTGCCTATCTAATTACAATGTGTTTTCTATACCATATCAAAACATAGGAGAAAATATAATGCCAATAAATATCTACCTTCGTTTGAATTATGTCTATTATATTTAGAATTTATTTCACTATCTAATTATATTCGGAATAATATTTATTATCCACTGGTATACTCGGTTCATGTTTTTAAATTTCGTTTCATGGATATTATGTTATACATCAGTCTTATTCAATTTTAATCAATCGTTTTTAGAGATTTATTATATTTTGAATTTTTTTAGATTTTTATTACCTGAACGGAGGGTTTCTGGTCGGTCTGCAGCAGCGAGATGATGGCCCTCTTGATGTTGAGCGAGCGGCGCGTGTCGTCCGCGGTGGCGCAGATCTCCGGTCCGATCTTGCCGTCCTGGTACGAGAACTTCACGGGCTTCTCGATGCCGGGCGGGCACGGGTATTTCTGCAAGAAGATATTAGATAATTATAATCTTTAACTAAGGGATTTCCAATACACATGCCTTCCCTAGCCGTTTACAGCAACCTGCATTCTACAAAATATACGAGTACTAAGCCGTTGCAATACATACTAGCCGATGATAAAACCTTTATATGTATAGGAACTTAGCAGTGTTTTATAACTTTTATAAAGATTTTTTGCATAACTTCATAGCAAAGTCAAGATGGTTTACTATGTAAAGGCTTTATAACCAACGTATTAATGTTCGTATTGAGACTTGGTCAAAATATGAAAGAGCAGCTCTCGATTTTTAAATCTTCCAAGTATAATTAGCAGGTGTGATTTTGCATAAATTAGGAAGATTTGAGTGTCTTCTTAATAACTTAACATTTATACACATGCCTTGCCATCAGGTCCAGAAATGGCGATGTGGTGTACGGACAGCTCATGGGCGCAGTTGCCCAACGCAGTCACAGACACCTGTCCCAGGAGTTTCAGGCTGGTCTCTTGGTTGTCAGCGCCAGTGAGGTACACCGACACGGTGCCCTCGATGCCGTAGTTGTACTTCTGGCCATTAGCGAAGCATGTTGCTGTTGGAGCTGGAGGAAGAATGCTGATCAGTATATGCTTTTGACTAGGGAGTGAAGGATTTAAAAGTTATTAAATTGGAGGAAAGAAAATCAAATCTATGGTTTCAAAGGATCCAACTAAGAAAACGAAATTGAATTGGTGAATTCAACCAAACAGATTTGAATGGAATAAGAATTTAAAGGAATTGGAATAGTTTGTCGTGAAACATGATTTAATTATAAATCAGTAAGTACTAGGAGTTTCAGTTTTTAGTTTTTTAATCTTAATATTTATGGTATTGAGAAAACTTTATTTGACGTATTTTAAAACTTACCATGTCTCACGAATTCCAAATACTAAATTAATATAATAGCCAAGTTAAATACAGCCTAAGATAAAAAGGAGAGCATACTTACATCCTTTACATTCTATCTGGCACTTATCTGCAACAAACAAAGCAATTACATCAATAAATAAAGCTTATTTATGCACTAATTACATTGAAGAGTACAAGGAGTCCATTTATTTGTCATGTAGATAGTAACTTGGTTATTAAACAAATAACTTTTTGTATATTTCTGCTTCCTTTTTGTAAAGAATTTTTACAAAGTTTACTTTATTTTTAATTTATACTTAAGTAATCTAAATAATCTCGATCGTTGAATTTTACATTAAAAATGCTGAAAAATCTATCAATTCCAGCTCAGGAAGTACTTCATGCATATTTTGTTTTCCTAATAATAATTTTGCGGTAGTGTGCCACTGTCTTCGAAAGCATTGTTTTATTTCGGTGAGATATAAGAACTAAATTATCCGAATATTAAAATAAAAATAGGTAACAGTTAAAAATCTAAAGCTCCAAAAGTTAATTTAGAAGCCAAATTATTGAAAGCTTAAATATAAAATTACATTAGTGCTATCAGAGAGGATAAATAACAAAGCTAATTCGTAGATAAGGAGGACCTTGAACGCAACACAAACGATGTTGACCAGCGAACTAATCAATCAGTTCAAAGTCAGAAAGCAATTAGCAAGTAAATAGAGGGATATGATTAGAAAATTATCGGCGGCCAGGGGTCAGTGGTTTCTGAGACAATGTAGTGCGTCCGGCTCATGGATCATAACTACGTGATTCGTCATCATATATACTGGATTCTGCACTTTAATATAAAACTTTAACAGATTTAGCGCGGCTTTTGGTGTTTTGGTTACAGTGTTTCTGAGCCACGAAGGTTTTAAAGTATTCGAAATGGCAGGAAGTTAAATTTAAACGAATAACCGCGACAAAATTGGTTTCATTATAATCTATATTTATATAGTTTTCAGTTGATATCCTAATTAATACGAGTACATTGGACTGTTGAATTTTTGACTGTTTCGAGCACAAATATTACTTTTAGTAGTACTTGTTTTTTTGTGAGATATTACTACTCTCTTAAAGATGAAGGAAACATCCTCAGGGAATCTGTAATACGCTGGCCTTTGATGGAACTAAACCGAGTACCAATAAGCCAGCTGATTTGTACATAGAAGCGTACACAGAGTTATGTATATCAGTGATGAATTTCTCCCCTATGTCCGCGCGACGGCTCCGGCGTATCGGCAATTACCCAATTTGTCCAAACAGCAGGGGGACTGGCCTCAGTTTTGAGCCAACTATCGGAGACTCATAAACTGTACTGTACTGTACATCTATCTTTTAGTAGTTATTAATATCTTTGTTCAGAGAGTAATGTTTTTCAGAACAAAGGCCTCATAATTTCTAATACCAGTGTCAGAAGACTTAAGCAAAACACACAATTTAAAAAAAAGTCTTGTAGGGTATCAAAGCTTATAATTTTTTTTTTGATTTCACAAATATTTCTCTGGTTTTTAAGCCAGGTGACAAAAATATCCTAGTGTCTAATTGCTAGTGTTTTGTCTTCGTTATAGTGAGTAAATTTCCTCAATATTCCTAAAATATACTTAAATACATTGATATAGGATAAATTACAGTTTAGTTACGAAACACTCCAGTGCACGAACGGATGAAGTCTCTTAATAACGCATTAATTTGAGAACGATCTGCTAACAGACGCGTCCGGACGCAGGACGATTCGACCCTGTTACCCACGCGGCTCTCTTCTGTTTATCCAATAAACGATTGCAAAACATAACTTACTAAGAACAAAGAGAAGTCACACATGAATAAAGCAATTCATATTTTAATAATTGGAAGAGCCTGTTGGTCGTAAAAACTAAACGACAAATGGATACTGGTTTTTAAGATTTACGCGAATGTTACACATTGAAATGAAACTAAATTCTGCGGAATTTTTCGCGAATTTGATTTATTACATTTTTTAAATTCCGAAGGTTCCGATAAATGAATAGTTTCTAATCGTGTGGTACCACTGTATCTTAGGAAGCGACGTGAAGCAACAGCTTTACTGTTGCATTTCTTTTACAGTAGTGGCTTTACTGAAGGTCCAAGTACTGATGGTATACTGTTTCCATTCGTTTATTTTATTTTTGACAATTCACGCCTATAAAGTACGATATTACAGTAGAACAATATTTTGAAATAAAAGTAGATACTTTCTTGACGGGTAACGCCCACTTAGAGTTGTGCCATTCGTAACGAATGACCACAGATAACAAAAACGATTTTGAATAGAATCAATCAATCGGAATCATTTGAAATAAAATTACATTAAAATGCTAATGAAAACAGTTAAACGTAATATAGTACCCAATATTAGGATCGAATGTATTTGCTGCAAATTAATTAATATGAATAAAGGTATACGTATTGAAGTGACTTTTAATAAGAGTTTAATTTAAAATAATTACAATGATTACAACGAAAATAAATGTTTAGTACCTACTTGTAATAAACGTTAAACCATGTTGGAATTCATAGTACTTTAAGGATTAAATAATTAAAACAACTAAAAGGTAATTTGTTAATATTTTTATTTATAAACAATCGTCTGTTTCGTCGGAATCGGCGTCGTCGTCACTCGTATCCCCAGTAACACTAATTATTAATGAGTGCATGGGTAAGTTGTCAAATGCGACATCGCGATCCCAATCAGACATTATTTCTTTCTTCGTCTTATCTACGACACTCGCCCAGTTATGAGGCGTCACATTTTCACATTTTCACACACATTTTAACATGAGTAAATGGTTTATTTTAATATAATTATTAAATCAAGTAACTTAAATATCCCTGAAGTTTTATAAAACAATGCATGGAGCAAAAAATAAAATATGTATTAAATCGATTAAAACTTGTTCAAAAATAAAATCGTTTGTTATAAAAAATTGATTCGATAACGCATCAGGCCATCACTATTTGATTCAGTACTCGATGTGTCAAAAATAAAATAAACGAATGGAAACAGTATAGCTGACAGTATCCGACGGTGGAAAGGTCAGTTCAGTTAAGTCGACGTATATCCGAGGATCTCTCACAGAACGAACCGCAATAACTGAGCTAATGCTGTTGTTCTCTATGAGACAGTGATACCTTGGTCGATCCAATCCATTTATACTAATTCAACGAGTTAAAACAAAGAAACCATTATGAGTTTAAACAAGGCTTTGCCAATTACAATCTTCATATTCTTTGTTCTAATTACTTTCATAAATGCACCAACGACAAAAGACTACAATGGAGTAATTTTGGCTTCAAATTAGACCTGAACATTAGTAACAGTTAATCAATCAGTCATTGGATACGCCTTGGCAGTGACCACAAAATATTCAGTTTTAGATAATAACTGACACTGGCCGAAATGGGCCAGAGTTCACATTATCAACTCTCAATTTAATATCGCACATTGATATTGCATTACGTTTTTATTATTTGGAGATATTATTTTATCGTGGTACAAGATAATGTACTGAACCTAATGAAAAGTGCAAATTTCAACGTCTTCTTAAAAGAGTAGTAATTGGCTATGGATATTCATCTGCCTCTACAGGCTAGGGACCATAGATCAACTTAAATATTTTAAATCTTATGTTAATGACTTTGTAAGTGAAATGTTCTAACAATTTGTACTGATAAAAATAAAGATAAATGTTAGGGGATCTGTTAAATAATTTTGATTAGCCTTCTCTTACAAATGAATTGAGAATTTCTAGTGTAATTTTTTTTGGTAATTACAAAGACATCGAGAATAAGACCGCCATTACGCTTGTGTACCTAACTGACATTAACTCTTGTTGACACAGCTCAGTAGATAGTACAATCTAGGGTCAAAGTGCCTCCTATCTGTTTATTGCAAATTAATATTATCTGAAGTCGAGTTAGCGACAACACTTTGTTCTTTACTGTACAATAAAGAATTGTTAAGCTTATCTGCTATCAAATTTTGTTTTTAGAGAATGTTATTCATTGTTTTAATTAAGGAATATTACTTGGACAAAGTAATATTTAAAAGGAGCTATTTTGTGTATATTTTTGGGCTTAAACGATGGTGAAGCCGTGTTATTGACTTACATTTACTTGCAAGCTTCGCGATCGATCTGTGCACATTTAGTTATAAATAGCCCGGCATCCAAGTCCTGGCAACTAAGTCTATGGTTACGACGTACGTTAGAGGATTTGAACATTATGTGGAGTGCCTTGGCACATTCGTACAGTTTTACGTGCGACGTTCCATTATTCAAAATTAATTTCGGATTATGGAGTAACTCTCTGAAATCTGTTCCTATTTGGTTACCTAATAACTAAGAATGAAGATTTAATTTCCTTAAGGCGTGCTTTATTCATATGATAATTGATATGTGAGATTCGCAACATTGTAATATTTGTTTTACAAAAAATACTAACCATGCTTGCTTCATAATTATCAAGCATTTACAGTCACGGAACACTTCGCGAGGAAACCTGAGTACTACAGATCTTTACAACAATAATTTGTTAAATCCGCCTAATTTTCTCTGGCGGACTTCGCATACAAAATCTTCATAAAATCGCTATATTATTCTCGAGATTTTCTTGCATTGCCAGTATAAAAAATACCTAAATTGTCCCCTTGCCGACGATCGGTTCACAGACCTATCGTGTCACGGCCGAGGCGCGTCCTGGGGCTATTAAATAATCAACATATTTATGTGTTTGTTTACTGTTTCTCTCGTACAGGGTCGGGCAAGTTAATGTATATAAATCCAAAAGATTAGTCATCAATTTTGGTGGACAATGGGTCGTTAGTGTAATTCATAATCAAGTAGTAAGTACTTGATTATCAATTATAAGTTTTATAATCAGGTTCTCTTAAAAATAGGGGATTTATTGTCTATATCCTTTAGAAATTCTCTGGTATTTTAGCAATTCTGTTCAATAGCATCAACGTGCATCTCATCATTGTTCTGTTCAACATGCATCTCATTTGAAGATTGAAATTCCTTTGTGGATCCTTTACAATGAATTAGAAAGAAGAGAAGATATTATTAAAAGTTGAAAAAAAAACGCTAAAATAAAACTTAATTCATGTCGTTTTACAGCCTGAATAAGGTGTAACAGTAGCTAATCCTATTTATTATAGTTATTTAAAATAGCTAGCAATTTAAAAAAAAAGGAAAATATATGGTTTAAAATAATTACAGAAGCAAACTGCAATATTATAAACTGAGTGTTTATGGCATTATCGACCCTATTGTTAACACTTAAATGGCAAGAGTTGATACTACTTATCATGTGCTATTTTTCTTGTTCCTATCAATTCATTATGACTAGAGAACCCGCTATATTTATTTTTATTTTGTAAGAAGATTCGAGATTTATAAGATTTCACAGTTTGTTTCTAAAAACTGTTAAGAGTCAGAGTTTTGGAATGTGATATTTTGAAAAGGTACCTACACATTATCGTAAGTCATAACTGTTTGTACGAATTATTAGTTTATCTATTTTAAGATCAATAATTACATTGTCTTTAATAAATAATAAGTTAGGCAATACATTTCGTAGCAGTCGAATTGCAAGACCATATTTTTCATTAGGTGTTATTGGTCACAAATAGTTATAATGATGAATATTAATAATTTATTACACGCCTTAATCCACCATATAAAATTACCTGTTGCACTATATTATTATTCTACCCGACTATCTTATTTTAAATATTTTATCAACACTTTTTAGGCAATAAAAATATAATTAGGGATAATTAACATATTCGTTTCACATTCCATTACATTGAGAAGTCTTTATGTTGTATATTTCAGGCAATTATAAAAAATCCTTGAATATGTCCAAAAATGACTTTTACATAATACAAATTGTTGCCCATGACTGGGATATTATAGGCCACGAAAAAAAAAACTAGAAAAAAGTCAAAAACTCACCGTCACAATACGCAGCTTTCCATAAAACGGAAATTACAATTATTGCACTTAATAATCTATTACTTTTCCCCATTTTGACAGGGGTAAAAGCTTCAACACTTATTTATTATTTTTCAGTCTTATAACAGCTATATATACTACTTGCCCGGAGGTTCGGTGGACAATGAGACGGGAAGGAGCCCCACTTCCCTTTATATAGACGCGCCGAGCCCTGCCCCGGCCAAATTGAAAACGAAACGTAAATTTTAAGGCCGCTTGCACATTGGTTGCCGGGACGGTATTCCGGTTGAGGTGGACCGGATTTTTATAATGTATGTTGGGGTTTGATTTTTAATATTAAAAATGTAATTATTATCTAAATCTTACGTTGAGTAGTGATGGATTGTTGTAGTGGAATTAAATGGATTTGTTTATTTCAAATTATGACTTAGATAAATATTATGAAATCTTTGATATTAAACTTAGTAATTAAATTTGAAATGAATTTTATTTGGAAACTACATCTTTATGATAATTGCAATAAGTTTAAATGTTGGTTAGCGTTTATATTATTTTTATATAAATTTTCTTCGGTTCAGAGGTAATATTGATATTATATAATTTTTTTTGTATTGTATCAGCCCATATACGACCCACTGCAGGGCACGGGCCTCCTCTACAATCGAGAGTACGATTGAGAGTGGTTAGGCCATATAGTCCACCACGCTGGCCTAATGCGGGTTGGCGGACTTTAACATAACATAGAAATTTATACAAATCGCTATGGTATGCAGGTTTCCTCACGATGTTTTCCTTCACCGTTATAGTGCGTGGTGATTGACTATCAATACACACATGACTCCGAAAAGTCAGAGGTGTGCCCTGGGATTTGAACCCGCGACCACCGTGAACATGTAGGCAGTCGCCTCTGGTCCTTTTACCAACAGGCCACCACGCACTTATATAAATATTATGTGAAAATATATAATACTCGTACACTGAAAATATAACACGTATAATTCATTATCTTCATTGATTCGAACACATCCGAACCGGAATAATCTAACTACCAAATATACCATTAATAAAACAGTCCTCAATTGTATTAATAAAATACTCTGCTGGTGGACTGCCTCGGTGGCGTAGTGGTACTACGGTACGATTGCAAAGCTGAGGTCTTGGGTTCGAATCCCGGGTCGTGCAAAGTGATATTGGATTTTTCTATTCATTATCAACCCAGAGTTTGGAATTTGTGCTCGATTTGTGTCGGACGGAATATACAAAGCGAAACGAGGGTGTTCTGGTAGCACCTCTGCCTACCCCTTCTAGGAAAAAGGCGTGTGTTTATGTATGTATGTATTAATAAAATACATATAACACCCAAATTGGTATAGAATTTTCCAGCTTATGAACCGGAATATTCTAACCACAAGTGTCCCCCAGTGTGGCCCGCGCTTAGCATTATATTTGTTGTTGATAATGACCGTTTATGGGCTGCAGCAAAGGTTAAGTTTAATTGTAAAACAATATTATACCTTACAACACAGAAATCTCTATTCTTACAATTATATCTAGCGTTCTATTGCTAATTAGTACAATTAATTTGTGTTAGCGAAAAGACCTCACAAATAGAGAATATAATTGACCATAAATATGACGATATTCAGAAATATACATTTCATTTTATTCTTTCATCATTCTGTTACAAAATGTTTATTAGTAAAATATTTTCTGCTAAACTTTCTGGGAAAAGGGGCAAGAGTGAGATTGCGAAACTAAAACCATAGTCCATCACTTTTTTTTTAATATGTCAATGAATGGCGAGACGAGCATGCCATTCGCCTGATGGTAAGCGATACGACCGGTCAGTAGCAAAACAAAACACCATGAATTACAAAGCAATGCTTGAATTTCCTGCATCCTGAGACGTAAGATGTTAAGTCTCATTATGTCCAGTTACTCTGGCTACAATGTCTTTTAAACCGGAACACAGCGGTGCATTTATACTGCTGTTTGGCGGGAGAAATGGACATTGCGGTGGCACTTACACAGGCGAACTCTCACATAATATGAGAGACTTAACACTTACTGAGGTTTGGTGAGATCATTCTAGAGCTTGCACGGGCTAGGTAGAAATTACTGCTGGAAACTTTGAAAGATTATTTCAAATTTGTATGGATTTCTTGCTAATATTTTTCATTTTCCATTTTAATCGTCATTTACACGGAGACAGGTTTTCGCGGCGAAAAGCCTATGCCATTATCACATAACCGCCACAACATCATGTTCTGATAATGTTCACACGATGAAAATTTTTATAACCTTACAATAATGGTATCTTCAAGGCGAGAAACTCTATTCGCGTAAATGGGGCTTTATGCTCTCGAATGACGGCGTATTTACTTTCAAACTATTACCATTTATAATTTTTGGTGTTTGTTTATTGAGGATGTCTATCAGATTAGCTACATATTTTGTTCCTATACTCGTAGAACAAAAGAGAGTGTTTACAGACACAGCTGAGCTGCCCTAAATATGTAGAATAAACACACCCAACATACATACATAGTCCATTAAAATCACTATATTCTAGTGTTGGTGTTAAAAACTGCAAGGTGATTTTCGAACTCATAGCATTCAGACCAGCACAAATACTTGTGGATCACACAAACACTCAGCTCTGCGAGAATGGGCCTCATTGAGTTGGAATCCAAAACTTCATCGTCACCAACTGCACTACTCCGACTGATTGACAGCCTCCGTGGCGCAGTTGGCTAGACACCGACTGTTTAACAAGAGGCCGCGGGTTCGATTCCCGCACCAACATAAATATGTGTGGACCACAATTATTTGTTTCGGGTCTGGGTGTTTTTGAGACCGAGAAGTCTCGTAGTTTCTGATGCCCACGACACAAAACTCGGTCTTAGTGTGTCAGACATATGTACAGAGCCACCAACTTATCTGTTCAGGTGGCCATAATTGGAACTAAACCAGTGTTGTCAGATATACGGTAATTACTGCAGATGCACATTATTATTTTTTTACCAAAACACTGCCAACGGTAATGTTATATTACCGTGTCGTTTCTACCGTATTTTATAAGACACATAACTGTGTATATAATTCTCTAATTTACTCTAATCTAATTCTAGATTTTTTTAAAGTGGCAATACTCAATTCCTCACTAGCGACGATTACGAACTTCCGACTGAACAGATAACTTGGTGGCTCTATACGTGACTCTTGGGTGTATTTATTTATTAATTATTATTACTCGGGCTGTCAGAAGTCCGTTTCTTAAACATCGTCTGAATCAACAACATTACAAATGGCATACGCAACGCTTGGGTGCTTTAGGCCCGAATCGATGACCTTTGCCAGTCTACTGTCAGTGATATCGGTAATTTTTATGAATGTAAAGATTGTCTTAAAAAGTTTTTAATATGTGTTATGCTAAGATAACACTGCAAATAACATTCGAAAGCACACACTCATAACATTTAAACAAACTACAATAGCTTGTGTATCTGTAGTGAAGCATTGCTAGCTTAAAGATTATGGAGAATTCTTTTATTGCATAGGTCCGAAAAACGAGCAAGCAGGTCACCTGATGGCAAGTGATCACAGCCGCCCATAACGCTTGGATCATGGACGTGTTGCCGGCCCATTAGATCGGGAAGTAAAAATGATGGGAACAAGAAAGGGGTATTGGGCAGCAAAGCTGTCGCGTCACGTTGATCTCCTGCGCAACAGTTATACCACCCCGAATGAGCCTGCCCATTCATGCTGTCATGGCTAACAACAGCGTGGCTCTACCACGTATGACGTAGATTATCGTGATGTATCCTGCATAGGACTAAACATTTTTTTTTAAATTGAAGGTATTAAAAGTGGCTCGCCCCCATCACATCATGGGACGGAACATACAAGGCGAAATGCAGGTGTCTTGGTGGCACCTCCGTCTACCCATATGGGCGTACCCGTATATAGGGCGAGCCTATCGCCACATCGGGCACGAATCCCTGACTCCGGATTGATAATGAATAGAAAAATCCAATATTTCTTTGCTCGACCCGGGATTCGAACCCAAGGCCTCAGCTTTGCAATCATACCCTAATACAACTGCGCCACCGAGGCAGGCACATGAAATACATACAATCCAATCCAATCCATCAGCCAAAGGAAATCCACTGTTGAACATAGGGCCCTCCTAATTATTTCCACATAAATAAATATATGTTTTTTATCAGCCCATATACGTCCCACTGCTGGGCACGGGCCTACTCTACAATCGAGAGAATCGATTGAGAGTGGTTAGGCCATATAGTCCACCACGCTGGCCTAGTGCGGGTTGGCGGACTTACATACCGTAGAAATTCTTTAAAATCGCTACGGTATGCAGGTTTCCTCACGATGTTTTCCTTCACCGTTAAAATAAATACATATGAATATTAAATTATTTACAAAATAGTTTATTGAAGTGAAGCAGCAGTAATAACTACATCGCTTGACGACAATTTATCTGTTGTTTACACAAACAATCATTAGACAAGGATTCCATTCGAACAAACTTGTTAATTAATTAGTTCAGAATGTTTCTATATAATACGGACATTAGATGTGTTTGTGAATTTCTGCTAGTTAGAAGCGTTTAGTTAATGCTGTTGTTTGTTTTTATTTTAACTTATTAGTATTATTAATATGGGAATTAATAGTTCTATGCTTAAACTTAATAAATATAAATCTAAAAATAACTGTTTACTTTTTTTGTTTAATTGTTGACTTTAAGGCCTGACTGCTTCCGTGGCGTTGTTGTACTACGGTACACATACAATACTAAGGTCTCGGATTCGAATCCCGGGTCGGGTAAAGTGATACTAGATATTTCTATTCATTATCAGCCCGGAGTCAGGAATTTGTGCCCGATATGGCGATAGCCTCGCCCCTTATTACATCGTTGGACGGACCACAAAAGTCGAATCGTGGGTGCCCTGGTTGCTACCAGGAGAACCTCTGTCAAACCCTTCTGGAAAACAGGCGTGAATTTATGTATATATGTATTACCATAAGGGGAGGTGCAGTAGATTAAGGAGGATCGTTAAGAATTATTAAACCTTATAAGATAAATAGAGCAGAATAAAATATTTTTTGATCAGTGAAACCAAAAGTACATATAAATATTTAACACGAATAAATGTCAAAACATCAAATATTTAATAAAATGTCAAATATTCCCGGACCTCGACCAAGGGGTAGACCAAAGAAGCGCTGGCTGGATGTCGTTAAGGAAGATATGAGGGTCAATGGCCTTACTATGGAGGATGCCGAAAATCGGGTGAAATGGAAAAGAATTAGCCGGAAGGCGGATCCTGGCACCGGCCGGGATAAAGCCAGGTAGAAGAAGAAGAAATGTCAAAACATCGACAACAAAAGTATAATTCATACTTTTAAATAACTTCAATTCAATTACGTCTCCGTGTAAAACAAGTTGTGTATCTGACACTCTCGATACAATACTTGTACATAACGTAATGTAAGGACTATTAAGTTCATTTATTGAATTATTACTCGTACAAGTAATTAATGTTTGAAATAAATGAATTAATATAGTAATTCATTTAATTCCGAGGGAGGTCGGGTTCTTTGCACCGAGTATCTCATCGCGGGGAGCAATGCACGGCCTATTGTAAACATTGCTTTATCAACCATTTTATAAACGCACAATTAGCCTTAAAATAGATATTAATGGGTAAAAATATATCTCTAAATAATAATTATTCTTTAAACTATATGAGAAAAGTAGAAAGAAGTATCTGTTATTGGACGGTATAAGATTGTCCAGCCCTCACACGCGCCACTGCAACTCCTGTAAGCCAGGATCAACAGCACTCATTGTAATCACACCGAGTATTAAAGCTCAGCGAGTCTCCGGAAATGTCTAACTTGTCTTTAACCAGCAACGAAGTCAATCATAAAGTTAAATTAATAGGAGTTGGAAATAAATTATTGTCCACTTCCCTCCGTAACAAAGCATGTGACAAAAACAATGAACTAAAGGGATAAATAAATTATTGGACGGTATGTAAAGAATTAGAAAAACATCGATTCATAAACTCATATCCAGCTCGGCAAATTGTGCGTGCTGGTGGTGGTACCTCTGCCTATTACCCAGGGAATAAGGGCGCGAGCATATTATGTGTGACAGAGAGAGAGAAAGAGAGAGAGAGAGAGAGAAAGAGAGAGAGAGAGAGAGAAGCAAAGAGCATCAATGTCAGCAAGAGTAAACCCACTGTTTAATTAAATGGTTGACAGCTTCCGTGGTGCATGTGGTTGGACGTCGGCTGTGAAAAGAGAGGCTGCAGGTTCGATCCCCGCATCGAAAAAAATGTTTGTGTGAACCACAAGTATTTGTTTCGAGTCTGGGTGTTTATGAGACCGAAAAGTCACTCGTAGTTATAGGGTATGGCATCACAAATCCTTACACCAAATATATGTAAATACATACGCGTTAAATAACGCGATAATTTTTAATTTTTACACATTTAACCGGAGCGATTTGGCTAGGTGTAATGATCTAAACGGTTATTATATGACAAGTGTAAGGTTTATTACCCGTTTGAGTCAATGACCTTGTCAAATCGCTACATTTTTATTGTGCAGAATAAATGAGACGGGGCGGGACGGAATGTAACGGGACGGAATGGGAATAGCAGCTTAAAGGACAGCAGTCACGTTGCATTTAAATATGGAAACAGTACATGATATAATATTTTTTTTATGTGGACCGAATTCAAAAAGTATCTACATACATACATACATACATAAACATCACGCCTTTTTCCCAGATGGGGTAGGTAGAGGTGCAACCAGGACACCCCCGTTTCGTCGTATGTGTTCCGTCCAATGATGTGATAGGGGGCGAGCCTATCGCCATATTGGGCACACATTTCTGACTCCAGGCTGATAAAGAATAAAAAAATACAAAATCACTTTGAATGACCCGGCATTCGGATCTTAGACCCCAGCTTTGTAATCATACCGTAGTATAACCGCCATAAAGTATCTGCAAATAAATAAATACACCCAACGGCCGCAACCATAGTCCTGACCTCACATTCCGATCGACTCTTGTGTCGTGGGTTGTCACTTGGTCTCACAAACACCCAGGCCCCAAATACCCGTGGATCACACAAATATTTGTCTTGGTGCGGGGATCAAATCCGCGGCCTCTCCTTTCACACGCGGCGTTTAACCAAATACGCCACGGAGGCTGGCAAAATGAAATAAAACTGCAGTGCAATCGAATAGTGTCCTACGACGCGAGTTGACAATCTCGTGAGTCGACAAAATTATTCCGGCCTGATATACTGGTGGTAAGTGTTTCATATAGGAGAGACTGCCTCGGTAGGTACCAACGCAATGTCCATTTCTCCCGTCAAACAGCAGTGTAAATACACTTTATGTTCCAGGAATTGTGGCCAGTGCAAGTACATAATGAGACTTAACATCTTATGTCTCATGAATTAAAAACACATGTAACTTCCAAATCAGTGGCGTATAATTTAATTCGAGAGCTCGAATTCAGTAGCCAAGACTTTACTGAGCTACCCTGTGTGAGCTTTCTTTTTTCTTTTGCGATACCAAAGACTTTGCTCGAACATCAGCGGCTGATTCAGCGTATCGTCCCTGATAGCTCCACGTGCGAGATAGCGCAGCATCCGCTACAGCAGATAGTGCTAATTAATTACCATTACATTGTTTTCATCCTACATTGTTGCAGTTTTTAACTAGCATACATACTTCCTCGTCGGGTTTCAGTTCAAGATTATCGGCGATGGAAAATATCTAACGAATACATATATCCAATAATCCTGGGCCCTAACAGAACCACGCGTGCTGGCTTTTGAAGCCGTAGCTTGATGGTCCAAACCATCTCGGCGCGAACTAAAAAGTTCGCAAATTCCTTTTTGTGCTGCACTGTCAAGCTGTGGAATTGTTTGCCGTAACACGTGTTCCCTCCTTCCTATAATCCTTGGTCCTTCCGCAGTAGTGTGAAGAAGCATCTCAGCAGGCCGGCATAATTGTATCGAATGGCATGGGACCGCCGTCTGATGCCATTCAATACTCTGTCTGGACGGCATTTGAGCTTACCATCAGGTGCAGTCATTATGCCGAGCCAGTGTAAAAAAAAATCATACTCTCAGGTATGATATATTATAGGATATACGGAAAAACATCGGAAATTATACTTTATTAGTGGTAGGGCTGTGTTGAATATCGTTGGAACAATTCAAGTGTACCAGCTTAACCGGGGTACTGTTTCAAAAAATCCAATGGAAAATAAGAGCTTTCATTGCATTTCGTTAGGCGAGTGCTCGCGAGAAATCTACAAGCTGGTATAATGGAAAACAAGTACAAGAAATATAAATAAAACGAATTCTTACGGATTTTATCGCGATAATAATTTAATTATTAAATATTTTACTTTCCCGACGTGTCGATCACTTTACAGTTTTCGTGGTCACGGGGCGGACTGAGGTATTAGTCATCCGCTTAGTGACTCCAAGTAACTTTAGTAAATCCAAGTACTAGAAACATACACAAGTGTTGTTTAAGGTCCAGACATCGTATTTTTTTGTAAAAATAAATAAATAATAATAAATACACCCAACAGTCAATACATAGTCCTGACCCCACATTAAGATTCATTTAGTCTTGTGTCGTGGGTATCAGACACTACGAAAGACTTTTCGGTCTCACAAACACCCACATCCGAGACAAATAGTTGTGGGCCTCACAAACATTTGTCTCGGTGCGGGGATCGAACCCGCGGCCTCTTGTTTCACAGCCGGCGAGTAACCAACTGCGCCACGGAGGCTGTCAAATCAAGCTGGAGTAATGGTTTCCAAAGAACCAGGGCCGGTGGACACTCTCTTATAATTTCACTGGACTTAAATATAATCCTGCCTATTTAATAAAAAATCTTCGCTTCAATATATGACCTTGATACTCTTAATTATGAACAAAAACACATGAAAACTTTACCTATTATGAATATAACATATTAACATATTGTTTGTGAAGATTTCTAACGGCAGGGTCAAGGACCACATCATTAGATAGCAATTAACAGCGAGATGTCACAGGGCTGTTGAATCATTTCGTTAATAATATTATTACAGTTGTGTAATTCTTAGAAAATCTGATAAACAGCTTGCGGATCTTGGTGGAGCAGTACCCTCAATAGGATATTTTATAATTGTATTGTATAAGGCATTGTATACTTGGCTTTTTTTAGCTTGGCATTACACTGCGCTCGCCATCCTGAGACATAAGGTGTTAATTCTCAATATGTCCAGTAATTACGCTGGTTACAATGTCCTTCAAACCGGAACACAACAATGCGTTTACACTGCTGTTTGGCAGAAGAAATAGACATTGCGGCGGTACCTACCCAGGCGGCCTCTCACAAATGAGAGACATACCACCAAAAGCTAACGCTTAAACCCCTGAAAGAGTAGGACACAGGTCCCTGTTCTTGTAATGAAAATGTGAAATGTAATGCATTTATCTGAAAAAAATCTGATTTACCCCTATTTTGAAGGAAGAAATAACTTGACTGCCTCGGTGGCGTAGTTGTACGACTACAAAGTTGGGGTCTCGAGTTCAAATCTCGGGACGACCAGTGATATTGGATTTTTCTATTCATTATCAGCCCGGAGTCAGAAATTTGTGCCCGATATAGTGATAGGCTCGCCCCCTGTCACTTCGTGGGACAGAGCACACAAGGCGAAATGTGGGTGTTCTGGTTGCACCTCTGCCTAGTGCCTACCCTGTCTGGGATAAAGGCGTAACGTTTATGTATGTATGTATGTATGGAAGGTTGAAAGACTACAAATGCCACTCACAGTTCGTAGAGCCTACTTTGTTCCAACATTTCGCGCGCTGTAAGACTTCTCAACACCATCGCTGAGGACATTGATCTCAATTGTTGCAGTCTGCCCAAATTCACGGAAGTGGCACAACAATGTTTAGAGAAATGTTACGAATGTTAGAATAATAATTATGTTTTTATTGTTTAAATTTTTATTTTTGTTTGAATTGTGTAATTTTATTTTTAATGTTTTATTTATTTTTAAATTCATAATTTCATATGTATAGTCTTAGAGTTATTTTCTTTTATTTGATATAACGTCGTGTTGACCTCGGCTGTTAAGAGGTTATATTTTTTGTAAATAAATATAAATATAAAAAAATAAATATAAACATGGCAATATGGCATAGGAAGCGAAACTCACGCCTAGCAGAGCAAAAATTCCAATTTAAGCAACACATGTAAGAATGTGCAATTCTTAAAACTAATTTTATTTAAAAAGGGATCTTTCTTTTATTCGCCACGTGGTGTTTACTGTTTAGTACATTATTATTTTTATTGCATAAAGCGGCGTACCTGATGGTAAGTAATCACCGCCCATAAACACCATTTGCATTGCAGATGTGTTGTTTCTAATTATTAGGATTGTTTGTAAACCTATTTTAAGGTTTTTTTCTTTCTTTTATTGCTTCGTGATGAGACAAAAGCGAACAATTCACTTTATGGTGTTTATTACCGGTTTTGAACATTAACAACACTCGGATCGCAAGTGCGTTACAGACCTCTGATTATAGAGGCGTTATCCCGTCCAAATGGCCTTGAAAATTCATTCGATGCTATACTGTATCACCCCATAATGTCCCACTGCTTAGCAAGATACTCTTCTACAGCCAAGAGTTTGAGAAGATGGCTTAGAATTTTTTAATAAATACTTCTTAATAGATTTCCTAGTCATCAGAATTTCTGGTCAGATTTTTTAGTTTTAGTGCTGCTGCATATTTTTGGAGGATGGGCTGTAAGGCGCCAAAAATTATAGGCTCGCGCCCTATCACATCGTGGGACGGAACACACATGGCGAGGCGTGGATGTCCTGGTAGCACCTCTGCCTACCCCTTCTGAGAATAAGGCGTGATGTGTGTGTGTAAAAGGATAGAAAAATGAATAGGTGTAGATGAGTTATCGGCTTAAATGAGAAGAGAAGTAGACGAATATAAGTGTAGCAAACCTTAGGCTTCCTCATCGTGTAATAAGTAAAATAAAGTAACTGCACGAGTAGTGTCACAAGAGAGCATTGTACGGGTTATCAGCGCGATAAGCCGGGGTCGCGGAGCCTCGCAGAAATATTCCTGGCCGAGGAAAAACGCGATAAAACACATGTGGCTACTTGTGCATTGTCTTCTTGATTTTACATTGGTTTTGGTAAAAAGTGCGTGGTGGCCTCGTGGTATCGGACCAGACTCGGCTGCCTACATGTTCACGGTGGTCGCGGGTTCAAATCCCAGGGCACCCCTCTGACTTTTCGAAGTTATGTGGGTATTGATAATCAATCAACACGCACTTTAACGGTGAAGGATAACATCGTGAGGAAACCTGCATACCGTAGCGATTTTAAAGAATTTCTACGGTATGTAAGTCCGCCAACCCGCACTAGGCCAGCGTGGTGGACTATATGGCCTAACCACTCTCAATCGATTCTCTCGATTGTAGAATAGGCCCGTGCCCAGCAGTGGGACATATATGGGCTAATAAAAAAAAAGCTTCTAGGGCCATCAAATTGAACGATCATATAAATCTCATAACAGATGAGTCCCAATAACATGTTACCAATATAGGTGCCCGATATGGCGATATGCTCGCCCTCTATCATATCGTGGAATGGAAAACATACCTAAGGATGCACCTCTGCCTACGCCTTCTGGAAAAAGGCGTGATGTTTATGAGTGTATGATTATAGGGAAATATTTAGTTGTCTTAAATATTCGTATACGTTCTGTTATCTCTTCCTATGGAACAGTAGGTATCGTGTCTGCATACATAACTACTTCGTCACGGCATGACGAAAGAGCCCAAGATTTTAGGAAGCAGATAACTTAGGTGTCGACAAACTTATCCCCAGCTTAATGGTGGACAAAATAAATTGAGGATTTAATTATTAAGATACAGTAATATAATGAAACCATAAACTCAACGCCTATCAACTAGAAGTCAGTGACATTAAAATGACTTCGTTGATCAAGACGTGCCTAATTTAGAGATAAACTTGCGAATGTAGTCATTGGCCGACAATGACCCCTAATGTATTATCAGACGAACATATCTGAATTACATATTTTGGCGACGAACTTACTATTGTGAATGAAAGACAATTTCTGCTAACATCTCGCAATTTGGTTGTACACATATTACCGAGTTAATTTTAAGATTAAGTCTAGTGTCGTCGATATCAAACCTTCTGCTACCGGCTCGACAAAATTATTACAATTATTCAACTAATGTTAGCAGTGCAAACTAACTTGAATATCAAACCAATCGACATAAGAGTTACAATCGGATGTACTCAGGCTGAAACCGAAACGCAAAACGCTTGCATGTATTGTATTGTATCAGCCCATATACGACCCACTGCAGGGCACGGGCCTCCTCTACAATCGAGAGTACGATTGAGAGTGGTTAGGCCATATAGTCCACCACGCTGGCCTAGTGCGGGTTGGCGGACTTACACACCGTAGATTTTTTTTTTTCAATCGCTACGGTATGCAGGTTTCCTCACGATGTTTTCCTTCACCGTTAAAGTGCGTGGTGATTGACTATCAATACACACATAACTCCGAAAAGTCAGAGGTGTGCCCTGGGATTTGAACCCGCGACCACCATGAACATGTAGGCAGCCGAGTCTGGTCCGATACCACGAGGCCACCACGCACTTGCATGGCTCACTGACTATTTTCCTTCTTGTATTTTCGGTGTTTGTTGTATTGCATACGAGTTCATTAGAATATTATATACCGCCCCGTCTCTTTTCATTCTCATTCAAGGTAATTAATCCAGTTCAATCTAATCACTTTGAGTATAAAAAAGTAAGAAATATATCTGAATTTTTTTCTCGTCCCATGGGAACAGCACATTTTTTGAGATAAAAGGTAGTCTAAGTATTAATCCATTGTGTTAGCTACCTCCATACTAAACCTTAACGAAATCCGATAAGCCTTTTTCTGAGTCCATCGCGCACAAAGAGACAAAAATTCTAAAAATAATTGTTTTGGATTCTATTATGTTAATACTACCCATATTAGTTTTTCTCATTTAATTTATGTACTATATTAATTGTAACTTTGCTAATTCAATTACACCTTTGACTTATGTGTGTATTGATAGTCAATTACCACACACTACAACGGTGATCCTTCACATCAATATCATGAAAACATTTTGAGGAAATTTTATTCTTTTAAAATTTCTTTTGAAATCTTTACGGTATGTTAAGTCCGCCGACCCGCATTAGGCCAGCGTAGCCTAGTGCGTGCCTATATGATCTAACCTCTCTCAATTTTACTCTCGGTTGTAGGGGAGGCTTGTGCCCTGCGGTAGGATCTACATGGGGATACAGAAACATATTTTTACTTCAAATTATGGCATATGAATTATGATTGCTGCCATTCTGGCGTCCTTCTCTCAAATTAATCCGCACTCAATGTTTATTATACAATATTACGTTAATTAAAATGTAATAAAATAATTTTCCGTGTTTATTTACTTCTAATTTGTATCTGAGGATTCAAAGTGCATGTGCACGCAAACAGAACAAGGATGCGCTCCTTATCTCTCGTTATTGTTTGTTGTTTGATGCGTGACAAATTACGGGCAAAGTTTACTTCCAATCACACGGCGGAGCGCGCGAGCCCACTCATAATAGACATTGTCTTTTACTTTCATTTCATTTTTTCTTTCAAATTGGTGTTTTTATATACACACAAATATCGCTTCTTTTTCTCAGAAGGTGTAGGCTTAGATGCAGGACACCAACATTTCGCCTTATTTGTTCCGTCCCATGATGTGATAGGGGGCAGGCCTATCGCCATATCGGGCACAAATTCCTAAATCTGGGCTGATAATGAATAGAAAAATCCAATATCACTTTGCCCAACCCGGGATTCGAACCAGAGACCTCAGCTTTGTAATCGTGCCGTAGTATAACTACGCCACCGAGGCAGTCATTGCTGAGTACTGGACCCTTTATAGGCGACATTTCAATTGTTTGGATAGTTAAACCTTGTATCAGTATGTAAACAACAAATAAAAATCTAGTAATTGACTAAAGTAATCAACATCTAGGTATACACGCAGTCTTTCCCGACAGACCTGTCAAGCAGCCATGCCTGTCGTGCAAAGCTCTGAACAGGCGGGTCAAATTGGGCACAACACTGACTTTTCGTAGCCATGTGTGTATATACTCAATATAATTATCGAATTTTAACAGTAAAGAAAGACATTGTACCTTGAGACTAAAACATACTTCTGTCATGTGTAAAGTCCGCTAGCTCGCAACAATCTAACATGAACTATAGCCTAACCCCTCACGATCAAACTCCTGATTGTATAACAGTTCCATGTCCACCAATTGCCGTATGAACTGATATATTATATATTTCTATGTGTTGTGGTTTAAAGAAATAGTTAACGAAGTTGCAAAAAATCAACGAGAACAATATTTTTCTAAATCTACACCGATCTACGAACATTGAACTTATTTTGACGGAGTCTATCGGCCGGCAAAAACATCCGGAGTAAAGATACACGCTTATCATTCAAGATATTTACCTACAGATATTTACCTACCAAAGTATATAGCGTAAACTATTGTTATTATATTGTATGAGATCAGAATTTACTAGTTGACCGGGTATATCGAGACTGCGACCGAAAACGAAGTCGAGTTGTAGTTTTAGTGACTTTAGACTCAATACAACTGAAAAATTTGCAAAAGAAGTGACAACTTTTCCAATTTTTTAAATATCATCTTGTTTGGGTGGTATATACATAGTTTTTGATAAAATAATAATTTAAGCGCTTGCGTACCATTGCCTCTTATAAAATAAAATGTAAATTATTATGTTAGGAAAAACTACGTAATTTTTGCCCAAAAACAACCATTCTTAAAACATTGCAAAAAAAGTGTCGCTTTTTTGTGAATTTTTTAGTTGCGTTGTGTCTGAACTCGCTAAAACTACCTGGCTTTGTATTCGGTCGCAGTGTGATATACCCTGTATGACATAAAATAAGAACTTATTAAAATATATTGTTAATGAAATTAATTAGGCATTATTAAAATGTGAAAATAATAGTTTATTTTGTCGCATAACTGTACTATAGAGGCAATACACAGAACTCAGATACAACGCAGTGGAGGTCCGTTGTCTCTGTCTACCTCAGATGCAGGTGTGATGTTTATGTATTTCATTTATGTATTTTAAATTCTTTATACAAATTGAGTGTGCTTATAGGTCGACTTAATGTCTGAGACATTATCTGCTAGTCGAACCTAGGGTGATGCAGAGATGAAAAGAGGTAGGTAACTGTATGTATTTACCTAAGCAATTAGCAAATACAAGTTCTCTACAATACATACCCATATTGCACATACCTTGTACTCCTCATATCGCCAAGAAATAAACACCATCCTTGCTGCTTTGGGTAGCGTGATCCACCAGCTCCTGAAATGTACAAAAATACAACTTAAGCACCTATATTAAAATGAGACACTATGCTTCTCTCTCTCTCTCTCTCTCTTCAGCCATATGAAGTCCACTGCTGAACACAAGCCTCCACATAGATGTCCACTTCAACACATCGGTATTATGTAATAAAGTTCACTACGCTAGCCTAGTGCAAATTGGCGAAGCTTACATAAAATAGAAATTATTACAAATGGTGTACATTTTTCCTCACTGTATTTTCCTTCACCGTTATAGTGCGTGGTGATTGACTATGAATACACACATGACTCCAAAGTCAAGACATATCGTCTAAAAAGTATTCTTTGTATAAATAATACCTATAAAATTTTTACCTATATAAATGATTTCACGTGATTGAAATCATAAGGAAAATCTTTCTAGTATGTACCTATCTAAACAACTTTTTGCCGAACTTACATAATTATGGGTTAAATATATAAGTATATATGTACAAAATATTATGCCTATTATTTAATTGGGTTTGTAGATAATATGCATTATCAAAATACGTCACCTCACATTTTATGTGCATCGTAAAGCTCACTTTTCATCGATACAGCATTTATTGTTTATTTTACATTTGCCTTGATCTTTAAGACGGAGATAAATTGGGTCAAAACATAATTGCTCCATTTGTTGGCGCCTGACCTGTTTCTACATTAGTGCTCCGTGCAGCATTGCTATTGTATATTTTGTAGGCGCTATGCAAATGAAATGATTTGCATCTTGATGCATTTATCGTGATTTGAAATACAAATCAAGGATATAAATTGTACTGCTATTATTTTTCGATTTATTATTACTTTGTGTGAGATTGTTTAAATGTCTGCTACAGTAAATGTGGGTCATTTCAATCGCGGGGTTTGTTTTAAACAACAAACAAAAGGGGGGTTATATTATTGTTGCAACGGTTTTAAAAAAATCCTTATTTAAACAAGAGTAAAATACTTCATTAAGCAATAAAAAATGTAATTTAAATATACGTATGACTTCCTCGGTGGCTTAGTTGTACTACGATACGATTGTAAAGCTGAGGTCTCAGGTTCGAATCCTGGGTTGGGCAGTGACAGTGGATTTTTCAATTAATTGTCAGCTCGGAGACAGGAATTTGTGCCTGATATGGCCATAGGCTCGCCCCCTATCACATCGTGAGACGGAACATACAAGGCGAAACGTGGGTGGCGCCTCTGCTTACCCGTTCTGGGTAAAAGGCGTGAGTTTATGTATGTAAATGCATGTGTGTAACTACTATGTGTGTTAGAGACGCACACGGTCCTATGAATAGAATTAAGAAGCATAGTGAGATCAAAAAAACTTTTCTTTTATTTATTAAAGCGAATCAACTGCAACTAAAGGTAATTGCAATGTCGAACAAAGAGAGTATTTATCCATTGGCAACAGACGAATATAATCTCACAGCTTCGTTACAAGTATGCAAGTCTGTTTAGTCTACGAGGTCTTGTGTAGTCTACGAGGGAAGGACCCATAATTGTAGGACCATAAAGTTAATCTCACATTTAGTCTCAAACATAGCACAAGACAACATACTCCTATCCTCAATAAACAATCCCCGAGCACACATGTAAAACAGGCTATTAACAATTCAGCGTTATTTAAATTCAAACAGAAACAATAAAAACTGATAGAGACTGCCGAACTAGCTGGCATCGCGATGACAATCGTCGCATTTGCACAAGAAAGCTATTAGCTCTACAGACATTTCCTGAGAGCATTCACAAATAGTTTCAGTTTAAAATGTTATTGTCTTGCAGAGGAGTAATGGTTGACATGTTGCCAGCCCTAGCTGTGTGTATAACGCGCCTGTGTGCCATTGGGTAGGCAGATATAGAGGCCCAGTGCACATACATTCGTCTGTCGGTTTAACTGTCATTAATCTCCAACAAACACGTCATGATTGTGTTTTATTTAGAGGCTACTAGGAAACACGATATTCGATATATCGTGCGAGTCTTCGTATTGAAATCTACTCCTAGTGACGTTTTTTACCAAAGTGATAGAGCCCCAATCTGGGGCGGTATCACTGTCTCACAGGAAATCAACATGAAACGATAGCTTCGTTGTCGCGTTTCGTTCGGTGAGTGAGATTGCCGGATTGCCAATACCTCTTTCCTCCTCCCATCCCTTTTCCTTCCCGCTCCCCTCCCGATTTGGTCCCAAAATGTCATTGTTTCCTTATCTTTATTTCGGATTCACTAACCATCAGACGTTAGTAAGTAAGGAACCTGAATGCGATAATTATATTATACTAAAAACCCCAATGAAATCCGAACATTACCACATCAGTTAATACTAGTCAATATTTTAATAAATTAATGAAATTTTACGTTAATTAATTAATGCATTTTCAGGAGTTTTCCATAATTTTCAGAGTAAATCAGGAGCTGTAAAACAGAAGTGCGGAAATTGGAACAGTCTATAGAATTTAACTACTGCACCGCGGTAAAGTTTTGCGCCATTAAATATCTCTGTTTTGGGGTTCCGTTGCGAATGTATGTAACCTTATACCGGTCACTCATATAGACGAAAATCTGAGCGCTTTTCGCCCAGAGATATCTTGCGCTCTTATATGTTCATGAGGGCCACATGAGAGGCAAAACCACCAGCTAGGCAAACATCATCCAACCAAATATCCGCAAGTGAGCTAGGCTGGGAAGTCAATGACACTAGCGTACTGCTTTCTTGGTATCAAATGGGAAAATATTTCGTGAGTAAGGACACGAGGGAAAGAATCAAAACCTCTGCCTAAATGTTGATATTCCGATACAATATCTATTTAACTATCAGTTGTACATGAGCGGATTTTAAGTTTAAACTACCAGACAATTATACGTTAAAATAAATTAATGAACGTACAGAACCAGTCACTTCAGTACAGAACCAGTCGGTTCGGTCTTATCCGTTTTCCTTGCATCAACAATTTTATTACCTAAGAGCATTTGTGATGTGCCCGCAGTTCCATCGGTTTAAAGTGACGTGTTTATGGCCTATCGCCTATCACTGGGAATAATTTACTATCCTCGCTCATATATTCAATCGTTATTCGCATTTAGCCTAAGTATTATGTATAATCCAATCGGGATATATACTTCTATTTGTCGGGCGTTGAGTAAACACATATTATACATAACAGCCTCCGTGGTGCAGTTAGACGTCGGTTGTGAAACGAAAGGCCGCGGATTCGATCCCCGCACCGAGACAAATCTTTGTGTGATCCACAGGTATTTGTTTCGGGTCTGGGTGATTGTGAGACCGAAAAGTCTCTGTAGTTTCTGATACTCATGACAAGACTCGATATTAGTGTGGGGCCAGGAGTAGATATAGTGACAGTTGGGTGTATTTATATATTTATATGCTCACGCCTGTATGTCTCCAAGAGAATAGGCAGAGGTGTGAGCAGTGAATCCCCCCTTCCCCCACCTCCCTACAGTTCGACGACCTTGTTTCCAATACCAAATGTGACAATTTATCGTCGGGCATGGCATAACTTAAACCTCAGGCAACTAATACGAGGTTTTATAAAACTAAAGAGACCCAAAGTGGATGTCTGAAGTGGATCAAGTTCTGGACCCCACGGATCACAGTCTATAGACGCTGCCGCTGTTAATGTATAATTATAATTCAATTTATTTTATATTTATTACTTTATTGTAGTACACTAAAAATGAAAAGCGGTTAGCAGTGTTCACAGACACTCTATGTTCGGAAATAAAATTTAGGACAATGACTTCAATGTGAAATGAATAACAAAATAATACCCGCCCTACGCTTCCAAACGTCAGTACACAGATAAGTCGCAGTAATAGTTTGTCTCTAAGCGTAAATCTTAGGCTGCAGTCGGCAGTGCGTTTAATCTCGTATTTTTATTTCAATTTATAAAACGTTTTAGACAAACTCATTGATATCTTCTACTGTATAAATAAATTAAAGAGCATAGACACTTTAATTAATAATATTTCAGCTCATATACGTCCCACGCAGGGCACGGGCGTCCTCGACAATCGAGAGTACAATTGAGAGATCTACAATTGTGAGAGGCATAGTTCACCATGCTGGCATAGTGCGGGTTGGCCGATAGTTAAAAAAAAAACAAGTATTTACTATTTACCCGCTCTCCGTTTATACTTAGACCATACTATAGTAGAATTATGTCGCCGCAATAGTTTGTCTCTGAGCGTAAATCTTAGGCTGCAGTCGGCAGTGCGTTTTCTTGCTCAGTCTTTTTATTTTAATTTAGTAAACGGCACAGAAAAGTCTCGGATTTTCTCTATTTTAGAAACAAATTAGTAAGCTTAAGTTGTCACATAGCCGTAGTGAATATAAAAAACCGAGTGTGCTTTGGACCACACGACGGAAGTAAAACTTCTTTAGCTCCATCTATATAATTTATCAATTATTTATCAGTCACGTTTATCACGAACTTTTGCAACTTATATGTGCTGCAATACGGCTGGATCCAGATAGCGCATTGACTGCAAAGGACGTCGCAAAGATTAACACAACATAACTCAATCACAAAATGAAAACACATTCTTATCAATTTAATTTTAAATACACATACTTTTCGAGACAAATTAATATACAACGAAGTTTGACAAATACTTTATATGAATGATTTGACAGGTGTCAAATAATGTAAAAATGGTAGAAATATTTAGTAATATGTCCTTACTTTCTTATAAATCTTATTCCGATGGTGTAGGATGAAAATGAAATGAGAAATAAACCTAAAAAAATAAGCCTGATTTTTTATCAGGAAATAAGCCTGATCTCTTTCATTGATTAATTATGGATCTCCATTGAAAACTTTCAACTTCTGTCCTCGTCGTGTCACACGACTTCCGTAACGCTCTCGTCATGCATTCGCCAGTTTACCCCCCAAGTCAAGCGTGCCTAAAGAAGTTGTACTTCAATAAATTAAATATTTATCTACTATTTTATTTTGAGGAGTCCCTGGAGTATCACTGAACATTGAATTTAATAACAATGAAACGGCACGCAATTGGAGCTAAACTAAATCAAACTAAAATCATTAACATCGGTCTGCAAATGACGGATTAATCAGTGAACAGGAATGGAAAATACATTTCATCAAATAAAGAACTTCATATTTTGAAGTTGGGTAAAAAGTATTTAACCGCTCTTCGCTTATACTTAGACTGTACGAGAGTACAGATAAGTCGCAGCAATAGTTTTTCTCTGAGCGTAAATCTTAGGCTGCAGTCGGCAGTGCGTTTTATTGTCTCGTATTTTTTCGAGTGTATATAAATCTTAGCGTACAATGTTTATTTATTTAAATTGTCCGACATTTTGTATGCAAAATGCTGAGACGTGAATGTGTCGAGTATTTTATAGTGGGATTCAAGAAGGCGACAAAAATGAAACGTTTTGTCAGTTTAACACGTATAATGATTGGAAAGGTATCTTTAAACTAAATTATTATGAAGAAACTTCCAGAAATCGGTTTATTAATATAATATAAAAAATATTGAAACAGAAATTTATAGAAAGCAATAGATAGTGTTTTTTTTTGGTTTGGTTAGGTAGATATTCCTTTGACTCTACAAAATAGTTATCTATAGGTGAATAGGTAATAAAAATACCAGGAATGTATAAACATTAGTGGTACTTTAAACTGTTATAGATATGAATAATGGTTTAATTACAAACGTTTTTTTTTTCAACACAATTATCCAAACCCAAAGGAACTTTATCTCTGCTAACATAAAATTCAATTTTGATTGCACAACTACAGTTTAAGCTACCAAGACCTAGCTGGTCCCCACACTTCCTACATCTGAATGCCCTCCCTCCCTTCAACCCCCACCCCCTCTGGCGCGAGCCCAACACCCCACCACCCAGCGATGCTGCGAAATATATCGGGGACTAAATTAACCGGAATTTTTGTCTAAAATACTTTAACCGATCGAGGCGATTTTGCACTGCAGTGCTTCGATTTTTAGAAAAGCTGTGAAAATGTTTGAAAGAGGTTTTAACAGACATTGCAAGTCGATGGGTTTCATGAAAAAAAATTAGGAAAATAATATGATGTTTTATTATGATAATATAATTGTACTATATTACATACATCAGCTGAATTTAATACTAGAACAACTGAAAATTTGAATGAGAGGGGTTAGGCCATAGTACGTTACGCTTTTGATTCTCCACTCATCCTCACTTCAATCCCTTTGTCTATAGCTCAGAAACCAATTTCCCAAAGATGCTTTAAATATATTTGATTCCACAAAAACATTGTTAAAAAAATCAAGTTAATGAAGATGTCATAATGATTTCGTTTTCTAATAGTTACTCGTACGTAGCTTTAGTATTAAAACGTATGCAAAATACGTAATTGGTCGATATTCATATATTTTGGTAAATTTGGCCGTACTTGTGAAAGAATTAATGTTAGTTCATGGGTAGCGGTTAAGGCCTATCCACACGGGGTGAGTTTCTCGCCTCCAAGATACAATTATCATAAGGATATAAAAAGTAAATGCGTGGTGGCCTGTTGGTAACGGACCAGACTCGGCTGCCTACATGTTCACGGTGGTCGCGGGTTCAAATCCCAAGGCACACCTCTGACTTTTTGGAGTTATGTGTGTATTGATAGTCAATCACCACGCACTTTAACGGTGAAGGAAAACATCGTGAGGAAACCTGCATACCGTATCGATTTTAAAGAATTTCTACGATATGTAAGTCCGCCAACCCGCACTAGGCCAGCGTGGTGGACTATATGGCCTAACCACTCTCAATCGATTCTCTCGATTATAGAGTAGGCCCGTGCCCAGCAGTGGGACGTATATGGCCTGATAAAAAAAAAAGTTGTGTTGTGTAAACATTTATCAAAACACGATCATCTATGGCGGTTATGTCATACAATAATCGCATACGATTCTCGCCGCGAGAAACTCTACCCGTGTAAATAGCGCTTTATAACATCTCATCAAGTGGCATACCGCTACTATGATATAAAAAATAACAAAATACTTACGTTTTCCCGAAGTATCTGACTCAGTGTTCCATGTTTACTTCATCGCAGATATCTTCCTGAAATCACAAATGGGAATATTATGAAGAAGATACCTTACTGCTGGTCTCTTATATGTGAGAGGCTGCCTGGGTAGGTACGACTGCAATGTCTATTTATCCGGCCAAATAGGAGTGTGAATGCACTGTTGGGTTCCGGTTTGAAGGACATTGTAGCCAGACTAACTACTGGATATACTCGTAATGAGACTTAACATCTTATGAATACCCCTTTCCTTTTCCCATCCTTTTTCCTCCCCGCTCTCCTTTCAATTGGGCCAGCAAGTAAGTGATCACTGTCGCCCATGAACATCCACAGTGCTGGATCATTGATGTATTGCCGGCCCATCAAATTCGGAGGAGAGCAGGAAAGATAAAGGATGGGAAGAGTAAACTATTGGGCAATGTCTCAAAGAGACGAGCGTAGAGCAGTGTCACGCAGTGTAACAATATTAAAAATATACATATATTTAAAAACTTTAGCAGGCTAATTACGTACATCGCAAAATTCAAAGACAATAATGCAACGAATAATCACTTTAATTAACTATTTATGAGAACTTTATAGAAAGAAAAAAACATTCAAAATCGCGATTCGCAGTTAACATTTGTCTAATTTTATATTCGCATTGCATTATTAAGATACGTAATTAACCTGCAAAAAAAAACTTTTTTTAATATAACATGGCAAAGTTATTATAGAGCACCTGACGATAATTGCAGAGCAATCTAAATACTGTATACCGTGCCGAAAAAGTCCCACTAGTTGACACACTGGTGGTAGGTCTCTCGTATGTGAGAGAAAGTCTGGGTAAAAACGAAAGCATTAAAAGGAGGAATCGACGAATCGAATATCGTTGTTTGTATTAGCCCTCTGGTCTGATACAGGCTAAACCCGGAAAGTGAAATACGTAAGGTAAATAAATAAATAATAAATACATGCAACAGCCACATACATAGTCCTGACCCCACATTAAGATCAATTAAGTCTTGTGTCGTGTATCAGAAGCTATGAGAGACTTTTCGGTCTCACAAACACCCAGACCCAACACAAATTTTCGCGGGCCACACAAACATTTGTCTCCATGCGGGGATCGACCCCGCAGCCTCTCATTTCTCAGCCGGCATCTAACTGCGCCACAGAGGCTGTCAATATCACCACTGTCTACCACTGATACTACATACATACATACATACATAACCACACGCCTTTTTCCCAGAAGAGGTAGGCAGAGGTGCTACTAGAACACCCGCGTTTCGCCTTGAATATTCCGTCCCACGATGTGATAGGGGGCGAGCCTATCGCCATATCGGGCACAAATTCCTGACTCCGGGCTAATAATGAATAGAAAAATCCAATATCACTTTGCCCGACCCGGGATTCGAACCCGAGACCTCAGCTTTGCAATCATACCGTAGTACCACTACGCCACCGAGGCAGTCCACTGATACTATCTTACAGAAAACTGATTTGAAACTCGGCGTTCCTACCTAGTTTTGTTCAGCTAGTGCGAGTAAATTTGTAGGAGATAATTTTAACCACCTCTACTCTTCCATTTAAAATGTGTAACAATTGCGATTATATTCATGTTCATGGGTAAAGGATGTCACTCACTATTAGCTGAGATTTTTGCTGTTTGCAGTAGCTTAATATAAAATAACATTGTTTTGGTAGACATGTTATGTCTAGAAATGTAAGTTGCTAGACTTTTGAAGTAGGTCAAAACTGCTCAGAGAAAACCCATTTCCTGATCAAAAACAAGGTATTTTGACTCAAATGCTAAGGTCTTTATGAAAATGGCTGCTAGAAAGGTTATTGACCTCGTGAGGACAATTGATTGAGGGATGATTTTATTTCTGACATAGATAGACTTCGTGACGCAATTGCTTTGACACGGGCTGTGAAACGAGAGTCTGCGGGTTCGATCCCCGCATCGAGACAAATGTTTGTGCGAACAAGAATATGTTTCGAGTCTGGGGTTTGTGAGACCGAAAGGTCTCTCGTAGATCCTGATACCCACGACACAAGGCTCGATCTTAATGTGGGGTCAGGACTATGTATGTGGCAGTTGGGTGTATATATTTATTTATTAAAATAAAGATGTTTTCTTTACTTGCGAGATTTACAAGACACGCAGGTTGTTCATCTGATGGTAAACGTCACGCCTGACAATAAATAGAACAAAACAAAGAACTTGTTGTTAAAAACTGCATGGAACTTCTGCACTTGTTATTCTAAGACATTAGCTGATAAGTCTCTCAATGAAATGAAAATGTTTATTGAAGTTTATATGTCATACATTATTTATTATTATTATTATTTATTTATCAGCCCATTATACGTCCCACTGCTGGCCACGAGCCTACTCTACAATCGAGAGAATCGATTGAGAGTGGTTAGGCCATATAGTCCACCACGCTGGCCTAGTGCGGGTCGGTGGACTTACATACCGTAGAAATTCTTTAAAATCGCTACGATATGCAGGTTTCACGATGTTTTCCTTCACTGTTAAAGTGCGTGGTGATTGACTATCAATACACACATAACTCCGAAAAGTCAGAGGTGTGCCCTGGGATTTGAACCCCCATACATTATTTAGATTCATTTTTTTTCCACTACCACCCGGTTCACAAGGCAGTCTTCGCCAGAGAACAACGCGCAAGAAACTCTAGCGTTGCTCTTTTAAAAACAAGTTTACAATACAGTGATTATACAGGAGTCGCAGTTTAATTAAATTCAAAGCAGTTCATAAATGATTTAAAATTCCTGTTCATCCAAAGGTTGCCAGGAGAAATCGCTCAATGCGATATGGTCACCCATTGTACTACTTCAAGTTTATTTATTATATTTAATTATTATGTAACTTGAGAATACAATAAAGAGTATAAATAAATAATTAAAATAATAATAATGTTGGTTAAGTCAATCCCCACTTATCTACCTACAATGTCCTTCAAAGTACACTGTTACTACAGCAGATATATGATTTTTGTATAAGGCTTGATTCAGTAATTAGGGGGTATATAATACAGGGTATATCAAGACTGGACTGAAAACGAAGCCAGGTGGTACTTTTAGTAGTTACAGACACAGTGCAACTAAAAATGTCTCAAGAAAAGCGACAGGTTTTTTTTAAATATGGTTTTTGGGTGGTAAATCCATAGTTTTTGTTTAAATTATAATTTAATTTCTTATGTATCATTGTGTCTTTAAAAATAAAACGAAGTACAGTATTATTTTGGGAAAACGATGTATTTCCTACCCAAATACGACGATAAGAAAAAAATTGCAACAAAAAATTTGAGGTTATTTTTTGCAAACTTTCAGTTGCATTGTGTCTGAAATCAATACTAACTCCTGGCTTCGTTTTCGGTCGCAGTCTGAATATGCCCTGTATATTATTTATGAACTAAATATATTTTAAAACTCACCTTTTAAAATATGAGTCTTCGTTGTAAGCTGCTCATGTCGGTAGGTATCTGAAATCATTCTTACAAGGCAAATGTATAAACAATTCGTATCATATAAATAATACAACATTTAATTTAATTTCAACGAGATATTTGGGTCATTTCGCTTACAAATTAACATTAAATAATCATTTATATCGGATATCCAACACAAAATACTAATTCACAAAGATTGCAGAGTATTTCAACAATATGAGTATTAGAACTTTAATTTGTGTAAAACAATAGAATTAAAATAAAAAAAGAAGTATAAACAAATACTCTTCGAATTATCAGCCAAATAATTCTCAGAGTATTAAAAACTAAAATTTAACTAACATACGTAAAATAAAACTGTAAATTTAAAATTATAAAATGTAAATGAATTTCTATATTTGTTCTGTATTTCGTATTATTTGGTGTTTTAATAAAGCGTTTTATTATTATTAAAATTCGCACACGAAAATTAATTATGACTGCCTCGGTGGCGTAGTGGTACTACGGTACGATTGCAAAGCTGAGGTCTCGGGTTCGAATCCCGGGTCGCGCAAAGTGATATTGGATTTTTCCAGGAATTTGTGCCCGATATAGCGATAGGCTCGCTTCCTATCACATCGTGGGACGGAATATACAAGGCGAAACGCGGGTGTTCTGGTAGCACCTCTGCCTACCCCTTCTGGGAAAAAGGCGTGTGTTTATGTATGTATGTATGTATGTAAATTAATTATGACAAATATTAGAAGACGCATTATTTAACGCATTAACGTTTGTATTATTCATGTATTTCAAATAAATTTCTCTATATTCGTTTATTTAAAATATATTATACAAAATATTGTTAAAAGTATACAGCTACTGCAGAAAAAAACGTCAGAAAACTTTTAAAACACTTTTCTAACCATTTTGGCTATCGTTAGCTGATACCCTGACCTACATGTTCTAAGGCCAATTGATTTAGTATTCAATAGATTGACGTGCATGATAAAGTTATGACAGGTAATAGCCCTAAAGCCCCATTTACACGGGGAGAGTTTCTCGCGGCGAATTGTATGCGATTATCGCATGACATAACCGCCATAGATTATCGTGTTCTGACCAATGTTTACACGATGCAACTTTTATATGTCCTTACGATAATTCGAGGCGAGAAACTCTCTTCGTGCAAATGGGGCTTAATTTTAAAAATACGAACTATCGAGCAAAATGTAAATTAATATATATAGCATCTGTAATACAGTTTTACAACCTCCGTGGCGCAGTTGGTTAGACGCCAGCTGTGATAGGTCGCGGGTTCGTTCCCGCTTCGAAAATAATGTCTGTAAGATCCACAAGTATTTGTTTCGGGTCTGGGTGTTTGTGAGAGTAAAGTCTCTCGTAGTTTCTGATACACGACACGAGACTCGATCTCAGTGTGGGGTCAGGACTATATATGTGACTGTTGGGTGTGTTTATTTTAGTTAGCCGGCTATGAAACTAGAGGATGCGAGTTCTTTTCTCGCAACGAAAAAAATGTCTTCATGATCTAAATATATTTATTACAGGTAACTGTTGCTTGGTGTACTGGTACCAAAAAGTCTCACATAATTTTTAATACCTACGACAAAAGAATTTTGTTTTGGGACGCGTTACTATTGAAAAATACCAAATTGGCGCACTAATGTCTTACCCTATCATTTCTACATATTCAATTTATAAAACTATATGAAGTCACATAAATAGGATAAATATCCAGGCTGATCCCATCCTAGTATTAGATAAACTATGCAATCTCATTCAATCCGTTTTGGCGCATAAAATCTCCATCGTACGGAATTGCACTGAGTCACGGCGTAAATCTTAAATGCGTTATGGGAGTGAGTCACCGATGCAATTCAGTCTGGACGTTATTTGTGATTATTAACTATTATATTATTTGAAGGCTTATTTGAGATAGTAATGCAAGCTATTGTTTAGTTGGTTGAAGATTTGGCTGCTAAGGCGCTTGTCAAAACCCACAGCACATCACAGAATTTTCCAAGTTAAATGTTACCTTAGTGAATATCGACATCTCATTAACAGCATACCGCAGAGAACTGTTTAAGAATTTCTAATGTGTAGAATCAACCGTTTTAGAATAAGTTGATAAGGTAAAAGATTGAAAAGATTAATGTGAGATGGACGTAATTCACGATCATAATGAACTAAGGCATGGAAATTTTTGTGATTGGAACCAGCAATGTTTCCAATCTTTAAATTACTATCAAGATTCATCTATTGAACTCTTGAGCAGAGATTTTGATGTAGGTATCAAATAAAAATACGCATAATCATATATTTTATAGCACCATAACCAATAATCTTTCATCCTAGATTACAGTAATGTAGCTCTCTTTGCCTCTAAACATCAAATCTTACCCAAAATCCTTCAGCTTATAGTCTATGCGTAATAGAATACAACGTAATCCCTTAGAGCCGCAATAAGTTGCGATGTTATTGATTATGACGTATAGACAACGCACACTCCGATCTCTATAGAAAAGTTTCCGATAGGGGTGTGACGGAAACTGTCTCATACAACAGCATGGAGAATTGAATTATATTGATGTATTTGGGTGAAATATGAAGTAAAGCGGAATTAAATAATTGATTTACAATAACAGTAAATCCAATTGTCAAATGTGTGTTTTAATTAATGCCACTTAAATTACATGTAGTTTTAAATTATCGTTTTTTAAAAGCTCGGTGTGGAGATTTTTGGGAAAGACATATGTTCAGCAGTGGACTTCCTATAGTTGAAGATGGAGAGACACAGAGAGGGAAAGTTTATTAATCAAATCAAATCGAAGAGTGGTTCGTATCGTCGATAACCAGGTACTTTCTGATTGAATGAATTATGACCACCCCGAAGAGACACTGGCTCTCTGCGTTTTTAACTACTAGGTATACTATTGGAGTGTTTTGAGGAATTCACGCACCACGCACCAAAATTTAGAATTCCTTGACTTATTTCTGCAATTTTAAATACCAAGTTTCTGCCTCGTCTAATATCTGGAGAAATCTTTATCTGGAATCAAATCTTTCATGGTGTATTTCTATAACAAAACCATCTACGAAACATTATGAGAAGTGGTAACTATTTGTTATCACGTGGCTCGTCTACCCCTTAACATTGTATGCCATTAAATACGATAATGAGATTATTATCTGTGATATGTACTAATTTAGTAACGTATGTAAGACTGTGTTAATTAAGTTTATTATAAATATAAAACAACACAAAAATCAATCAATCAATACTATATTATAAACGACAATCAAAATGTGCCATCCCTAACACTGACGGCCGCAAATCGAATATGTTAATAGCCTCGGACCAGACGACGGCCAGACGAAGAGTTTACTCGGTTACCCGCCAGATGATGTCACTATCGATGAACAATATCCACCATATTGTCCAACGCACATTTGTTTTTTGCAAACAAAATTACACCATATTGTTCAACGTACACTTGTTTTTTGCAAGCAAAATTGTTTTACGCAAATTTGTTTTTTGCAAACAAGATTACACCATAAATTGTTCTACACGCACTTGTTTTTTGCAACCAAAACCGCTGATTCCTTTGAAACGATATTTTTGAGGTGAAAATATGAGACGTCGGAATTATGATTTGATGAGTAAACATAGGACATTTACTTTCTGATGTATGTGCTGTTATTTGGTTGGAGAAATGGAGCGGAGGGTGTTGTAATGTATGGTATTTATGACAGAAGACGAATAGAAAAATCAAGAACCAACAAAATGGATATATGTTTTTTAAAAAACAACATATAACAAACGGAACTGTATATGTCTGCAATCAGGATTTGATTGAATGTGCTTTCAAGGCATGATCTACTGCGCTGGCGTAACCATCACGCTATGTGGACTTCACATACTAGAGTTATACTTGCATGCATCTTTCTGCCCTGGTGGCGTAGTTGTACTACGGTAAGACTATAAAGCTGAAGTCTCGGTTTCGAACCCCGGGTCGGGCAAAGTGATATTGGATTTTTCTGTTCATTATCAACTCGGAGTCAGAATTTGCACCCGATATGGCAAAGGTTCCCACCTATCACATCATGGTACGGAACATACAAGGCGAAATGTGGATGTCCTGGTATCACCTCTGCCTACCCCGTCTGGGAAAAGGGCGTGAGTTTATGTATCATCATCATCCATCCATCAGCCAAAGGAAGTCCACTGCTGAACATAGGCCTCTCCTAATGATTTCCACAGTGACCTATTGGAGGCAGCCTGCATCCAGCGACGTCCCGCGACCTTTATTTACCAGGTCCTCTGACCACCTAGTGGGTGGACGTCCCACGCTGCGCTTTCCGCTTCGTGGCCTCCATTCGAGAACTTTTTGGCCCCATCGGCCATCAGTTCTCCGTGCTATGTGCCCCGCCCATTGCCACTTCAACTGAGTTTATGTATAAATAATAAATAAATAAATACACCCAACAGTCACATACATAGTCCTGACCCCACACTAAAGTCGAGTCTTGTGTCGTGGGTATCAGAAACTACGAGAGACTTTTCGGTCTCACAAACACCCAGACCCGAAACAAATACCTGTGATTTACGCAAATATTTGTTTCGGTGCGGGGATCGAACCCGCGACCTCTCGTTTGACAACCGGCGTCTAACCAACTGCGCCACGGAGGCTGTCGAATGTATGTATCTCTATAGCATACAGGTTTCTTCACAATATTTTCATTCACCATTATATTACATGAAGAATGACTTGCAATACCTATACAAGCAACTCCAAAAAGTTAGAAATGTGCCCTGGGATTGCAACTTGCGACCACCGTCTCGAGAAATTACGATCGATTCTTTGACAACAGGTGTAACAGTAACGACAGACATCAATGTAATTATACAAATTATAGTATTCTATAACTAGACCCAATTTAAAACTAATGGCCTGATTCATAGACAGTTTTAAAACCTATTTTAGTTATCGAAGGTTTTGTCTTTTTCGCTCAAACTGAATTCAAACGTCATTCGAAAGGGACAAAACATTCTATAACTAAAATAGGTTTTAAAACTGTCTAAGAATAAGGCCGTAAGAAATTAGTTTCTTACAACCACTCAAGTCTAAAGAATCCATATAGAAATTACTTAGATTGGCGCGGTTCGCAATAAAAACGATATCGAAGGCAATGAAAGTTTTACACACTCAAGTTTTCACTCCAGCAACATTGTAGAGCGCTAGTTTTAAAAAACATCGTGCTAACGTCTTAAGTGCTTTTATACAGCCAGCTCTGCCTTGATGGGGTGATTCGGGAACGTGTAAATAGATAGTTATGTGGACCCTAGATTGTAGTTTAAATGGGTAGGGTATGTTGGAATCGATTGAAGATCTGCCTGATTTGTTGGTGCTTGATGATTGCCTGTTGCAGTAATAATGTTATGCCCGACGGTATCTTATAGGCAATATCTTTGGGGAATTGATTATAGTACAACGACATAATAATTAATATACATACATACATAACCACACGCCTTTTTCCCAGAAGGGGTAGGCAGAGGTGCTACTAGAACACCCACGTTTCGCCTTGTACATTCCGTCCCACGATGTGATAGGGGGCGAGCCTATCACCATATCGGACACAAATTCCTGACTCCGGGCTAATAATGAATAGAAAAATCCAATATCACTTTGCCCGACCCGGGATTCGAACCCGAGACCTCAGCTTTGCAATCATACCGTAGTACCACTACGCGACCGAGGCAGTCTAATAATTAATATGATTTAAACTATAAAACTTATAGAAAGTTAATTAAGAGACCTGGCAATCAACCTTAACATTCGCGACTTATATAACCTCTTAAGCAAAAAGGAAATAGTAGTGTGCGATTCCACTTAAATACAAAACAGGTACCTTGTGTAGTAATATCTGTATCAAATCAGAAAACAATTAGTTATGATGCTAATAACACATTCGAAACACCCCAAAAGTACCAAAAAACTAACATCGATAAACTTTCATTTCTTTATAGCATATTAAATTACTTTAACGAACAATTATCAAGAGTTAGGAGCACCTAAAACAATAAAAATACATTGTTCGGAATACAAGAACGTCTAAAAACGTAGTTTCATTCGTTCAAAATATCCGAACAACCCCAAAGACAGATCGAGTGGCGAGTGGAAGCACATAAAGTTTGTAAATCAGCCCGCGCCATGCTATTTTGGCACGAGACTTTATTTTGGCAACGAACATTAATAATATAATGAAGTGCGGTAATAGAATTAAATCATGCAACTCGGATTCGATGAAAATATTTTTATCACGTGTTTTATATTCGTTCGTGTCCACGCTAATCCTTTCCGACAAGGTGCGGATTCTAATGAATTCGAAATACAAATAATATCAATGGTATTTTATAATTTATGTATTTTATATTCAAATTTTCGAATAAGACGTCATAATGGATTAAAATAAATATGAAATATAGAAAATAAATAAAATAAACCGAAAGAGAAACAAAAATTTTAAATAAAGAGTGTTTGAAACAAAACAATAACACCTCGGTATTATCGAAGTTTGAATAGCATTGTGTGTCGAATACCGAATAATGGTTTATGTAACCCGTTGGACCGAGACAAATATTTATTTGACGGACAAATATTTGCCTCGCTGCAACCTTACGCGACAAGAACGACCTTGGACTCACAACATTATCCAATTCATCTTCAAATATAAAGTTTAACTACATAACATTTTTCCTCGTATTTTCCGATCAACTTGAATTGATTCGTAATAATATTGGCTCTGCATATTGATATTAGATTTAACTCACATATCAATATCGGATTGAATTGAATATGAGCGAGTCTTATTTTGACGAGTCTTTAAAGTCGAGTCTTTTAATTCTGGGAGTGGTTCTGACCTCTATGTGCTATTGCGATAACTTCTCTCATGGCTTGTTCATCTCGCGGCTCCTGGTGCGGCCGGGAGTCTGCTGCGCGCGCCAGGATAGCGCGCACCACGTCGCGCGGGGGCGCGCCAAGTGGCGTGGGCCGGGAAGACAGCCCCAGCTGTGGGATGCATTACACTTGTAGTAGGGAATAGACAGGACTCTGTATTAAATGATCATGCCAGGTAATATCACGTAGGTACGGCAGGAAAAATATTGACTATATCCTGAGGATTGTCAAAGTCCATAGGTTACCGGATATAGCTCAGGTTTTAGTAACTTTTGGTATCAATATCGGAGTCTATGACATAAATTGATCAGAGCTAAGCCTTGAATTTCCAAAGTCAAGATCCGTACCCCTATGGCCTGGTGAATTAACAAGTTGAAGAGGCAATAGGGGGGGCACATAGCGTAAAGAAGTAATAGGCTGATTTTCTTAAAAGTAGGTCACGAACTGACGAGAGCATTTTTAGAAGTCTACTCTCAAGATGGACAGACTATCTAATCTAAGAAGTAGCAGGATGCAGGCAGCTTCCAATAGGCCGCTGCAGGGACACTTGTGATCACCAGACTTTTAGTCTAAAATTGATGACTTTGCTAGACATAAATCTTACTTTGGCAAGTATCTGCGATTTGATGCGCTCGAGTCGCGCTGGATGCGCTGGGTGCGCCGGATGCGCTGGGTGCGCCGTGAGGTCTGTGTGTGAGGGGTGCGCGAGGTGCGCGGGGTGCAGGGGGTGCGGGGGGTGCGCTGGGTGCGGCGCGTGGGCGTGGTGTTGCGCGTGCGTCGCAGCGGTGCGGGGCGCGGGGCTCGCCGCGACCAGCGCCGCCCACACGAGCAGCCAGGCGCGCATCGGCGCCTAGCCTCGGAGCGCGCTCACCCGGCGCCATCGAACCCGCGCCGGCGCGACATCGCCGCACCTGGACGACAAACATTACAAATAAATCATAAATACACTCAACAGCATTGATGTAAATGTGATGAGATGCGATTTTCATGGCCATCTTATTGATACTCGTAATATACTGAAGAGCCTATTCATTGTTTTTATATCAATGTCCAATACAAATACATCAACACGTATCACGATACCACAACGTAAATACGCCTAGTTTTATAAGTAACTTGGTATAAAAGTGGAAGGAACTAGGGAGACGGTGGTGGCGAAATCATTCCCTGGATATGTTTCTGCTCTGTAGTCAAGGGGCGTACGACTTTTGACGCTATATCTCCGTGTCTTCGTAGGTAGTGATTGCGACATCAAGATGGAAGACTGGCTGAGCGATTTCGTATTTGTCGATGACCGTCTGCATCGACGCCTAAACACATCAAACGTGATCTTATGTGAAATTATGTGAACGAAAGAGTACGCTTTGACTTTATGAAACCACGTGCAACCTCATACTTTCATTAATGAACGAAACGCAATACCAAATTAGATCTTTCACGTAAGTTTCATAAAACCAACCAACGGTTTGTTCTCACTAATCTAGAATTTTTTTATTTTATTGAATGCGAGACGAACCTGCCATTCGCCTGATGGTAAGCAATACATATGATTATAGCTCATGGACAGTAGCAAAACAATGCTTGGCATTCCACTGCGCTCGCCATCCTGAGACATGAGGTGTTAATTCTCATTATGCCTAGTAGTCACGCTGGCTACAATGTCCTTCAAACCGGAACACAACAATGCGTTTACACTGCTGTTTGGTGGAAGAAATAGACAGTGCGGTGGTACCTACCCAGGCGGCCTCTCACATATGAGAGACCTACCACCAGTAAATTATTTACCAACTTTTAACCAATTACCAATATCAACATCACAGAATGTCTCCATAAAACCTGAACTTTATAGATATACATTAACGGAATGATGTGCCAAAACCATTACAAACGTTTATGTGATCTAGAATCTAGGTTACCTAGACTTATAGTTGAAATGACCACGGGTTAACGAGGCTATTTCCAGGTTTGCATTAAAATTAATTTTATCGCCATTTCTTGATGGGATCGGTGGTAAACAAGCTTCTGGTGTTATCTGGTATCTGGTTGACTGGTCAATGGTATTGTTAATGATAATAACACAAGGTGGGAGAATAACAAAATAAATACACTCAGCAGTCACATGCATAGTCCTGACCCCCCACTAAGATCGAGTCTTGTGTCGTGGGTATCAGAAACTACGAGAGACTCTTCGGTCTCACAAACACCCAGACCCGAAACAAATACCTGTGGTTCACACAAATATTTGTTTCGATGCGGGGATCGAACCCGCGGCCTCTCGTTTCACAGGCGGCGTCTAACCAACTGCGCCACGGAGGCTGTCAATAACATGGTAAATAGGCTATTTTGGGAGAGTGAGTATAGAAGACTACTTGTTGCTTGAAAATTAGGACTATTATCATTGTACTGTATTGTACCAGCTCAGATAAGTCCCACTGCAGGGCACGGGCCTCCTTTACAATCGAGAGTACGATTGAGAGTGGTTAGGCCATATAGTCCACCACGCTGGCCTAGTGCGGGTTGGCGGACTTTACATACCATAGAAATTCTTGCAAATCGGTATGGTATACTATTTATATACATATATAATCGTGACGCCTGTATTCCATAGGGGTAGGCAGAGACTATAGATCGTCACCTTGCTCGATCCTGACATACTACTTTCGCTTCATCCACTTTCATCAATCTCTTCATGCATGCTCATCGGTTCAAGGTGCTTTTGACCTCACCCTTCCTGAGTGTATCACCGATAATATTATTTAGGCTCGAGAAATCTCACACGTTTTGCTTTAAATTTATATTATTCTAATTTTGTTGGCGATAGACTCACCCTTCAATCCCTTTATCACACCTTGGGATATAAATAAGCTCGGCACATCAGTGCTACTAATAACATATCTGTAACCCAAGGTATAGGAAACGTCGCCCTTAATCACATCTTAAGATGCTAATTATTAGAGGACACCGTGGTTTAGAAGGCAGTTCCTCCAGGGCGAGGCCTGTCCTTTGGAATGCGGACGGGTTGGGCCTTGCGATTACCCCTAATGCGGGTAACTCGGACGCGTAGGACGAATTTTCGGTTCTACTTATAACATATCTGCTACTCCCTCAAATACACAGGCGCTGCGTACAAGTTTTAAAACGATGTCATGTTAATTCCATTACTAACAGTACCGAGGTGATATAGTTTCACAAGCGGTCGCGAGTTATGAGCGAACAGCGATATAAAATTCGTATAAAACCAGTGTGTGCACACGTCATGTCACGGAGCGTGGTGTAAGTTATAAGTGATTTGATAATACTAACCCGGGAAAGAAATAATGCATTTGAGAGTAAGGAGTGATTTTAAAGACTTTCTACGGTATTTAAGTCCGCCAACCCGCAATAGGCCAGCGTGGTAGACTATATGGCCTAACCACTTTCAATCGATTCCTTCAATTGTAAAGTAGGCTCGTGTCCAGCAGTGGGACGAATGTGCGCTGACACACATACACAATGCTAATAAACAATAGGTGCAGTTGAATCGCACGTTTATAAGCATCAAGATTTATACGCTTTACATAGCAGGTCGATTGAGTTATGGATGATGAGTAGAAAACAAATCAATATTGTTCAGTATTTGCATTGAAATACCGTATCATAGCAGCGACTTCTATCGCGTTCCCTTTCTACATTAGCTTGTTCGAGCTGTTGAGTACGAGCTTTCTCTTTCTTTCTTTATTTTTTTCTTTCTTCCGTTCTTTCTACATACTTCGGGCTTAGTGCATATCATTGCCTCTGGAATACTCGTAGTGCCTTTTCGAGTGTAATCGTTTACTAACTAAATTTTCCTCCACCATTAATGAGGGATAATAATTAACTATTGTACACTCGAAAATTAGAAATTCTAGTGTGGCACAGACATAACGGTCGTCAAGCCACGTTTTGTTGATTGTCCAGGGCACCAGAGACGGTATTATGTGCCGGTTATATAGCACATGGATAGCTACAGGTGTTATATTAAATTAACCCAGGATGCAGGCAGTGTTAGAGCTGACACGGCCGAGCATGAAATTCAAGGCCCGTATAAATACACCCAACAGTCACATACATACATAGTCCTGACCCCAATTTAAGCAAGTCTTTTATCGTGGCTATTAGGGACTGGAACAGACTTTTAGGTCTCACAAACACCCAGACGTCACATCCGACACAAATATCGAACCCGCGGCCTCTCGTTTCACAGTCGGCATCTAACCAACTGCGCCACGCAGTCTGTGTAACGGCTGCCATTAGTACGACACAGCACCTCATTTCTTTTCAGCTAGAAGATAATAGTTAATAAAAATATAATAAACAAGAAAGCTATCCTCCTATCACTTGCACCACACCCGCAGTTTTTATAGCCGGATCGTCAACCCACGTCGACGTTTTAACTCCAGTTAAGGATATTCCGCGGCGGCCGATGTTTTACGGCACTTTGCGGATATAAAGCGTGTACGGATATATCCCAAGTTGCGGGTTCATATCCGACCTCCTCGTAAACGGAAATCGAATATTGCATAATACTTTTTCTTTTGATTAAATATTGTGTTATCTTGTTTTCTTCGAGTTGGATAGGGATTGATTTCTGGAGATTTTTTGCTGGCTTGGCAAAGTATGTACTGCATCCGATGGTAAATACAATCTTTCAGGTGTAACTGTTGCTATTGTTAAGTACGTACACCCAACAGTCACTCATAGGTCTGACTCCACATTATATCAATTAAATCTTGTGTCGAAGGGATCAGAAGCTACGAGAGGCTTTTCATCCTCACAAACACCTAGACCCGACACAAATATTTGTGTTTCACATACATATTTGACTTGTTGCGGGAATTGAACCCGCGGCCTCTCGTTTCACAGTCGGCGTCTAAAACAACTACGCCACGGAGGCTGTTGCCGATAGAGTAATTAAAATTTTATGTAAATTATTTATATCATTTATTTTAGCATTAAAATGCTACGCACTGGCGTATAACACAACACCGATTTTCCATGGCCATCTGAGTTATGTAAGGACACCGAATTTGCTATATAAATATTTCTACATAAGTTATGAAAGTATGTATAATAAAAATAATTTGCAAATATGTACCAAATAAGTAAATTGAAATAAATCATATTATAACATAAACAACTATAATAATAGGTGTAACCAATATAACCAGTTAATACACGAAATATCACCCATATAACAACCTTTACTTAATGTATGTGACTGTTAGGCGTATATATTCATTATTTATTATGTATAAGGGACTCTGTAAGCGAGAGTTCGATTGAACAACGGACTCCTCTATTAACGAGAGTTCAATTGAGAAGGTCGCTTAAAAAACAGTAGAACACGATGGTCCTGTGCAGCTTGCGGACTTTCCACGCCACATAAATTATAATAAAGATCTTAATTAATATTTAAGTCTTCTCACGATGTATTTTTAAACGTTCAAGTCTTTGTAATTGAACATTAATCTCAAAATTCGAACCCACTATCACCGCACACTATCACTATCCCGCTGGATCGCGTCGGCACTCTGTAAACTATTACCAAACAGTTTTAAACAAACTTCGTTGATTGCGGAAATAAAAGGGCGTAAGTACGATTTACGACCCAGTAGTTGCGCCCTTTCGCCCGGATGTATAAAGTTTAGTGGAAAATTGTCGGCAAGCGCGAGGGTCGCGGAAACCATTTGTTTCATTCTCCGCCAGGTGGCGCTGGCGATTTTATTACTTTTGACGTCATTTGTTATCTGTTTTACTTAAGTTGTAACTTGTATTCACTTTATGCGTAAGTTACGTCTTAAAGTAGTTTTGGATTTTGGTGGTTTTCTTTTCCGTAACTTAGTAACGTTTCTTTAGAATTCAGTTTATCGTTTGCTTTGATGAATGAGGACCGAATTACAGTATCACTAGCATGGGCATATACATTTAGTTATTAACATAAATGCTACTTAATTTAAAAATAAGCGATCTAATGTATTATGCTGTTGGTGTACCATTTTAAATAAATAAATAAATCACCTATGACACTCGCTACTAAGTTTTCTAAGTCTGCATATTCAGATTCCACCAAACGCATCAGACCTGCTCCAGAACGGATTGATTTCAGGCAGGCCGTTCATACCTACGTCAGTATGCTGGCGTAGGTTTAGTTAGGGTCCCAGCCCGGCCACAATCCGCAGTGCCGGGCTGGAAGGCCAGAGACACTGACTTACCCCTTTCGTCCTCCCCCGAAGTACCAAAAGGGGAGCTTAATAGTTTTTCCTCTTAGACACAAAAAAGCGGGGCGTTCATAAAATTTTATATTGCCACGATCTACATGGAATTATCCATTGCCTAAGATTCATCATATGTATATATTTTTGATTCAAAATCTCATAATTAATTTAAACAAAAGAGTAATAAAAATTTTCAAATAAAAAAAACTTACCAATTTAAAGACGATATCCTTATAAGAGCAATTATATCTTGAATACAATATAACACAACACAATTAAACAATAACTAAGTTTTCTTCAAAAAAATTACTTTCAAATATTCGTCAAGTAAATTCGGCAAATTTAACAGCAAATTTTTTCTCTTAATTCGTCAAAGTAATTTATCAGCGTAATAAAGTAATGTCCCCGAAGGCGTTTAGGGATGAACTGGCGGGGAGGCAGCGAGCCTCTCAATATATACCCGGCGAGCCCACACGAAACATCTTGTACCTATTAATACTTCACACGCACAACGATACCATGGATGTGGCTTCAAACTAATATTATTTTAGGTATGGGTTCAATGGTTTTTGGAGGGTTAAACCATAATTTATAATTTATGTTTATACATGCTTTATTGTACACCAAAAATGAAATAACCTATAATTACTGTATAATTGTGTTACTTCCCTTCATTTAATGTCTTTCGTTTTGAAGTTGGTTATGACCTTAGCTATGAAACGAGTGGTCTTGGGTCGATTTATCCACGATGATAAATGTTTGGGTATGGGTTGTTGGGTCAACGCTTTTTGAAGGGTTGAACGATAATTTATAATTAATTATGTCAATTGTTCCATTTAGACGAACTTCGTGGTTTTTATTAAGCTGCTTGCGCAATAAAAGGCAATAAAAGGTATGATTTATTAATGTTTGTTTTTGGCCCGGGTGTTTGTGAGAGCGAAAATACTCTGGCAGTTTATTGTAAACACGATACAAAACGTGCATTATAGTGTGGTCGCAGGGCTATATGACAATTAGGTTTATTTATCAATATTTTATACCAGCATGGAAATGGAAAGCATAAGGAAGTAAGTGCAGTGTCTAGAAAATATCCGGAATAAAGGCTGGCAAAAGGTAGGTAGTAGGTATCTTCATAACTATACTTTTCTACTCGTAACAGAAAATACTATGAATGATCATGAATTAATTAAATGTTGTTAATGAAACGAAATATGTAATTTCCGACTAACTGTGTCTTAAAGTTTAGCTGTAGGATACATTGTTATAATAAAATATCAAATTCACCTGTAGAATGTTCTTTAATCCCCAAAAAATACCTCCATTGTTCCAAAATTAAACCGACTTAGCAACGACCACCACAATTTATTTTTCCCGTTAATCTAATATATCCTAAGAGACTAGCCAACTCCCGGAAACTCGTTTTATCTTATACAAAGGGGAATAACCTCTCTAATGTTACCTTTTCTCAAAATTGTTTCAGAGAATTTATGCAAAGATACTTAAAAGGTCAATTATTTCAGTCTCTGGGAATGGTTTTAAGGCGTGCTAATTAAAATGATTATACAGTCTGCTATGTGACTTGATAAGTAGATGTAAATTTAAATTAAAAGCACATGGTATATTTATAATAATGGTATCTAATGTTCGTAATGTAACTATGCAACTGTACTTTTTTTTTAATTTGGTGGTTAAATGATAGCTCTATTAAAATTGGGAAGAACTCATGTCAAAGGCCCAATTAAAATAACGCCGTGTCATATCTTTCGTCTTAATATCCTTCGATTTCCCATCATTGTGTACAGTGAGTAATATATAGTCTTTATATACGGATCCAAAGGGTTTCCTTCACGGTTAGCTATGACGAATTTCATAGCTAAGAAATTGTGGTAATAATCATCTAGTGAAATTCAAATATCTTGCCACTAGTTTTATTTTCTATCACCTTATAACAGAATCACATAAAATATGTATATTACGATCTGTCACAACTCACAAGTGCCAATCTCACTATAGAAATGAACAATAAAGAAGAAAAAATATTTGAATATGAAAAGAGGGGAAAGTTCATGAACATTTTCACTTCTTACAATGAAGCTTATCAAAACAAATGCATAAAGAAAACTTTGGAACGGAAAAACTAATTTGAATAAAACCTTGAGCTTTATGCGTGAAAACTAACAGTTGGTTTAATATTTTATTAGGATATAGTGGCCCAAACCGCATTCAACTAAAACTAATTATATTCCAATATCCCCAAATTCACTAACACCAATTTTAAATAAATGTATGTTAAAAAATCCAAACTAACTCCTCTATACCTCCTTATACCATATGTAAAAATGATATTTTTAAGGAACTAAACGCAATGAATTATTTATTCTGATTGCTTAATACTATCGTCAATATTCAAAGCTGAATCTATTCTGCGAGATTAAAAAATAAGTGTTATTCTAGGACAAAACAATAAAAAATTGAAATATTAACCAATACATATTAATATACACATAATATTGCTATCCCGTATTCCATCATTAAATCAACCACCAAACTTTCTTCAGTATGCAGCCTACGCTCAGTATCACCACCCAAGTACGCTCAAGCCACATCTATAAAGTGTACATCCTCGCACCCCGTATCAGACGGCACGTGGGCGATGCTTATTACAGATTTGTAATACTCTAACGATTTAACTATATTTGGACATTATTTTGGAATTCAATTTAATATACAAACAGGGTGGTGGTTTGTCTGTTTGCCGTTATTTTTATTTATGAGTTAACCTTTTATCAAAGGTCGAAATATCATATTAAGCAGATGTTTGGGAGATATATTTCCCTATTCGGTCCCATTATTCTTTCTCAAAGGCGCTTAATATCTATGCCATTGTACACGGGTGGCAGTAATCATCCAAAAGTCGGCAATTCTTTCTTCCCATGTCTGCAATATCTCACAATTAAATCACAATAGCCGCCATTAATCACATCACGTGCGTCCATGGTGTAATTAATTACGTCCACATAACATATATTCGTTTATATTGTGGTCTGCGTGGGCAGAACTCCTCACTTTCCCAAAGGTCACGGAAAGTTCCCTGTTCAAAGTTCCATGACCTCAGCGCATCTCAGCGAACATATGGAACGTCATCGTTGATGTTCTTTGTATGGGGTGAGTTGATGCATGAGAGGTGTGCTGATTGCGTGCTACGAGTGAGGCATGTGCTTGTGCAACCAATGTTGAGTGAAGTTGTATAATTTTTGCTTGGAGCATAAATTTGTAAGCTTAAATTGTATGTTGTTTCTTACAAATTTCTTATATTTTCGCCATGCGTCAGTAAGTTAGTTTAATAAATAACTAGTTTGCATAACAAGGGGACTATTTTCATACCTATAAGAGTCAACAATGAGAAAGCATGTCAAGAAAGCATGAAAACCAGACTATTCTGCTAAAAGTACGGCAGGTACGAAAATAAATTATTACGCTCATAATTTCGTGAATGAAAATTCCCCACCCCTAAGTAACTATTTCCCTAATGACATCCGCTCTAAACGCCCACGCTCGCCCCGACCCTCAAATCGTCTACGACAATATTATTTCCCGAGAAAAGCCAGATGTCGCGCTTAGTTCTGTCAATAACCCGGGGACCTTATCAAAATCACATTAAGTTAATAAACGGAAATACACCCACGCAATCCACGCTACACGTTATAACTTGGATGAGATGTTTGATAACCATTATGGGAACTTGGATTTATAATGATACCAGCTAGGTTTAAAGTTTTCCTGAGAGATAAATTAGGTTAGTTATTTTTAGGTCATGCTAAGTATGGATTAAGGTGAGATGTTTTGGCTTATATGTAATGGTTAGCTACGATTTAGACTATTTCGATAGTCAATCACCACGCACTATAACGGTGAAGGAAAACATCGTGAGGAAACCTGCATACCATAGCGATTTTTATAAATTTCTATGGTATGTAAAAGTCCGCCAACCCGCATTAGGCCAGCGTGGTGGACTATATGGCCTAACCACTCTCAATCGTACTCTCGATTGTAGAGGAGGCCCGTGCCCTGCAGTGGGTCGTGTATGGGCTGATACAATAGAATACAATAGCTACGATTTAGACTATGTAAAGGTTATGTTATAATTGAGAGCAAAAGTAAGTAAGATTTTTAGATATAGTTTAGATTTATCAGATAAATGTAATACCTACGTTGATACGTTATACCAGTGGTTATATCGTTCAGAATATCGTAATCCAGGCTATGTTGAAAAGACGAACCTGTTTAATTAACTGAAAAAACTTACAATCGTGATAAAGAAAAGAAGATGAAAGATAAGGCCCTTGACAGTTTGCTTTTGTATTTTTCGGCTAAATGTAGGATAACTAATTAATATTTAATATCACCGTGATATGAGCGTGTTATTAACACTTGCTATTGAACACCAACCGCGCTTCTTAATTTCATTCAAAATCTTGTGCTTAGTACAGCAAGACATAAATGAGGCAACACACATATGTATATATACGACTACAATTGCTAGATGCTTTTAACAATCCTTGAATATGATTTGAGGAAACATTATAATATATGTATATATAATATCTACATAAGTTTATCTTAAAGTTACACAGACAGAATCAACCACCGAATTTAAAATTGAAAGTTACACAGACAAAATAAACCACAGAATTTACAATTGTTAGGGTGTTGTAGGACCGCTGTCTTCTCGTAGTTACTGACGCAAGTGGTTAGACGTGTTACGTGCTACAAGTCTTGTGCATATTTATATATCGATACTATGCATGCAACTACAGAGTGCATTTATTTATTCTGTTCACTCTAGTTTTTGACTAAAATTAGATCAACCGATAAAACTTCCCTCAACCGAATCTAAAACCAACTTTTTCGCATCGAATCCTCAACGAAACTAGACGCAGTGCAGTTGCAATGATTTACGATACAGTATAACATCGGATAATCAGACGATGCTGCAAGTAACTTACCAACTGACATTACTCATTGAGTGGAAAGTTCGGAAACTGGGCCAATGAGTCCAAAAAATCATATTGAACATTAAGAGACTTCGCGATTTTGCCGGTTTATACTCGTAGTTCGGTTTATTGGTTGTAAAGTGAGTTTGACTTAAAGTGTGAGCATTTTCTACATATATTGGAGAAGGATATTTTAGTAACGCAACTGAGCTCGTGTATTGTGAATATCCAGAAAAAATTGAGTGTCTCGAAGTCAAAGATACATAAAAGTGTTTCATAGTCATTCTGTACGTCATACCATACATTTGTCAGAATCATATTCGTAGAACTGTGTGAATGGTACTCTGGTAATAAGCAATGTGAATTTTCTTTCGAATAAGTTGGTATGATTGGCACCTCCGAAGGCATAATTATGTTACGATACTCTATAATATAGAGTGTGGTATATAAAGAGATATACAGATGGTTCCACACATACGAGGAGATGTGGTGTTGTCAATTCGTCATATCAGATTACTAAAAACCTTTACCTTTGTCAATTTCCAAATTTTTATCGTCAACGTCAACAGTTAAGGCAAATGCGAGGAAAAGGATATTTCCGAGAAGTCCACAATAGGTAAAATCTTGCAAACTCGCATTAGGCCAGCTTAGTGTACTAAGACTGAACTCCCAATAACATAAAGTTTATTTTCTCTTCCGTGAAAATAATCACTCAGATTAATTACAAAAGCACTCAAACGCATATCAATATGTGATTAATCAAAGCAGATCGATTTAAAGCGACAAAACAAAACCAACTAACTTTTTAACTTCCAAACACGAGCTGTCTTCAAATTCTTATTGATGTTGAGTTGCTGGAGACCGCGCCGACGACTCCAATCAGGAACTAAAACAAACGATCCATTTAACAATCTACAAGTTAAATAAAAACACATTAAAAAGATAAATACAACTGCCTGGTGGCGCAGTTGTACTACGGTATGATTGCAAAGCTGAGGTCTTGGGTTCGAATCCAAGGTAGAGCAAAGTGATTTCAGATTTTTCATTTCATTACTAACGCGGAGTAAGGAATTTATGCCCGAAATGGCGATAGGCTCGCCCCCTATCACTACGTGGGACGGAACATACAAGGCGGACGTGGGTATCCTGGTTCCTCTGCCTACTCTTCAGGGAAAAAGGCGTGAGTTTATGTATCTATGTATGTATGTAAAACGATAAATGTACAAGAAAATTAAATTAAATTTTAGTATACTGCTGAAGCCTCTTTCAAGGAGTCCCATATCGACCGGTTGGAAACGGCCATACAGCGACTTTCTTCAACTTTGATCAGGTCGTCAATGCTAATTCTATGTATAGTATGTAGTATGTCGTATGACGTGATATACTTCTGTGAAATAAAACCCACGATAATGTCATAGTAAAGGCGTAGAGCAATGTCAAGAAACTCACAGAAAACCCTAGTTTTGATGTTTTGGTAAAGACAACCAATTGTTTTCAATAAAAGTTAGATATTCATGAATTTGACAAGATCATTGCTATAAATCATGGACAATAGCCCCTTCAATTTAATGTGAGACATTATTGATAAAACATCGAGGGGAGGCCGAAATTACATCCTTTTCAGATGTACCTTAAGTGTTTAGTTTGCAAGAAAGTGAATAACAGGAAAATTGAGACACTATACCCTTCACATAACTAAGAGCAGTGGTGGCACGCACTGTAATGATACGGAGCATCGAACCTCAGCGGTTTCCTCAAAATACTAGATTGTATTTAACCCTAAAAGAAATTAAACAAATAGGTGATATACTACGAATTATAAAAGCGTGGTACTCTATGTTATGTCTACAGTATTTAAGTCGGCATTAGGTGCGTAATCTAAACGCCTAAAGAAACTGGAATACCCCTTTCAGATTTTCCTAGGCTAGAAAAACATTAAAAGCTTTTCCTTAATTTTTGGGATTGAAGTTTCATTGTTAATCCTTATTATACTTAAAAGTAACTGCACTGCACCAGTAAAATGTAGTCACTTTTCTTCGACAGTGCAAAAAACCGAGAAAAATAAATGTATCGCATAAATTAAGTAAATTATTTCCAGACTGATAGGCCAGTCGGCTTGTAACTCGCTCGTGAATCAGCTCTCAAATATTCTGACAAATATGCCCTAATAAGGACGGCAGACGTCGGGCCGTTGACCTGACCGCATATTTTGAATATGTTAGACCTAGTTTTGGAAGGCGAAGTTCAGCAGACAGTACTTATTAGCTTTAAATATGTATTCGTTTTCGTCTGGTTAGCGGCGGAAGATGATGGTGAAAAACTGACAAGATACATGTAGATCGCGTTTTGGGGTGTCCGTGTATATTCGGTTTGGATTAGCCTCCATAGCAATTTAGTTTAGAGCCGGCTGTAGAACAAGAGCCGCGAGTTTGATCCTCGCACCGAAACATACTCTTATCATTCACAAAAATCAGTTTAACGTCTGATGACATTGAAAACCTTTTAGTTTCCGATACCTTTGGTAAAATTCTTGATTCACCTTAAAGTGCCATTTACACGGGGAGAGTTTCTCGCGGCGTTTACACGATGCAACTTGGTGAGAAACTCTCCCCGTGTAAATCGGGCTTAACGCTGTATCAACACTATTTGTTAAAATTAGGTGTATTTATTTATCTTTATATATTCTTATATTTACATCGACAGTTGAATATTAATTCCCTTGTTTGTGAAGTCGTTCGTCTCACCATACACCCCATTTTAATCACTCAATATATAATATCTTACTCTCGCCAGTCACGCCTCTCTACCCACTACACGTAGCATACCATGACACTACTATAAACATATATATAAACATCACGCCTTTATCCCAGAATGGGTAGGCAGAGGTGCAACCAGTGCATCCACGTTTCGCCTTGTGTGATCCGCAGCCAACGATGTGAAACGGTTAGAGCCGATCGCCACACCGGGAAAAAATTCCTGACTCCAGACTGATAATGAATAGAAAAATCCAATGTCTTTGCCGAAACCGGAATTCGAACCTTTGTAAACATACCGTAGTACAACTACGCCACCGAGACAGTTACTATGAATATAACGGACAATGTAATCTTTATTCTAATTACTAAGAATCATTTGCAACCTATGAAATCGCTCGCCTGTCAGTTTCCACAATTTTATGTCAGATACATTCATAGCACTATTATCTACTCGTATACAATGTAGTGGACAGAGTTCCTTATTACCACAGTGAATCACATTAATTAAGTATAAATTCCAGTAATTTGCAACCGTTCATTCAGTGCGAAGCTTGTAATTAGCATGACAGCGTGATGTTGTTTAGCCAACGAGGTGGCGATCGATACAGCTTTATATTTAGACAGAAGGTCTTACTGATTCCACGCGGGGCATGCAAATGTATCGGAAATCGTTTTTAAATTTAAAATCAAGGTTTCTTACGAATATCAGTGTTTGCAGTCTAGTGACAGATAGGCTGGTGTGGGTTGTACGGTCGTTTGATTTCCAGAAAGACTTACGCAGATTGTCTAAAAATGTGATTTTTAAAACTTTAGTTGGCATTGAAGATTTTTCTGAATGAGATTCTTTTTTATTTATTGTTATTTTTATTTATTTTTTTAGTTGATGTCAGACTGATGTCTAGTGAATCAACTATTGTATATCCGATTTCAAACAGGTTGGGGAAGTTATATCGTCTGGTAAATAATTTATTTTGATAGCACAGCATTTGTCATGACTTAATCTACTACGGAAAGGGAAAGGTTGAGGGTACCAGGCCACGAGAAAGATCGCCTATGAGGTGGACTGACCAGATAAAAGCGGCGGTAAATAGTTCACCATCCTTATATGAATGCACGAGGAATGCGGCCATCAGAGAGGAGTGGCGGCGTGTTGTGAAGCTTGCCACCAACACCTGAAGTGATGACCACGACCACTCTGTCAAGACTGATACTGACAAAAAAGAAGAATACATTACGACGCGGCGGTATAAGAAGAGCGTGCTAAAATTGATATTCTGTGAAAATTTATTACATTTTCATGACTTTTATGTATTTATTTAATTTTATTTATACTTTATATACAGAGTATAAAGGCGGACTTACGCCCGATTTGCACGGGGAGGAGTTTCTCACATCGAAGGTACGAGTATTAATAGAAGACGCATAATTTATAGAAACTTGAGAATTGAGAGTTTATATGTAAACAGTAATCACCATGAAGTCGAAGAAAGTTTTTAAAGTTTTCGATTGAATTAAATATGGAAAAAAACAAACAGGCCGTAAATTCGCTGCTTTTTTATCAGCAGATCTCAGTTTACCCGCCTTTTACACCACAAAGCGCAACCAATTACTGGGGCACAATGGACCGGGGCCATCGGAAAAAATGCTATAGAAACCCAGACAAAAGAGGTAACCGATGCTCAGATAATACATTACTTCCGGGGGTTACTGGGTTACATTCAGCATATAATTTACATATATACGTATGTGATAGCTATACATACATACATAAACGCACGCCTTTTCCCAGAAGGAATAGGCAGAGGTGCTAATAGGACACTCATATTTCGCCTTGTATGCTCCGTCCCATGATGGGATAAGGGGCGAGCCTATCGCCGGGCTGATAATGAATAGGAAAATCAGGATTTGAATCCGAGACCTCAACTTTGTAATCGTACCGTAGTACAACCACGTCACCGAGGCAGTCTACAAATACACATGCTATAACCCCTCTCATTCGTACTCTCGATTGTAAAGGAGGCGCCTGCCCAGCAGTGGGACGTATATTACGGACACATATACAGATACACAAAAATCTGTTTAAGAACTCTGTGATATGCTTGTTACTTTAAATATTTTCACCATCAAAATGGTGGTTATAAACTATCATAATACACACAAGGCTCCAAAAATTAGACCTTTTTTATCGCAATGAATGGCAAGACGAGCATGCCTTTCGCCTGATGCTAAGCGATACGACCGCTCATGTCATCATCCATCAGCCAAAGGAAGTCCACTGCTGAACATAGGCCTCTCCCAATGATTTCCACAGTGACCTGTTGGAGGCAGCCTGCATCCAGCGACGTCCCGCGACCTTTACCAGGTCGTCTGACCACCTAGTGGGTGGACGTCCCACGCTGCGCTTTCCGCTTCGTGGCCTCTATTCGAGAACTTTTTAACTCATGCACAGTAGCAAAACCAAACAACACCATGAATTACAAAGCAGTGCTTGGCATTTCACTGCGCTCGCCATCCTGAGACATATGGTATTGAGTCTCATTATGTCCAGTAGTTACGCTGGCTACAATGTCCTTCAAACCGGAAGCTGTTCCCTGATACATACATCGAGTTGTTACCAGGGATTTAAAATGTTTATTTCCAATACGAACCAAATACCCACTTGTGAGTCAAGGGTGTGGATCAAACTAATTAAAGTTCAGAAACGAAAAATTTTACTGTAAGACTTAGTGCCCTATTTTTATCTACCCCCCATGGTACGCAGGCGTGAAATTCTTCTTCACAAGACAGTGAAACATAATATATAAATAGTAGATATTTTATTACAAGCCATAATCATTTGGATTCTGGAATCACTCTTGTAGCGAGAATAAATAATATATATTACACAAAGATAAATAAATACACGCAGTACGAGTATATCTTACGAGATTATGTGTTGTGTGTTTTGACGAAATACTAATTTATGTCGGCCTTTTGTTTTAAGTGCGTGGTGGCCTCGTGGTATCGGACCACACTCGGCTGCCTACATGTTCACGGTGGTCGCGGGTTCAAAGCCCAGGGCACACCTCTGACTTTTTGGATTTATGTGTGTATTGATAGTCAATCACCACGCACTTTAACGGTGAAGGAAAACATCGTGAGGAAACCTGCATACCGTAGCGATTTAAAAAAAAATCTACGGTGTGTAAGTCCGCCAACCCGCACTAGGCCAGCGTGGTGGACAATATGGCCTAACCACTCTCAATCGTACTTTCGATTGTAGAGGAGGCCCGTGCCCTGCAGTGGGTCGTATATGGGCTGATACAATACAATACAATTTTGTTTTAGTGGTGGCCTGTGTGGACATGACCTATGATCTAGGGGGTTCCTTCTCCAGGTATTTTAATGCAAAAGTCTGCTAAACGGGTCAACTAAAGCTAAGTGATTAATGCAGCCCATGATCATTTTAAATAAGTAGGTTCATAGCTCCTTTGAAAAATTGGCCAGAAAGTAGAAAGGGGGAAAATTAGCGAGGTTCTACATCTCTAATCCATTTATTCATATATCATGTCATCGCTTGTTGGGACGAGAATAAACTCATAACCAGTCGGTTACACCTCCAGGGATCTCTGCCTACATCTGTAAGGTTCAAGCTTTATATTCAAAAAATTCTAAAAGCCGGTTATGTCTGACCCTAGATGTGAAACCATGACCACCGGTTCAGCTCTCCGATTCCTAGCCAACTGTGTCTTCATTCACTTCAATAAAATCATTTGGAATATATGTAATTCAATTAGATGTCACGTCAAAATTTAAAAATCAATATTTTCATTTATACCAAAACGTAATTTACACGGGGAGAGTTTCTCGTGGCGAGAATCGTATTCCATTATCGCATGACACAACCGCCATAAGATTATCGTGTTCTGACAATGTTTACACGATGCAACTTTTTTATATCCTTACGATAATCGTGTCTTCGAGGCGCGAAATTCTCCCTGTGAAAATGGGGCTTATAGAAGAAAACTATCAAGTGAAAAATAGGCTTTACCGCAAGTAGCTATACCGCTGACGTGAAACCTGTATATGGTTTCAATCAATCTATTACATCACCACTTTATATTAAACTAAGTCGTCAAACAACAGACCTAACCAAACATGATATTAATCCCCAACGACAGGAAGCCAAAAAAAACTTGTCAAAACCTATAATTTCAATCAATCTGTAGCCAGGCCTTAACCTTCGTCTCCAGACAGCCTTGACTGGCGCCGGCCTGTCTGCGGGGAGGGGGGAGGGTAGAGGGGGAGGGGTAGGTCTCAAGCCAGACGTCTCCCGGAGGACATAGGCTGGTGTCCCAGTGTTTGGGTGCGAGCGGTTAAGATCAAAATTTTGACTGATTGTGTTTTGAGTGGTTGAGGTATTTTTATTGGAGATCTGGGATGATTGATTTTTCCTGGGATTTGTAAGATTTTTTTAAAATCGTAGACTGAGTTTAATTTATAGTAAATAAAGAATTAAAGCTGCCAATAGTTTCCAATAGTATTGGCGAGACCAGACACGTATTTAAATGAATCTGATATTTGACTCTGGTGTAGTCATAACATGACTATACACATGTTGAGTGGAAAAATAATGACAACACATACGAAAAAAGTAAAGTAATTTAAAATTATAAAACTAAGTGATAGGTACATTAAAGTTATAAATAAATACACGTAACTTTCACACTTACTACGGCCCTAACCTCAACATACGAGTGCAGGTCTTGTGTTGGAAATGTAACACAGCTATTTTTATGTATCTATTGTATTTAATGACACAAAATTAAATTAGGATTTATTTAGATTTTACTCAAATATTATTTTCAACTAACATTGAAATCAGCAATTGCGTTCATTGCAGTATTAATTACTTGAACATTGTATTAAATTTCACTGTGTAAAATGGTTTGTATTATTTAATTCTTCAACGAACGGACAGACTGTTACTACGTAATATTTTCCCGTTTGTCCGAAACACATAACGAATATTTTTCGATCAATCACTTACACACTATACGAATTGCACTGCGAGAACTAATAACTGTATCGTTTTAAATAAATGTAGTGGTGATTATGATGAAAAAAATATTTCCGATCGATGAAGCTGTTATCAGGCATAGCATTGTGTTCTATTTAAAAGATCCTTTTCACAAATAATATTATAAAATACTCTTAATAAAATAAATAACAAAATAGGGAAACTCACACTATACTGCTATCAACTGCGTTCGTAACAAGCAACGTGCGGCGTCAGGTTTCAGAATCCTCAGATTGTGTGTTGTTGTTGTCAGAATTAAAAGTTTCGCTAGATTTAACGGTTATATTGGTATCAATAACCGACGGTAATTATGTTATCCTTTATAACTTTTTTTCGTATTTTTTATAATACTATAATTGAGATACCGAAATGCGCGTCTTGGACCGGACTGGGTTTTTATCATACTGTATATTATTTATCTCAAGTTATGTACATTCATAAACACGTCATAGATACATCAAAAACACAGCAATACATAGCCAAGGCTACATAAATGACTTTGAAATTATTGCCTTAATTTTAAGTTATTTCATTGATGCCTATTAGAAACTGTCTCAATTTCAATGAGTCTTGGATATGCCATAATTCTTACATAACAAGTCCTTGCCTATATTGCTTAGGTGTAGCGGGAGGTGTACTATCTACAATAGTCCGTGAAACTTATTACCCCCCTGCCTCCAACAGGTCACTGTGGAAATCATTGGGAGAGGCCTATGTTCGGCAGTGGACTTCCTTTGGCTGATGGATTGGATTGATTACCATGCGATAGGGTGCAAGCTTAGTGCGGAGCCGAGCACAAATTCCAATACACGGGAACTCGGTATGTTTTTTTTTAAATCGAACAATTCACACATAATTGATTGTATAATATTAAATTATTTAAAATTGTATTTGTTTTCTATTTTTGCAACAAACTAGGATTCCTGTGGTGGCGCTTTGTTTACAAAAACTCAAAAACACAAACATGTATGCTGGAAAAAAAACTGTTGCACATAAAAATATTGTATGTAACAGCCCATATACGTCTCACTGCAGGGCATGGGCTTCCTCTTCAATCGAGGGTAAGACTGAGGAGCTAAGCCGCCAGGGGGTTGGCGGACTTTACATACCATAGAAATTCTTACAAATCGGTATGCAGGTTTCCTCGCAATGTTTTAGTTCACCATTATAGCTCAGTATCTTTATGCCTAGTATACATATGCTTTGATATCATTTAAATCGGAGCACAATAGTGCATACACCTGTATTGAGGCAGACGTAGACAGCTTCTCGTACATGAGGGAGCAACAACCTAGTAGGTACCCTCAGCCTAGGCTGAAAGTTGAAGAACTCTAGAGTTCTCCCTAGAAATATTGTCTATCAATTTACGCACATCACGTCTAGGTAGCTTAATACATTTTTTTTATAAATACACCCAACAATCACAAACATGTTCCTGATTCCATACTAAGATCCAGTCTTGTGTCGAGGGCATCAGGAATTACGAAGCACTTTTCGTTCTCACAAACATTCAGACCCGAAACAAATACTTAAGGTTCACACAAACATTTTACTCGGTGCGGGTATCAAACCAGCGTCCTCCCGTTTCACAGCCGGCGTCTAACCACACCACGGAGGTTATCAGATAATGTGTTAATTGGCACAATTCTGTCCGTCCCACCAAACAGCGCAATGATAAAGAAACTACTCGTACAACCACGTAAATTATTAGTTAATGGGGCGAAAGTGTGTTGTAAACATTAGCAGAGAAGTTAAGCCGACGGAAAAACACATTAAGCCATTTTCTGGGGCTCCGGAGTTTGCCAACGCTTAACTCAGAGGGCCCAGTTTATGAATATGACCTTTTTTAGGGAGACAATGCTCTGAGCCGATGAAATGATCGGTTGACATTATTATGCCGGCCTGAGAACGTAGATTGTCTCGATAGTCTATTGATGGGATATTATAATATCTCAATAATTAACATAATTGTGTCGACCAGCTGGAAACGAAATATAACTAGTGAAACTTGAAACGCGTAACAACTGTATTTTAAGTGTGACTTAGCAGTGGTTACTCCACGTGGTTTCGCAGCTAGCGTCATACTACTCTTTATTACATATGCGAAATGGTAGCAGGTACCTATCTAAAGGAATTTTCGCATACGAGGGTCCTACCATGTATAATTTCATAATTAGAAAAAATCGCTGTTTTTTTAATCATATTACTTGGTTTTTAGAATATACATATATATATATATATATATATATATATATATATATATATATATATATATATATATATATATATATATACAACTGTACTTATACTGTGAGCTCTTGATTTTGTATCCTACATGGGTCTAGGTCGATGGGAAGTACCCTATAGGTTTGTTGACACAATTGTACGGGCTTAAGAGAGATCTTATGATAGCTCTTATTTTTCTACAGAACACAGAACCCTAAAATGTCGGATAAAGTTATCAAAGAAAAAATTACATGAACAGGACAACAAACTTAATGCTCAGTTACATAAATACGTACATAAGCGGAGGCAGCGTTGTGAACTATGGCCTAAGCTCGAATTATCAATTATAGAAATTTATACCCTGCAATGGGACATATATTTTATAAATTATTATACAGGGTATCAAGACTGGTACCGAAAACGAAGCCAGGTAGTAGTTTTGGTGACTAAAGACACGATGCAATTAAAAATTTTGCAAAATAAAACGCAACGTTTTTTTTTGTAATGTTTTAAATATTGTGTTTGGGTGGTAAATTTATAGTTTTCGCTAAAATTATAATTTAAAGCCTTGCGTCCTATAGCGTCTTTTAAAAATAAAATGGTGTAGATTTTTTTTTTAGGAAAATATATGTATGTAGCAGTCTTGATATACCCTGTATTAATAGATCACAAAAAGTACATTCCAAGTACATATTTACCTAATTTATCATCCACTACTCTGTAATAACAAGTTATGTAGAAATGTCCAAATATCTGGAAATCAATCTAATATGTTTTGCGTCCCTAAGTTGCAGTATTGGTAATGACGACCGCCCGTCATAACGGAGACGATAAAATGTTTAACTACCTGCGGTAATAAAACTATGAGTGGGTAAATAATTGTCTAGGGAGGGTGGGCGAGGAGCTGCACACGGCTGAATTTATATTATCATGTTTATTTTTATTATTTTACCATTGATTGTCTTAGTCGGATTCTAAATATAAAATTACGTATTTTTATATTGGTTTTATTGAACGAATGTTAAAGAGAATCGAACCTTTTTTGAAGAAGGTCATGGTGGTCTAAAGCCGTCTTGCTGATTTTAAAACGTCTACGATAATTGTATGTTGTATTACGTTATCTTGTACCATAGCAAATGGTAACATTTCTATGAAAGCGAGATTAGTACCATGTGGTTGCACGAAAATTTTAATAAAAACATTGAAAATATAGGACAATAATAAATACGTCTTGGCGCAATTTCATACCAAACAAATAATAAACGCTATACAATCTTTACTTTGGCGCTATCTTCTATCCTGTTATAGAAAGCAAATCAATACAGTGCTGGCATCTACTTACGGCGGCTATTTTCACTTGTCTTTATAAGTGTAAAGGTCCCTTTTCACTGCCTTCAAGTAAAGTTAAAGTCACGCGTAACGTCACGTGTCGATTTCACGAGGCTCCAGTAACACTAATCCTATGATTACACAAATCATACCTTACTGGCCACATCGTCTGCCAATAACTACTTGATGGTTAAAATAAGATTTAAATCTCAACCTCCTTTATTATTTTTTAAGAAAAAAAATACGTTATCACTTCAGCGGGAAGCAGACAGGGGTCATTTGACGTAATATTGAAGGAATCATTCATTCAATTTCTTATATCATTTGCTTAACCAGCACGATGTTACTCGATACTTTGTTTCCGTTTGTGAAAGATACTTACACGAAGAAAGATACGTAGCACTTTTACTTGGCAATTAACGTTGATCAAAAAGTTACTTATTAACGGTTTACTTGAAGATGGTGAACGAGGCCCTTAAGCATATAAATTAGATAATGTGGCAGAGGACTTTTAATTCCAGTCCAAATGCAATCCACTTCTCTCTGTTAATGCGAAACAAGACCACTACACATCTCGTCTAAAAAAGTAAATACGAATATTGTACATGGGTAAAATCAATTATTCCATTTTTTATAAAAACATACACAATGAATTCGATATGTTATATGGCTCCTAGACTGAAACAAAGTAAGCCACTTCGATTATTCAAAAACGTAACTCATGCGGCCCCGATAACAGAACCAATAACTTTATTACGGTTATAAAATATGTATAAAAAATACAATATGGCCCGATTTGTCCCCCGTTACGGACAAGATGGCCTTTAAAACTCTGACGTGTAATTTAGAAGCAGTAAAACTGAAGTTAGGGGGACAAAATCATGAAAAAATATTTATGTATTTCTGGATGTAATATGTCATACAATAAGATTATTAAAGGCCCCACTCAACTTCGTCCTGAAATTATAAATTATAGTTTTTTTTCCGACGTATGATCTATAATATTGAAAAGTTTCATGAAAACGCCTTCAGTTATTGCGTGAAAGACTAACAAATATACATACTTTCTCATACACTATAACATTTATAGAAATAGTTGGATAAAAATTATGTTTAATATATTTATCTTACTTTGCTACAGAAGGCTATAAAACGTCTAGACATAGCATCCTTGAATTAAAATTTCTAGTGAAATATTCACATATTATATTAATTAATAATAAATAGTAAATCAGATTCATTAAAAGTTCTTGTGCTAGACATTAAAAATTAATTCGTAAATTATTATTTTTTCTAACAGCGTAGACATGTCAAGTGCCCCCGCTAATTGTAAGCGATCCATTAGGATGAATATAGATGGTAGGGACGCGTTAATTATTCGAAATGTATTTAAATTATTCAAAGGATCAATAGCCATTAAAACTATTACTAAATAATACGATTACCCATTATATTACTGTCAATCTGAAATATACTGAACCACAAAAATATTCCTATGTCATGATTGATACTATTCACGCATCACAATAAATCGAATATAAATAACCATATAAGCCAACTACCCGCGGCAAATCAGCCAACAACCATAAAAAATACGCTCATGAACAGGTGGTAAAAAATCATCCACGAGCAATTCGATACAAATTACCCCCCTCCCCCTCCCCCTCAATCACCGCCTTACACTCAAAACGATCATAATGACAATATAAAAGGCATATTTGCACCAACTTTGGGATATTATGTATATTTTTTGGTCCTGCCGAGCCGGATTTACGAGGGCTTTTACGATTTTCGGTTTACGGGTTTTTTATATGCGCCGTCCGACTCTCGCGGGGTAATGATGGATATCAACTGTCATCTATACTCCCAAGTCCCTGTGGCTTTATTAGGGCAAAATTGTCACTAGTGCTCGGACAAAACTTAGAGATGCTATTAGTATCTGCTTAAATAGCGATTAAAGTACACAGTGGTTTGGAATATGTCTCGAGTACATTCATATATTCGAATGTCATCAGGCTGATATCATTATATTGACCAGGTAGAGTTGAATAGTTTATAATTAGAGACCGAAAGGTTCTGGAGTGGAGGCCACATACGGGCAAGCGCAATGTCGGACGCCCACCAAGGTGGACGGACGACCTGGTTAAGGTTGCAGAAAATCGCTAGATGCAGGTCGCTTAAAACAGGTCAATGTTGCGATCCCCCCTATAGTTATAGGGGAAGACTATGTTCAGTAACGTCCTATGGACGAAGAGAGAGATATGATTATGTCATATCTTACAAAACTATATCTGAACTGCACTGAAAATGCACCTAGAATTGTAGTCACTGTCATGCAAGTAGTAAAAAAAGCGTCTTTTTTGGTCATGACTCAAGAAACTATCAGGAATCAAAGGGGCGGGCCGCACCGTGCCTCGTGTCATTACGTCATTTGTTTCCATTAAATATTAAACCGTCGCGAGAGATTTACAGCTCAATTGTTAACGTGTTATAAGCTATTTTCGCGGGATGGTTTATATTCAGTTTTGTATATCGGCGTGAAGTGTCATTATCCAATTTACAGTAATAGTAAATAATTGCACGCTTTCATTGTAAAAGTGAAATAAATTCTTGAATAGCTTAGTATGTCACAGTGGGTGTTAAATTTATCACAGTTGTAATTAAAAAATACGGAGGCCTCAAAACCGAGGGTATATAAAGAGATTGATGACAGTTGATTAAGCGAAAGATCTATGTATGGCCCGTAGCACTTGGCGCTCTATAGTCTCTGCCCACCCGACTGGGATATAGGCGTGAGTTTGTGTATGTATGATACGTTCCAGGATAAGCGAGTTTACAGCTGCTTACGAGCAAACTGATATAATTTTATCGATAAGCGACGGTTATATGTACATAAATATGTATAATACCTCAATGACTAAGGCAGATAGTTATTGTATGCACTCTATCATTCAAATATAGATACGAACGGCAGAGCGCATATCTTCAGATGCATTGCATCGTGCCAATATAATATATTTTACATATATACATACATACATATACATACATCACGCCTTTTTCCTAGAAGGGATAAGCAGAGGTGCAACCAGGACACCCAAGATTCACCCTGTATTTTGTAGCCATACCGGGCACAAAATCCTGACTCCGGGCTGATAATAGAAAAATTCAATATCACTTTGCCCGACCCGGGATTCCAACCCAAGACCTGAGATTTGTAATCATACCGTAGTACAAATACGCCACCGCAGCAGTCATAATATATTAGTTTCCTGATATTGACCGACTTAATACCGTTCTAAGATCAAACATTGTTCCATTCATAGAGGCGACCTTAGTTCCGCATCGTACATAGTAAGTGCGGAGAATTTTCGACTTACCTTCAGATATGATGTTAAAGTTTTCAAACTTATCCATGCCAGTGGGAGGCAAGGGCGGGGGGGGGGGGTGCAACGACCTTATTCTTTATACATCTTAGTATGGTAATTGTATTTTATGTTATAGGGGACAAAAAAGCATACGGTTCACTTGATGGTAGGTGATCACCGCCGCCCATGAACATCAGCAGCACCATAGGGCGTGGAGATGCGTTGCCGGCCTTTAAGGTGGGAATACGCTCGTTTTTTAAAGGTCGCTAGGTACTTGTCCGGTAATGCCACGTTGGGAACTGATATGCAGGATTTGAAATTGTAGCTACTAATAGGTATAAAAATAATTTAAGGCCCTTAATACACTCTCCGGAAAGTCACACAGTTTTCTGATGTATTTCTTCACAATTAAATCGAAAATTAATGAACTACGAGTAAACATTACGAGTACGATTTGTGATGTGGTGGCCTGTTGTTAACGGAGCGGGCCCAGAGGCCAACACAGCACTCGCGGGTTCGAATCCCAGGGGACACCTCTGACTTTTCGGAGTCATGTGTGTATTGATAGTCAATTACTACGCACTTTAACGGTGAAGGGAAACATCGTGAGGAAACCTGCATACCATAGCGATTTGCAAGAACTTCTATGGTATGTGAAGTCCGCCAATCCGCATTAGGCCAGCATGGTGTACTATGGCCTCACTCCTCTGATTAGATCCCCCAAATGTTGAGGAGGCACGTACCCTGCAGTGGGACGTATAATAGGGGCTGGATTATAAACACGAGACTTCGATAAGTTACCGGTACGCGCCCGAGGTCAAACTTGCGACCTCTGTTACCGACAATCCGTTTTACCTTCAAGTAAACCACACGCCCAAAAAATATTGTCTACCAACAGTCCTATACATACACAAGGCTGAATACCTTTTTAACTATCGAGAGAGTTATGTGAGTTACCATAGAAATAAATGAAATGAAACAATTTACATCGCGATAAACAATATTCATGTTATTGATAACTATTGTTAATGGACTTACTTGTAACAGCATCTTCGAGGACGCAAATCACTTCTTATTTGACAAAAACACGTTTTTTTATCGAACTAGTGTGATCACTTCAATCTTTGATGTACAAGTATGATAATAATATTAAAATGTGTGAAGGTAGAATAGTAAATGATTTTTTTGTTTCGGAGTCAGTTCAGTAAGATTATTGTCACTAGCTCATAATATATTCCAATTTCAAAGTTAAATTAAAAAGAAATACAAATGTATGTATGCCGCGTGGTAATTTAACGTTCCATATTTAAAATATTTAAAAAGTCAAAGACAAAGGTAAGTGACACAGCCATATCAATAAGGTTTTAAATATGACTGTGATACATTTACAATATTCAAAAGATTAGGCTTTATTCTGCCACGCTGATCTAGCGGGTTAATAAATTTTTTTATCTTTGAATTTCTTGAGGAGATCAATAAAGTTTCGTGACGATATTTTCTTTACCGTTAAAGGTAATGTTTGAACGAGGGAAAAAATTGGAATAATTAATTGAGTAGATCGGCTTTAAAACGTCATAAGTCTTTAGCAAAATATTTAAAATTGTAATTGCAAATTTCATATCACTTAAAATAACATTATATGTATCTTAATTCTAATATCTTGGCAATGTATTACATTTCACAAATCCTAGCAAAATGATGTGTAAATGTTAACTGAATATTTACAAAGTGTCATAGTCTGGCCTTAATGAGAGGATGCTGACGTAACCCAGATACCCGGTGTCAGAGCAAGGCGGTAACGAATGAGCTGGGAATTAATTTTAACATTCTTACATTATATTTAGTTACCAATCAATCTTGGTAAGTTAAAAAGGGGGAAATGTTTTAACACTTACTGGATATTACTAGTGGTAATTAAAGGCATTATTATCGTTAACTTGATGATGTAGAAAAAATATTTTTTATTTTTTTTTTGTATGTGTCATGTATAAGGCTGTATGAAATAGTGTTCCTTTGCTTGGTAAGTTAGTGTAGTATACAGCAAGCTTAAAACTAATATGTCATCAATTATCAATCAACACAACAACAAAAAAAAAAGTAACAAATATTGCTTAAAAGAAAATATCTAAATAATTCTGCCACAATTAAAATTTAGGTATTAAATTATATTCCACTTAGCATAACTGTGGTCATTGTCAAAACCTACTAGTGTAGGTTGGCGGGATTTTTGTAATTGTAAACAAATTAGGTGCCTGGTGGCCTGCAGGTAAAGGACCAGACGCGACTGCCAAAATATTTACGGTGGTCGCGAGTTCAAATCCGATGGCACACCTCTGATTTTTCGGAGTTATGTGTGTATTATTCAATAACCACGAATTATAACGATGAAGGAAAATATCATGAGGAATCCTGAATACCGTAGCTATTTTAAAGAATTTCTATGGTATGTAAAGCCCGCCAACCCGCACTAGGCCAGCGAGGTGGATTACATGACCTAACCCTCCGTAATCGTACTCTCCACTGTAGAGGAGGTCCGTGCCCTGCAGTATGACGTATACGGATTGATACAGATACAGAAACAAATTAAGTGACCCACATTGTAGTGACCTTAGAAAAATAGGAATATATCAATTTGATAGAAAACAGACGTGACGCTACGGCTCGTTGTTAAATTTAATCAGTGAAGGAGATAACAAGAGGATTTTTCTAATACATAGAGTGATTCAAAAGGAAGGTAACATGTGTAATACATATACAGGGTGTCCCAGTTTGTACGAAAAATACCATGTATATGTGTGGATTCAAAAAGCATCTGCTCCCAGGTGAAGCTGTGACGGGCCACTAATATAATATAAAACTAACTCTAAACTACTTTCACAAATCGTCCAAATGAAACCGCAAGATCCTTGGCTGTACTATCCTAAACATTAAAAACTTAAAGACAAGAAAAAGAATGGAGGAAATGCAGCATTTTTTGTCTTGGTGAGTAAGCGCAGGATTTATTGCTCGGCCGGGACTCGAACCCCGCTGCGCGCGGCACTTTGCCTAATGTATGTGCATTGTAAATTATACGGACGCTTTGTCTTTCGAGAAGTTTGTTTATAATTTGTTTCTTGATGTTAAATAGTTTGATGGTGGTGGTAAGTGCAATTACAATAATGCCGGGCTGGTTAAAATGGCAAAAAGATATTTTATATTGTGACGTCACTATTTCTTTTTTAATTTTTATTTTACTTGTTGCAGTGCAGTCTAATTAGATAGTCTATTAATACTTTTATATAAACCTTAAGAATTTGTTTGTTTGAATGCGTTAATCTCAGGAACTAATGGCTTAATTAAAAAAATATTTTGTTGTTCCGCTAGCCCATTTGTTAAGGAAGGCTATGGGCTATATAAAATCATGCTATTGCTAATAGCAGCGGAGCATCAATGAAAAATGTTTCAAAAACGGGAAAAGTTAATTCCGGGGGAATTTAAGATGTAGACCGGGCTGTTAGTCAGAGATATGCATTTCATTTCATTTTTACCTCAGTACATAAAAAAACCCCGTATTTAATAACTTCTGTATTATTTTGAGATACTGTCCGTTCCAGGCATCTTCACAGTTTAGCAGAGACATTGTAAATCTGTGTAGAAATAAATAAACTGGATTTGCGAGGCGAGATAGGATCTATAAGGAAAAGATGCAGGGAATATCTTGATAAAGAGGACGTCGGTCAGTCTCTCTTTAATTCTTCGTCCTTTGTATTTATTGAATGAATGGTTGTAAAGAAAGATCGCGGATACGATTTCTTTAAAGCTTTTCTGGTATTTAGTATCCTACAGGCTACAGTTGTACTATGGCATGATTGAGATCTCGCGTTTGAATCCCGTGTCGGGCCAAGTGGTATTGGATTTTTCTATTCATTATCAGCTCGGAGTCGGGAATTTGAGCTCGATATGGCGATAAGCTCGCCCCCTATCACATCCTGTCACGGAAAATACAAAGCAAACGCGGGTGTCTTGGTTGCCTCTCTGTCTACCGCTTCTGGGAAAAAGGCGTGAGTTTATGTATGTATGTATGAACATAATAAAGAGAAAACATTTCAAAGCAAATCATGATATTACCGACTCTGTAATTCAACAACTGCATGGTAGCTTTTTGGTAGTCACATCTACGACACTTCGGAGTCTTGTCTTGTTAGTCTATTACCATGCGCTTTAACGGTAAATGAAAATCGGGAGGCAACATGAGACTTGAACCACTAACATCCCTACATGAATTTATATCATAATTGATATGTGAAGTCCGTCAACCTGCAGTAGGTCAGCGTGGTGGACTATAGCTTAAACCTTCTCAATCGGTCTCTCGATTATATACAAATAATGTACTCGACAATGGACTATACAGATTGATATATAAAAATCATTATCACATATATGACAATGCATTTCACACTCGCGAATATCTAAGTAAACTTACCACAAAATTCTTTCCACAAAAGCCATACATAAAGCATCGGGTGCCAAAACCAGCCTTTTTCCTTGACATAAAAAAAATATTAAACGCATTCGTTTTTTCCGTTTCTCAAGTAACCGAGCACTTGACAGATAAATCAGGGGCACTGGCCGACGCTGTTAGTTTTATGCCAAATCGGTCAAGCTGTAATGTTTTAAGTTTCGCGTAGAATAAAACCAGTGCGAAACCGAAATGCGTATGTGGGGGGGACGGAGCGTGCCAAGGGGTGGCACGCCGCGCAGGGTTATAGCTAAACTTATTAGGGTTGTACGTACAGATAATGTAGATTATTGATGTTTAAACTAATGCAATGTTTTTATGTGATTTTTACTGGTTAGTGAGTATAGAGAGAAGTGCGTGGTGGCCTGTTGGTAAACGGACCAGACGCGGCTGCCTACATGTTTACGGTTGTCGCGAGTTCAAATCCCAGGGCACACCTCTGACTTTTCGGAGTCATGTGTGTATTGATAGACAATATAGATAGACAATGTGAAGGAAAACATCGTGAGGAAACCTGCATACCATAGCGATTTGTATAAATTTTTATGGTATGTAAAAGTCCGCCAACCCGCATTAGGCCAGCGTGGTGGACTATATGGGCTAATCACACTCAATCGTACTCTCGATTATAGAGGAGGCCCGTGCCCTGCAGTGGGTCGTATATGGGCTGATACCAGAGTATAGAGCAGTGGTGAGGGTGGTATCAACAGAACATTGAAACAACTATATCGGCCAACTCAAAACCGGATGTATACTACTGAACTACTAAAAGCCGAAAAGTGGCACACCTGGTTTAATGACAGGGACTATCGTGTCTATCTATGGTCAAGTGTCAGATGTTTTTTTAATTTCGGGTGATGCGAACACATTACAGTAAGAATATAGTGTTGAGAGTAACATAGGCTATATACAGCTGGCTGATGTAGATCAGCCCAGGTCAACTCACTGCTGGGTATAGGCATCCTCATTTGCATGCCACATGTTTCGGTCCTGTGCCAAGCGAATCTACTGTTTTCCTACGACTTTCACGCTGTCATTTGACCATCTGGCAAGTGGTCTACCTCTTAGGGCCGTGGCCCTCTTGGCCACCACTCCGTCAGTGTCTTAGTTCATCTGCCGTCTAAACTGTGGTCTATAATCAATCGAGAAAATTACGTCATTCTGCTGAATAACTTCCTTATATTTCATTAATATGCCTATGCTATTGTATAACTTATATTTTTTTGATAAGACTACAGGAATTTATTACAATCCGCTACATTTTATGATCCATATTTATTTATTATTAACATATTCATCATGTTACTTCTATATATACTATCTGAATGATCTCTTCCTATTCCTTATCAAACTAGCAATATCGGCAATAAAATAAGACTAAATTAGGGTAGGGTTGGCCACATTCATAATACACATACACAAACTCACGCCTTCTTCCCAGAAGGGGTAGGCAGATGTGCTATCAGGACATCCACGTTTCGCCTTGTGTGTCCCGTCCATCGATAAGGGGCAAGCCGATCACCATATCGTGGAAGGATATTATATCTACAGAGATAGTGATCACCGTACACAGTGGTTATGGACCCACCTTAGTGTCCCACGTGTGGGGCATAACGGCGTCTGTCGGCGACATATAACATTCTCACGCCAGAAAGTGGTGAATCTTTATGTTAGTGTTGTTCATTAGTCCCATAAAAGCAGCTTTTCGATCTCATCAATTCTACGCCATCAAATTACTTTACAAACCATCGGCGAAACGACATCACCAGCAGGGTCATCCTCATAATTGTGCACAACAATAAACCGCAATAAAAACCATTAAATCTCCGCAATAAATTAAACTAACATTGAATGTCACAAATTTGGCGCTAACTAGTGCCCCGGGCGAGTCGGGAACGTATAAAAATGTTTATTTTTTTGAATTGGCAACCCTTCCGAGTCGGGATATATAGCTTTGTGCAATTGCGTTGCATTATTGCTCGCTTAATGGTCTCGCAGACAAACGTACTGCATTTCGCTTGTCACTACACCCTGTATAAGAATATAATGTACTACCACAGTGGAATCGACGATTAAGCCTTCTTAGGATCCGGCGAGAGCATTGTCGTGTTGAGTTATTGTCAAAATTTGTCTCTATTGCACTATGGTAAACATGCGTTTTGAGTTTAAATGTTTGTGATGTCGCATAACTTTCGTGCGATCGAACTGGTATATTTGGTCCTTCGAGCCGGATTTAGTAAGCAAATTGACTGGATACAAACATGTTTTCAGAGAAAAGCTAATGGTTTCTGAAAGGTTGTATAATATGCTCATGTTTAATTAAATAAATACACCCAACAGACACATACATTGTCCTGACCCCACACTAAGATCGAGTCTTGTGTCGTGGGTATCAGAAACTACGAAAGGCTTTTCGGTTTCTCAAACAACCAGACCCGAAACAAATACCTGTGGATCACACAAGCATTTATCTCTGTGCGGGGATCGAACCCGTCGCCTCTCGTTTCACAGCTGGTGTCTAACCAACTGCGTTACAGATACTATCAACTTACGGTTTGATTGCAAAGCTGACGTCTCGGGTTCGAATCCCGTGTCGGGCAAAGTGATATTGGATTTTTCTATTCATTATCAGCCCGGAGTCAGGAATTTGTGCCCGATATGGCGATAGGCTCGCCCCCTATCATATCGTGGGACGGAATAAATAAGGCGAAACGTGGGTGTTCTGTTAACACCTCTGCCTACCCCTTCTGGGAAAAAGGCGTGTGTTTATGTATGTATGTATGTATGTAAGTAATGAATAAAATATTTAAACAACACTTTGATGTCTTGCATCTTTATGGTTTCTCAGACATAAAAATAATTAACACGCTTTATAGCAGGAAATAGAACGATTAAGTATTGCATGTGAAGATAAATGTTCATTTCCCGTCTATGAACACCCTCAAAGAAAGTATGGGGCATGAAAGTAAAGACCTACCGCAATCTCATCAAATGCGCGAACACAACACGAATACAAATAAATTTTAAAGAAATGTAGGTTCTCTTAATCGTAGAGCAGGCGCGTACCCCTGGGATGCATATGGGCCTATTTACATGTTTTTAAAAACTAATTTTAAAGACACTTTATATTATTATTTTTAGATACATTTTGGGGAGATCTCTGTTCAGCAGTTGACTTCTTGTGGCTGACCAGAAACCGAGGGATATAAACAGAGAAGATTATTGGGGTTCCATTTAATGACTGCACTATTTCACTTTGCTTTCCACTGACAGCCGTATGTTTCCATACTGAGCCTACCCATACCATCCAAATTGGTACCAACCCTACCCCCACTCAAAGACACGTTGCAATTTTAAAATTCCGACCTGCTAATACATTTTTGACGTGAAAGCATCAGGATTTATGTGAAATAGTGACGGGTGGAAACTGGGGCGTGACGGGACTGCGTCTGTTATGTAAGCACAGGTTGTGCGGGAGTGTGTCGTGGAATTGTAAATTAACTGGAAGTAGGTCGCCCCGGACATGGAATTTTTGGGATATTTTGGAATTTTAGAGAGATGCTGAGAGAAAGATGGTGCTTGTTGATGGTAATGTCGCGTTTGTATGGTGCCATGTAAGCATATAAATAAACATATCGACGTTTTGAATAACCCTGCGTGTGATTTACGCGCGAAATTCATTTGCACGTTGTTTATTTTTCACGTATTATTATCGTTTGTGTCGTGTATTACGCGATCGCTATTATTCGTCAATTTCACATGAATAGGATTTCACAGCATGTATTGAAATAACTAATATTGTTTTATTTTTAATATACATACATAACATACATAACCACACGCCTTTTTCCCAGAAGGGGTAGGCAGAGGTGCTACTAGAACACCCCCGTTTCGCCTTGTATATTCCGTCCCACGATGTGATAGGGGGCGAGCCTATCGCCATATCAGGCACAAATTCCTGACTCCGGACTGATGATGAATAGAAGAATCACTTTGCCCGACCCGGGATTCGAACCCGAAACCTCAGCTTTGCAATCATACCGTAGTACCACTACGCCACCAAGGCAGTCAGAGGATGGAATTAGAATTTTATTTCAATGCCGCCTCCATATTGCATTGCCTGTAAAATACTCCGAGTGTAAACACAAGGCTACAATTGCCGCACCGAGATTAATGCCTGTGAGATTTACACTAGATAATTTCTGTCATTATATATTCTCATCGATCCGTTATTTCCTGAAGCAAATGACTCGAATGCAAAAAAATATATTTTTGCATTTAATATTGGAACCTTCGATTTATTTTATGTATTGGGTAACTGTTTTATTTCCTAATTTATAAGATGTCCATTTCTAAAAATCAACACTATTGTCAATGATACTTATCATTTATTAGAACTAAGTCTGCGGTTAAGACGTATGATAGAGTATTCGAAAATTTTGTGGAGTACCTAGGCTCATTCGTACGGTTTTACGTGCGACGTTCGAATATTCGAATTTCGTTTCTGATCATAGAGTAACCCCCCCGGCCTGCGAGAGCGGAAAGTCACTGGCAGTTTTTGAGACCAACGACACAAGATTTATTCATCGGAATTCAGGACTACATACATATATGATTGGGTTTATAATTATTAATACACAGGCAAACACAGGGCCGATAACTAGTATATACAATTCAGAATTCAGTAAATCGCGCACATTCAGTTTGTTTTCCTCAAAAGCAGTGTTGTATGCAAATGTTTGTCAAGAAAACAACTTGTGCAGCGTTAAGAATGCGATCCATCTGACACTATGTTACATATTTCACATTTGTATGGAAATTGTGAATTGAAATATGTCTCAAATGGATTTTTATATTTTTAGCTGAATGTCCATTGTTCAGTTTTGATTAATAATGATAATACGAGTAGTTATTTGTGGGCGATATTTTTTGAATCAAAAGTATAATATTTTAGCTTATACGTAGACTATTCCTGAGCACGAATATCAAATTATTAATTAACTGCTCTGATTTAAAACAACTTGTAACTTTTGTCATAATCACTATACTGGTTACATGTTTACACTGGTTTTGAAAAGTGCAGCACTAGAGTTTTTTGCCCATTCCTCACTAGTGAAAACCGCTTTCTGAACTGAGTGGTAGAATAAAAAATGACTCAATCTAAATGATGTTGAACATTTCAATGGATTCAAAACATTATTTTCATTTCATTTCATTTTATTTTCACGACTCCTCTATAATTGTCAATTGAGCTAGGAAGGCTTAGGCCGCAATTTCTAATTTTTTTGTAAAGGTATCATATGAAAAACTTCCTCACGATATTTTTCTAAGTACTTTGTTAAAGCGCGTACCATTAGGAACAATATATAAGTATGTACATGATTTTAAGAAATTAGAGGTGTGGCCTGGGATTCGAATGTGCACAACACCGCATTGGCAGTTTGCATCCAGTTTGTTTACCAACGGCAACGCACTATCCTTATGATAAAAATAATCTCTCACTGCCTGACATCAACCCTTTTTATAAATTTGTTATAACCCTTACCAGATGGTTAAAGGGTTGAGATATATTTTCCCTACTGGACCTATGTTTTGGTTTATGCATTATGCAAAGTGTCGTGTTCCCATTTGAAGCACATTGTAGTTAGAGTAACCACTGACAAGAGACCTCCGGATAAGATTATGAACAGCCCGAGTGAGCCATGCAAGTAACTCCCGTTTTGGACTCAGTCTGTCTCTACTCTATTTAGACGGTATATAACACATTCTAGTGAAAGTACATTAAAAAACTTTTAAAATAACTACACGTTTACAAACACAAATTTTATTATTTTTGACACACTGATTATAGAATAACCATCCAGGGTTACCACATGAACTTAGAGTTCTTCCACTGGATACAATGATCTTATAATAAATCATTGAAAGAGATAGAAGAAACTTGCAACTTGGTGTCGTCAGTATCAAAAACTACGAGACTTTTCAGTCTCATAACACAGACGCAAAGCCAATACTAAATTACAAATTTACTACCAATATTGTGGATAGCAACAATATTTGTCTGGGTACGAGGTAAACCCGCAGCCTTTTGTTGTTTACATGGTTTCTTAACCAACTGCATCATCAACACTTTAAAACTAAATTAACCGTATCGTATATTTACCCTGATATTTTCTAGTTTACCTAGCTTGAGAAAAAAATACTCAGACACTGCCAATATGTCGTCATATCCAGAAACCACAATAGTGAATTCTATGAAAATATTTGTGGATGTCACAGAGGTTATCGTCGCGACGTCAACATTACGGAATGTCTCGAAGAACCTTCGTCGGTCACCTTCAAACGACTGTCGTGTTCTCTTTACTGCGCCTTTTCCATTTGATTAAATTGTCTTTGTAATTTTTGCTGAGTTGATTGAAGTTTTACGGTGTTGGAACATGAGAAGAATTCTTCTTTGAAAAAATTATCAAGCTGAACAGATTTTAGGGAGGTCCATGGCATGTAAGAGCTGTCAACAGGCACTAAGCAAGCGTGGTGGCCTGTAGTTAAGCCTTTCTCGATCGTACGCTCAATTTTAAAGGAGGCCCGTAACCTGTAGTGGGACGTATATGGACATGATCTTTTAAACATTCATTCCATTGATTGACAGCGTCAGTCGTCTATCAGCTGTGGAGTGTGAAATTTTGGATATAATTCCCAGGTCAGACGATGTATTTTATGTAAGTTTTCGTTTTCCAAAGGTCCAATAAAAAATTTCATGCCATGAATTTGTAATCGATATGGCGATACGTTCTCCCCCGAACCCATCACGCGACAATAATATCCTGGTTAACAATAAATATTGTCCCCACCAGTAGCATCTCGGAATTTCTGTACGTTTTTTACCTTCTCTCTCTTTAGCTGTAGAAAGTCCACTGTTCAATATAAGTCTTCCTTGAGGCTTTCCAATGCGACCTGTCGAAATTTTCCATCCATCGACTTTGTAAACTTAGCTACTTAGATTTTTATTTTTATTTAGTCAGTTTATCGTAAAGTATTAAAAAAATAACATTTAGCATCGGTCAGTGCGTATCAAATCCAGCGCTTTCCGTCATCGGTTTATTGTTTTCGATTCATTTCAGTTTTATCGTCGGAATGTTTTGCGGAATCATATTTTATGGGTTTGTTTAGTGCTTTATGTTATTTATTACCAGATGGTCGTGGGATATGGTAGTTTTGGTTGGATACTGACGGGGCGCAGGTTCGATTCAATTATGTATGTTTTACGACATCTGGTAATATTGAACACGTGTTTTTTGAAAGAACTTGTTGATTTTGATACTTTATATTATAACATATGCACTATTCTGTTTGCGCTTCTTGTCTGTTTGCACCTCACGCATCCTCAAGTGTATTGAGGTTACTTTGGTGTATGAGAACACTATTAATCTAATTGAAATCAAGAGCGAAAATTGTAGTGTCAATAATATTGAGCCCACTTATGTACGTTTCTCATCAGTTAGCACCGCAGATTCGTTCGATTTAATTGCACAAAGCCAAGTTCTCATTACGAGACTAGTCTCATGCATCATCATTATTTTTTGTAGTATAGTAAAACTTTTCCATCCATAGTCTCTACCTACCCCTATGGGATACAGGCGTGATGATTATGTATGTATGTATGTAGTAAAACTTTTGCGCCTTGGTGGCCGCGATGTGGCAGATAAACTACTAGAGAGTAGCTTAAGATGGTATGATCATGTCCTAAGAAAGCCGCAGGAGTACGTCAGCATTGTAATGTAATTTCACTGCACTATTTAACATTATTTTTTTACTGTTTGCTTTTTAGATGTTGTTTAATGTAGATGGGTCCACCTATAACTTAGTGAACAATATAAGTAGAACTATAATTTATTGTAAAGAAACTTAAGTTACTTATTGTACCATCTGTTGGTGGATCATGTAAAATGTACAAATAAATAAATAAAATTGTGTGCCTGAGCCTCAACATTCCAGGACCTCGACCGAGGGGTAGACCGAAGAAGCGCTGGCTTGATGTCATCAAGGAATATATGAGTGTTAATGGCTTACCTATTGAAAATGCCTTAGATCGGGCGAAATGGAGAAGACTCAGCCGGAAGACGGATTCTGGCACCGGCCGGAATAACGCCGATGCTGATGGTAAAACGAGTTTCGTTAAAAAAATATGTAGTGAAATGAAATGTATCGCCGCTGCGATGGCTTTGTTTACAGAAAAACTAGTTGCATTACATTAGTTTTGTCAATAAACTTCGCTTAACACGAAACTCAATAAGAGTCACGTAGTGGACACATCTTTGTTAAACAACATTGCCACGCAAAGTTTTTCACGAGTAACAACACACACAACGAATTTAACGTCACTAATTTTGGATCATAAATTCAGCTTTCTTAAAACACAATACTTTAAAAACAATAAAACGTTTGTTCAAACGTTTGCCCAACCAAAAACCAGTAAATTCTCCAACCCTTTCAGCTATTGACAACACGCGATAAAAAATCAAATAAATTTGTCTCATTTTACACATAAAGGGTGCCTTTACGGGGTTGTTTCGCTCCGCTGTAGTTTTTCACGATTGATTGAAAGGGTTGACGCCCTTTGACATTGGGTGCATTCCGTGACTCATGAAGCTAAGTACTGTAAAATTTGGAGGGTTCAATGGATTGTTTTGTTTGTGTAGACTTGTGGTGAAATCTAGATATCAATAGGACGTTATTTGTTTCATAGTCTATGTACCCGTACAATGTGTATAGCTTGAGAAAAGTGAGGATTATTTTGTGGGGAAATCTACTATTTTTTTATTGCAATGAATGGCGAGACGAGCATGCCATTCCCTGATGGTAATATGACCGCTCATAGTCAGTAGCGAAACCAAACAACACCATGTATCATCCCAGATATGTCCCATTGCCGGCCACGGACCTTTAATCGTTGTAAAATATCACATAAGCTATCCCTAATTTTAATTTGTATAATGGTTTATTAGTTTCCGCAAATATTCCACATTGTATTGTATTGTATTGTATCAGCCCATATACGACCCACTGCAGGGCACGAGCCTCCTCTACAATCGAGAGTACGATTGAGAGTGGTTAGGCCATATAGTCCACCACGCTGGCCTAGTGCGTTCCACATTGAAATAAAACGAATTCTTACGGATTTTATCGAGAACTTGATTTAATTTAACACATTTTAACTTCCCGACGTTTCGTTACCTTAAGGTTAAGCAAAAATATTTAGTTATTTATATTCAGAGTCCTTGTAATTTCTAAATACTACTTTTATAACAATTTTTTACTATCAGTCCATAACCAGTATCTCATATTCGATCGCTAAGTTATTAAAGTTATTCTGCTGCTAATTAAGCTATGAATAATTTTATTAAAATCATATCTGTTAATCAGTAATTGCCGGACATTGCCTACTTCTGAAAAAAATAAAATACTTTTATATATATTTTTGAACAACCCGTATCACACATAAAGTCTCATAATAAAATGATAATGTTTTTAACATTGGTTATTTTCAATCACGTAATCTTTTTCATTTATCATACCCCATAAAACTACAAGTCCTAATATTGATTGTAGTTAAACTACTAAACAACATCCATAATACTAATCATTAAACCTTAAATACCGAAATGTGAGCTAAATATCTCCCCTAGAACAAGTTCTCATAAGTCACGACCCCCATTACCCAAGTCTAGACTGAGTTAATAGGTGCCTAAGATGGTCTAAGTCTTCACAAGTGTAGTATTTTCACTGATTTAACAACCGCGACCTAAATCCAGCGTCGGAGATGTTCAAGGCGGTATTATTTATTCATTTTTATGTGAGGCCTGCTTGGGTAGCTGTTTTATTGTCTAGTCTGTCTGTCCGGGATCCAAATGTCCGTGGAGTTGGAGTGATTATGATATCTTACGTGGTTTGATAGAACGTTATTAGTAATTAAGACATGATATACATATATTGTTAAACGTGTTTTTCATTTTGTATATGTATCTGTCCAAATTTCACTTAAATTGATTTAGCCGTTTTCAAGCAAAAATATTTTAATGATATTTCATTTTTTTCTATTTCTTAGTAAACCAAATTGGGTAGAAAATTGATACTCGCATAATTAAAGAATCTTATCAACACCAACATACTCTATGAGTAATAAGAACATATTATCGTTCTATGGCCATTTTAGTACACTTGACTTATGGCCTTTTATGATATTGTCTAAAAAGTCAATACAGTTGCCATTTATACTATCACGCATTTTAATGCGCTTTATGGTAAGTGTAGAAAGCATGCACAGAGTACCCACTTAATTATTCTGGTCAGGTCAAAACTAGATATACAAACTAGAATCTAAGGGCGACACACATAGATAGGGTGCGTTTTACACCATGGCATACTTATATATTTTTCAAAATTATGGTTTTTTTTTTAGTTTTTAAGTTTCTATAGCAATGATTAAACATAATTTATCATTGCCAAGAAAACGATTTGCACGTTTTCTTAGTGAATGATACAAACTCATTATCTCACGGTGTCCTAAGTGTGCGTCTTGGCGCGCCGTAGAAAGTAGACAAGGGTGCCGCGAAGAAATTTTTTCTCTCTGGATTTTAAGTGTTTTTGTTTAAATATTTTAAAGCCATGGAATTAGAACTGTACATTTGTTAATTTCCCAAACATACCGTAAAAGAGTTGGCCGAGATAAATATATAATAAGAATGAATCAACTGACATCACTTAATAAATATAATATAATATCACTTTTCTACGACATATATTTTGTATTCATATTAATGTAGGTGCAAAAGAAATAATAACATGAATATGCTGTTGTCTGATACATTATTATGTTAGGGAGTTTACCTATACAGACAATTAACGTCACGTTTTCAACAGCAGTTAAAATACTATAGAAAGTTGTATTATTTTTATATATGTAGAATTGGAGACAAAAGTTATCTGCTTCAACGTTTTTGTTAATATTCCAAAACTACTACACTACGGTATGCAGGTTTCCTCACGATGTTTTCCCTCAACGTTATGACAGTAGTGCGTGGTGATTGACTATTAATACACACGTAGCTCCGAAAAGTCAGATATGTTCCCTGGTATTAGAACCCGCGACCTCCGTGAACATATTGGCAGCCGCGTCTGGTCCGTTTACCAACAAGCCACCACGCACTCAATTAATGCATACCAAAGAACAATACTTACTTTAAAAAACAAATGAGTTAAAGTTATTAACAAGTAAGTCCTGAATGACCACATTAATTATGCAACGATTTATTTATCGATAAATCAAAATACGCAGGCCCATGTCACGCAACGCCAACTCAAGCTTAGAATAAATGTTTTACCGCCGGTAATCCGTACATGGTCAATCAAAATTGATAGAGTATTGTATCAAGTTATATTTTAACATATTTTCAATAACATTTTTTAATACAGTCATATAAAAGTCTTGACCCCACACTAAAATCCGAGTGTTGTGTCATGGGTATCTGGAACTTCGAGAGACTTTTCGGCCTCACAAACACCCAGGAACAAACACTTTTCGTTCTCGCAAACGTTTGTTTCGGTGCGGGAATCGAACCCACGGCCTTTCGTTTCATAGCCCGCGTCTACCCAACTACGCCACGGAGGCTGTCTTATTTTGGTTCCTTTTTATGTTTTATTCGCAATTTTTAATGAATGACCTCAAACGGGAGAGTAAGTTTGAAATCCAATGTTTTCCAACTTTATCTTTGCTGGTACAGGCGTATCCGCTCGGATGAGCCTCTGTACACAGCGGTTAAGGACTCGACATATTGACCACGTAGGTATGTTCTTTTCGAGTTTCTTCAAACTCTACAGTAACTGTATCAGCCCATATATGCCCCTCTGCAGGGGACCGGCCTCCTCTACAATTGAGAGTACGATTGAGAGTGGTTAGGCCATGAGCTCCAACATGCTGGTCTACTTCAGGTTGGCAGACTTTACAAACCATAGAAATTATTCCGTATCGCTATGGGATGCAGGTTTCCTCACGATGTTTTCCTTCACCAATAAAGTACGTGGTGATTGACTATCAACACATACATTACTACGAAAAGTCAGAGGTTTGCCCTGGGATTTGAACCCACCTTTAACATATAGGCGGCCGCATCTGGTCCGTTACCAACAGGCCACCGCACACCTATCAGATGAATATTCATTTCATCGTGTCTATATAAAAAACGTTTACCGAGCGTTTCTCACACATATGGACACACACCCTAACATTTAATGATCGTGTATTACGAGGCCGGCAAAGCACACGTCGCTTGTTATCCTCTATTTATATCATATTTGTCTCGTTTTGTGCTCTTTACGATCTCTGCGCGGAGTTTTGGTACGTTATTAATTTTTGCCTTTTATTGTTGTCGAGCAAAACGGTGGATGTTAGTTTTATATATTCGTCGTGGTCAGGTCTCGGTGTGATTATTTGTAACGTCCTACTGGCGGCCAAATATCAATACATATGAAGTTTATAACAGAGTCGCTTCCGCTGCCTGTCTGTCCCTATGTATGCTTAGATCTTTAAAACTACGCAACGGATTTTGATGTAGTTTTTTTAATAGATAGAGTGATTCAAGAGGCAGGTTTATATGTGTAATATATAATATAGAGGTGTCCAAATTTGTGTGAAAAATAACATGTATCTGATGTGGAGTGGAATCAACAACATCAGCATCCAGGCGAAGCTTCGACGGGCCGCTAGATATTTTATAAATCAAAGTTAAAAGTAAAAGGGTCGAGCCTAAGGCATGCTTTTCAGAGTTTTCAAGTTATGTGTTCTTAATTAATGATAACTTACTTTGCGATAAAAGATAATGTTATGAACCCTAAAAGAAAATATGTTGCATAACTCACAAATCTACGTAAGAATATCATAGATAGGTGAAGCTTCCAAACAGTACTAGGCTATCGTGGTGGACTAAGGTCTTCACACGTCTATTGTACCTAAAGTACTTAACTAAACGGTATAAATAAAATAAACTGAAACAAAACTATATTTTACGGATATCAGCGCGGTATTGGTTTCAGTTTTTGATTTTTTATAGCTTTCGTGGTTACGAAGCGTGAAAAATCATTTGATACCACCGTGTAAAATTCGCGTAAATGTAAGAAGCCTTTATAAATAGATAAATACAGAGTCGTAAGCCTGCTCCCGGTTAATGAAACTGGACAGAAAAAGACAAAGCGGGAAGATGGAACAATTAAGTGCATATCTTTTGTCCCGCGGCTTTTCACAAAACGCTGTTAAGAAAAACGAATCTCCAGTAAATATTTGACCCATTTTAGAATTTAAATTGCTCCGTCTATGCCAAATGTTCTCGTAATTCATACAATACTGCGGCGTTTAATGTGCTGCTCGATATAAGGCTTTTATACAAATGTTATTTTTCTATACTTTGCTATATTTCCTAGTTTTGGTATATCTATAATATAATAATATATTACATATAATATAATTATGTTAACTACTCGGTAAGAAATTAATAGAGTCTAAAAATTGTCTAATAAACTACTAAAGATCACTAACAATGATCAATTAATTTAAAAAAGAACTTGTAAACTCGAAAATGTTGGTTTCCTAATCTTTGTTACGTTTCGTACTGGAAAGGAAAATACTTAACACTCAACACACGAATTTAAACGTGAAAAATATTTAATTGAACATTGTCATTAAAACCTGTCCATTTTGATTGACCGTGTATGAATAGCCGTCAGTGAAAATATGTCAATAAATTATCAGTAAAAATGTTTAACTATGACATTGTGGTACAGTTTTCGTTGTACTCTAAGTGAGAAGTTGAAAGGATAAAAAGTTCTAAGTTGGACTATTTCAACACTAATGTAATGTGTTGACTATTAGTCAATTACACAGCACAATAACGGTGAAGGGAATCATCGTGAGGAAATTCTAATATTCTTCGTGAAACACAAGTTTTGGGTTATAATTAAGTTAAGACACATTATTTATAATTATTGTAACGGCTTCGAGATTTTAACCTGTTTTGTGTAAAATAAATAAAATAAATATCATAGCGATTCGTAAAAAAATCTATGGTATGTAAAGTCCGCCAACCCGCACTAGGCGAGCGTGATGGAGGAGTCTCTCGATTGTAGAGGAGGCTCGTGCCCTGCAGTGGGTCGTATATGGGCTAATACAGTACAGTATTGTGTTAAACTACGAGTTTCCTTTTGGGTCTCAATATTAAAGGATCGACAAGTCTCACAGATCCAAATGATGATAAAAATGACCTATTTTACACTTAAGTTGGGATCTTGTCTGTGAATGTTGAATGCACTTTCCACTGGATACAATCAAAAACTTTTTGAACCATTATCAATTTTGTTTAACCAAGTTATTTAACAACGATAAGAATCGTTATTGCGCAATAATACAAAATCCGATATACTAAATTTTAATACGACTACATTTATATTACTTTAAATACAACTTGCAACTATCAGTTCCGTACTCGCTTCGAAGACTCAAAGTTTCCAAATCTGACGCAACAAGACCTCAAGCAACAACACTCCAACTAAATGTCAACTCATTTAACAAACTTACAGCCAGGAACTTCGCTTCACAACAAACAGTGGAAATTAAGCGATAATACGCCGTGATTTGGTATTGATTTGATCTGACGGACTGACAGTTTTGACTGGTGTTTTTTTGATTAGAAGATGGTCTGATGATGAGTGAGCGATGTTACTATTAAAATCTTGTTCTCTTGAGTTTGACGTTTCATTGAAGAACTTTGATGTGGCTATAATTTCTTCAATCAATATAACATGGTTGCTATTTAGTTCATGAAATAATTTAGAAGTTTCTTAAAGATAAAATATATATCATAGTAATTGAACAACTCATTTATTGGCCTATATAGTTATGTTATATACACGTGATTTTAGTTGTGTACACATTTAATCGATGTCATTATGTAAATACACCCAACAGTGTTACTCATATTTAAAATATGCTGTATAATGGGTCTTGTCTTATGGACATCAAAAGTACAAATGACTCACTGTCTTACTCACAGATCTTAGACCCAATATCGTTTATAACAGCCGCCTAAACATAAAATGCGCGGCATCTCAATCAAAGTTAGCCTCAATTTCTAATCTGTTCAATTTGCTTGAACTATCGACAAACTGTCAATATAACTTGATGGTGTGCAACCGACTCAAACGTCAAACAAAGCCAATCTAAATATCAACTCATTACCATTCAAGCCCCAAGCTTCAAACTTCATTTCCCTTACCCCCGGAAAAGCGGAAATGCGATATGCGGACGTCATTTGAATCAAGGAAAACTGGTTGTATACAGGGTGTTTTCTGTTCGCGCATTAGTTGATTTTATTCGATCACCCTTATTAGGTTAGTACAAGGAACACAAGAGATCACTATAAAAGAATCATAAGTGTCCATAACTAAGAATTGTGCATAGTTTTCACGGACTTATTTTCGGGGACTTTTCTTGGGCTTTTCGTGGAAGTTATCGGGGCTTAAGACTATCTTAATTTATGTCCATGTCAGTGACGAGATACAAAAAAGTTGTTAATGGTCAAGTATATTATGATATTTGTCAAGTATAAAACCGAAAAACTGTAAGATATAAGTAATGTATGTAAAACCAATTAAAATAATTACCAAACGATATGAGTTAAAGATTGAGATATTTTTCAAAAAACGTAGTAAAGATGAGGCTTGAAAGAGTTCATTATACATCACACAATTATATTCTTAATTAAACCCTTTAAAAAGAGTGTGTTGGCACGATATATTACTATCATAATTACTTCATTCATGTTAGAAAATATCAACGCAATCTAAAAGTGACGACAATTTAATTAACTTCGCATTGATTAGAGAATAAAAGCACCAATGTTTAAAATATTAATGAAGTATGTCACAAATGACCAACAATTCACAATAAATTGACTATGATTGCCTAATGGCACAAGAAACAAAATCGATGAATTATAATTGAAACGATTTTTCAAATAACTTCAAGAAAGCGCGGTTTATTTCTTAACCTAGATTTAAAAACGCTAAAAATATCTTAATATGACTAAATAATGACAATTCATAATAACACGCATCGTCCTTACCCCAAACTAAGATACAGATTTTTTGTCGTGGCTATCCGAAACTACAACAGACTTTTTTGTCTCACGAAACCCTGACTCGAAACAAATATTTGTGGGTCATGAACATTTGTCTCTATTCGGACATCGAACCCGCGGCCTCTCAACAGCCGGCTACTTAACCGACTGCGCTACAAATGGAGTCAAAAGATATGCTGTCAAGATGATAAAGGATACTCAACTTTGTCCATGTTTAAAAACTTTGTCTAAGAGTTCTAATTTCAGAACTTTAATCATAGAATAATTAATCATAGAAGTAATGAGTCATACTTTAATTTTTCAGTCAATTCATCTTTGGTATTGAAGCCAATCGTCATTAGGTATAATTTTCCTATAAAGAGCCGCCTTGAAGAAACTTAATGCATTTACGAAACTGTAAATGCTAGTTTTGTCCGGATTTTTATTAATAAGCAAAATGTTAATTAACTTTCTAAATCCCGTAGTGACATTGTGGTGGGATTCTTTATTGATTTTATTAGAAATAAGATTTTTAATATCGGTTTAAATCTAGGTCCATTTGAAATGATTGCCTTAAGCAAATGTTTAGTCTCAATCAATCTCTCCCATTTTGGTAAAATTGATATTTCTCAATGTTATTGTAGCTCTTAAGTTAGGGATAAATCATACGCCGTCTACGAGCTATCCAATACCGCAAATACACCATCCAATAAAATAAAGGCCATGTGAAAATCACGTGTAGGGCGGCGAGCCGTCCAGTGTGTCTGGCGAGATGTAGCGATCTCGCGGCGGGGCGGGGGGAGGGGGGGGGGGCACGCAAATGATACTCGACGCGCGCCGCATCGATCGCCATGTGCCCGCCGGGCCGCAGCCCCCACCCCCCCACGCCCCCACTCCGCTCCCAGACAAACAGGCGCACGCACAGACACACTAATGTGCTGCCAAATGATCCGTATAGAATATTAACTCGTCTATGTATTACATGAGGCGATGATGTTTAAGATTTTCAGAATTGGTAATTAAAATTTATGAATATAATTAAATTAATAAACTAATTAATAACTAAGAAAATTAATTGCTATCTAAATCCAAACAAGGGTGTTAATGAATGAACAGTACGTGTCCCAGCGTCGGCAGCACCGCGGCTACTGGTACTCCATTAGTGAAAGCGTGCGACCCCTCACGGGGAGGTTAATTGAGCTAAAAGCCACGTGGGAGCAATTATTTACCTTCGGAGCCACGTGCCGGCCATACATCACCGCAATTATTATATAACTAACTGGCGAGACTCGCCGCCGGCTCCACGCACTAGCACTAGCGAAGCATTGCAGAGGAGCTAACTAAAAATCAAGAAATAAGATTGTGAGTTCAGACGGCCCGGCTAATGCCTTCCCGAGAGCGCGCGGCGCCAATATCAACTCTAAAACAACGGGCCAGCGTCCAAAATGCAATGCCCACCTCCCCGCCACTCAAATATAAAACAGACTCCCGAAAAGTCTGCCGCTAGGGTATGCAGGTCCCAGGGTTGCGTTCACATCAAAAAACAAATGATTCGTACAGCGTTCAATTCGCGTTATCAATTTTACAAAAACACAAACCAAGAGCTCTCTTCTGTTCTCCGCACGTGATGATTAAATTCCGTCTACGACTACAAACTAGCGCTAAAACTACAGAAGCTTTGCCTGGTAAATGAACGTAAAAATGTAGCGTAGCATTCCAGCGTCGACACCCCAAAATGTAGGGCACGTGATGATCTGCCGGCCGCAGTCGGAACTCACATTGGCACAAACGGTCAGTCCAGGACTCGCAGGGGTCCGTACAGAGAGGAAGCGCGGTCAGCAGCGCGCCGGGGCAGCAGAGCAGACAGCGGACGGTATTCGAGCGACCGATTCGCGCATCGGAGCGGGCAGTTCGTGCGTGCGGCGCGCTCGGAGGACTCGGCTCGACTGAGGCGCCGCGCCGCGCCCCCTCGCGCCACCCGCCCCGCGCCCCGCTGCATCCACACTCTCTGATTATCACGAGAAAATACACACAGCTGCAATGGGACCGACGCCGCAGTCTTTTTGGCCGTGAGTCAGTGCTCCTTGCAATCACACACTCACCATCAGTACAGCACAGTGATGGGTAGAATACATATGTTTAATTTGCCCCTAAATTATTTGAGACTAGACGGAGAAAAAACGAGAGGCTTCGGCCCGCTCGTAAATTAACGCTATGGGGTTTTTTTTAGGGCGCACAATAATGTATCGAAAACGTTACAATTATTAGGGGAAGTAATGTGACAGTTATTGCGCGCCGTCTGATTGTTTTTATAAATATGCTCGTGTTTCTTGTTAGATTGGGTTTTTAGCTGTATGGCGTTGGGGTAGGATAATCGTTTTAACTTGTACTAATCTAGGGCGTAGATTGGGCGAAATGCAAATTGTGATAATTAGTTAAATGCTTTTATATATATTTTATATGTGTTTTTCTAAATAATAAGACATTTTGATTTGAAGCATTTCTATATTATGTTTACCCTAAAATGTCTATGTCTAAATGTCAATAGTTTTAATAGCTTCCCAATAGTTTCGTTTCATGTATAGACGTTTCGAAATATCCAAGTATAGTTTTAATTTAATTAAGACGATTGGTTTTTATTATCCCAAAATCCAATTGATTGGTGTTTTTTCAATAAAAAAACACGAAGATAAAAGTTTAGTAATTAGTCCATGGTATGACAATTAGAAAATAAAAGCAAAGTTCTTTAAATAAACTCTTAAAATATACGCAGTTCCTTACAGCCTTACATTACATTCTCTCAAAAGAAAACGCATTAAACTAAAAAAAAGTTACATTTCCATAACATACTTAAAAGTTAATAAATTCATAACAATAAACAGTAATAAGATCCGTAGCCGCCTACGAAAGAGCTACGGCACCGTAGCACGCTACTACGCACTACGCGCTACGAGCTACGAGCTTATTCGAACGACAATATTTGTCATAGTTTGTGACAATATAAATCTTGCAAGCCTTTTAAATCCCCCCCCATAAATAACGGTAACTGCATACTGACTATTATAACGGACAGTGCCCCGGCCTAGGCTGGCACGCAATGGCCCGTTTTTTCCTAGAATTAGGTTTGAATCTCGGCTAAGTCGTAAAAATTTAATTGTGATCGGGAAATTTCTCGTTCCAGACTATATTATGGAATTTTAGGAAGTCCTGTTTGTGGATGTATTTTAATTTATGTATAAGGGGAGCTGGTTGGTTGATGGGAATATGTATGTAAATGGATGTGTCGGTTTTTCCTCATGTATGATTTAATGATATGATGAAAATGTTTTGGGAATATTAATTAACTTGTATATCGGAAATGCCTGAACTGATTTTGTTTAAACTTTTAGATTGTTAAAGCCCCTTCTTGCATGAATAGTTATAATAATTAACAAACCATTCACCCAGATTCTTCAGCTTTTTGTTGCGGTTGAGAAATTTTAAGAATTGTCTCAGTCTAATTCTTTTGTAGCGATATTTAGACATTTACAAATTTCGTTCAACTTAGGCCGTAGTCACATACAACAGGTAAACATTCGAAGTTACACCAGTGCGCAGCAGGCGATAAGCCGGCTTTGAAATAACAATACGCGGGTACAATCCCTATATAGAAATAAACGTGATAAGATAACACCTTTGAGTCTAGTTGTTGTGAGACCGAAATGTCTATCATATTTTTTCATAATCACTGAACAGGGCTATATCTATATCCTTTATATGTACATATTTCATGTACTGTACTGTGCTGTATCAGGCTATAAAATATGTACCACTGCATGGCACGAGCCTCCTCTACAATTGAGAGAACGATTATTTAATGTAATTAATAAATAAACTGCAGTCCTTTTTCGTTTTAGTGGAGTAGTCTAGTTGTTGTAGGACTGAAAAGTCTCTATTTTTTATGTTATAGGGGGCAAACGAGCATACGATTCACCTGATGGTAAGTGATCACCGCCGCTCACTAAGATGTACCACAGCACAGGGCGTGGAGATGCGTTGCCAGGCTTCAAGGTGGGAACACACTTGTTTTTTGAACGTCGCTAGGTCATCAATTCTAATACCCCACAAAACTCGTTTCTTAATCTCTGAACACTGTTTATTTATTTAATCCTTTATTGCAATATATAGAAACAATTATAGTAAAGAAATGATATAATAATAACAGTACAAGAGGCGGCCTTATCACACTAAGCAATTTCTTCCAGGCAACCTTTGGACGGATATATAAATAGGAAAATGAGAGGGCAGTCTAAGATGTATGTGAAATAGGGTTATATCTATATATTTTAGATTCAAATTACATTTTGTGTAACTAATTATTAAACAGTATTGCTAATTTTAGTAGGTAAATCCATCGGCAAAGACTAGTGTAGACGATAATCAACGTAATTAGCACCCTTCGTATTGATGACCGATTTTCAGCTCCGAGTCCTTGAATGTTTTTTTTATTTATTCAGGACAACAAACAATAGTACATTTTACAGTATTATTATAATATACACAAAAATACAGAGTAAACATACTACCCACAACACTATCCACAAATTATAATACATATTAAAGTTTTATCAGCCAGTAACGTGACTGTGGTTAAATGTTGTGCTACATAACACAGCCTCCGCGGCTTGGTGGGGGAGAGCTGGCTTTATAAAGAGAGGCTACGGGTTCTACAGCATGGATCTACTTGGGTGATCGAAAGGTATGGGTTTTTATCTTGGTATAATATTGTGATCGCAACTGTTAGGTGTTGTTATTTATGTAGCATATATAAAAGAAATAGATTGATTTATCAACTGATGGGAGTCATGCTCGTTTACCCATTTCACTATATTACTAGTGGTAGGCCCCTCATATGTGACGCTGCCTGAGTAGGTACCACCGCAATGTCTATTTCTCTTGACAAACACAAGTGTAAATGTACTGTTGTATTTCAGCTTAAAAGACATTGTATCCAGAGTAACAACTGGACATAATGACTTAACATATTGTGTCTCAGGATGCCGAGCGTGATGGAATGTCAAGCATTGCTTTGTAATTCATGGTGGTTTTTGGTTTTGCTACTGTCCATGAGCGGTCGTATCGCTTACCATCAGGCGAATGGCATGCTCGTCTCGCCATTCATTGCAATAAAAAAGTAGGGTTCATTAAAATTTTATTTGAACCAAATGTCAACATTTTGGGTTGACGTTAATTAATCTAAATACTTAAGAAATCAGTGTAGTAAATAATAAAGTTCCTACAACACAAGCTTCGCTTAGTCAAGATTACAGTTATGTAAATCACGCTTAAGCCTCATTTAACGTACCCGTGTTCTATATTTACCATTTATCATTTTTTTTATATATATAATATCAAATATTCCACAATTTTATCAGTAATTTTTAACAGTTAAAAATATATCTAACTCGCGTAGTATAGGGGCAGCAACTCGTCTCGTGTAATTGGTGGCGACGCGATGTGACTCCGAGCCGGTTAGCAACCGCAATCTATTTAAGTATTTCTTTAATTGTGATATAATGGTGGGGAGTATTCGGATCGACAGTACTGTTCTTGTGTGGGGTGTAATTGCATTGAAAATAACTTAATTGTTTATTTTATGTGTGGATTTTTTAAATACTACATTTAATATTAATTTCGTACCAAGACGGATATTATTTATAGAAAATAAGAATACAAATTATTTATTACTAAAATATTGTTCAAAAAAAGAACAATTATATATTTATAATTATATTAAGACTACTATTAATCTCATAACTTCGACCAGAAAACCGATTCTAATCATAATTAATGATATCTACCTGTGGAATATATAAGACATATTTAAACTTATCGAATATAAGAAAACATTACAAAATTATCTTAGTAACAGCTGACTGTAATTTCATCATAAACTTACGTCATTTCTACTTGATATAATGCCCAAAAACATTTAGCCTCAAAAAACTAAAATACTGAATACTACCAAGTGATAAATGAGTTTTTAATACGCGTCAAGCGACTTAATTGGAAAAAAGTTATAAAAGAAACAAAAGTCATTGAGTTCGCTAATAGCTGCTGTATTTAGGTACTAAATTATCTTACATTCAGTACTTTTTTTGTTGCAGGTTGGAATAAGAAAAATGAACAGAAAATCTCAGAATTATTATCAACTTCTTCATTGATATCATATTCATCCCATAATAAAATCAATTTGGTATACTGTATCCTATGCTATCAATAAACACGCTAATATCTTGAGTTTCCACGACTTGAATCATAAAACATAAAAATCCTAGCATTTACCATTGTAGGTACACTTATCCAAAATTTTCCATAAGTTATAAATCAAGCCTGCTAATTAAGACGGACTAATCCGCCAGTCCCCGGCAGATAAGTTATCAGTGACAATGTAGACACGCCGTGTCAAGTAATGTGACCTTGAGAACCCCCCTCCGCCCCCTCCCCCGTGACCCGCACGTCGGCCGACCGACGAGCCCCTCAGAAATCGGGCGAAATATATTTTAACCCTAAATTAAATGGTGGGATCTTCTTGGACCGGCCGCGCCGTCGCGTCTCGGTTGTGATGTCCCAAAACTAAAACATCCCAACTGGATTATAAGGTTATTCAAATTTGTATTTTATTGAGTGGATTTAGGGTGCTTTTTTAGGTGTAAGGAACGGATGCAGGGGTGATGGGCCCGCACGAAGCGTCCTCTAAGAAAACTGACACAATACGATTATAGTATTATAGTATATGTTAATAACACAGATGCTTGATAAGCGTTTAAATAATGAATTGCTGTGATGAATTTGGGTCAGTGATTTCGGACAATATTGATTCTGCCATGAACTGAATTCCGATGGCCATTATAATTGTTTGCAAGTAAGATTGCAAAGAGAAATAAATAAAAAAAAAGGTAATAATTACCATTAGATTGGAAAATTAAGTGTTGGTACACAGTTAAGGTGATTAGAATGTATTTGTAAAATGACTGTTCTTTATATTTCATTTGTATCTTGAGCTTTATTTATCAGGCATTAGTTTTCCATTAATCTATATAAAGGTTGTAAATTTTTACAGTATTTGAGTGTTTGTGAAAGTTGTTTTTTTTTTAATGCATAGAATGGCGAGACGAACATACCATTCGCCTGACGGTAAGCGATACGACCACTCATGGACAGTAGCAAAACCAAACAACACCATGAATTACAAAGCAATGCTTGGCATTCCACTGCACTCGCCATCCTGGGACATAAGGTGTAAGTCTCATTATGTCCAGTAGTTACTCTGGCTACAATGTCCTTTAAGCCGGAATACAACAGTGCATTTACACTGCTGTTTGGTGGAAGAAATAGACATTGCGGAGGTGGTTGTATTTAGTTTGCAAAAAACAGTTACGAATTTATCTTGATTTGCATATGCTAGTATATAACTTAATGCAATTTTATATTAAGCTACAAGATTATAGAAAAGCAACTGCCCAGTCCTACATAATTATGGGATCACCAAAACACACAGCTTTCGCCATTCAATACTCTGGTCGGTTCCGTAAAATATATTTCCAACTCCTAGTGCAAAACATTTTCTTTAAAGTTGTTTATTTAGATTTAACTATATTTTGTTACGCCACAAATTGTACCATAAAGCTTTTAGTTCCAATTGTCAACACCAGATGGCTCTTCACACGATCCCAAATAGCATCTATAAATTTAACATATACACCTAAGCGACCGAATATTATTATGTATAATACTATAATTTAGACGGTCCTCGTCTCCTGTCCCTCTCACTCTCCTACAATACGTATATTTTGTCTCTCTCTACACCAGTCCACAGGCGAGTAGGATTTTTTTAGTTTTCCGCGTTTTCCGCACGCGACTGAGAAGGGCAGGGCGGGTGAAAGGGCAAAGGGTTGTAGTTCGGGGCTATTCCGACAGATGTCGTTTAAGAATATTTGGGGAGGATGCGAAAAGTTTTTTTATTGCATAGGTCCGGAAAATTAGCAAAGGGTTTACCTTATAGTAAGTATTTACCGCCACTTATATAGACAAGAACACTTGGACTTTAAGTGTGTTGCCTGTATCCCAACGGAAGGGAAAGGGGAGAATAAGGTACAGAAGAGAAAAGAGGTAATCGGCATTCAGTAATCAGGTCAAATAAATGGTGGTATCAAACTTCATGTTTATTTTCTTTGAAATATGTATACTACTACCTCATCTCATAGAGCTCATCGAGAGATCAAGCGGCCTATTCCTATAATAGTCCGAGGTAATTAAAATGAGGCTCTACCGCTTCACAACACTTTGATTTCTCATACTTGGCATCCTCCACCTTGCGTCAATTCCCCAATGCTGGGGGTCGTGAGTCATCAGGGAAATAATCCTTCGCGCACGATGTTGTGCCATCTGGTCCGGTTTTTGGCGACATGAACCGGTTCAGCCACATTCATGTTGTGGTGCGGATCTGATACGTCCAGCGCGTTGGGTTCCAGCCTCTTGATCTCTTGCCCTCTATTCGCCCGGTCTATGGTATAATCAGGCTGAATTTTGTTTTGTATCAAGTTACACCGTTATAATGAGGCTATGAGGTCATGATAGACAGCTCATTGCTCTAGAGTGTAATGGCTACGTATGTCTAATTAAGTGCTTTCAAGTGCGTAGACCTAGATTCAATTCCAAGGTCAGGAAGCCAATTAACTATTTTGCTGAAATTCATACTATTTATTTAGATTTACAAAGCTGCTTTTCTATACCAAGATATGACTGAAAATTCATTCTATGTAGACATATCAAGAATCGTTATAGAACATAGCTTGTACAATAAATTTCATTTGTTCATATTGTATGCAAATATTTTAAGAACACATAAATCTGGAACATTAATCATCTTGTGTTCGTTTATACCCGCATATTGTAGCGGAGGAGATGAGATTTTTACGCATATAATAATGCCAAAAAATTTAAGAGTGGCCGCTTCTCTGACGTCAATTATTTGTGAAAATAAGGTTGTAGTGTTTAAGGATTCTTGAATCATAATATTCACACCGTAATTGAATCTACTACCTCATGCCTACAGGTGTGTTTGCAGCAAATCAAATTAGTTTTGGTGTCAATTTTCTATCCTGGAACGATAATTACTGCAATTTCGCATCGCAAGAGAATAACTCTCGCTGACCGACATAACGATGCCGGTTTAAGTGTATCTGGATATAAAAGTGGGCGGACGATCTAGTTAAGTTTGCAGAAAGTCTCTGAATGCAGGCCGCTACCAACAGGTCGATGTGGAGATCCAGTGGACTTCCTATGGCTGAAGAGAACGAGAGAGAGAGATGAAAAGAGAGAGAAAAAGAGAGAAAAGGAGAGAGAGAGAAATAAAGAGAGACAGTGAGAGAGATACAGGTAGAACCCAAAACGTGGGTCACTATAACATTTTTATCACAATATTTTTTCTACTTTCTGTTTCCAGAATTCTGTAAAAGTCTGCCAACCCGCACTGGGCCAGCGTGGTGGACTATATGGCCTAACCACTCTCAATCGTACTCTCGATTGTAGAGGAGGCTCGTGCCCTGCAGTGGGTCGTGTATGGGCTGATACAGTACAGTACAGTACAGTTTCCAGAATATATTTTCGCTCCTACACCTGTTAAAGAAGCAAGTGTGATGAAACATCAAAAACAGCGAATATAAGACCGGAGTGAATCCGGACAACCGGCCGGTCTTTTTAACCAAGACATTCCGAAAAGTCGGTTAGTAATGCGTTCATTTTGGCCTATTTCCAAAATTCAAAAATTTATCGTTTACTTAACTATCTAACGTTATGAAACTCCCCATATAACTATCCAAATAAAAGTGGTTAAGTTTAACTGCAATGTAACTGTGGCGGGTTCCGTGGCCTCCCACTTAACTGTTACAGAATCAATGTTAAGTTTTTGGCAGGGATGATGGAATGTGTAATATAGATTCGTTTGACCTATTTTAAATGAAAATTAGAATAGATACTGTTTTAACCATGCTTAATAATTACAGATAACAATAAACTTGGTGGAGTGGTTGCACTGCACTAAATACCAAGTAGGATTGGTAACAGATCAGACAGGTAATATTTCCCAATTTGACACAACTATACCGGCCTAATGGCATAAATAGCACCTCTGCCTAACCCTTCAAGGATACAGGATACTCTATCAATTTCAACCCAACATGATTTTCCGTCTCCGCTTTGAACCTGCATAACTCTAACGTTCCCAACATGATTGACCACGTTACAAACCTTTTAAGTTGATTTGCTGCAGCGTTCTAACTACATAAAACCTAAAAACAATATGACACGAAGTCGCCGATATAAAGTGGTAATACGCAAGGATGTAATTCCATACAATGTAGTTGTTACACAGTCGAAAAGATTAAAAAGAAGCGTTGCGGGAAAAATAGGTCAGTCTAGGAACACTCGTCCTTCCGACTGAGATTAAAGTTGTATGAAATACTTGTATTGGAATTATTTCATATTAAAGTATGTATTAATGAGCTTGAATGAGGAGTCTAGTAGGTTTGATGGTAAGCGTAACGTAGCAACATCATACAAAAACTCTTTTCAATACTGCACTGCGCTCGTCACTCAAAGAGCTTAGGTATTCAGTCTCTTAATAGCTTATAATCACTGACTATAACGTCCGTCAACAAACATACATACATACATACATAAACTCACACCGTTTTCCCCGAAGGGGTCGGCAGAGGTTCTCCTGCTTCAGGATCACCCACGTTTCGCCTTGTCTGATCCGTTCTACGCCCCCTATGGGCGAGCCTATCGCCATATCAGGCACAAATTTCTGACTCCGGGCTATTAATGAAGAGAAAAATCCAATATAATTTTGCCCGACCCGGAATTCGACTTCAGCATTGTAACCGTACCGTAGTACAACTACGCCACCGACGCAGTAGCTTAATATCTTATAATCACTTGCTATAAAGTCCGTCAAATTGGAAAATAAGTGCTTAAACACTCTTGGCTAAAAAATAAAATTAATCTTTATTATATTTTCTTAATTACAAAATAGGAAAAACTGTGATGACCACATTAGGCTGTGCTTGTCACGTGGCCATAGAGAATAGGAGATTAAGGCTGGCTGCAGAAATATACGCAGCGGTGGATCCTATCCAGAAAGTCCCCAGCATATGAGGGACCTACCAGGCTACCATCGTCCTTTACGACAACCTCCTGGCGCAAGCAGTTGCAAGCCGGCTGTGAAACAAGGGACCGCGGGTACGATCCCCGCACCGGGAGCAATGTTTATGCGGCCCACAAATATAACGAAGATATGGGACGCGAACAAGAAAACTAATGGTTAGTAAAGCTCGGTTGCCAACCAAGGTTCAACGGCCCGAAACGTCAAACGTATCCCAAAATGGCGCATTCAAAAAAATCCGTTACACCATAAAACTAGTGTGTAATGTTGTTACTAACATAAATTTAAGAAAAAATATAATAGTTTTTTTTTAGATTTACATTGTCCGGTTGTGCTCTAATAACTCTTGAATAGTGTTTGAGCATCGGACGGACGGGAGGGTAGGAAAATGTGGACGCGGCATGTTATATTTAAATGAATAAATACACCCAACAGTCACATATTGACTACAAAAGACTTTTCGGTCGCACAAACACCCAGACCCGAAACAAAACACTTGCAGTGCAATAAAATATTTTTCTCAAAGCGGGGATCGAACCCGCGGCCTATTTTTGTACAGACGGCATCTAACCAATTGCGCCACAGACGCTGTCAAATTTGGGTTAGATATTCCAGTTTTTCAAATTATTTGATCAGACGTGAGAAGAGATTTTCTACTTAACTACTACTAAGAAGTTCTACTTAACTACACGCGTCCCACTTAGCCAGTACATTAAGAGGCAACATATGTACCTGCATAAAAGCCTCCTTATAATTCGATTTCTCCCGACTTTCTTTCTGAATATAGATCGAACCCATATCAAGGCCAGTCACGTAATGCTTCGGTGCCTCAACGAAGTGTTAATCATATGTTCTATGTTTTTAAATGACGAATGGCATTTTACCGCTTTTATGTAAAGTAATTAATTTTTTTAGGTTGATGTGACATGGGAAAAAACAAATGGATAAAAAATTGCACTCTGTAGTTGCCTGAAAAATAGTTACATGAGCCCTGATTTGACTAATATCGCGATCTATAGACTTTTGCTTTCCCATTCAAAACAATAATGTGCGCACGATTATCAAGAACAAAAAAGGACATTAAAAATCAAACACATTCAAACAAAACGCTTTTTATGGCACTTACAAAGTATGTCGCATCTCACACTCGATAAATCTCATTTGCAGTCCAACTGTGCACACAACTACGCACAAATCCCAACAGCCTTGTCCAAACATTACAACATTCACGGGCATCTGGATTGGGTCCAATGAATAGGCAAGCAGTGTAACCAGGCTGGTAACATACCAATGTTTTATACTACGCACAATGGAAACTTTATTTGCATTCGTACTTACTGCTTGTAACAACATCAAAGTTATAGTTCAATCTTTTATTTTAGATTTTATTAATAAAAATAACCTGACCCCACATTGTGTCGTGTCGTGGAAATCAAAAGCTACGACACACTTTTCGATGTCACAAAAATCAGAAACAAAAATTTGCATATTTATAAATATTTGTACCGGCACGGAGATCGAACCCGCGGCCTCTCGTTTCACAACTTGCGTTCAACTAGTTGCGCGGTACTGATGGTAACAAAATTTTATTAATTTTTTCTCAATCCCTTATACCAACTCGACTTAACCAAAAGGTACATGAGAAAATGTGGGGAATAAAGTATTTTGGAGTAGGTTGTGCTAATGCCACAATAAATTTTATTTTAAAATACATTTGTTACCGCATGTCTGACACTTTTAAAAATCCATATTTAGTTTCCTCATTCTGTTACGTTTAGCTTCGATTTGTAACTACCATTAGGGGTAGAATTTTGAAAATCATTCAAATTTTGTCCTTGGATAATATTTCGTAGAATGTTAATACCTAAATTCAATTCAATCTAACCATATATAACACTATTTCCTATGTAAATTTACAACGATCTTTTCTTAGGGGTCTAATTTAGAAAATGAATGATAATTGGTATTGCACCGGCGCATAGGAATACACGACTATAGTAATAGCCTACGTGGCGCAGTTGGAAAGACGCCGGATGAAAAACGAGCGGCTGCGGATTCAATTCCTTCACCGAAAAAACGTTAATGTGAACCGGTATTTGTTTCGGGTCTGGGTGTTTGTGAGACCGAAAAGTCTCTCGTATTTTCTGATACCCACGACACAAGACTCGATCTTAGTGTGGTTAGTAGGGTAGTTCACGTAATTTTTTGACGCGTCGATCAAGTTGCGGTGCAGTTGCAATTAAGCTTACGTCTTAGTGCAAAATGGTATTCTTGTAATTGTTTAGCTGCGCGTGAACTGCACCTAAACTATGCGTAAATTGCGCGGGTGCTGCGCGTCAACTCTACGTCAGTCGCATGCAAGAAGCTTACACGTGAATACCAATCAAGTTGCGATCTGAATCACGCACATAAACACGCAGCAGCAGAATACGCTAAACCGCTCGCGTGACGCGGACTTGACGCGTGCGTATCTGACAGCGGTTGTCAAAATTACGAGAATACGAAAAGGTCTGTTTTGATCGAAATTTAACTGCAACTGCACTGCAACTGAACTTATTTAATTACGTGAATTACCCTACAGGACTATGTATGTGACTATTGGGTGTATTTATATTTATTTATGGTTTTTAGGGTTTCCGATAATCTTATTTATCTAACGTAACACAACAGTGAAGTTAAATCATTTACTTTCATGAGATAATGGTACCAACCTGGTCAAGCTGACCTATTTGCACAGCGTTTTACTAAACTTTTGCCGTCCAAATATTTGCCACAGCGCTTAGGAAACACCGATGCAGGTAGTTCATTCCAGAGCTTGCACGTGCGTGGTAAGAAAGAACGCTGAAAACGAACTGTTCGGGAACGGTACGCTTCCAGGTGGTAGGAATGAACTCTGCTGCGGTGACGGGTGGTGCGATGGTAAAAAGGTGACGTTGTACCATCTCAACAATTCCTCGGAGCAATTACTTTTTAAAACGCTTTTGTTAAATTTGAGAGTAATAGACTTGTAGATAATTAATATCTAAATATTAATTCATACATAAATACAGCCAAATCTAACAAAAGCGGTGCTTAGGCACCCCACTCTTTTAACAATAAACTAAACGTTATTCACTTATTTTTTTTTAAATAATTAACAAAAACTGTTTACTTTTCCCTTTTATAGCAGCATGTTTTTAGTTTTGTTAACTATTATTTATTACTTCACTTACCTCCAACTTTTACGCCTTCAGTAGTGAACTGGATGACTAAACCAAGACAGCATATAACCTGATGAGTGTATCCTATTATAAATTCACGGGATGTTGGTGATGCCACTGATTACTGACAGTCTTCCACTATTTTGTTGATTTCAAAAGAAATATTAACGTTTCACATAAACTATGATTTATGATTAAGTTAATAACGTGCGGTTTTCAGTGAGAGTTAATTATAATTTGTTCTCTTTTATTTTACTATTTATTTAATTAAAGTCTCAAGTTATGTTTCGGTGCTAAACAAATTCACAAAAAAATATGGGGGTAGTAGTACAAAATGCTCGTAATGTCAATGTATAGCAAAAAAATGACGTTTTAATTTTAGATTTTATCCAGAATTCTTCTAAAGCCTTTTAATAAACTTAAGCGCCTTTTATAAAATTCACATGTATTTTGCTTCAAACTTTTTGTGGATTATTCTCAATTTAAATATTTTCTTTACTACATTGTGGAGATAAGGATGAATTTGCTATGTTCAGTTAAAGATTGACCTAAATGTTGTGTGCACTGAAATGTCTTTGCCATTTCACTTCTGAGTCAATTTTTATATATTTTTGAAAAATAAAAGTTATTAATAATATTGCAACTTTTATATAGTGACATCTAGCAGCGTTTACATGAACTGTTTTAGTAGGTCAGGGTCTAACAGAGGAAGAAATAAAACACCAAAATAATACATTAATTAAATTTAATATAATCATACTTTATAATTTAACTATTCGTTATTGCTTCATTATTATTTATTATTGTACTTAGTTATTATGGTTTTTTCTTCGGAAGTTTTCTTCTTGCGAAGCGTCACTTCCGAAGTTTCGCTGTTTTGTATGGAAGAATTTAAATGACTTCTAGGTAACAACATTTTTAAAATTTGACTATTGAGAAAAAGTAAAACTTGGTGTTTTAACTTTGTCATAGTGAAAGTTTTAAGTACACAGGCATAACTTAATCCAAAATATAAAAATGGGGTAAGCAGCGGGGCTTAAATTAATTTACTGCTTTTACTTGGAGACCATAAAAATAATTGAATGTCAAATTTTAATTTAAAATAATATTATGTCAGTTTGTCTGCTTACCCCCTTGAAATACTTGAAACGGACATAATTATAAACATTAAATATTTAACAATTAATGTTACATTATATTTTTTATTTCAAAACTATAGATTCCGGTGTTTTGAAAGAAACAACAAAACTAGTTTGCAGTGTCTGAAATTTAAATAGATACTAGTGTAAAATTTGTTTAGACATTTTAGAGATTATTCTTAAATAAAATAAACAATCGAAATATGATATAATTAAAAGCATATCTTCAGCTAAATATGGTAAGCTATCTGCTCCCATAAAGTTTATAAAAATAACAAGAAAACGGCAACATTAACATTAATATCCTGAAGGATAAAGTCCATATTTCTTTGCATTTCTATCGGTCGGTTAAGGCGTTAGGAAACTGAATAGATTTTCCTTTTTATTTTAAAAGACTTATCAGAAGAAGTGAAATATCCCCAAAGATAATAAATAAACCCCACAAATCAAATTAGCGACTTAACATATTTAGCCAGATATTTAACATGTATTAAAATCAGAAATATTCCTTACAGTAGATAATATTTTTTTCGAAATACAATATTTAAAAATTCAACTATTATAACACTACAACACATAGATTTTCAGAAGATTTAACTATTAAAATATTTCGCAATGGTATTTATACTCTCTGACAGGCAAAATTATCTACTTTTTGTTTTTGTGTTCACGAATGGGATGGCTGTACTAGTAATGGACACTTTGAATGAAGAATAAAATCCTCTATAATGATTTGGAAGCTGAGATTTTAACACAGACATAGAACGTGGAGATTTTGAAACTGTCAAGTTCAAAAAAGGTAACCAGATGCCATAAGATACACACATTGAGATATCTCAACGTTGACCCCTCTCGATTTTAGACAAATAGGGAATATTGTTTAATGGTTTAATTGCATTCAATACTTTTTATCAGTGAGGTTTACATGTGAAAGTCAGATTTAAAAGGTTAAAATAAGTACTTCAAGCCCGAAACTGATTTAATAGGTAATTATTGGCAACAGTATGCTGACGACGTCTATTTGTCTAACATCGAGATGTAAATAGGCTCATCTTAGAACAACAGGAGACCAATATTCTCGCCGAGAGATTGACAGAGGAATCGAAACTTTAAAACTGATCTATTAGGGTTTTTTTATCCGTGTCCTATGTCTATGGTTAATACCATTACGTAACCTTAAATACTTATATAATATCTTAATAATCCTATTACACACACAAGTCAACAAGGAAGAATAGTAGAATTATAATTTATAGCAGTTTCAAATATCCATTAACCTATAACAATATCACATACATTAAATAACTAGACACTATAACAAACAACAGTTACATTCGATGATACAATGGTGTAATAATTATATATATAACCTAATATTAATTCGTATTTATTATTATTAAATATTAACCCACTATTACTTATGTGCGTAATGATAAATGATCACGGTAGCGCGTTATATATTTTTTTTATAATTTAATATTTTTTAATCCGATTTTTTATAGAATAGTAAATATTATTTATAGAATCACATCCACTAACACGTAGAATCCGATAGAATTAGAGATATAATATATTGGGTGTTTTGGAGAACGTTTTGAAGTTTTCAATTTTTAAAGTGATGTCGAATTGTGAGTGATTTTTCATTGGTTAATTAAAACAGTTATCAGAATGAATCCTAAGAAGCACATCGATTATATGGCGGCAGTAGTAGACAGCTTATTAAATGCGGTCGATAGAATGATGGATGATACATGTACGATTTTTAATAGTGGATATCGAAGATCGATCAAAAGACGAGGCGGAGTTTGATACTCAACTAGTGAACTTTCTATAAGCAGCCGTAATTGCAATTGTTAATTTTATGAAACGATAACAGATTTTAAATATTTACGAAATAATCACATTATTATGAACGCATCAAAAGAAATCGTTTTTTCAATACCAGTAGTGCCATCTGTGATCCATAACCCAAAACGTTCTCCACCACATTAGACACACATCTACACGACAGAAGATAGCTTGATTCGTGATTTATCTTACACTATAACCACATAACACATAGATTTAAATATAATTTGCCGTATGTATGTACGAGAGCGTATCTATAGGCGTCTTGTCGACGTTGCTTCGCTAAACTGACGTTTGTGCTTTGACAGCTGACCGCCATTTCGACGAAGTCCGCCATTTTGATGTTGGGCATAATTTGAGGTTTCGAAAAATGTTTTAAGCAACTTTATTTGTGTAAAGTTTTATATAACACGTTTTTTGAAATTTTAATAACTTCCAAGTATGACGCAAAATAAACGAAATTACTGTGTATTTTGCGATATTATTTTTTTCTTCCATGGGCCATACAACAAAAATATGTATGAGATATTATATGTATATCATATGTAGATATTCCAATCAAATTATGCCCAACACAAACAAACGGCACCTTAAATTATCTAATAATACTGTTGTCCGTAAGCCTGTCTGTGCGCAGCTCTACAGATCCCTTACAAGTAGTCAACATGATAAATATGCTACAAACATGTATGAATAGTTTACAGCGTTCGTATCTAAAAGGGATAGCAAAACTATACTTAACGCAATATCGGCCTACTTCTGTAAAGTTTTTTATCAAAATCTCGTTCGTATTTTACTGCGGAGAATTAATGACGATTCTTTGGTAGAATGCCAAAGTAAATCTAGAAAGGTATAGTCGCTTAAAACTACCGAATTTTCCGAGAAAAAATGAAATAATTGGTTTGGAGAATAGTGTGAAAAGAAATCAGTTACTATTCATAATCATGAAATGAGGATACCCATAATAATTTGAAAAGAAAAAGGCAAGGTTCAGTATTGTGTAAAATATAAAGAAAATTATAAATATCAAAGTTGGAAGTGGTAAATTTATTATTTTATAAAGCCAATCCTTACAATAATTTTAAAAGAATCCATAACATTGATTTCACTTGCTTTCCCGCGTATTTTTAAAAGCTTGCCTTGATTTTCTCCGCAATAAAAAACAAACATATCAATACAATTCGAAAATTTTATAAAGAATACTAAACGAACTTCAACTTGGACATTTAATGGTATTTAACATCAAGCTTGTACAAATAATTTATTTTATATTATGACAATTAATAGATGTTTTAAAACTGCGTTGTCGACTCAAGAGTCGCGTTTTAAATAAAAGCTATCAAAATGAAACAGTTGAAATCGTATGTTTTTGTTTGATAAACGTTTTGGTATTGCTATAAATTTGGTGCTGTGTAACGGAATGGCGAGATGAAAGTTCTTTCTTTGGTTTGAAATGAATTAATTTTCTGTTAAAAAATAAAGCTTACAAATAAATAGAAATTAGGTTGTAAAATATTTTCAACACTGATTTGGAAAATTTGGAAAAATTATTTAGTGTTGATGTATGTGGAGGGTATTCATTTCCTGACTAGAAAATAATGTCACGCAACGATAGTATCGCCAAGCGACCTTGGGCCCAAATCCAGGTTGAGAAAACTGTAATTCAGAGACTTTTATCTGTAATACGGTAGATGTAAATATAAATTAACCAACTAAGAACCAACTTAATCTAACAACTTCGCTGCTTGTGAACATGGCAGCCGCCATTTTGAACTTTGGAACCGATCGCTGTCAAAATATTATTTTTCTTTAGTTTCAATGGATCAGAGAGTTATTATTTAAGGAATTAAGGTCAAATCACTAGAATAAATATATCATACAGAAAATTAATTCAATCCAACATCTATCCAACATTCAGCTCGCCACCCCGCCAAACACCCTTAAAACTAGCAACGGAAGTATCTGGACGTACCTCGATCCATTAATCCTTCATGGACAATACTACATATTATAAACAGCTGTATTGTCATCGTCCCTGTACACTGATGCGATTATGAAGACGGATTCTCTGCGATAGAAATGGCATAGCGTTCCCCCCGTCAAGCTTTTTGATACAAGCAAATGGTTTGTTCACTTGGTGCGTTTGAATTTGATGATTTCAATAAGTAAGGGTTAACCTTTTAACCTTGCGGCATAGAATCTTATTGATGCAGTTTTTTTTTGGTGAAGGTATGATAATCTTTTGGTTTTTATAGATCTTGTAAACGAGCGAACGACTTTTTTGGTAATAATTATTGTCACCCATAAGCATCTACGACGCTGGAATCGTCGGTTCGTTGCTGGCGACTTAAAATGAAAGGGGAAGAGGATATTGGACTTCCAGCAAGTCTGGATATATCGGTTCAAGGTTTGTTGCGAAGGGAAGTTTACCCATTTTTTTTAATCGACTTCAAAAAAGGAGATTTTTAACGAATATTTACTAAGTTAAGCACAATTTAGATGTTTCGGAGACTTGACGAGCTTGAGTGCTTGGTATAATTAAAATACGCTCTGTCGACCCTTGCTCCTATTTGAAAATTCTGCTCAAGAAATTAAGATGTATTTGGAGTTTGCCAACCTACACTAGGTTAGCGTGGTGGATTCAGGTGCAATCATATACATAAAAGTTGAATCCATGCTCTAGAGCAGAACGTGGCAGCTGACAAAAACAAAAACGTTTAAATTGAAAATATTTATCGCATTGCTCAAGGTGCATAAACTTTACGCAAAAATATTTTGGATTTTAAATTTGGAATATACTTCGTTTGCATGGCAACAAGTTTTAAATTGGCGTTGACTTGGTGGTAACTAAACTACCCTTCTATCACCAAATCCAAACGCATCAACCTAAGAACACCTGGGAGGATTATGCAAGAAACGATAAAACAAAATGTAGTGACCGAATATTAAATTACATACGATATAACAATTAGCACGACAGCACACATGTTTCACACGATAGAGTACGCGAAGCCGTATCAACTAGGCTATTTAATATTTATATTAAATATTGTCTACCATTTTCCACGTACTAACATATACTAGCGAAAGATTATTTACATGTTGCGGGGGGACGACAAAACCAGAAATTACAGACATATTTATGATAGTTATTTTACCGTTTTCAGTTATTAAAACAATTTTCAAGTGATATGTTGAAATGGTGGGTTGAATTTTAAAATATGCCGTTGGTTGTTGGTAGACATTATTTGTTACATGAAAAAAAGGCGACTGGGAAGAGGGAGTGATGGACACTGCTTTATTGAAATACAGATGTTTAGTAAATTAATTAAAATCGATGTATGGCTCAAAATATTCGATGTTTCAACATTCAAAAGAGAAAATTTACCATTCAACCCATATTCTTTTCTTTTTCATTCTAATAGGTGTAAAGAAAATGACAAGTATATTTGGGACTGAAAGCTATGAAATCACTTTCAATAACGACGTTTGGATCTTGTACATCATCGGCTAGCGTCAGGTTCAAATCCTGGATGTTTAATATCGCTGAATTTGTAACATCGTGATGTTCATATTTTATGCTAAAATTAGGACTATTGTACACATTTTTGAGATTTTGTCGTCGCCCCGCTAAGTTAAAAAAAAAATCTATAGCATAGTGATTAATTATTCGATATGTTAGGCAGTAGTCACTAGGCCACGTAATATTTGAGGGCCAGTCGTCCGCGTAAATGCAGAGGCTTTTAGAAACAAAAAAATGATCCGGTAGATTTTGCGGAGTAATTTCATATTCATTAACTAAAGAATTTTAAGTATATTTTTTGTAATACTAATATGATATCTAAGCGTATAGATAGTTTGAGGAATACAGTCCAAGATTAGCGTAATTGATAAATAGGTGAAATCTTTTACATGAATACGGACATATTCTAAATATAAGTACATTTTCTTACTAATAGTACAATATTATAATCAACCACATTTACACGAACGACAATAAAAGCAGTGATATAATCTTAAATACAGCTCAATGTAGGAAAGCTATACCTTGAGACAATCGCAAAAAATACAAAATTTTAGAAAATCTCAAACTTAATATCAACGGCCGATATTAATAAAATATTTCCGGCTATCCAACGTTTACACCAGAAAAAAGACCAATCAGGTAAAGGTATATCGATACGCCCACATTTGACTCGTTGTGATTGGTTGATTTCCGAGATCGATAGAGATTAGGATAGTTTATTAATATCGGCCAAAGGAACAGATGCAGTACAAAGCACAGGCTTTACACTATAGCTATCGAAGTGATGTAAAAAATTCAAGACGACAAAATTGACAGCATTTCCGATAACACTAGTCGTATGTGTTTACAATATAGTAATTGAGATAAAGCCTTAAGTCTATAGGCAGAAGACGACTTATTGATTGTTCGTGCGCGTGAAACTTTCCAACTAAAAACTTCAAAGCGAGCCACAGAGAAAACTTCAAGTGTCTGATACACATCGTATTGAAAACTAAAAGACGAGCGTCTTTCTTAGTTTGATAAAATGACCACACATATGATTATGTATCTATTAAGTTATAATTTGGGTGGATTTATAGTGGATACCTACATTTCTGACGTAAATACAGACAGAAAAGAATGAGAGGCGACACTACCAATTATCTCTTTCTGAATGAACTAAATTAGAGGCTTAGAAATGAGACAGGTATTGGTTTAATCTCATAGTTTCTTGTGTCGAGGACTATGAGCGTTAATACGTCACACATCTCCTCTTTTTTTCAGGCCCATAGACAACAATAGGAAAGCTTCACGCACCCAATAAAACACGTAGAGTCCACAAGATATAGAATACGATATAAAAAGATTAACATTCATTACAACATCGTTACGTATAGAGATTTGTCGCCAACTAACCGCCAACTATTGCTGTATTGGCCAACATTTGGTCCTATACTTACTAAAAAACAATAGAAAGGAATTATTTAAAATTGGCGCATTATTATTGCTCTGTTCGCGTATTAACAAAAATGCGGCCCGGGAGCCACCCAACGATTCCTGTCAACTGAAAATTTTCCGAAAAGCCTGTAAATCTTTTCTCTGTATCACAACTTGGACCCAGATTCAATCAACAACAGCAACAATTTATAAACTAAAACATTATACAAAAAATATGATATCCTCTGTTCTATGTATTAGGGAATAAAAAAACGATCTTACACTAAAAAAACGCAATCCTTCAAAAGGATAACAAGCCGTAACAAATTTGTCTTTTTCGAGAGGTAACTCTGTATCTAGCAACTATTTGTCTACGTTCGTTGTGCCGGAAAGCACTTTACTCGGATTATCAAATTGTGTTGTAACTTTTTTTTTTCATTTTTCTTTTTCAGACACCGAGAAGTGGAAATTTGAAAGAGTTTTTACACAAAATTAAATATCGACTCTAAAGTTACTAATGACTAAAAATTTGCCGTGAAATTAAATCAAGTAATTTCTAATATTTACAAAACAATTCGATAAATCCACATTAAATACGATAGCACGCGAATCCACGGTGATCGGAAGCTTAATACTACTTAAATAAAACACACATACTTGTATACCACGCGGTTGTGGGGTAGGATACAGTGAGATTGAGCTGTGCTTGGAAGACTTGAGCAATACATGGAATTACATAAGCATAGAATTTGGACACAGTGAATTTTTTAAACAAAAAAAAAACTCATCAAATAACTTAATACTCTGGACTCTGATTATAATAATAGCAAATCGGAGACTATATTATTGATTATTAAGTAAACATAATATGTGTCTATTTGTGAATGGAACGAACAATACCGAAAGTGCTTTAAGACAGGCTCCTAGGCCAAATCATTGATCTACTGCCGAACGAGACTAGCGGGCCAATGCTAATCGAAAAAGGATCTATGTTTAACATTTGGGCAGATTTGGACTGATATTGCCGACACGGTGATTATAGTATGATGCAAAACGATTAAAAATGACTGCAGTAGGTGCCTTCTATTTTCTTTTATTATTTTCCTTCAATTATGATTGAATGAATGATATGAATTTCCTGATATAATTTAAATTATCTTGGTATTTAACCACTGACTGGCAGTACAAAATATAAATTAAGCAAGAGGTCCATATTTTTTTGTTTAAAAAACTCACTGCGTAACATGAAGTGAAATTTAAAAGTAATGGGTAATATAGATTTTAATGTCTTTTTTCGCTAATTATTCAAATTAATAGGATATCTGACATTTAAAGTTCTCTTTCACACGTGTAAAACTTAATCTATTAACAGCAAACGATGTATATTAACAGTTCGTAAAATATCAAAAACAATTTCAACAGTTACCGTCGGCTATATAGATTCTTAGTTAAAGTATAACATGTGACGTCTAAATGTAAATAAACATTCATAGTTAAGTAACGAGTCTAATGCTTTGAACACATTAAAATATTCCTTCCAACAGCGACGTTTGCATCCTCCCAATTCAGGATTGAGATATAACGGGAAAATTAATTGGGACATGCAAGCATAACTGCGTGATGTGCGTGTATAATGGACCAAAACTCATTCATCCACTAAAAATAGCTGATTACATCCAGCTAGTTAAGCGTTCGGTGCTGGACTCGCGACTTAACACTGATATAGGTACCAGCTATGTTGTGGTCCAATGACTTAACACGGCGATGAAGATACCAAAGATATAAGTTCAACATGACCTGATGATTTAACACGGCACCAGACGCGTATCTATGTTAAATCAACCTGGCAAAACGACTTAACAATGCGATAGAGTACCAGCGGAGTGATGGCCCAACGACTTAACGCTGACGTGGGCGAGGTGAGGAGTTTAGTAGATGAATGCGGGGTGGAGGGGAGGTGGCGGCACGCGGGGCTGCTTGTCGAGGGGCGCGCAGCACGAGGGCTCGCAGCAGGGCGCGCTGAACGGAGCTGGCACCAGCGCGTACTGGGCCGGCGGGCCGTAGATAGCTGGTGTTGCTGGAACAATGGATTTATAACATACTTTTTTACTTTCACTGCCGTCTAGTAAGATACCCTCCTTTTTTACACACACTCTAGCATTCCTTTTTATAACGCTAACAAACTAGCAGGTTCTACAGGTTTATGTGTGTATTGGTTTTTATATCTTTCTGATAGATGACGATCGTTTTTCATTGTCATACTCTTAAAAAATGCTATTCACCAACATCACATTATCTGGTAGTATATAGTGTCGTTGCAAAATCCACCGTATTAGAAACTCCATAAGACTTACTATCAAACGGCAGCGGGTACACAGCATACGGCGGAGGCAACTCGCACGGCGCGCATGCCGGCAGCGGCGCGATGGGCGGCGCGCACAGCAGCTGGTAGCACAGCGGCGCCTGCAGCGGAGCTGCTTCTGTGCCCAGCACTGGGAGCTGCGACATCTGGAAGGAAAAATACCTTTCAAGCGTTGGGAATAAAGCATACATTCCTGAGGTTGATTTTGGAAAATTCGTTTGGTTTAATTTGTTATATTAAATAAATACACCTAACAGCCACATAGTCCTGACCCCAAAGATCGAGTCTTGTGTCGTGGGTATCTGGAACGATGAGACTTTTCGGCTGAAACAAATACCCGTGGATCACGCAAATATTTATCTCGATGTGAGGATTGAACCCACTGTCTTTACTTTCACAGCCGGGTCTAATCAACTGCGTCGTTAAAGCTGTCGACACATGGGCATAGGATTTGCACCTCACCATCATTAATGGTTGTAGTTGCAAATTTGTGGTAAAGAAATAGATTATTTCGACTCGTAGAGCCCCCTTTTAATTAGTTTCCGTTAATAAGTTTGGAAACATGATTTCTGCATCATCTCTGTATGGTACAGAATTTAATTTATTATGACGTGTTTTTTAGAGAGAAATATAGACCAAACAAAGCGTTTTCAGTCACTTTCTACCTCTGGCTTTCGAAAGATAAAAAAGATATACTCAGGGGATAATTTTTGATATACCATAGCGCTCGAAAGAGCGTTTCAAACATTTTCCAAACAATCTTTAACTTCCGTCATTTCCAAAACAAATCCACCATAATAATTCGCCATGATTGATAAAGTGATTATGCAGATGAGGTACCTGTTTCCGCACAGCCTGCGCCACTCGCAGCCGGCCCAGCGGGGAGAACATCACGCCGCCGCTCTGCAACGTTCAAACATAATGTTTACGAATATTCATTATATTGGGCTGAGAAATCTGTTAGTACTTGCGGGAAACAACAGCCTACTTTATTCTTTGGACATTTTAAATATGGAAATAATATTGGTGATTTTTTTTGTCGAACAGGTTGGCAGCATTGTGTGCATGGGCTCCTGTGTCTGGACTATACACCAACACATACATTAATTAATCATTTTAGAATGTGTGTAGTACAAATTAAGATATAAAATTCCTCGACCCGTAAATATTTGTATAGCTTAGGAATATGCATCCTATTTCGCGTATTACATTTTTAACCGACTTCAAAAAAGAAGGAGGTTCTGAATCTGTCGGAATCTTTTTTTATGAATATCCACCGATTATACATAATTATATTAAAGCATTTCTATAAAATTGGAATTGCAATAGTAGACACTGACTACAGGTCACATCTTCAAGTTTATGTCCCCAGTTAATTTTCTTACCAGATGAAATTAATATATTCGTTATACTTTGTGATTCCTAATTAATTATTCAGTTGGCACATGAATCAAACGCAAATGTCAATTAAGAATAGTGGTAATTGGCTGGCATACCAGGAATAGTGGCGCCATCTGAGAAGCGAGTCTACAATTATATCGCTCGGACAACATAGCAATTAATTTTCTTTTTGTATAAAGTCCTTTTTAGTACTATAATTATACTGTAAAGTAATATACCTTTCCATAGTACAGAAGTTTAGTAGGATTACATTTTTATAGGCGATAGATTGTATTCAAAATTATTGTTCTCAAATGCGAAGGCAGATTTTGAGAAGAATTATTTATTCTTAGAGTGAGCAATTATTAGCACGGAGAACTGATGGCCGATGGGGCCAAAAAGTTCTCGAATGGATGCCACAAAGCGGAAATTGCAGCGTGGGACGTCCACCCACTAGGTGGTCAGACGACCTGGTAAAGGTCGCGGGATGTCGCTGGATGCAGGCAGCCTCCAACAGGTCACTGTGGAAATCATTGGGAGACGCCTATGTTCAGCAGTGGAATCCTTTGTCTGATGGATTGGACTGGAACAATTGTTATAGAGATAATATTCAGATGAATACGCACATAGCTTTGTCAGTCCATTCTGATATAGAATTAGACTTTAGTTCACGCTGTGTAGGCATATGAAACCCTTATCCCACTGTTGGACTCAGCCTTCCTCCATGGTTATGAGGGATTAGATTGCGATTTGAAGTTACTATGTAAATGTTGATTAAACTGCTACTGTAATAATTCGAACTGGTTTCCAAATCCAGAAACTCATACGTAGATAGACTAAATAGGTCGAGCTGATAATCGAACTCAAGAAATCATTAGTCAAAACTAAACCAAAAAAATATAAACAAAACACCAATTCATTAAAACTTATAAATAATTCGAACAACATTCACTAACAACACAAACTAACCCTCAAACAAATTCAGAAACATAAAACGCAAAGAAAACCTCATTAAAAACCGCCAGGTACGTAATTGTACCGCGGAATGGGGCCCCGACCCCCGTTAATAACGCTATTAAACCGAGCCAACATATTACTAGTTTATTGCCAATCAAATAACAATGTGACGGCCTCGCGAACCCGGCTTACCTTTGTCGATTCTTTTATTATCCTCTATTTGTTGTGGGCTGTAAAAATCTTTGTAAAGCTGTTCGCGTCTGCGTGGGTGGGGTCAATGACTCCTCGAAAAATGATTATAAGGGCGGCTAGGGATTTCGGGAGACCGTTGAGAAGGTAAATATGGGTGTATTTTATTATAACTTGGCTACGGCGGTTAATACAATTGACTTTCTTTTTTTGCTGTATCAGGTTTTTCGACTCTCTTATTTTTCCTATCGGGTCAAAAAGACCTCGGTCGTATTATGTTTCAACCTAGACAAACCTATGCGGCCGCAATAGCGTTATGAGAAACTATTAACAAACTTATTTTAAACGGTTTGCACTTTGTTAAGATTTGACGTGATAACACAGCTAACTTATGAAGAGATCTCACAAGTTAATAGCTTGGAGTAAGTAACCTCTAATGTCTATGAATACGCACACCATTAATTAGTATTTAATTATGAGAATAAAATCAGAAGAATAATAAAAAAAATTGTTTCGCTTGTGATTTAATAGTAGAAAACGGACGGCAAACACATACGTTAACCGCTACTTCCACAATTTGTGGGACAAAAGTCCTGTCGATCAATTCAAGTGGTTGAAAATCAGCAGTGTTTGGAAACGCGCTCATGCTGAACAGAATCTCTGTCTATTTCCATTTGCTTCACTGTGACATTTTAGGTATATTTATTTATGTAGGATTGTAAAGTCCGCCAACCCGCACTAGGCCAGCCTAGTGGACGATGCGGCCTAACCCCTCTCAATCGTACTATCGATTGTACAGGAGGCCTCTGCCCTGCAGTGAGACGTATATGGGCTGATACACATACAGATACATATGTAGGATTAACCAATAAATAATTAAGTTTATCTATTTGCTACAGCGACACTATAAAGTTTAAAGGCCTGTACTGTACTGTATCAGCAGACTATATAGTCTACCAAGGTTAAAACTAAAGTTAAAACGCCTAGCTAAGCTACTACAATCGTGTATACGATTTATATGCTAAAATATACACATTGAGAACATCCAAATGTTAACAATCTGTCCTAAATGAAACTCTACCAAAATATCATATTAATCTTTCAAAACCTCATAATTATCCACCGAAAAAATACACATTAAACCGCATAGAAATCTCGAGGTCTTTTTACAATGAAAAGAATCAATAAAGGCCAACAACAAAACCGTCCGCGCCCCGGCCTCCCCGCGACCCCGACTTCCCACCCCACCTGAAAACGTTTGCAACGCCCTCACTAAATATAATATGACAAAAGTCCCAAGTGCTTTACCCTGTATATGATTTGAAATCTTGCGCGGTGTAACCTGATTACAGGCACGTACTGAGGCGTTATGCCGGGGGTCGGTTATGCAAATATTTTCACGCTCCATTTCGTAGCTGTTAAAATTTCGTTTTAAAAGTAAAATGAGGGTTGTGTGACCTGTTTTTGTTAGACGGTGTCTGCGGGTTGTGATTGTTGAGTTTCGGGATGAAATTTATTTTTGTTGGAGGTTTTCAGTTTGCGTAGATTGTTAACCATGAATCTTTCGATAAAATAATATTTGACGTTAAACATACGTGTTATACTTACATACAGAATTTAACTGTTGCAAATATGCCGTTTAAATTTGACAGTTTTTTTTATTTTTAAATACATTTTAAAATAAGTAGTATTTTTTTAAAAAAAAATACAAAAAAGTACTTATTTTATTTATATTATTTAACTTATTTTAAAATGTATCATATCGGTTAAAATATGTTTTCTTGTTGGGAGTTAGCTAGTATATCCATTTTCGAAGAGTTGGCACAATAGTGTCGGCCGGCGAGAGATAATTAGCAGTCGGTGTTGATTGAAACCGTTCTTTGAAATAGTGAACAATGTGTAGCATTGGCTTATACCTGCGACTCCAGCGGCGTGGTTAGTTATATTTCCATTTTTTTATATTGACATTTTTAATTTGATAAAGCAGCCATCGTTATCATGTACATTTAAAATATATTACTTATATGAAGTAGTTGTGTTATTTGTTGATATATTAGAACTAAATACTGACGAATAAATAAAGCCATGATGATAATAATTGATGAAGGTTACAGATTTGATCCCAACAAAAAATATTATTTGTATGGACTACAGATATTCGTATGCATCAGGGCGTGTAAAAATTAAACCGAGTAATGTAAATGTATTTCTTTAATGGAAAGATAAAGGAATAAAATTCAATTCAATCAGTAGCGCGTGCGTAAAGGGCACACAATCGTAGCTTATTATTTATTTATATATACTTTATTGTACACCACAAAAAATATCACAATCAAAAACATAAAGCGCATAAATCTGTGTATCAATCGGCGGTCTTATTTATTCCAGACAACGTTAACCTTACTTTATTATTTTATTTATAAAGCCCAAATATATTTTTTATGAAACCCACACGAATTTCCCGAGTGCGTCCCGTTCGTGACCGGAAGGGCATCGGCGTAGTTGCGTAGAATTGCCAGCAATAGCCCATTCGAAGCCTACTTAGTGGGTTTGGCCATTACAGCCGTCGAAAAATTCTCGGTAAAACGTGTTAAGGCATTTTTGGTGCTTGGGGTAAAATTATATTGTTAAGGTTCGGTCGGTGGGTCAATTCATTTTGTGTTACTTTTTCTTTTATTCGTATTAAAATATTTATCTATTTCTTTATTTTTAAATACTTTAATTAATATTGTACACCACGTGTGTTTCGATTTAGCGGATCCACTGAAGCTAGACCGAAGAAAACTGTGGCAATGCTTTGTTTTATCAATGTACTTCATGAATTTATTAAAAAAATTCAATATACCTCAACTATTTTTATAGAAATTACGAAAATACGCCTCATCCATCCAGCGGGGCCCGGTTGTATTACGCTCGGACTATATAAAAATTATACTGATCGGAGCTCGTGCAATGTACTTTTCATCTATTAACTCCAAGGGACCTCTAAAATAATAGAAGAAATTCAGCAAGAAAAGATTGTCTGGCCAGCTCTCAACAGGCTTCTAAAAATGACGTCATTTCACAGAATAAAATCCCAGCGAATCTCCGCGGAGGCCAATATTCCAAGTTTCCAATGTCCTGAGTCAGCGAACGATTTCTTATTAAACGCACCACCCGGGAATAGATGACATTTCCGCGCAGTCGTGCAAGAACGAACCTCCGCTTTGTAACGTCAATTGAAGATTTTAGAATCATTTGATTTGTTTTAACTGTTGGAAATGTTTTTGTATTTAAATACTTGTAAAAAAGAAGATTCTGACGAACTGAGAACCTCCTCCTTCTTTTAAAGTTGGTTAAATAGAGTTCCCGCTAGAATTCTAATGGTATGTAAAGCTTAGTAATATGCGTTTTATTAGCGCGGTCTAAAGTGGCCTAAATTGTAAAAAGAATGTCTAGTTGTTTTAATTAAAGGGTGGGAAAAACTGTTTTATACGGCATACGTTTTGCAGAAATTCGTTTATTTTAAAGATAACTCAAAGTGGAAAAGGGTATACTATTAAAATTGTTTCTTTAATTGTACGAAAACGTTATTAAGAATACAGAATCATTTGCAGAAAATTATATTATTGACCATTAATTAGTTGGTTTAGATACTATTCGACAGCAATTTAACTACACCTATTTATTGCCTTAACGCGTGTGTAGGTCAATTCAGGTTTCGTTAAAAATGTCTATTTAGAAATATCAATACACGTTCTACAGTTGCGTGTAAAGCTTAACAAATTCCTTGAAGTATTGAACGCAATTCATGAAGGTTTAACTTATAATTCTACCATTAAGCAAGTTGACTGAGTAAAAAGTCTTGGAAAAACTATACGACCAAATATAACTACGACTTGTTCCTACAAGTTCTAACGCCCGTATGATTACATGATGTTAGAAAACATTGGGGTTTGCCTATGTGGACTTTCAGTAGCTAAAGGTGAAGTTATGTTGCAGTGTGAACTTCTCACAAATCCAGGGAGCTCCTGCAAACAACGATATTCGATACATCGTGCGATTCCGCGTGTTAAAACCTACTTGTAGTGCCTTTGTATCCACTCATATCGACTGTTGAACTAAACAAATTGTTGACAAGTGTCGCATAGAGAATATTAATCGACGTCAGTGGCCTGTCTGGAAGTTACTTAACCGCGTTCGCAAAGGTGTGGGCCGCTGCAAGAGAAATCTAGTAAGGTGGGGTTATCAATCAAAGTCCGATTGTGACTGTGGCGCCCCAGAGCAAAATATGTCACACCTATTGATGTGCCCACTGTGCCCTACCACCTGTAAAAGAAAGGACATTATTGAGGCTACAGACGTTGCTAAGTGTAGCGACATATTTGGCCAGGAAATTGTAAAGGTTTTAAGCGTGCAAATAATTTTGAGACATTGAATCGAACAAAGAAGAAGAAGTAGATTTTAATACTAAGAATCGTGCGACATATCGATTATCGTGTTATGTAGCAGCTCCCCTAAATTTTATAAAATATACCTTAGTAGTAAAAAACGGCAGAAAGTCAAGAATTTTCAAAGTACGGAACCCAATTTTTCCCCAAAGGTTATTCCCATTGTGCGCGGATGTTTGCGAATTTCCCAAGATTTCCCTTCCTTATAATTAGAAGGGCAGGATTCAGTTGCTTAAGAGATTAGATATCCGCAATCCGGCAGATGTACTGAACTCGTTGTGAGGGATTTGGGAATGTTTTGTAAGTTCGGTGGAGTGCTCTTGGGGTACAAAGTTCGGACAATGAGACGTATAACTTTATTTTTTATACTTTATAATTATATTTTTTGTACCTGCACGACAGTGTTGGGACATCTAGATAGAGTATACATAGATGTGAAATGATTTCCTTGTTAGTCGACACTATTATGCCGGCCTCTTTGTATCCGGATATACACAGATGGACTCGAAACTCAACACACAAGATTACTGTGACGAGACCTTAGACACCGTGTATGTTAAGGACTATTTACACGAGGAGAGTTTCTCGCGGCGAGAATCGTATGCGATTATCGCATGACAACCGCCATAGTTTATCGTGTTCTGACAAATGTTTACACGATGCAACTTTTTCGTATCTGTAGTCACTAAAACTACCACCTGTCTTCGTTTTCGGCAGAAATCTTAGTATACCCTGTATATCTGACTGGACGTCTGTTTGTCACTTGAGCTTCTCTTTGAAAACCAGCGCTGCGGTATTATTCAGGTGATATCGTAGCATACAAGCTGAAAGAGTGGCTCATTGTTGGCACAATATTTTAGGCATAAAAAGTGTTAACTCGTAGTTTAGTTTATCTTTATTGTGCCAATAATAAAAACTATTATTATTATTATTATTATATGTAGAGGAGAAGTACTCTTATACTATGCTATCTAGTTAGGGCCCACTTAACATTCGCTCGCAACCCACCAGTAGACCGCGACCCGTAGTTCGAGTAACGCTGTTATAGAGCATAGACATTATCCTCAAATTCAACCGGAAGCCTTTCTCAAATGTACTAACAATAAAATAGACATAAAACCACACATTAATAGTACAAACAGGCAGACATCGAGTATTACGTTATTCCAACGGTCATTTACATAAAATAAGTGAGCGGTGACGTAAGAGTTTCATATAATCTAGCCTAGTCGGAGCAATTTCCTCAAAAACAATTCATGGGACTCGACGACGCCTGCAAATGTTAGGGACAAAATACTGTTTGATAACTCAACTTTGTACAACAAATCTGTGAAATAAAATTATAGCGTTTCAGGGTGTGGTTCCGTTTTATGAAATCCTTGAGACTTAAGAGTATATTGATAATACACTCAGGCATATCAATATTAAGGTCGCCTTAAAAAGTGCTTGTCGTCACTTGAAATATGAAAGTCTATTCTAATAATGAATATGAGAAAGATTTCCTAGTGGTAGAACCACGCAGATAGCGCCAAGAACTGGTAGCCGTTGGGACCGAAAGGTTCTGGAGTGGAGGGCACGTAGAAGCAAGCGCAGTGTCGGACGCCTGCCTACAAGGTGGACGGACGGTTAAGGTTGCAGGAAGTCGCTGGATGCAAGCTACTTCCAACACGTCAATGTGGAGATTCTTGGGGTAGGCCTATGTTCAGCAGTGGACTTCCTGTGGCTGAAGAAAGAGAGAACCACGCTGTAGTCTGGACTACGGTAGGAATGAGCTGACTTGACCGGGATGTACCGCGACGGCTTTGCTTTTGGCACCAAAAATAATTAAATTAGTTTAAAAAATACATCAGTGAACATCTGATTAGCTAGACGATTGCAGGATGTATCATTTTCTAATATAACTTGTTATATTAATTATTTTAAATGCGTGTTATTAAATTATTTTTAAATTGTTTTTATTGGCATGCAGCAATCGTCTAGTTACTCATAGTTTGATGTCGTTATATATCTACTATCCGAAATTATACCAGCGCACGTTTTGCAGTGTGTGATCAGCTGTAGGTTCGCGATAAGTAGTCGTAACATTTATAGGTCGTGCTTACCCCGTCCCACACAGTCGTATTGTCATAATAATATACCCGCCCATATAAACCACTGCTGAGCAAGAGACTCTGCGAACAAAATCTGAGCAAGAAAGAGATTCTACAAACGAAATTCGATTGAGAAGGCTTAGGTCATACTCCACCACGCTGGGTTATTACGTGTTAGGAGACATCACACAAAAAATAAATACGTGTAAATAGTTTTATAGGATTTAATGTCGGATTTTTTCGAATCCATTCTTCAGAGCCTCTCTCTAAAACAGTCATGGTTATTTACAAGGTTATGATTAATATAGGATAAGATTTAAAATAATTTTAGGGTATGATAAGGTTGACATGGCGAAAATGGAGCCAAAAGCCACTAATTTAAACAAGAATAAAAAATACGAGTATATATATTTTTCATTTTTTATCTTTATAGGATCTTTCCTTCGCTACTAAAGTACCAAATAATTGACTAAAAAAACACATGAAAAGTCGGAGATGTGTTCTAGGTGTCGAACAATCGTCCATCGTCCCAACAATTCGCGTGTCATTACCAAAAGCCCACGCGTCATATCACGATGACGTCAAACGTACACATACGTTTGTGTGTGTTTATATTCAGCACTTGTGTGTGTAATTACATATTGGAGCGTTATAAAATGTGATGAATGATCCCGGGCAATATCTCACGCATCACATGAGCGCGCATTTCTTTTGTTCCCGACCCGGGACTTGACCAGCTGACCTCGTTTCCCTGCGTACGCTAATATTTGATGTTTGAGCAGTTAAGATGCGGTTAGATCGGAGGATTGATTTGTGCGATACGATTTAGCAGTTTTTACCCGACTACGGCGAAATGAAAGGGCTATGTATTAACAGGGATTTTAAAATGAAAGCCGGATTTGGTACGTCATATTTTTGTCAAGCGTTTGGCGTACAGCACAGATACCAAGATACAGTCTATGTTCTTTTGGCGTGCGAATACGTTGTTGTCAAAATATTAGGAACATTTTTTCACTGTTAACGCATTGTAAAATAAATAAATCAATAAATAATCCCAACATTCATAAACTCACGCCTTTTGCCAAAAAGGGCTAGGCAGAGCCTTGACACCCATATTTCGCCTTGTATGTTCCATCTCACGATATGATAGGGGACGAGCCTATCGCCATATCGGGCACAAATTCCTGACTCCGAGCTGATAATTACTTGAAAAATCCATTATCACTTTTCCTGTCCCGGGATTCGAACTCGGAACCTCAGCTTTGCTATCGTACCGTAGTATAACTACGCCACAGAGGCAGTCTCGAGACTTACCCACCTAGTTAATTAACTAATATATTAATTAATATATTATGCTCCTTAATGAAACGCCTGAAAATTTCATGTATGTTCACAATTTAAATATTTGTTTTTCATTGCCTGCTTAGCTCCCGGGACTTGGCAAAGTGAGGGGAACAGTCAAACCGTTGTATTTCGTTATTATTGTATTACATCTTTCCTTTGTTTGTAAAATATTTTATGACAGCCTATGTATTCCGTGCGACGCAGTCTTTTCATTATAAATTCCCTAAATTTTCTATACGCTCCCTCTTCTCCATGAAGCAGAAATTTATCTAATTTAAAAATAAAAATGTCTGCAGCATTCCCGCCATTCGTCTGACGAACACCTGCGACAGGGGTAGGAAAACCACCCCATTATAAAATAAAAAATAATTCCTTGAGAAACACGTAACGCGATCTCGTGTTTTAATGGGGTAATGGAATAAGCTAGGGTTGCTGCTTTACTTATATAACATTTTATTATGAAATAAATGCTTGAAATGCATTGTTTTGTGTTTTATTTTGGGAAATAATCTGATTTTCCAAATACACAATCTAAATTATGAGTCTGAAATTAGATCTACTGTTTAGGACCTTTTTACGTCGTCTATATATCTTTTTAAAATTAAGTGACACTATAATTATAATCTCACCTTATCAGCATCAAAGCAAGCCAAAAGCCCCAATGATACGCATTTTATATAGCTCACCAAATCATTAAGAAATTCAAAGAACCTTTTTTGCTTACGTGGCGCAGTTGGTTAGACGCCGGCTGTGAAAAGAGAGCCGGCTCTTTCGATCTCCACACCGAGAAAAATGTTTGAGGCCCACAAGTATTTGTCTCGGGTCTGGGTGTTTGTGAGACCGAAAAGTCTCTCGTAGTGTCTGATACCCACGACACAAAACTTAATTGATCTTAATGTGGGGTCAGGACTATATTTGTGACTGTTGGGTATATTCATTTATTTTTAAACCCGCAACAAAATTGATTGAATGTAAAAGTAACAAAATTAATTGAATGTAAATGGAAGTATATTTTCATTACTAGCACGAGGCAGCCCTGAGTGAAGAAGCTCATACGTCAGGTGTAGCAACCGCGGCACAATATCCCAAGTCCCCTACAAGCCTACCCTACACATTGAATACATAATTCTTGCCGATAGGGGAAACTTCAATAGATTGCGCGTAATGTATGTCGAAATATTTACGTCGGGGTTTTTATTTGAAATATTAAAAGGGAAATATTATTTATAACATATCTTGAATGGACAGGTAAAATTATAACCTTGAGAATGTGTTTTAGGTTATAATATGTTTTTAGACCATCGTGGTCGACTATGGCCTAATCCCTCACATTCGAATTCTCTGCGGTAGAGGAGTCCTGTGATACTGACAAAATTATTAAAGTTTTAATTCCCTTCTGTTCTTAAAACTGAAGATATTTTCTTATTTACAAACAGGGTGCCATCTTGGATTTCACACGAACCAATCCATCTAGCAACAAGGAAAATAAATGTGCCAATTTTTATGTGAAATTTAAAAATGTTTTAAAACTGTCTCCTCGTATTCAACGTACAAATCTTTTGGCACGTGCTGGCGAAATTCGATTCTGAATCAAACGAACAAAGTGGCCGATTGGTATTTTAACTTTTTTATATTCTTAAAAACGAGTTGCCGACTTTATTAAAATTATTCGGTATAAGATAGGAAGGGAGCCAGTTACTTAATGAGAAGCGCAACTTGTAGCAAACTGTAGCCCCTTAACTAATGTAAACTACCACTCTATAGTTATTCATACAACTTGTTATAATCGTTATTTTTTTCTCATAACAAGACGGAAAGAAACATATAAAAAAACACGGTTTGTAAGTCTGAAATGCTCACGTAGAAGGCTAAAGAATCCTAATTTACTCATAACATCATATCCTAAACCATGTAATTAACAAGTAATACACACAACATCAAAAAGTTCAGAATGTGCCCTAAACTCTTCTAACCATTCACATTCACACGCTAACATTCACTCGCAACCTTCTGTAATATCCCTCAAAATTAAAACATCTAAGCCATTATTTGAACCGGGATTTTCGTGGAAAAAATCAGCGTTCTTCAAACAATACAGGCTTGTTTTAATATAACAAAACCCGCGAACATTCCCCCAAAAGCCTCTCAAGGAGGGATTGTTTCAAACCCTCTCTAAATGCCGGGAGTGACTCTCCGGAGCCCTTCAAAGCGTTTTTTCTCTAAGCCCTCTTTGTACCGATATTCGATTTTGAGCCGGCTTCGTGAAAAATATATTTTTTGCTAAAGGTGAATTTGTTTTGGCAAATATTTTATTGAATTTGCTTCCTGTAATATTTGATTGAGTCTAGTAACCTGGTTTTATCGATGAGAGAAATAATCGATGTTGAAAAAGCACCTTGTTGGGCGCCAAAAAAATGAAATCTTTGCATCAACACTACGCAAATCTTTTCGGCATGGTTCCTACCATTTAGCGAGGAAAAAGTCATTAAAAGACGAGAAAACTAGGTTATAGGTAAAATATAATCTAATGAAGTCTATCTATAATGTTATACAATAAACAATATAATTTTAAGTAGTAGATAGAAACACAGGCCAAATGGATTGTCTCAACTCCGGGTGGTATCATTGTCTCAAAGAAATCCAACGTGGAGTACCTAACAGCTTCGTTGTTGCGTATAATTAGAAAGATTGCCAGAGACTAAAACTTGTGATAGGTTTTCCACATTAGCTTACACGATTATAGAAAGCCGTTCATAGAAAACGATGTAATTATGTCGTATTTTGGGTTCAGCCTGCGTATAGATCAGATTTCGAGCAGGTCATTATCACGGTGCCAAAAGATTAACCATGATTAATGACAGCGGTCATTAGTGATTTTATATTCTTTTCAATATTTTAAATCAACAGACACTTCTTAAAAAAAATGTCGAGTAAAATTTGTTAACCTATAGACTTTATATGAAAGTAAAATCTGTGATAAAAATTCACATTCGTTTCGGAGATTTTTTGCTGAAAACGCAGCGAGAGCGTAGCTTAATCCCAAAGCATGACGTATGAAATACTGAAATTCTCTCTGCAAGGTAGAAACAATGTTGCTCCGTAGATATTTTTAGAATCAAGTGAAATTATCGTTCATTTTCCCGTAAAAGTAAAAAAAATCTGATATCTCGCAAATAATTTGACTAATTGAAAAAAGTGTATGTGAATAGTTCTTATCAATAATAGTTCGGAGTCATGTGTGTATTGATAATCAATCACTACGCACTATAACGGTGAAGGAAATCATCGTGAGAAAACCTGCATACCATAGCGATTTTATAAATTTCTATGGTATGTAAAAGTCCGCGAACCCGCACTAGGCTAGCGTGGTGGACTATATGGCCTAACTACTCTCAATCGTACTCTCGATTGTAGAGGAGACTCGTGCCCTGCAGTGGGACGTATATGGACTAATACAGAATAGTTCTAATATTGAGATGAAATTATCATATAAAATTTACAGTATAGCTTAAACTCAAATGCTGTTAGAAAATTTTAATCCACTTGGATGCGTCCACAGTAAGAAGTACTAATGCTGATACGAGTAGAATATTTGTGTCCGCCCCGAGAGCGCTTACAATAAGATGGAATTAAATCTGCCAAAGTGTTTATGCGGTCTCGAGCAAGCCAGCATTATTGTTTCGACCGACGTAAAGTCCTATTTACACGGGGAGAGTTTCTCGCCTCGAAGATACGATTATTGTAAGGATACAAAGAATTTGCATCGTCAAAAATCGTGTAAACAGAACACGATAATCTTATGGTGGTTATGTCATGCGATAATGACATACGATTCTCGCCACGAGAAACTCCCCGTGTAAATGGCGCTTTACAAAATAATTTCTCTCTAATTGATACTCCGTCTAGATAGCAGTGTATTTACTTATAATCCGATGAAATAAATCATCATGCCATAATAATCAACATTGCATAGCATTGTTTAGGAGAGTTTCTATTGTACGTTAAGTCGTTCAACTCGCAATTGGGTATATGACTCCATTTTTTTTTTGTATTTATCAAAAGGTATCCATGTTCAAAATCGATTAAACAAAGAATTTTTGAATCCATTAAGAATTATACAAGTTACAAAGGTTTTAAATCTTGTAAACGGAGCAAAAGAAAAGGGACGCAAAGCAAAACTAGTGACGTCACTATTCATATTATGCATTAAAGTGTGCGCGTGTGAAAGAGACGGTAAGATGTTCGCACTACACTACCACTCTTTTTTGAACACTAATATTTGCCTCGTTTTAGAAGCTATTTTAATACTGTTTTGACAGAAATGTTTCATTTAAATGGATGTTGTGTTCGTACGCAAAATAACAATAAAAATCGATCATAGTCAAATACCCTATTGGCCTGTGTGGTGGACTGTGACCTAAACACTCTTAACCAAACTATCGATTTTAGAGGAGTCTCGTGCGCAATAGGATACACTTGGAGTTATGCAGTGAAAAAATAGCACAGTATTCAATTGCGGAAAACCCACGTACCTAACAAAAACCGGTGCATGATATACATAAAAATAGAATGTTCAGAGACGAAGTTTGAGTTATATAGGACGAGTATTTCGCGACCATTTACCACAAAGTTAGACCAGCACGAGTCTAACTTTGTTCTTATTTTGCCAAGACTTAGACTGAGCTATGTCAAGTTTAATTTTAAACATATCCGTGGTTTAGAAGGTAAGACATCACGTAAAAATGCGAGGCTTAGAATTGACCATTTACACTAAAAAATTTTTTACTACCACAGAGACCAAGCATGGATTCAAAGTGAGTATCCAGCGGCAAGTGGCGTTTACTTTTCTCCAATTCGCATAACTTTGATTAGCTCTAATTTATCTGGTAATAAGGCAACTGGCCCACCTGACGTAGGTTATTACCGCCGTATATGAACATCGGCGATACACGAGTCGCAGCTGCGTTGCCATCCTCATAGACTGTTGGTCAACTTAACAGGCTAAACCTGAGGTGGCTGAAACCCTCGTTTACCACTTAGGCTACTTTTTATCCCAAAAAAATGTAGTGTTCCCGTGGTATGAGGAAGGAATTTCGATATATTTGTTACATTTTGTACTCAAAGGGAAGGTATGGGACTGGATTACATGTCTAGACTGAGTATGAGACGGGATAGGGCGGGATATAACGGGACGACGCAGGGCAAGATGGGACGAGAAAATTACAAATAAAGATAATCACGCAGACGAAGCATACGAGCAAAAGCTATTTATGTAATATGTATCCTATGGTTTCAGAAAATTACCAGCATCTAAGCAGTATTGTCAAATCTTAACATTCGAAGGAAAATAATCAACTTATCTTAAAATACAGTTTCCCTTTAAGTCCTAATCCATATTTGGATATAATAAACACATCACCTTGAACTCCAATCTCTTCCCGGCTCAAAAGACACCACGTTGCAAACAAGTATTGAACCAGTTGCCAAGGCTGCAGCACTATATCCGTGACGTAACAATTTCACGCCAGCACAGAAACGAGGGAATCAAAGTGTTAGATAAAGGTGCATGTGCTTTGAACAATGGATCAATCGATACGAGAGGAAGGCTTGATGAGAACGCAAATACTGGCATATGAAGCTTTGATAATGGATACGTCGAATATGGTAAATCAAGGTTATAGGGTGTCGATACATCGGTCAAAATAAATTGGCTTTTAATTTACGAAATAAGATCCTTGTTTACTGTTTTTCATATCAGGTCTCTTATGAAGTGTAATGTCGATCACGATGTGATAAGGCGCGAGCCTATCGCCATATCGAGCAAATTCCTGACTCGGGCTCATAATGAATTAAAAAATCAATTATCACTTTTCCCGACCCAGGTTTCGAACCCGAGACCTCAGCTTTGCACTCGTACCGTAGTACAACTACGCAACCGAGGCAGTCTGAGCAATAAATAGCATCAAAATATCCCTTACAACTGAACAAAACTAAATAATCAATATTGATTTCATGATTAAAGTAAAAGGTTTTATCAAAGGACATTGTACCTTAATGAATGTTCAGTATAAATGTTAATTGCCTAAAGTACAGCAACTCCGATCGCGATAAGGAGCGAACAGAAAGGGGTAATGTTCGATTAATGTTTTTGGACTGAAACGACGCAATACAATTTATAATGTATTACAATTGAGTTTTACTTCGTTTATATGTAGAGTAATGACTAGAGGTTGTGTATATTTTAAACGTATTTTCTCGAGCAGTGTCTATTGATTTTTAAATCAATTAAAATACTGTGGTCTGTATGTTGCATCTTCGATATACTTATATCAGAAGTAGTACCAGTTAGATTCGTATTGTGATGACTGAAAGAAACAAATTATTTTGTCTAAGAAAGAATTTAAGATGTTTCAGTTCCCCACGCTATTAAATATATAACTTTAAGACGCTTTTAATAACATAATAAGGCATGCTTTTTGGCCTTGGCCACAATATTAGTATCGGTCGAAGAACGAACGGAACGCACTCGCGGTCTCTCATTTTTCAGGCGGCACCCAACCAACCGCTCTACGGAAATTGGGAATTAAAAAGCGATACGTAGGCAATTGCTCTAGCTCGGTAATGTTACTACACTGCATCAGACTGTATTTTAGAGTGTATCGATTGGCAGCAGACAGATACCTCCCAATCCACACAATTACAGCAGCCTACACATACGAAGTCTATGTAAATAGACATTCATCAAATAGCAATATAACTACATCAGCATACATAGATCTGTACATAGCCCGACCAGTACTAGACTGGCCATTAGTCACAGAATAAAACGGGGTCGAGCCGCCGTAAAACAGAACTCTTTGTAGCGCACTATTATACTTAACAACTATCAAAGCCTTTTGATACCGCTTAATAGATGTCTGTACTACTGGCGTTATTCAGACCCAGTAATGTATTATATTGTAGATCTGAGCGGATTAAATCTAGTATTAGATTTAGGTCTATTAAAACGGTTAGGCATTAGGCAGATTAGATATAATGCGTGTTGGCAGACTTCACAGATCATAGAAATTATTGTAGATCTTTACAGTCTGCAGGTTATCTTACGAAGTTTTTCTTCGCTCTTAAAATGCGTGGTACTCGACTATCAATAGACAAATGACGCCGAAGAGTCATCAAGTGTGCCCTGGGATTTGGGATTGCGACCACGGTGTCGCAGTCGCGTCATAGCCGTTACCAACAGAACAACACGCACTAAAACTTTAAATTAACTATTATTGGATTCAAGCCTTTTTATCAAAACGGCTACCGTAGGCAGTAAGTCCACCACACATAATAATTACACTTTTCCCCGAGGTAGGCCGTTAGCCGTTAGCTGTTCTAGCTGCAGTGGGTCGTATATGGGCTGATACAATACAATACAATTATATCGATATTGATTTGCCTGACGATGCTTTTAGTAACATAGAAGGAATTATAGTGATAGTCACATTGTAGTTTCTATGGACTATTATAAGAAGAATTGGCACTAGGCACGCGGTCTCACTAAACAATTAACGTGAAGCTACGGCTTTGTCATGATAGCTTCGATGAGTAAAATTGTTGGCGGCCCTATAACCCTTTCCTCTTTCCCTCGTTTTTCCTTATTTTTCCCTTTTATTTTGAGACACCGGCAATACTTTCGATCATACCGTGGCAAATGTTCATAGGCAGCGGTAATCGCTTATCATAACGCGAAACGTTTGCTCGATTGCTGGATCTATGACATAAAAAAGATGGCAGATATTTAATATCTATATCTACATTAGCGGATATATGTCCCACTGCAGGGCATGTCTACAATCGAGGGTACAATCGAGAAGGGTTAGGCCCTATATTCTACCACGTTGGGCTGGTGCGGGTTGGTGGATATTTAATGTAACAGGTTTTATTAAAAATCTATTTCATAGAAATCACTAGGTTAGAAAGCCTAACAATTCTCGTCTGTAAGAGATTGTTTTTCTTAGAAACCACTCTCGCTATTGGTTTTATTCTTGCCAAAGTTATAAAGGTGGCCTAAATTTCGCTCAAGTGAGAAAAATTTGGGATTTTTGTTTTTACTGAAAGAGAAGTTTAAAATGTTAAATGAAGTGAATATTTTGTTTGGTTTATTACAAATATTTGTTTGGAAGCTACATTTATTCAAAAATTTGTGAAATTCAAGGTTTAAGCTGAGCTTATGGCTATGAACCAAGACCTAATTGAAGTGTTGTGTGAGCAAAAAAATCCGTGGCAATTTCCAATAACTTCGACATTAGCTTACCACAAATCCTGGTATGTATGTGTAGCTATTAAATAAACAACAAAAACATCATTATTTTAAGCTACTAGGTATTACATAAATCTACTAATAAAATTACTGACATAAAAAAAGACTTCAAAAAAACAACAACAACTCTAACTATCGAGCCATAGTATTATTTCTAATGTTATTACTCGTAATATTATATCTAACTTCAAACATTTGGCCTACCAGAAAGATCCCTAACGATATTTTGCTTAAAACGGAACCTCACTGCCCAAATTTCCCTGGCACTTGGCAACTAGTTTTTAGACGGACGGCAAACAGAGTATTGATTGATTTGCTTGGCAAACGTCTTTAGCTTCTGTCCTAAAAACGTGGGGACTTATCCTATCCTTATTTTTGCTAGTGGAGTGACTCAGTGGTAATGGAATTTGGGTAATAAAACTATTCCAATTAAGAAAGAGTGGTGCGGTTTGGTTTGCTTACGATATTTCTATCATACTTAGTTTATTAGTCGTAGAAGGAATTCTCAGGTAGTGGTTATTGGAAGATAGGTATGGTTTTCATATTGAAACCTTTTCAAACTTCAACGGTAGGACCGTTTTGAATAAAATTATTGAAATTAATTTTGTGAAGGGTATCTTCCTCCCACTAATACCTAACATTTATAGTTTCTCCTATGTTCTTTCTTCCTTGTCCCACCATTGATAGGCAATAATTCCATCGGCCATGTTCAAAGACTGGCAACGCATATTTAGTGATCATTGTTTTTTAATATCCTGATACGACAAAATAATGACGCTGCTCCTTATAGTAAATGCAATGCCGAGCAGATAAAACACCCTGAGAGACAATCTCTCGCCATTTGAGACAATTACGCCAATCCGTTTAATTGCTTCGTCTCTCCGCTTAAAGAACTCAGCAATCAGCACTATAGGAAGGAGAAAACAGTTGCTCAATATAAAAAGTTGTTGCAATCTCGGTAACATGTATCGTGTTTTGATAGTGCGAGTGCCACTATCACCTGTTATCACGGCGTAGTTTATCACTGATAAGATAGCGTCTTCTCGTTGCATTGTTTGATGTGTTTCAATGTCGTGTAAAAATGTTTTGACGTTTTATTTAGAATCATTTCAATCTATTTTCCTCTCCTGTTGGGTAGGGTGCCATAGACTGCACGGAAACCTCGATCATGCGAGTATGTTGGAATGTAAATAGTCAATAAAATTGTGGCGATCGAGTAGTATCATATCTTACCTTATATATTATATCTTAACAATACTCGTTTATCATCAGCTGTAGCCTGTAGTCATTCGCCTATGGCAGTATTACATCTGGTACTAAGATATTCGTATCGGCGATAGCAAATACTGTACGGAGTACACGATAACCCGACATAGTGACCCACGCAAGTGTTATGGCCCGGGATCAGCTACCGACATTCGAATTCAAGAAATCCGGCATCATGTGTCGACTGGTGATAAATATGTTTTAAATCGATACGGTATCTATGCAACGATTTCTTTGTAGCCATTCTCCCGTGGGAGCATTTTTGTTTTCCTTTTTTTCCCAATCGCATTGCAATCCCCATAAACGATTAAGTCTCTCCTTTCAATTCAATTACACTGTTAATCGCTTCTTCCACATCACTTAAAACCACGATACTCCGCCCATCGTCCTTGGTCTACAATATTTTCTCATTAATGTGTAATTTCACGCGGTTTCCGCTTTGAACCACCGAGATTGATATCTGGCGTATTTTCGCCAGTCAGTCTCCGCTGTTGCTCAATACCAAATATAATCTGCGATAAGATAGTGTTCACCGGAATATTTCGAATGATTGATGAACTCAGGAAACTATAGGGAAGATGGTAAGAATGTTATTTGTCTGAGGGGTAAATAGGAAGGTTTGTTAATATGTGTTATCCATTTTACTTCATAAAGATGAGGTGGAGAAAGTATATTAAGATATAAAAACTATCACTGAATATTTTGATTGGTACATCTATAAAAATAACCGAAATATATCACACTATTCGATATTATTGCGCTGCTATTAACCTAACTTGCTGACTTGATATAAAAATGTTTAAAATTCTAATGAATAGGGTCCGTAGTTTGAAAAACTATATTATACAAATAAAAATATCATGTAATCTCTATTTAAAAAGCAATTTAACTTATACCAGCAGTTTTACGGGCAGTTACATTTTCAAGTAGGAAGACTTTCTGAATGCTCGTTGACATTCCGAGTTGAGTCTTATTAGCAAATTCTTTTAATTATATGTATGGTTCTTATTCATTTTAATAAAGTTTCTTAGGATTTATACGCAAGGTTTGTATGTAAAATTATTTGTATGCAGACAGAGGCGTACAACTCAATATATTTAATTAGAAAAGGCATTCTTGATGGTACGATATTCCATCTAGACAGGGACAAATTAATTATTGTTATCCATGAAACTATGTGAATTTCTTAGACCTACCACTATGTGTTTGATTGTGAGGAAGCCAACTGGCCAGTAAACAATACAATTATGTCGAGAAATATACCAAATTAGGAAATTTAAAAGACCATAAACAACATTTGAAGCGGCTTCTCAAGTTGAGGTGGCAGTGGATAGAGCGTATAGCGCGGCAGACTGATGGCTGAGGGCGTCCGAAAGTTTGTCGAGACGAAGCCACGTATCGGCAAGCACAGCATGGGATGTCCACCGGCAAAGTGGATACGACTTGATAAAAGTGACAAGAAGGCTCCCAACAGAGCACTGTGGCAACTGTGGTGTTGTTTGGTTTTGCTACTGTCCATGAGCGGCCGTATCGCTTACCATCAGGAGAATGGCATATTCATGGCATATATAAGTTTAGCTGTTCTTTGTCTGTATCACACTATATTAGTGCCACTACAGGGCACGGGCCTCCTCCACAATCGAAAATACGATTGAGAGGGGCAGGCCACATAGTCCACCACGCTGGCCTAGTGCGGGTTGGCGGACTTTACATACCATAGAAATTCTTTAAAGTCGCTACGGTATGCAGGTTTCCTCACGATGTTTTCCTTCAACGTTATCCGTGGCCGTTAGTCTATGTGAGACTTAATATTTTTCCTTTAAGTAATAAATGACTGACTAGCAGCGATGACCACAATCAGGATAACATTGGCCTAATTTTCATCAAATAAAAATCCAAATTCTTTATGCTTAGTCATAAAAATCTCCACCTTCAAACCGTCGCTTTATTAAAATACGTAAAATAGTTGCGTGTGCTCTGTACAGCTCGCTTCGGCTACAAAATGTTGGAGTTATTTTCAATTACAGTTTGGGTCTAGTTTTATTTCATCGTATCCTAGGTTATAAAGAGTACTCCAGACTGTTTGGGTTAGGTCAAACGTTTCAAAGGTTTGGGGTGTTGGGTGGGTTTAAATGTGATACGGTGCTTTACCCCTCATGTGGTTATTGCTGGGATATTGAGGCGATCATCGAAGAGTATTTTCTCGCATTCTTACAAAAGAAAGGCGTTGAAGTGCTTCGTGCAATAAACATACAATTCCCGACAGTAATTTCAAAGGTATCAGAACTGGACCAATACCACTAGGCCAGAGAGTGGTTAAACGTTCTACTCGTAGTCGTAGACAGGTTTTTACACTGCAATGGGTCGTTTTTTTGTATTGCGTAATTCCGGCAAACAGGTCACTTGATAGTAAGTGGTCACTGCCGTCCGTGAACAACGCTGGATCATGGATGTGTTGTCGGCCTAATTGGGAGAGGAGCGGGAAGGAAAAAGGATGGGAAGAGGAAAGGGGTATTGGGCATCCGGCAATCTCACTCACCAAAATAAACGCCAGTATCTAGTAGTTTAGAACACTTATTTTTAAGTGTACGGACATTAAGTAAATGTCGTCAATCCAAATACTTTTAGGGTGGTAGGTCTCTCATACAGAGAGGCCGCCTGGGTAGTTACCTCCGCAATGTCTATTTCTCCCGTTAAACAGCAGTGTAAAGGCACTGTTGTATTCCGGTTTGAAAGACATAATAGCCAGAGTCACTACTGGACATAATGAGACTTAAAATCGTATGTCTCAGGATGGCGAGCGCAGTGGAATGCCAAGCTTGACTTTGTAATTCATGATGTTTGTTTTTTCTACTAGCCATGAGCGGTCGTATCGTTTACTATCAGGTAAATGGCATGCTCGTTTCGCCATTAATCGCAAAACAAGTAGCCCCTAGATAGAGATAATTTGGTATCACCCACTTGTCTTTACACAAGCTGGTCTTTTTGATATCGGTTATACACAGGCTGAACCAGAAACGCGGCACTTACTGGAGTCACTTCGATATATTTTCCACCACCGTTTACTAAGGTCAATATGAGGTTAATAGCACTTAAAGAATTTCATGTTACCATTCGAACTCATAAAAATACCATGCATTTACGAAATGTCGACTGTTTCTCGTGGATTTTGTTTGTCAAATCAGAAATATAGCCTCGCGTGCCCGCTGAAAGGTTTTTGAGATTGTACGAGTAGGGCGGTGATTTATCGCCGTTCTGATAAATGTTCACGTTTCATTTTACAAATTGAGCATTGATAAAAAATGTTGGAGTCGAAATATGAAGTCATAAAGAGAATGACTACAAAATTGAAGTTAACTCTTCAAAATTGAAGAGTTAATTAAACATAAAATTAAAGAAGATAAAAATCAGACGAATTAGAAGAGGTTGACCAGGAATATGATCCTTGATAACGAAAGGGATAACGCTAGTTTAAAAGAATTGAATCCATAAAACCAATACTAACTAATCTGCTATTTTAATAATAGAAGTTTCATTTAGATTGGAAATGAGAACTGTCCGAGCACTGCAATTTCCGTAAACAGACACGATCAGCACGGATTTAAAATAGCACTGTGATTCTGCGGACGTTACTTACTCTTCAGCCCGTAAATACATTAATTCGAAATAAGTCATTATAGAGAAACATCCAGGAGGTTTATTTATAGAACAAAAGTGGCAGACAAGTAATTGGTTCATCTGAAGGTAAGTGACCACCATTGACTATCAATCTTTAACATAATCTTTAATAATCTAATCTTTACATCGTAGATTCGTTACCGGCCTCTCAAAATAGAAAGGGATGTAAAAATGACATAACATCGTAGTATTGGGTCTCGGGCAAACTTTTCCAATGTATGAAAACGTAATTATTATTTAACTAGTTTTGAAGACTAAGACTTCAGCTCTTTAGATAATTAATAAGACACAAATGACAAGTAGCGAGATATGAAGATACATCAAATTGAATAATTAGAAAAAACGCTACAAAATTTATTCTCGTTCTCACCACGAAAGAAATAGAAACACTGTTTACTGGAGCTGAAGTAATAATAATTAGAGTGCATCCGAGCAAGCAGATGTTGCTTGGGTGAACTAATTTCTAATCTCGGTCAAGGATCAGGTGAAGTTCTTATTGTAGGTACTGTCGCACTTAGGGGAGGAGAGTGGCAGATGTTCCGCAATATAACTTATATACAATAATAATAGTAGTGGTATATAAAAGACCCTTTAATATTACAGAGTTCATCTGCGTTGATGCTGTGTAAATAGACGTTGGAATCCTCCGAAATTCTTGTAAAACAATCTAAATTACAACGATTCCGTCACAATGTATTCTTGCAAAATTAAAACAAGCGACGTTCATAATAATTACGTGTAAATTCGAAGTTGGTGGTGTTTGCACTGGTTTCACACCGGAGACTTTCGTCGCGACAGAACATGTCGCGCGCGTCATCATATTCGCAAAGCCTAGTCATAAATATTGCTGATTTTTTTTTTGCCTAGCGCAGCTAAATAAGCAATATTCTCTCCTGGTAATTAATGGTTGACGCCGCTCATCGCATATAACTCTTGGATTGTAGCAGGATTATTTAGCCTCCAGAATCTCACTCAGGGAAGGAAGAACAAAAGGAATTCAGACGCTTCACGCCGGTCTTGTATGAGACAGTAGTACAACCTAAGAGCAGCCGGTATTTTTAGTACATTATCATTCGAATAAGCACGTGTTTACCACTTTCATCCTAAAGCAGACTAAACCAAGATATTCTTCAACTATCCTTCCACGTGACAAGACCAGGTTCTAGTAGACTGTCCCGCCCTCGCACCCGTCAATTCTGCTCGTGTAAGTCAGGTTCGTAAGCGCGTATGTTGACGACACCGAGCACTGAAGCTCGGTGAGTTTTTAAAATTGTCTAAGTTATCTTTAAATAAAACATAATAATTAAAACAGTAAAATGAATAGAAGGTGTTACAAATAAGTAAGTTTCTATTAATAGTAGCAAGGATGGCTCAAATCAATGTAAATCGATTGATTTCACAAGTAGTTTACGCATAAATGGCGAAACGGAAAAACAAAGCGCCTATTCCCGTATTTTTTCTAAATCTGTGGATTTCTGAGACGAAGATAAAACGGTGGAAGTTATTCAGCCCCATTCCTAAAAGAGGGGTAAATGAGGATTTATACCAGAAAAGTTTCATCGTAATTTATGTACTGTAGACATTATGTCGGCGAATATTTCTGCCTATTGTCACTCAGCCTCTGTAATGTCGAGCAATTAGTGAAATCCGAAATTGCTTAGAAAACACATGTCCGTTAAAATGTTCAAGTAAAAGATTCTAATTAATAAAGTTTATAATTCAGAAATTATAGTAAAAATAGTGAAATATATTTTTTTTCGTTGCCAAAAACTTTTTGTTTTTTTTTCGTTACACCCGTCGTAATCCAGAGTGGATTGTTAAATATGTTAAACTCAAAAAAAATAATACGAGATAAAATTGATTCTACGTCGAGGCGGACCATTTGTGAAATTTTCTTTTGTTATGTATGGCCTATGGATTCGCTCTCGCTGTGTGGAACCTCTGAAAGGTTTTTTATTTCATGACTGGTTTGGAAATACCGTTTTATGATGTGTTTTTGCAATTATATTCACATTAAAATATTTTATACATTACTGTATATAGGTATACAGTACATTATTTTATACATTACTATATGAAAAAAGGCGTTGTACGGGTTATCACGCCGGGTTATCCTTCCATTGTTCGTACTGAAAAGGTATTTAATTTTAGACTGGTACGGGTCAATGCCATATGTCAAAGTTCACGAGATGAGGTATTCACTGACCTGTTTGACGATCAGCCTGGCGACCCTCGGGCTCGCGAACGTCACGAATCCATAGCACTTGGAGACGCCCGCCCTGTCGTAGATCACCCTTGCAGCAGTCACCGTCGCAAACGTCGAGAAAAACTTCCACAGGTCCTCGTCAGTGGTGGTCAAAGAGAACCCCCCCACAAATATCCTGTTGTGGATGACTGTACCGAACTTCGGAGCGTCGGAAGGCGGCAGGGTATCGTCAGTATCCTCCTCGGGGGAATTCAGCAACGCCTTCAACTTCTCGTGTGGGTCCGCACTCTTCCTATTGTTCGCGGCAGTCTCCTCAACCATGTGTGCACAACTCGCGGAGTCACTCCTAATGTACCTTTTAATATTCTCCATGATCACTAATTCATGTTCCCTTGTTTACTAAACTAAAATTCTAGCGATAACTAAGCGCGAATGAAAAAAAACAGTTGAGCTCGCAGCTGTATCGATTGCGACTCGCGACTGTGGAGCGCTGTGTCGAGCGGTCCCCGATCCGACGTGCGACGAACGTTGCGCCGATCGCCCGGTCCGTGGCGGCGCGTCCCGCACTAATGTTGCCGAACACGATAAGAATATTGTGATTTGATATTTTAAAATGATACTATAAATAGTGTTTGAGCTATTGTCGCCCGCTATTTTTAATGGGCGAGGTAACTGGGTCACGCGTGGACACCTAGCGGGCGAAATTTTAATGCTGGATGTTATCAAGCGTAATGTAGTTACTCGCCGTGTGTGTAGGTGGCGTGGTCGCTTTATCTACTCTTATCTTGGTTTTATGCAAATTACGTTATCTTTGTGACGTGACGGGCGTATCGTGTGATAGTTTGATTGATGTTAGAGTAGATAATACATTATTATCACACCCCCATATGACTGTTGATAGGGCTATAGTACTCAAATATATAACAAATTTAAAAAAATGTTAAATTCAACAAAATATTTATAGTAATAAAAATAGCATTTTAACTTTTAAGATATGACTGTAACTAATTTATTTTTGAAATCCAGTCTTAAAAGTTATTCTTATAATTCAAACAAGCACTAATAAAACGCAATTGACATAACAATTTAAGGTTGCCTAGTTATAATTTTACCCATAATTCGGGGTAATTTCTTTATATCAATATATTTGTGTTACTCTCTTAGATCCAAGACTATTAGGATAAAGCAGAGTAATGATCTAGAGACTTAGTATTTTAACGTATAAAGCTTAAAGAATTAAAACGAGAACGGGATCTTATTCGATGTAGCAACTTTCAAACTAAAACCTGACATTAACAGACTATTATTAATTAATGCAGCAATTGAATCTTCGATTACTTACTCTATCAGTTATTTAAATGCTGTTCTTATGTACTTAATTAACTGATGGTAGCAAAGATTCGCACATGATTTTATACTGATGTATAGTCACATTAACATACCTAATACTAGGGATCGCCCAGCGGTCGAAATACGACGAAGACGACTGTGGAAATCATTAGGAGAGGCCTATGACTTTATTAAACACTATTATATTTTATAACACCTTTGGACTGTATTCACATGAATAATAACTATCCGTTTTTTTAAATTTAAAGCACCTTTTTATCTAAATTCTATGCTAATCACAACAAGGTTGGAGTTATGGAAATAAAATGATGAATTGAATCTATGCGATATAATAAATTGCACTACTTGCGACTGCACGACTGGGAAAACGTATGCTGGCAATAATTTTGTTCACCTCTGTCAGTCAAAAATGACATGCACGCACACAGAGTAGGTAATAAATGTCATATGTGCTACATACGTTGCGCTAAGTTGTATTTTTGTTTGGTTTTCACTTTCCTTGTACTAATTTCATTTAAACTACAACAATAACATGCAATAAGTGTGCAGTGCAACGGTAATTAACAAACGACACCTTTCCACGGACGCGGGGACATTTTGTTTCGTGTTTATTAAGTGAAATTGTGTTTAATTGTGCAAAATAAAGGATTATTACGCTCCTTTAAACACACGGTGAGTGATTTGTGTTGTAATGCGGCCTTTATATGTTTTTTTGTGAGTTTTGGCCAATGATTTTCGTGCAAGAAAATGTTCTTGTAGATTTTTTCTCAATTACCCTCATTCGCGATTTATAACCGGCCTTATAAGTGTTATTTATTTACTTATAAATAGATTTATGAAACTGGTTTTAACGGGTTTAGCAATATCTATTCCCGTCCTAACTACTACACTTTTTGAGATGATAGTATAAGTTTAAAAATTGAATATACTGGCCACAATACTTGGCAAACTATAACCAATGTTTGGTCAAGCAGCACAATACTGGCAATTATAGATTATTGTAGTGTTAAAAATTGTATTGCCGATATTAAGTAATATATTTAGTTTGAAGTGCTTAGTAGTGCTTACTTAGTGTACGTTTAGTTAAGATTATGATTACAAAGTGTATACAATATGTTTTTTTATTGCATATACATACTCACATTGATGATAAAAATATAATTAATGTACATAGGTTAAAGCCCTGTACTTTTTGTTTATACTGATACAATATAGTGGCTACATAGTGTGTGTATAAAGTAAAGTAGGTATCCATCTCTCTCCGGAGTACCTGATAGAAGTAACCTTGGTGCCTTGGCTACCCAATGATGGTTCCAATGTATGCAAATATTGCCAATCTATATCCACATTATGTTATATTATATTGAGCTGTTCACATTCAGCATGGCAGTTGATCAGTGGGCAAGCAAGAATGCCTTTGCCCATTCGATATATCACAATATAAATAACATTATGAATATAAATTTAAAACTGTCAATATCAACTGGCAACAAACAACTGCTAGGCTAGTCTTCTTCATTGCGATGTCACTTCTTCATTAAAATCTGCTCAAAGAAAATCAAATGCTATTAAAGATACTACATTTACTACATTACGGCACTAGGCCATTCTGATGGACTAAGGACCAAACTTTCTCAATTATTCTGCAGGCATATAAATAGGCTGATTTATACTTATCATACAGTTAAAAATATAAGAAAATCTTAAAAAACATTTCATCATCATTAGCAATACCTCGATTTAAACATTTGATCATAACATGTGAAGTCTTTAGCATTATGAATTTTAATGTACTCATTAAAATATTTATTTCTTGTTATTTTGTTGTCCATTCATTCATATACAAAACTTGATTTTACCTTTATAAAATGTTAAAAGTGTATATATAAAAAACTAGTTCTATGATTGTGCCGCATAATAAATATAAGAAATGAATCAAAATTTGATCAGTGCAGGTGCACCAAAGTTGACCTTAGCTCTCATAGTAGTGAGATTAATTCAAGTATAGACAAATATTTGTATGTCCTTTAATATATGCATGATTGTACACACTCTTAATAATTAAAGGAAATGATTCTAAGTATTTATTCCAGTATGTAACAGCTTATGTTTTCTAAGGTCACAGGAATTAGCTAATAAATAAATAATGAAGCATTAGTATAGTAGTATTTCTAATATTAGATGGTTTTCCTCAATACATGCTTTTAAATACTGTGCAAACAAGATATGAACGTTAATTTTTTTAAATCATAAACTACCCAGTTAGATTTTCAGGAACGTTTCCTTAATATGCCTTTAAGATTTTACTTATTGCTCTCTTTTACCGTTAAGGCCCCATTTACAAGAGGAGAGTTTTTCGTCTCGAAGATACAATTATTGTAAGGATATAATATAATTGCATTGTGTAAACATTTGTCAGAACACGATAATCTATAGTGGTTATGTTTTGTGATAATCGCATATGATTCTCGCCGTGAGAAACTCTCCATGTGTAAATGGCGCTTAAGGAAGACATTGAGATCAAATCTTTATATTGGTCTCAGTCTCTAAAACATCACACTCACAAATTCAGAGGTTAATAAAATCCAGTCTAAGCCAGACTGGTGCACTATTCTTCTAAACTCCTCTGACTTAGAGAAGTGTCATGCTCATACATTCTTTGTTGCCACATAGGCAGAAAAGCTAGCGGCCTGCCCGATGGTAAGTAGTCACCAATGTTGAAACACTTTAGCAATGCCAGGGTCTCAGTCAAATCATCTACCAAATTGTGAAAATTTACCTCACTTTGAGAAGGACAGATCATAGCATTCAGAGTACATATGTGGGGGTAGATATCTTTTTCCCATGCTGGACCAAAGAGCACAGTCAAAATAATACTATGATTCACGAAATTGATAACAATGATAGCATTCTCAAGGAGATAACACACTTAGCAACAGAAGGGCAATATGTTTATTTACTTAATGTGTTAGATATGTAAATATTTGTTCATGTCAAATACAATGTTGTTGATCAATTATATTAATAGATTACTTATATATTAATCTGGGTTTTGCACGTGACTTTGAGCATATTGACGCTTTAGATCTATTTAACTTGTAACTTGATGAAGCATTTTCTAGGACAAGTTAATGATACATTGTTTGAAGTGACAGAAGTTTGCTGTAGTTGGTAGCTTCCAATGGACTGGCTCGGCCGGGTTAGAACCACTGCCTAATAGAAAACTAACAAAGGTTTAACAATAATTCACAAAAAATGTTAAAAAAAATTGGAGCCACTATAATCCTTTTTTCTTTCTTTATCTGTGCTTTCTCCCATTTTATGTTTTTTTATTTCATGTTAAAAGCATTACAATAAATCTACGAATTTGTTCACGAAACTCGCTAATTTTCCTGCAGGGGACCGGTTATTCGTATTTCGATTTAACAGAACCATGGAATCGATCCCTAGACCATGTGGTTCACACTATAGAAACTGTGTTGTGTGTACTATATCAGTTGACACAGTTTACGTACTTTATGACACACTAAACACGCGATACTCTCTGAAACTCGATACCATATGATTTCATTACTATACGGAGTATTGTTCTCATATGCGTATTAACTATGAGGTGAGATTTATGATCGATTCCTGGTTTGTGTGCTCTTGAAGTAATTTTCCGATTGTTGGACATTAGCCCTTAAAGTACTTATACACGAGTTTTGGGTCAATTAATTGTTCTATGTTGTACTCAAGAGTTTTTTTTATTTATTGCAGTAGGAAGTAAATTATTTGAAAAATTATGTATAGGTATTGTTTCTTTTTTCATTTGACTTGTAAGGTTTTAAGAAGATTGTGTCCTCTACGAGTCCCCCTTTCGGAAAATACTGCATCGAACAAGCGGCATATTATGTAGGCGAGTGACAGCCATCCATACTTAGACGTTATTTTTTTAATTTTTTATTGCATAGGTCTGGCAAATGGCCAGACAGATCACCTGATGGTGAGCGATCACTATCGTCCATGACCATCCACAACGCCTAGTTCATAGATGTGTTGCCGGCCTTTAAAATCAGGAGGGGAGCGGGAAGTAAAAAAGAAGGGAAGAGGGGAAAAGGATATTTGGCATCCGGCAATCTCACTAACCGAACGAAACGTGACTGCTAAGCTGTCGTATCACGTCGATTTTCTGTGAGATAGTGGTACCCCGGACGAGCCTGCCCATTCATGCTGAGTCATGACTGATAACAACGTGGCTCTACCACATACAGAATACGTTAAATTGCTGAGTTTTAGAATGATACGACCTATATGGCATAATGTACTTATTGCGTAAAATTACACACATTATGTTATTTAACAATAAAACAATTGACCTAATATAATCCGTTTTGTCCGTAACCGCAGTACAACCGCTATATACTGCTGCGGTGGTAGATTACTTTCTAATACGTTGTTGCTTAAAAATGATTTTATAGATTTTGGAGTAGCTATGAGATGTGGTTAGGTGTTAATTTTTTCTGGAGTATCTGTGTCTGTGCCTATTTTAATATGGTTAGGGGCCGCAGAAAAAATCGGTAGAGTCCGAGCTACACAAAATTGTTGTGATTACAAAATCAACTACAGAAGGTACAATTAGTTTTAAAAATAAATAATTAACTTTGCATAATGAATACGTCTCATTTAACCTTTTGAGTTTTTTTAGTGTCGCGTCAACAGGATTTATGTTTTTTTTTAAAACTCGTTTATCTAGCATTGAGTTTCTTTAAATTGTAATTAGTGACACCGTGACCAGAACATCATCATCACCGGCATCATCATCATACTATACATTTGTCCACTGCTGGACATAGGCCTCCTCCAAATTGCGCCATTTTACCCTGTCTCCGGCTTGTCGCATCCAGCATCTGCCAGCGACCTTTTGCAAATCGTCATAAAATGGGTGTGTGGAACCAACAAATACTTTTGAATATTAATTATGATTGGATGCTCTTTTTATTTAAAGGGTTTCTTACAAATTCATGTAACTCTTTGTTAGAAAAAGTAAGTAATTGCTTCTAATTTAACGATGAAGTATTTTTTAAATGTATTAACATCAGCTGCCTTATTGTGGGACCCAACCCTCTCAAGCCAAGAAAAGACTTGTGCCCTGCTGTTGAACGGTTGGACTAATTTATTTATTATTTCAAAATCAGGATACTATAGTTGAAAGACACTTTTATATAAATCTTCTACGACGACAATACAATAAAAACGAAGAATTCCAGAAACAAACCACCGTTTCATATTTATTTATTTTTTACTACGTCACGATTTATCTCGTTTAATATGAACTATACTGCTGTCAATATTAGAATGTGACTCACTGAGTGATTAACGTTATATATCGTTGTTAGGTGGTTTTCCCCAACGGAACTCTAAACAGCCCTTATTACGTATTGGCAATTACAATTGTTTGGATATTATGACGTTCTCTTTGCGGTACATGACCAGTTCTTGTAATAACCGAGTGGTTTTGTGTTTTGTTTAAAGTTTTGCTAGGATGGTTATGAAGACAACTTGCAATTATAAGGAATTAATTTGGTACTATCCTTTGTGATTCTACTTTTGTCGTTATCTAATATTAAAAAAAGAATAAATTTGATCCTACAATATACTGATAGTATGTCTCTCATATGCGAAAGGCCGCCTGGGTAGGTACCACCGCAATGTCTATTTCTCCTGCCAAACAGTAGTGTGAATGCACTGTTGTGTTCCGGTTTGAAGGACATTGTAGCCAGAGTAACTACTGGATATCATGAGATGATTATGTCTCACGATGGCGAGTGCAGTGGCATGCCAAGCGTGGCTTTGTAATTAAAGGTGTTGTTTGGTTTTGATACTGTCCATGAGCGGTCGTATAGCTTACCATCAAGCGAACGACATGCTCATCTAGCCATTCATCGCAATAATAAAAAAGGTACATGTTTTAAATAATTTGTATCAGAATCTAAGAATTTTCAATCCCACACCATCGAGAAATGAAACATATCTGTGCTGACCACACATCATTTTCTCCGTGTGAAATCGAAGCTGCGACCTTAGTCACAGTTAGTTTCCCATCTTTCATTCCACACAGGCTTTCAAAACGGCAAAATGTTCTAGTATTTATCCACGTGACAAACTCCACAAGGCAGTTTAAATGCTGTAATCTGAAAACGGAAGGAAACGAATGCTCATAACACTCTGACCTTTGGCTTTGCAGACACCTGTCCTTGTTCTAGTGTCTTTGAAAAGGGAAATGTCAGCTTTTATACGGAAAAGGCTTTGTTTCTAACCATTGATTTAAAAACTAAGGATAGGTGCGTTAGTACATTTAGAGTTTCAAAAAGATGATCGTGAAAATCGTGCTAAAATAAATATTGAATTAAAAATACTGCAATAAATAATAAAGAATACAGTCTGTTTGGCTACAACGTGTGTTAATTTTATCGTTCTGTGTCAACCCATATATGTTCCACTGCAGTGCACGGGCCTCCTCTACAATCGAGAGTACGATTGAGAAGGGTTAGACCATATAGGGTTGGCGGACTTTATACACCGTAGAAATTCTTTAAAATCGATACGGTATGCAGGTTTCCTCACGATGTTTTCATTCACGGTTATAGTGCGTGGTGATAGACAATCAATACACATGACTCCAAAGAGTCACAGATCTGCCTAGGGATTTGAACCCGCGACCACCGTGAACATATTGGCAGTCGCGCCTGGTCCGTTACCAACAGGCCACCATACACAATTCGATCGTTGAAGGTTAGAAAATGACTTCTTAAACCACGTGGCTTCAAAATGCATAAACTCTTTTAGCATCCACGAAGGGTTAAACAGAGGTGGTATTAGTGACATCTAAAGTTCGTTGAACTTATTTTCATCACAAGATGTCATAGGATGTATCCACTTGGCACATCATTCCCAGTTTTAATGTAATATGACCAACAGGATCGCCGGAATGATTCGTCATACAATTGTTATATTTTCCAACATTGTGCAAGTGATTGTGTGACGCGTCGATCCTTGTGCGTGTTTGTCGTTTAATCAAGGTAGTGAGTTCGAGGGTTATCATGTTCTGAACTTGCATAGTTTCCATTCGACCGACTCTCGGGACAGCTTCTACATTGTACGATAAACGAGGCTGTCTTATTATTAAATCTATTATTTGTTTATTGATAATTGATAAACTTTAATATAACACCATTACAGCTTCAGCTAAGGTAGCATAGTACACATGGAAGACACAAAAAAACAGTATATTATGACATTAACTCAGCTTCCGTAGCGCAGTTGATTAGATGCCGGATGTGAAACTAGAGGCCGCAGGTTCGATCCCCGCACCGAGACAGATATTTGTGAGGCCCACAAGTATTTGTCTCGGGTGTGGGTGTTTGTGAGACCGAAAAGTCTCGTAGTTTCTGATATTAACACAAGACTTTATTGATCCCAATGTTTTTTTTTATTTATTTATTCATTTAGACCACTCGTCAACTTTTTGGCTCCACTGGCCGCACTGGGAATAGTGTGAGGGTATTTTTTTTAATGCATAATGTCCACTGCTGGGTAAAACTGTGCCTCAATTCTTTTCAGTGTCAATTTTTAGTTTTTTTTTTACAATTGTGAGTGTTTTACATATTTTTAAATTTCGTACCCAAAAAGCTCTCTAAATACATTTAAGAGATAAACAATACCAATAATCTTTCACCAGCCATAAGTCCAGCAATACTACTTTCTATAGAGATGCAGTCGAAGAAATCTTAAATTTGAAAGGGTTCTTCCCTCGCTTTGTTTCGACAGTCGCTTGTTTGTGAAGTGCTATCAAGGACTGTTGTTAGAAATATGCTCGTAATAGATAAGCCAGTTTACATGGAAATATTTTGAATGTAGACGAGACAGTAATAGACGGTTTAATGGGTTCTGTGAAGCGCAGCATGATAATTTATAATACGTAATAGGTAATGATATAATAAAAAATATATTTATCAAAGGACTGACAAATTAGTGGTTGGACTTTCGCCCCCAAAACGCACACGTATAGACTTTTCGATTTACTTTCATGCTATAGGAACATATCATTAGGAATCTTACATGCCTCGGAGTTCTATACAAGAATTGTTAAAGTATTTGTAGCCCACTATCCTACATAGAGCCAGCGCGGTGGATCGTGGTACAAACCCTTCTCTATTGTAGAATAGGCCAGTGTTTACCAAAACAGGATTAATCTGAATATTTTAAAATATGAATCATTCTTATATTAACACCTTTAATGTGACAAACGGGTCACGGGTTTACCTTCCCGATATATTTCTATGGGCTCACCGTTTCCTAGGTTTTAGTTAAAAATAGCTTCGCTCTGGGCGTGTTAATGAAAGAACAATAAGACCCGTTCCCAAATTCTAATTACCCCTAATATAATAACTATGGGTGATATTGTTGTGACTTATAACAGTTTGTGTGGTAAATATGAATTGATAAACCGATTTCTATTCCACCTCAAGGTCAAAACAACATCTATGTGTGATGCACAGCTATAAGTGGACAATGCAGCATCGTTTTACTCGACGCAATCTATGAGTGTGGAGTTACGTCACGGGAAACGGTTGGTTTGTTGAACTGTGCACCGTATGAAATCACACTACGTATCATGAATAGTGAAATATTGTTTTAAATTATGCAAGTTATATGAACAACTTTATTGTTTTTACATTCTAATGGCATCAGTGCCACTCATTTTGCCGAACATTCAATAATTTTGTGTATGAACTAGAGACCTGGCCCTGCTTAGCTCGGGTGCAGAATGCAGATACTTTTTGACGGAGCAACCATTTTTGAAACATTTCTCATGAAAGCCCCGCTCCTCTTGGTTATAGCGTGATGGTATATAGCCTGTAGTCGTCCTCGATAAATGGGCTACCCGACACGTACGCCACATCAGCATTTCGTTTGAATACCGTGATCCTTATCCAGACACAGCAAATGGAAAAAAAAACTCATTCCATAATGCGTTTTCTAATTTAATCTAGATCCATTTAATAATTATATTATTAAGGTATAAAACATATAAATGTGCATGATGTTTTTGCGTTCACTTTCGCTGTATATTCGATACAGTGATACCCCCCTCTGCGCCCCTCCTTTCACTCGTCGTAAGGTCATGACTTGTCCGATGTTCCGTGTTTGTACAAATGTCTTATTTTTGTACAAGTTTGAGACGATATGTGCGATGAAGCATTTCTGAATGTAAAATAATATTAAAAAATGTATATGTAAAATAATAAAAAATTGGTGCATCGATGCGTTATGGTTACTCGTATTATCATTGTATTGTACGTGGTGGCCTGTTGGTGATGCACCCGACGCGATCCGTCCAGACATCGGTTGCGGGTTGGAATCCTAGAGAACATTTCTAACTTTTCAGAGTAATATTCATACATTAAATCATCTTGCATACCATATTATGATTATACGGTATTTCTCAGCAGTGTGTGGTCAGGGGCTGATACAGCTAAAACTTTCAGTCGCTACTCATGTGAGGAATAGAAAAAATCCACTATACCTTGTCCGACCCAGGAGTCGAACCCGAGACCTCGGTGCTGCAATACCGTATCGTACCGTTTTACAACTACGCCACCGGGGCAGCGATATGCGATGTTTCTTATTTGTATTTTCAATACACCTGTATACTGTCTTTGTCCACAGACCACACCGCATGATATCTCCAAGGCGCTCCATCGTTCGACGTGATGGCGGGCGGGTGCGCGTGGTCGCGGCGCGTGAGCGCGCGCACGCGCACGCTGCGCGGCCTCGTGCGCGACACCCAGCGCGCACTGCACGACGCTTGTGATATACTGCATTTTGGTAACATAGCATTTTATATAGTGATAGAACCAGTAACGGTTCTAGCATTAACGACGTCCTGGGCGAAATTTCTTTGGCGCCCTTTATGTACCATCTAAACCTAAGCGAAAAACAATAAATAAATAAATACACCCAACAGTCACATACATAGTCCTGACCCCACATTAAGATCAATTAAGTCTTGTGTCGTGTATCAGAAACTACAGGACCTTTTCGACTCACAAACACCCACATCCGAAACAAATATTTGTGGTTCACACAAACATTTGCCTCGGTGCGGGGATCGTACCCGCGGCCTCACGTTTCATAGGCGGCGTCTAACTGTGCCACGGAGGCTGAAATAAATCATAGATAATACACTATAGGTTACAGTGAATCCCAGCATTTGGCGCCCTTTCGGCACTGGCGCCCTAGGGTCGTCGCCTAATCGCGCCCTACCCTCACGCCGGCATTGGGTAGAAACTTACTGAAGCTTACATACAGGGTGAAGATTGTCACAAAAAAAACGTTCGTAACTTAAAAAAAATTGATGTTGTGCTATCGATTAGAATTCACAACCTTCGGTTTGGTAGTACGAATCTTATCTGACTGAGTTATCTTTGACCTTAGTAGTATATTACGTTATTAAAATCTTTTATAATACATTTAATATGCAAGGTACATGGTCAATGACCGATAGCGTAAATGGTAATGAACCGGATTAGAGAATCCGAAGTCGTGGCTTCGAGTACAAACCACACCTTACACACTGCGAAGTTACGTGTGTATTTTTTGGTGAATTTGTTTCTAATCGCATGTTTTAATGGTGAAGAAACATAGTGAGGCAATCTGCGTAACTTAAAAATGGTCAAAATGATAACAAAGGTGTGCGTGTCTACCAATCCGCACAAGGTCAGCTTGAAGAATAAGCAGTTCCCGCGTAAATGAATTTTTAAAGTGGTAGAGCCACGCTGTTGTCGGTCATGACTCAGCATGAATGGGTGGGCTCATCCGGGGCCGTTTCTCCGTCTCACAGGAGATCTACGGGAAGCGACCGCTTCGTTGTCGCGTTTCGTTTGGTGAGTGATGTTGCCGGATGTCCAATACTTCTTTCCTCTTCTCATTCTATGTCCTTCCCGATCCCCATATCGTGTGCCGGCAACACATCTATGATACAAGCGCTGTGGATGCTCAGGAACGGCAGTGATCTATTGCTATAAGGTTGACCTATTTGCTTGTTTGCGGGAGTTATTGTACATAAAAAACTAACTCGCAACGTGATAGGCTAAAATATATTCTCTATAGCAATAAATCTTTAGCTGTGGTAGTAGATGCATCGTTGCGAAATTTAAATGATGTTAACATAAGATGTTCAAAAGTGACAACACGTTTTGCAAATTTTATTTTACACCTTCAAAACAAGCTTGATGATTAAATATTTAATGAATCAACAAAGATATGAACGTGTTAAAACAAAACGCATCAATAAAAACAATTGGGTTTATTGACTCGCCTGATAACAGTTCAAAACTAAAGGTTAGTATCAGTTAGATAAAAAATAATTAATGAACACCTAACAATCACAAAACCTCAATTTCTTGCATGTAATATGTCTTCGGAGTCTCGGGCTAAATAATGCCTAGCGTCAGCATCGAACCTGAGACTTGCAGGTTAACGCAATGTCACCAAACCCTTTGCTGTTAGACTGTTGAGCCATGACTCCTTTGATTCCCTTACGATAGGCACCATTACTTGTAAAAGTTGGAAGAGAAACTTTAATGCTATTTTTTTTTATTTCCAGATCCAGAAGTATTGGTAACAGTCCAGGAGATAGGCAACCAGTCACTCCGTACTACAGCTCTGGTGATCCTCGGAAGCACTCCATCAGCGAGGGCCCGGCTACTCCACTGCCTCCTCGGAAGACAACTGCTGCCCGACCCTCCACCTAGAGGCTGCCGATGGGTAAGACTATTGTGCATCCAATGCGGCGTTTCTTGGTTGTAGAGTGTTCGTCTCTCTTTAGTAGCGATCAATGTACCTCGTAATAGCATAATTGTCGTGTTTCGAGCTCAACCTGTGTGCATCAGATTTCGACCAGACTTTATTTTTTTATTTAACCGGCTAGAGGTAAACATTTGTCATTGGTGGATATACTAAGACCCTTTGAAAACGAAGATATTCTTAATACAAGTCGCAGACACATTATTAGGAGGCAGAATCTGAACTTTGGACTTCTGTCGGAATTGGCTGGTTCCATAAAAAACTGACGGGAGTGACGGTTTTGCTGTTATTTCATTTTGTGAGTGAGATTGCCTAATATCCCATTCCTGTCTGAGAGGCCGGCAACGCTTCTATATATGGACGTTGGTCATCAATTACTATTAGGTGACCTGTTACTCGTTGTCGTAGTTATGTAACAAAAGAATACAAATAAATATAAACAAGTTGCCAAATACCGCAAATAATCTTTATGGTGAACGTTTGGTATTTCACGCTTATCTTAATTATATACAAACGTCACTTATACTTTATGTATTTTATTACGTACGAAAGGTCACAATCTGTGATAAAGCTAATTATAATATAAAAAAGAATAATAATAAAAACTTAAATTTGAATCTTTTGTCTAATAATTTCTATCTTTCATTTATACGCTCACGTAAATAGGTAGATGCATAGATGTAGATGCATCTGAGAAGTATCCATCCATCCATCAGCCAAAGGAAGTACAATTGGAGTATGATCCACGATTTTCTACCCGCGAGAGACGTCTATTTAATCATTTACTAGACACCAAAATTATACCGGCCTGTAAGAACCGGATATACACGGACTGATGTCTGAATTCGAAACGCGACAGGCTTGTTTAAATGACTGTTAATCTACCATAGATGATAGAGTATAGTGTTAGATTCCGATCGAATATGTCAGTAGATATCGTAACGGCATTTCAGAGTCATGTGTGTACTGATAGTCAACTACAATGCAATTTAACTATGAAGGAAAACGTATTGAGGAAATATGAATAGGAAAAATTGAGGAATAATCTGCATACCCCAAAGATCTAACCAAGATTTTCTATGGTATGTGAATACCATCACTCCGTACCAGGCCGTGAATTTAATAACTATAGCCGGATCCCTCTCAATCGATTCTTCGATTGCTGCGGCGACTCTTGCTCTGCAGTGGGCTGTATACAGTATCGGAATTCGTCACTTTTTCATTGTTGTACTTGAAATGTTTTGTTTTGTATCTGAAATCTCACTGGTCAAACTAAATTCAGCGAAGCTGCTACCCTAACGTAAATTTCTTTGGATATTCCTTGATATTCCTTGCTAAATAATCAGAGTAAACGTATTGTACGATCGTCCACAGGTCCGCATAGCATTCGGCAGTACTACGCAGGTGCACCTGACTCTTGGCAACTCGGAGTTCGAGCTGGTCGAAGAGTTGGAGTGCAACAAGAGACCGTGGGAGACGCTGCCCGTTGAGGTAACCACATATTATTGAACTTCTATAGTTTATACATTTTACTTTATATTTTTTTAAACAACTTACAGTAACATGTTTTTCCTCAGGACCTCGTCCGCCAAGACAACGCGGACCTGTCCACGATCCTGGAAGTGGAAATCAACAACCAGTTTCTCAAAGACGGCCTCCGCATCATCATTCCACCAGACCTGGACTCGGACCCTGGCTCCGCCGACCACCTCACCCTGAAGAAGATCTACAGCGACTTATACTCGAAGAGGGAGAGCATATTGAAATCCTTCAACCCTGTGTATCTTTACGGGTTGGACAGGACAGGGAAGAACATCTTCAATGATCATATAACCAATACCCTGATGATGTCGCGGAGTGAAGAGGATTTTTGGAGCTCGTTCAATCTTTACTCGATGACTCGGGTGGATGAGGATAAAGGGGAGAGGGGGGAAGTGGTGATGGAGAAGGAGTGGAAGTCTAGCAGAGAGCCTGCTGTTTTTAGTGGTGAGGTACGTACATTTTTTGTTTGGTAAATTTAGTATATAGAATTATATGTACTTCATTGTGATATGGAATAATACTACATTATGGATTTCATTCTGCTTATTTTGTAAAATTAACGTGTTATTGAATGCTTTACTTAATCATATACGGCCTTATTCATAGACAGTTTTAAAAACTATTTTGGCTGTCGGATGTTTTGCCACCATCCATTCATCCATTAGCCAAAGGAAGTCCACTCCTAAACAAAGGCCTCCCCCAATGATTGACGTCGCTGGATGCAGGCTGCCTCCAACAGGTCACTGTGGAAAACATTGGGGGAGGCCTATGTCTTCTTCGCTCATACTAAATTTAAAAGTCTTTCGAAAGGGACAAAACATTCAATAACTAGAATAGGTTTTAAAACTGTCTATGAGTAAGGCCGATAGTATTTTCCTTATCTCTTTGCCTCGTCATTAACCTGTGAAACAGTTTGTTGACCCGCACGTTTCCTTCTGTAATCCTGGGTACTTTAATCTAGGATTGAAAGAATACTCTAAACTAGCTTGCATAATTGCGGTTGGCAATTATTATCGTCTTTAGCATGTCGATACTCTATCTGGGCGTCTCTCTCCTGAGCATTTCATGTACTACAGTCATTTTTTCAAACCAGAATTAAAAAAAAAATCTAGTGCATGTTTAAAAACACATACTTACCACTTTTCCATTGATAACTTGGTGAAATAGAGAAACAATCAAGGATACGCAAGTTTTTCCAACGCTAGTATAACGCTAATGAGCTTCTATTCCTTCTAGAATTGCCTAGACCTGCACCAAATCAAAGAGATCAACACCAACGCCCAAGTTCTCTTCATGCTGTTCTCGGACAGCGGGGACATAGACAATACAGAACTCAGCAGAAGGTCGAGTGACACGGTGCGGATCAGTTCGGATGCCACTGAGTCTACTGAAACCAATGTTTGCTGTGACGAGCTGCCGGAGAGCGACCAGGGGTTGATGCAGGATGGGATATTGAGGTAACTTAAAAACTTGACAATTTGGATCTGATTGATTCAGCCTAGTTATACTAAAGCTACTTGGATAAACTTAGAGAAACTCCCAATACCAATAATGTGTTGTCAATATTTATCGTAATCATACAGATTTCATTCTTGATTTAATTTGTTTAAACGGGACAAACTCCATCTACAATCGTTTAATAAACTTCAATCTGTATTGTATAGTAATTTACATACATAAACTCACGCCTTTTTCCCAGAAGGGGTAGGTAGAGGTGCAAGGAGGACACCCACGTTTCGCCTTGTATGTTCCGTCCCACGATGTGATAGCGGGCGAGCCTATCGCCATATCGGGCACAAATTTCTGACTCCGGGCTGGTAGTTAATAGAAAAATCCAATATCACTTTGTCCCACACGGGATTTGAACCCAAGACCTCAGCTTCGCAATCATACCGTAGTACAACTGTGCCACCGAGGCAGTCTACAGTTATTTAATAGAGCATTATATTGTTTCAGGAACGGCATAGAGTCTCCGGAGCCTGTTGTGAAGCGCGACAGCCGGCGCCTGTACGAGGAGCAGACGGCCTTCATGAACGAGCTGCTCGACCAGTGGGAGTTGATGTGTGAGTATGTATAGATCACTGTACTGGGGTAGAATCTTGCTTAATAGTTGGAGGGCTATAATAGATTCTTCATTTGGACTACGATTTATTTTATGGGGCATATGAGTGCAGGATATTATGTTCTGATTGTTTGGAGTTGTGTTAGTTCCGGCACCTCGCATACGCGCATAAGTCTTGGTAAACGGACCAAACGTGGCTGCCAACATGTGCACGGTGGTCGCGTTTTCAAATCCCAGGGCACACCTCTGAGTTTTCGTAGTCATGTGTGTATTGATAGTCAATCACCACGCACTATAACGGTGAGGGTAAACATCGTGAGGAAACATGTATACCGTAGCGATTTAAAAAAATCTATGGTATGTAAGTCTCGCGGGGTTGGTAACAAAGCTTCAATAAATGTGATCAAATCGATGCTATATTTGATCCAATTACCGACATAGTTATCGACAAAAAAAAACTAGGCCCATTTTACTAAGTTTTAAGCATTTCATTTAAGGACTGCCGCCCGTACATTCTATTTTGCGCCAAAAACTGTATTAATAATATTCCAGCAAACTTCATGTCAATTAACAATATTTCCATTTTTCCCCCAGCAACACCACCCCAAAAACACCAAGCGAAAAGCCAGTGGATGATCCTCAACGACAAGGAGATGATGCGCACACTGGAGCTCAAGTACTCCGCAGCGTACTCCACGCACGCCGATAGTAAAGACAAGGACGGAGAGCGCACCGTGAAGAGCCGCACCTTACTGCTCAACACCGTTGTGAAGTTCGCCTCGGACTGTCTGCAGGGGTATCTGCTGGAGTATTGTACTAGACTGAGCGAGGTGAGGCTTTTTATGTTTTTATTTCAATTAATGGCGAGACGAGCGTGCCTTTCGCCTGATGGTAAGCGATACGACCGCTCATGGACAGTAGCAAAACCAAACGACACCATGAATTACAATGCTTGGCATTCCATTGCGCTCGCCATCCTGAGACATAATATGTTAAGTCTCATTATGTCCAGTAGTCACACTAATAATGTCTTATATTTGATATATTTAAATTACATATTTAAATTAAATTATTTTATCACGGATTTGGTTTATGTTTTTTACTTCTTGGTATTTCGATTATTTAACAGCTTTCGGGGTAATAAGGCGGACTTAGGTGCTTTAAAGTTTTTTGTATATATTTATTGTTTAATGCCAATCATAGTGCCATCATAGCTTATCGGAATCACCTTATATATTGTATTCGAACACAATCAGGTCGGCAAAGGTATCGGCCGACGAGAGGTGATCACTTCACGTCGGTTGTTACATCTGGGGGGTCATTCTATAATCCGAAATGGAGTTCAAATGTTCAGATGTCGCACGTAAAACTGCACGTGTCCCTAGGTATTCTACAAAATGTCGAATCCCCTATTGTACGTCGTAATCATAGACTTAGTTCGGTGTGAATGATAAGTGTCATAGAGAATAGTGTTGATTTTAAATGTGGAAAACTTCTAAAAATCAACTGAAATTACTTTATACGTTGAACATCAGAACATTCGAACTTCGTTTCGGATCATAGAGTAACCCCCCTGAACTTGCCATCAGGCGCGTCATCGTTACTTTGTCGTGCCAGTATATAAAAGGGGATTATTATTTTTGCCATTGTATGAGCGTCGACGCATTGCTGATCTAACATATCTCTTCAAGATAGCTACTGGAACTGTCAACTGCCCTGAGCTCCTGAGTAGCATAGGACTGGTTACGCGTTCCATAACCTTGCGCAAACCTACGTTATTGTATGTTCCTTGCGTTAACACGACATATAGGCAAAATAGCTTTCTTATACGAGCGTGTAGACAATTTAATGATCTCTCGCGTGAATTTGACTTGGACATATTTAATACTAATGCTTCTCACCTTAAAAATATTCTGCAAAATAAATTCTTTTGTAATGAGCTGACTTAAAGAAATATCACTCATTTGTTTTATAAATGAATTTAATTGTTGTTGTGCTCAAAATTCTAGATTTTTAGTTTGTAAGCACTGTCTTTTTGTTGAAAAATCTGCTCTAATGTGTTCGATCAAGATATTAATGTACTGTGCCAATAACTCGTTTTTTGACCTACTGACCCCTTTCTTTTGTACTGTTCTTTTTGTACTATTTGCGAAAACTTTTAAATGGCCCTTTTGTATTATGTGTATATGTTACAATGTAATCTAGCTGTAAGTTTTCCGAAAATAATAAAATAAAATAAAATAAAAATTATTTGATTGATCGTTGATCGTAGGCTCACTGTGGTTACACGGTGGTCACATTCGTTTTATATTTATTACTAAACATTTATGAAATTACAGTATTTTGAAATTACCGCGTCGCGATGAGCCGAAGCGAATATCACCACTTTAGAAATATACAATGCTTTAGGTTAAATTGGCTTAATTTTTATTGTCTCATTATATCATGAAGTGTACTAATATTTTATAACTGAAGTGATTAAATTGTTGTCGCTAGGTCCACGTAAAGTTACTTCAGCAGTTTATCCTGGCGTCGTTCGACATGGCGCGAGAGTTGCAAGTGGTGCCGAAGAAGATACAATACGTGGCGCGCCAGGAACAACAGCTGTATGAGGTGAAAACTGTTCCAATCCAATCCATCAGCCAAAGGAAGTCCATTGCTGAACATAGGCCTCTCCTAATGATTTCCACAGTGAACTGTTGGAGGCAGCCTGCATCCAGCGACGTCCCGCGACCTTCATCAGGTCGTCTGACCACCTAGTGGGTGGACGTCCTACGCTGGGTTTTTTTATAAATTACTATTAAATTACTATTAAATAAAAGTTTCGATATAATAGACAATCTATTTGGTAAGGTTTTGCTGTCTAATACTAAAGACTACAATCTGAACTACAGCATTACTGGCATAAAGTGCTCTAAATTACAGCATAGGTGTGCCAACTTGACAGTATTTGGTACCACTGTTCCATGTTAAACCGATCCTATTTGACAGTTAACGTTTCGTTTCGTCAATGAGTTTGCCGAATACCTAAGAAATTATAAAGTATTCTTTGACTAGCCACTATTATTTTCCTTTTTCCTTTGATACTAAAATTATTTCCGTGTAAAATGTGTTCGACATATTAAGAGAGAATTTGGTCAAGACTATGGATTTTTTGCAGACCATAAACGAGAAGTTCACCGAAGGCGACAAGAAGCAAGAGCTGCTGCAGATAATGCAGGAAGTGTTGCAGGAGATGAGGTCCGAGGTCAACAACATGGACTGGAGTGTGGATGGTAGGTCACAGTCATAAAAAGACTTTAAAACTACTGTATGCTTTACAATGCAAGCTCATCAAATGACATTTTACAAATGTCCAGGACTAAACCTATGTACATACATTTAGTTTTTTCTTATGTAATGATTTACTGTGACGGGAACTTTTTTGCTGTTATGGAGAATCTAGTTCATATAAATGTAGCACATTTTACATGTTTTCAGATCTACCGTGGCATCAAGACCGTCGCTTCGTAATCTCAAACTCAGTGTTCTACTCATCCTCCCGCGCGAGCCTCGAGGCGCGGCCTGTGTTCTCCCCCTCCCCTTCCCCCGCGGGTCATCACTCTCCTGCCTCCCCCGCTTCCCCTCCCCGCGACGCGTCCGATGGGGAGGAGGCGCTGTCGAGCGACGCGTGCAACTTCGACGACTACGAGATCATAGCGTCCAATGAGGAGAGCCTTAGTGCGTGCGAATCTTATGCTAGGGTGAGTTGGTACATTTTTAAAACGATTTATTCTAATATTCACCCTTTAGTAGGAGGATAAGAGGTGAGACTTTTGGACAAGGTTACGACCGTATTTTTAGAAATATATCTAGAACTAAGCAAGACCTAAGAGACAAAGTAAAAATTAGATTGTGCAATTCATTCGAGGTATATTTCAAATATAGAAAATAATATAATTATAAGAAATAATATTTAATTATTTCTTTAAAGTTTTTGTGACATGCTCCAGACATAACGCTAAAACCCTACGCCGGCATACCGACCTAAACCCCTCGATGAGGCCCTTTTCATGCATATCAAGGTGACTGCGGTCTCTGCTAGCGAGGCTCGCCCAGTATTATTCCGCAGCCACCTTATGCTTTATGGAGACTTATGGTTTCGTCCGTCACAGTGAGAGGGTGCGTGTACGCGCCCGTATTTGCCTTTTTAGGTGGCCGCCCCGGGATCACTTTTAGTAAGGACGCGCTCCAAGTACACCCAGTGATCCCAAAGGCCCCCTTTAGTCACTTTCTACGACAGGCTGGGGATACCGTGGTGGGATTCTAAATGCCCCCTTGCCACAGGGCAGTGTACCATCCAGGCTGAGTCCAGACATATATAAACTAACTCAGACCGTGCCACACGTGTTCAGTATAAAAAAAAAATGCTGCTGAGATGGATATGATGCAGCTGCAGGCCACTCCCAACAGGTCAATGTGGAGATCCTTGGGGCTATGTTCAGTTGTGGACTTCCTGTGGCTGAAGAGAGAGAGAGAAAGAGAGAGAAAGACAGAAAGAGAGAGAGAGAGAAAGCGAGAGAGATGGATATGAATACTCCTCCAGAAGCAATTTTTATGTTAAGACTGTAAAGCTTTTATCTGCCTTTATCTTCCTACCTGTAACCCTTATCCTGCAGTACACCAATGCAGCCTTAATTTACCCATGTCATTAATGCTATCCCTAGAATACATCTGTTTGTTTTGTTTGTAGTCTAAACCCGACGAGGACCTCTCCTGCCAGTACAACGAGATCCGCGTGGAGAACGAGTCGGGATCATTCCTGTCCAGCGCGCGGGGGTGGGGCGCCAGTGGCAGCACCACCAGCAACCTCACCACCACCACCTGCACCAACACCGCCAATATATCCGTCAAGCAGGCCTCGTTGGATGTGCAGCAGACTGGTAAATACTCAAATATGTATTCATTTATTTATAGCATACTGTCTGTCTCTCTCTCTCTTCAGCCACAGGAAGTCCACTACTGAACATAGGCCTACCCCATAGATCGCCTTTATAATATCATATACTCTATTGTACAACAATAAATATTAACAATTAAATAAAATATTACATAAAATACTTTTCTCTCGCTCTCTCACTTTTATATGTGTCTGTATCTTTGTTTTTAAATGGCTTAAAAATGTATTTAATATTTGTTAACATGATAGCATTCTTTACGCAGCTGTTTGAGAACTAATCGTGGAAAGGCTATCGGAAGGTAATCGCTATTTCGATTATCGCATTGTGACAAAAGGTTTTGTGTTCCATATACATAATATATTTGTATGTATGTTGTAGAAGTTTCTGATATCCCCGACACAAGCCTTGCATTTTTAAGTAGAGTTAGGCTACTATCTGTCCGACTGATGGGTGTTTTGATTTGTTTACAGTTCTCTCGAAACTGAGTCGCAAAATAAGCCTCAGACTAGTCAAGTTCGTCGATTGTCTCAAGGATACGTATTTTGGAACGTTGCAAAGGTAATATTTTATTCAGTATACTATCAGAGGGAGGTGTGAAAAGAATACGACACTTAAATTTGTAATTCCCACTTTAAATCGGCTTAATATAGTCCAAATTGAATATCATAATTTTACGTGTTAAAGTTTATTGAAATTGGAGTCAATTATACAGGTTACCTAATGGTAAGCGATCACTGCTGGCCATGAACATTCAAAACACTTATAATAATGGATAATGGATGTGTTGCCGGACCATCAAATCGGGAGGGGAGCGGGTAGGAAAAGGATGGGAACAGGGGAAAAGTGTATTAGGCATCCGGCAATATCATTAACTGAACGGACCGCTAGAGCGAAGCTGTCGCTTGACGTGGAGTGGTATGAGATAGATGACTAGTGGCGTGCAGGTGCCTGCAGTCGCTGGAGGCGTCGTGTCGCGCGGAGCTGGGCGGGCGGCCCGCCAGCGAGGCCATGCGCCAGCTCGTGTGCGTGGCGCGCGCCGTGGACCTGGCGCCCTGCGCCTCCTTCTCACTGCTGCGCACACTCATCGACTCGCTGCGGAGGCTGCTGCACCGGTGAGTGCACAACTACAGTACATACTACACGCTACAAGACAAACTAATCTATAACTAAACCCACTAATATCTGTCTGTATACTTTTACCGCATAGTAAGGACTTTATGTATAATGATTAGTAAAAAGAAGCCAAAGCCCACTCTGGTGACCTAACGGTAGATGCTTCCATCCAATGCGTATAACTGTGCATAGTGTAAAATTACTTTAACTCCGTCGACTAAAATTGTAACAAATTCAGACCTATGTTACTTAAATGGTTTCTTGGTGTAGACACTTATATTGAATTCTAATATTCCAGGCTAAGAATAGTGGGTGGCGAGGCGGAAGAGGCTTGCTGTGTTCTAAGTCCCGTGTGGAGGCGGCAGGTGGCGCTGCACACTACACAGTCGCTCAGCCCACAGAGACTGGCCAGAGTTATATCTGCACAGGTGACTTCACAATGAATTTGAAGACTTATGACGTTGATGATAATGTCTAATTTTACTTCTATCTATAATCTCTATATTTCTATAATCTATCTATAAATTATAATACACTAAAAAGTAGTAGCTATACATAGTATTTAAATTATTTCCTGAATCATTTACCTGTATCTTAGTATCAAAGTAAAACGTGTTTTAATACACACTTAAAATATTTTAAGTAATTGAAGAACAAAGGTTTATATATTATGGTCCTTCAAGCCAGATAAAAGTATAAAATTGTTAAAAATGCTTACCAAATTCATCAATATTGTTTTATTAATTGCGTTTAGAAATATAGTCACGAAAGCATCTTTATTATGTTTCGCCACCAGATCCTGGAGCGTCTGTCGGAGGCGCACGAGCGCTACCAGGCGGCGCTGTGGCGCTTGCAGGGCGCCGTGGGCGCGCGCCTGCTGCACACGGAGGACGCCAAGCTGGCGCTGCGCAAGCACCACGCGCCCGCCGTGGCGCGCCTGTGCCTCGAGAGCACCTCGCTGTGCGACCTGCTGCTGCACGGCGTGCCCGAGCTGGGCAGGGAGATCGGTACGTATCTTAACAGAACCACGCGCCCGCCGTGGCGCGCCTGTGCCTCGAGAGCACCTCGCTGTGCGACCTGCTGCTGCACGGCGTGCCCGAGCTGGGCAGGGAGATCGGTACGTATCTTAACAGAACCACGCGCCCGCCGTGGCGCGCCTGTGCCTCGAGAGCACCTCGCTGTGCGACCTGCTGCTGCACGGCGTGCCCGAGCTGGGCAGGGAGATCGGTACGTATCTTAACAGAACCACGCGCCCGCCGTGGCGCGCCTGTGCCTCGAGAGCACCTCGCTGTGCGACCTGCTGCTGCACGGCGTGCCCGAGCTGGGCAGGGAGATCGGTACGTATCTTAACAGAACCACGCGCCCGCCGTGGCGCGCCTGTGCCTCGAGAGCACCTCGCTGTGCGACCTGCTGCTGCACGGCGTGCCCGAGCTGGGCAGGGAGATCGGTACGTATCTTAACAGAACCACGCGCCCGCCGTGGCGCGCCTGTGCCTCGAGAGCACCTCGCTGTGCGACCTGCTGCTGCACGGCGTGCCCGAGCTGGGCAGGGAGATCGGTACGTATCTTAACAGAACCACGCGCCCGCCGTGGCGCGCCTGTGCCTCGAGAGCACCTCGCTGTGCGACCTGCTGCTGCACGGCGTGCCCGAGCTGGGCAGGGAGATCGGTACGTATCTTAACAGAACCACGCGCCCGCCGTGGCGCGCCTGTGCCTCGAGAGCACCTCGCTGTGCGACCTGCTGCTGCACGGCGTGCCCGAGCTGGGCAGGGAGATCGGTACGTATCTTAACAGAACCACGCGCCCGCCGTGGCGCGCCTGTGCCTCGAGAGCACCTCGCTGTGCGACCTGCTGCTGCACGGCGTGCCCGAGCTGGGCAGGGAGATCGGTACGTATCTTAACAGAACCACGCGCCCGCCGTGGCGCGCCTGTGCCTCGAGAGCACCTCGCTGTGCGACCTGCTGCTGCACGGCGTGCCCGAGCTGGGCAGGGAGATCGGTACGTATCTTAACAGAACCACGCGCCCGCCGTGGCGCGCCTGTGCCTCGAGAGCACCTCGCTGTGCGACCTGCTGCTGCACGGCGTGCCCGAGCTGGGCAGGGAGATCGGTACGTATCTTAACAGAACCACGCGCCCGCCGTGGCGCGCCTGTGCCTCGAGAGCACCTCGCTGTGCGACCTGCTGCTGCACGGCGTGCCCGAGCTGGGCAGGGAGATCGGTACGTATCTTAACAGAACCACGCGCCCGCCGTGGCGCGCCTGTGCCTCGAGAGCACCTCGCTGTGCGACCTGCTGCTGCACGGCGTGCCCGAGCTGGGCAGGGAGATCGGTACGTATCTTAACAGAACCACGCGCCCGCCGTGGCGCGCCTGTGCCTCGAGAGCACCTCGCTGTGCGACCTGCTGCTGCACGGCGTGCCCGAGCTGGGCAGGGAGATCGGTACGTATCTTAACAGAACCACGCGCCCGCCGTGGCGCGCCTGTGCCTCGAGAGCACCTCGCTGTGCGACCTGCTGCTGCACGGCGTGCCCGAGCTGGGCAGGGAGATCGGTACGTATCTTAACAGAACCACGCGCCCGCCGTGGCGCGCCTGTGCCTCGAGAGCACCTCGCTGTGCGACCTGCTGCTGCACGGCGTGCCCGAGCTGGGCAGGGAGATCGGTACGTATCTTAACAGAACCACGCGCCCGCCGTGGCGCGCCTGTGCCTCGAGAGCACCTCGCTGTGCGACCTGCTGCTGCACGGCGTGCCCGAGCTGGGCAGGGAGATCGGTACGTATCTTAACAGAACCACGCGCCCGCCGTGGCGCGCCTGTGCCTCGAGAGCACCTCGCTGTGCGACCTGCTGCTGCACGGCGTGCCCGAGCTGGGCAGGGAGATCGGTACGTATCTTAACAGAACCACGCGCCCGCCGTGGCGCGCCTGTGCCTCGAGAGCACCTCGCTGTGCGACCTGCTGCTGCACGGCGTGCCCGAGCTGGGCAGGGAGATCGGTACGTATCTTAACAGAACCACGCGCCCGCCGTGGCGCGCCTGTGCCTCGAGAGCACCTCGCTGTGCGACCTGCTGCTGCACGGCGTGCCCGAGCTGGGCAGGGAGATCGGTACGTATCTTAACAGAACCACGCGCCCGCCGTGGCGCGCCTGTGCCTCGAGAGCACCTCGCTGTGCGACCTGCTGCTGCACGGCGTGCCCGAGCTGGGCAGGGAGATCGGTACGTATCTTAACAGAACCACGCGCCCGCCGTGGCGCGCCTGTGCCTCGAGAGCACCTCGCTGTGCGACCTGCTGCTGCACGGCGTGCCCGAGCTGGGCAGGGAGATCGGTACGTATCTTAACAGAACCACGCGCCCGCCGTGGCGCGCCTGTGCCTCGAGAGCACCTCGCTGTGCGACCTGCTGCTGCACGGCGTGCCCGAGCTGGGCAGGGAGATCGGTACGTATCTTAACAGAACCACGCGCCCGCCGTGGCGCGCCTGTGCCTCGAGAGCACCTCGCTGTGCGACCTGCTGCTGCACGGCGTGCCCGAGCTGGGCAGGGAGATCGGTACGTATCTTAACAGAACCACGCGCCCGCCGTGGCGCGCCTGTGCCTCGAGAGCACCTCGCTGTGCGACCTGCTGCTGCACGGCGTGCCCGAGCTGGGCAGGGAGATCGGTACGTATCTTAACAGAACCACGCGCCCGCCGTGGCGCGCCTGTGCCTCGAGAGCACCTCGCTGTGCGACCTGCTGCTGCACGGCGTGCCCGAGCTGGGCAGGGAGATCGGTACGTATCTTAACAGAACCACGCGCCCGCCGTGGCGCGCCTGTGCCTCGAGAGCACCTCGCTGTGCGACCTGCTGCTGCACGGCGTGCCCGAGCTGGGCAGGGAGATCGGTACGTAGTTTGCCGCTCTTTATAGGGAAAAGTGACTATGTTAACATAGTAAGTGCAGTATAGATTATAATAGAATATCCTATCTCGAAATTTGATATCAGAATGCGCTGCGTGTCATCATCGACAAGGATTTTACTAGTTAGAATGGAGAGAGCGATATTTGAAACCTGGTTGATTCTTAACAAGAATATATGTTTCAAGCAAATTTTTAAAATGACATATAACAAACAGAATTATGAATGACCAAAATGATGAAACTTGTTGCCATAAAAAAAATATAATATGGTAAACTTTAATGTCTTATTTTTTTGGAATATTATACAAAATATGCCTTCTATCTTACAACGTTATTCATTGGACAGTTTTATAACATATTTTAGTTATCGAATGTTTTATCTGTTTCGAACGACTTTTGAATTCAGTTTGAGCGAAGAAGAAAAACATTCGATAACTAAAACAGGTTTTCAAACTGTCTATGAATATAGTTGGTGTAACTTGTACAAATAAAGAATGGGATTGAAAATGGCGGTATTTATATCGACCTCTCGTTCGCACGTTATAGGATGTGAACGAGAGATCATTATAAAAGCCACCATTTTCAATCCCATTCTTTATTTGTACAAGTAATAGTGTAATTGAAGCTATTGGTAATGATAGATAGTATATCACGGTGTTGCTGTGCAGGTCGCGGCCAATACGGCGTGGTGTACGCGGTGCGCAAGTCGTGGGCGGGCGTGTCGCCGGCCGCCGTCAAGTCCGTACTACCCGCCGACGAGAGGCACTACCACGAACTCGCCATGGAGTTCTTCTACACCAGGTCACTATACACACATATCACACTAGTGGTTTAAGGGAGGGAAGGTGGGGGGATGGAGAGAATCTCGCCACGGTATCCCTTGCCCGTTGTGAGATGCGACCTAAACGCTTATCAAAACTTGAACGGGCGTCGACACGTAATAGTAAATGTGGGACATCGTTGCCCCCTCAATGAGAGGACTAATAATGTTCTTGAATTAGACGGTTACGTGGATGTAAATCAAGCCATTCTTGCCCTGGGATGTCCTGTGCCGCTCATAATACATGTGACGGTCGCCGAGGGTTTTAGTCGGTCTCTCGGCTTAGGATTTGTTAGGGATCCAGTTCCTCAACCAAATCATGACAACATCCTCCGGTGTACCGAAAGGGATGTTTAGCAGCTTTTCTCTCGCTAAAACACTGGTATAAATGAAATGTATCTGCGTGCAGGAGCATCCCGGCGCACCCGCGTATAGTGCGGCTGTACGGGTCGGTGGTGCAGCGCCACAGCGGCGCGGGGCCCAGCGTGCTGCTGGTGTCGGAGCGCAAGTGCCGCGACCTGCACGCCGCCGTGCGGGCGGGGATCTCCTTCGCGGCCAGGATGAGGATCAGCTGCGACATCGTCGAGGGTACGCTCTATCTATATGTCACTACGAGTATTCTTGAGTACTCTCTTCAAGTAAAGCAGATATACCTACTATTTATTATCCAAAATTTTGAATGACATATACAAGCTCAAGCGAAATAGAAAGTGCATGTGTACGTACGTGCTTGCATGCGTGGGTGCGTGTATGTGTGTATTTTCTGAGTACAAAATTAAAGGCTTTGAAACAAAGACAGTGTAGTGCTGTCACGCTTCACGGTAAAACAGGACGTGGCGCTTTTCTAGGATGGATAGTACACGTGGACGACGCATTACTTACGCGTTCTGTGTGGCAAAGCATTATAAATCAGTATAAATGAAATTGTAATAGCGTGTATGTGTGTAGGTATCCGCTACCTGCACTCGCTGGGCCTGGTGCACCGCGACATCAAGATGAAGAACGTGTTGCTGGACGCGCGCGACCGCGCGGCGCTGTCGGACCTGGGCTTCTGCGCGGCCGAGGCGCTCATGTCGGGCTCCGTGGTGGGCACGCCCGTGCACATGGCGCCCGAGCTACTGGCCGGGGACTACGACGCCGCCGTCGATGTCTACGCTTTTGGGATATTGTTCTGGTATTATTTTTTATTGTATGGGCAAAATGGCTTACCTGATGCAAGTGTTAATAGAATCAGACTGGCTTACGTGTGTTAACAAACAATCATCGCTCGTTGGTGGATGGTCTGTCTGGATTGCAATGCGCGTGAACAAATAAGTTGCAGCCCTTGAACATCTACTATATATTATATAAATACCCACAAGGATGTCTATGGATATAATTATTCACCAATACAACTCATGTGAGCTTGAACCGTCAGCAGTATTCAACTATTTACAGCGAGCACCCAAGTACTCCGACTCTTATGAACATTAAGCCCCATTTACACGGCGAGACTTTTTCGCTTCGAAGATACGATTATCGTAAGTATATAAAAAAGTTGCATCGTGTAAACATTTGTCAGAACACGATAATCTATGGCGGTTGTGTCACGCGGGTAATTGCATATGATTCTCGCCGCCAGAAAATCTCCCCATGTAAATCGAGCTTAAGTTTGCTAGCAATTACGATCAATATGTTAAATAAAAATATTATTTATAGACACCATAACACTTAAGATCGGTACAGTGAAAAATAAAAAATATACTGTATTATATAATTAAATCCCTCTACTAAAGTGTACGTATTATTTTTAGGTACGTGTGCGCTGGTAACATAAAACTGCCGTCAGCATTTGAAATGTTCCAAAATAAAGAACAGCTATGGAGTAAAGTTAAACGAGGTATGTGTTATTATTTTGGTTGGACTTTTATTTTTTTATTCGACTGCCGAACAAAAGTATTTGTTCAGTGTAATTAAAGGCTTTTACCACCTCGAGTTCATATTACAATTATATTCAGTTGAATATTATGAACAATAAAAAAGTCTTCGTAATATTGTTATTTTCTTAAATCATACAGACAATTTTTATTATATATACTTACTTAAACTTCACTGTCGCGTAACTTTGAACGTCCCTCCCCCAGGATTGCGGCCGGAACGCCTGCCCCACTTCACAGACGAGTGTTGGGAGGTGATGGAATCCTGTTGGGCCTCCGAACCCTCACAAAGGGCCCTCTTAGGAGACGTCCAGCCAAAACTAGAGAGGATCCTCCAAACAGCCCTGGAGGAACAAGAGAGGACTCAAAACTACGACGGAAACAGAGGGTACGATTTCTCAGACGAGGACAGTCTCGATATGACGGGGATAGACCGCCACTGCCTATGAGCCCAAAAGGCCAAAAGCCTAAAGACCCAAAGGCCAAGTCCTGAATAATCTGTGATTTATCGTGTGATCTGTCCGAGTTTATCGATCGAAATGGAGTCTATGTCACGTATAACGTATATTTTTTAAATTGTACACGCGTATGGCGTGGGATGGATTGTAAAAAGTTCGAATTTATGATTGCATAATCACGTAAATTGAAGTAAATTGATTAGGGATTTAGACGCTCAGTTTGGCTTGAGGTCATAAAAAATTGTCAATCGGTTTTGTCAACATTCTTTACGTCAATATTATTATTATATAATTAAATAACGTATTAAACTAAAGAGGCATATATGTAAATGATGTCAGATCATATCATGCTATGGATCAATAAAAGACTAAATCGTATGATTTCCGAACAATCACATTTTAATATAAGCCTATTTTAAATGAACTAAAGCGATTTGAATATGAGAAATAAGTTTTTGTGGTAAATATACTTTAAACGTACTCGAATGAATAATTACACTATATATTTATTCTGTTTTATATAATATACGCCAGCGATATGGATGATCTGAGTTTAGGTCAGTCAAAATATTTTGCGTAATATTTCAAGCTAGATTACTAAGGAATATAAAAAAATGACAGTTAATCTGATTAAAAAAATACATTTTTATTTTTGTGAGTTAAAATATGAGAAAGATTTGCTAACAAGATTAAAAATTTAATGTCATATGAACTGAAGTAACTGACAGTTTTAACTGATCGTGTGTAAATAACACGTTCGAAGCATTTAACATATCTTACGGCCTCTTGGCTCGTAATTTCGGCCTGTATTAAGGCCAGTTAAAGGGCATGCTGGCCCAAAATAGCCTCAAAAATGCCTCGTACTTGTTAAAATAGACATCGTTGTGGTGCGACTGCGAGTAGGAAGCATTTCGCAGACAGTTTTGTAAGTTTCACGTATATATTTGTTTGATAATGTGTATTACGTGGAAATTATGGGTGAAAAATCACCCTAAGTATGTATATAGTTCCTTAATTTTCTTCCAATATATGCATTTCGTATGGAATTGATAGACGTGGTTGAAAAAAAGTGACTATCTTTTTGTCACGTTTTTTTGGTATTTTATTTTTTTAATAAAGTACGTAAAGTAGTAAAAGTATTGCGATATTGAAAGAAAAATGTATTTTTATATCTCTTGAGATAACGTCTTAAATTGAAGTCGTACATGTCATGACATAAACAATGATATTAAGTTTTATTTTACTATCACTTTATCGTCTTTTACAAGAATTGCTCAATCACCAATATACAAAATCACCCCACTAAGCGACATCAAGTCACAATACAAAACCATTTTTTATTGTTGTCATTTTTTATTATTGTAATTTTTTTATTTTTAACTTAATGGAGCGAACTACAGTATATTAAATCCAAAGACACTCAGGAAAAAAATCGCTCGCAGTCAAACCCGACATATTTCTCTATAAGACTGTAAACTTAATATACAAATATTTTTGTGTATTTTAAATCCATACACAAGTGAATTATGCCCTAAAATTCGGACAATAAGGTCGAAATTCTGTGATCACTGTTTGTGAACGCTTTTTTTGTTTTGTTATGTTTTTGTTTAGGTTAGTTTCACATTTTTTGTAAGCACATGATTTATACTGCACTGAAGTGACTGTCCACTGGGTTTAATGAAGATATTCTGTTATTTTTGGGTCTACGGATCCGGCTTGAAGGACCAAATTGTTTGTTCTTTTGTTAAAGTAAAAAAGATCACAAAGTCACAGAGTAAAACAGATCCGATTAGAACCATTGTAGGTAACGATATGAATTTCCCCCTATTTTCAAAGCCTAGTCATATATGTACGTCATATACGACACACTGCAGGGCACGGGCCTCCTCTATAATCGAGAGTACGATTAAGAAGGGTTAGGCCATAGCCCAAAGTCTAGCGCTGGCAGTAAATTAGGTCGAGACAGGGGGATTACTTCGGAATGTCTGGGAACTCATGTTATTGTGTTATATAATTCACACAAATTTTATGAGTTATCATATGATCTATATTTAAGTTGATTTCTTTTTAAATACATGCTTTAATTAGGTAATAAATACGTATGCATTAAACCAAATATGAAAGACGAAAATAGTATGGTGTACTAGCAGTTAAATCGGATAAATATAATAATTTGAAATATACCTAATGTAGACTTCATATTGTATTTATTGTGCAAATTTATATGTACGTTCGTTTAAATATGGATTTAGTAAAGGATTGATAGTTCCTATACAACAAAATAATCACGATAACATGTAAATATTTCTGTGTTTTTATAACCTTGCTGTTTATTTAATACATCGAATCTATTTAAAATAAAATGGCGAAATAATGTATTTAAAAACACCTAAAATTATTTATAAATCTAAAAAAAAGAAACATTGACACAAGAAGGTTATATATATATCACAAATTTCTAAGAAATCAAAATACCAGTGGACAGTCAACTTCACAATGTCACAAAGAATTAACTGTAACGCATATCTAAAGCATTTTACTATAAGAATTTGATCCTTGAAGCATGAAGCAAGTACAATTGTGTCTGTAGCGTATCTATACTTTATATGGAAGGCAATACATTTGACACCAGGTTCAGAAAATCACTTAGACCTAGAATAGAAAAAAAAATGAATTGTTAATAATTCAAAAAGTTTGAGAAGAACTCCTTTCTATGTCGTTTTTCGAACATTATAAATATGCCAATGACTGTAGAATGCGTAAGGGATGATTAAGGGTAACGATATTATTTTGTTAAGTGCTAAGAGGTTTTTCGACGTACTTTATTACACAAGATAATGTATTTGTAAAATGCTTTGGATGTGTCGATATTTATGTATTCACAAGTCCATCACAAGACGTTTATAAACTGTAATAGTATTATTAACGTAACTATATTTTTAACTATAAGAAATATATTATATCCTTTCGTATTTGGTTGTATTATTTTCCATACAAATATTTGTAAAATCTCAGTTTTGGATTGTGATAAATTCCTGTAAACTTCACCACGATCGCTACGAGCCAACCAAATTACTACAAACTTATTAAGAAACTAAAAAAACAATGCATCCCATAGTATTATTTTTGATTTACGGACTGCTAAGTGATATTCGATATAATAAAGTTTTATGCAGTATCTTTATGTCTCCCTCATCCTGCATTCAACGGACATTCAGTCCCTTTCCAGATTAGTCATGACTTGGACCCCAACATAGCTCTACAGTTTTTTTTCTAGAATATTAAATAAAAACACTGATATAAAACGATCTATAAGTTCTATAAATTGCAGAATTCCATACTTTTCCCTCCCACATTCACTCCTCCAACCAAACCAAAATCGATCCCGCAAACCTACCCGCATTAATGCATAATTAAAATATAACCCTAAATTACTGTAAGAAACGAGCGGGGCTATCTAAATGACGGGTTTAAGCCGGTCTCCGGGGCCCGTCAGATCCGTGACATGTGTCCCTTCTGGAGCACAATACAGCTTTTAATATTGTTATATTAATTTCGAGGTCGCAAAAACGTGACGTGAGCGTACCCGACTTATGGACGTAAATACAAGTCCATGATTTATAGCTGAATGTGTTTTTGGAGTTTTTAGATCGCTTGGATATATCTTAAAGCGATTTGATAGTTAATTAGGTTTGGTAAGCTTTTCTGAATAATTTTAAAGAACTAAGTATTTTGCCAATCTACGATATACGATAGGATACAAGGGGAAACTACATGATACATATCCATGAAAAGTGATAATTTCCTTGACTTTGAATAAGTCAAAGGTATTTGTGTAGATTTTTATGAGTAAATAAATTAGGATAATATTTGACTTCATTATTTTAAGTTAATTTATCAATTACTTTGAAACAATCACTTGTTCTATTTACGAAACGTCACCATACTATGTTATTTCTTCGACTAGCTATGACCTATATTAAAAAGGTTAATGTATGCACAATTCATGCCCAATTTCATCCCGGGATAGGCGAGCCAAGCCGTTAAATTAAGTCAATATGGCTGACCTCGGATAATTGTAAACGATGTGGACAAATTAATTGAGGTGCGGAACCATAATGTATTAGACACATTTACATATTCATAGATCATCCCTCAAGATGATTGTTATTTAGCTTGGCTTGTGGTTTTGGCAGGGTTTTGACGAAATTACCGATAGTGTTTATTATTTATCAAACAAAAAGAAAACAATTCCAAACACTAAATTTTTCATAATTAAATAGACATCATATTATGATTTAGGCTGTATGCGGTTTCCTTGTGCTGCGATTAAAAATTAACTTTGGGCGGGAAATGCATCACGCGACACGCGTCGCAACATTACAAGCGGTTTTAATTACTTAGTGCCTACTATTGTTCAAAAGTGCAATAGCAGTCAGTGCAGCGGGGCATCTCCAACATCTGTGGCGGAGTAGGTGAGTCTTAACTAATTTTAATATAGGTCGTATATTCGGCTAAGTGCGAAAGTCTGGAAATTCCCATAATCACTAAATTCTTATCACTAATGCCTTTAAAGGAAACTGATTCGATTGCAGAGGGCGTGCGAATTGGCATGGCGGGTAGGTAGATGAATGTTGGAGCAAAATGTACTGCCGTTTTAGCAGAATTTAGTGATTATCGGAATTCTCTGGCATTCGGATTTACCCAAATATTCCGTATTTAGTACTTAGTCTATTTTAAATTTGTGAATCAATAATGCTGGACGGCGACGGGGTCGCGGTAAGAACCTAACAAATATGTAGTTTTAATGTATCAAACTTTAATATATTGACGGAGGTCGGGCCTATTGCTGTAGGGTTTCGTTGGATGTGCGGTTGCCGGGTGCCAAATACTTTTCTGCCCCCGTTCACTAATTTAAAATGTACGCAACGCATCTACGGTCCCAGTGAACACATTCATGGATAGTGTATTGTATGCACGCACGAGATTGGCGGGCATTCGGTTGCCGACCGTGGCCAAGTGAACAGCTCAACTGTTGAGTGCGGATATGCCTACACCTCATGAAGTATAAAGTGTGTTAATTGATATCACAAGTACTACAGACAGTAGTAATTACTTACTACCGGTTAATCTATTTGCTAGTTTTATTTTTGAGATCATTAGTATTATTTTGACTAAACGTTCAGTCTACTAAGCTTGAACGTCGCATTCAATATTAATAGATATAACTATAAGATGATTCCGTATGCGAAATTGAATGTAAAAATATACTTTACTACTTATTACCTTTTCACCAAAAGGCTAGGCACAATACAATATTTACGAACCTTGTTCGATCGTTGTTTTCCTCCGAAACTTGAATATTCTTAAGTGATTACCCAGAGTGCATCAGAATACTTGAAAAGGTCTGCCCAGTATTCGAAATGCGGTGCAATATTGAAAAATGAATTATGCAAAGAAGCATCGGTTACAATAACTAGATATTTTAGTTTTTGAGAAGCTTAAAGAACCTTGATGTTCTTTGTTACTTATACAGGGTATATCAAGACTGCGACCGAAAACGAAGCCAGGTGGCAATTTTAATGATAACAAAGACAGTGCAATTAAAATTTTCTCAAAAAAAGCTAGATGTTTTTTTAGCAACTTCTAAATTGGTTTGGGTGGTAAATATCTAGTTTTTGCTAAATTTATAATTTTAACCTTTACATGCCATTGTGTCTTTAAAAATAAAAAGGAAATCTTATTTATTTTAGGATTATTTTAGGAAAACGGTGTATTTACTACCCAAATACGACGATAAGTAAAAAATTCAAACCAAAAAAAATTAGTTTTTTTGCGTAGTTTTTAGTAGAATTGTATCTGAAGTCACTAATATTACCACCTGGCTTCATTTTCGGTCGCAGTCTGGATATACACTGTATACTTTACATTATGAAAAGTGCGTGAAGGCTTGTTGGTAAACCGACCACACCATAGATGCAAATCTATGATCCAGACGCGACTGCCAACATGTTCACAGTGGTCGCGGATTTAAATCTCAGGGCATAATTCTGACTTTTCGCAGTCATGTGTATTGGCAGTCAATCACCACGTTCTATAATGGTGAAGGAAAACATCGTGAGGAAATCCATAGTGATTTGTAAAAAAATATATGTTTTGTAAAGTCCGCCAACCCGCACTAGGCCAGCGTGGTGGACTATATGGCCTAACCCCTATCAATCGTACTCTCGATTGTAGAGGCTCGTACCCTGCGGTGGTACGTATAAGGGCTCATATATTACAGTACAGTATGAATGTGATACGTGGATCATAATATCTTATAAACATCTCATTTAAATTAATAGCTTTATCTACTTAATCGTTTCTTTTGATTAGCGACATGACCAAAGACTCAATCATTCCTACACTCAGCATCCCTCAACATAGCATGGTTCATTTCCTCTCCTCAAATAACCAGCTATACATCGTTATTCCCCAAATATTGTAAATATTTATGGGTTCCAACGATCCCTTAACAGATACCCCTTGCTTGTTAACCATGTTAACATTACAAATAACGCTGAAATAAATTCAAATACACCTGTTTCCAGCCGCATCTGCCGGTACATACTCGTCGAGTTGAAAGTGAAACTGGTGATGACAAAAAAAACGTATTTTTCATAAATTCCCGGCAAACGCTGTACAAACAACCCTTGCAAGTCGCCAGACCCCTCGTTAGAGAGCCAGATGTACCGCCATAGAGTAGGCGACGTACTTGATATTAATACCTTCGCCATTGCGTGATTTTACCTACCTTTTCCACATATTTTATAACTCTGTACAATATTGTGATTTTTATGTATGACGAAATTATGTATGATTGTTTTCGTCTTTTTTCTTCCCGCTTCCCTCCCGATTTAATAGGCCGGCAACATATTTATGATCCAAGGATTGTGGAAGTTCACGGAAGGCAGTGATTACTTACCATCAAGTCACCTGTTGGCTCGTTTGCCGGACCTACCTGTACTGTACTGTATCAGCCCCTATATGTCCCACTGCAGGGCACGAGCCTCCTCTATAATTTAGAGCACGGTTGGGAGTGGTTAACCACTATCAATCGGACCTACTTATTTTATAAATTGTTAAATAAAACGAAAGATTTAATGATAATTTTCGCGCCAGATGCCTGCCCACGGTTGGCACTTTCGGAAATCGCCGATCATATCAAGGTTATAATCGAAAACTCATAGAAACTTGATAGCGTGCACTGGGAATAGAACAAAGAATACCATGGCCACGTAGATGAAAGATCAATATAACTAAGTAGTATCTACTACGCATGTTGTGTTCACATCTAGTAGGATATAATCTTAAGTCTATCACACGTGTATACTACTGTAAACTATAACAAGATTGTATCCACTTTTGTGAACCAAATAATAAAAAAATACTATTTGTAATTAAAGTTATTTAATAACTGTAAAAATCATTAGAGCTGTGTATAAGGTGACAAACACTTTTGTTGTAGGATTAATTCCTGTGCTATTTATAATATCGCTTCTATTCTCTAATCTATGTCCAAATATGTTGGAACAGTAAGTAAAATTATATTGGAGCGTATTTTTGTGTAAATATTTTGAAGAATCCCGTGTTTGAGTTATAAATTCGGAGCAGCGCCGGTCGGACGAGTCCCTTTGTTGAGCTGAGACGCCAATTTAAACCGAATTGTTTACGTTTGCCTTAAGAGATTATATTAATTTGTTGGCATGCGTTTGCATTTGTGGGGGTCAACGTTTGGGTAATGTTAGTCAAAATTCAAGATTTTTGGTTTAATTGGATTTGTTATATTATTTCTGTGACAATAAGATTGCCAATTGCAGCTGTACCTATGTATGTGTGTTTACATACACACATTGATGCCTGTATCTTTAAGGTGGTAGACAAAGAGGTGCCACCAACGGTCTCCGAGCATGTGCTTGACAGCATTCGAATCCGAACCCTATTTTAACCGACTTCAAAAAAAGGAGGAGGTCCTCAATTCGTCAGAATTTTTTTTATGTATGTTCACCGGTTATTCGGAGACGCCTCAACCGTTTCAGCTTACACAATTATGCCTAATTTTTGTACCAGCTCATAAGCGCCCCACAGCAAGGCACGAGCCTACTCTACAATAGACAGTACGATTGTGAGGGGTTAGGCCATATAGTGCACCATGCTGGCCTAGTTTGCGTTGACGGACTTTGCATACCACATAAATTCTTACAAATCGCTACGGTATGCAGGTTTCCTTACGATATTTTCCTTCACTTTTACAGTGCGTGGTGATTGACTGTCAATACTCACATGACTTCGAAAATTCAGAAGTGTGCCCAAGGATTTGAACCCGCGACCACCTTGAACATGTAGGCAGCCGCGTCTGTTCCGCTATGCCTAATTGTATCTGGATAAACCGTGGCTAAACAGAAATGCGACAATTACTTGTCACTATGACGGGTGCTTAACCGCTGTGTACCGTGGTCGATAACCGACCAGGCTCGAATATCCTACCAACAGAGACGTCATGTTATTCTTGATCAATATTTACATCACAATGAGAAGTAACCACATGATTTGCTGACGCATGAACAATTAGTTGAACGTGTTATCAGTCTAATTTGTGCGTTTGTTTAACTACGCAATGGCGTATTATGCGGCTGACGATAGCAATGTAAATTAACGGTAAAGCAGTAATTTTGGTTATACAGGCTGTGCAAAAAAATAGTGCACTTGCTGATATACATTTTAGTAAATCGTGATTGCGTCTAGATTGAAATGCATTTTCATAGCTGATTATAACAAAGATGCAGAGAAATAAACAATTAACAACAAACGTGCTTCCCTTTAACTTATTACGCCAAAGGGATTGAATCTTACAACTGAACGGTTAACTCAACAACAGCTACGTAGGGGATACTTCTCCATAATAGTTGATTAAAACCACATGATGGTAGCCAATAGGAATTTAACATTGAACATTGACCTGTTTACCTTTGTAACAAATGTTAAGGCGAAATCTATAAAAGTTTTGTTGTAGTTCAAAATGATTTTCACTGTTTATTTCGTTAACTATTTATTAAACGACGAAACAAAAAAATACGTATATGTTAAAATCTTGTGCTTTACCCATCCTAACCGGATTTATTCGAAAAGGTGATAGTAATTCTTAAAACGGATAGGTATTTTGCAAATATTATTTCTTTATTATCATATTAATATTATGCCCTTGTATTCAACTGAGCAAGTGCGCCATTTTCATGCGCTCCCTGTATATCTAGTGATAATTAATAATGGGAGAATCTGACAAGACGGATGTCGTAGGTACAATTTACAACTCTCAAGACACACTTCTGACTTTTGAGAGTCAACGGTATTGAAAGTCAATTGTCACGTCCTTTAACGGTGAAAGAAAACAGCTTGAGGACACCTGTATTAAATATAAATCATCATGTGTCCTTATGTTAACATTTGTACGATAGGTAAGGTCAGCCTAACTGTAATAAGCCAGCGTTTGCCATGACAAGCCGTGTCAATCAAAATCTCAATTCTTCAGATCGCCAAAATCTCGGGGTGTGGTAAAATTTGAAACTAGGTACAAATAAAATTGAATAAGATCCATTTAACGAATTATTTCAGATATGTTTTCATATTATAAACAACAAGCATTAAAGCTTACCATACACGTTAAAGCGAGTTTGCACCAGTCTCGAATCGACAATTGGAGCGAAGTTTGCGCAGTTGTTTGCCCACACACGGTCCAGTATAGTGTATACTGGTGCAAACTCAGGCTTGCACAGTTATATCGTTACGTGTGTGGCGGCCAATATCCTCGTGATCTAATAGTATTATTATGTCCAAAAATTAAACGCGAGAAGAGAAAACCTATTATTATAAACAACGCTTTCGGCGACAGAAGATCGTAGACGACTTATAAAGAGTTCCGTAAGCAATAGGCATATATGGGACAAAACAGGTGTATACTTGTATACTACTTATTTCACACCAAACTTCGCCATCCGTACGCGGCGCATGCCGTGAAAATGTTTAATTCCCTCCGTTTACAACTGCCTCTGGAACGGCGACGTTTTACAAACAACCTGCACGTTTTCTCCCTGTTGTAAATGCTATGCAGCTGCGTGTAATAGGTTAGTTTAAAGAAGGGACTGTGAAGAGTTGTAGTGTTCGATTTAATAGTGTTTTTTAACTTATGTTTATCCGTAGTTGATGAAAATTCGTATGAAATACATTGTAGTGTATTAAAGCTTAAAATATTCTAAAATTCTAATCAAAATCATTCCGAATTGAAACAAAACGTTCGCTGGTTTCTCTCTTTGCTACATCGTGAAGTTGCAGAACAATTTGCCTTTCAACGTGATCCCTTTTTCTTGCAGTCCTGAGACCTTTTATCTTTTTTCTATCTTTACAGCATTGTCCTAACCATCAACTGCAGTGAAGCCAATTTTATAAAGTATAATTAAAAAAAAGTCGAAAAATACAACAATTTTATCGGCTATCTCTTGTCATAGCCACCCTATTTGGACTAGACTATTCACTAAACATATGACGTCATAAATCACACATACATACACACACACACACACGCACACAAAGGGAATAGTTTAGTCACGGTGGGCGCCCGTCTTGATTGGGTTTCGTCTGCCGTCGGGTCGCCACACATCTCGGGTCTTCACGTTTTTGTAGTCATCAGCATTAAGTGGCTCTTAAAGTAAGAGAGTTTGTAATTAATCGATGAAATTGCCATTCTATTATAATAAAACGTTGGTAAATGTACAGCACGCGAACTGCCGAGACAGGGGCGTGCGTCTGAATCCCAAGGCGCAGATCTGATTTTTCATTTGTGTGTTGTTAGTCAATTATCAAGCACTTTAACGGTAAATGAAACATTCTTTATACCTGCATAGGTACCTTCATAAGAATATCTATGTTATTATTTTCGAAACTAGCCTTCTGACAATCAAAATCTCTAGACGATTGACGAACCAGTGTTTATGTCAGTGGTTCTCAATCTTATTTCTCATAGACGCCTTGTCATGTTTTAGAATTTGAATAGATCCCCATTCTTACTAAATGTTAACGTTGAAATTTGGCTACATTAACATTGAATGTCTATTTAACATCAGATATATCATTATAATGCTTTGGAAGTTTCCATAATTAAAAATCACGGCCTGCTATTACATCTACTAACATGAAACTCAAAATTTCCCTGACATTAACGTTCTATCATCGTACCGGAGATTCAACACCCACTTTGGGTATCACTGTCCCGGCCACCTCAAGGCGGTCAAGGCGGGAAGTAATCGCGGCAATTAGCCTTTGATCTGCGCGGTCGCCGTGTGATTGGCCGGCTAACACGCCTCTCAGCTGCACTGCGTTTACACTCCACTAGCTGATGCCATGCCTAACTGATGCCATGCTTTGAGGAGTAGTGGGCGATTTGGAACTAACAGTCATCAACAACTTCTAACAACAGCGAGTAAGTCATTTGTTAGATATACCTACAAAATATATTTTTTAAATGTATTTTTTGCTCTTTTATTATGCAATATGTTTCTATTAATACCCTTATGTTTTGTTTGTGTTTAATGTTACAATTTGTTATGTTTGTGTGTTTTTTCATATTTTAATTCTCGTAAGTGATTAGTGTTATTGATTTCGTATAATCGTACTATTCAAATAAAGAAATAATTAAACTGCGTAAAACTATGCTTTAATCTCAATAACGGATTTTACATATCACAGATTTCTTTTTACATATCATAAATTCTTAGAAATCGCTATGGTATGCAGGTTTCCTCACGATGTATTTCCTTAATCTTTATAGTGAGTGGTGTTTGACTATGTAGAGTCCGCCAACCCACACTAAGCTAGCGTGGTGGGCTATTTGCCCTAACCTCTTTACATCGTACTCTCAATTGTAGAGGAAGCCTGTAGTTTTCAGTGAGGCGTATATATCAATTTCAAAAAGTGTTATAAAAAGTTCGTCATCAAAAAATCACCATAATGTATTTACTTTGTTTATCCTTTCTTTTCACAAAAGATAAACAATTTTAGAAGTAATACACCGAAATATGAGCTTCTACTGAAATCTTTCAAGTCAATTCCGGAATCAAGTCGTGTATTAACATCACACTCAGGAAGCAAAAGTAAACGTAATAGAGTTTACGAAACAATTTGCGTCGGTTATCTGTGAATTTGGAGTAATTTGTTACAATCGTGTTATCAAACAGAGTTGAGAACAATTACGGCTCGGCGCGTGGTTTCATTCACATTGATATTATTAGAAATGTTTTTGTTTCGTAAACATTTGTGTATTTGTTTATGAACAATAAATAATTATAGTTATATTACCTATCCAGGGTTGCCAGTCTGTTTTGGAGTATGTAAAGTTTTGGAAACAGTTTGAATAAAAAGTTATGTTGGCGAAAATGGCACATATTAAGAAAACATTAATAATGAGTGGCATTATTACAATGCGTTATTTTTTAATTTCAGCTACACGTTTCGGTCTCACAAACACCCAGTTCAGAAACAAATACGTAATATTAATCACGTGCGTACGCCAACTTTCATTGTCTCGGTTTGAAGATCGAACCTGTTACCTCCCGTTTCACAGCCAGCACTCCCCTACGTCACAGAGTCTTAAAACTCCTCGTACAATGGAAACGCACCGTATTACCATATTATAGTTTTTCGTGGTTCCACCGGGCCGCGTCGAGTGCGGTTCTCTTTATGGCGGCGTGCTTTTGAACGACGTTTATCTGTGCGTTACTGAGATATTCACCCCTTACCCTCTCCCCCTCGTCCTGCACCCCCGCGCACAAACCCCACAGTTTATGTGACGGACCGATTTACTACCACTTCATAATTTTACACAGTGTTAGGAGCAGTAAGGCAACTTGGGTAAAATAATAAAAAGTGATTGGTAATAATTTTACTGCCACGACGGACGTTACTTCAGATTTCGTTGCCTGTATTTCAGTATAATATCTATTATAAGTATTGATGAACTTTTATAAAATAAATAATAATAATACGTAATAAATACACGCAACAGTCACATACACAGTTCTAACCCCACACGAAGATAGAGTCTTTTAAATATTGTTTTTATTCATTTAAGGATGTGAATAACATTCTGAAATATTCAAAATTAATCCTATGAACTTGATATTGGGAAATATGAGGGAGTAGATCTTATTTGGGCTTCGATAATTCTAGTTTCCACTTGCCCCGGTTTTGATGCTTATGTTGCGCGGCTCGACGACACGTCATCATGTATGCTGGCTTAAATGTTGCCTCCATGCTACAACGCCGGGCTCTGCCGCCGCAGCGTGAAAAAGCAGTTGTATAGCTACTATTATGCTAATTGTGTCAATCTTTCTGAACTGTAATGTATGTACCATCAGAAGCTGACTGCGGAGCAAACCTGCTGAGCCAAGAAAGTAAACTTTTTTTTTCATAAACAAAATAATGTCACATCTGCGTCACTGCTATCGCTGCACTGTGTCGCATACTAGATGGGGAAAAAGGGAAATTGATTCTTGACTTATTAGGCATTTGGTGCGGCGCGGGTGGCGCCCTCTAGCGGAGACTGATGGAAGCCTGTGCGTGCCGTCTGCAATATTTCACAATTTTACTGATGTATTGGAATAAAAGGTTTCTTGATTGAAAAATTATATACAAATATCTTTTGAATTGGGAATGTGTTGTTGGTATGGGAAAATAAATGGAATGTTTTGGAAGGTAAACAAGTGACGGTTAAGAAGTTTTTTTTCATTGTGCCCCATCAAAGGTTTTCTTTATTGTAGGTATTTTTGCAAATATCATAATGTATTCACATAACTTAGTTTTTCTTGTCCTTTTCCTTGCCCTTTCTCGTCCTATTTTCAATAGGCAGTGACGTATCTACTAACCAAATGTAGAAATTCATGGGCAGTGGTGATCACTTACTATCAGTTGGACCGATTGCTCGTTTGTCGGACCTATTCTATAAAAACTATATACTGAATTTTACTCAACATAAATATTCTTAAATATATTTAACACCTCGTTACATTATTAATTCACTTACATAAACACACATTAATTACACCGATCAAATTGCTTTAACCCAACACATAGTAACTCCTTCTGTTCGTCAAAATACTATTGACTAGTTTTTCCCAGCAACACGTGCAAACACAAAACCCAGATTTATGCGTCAGATGAAGGATTAAGACGCAAATTAAACCGAGATAGCAGGTCATTAATGGCTGCGTTACCGGTCACGGCGGAACACGCGTGAAGTCAGTTCGTCACACGCCGTGCCTCGACTGTGGTACACCTCGACCGGCCCTCGATAGTGATGCGTGCCTTTACCTGTTTGTACGCCTGTATAGTTTTTCATTTTATATTTTGCGATAATGGTAAGTGGTTTTTAAGTTTTTTTTGGCAATGTATTTTAGGTTGCTGGTTATATTTTTTGTGTGAAAATTAGTAATGTTTAGTATTATAAATCTGAATGTTTGTTACACATTCATGCCGTTACTAATGAGTAGATCATTAGGAAATGTTGTATACACGTTATCAGAGGTATTGTAAAGGATATAATAGGATACTTTTCGTCTAGAAACACAGAATCCAAGAAATAGCGAAGTTACTGTTACATGGTTATTCAAATAAAATACAGAAGTATGGCAAAAACTCAGCCTACCGGTATTTACAAATTGAAATTGAATGCCTCGATGACAGAAATAGGCATCGGTGATATCTTAGACGACAATCTGATTTCTAGAAAAGAGCTTTATTCCCGAGTTATTTTAAGCACGCGAGCGAATCTGCGTCCATAATAAAGGTAAATATAATTAAAGCGCCTCTTACACGGGGAGAGTTTCTCGCGGCGAGAATCCTATGCGATTATTGAATGACATAAACGACTTAAGATTATCGCGTTCTGACAATGTCGATACGATGCAATTTATTTTAATTTAAGTATAATTTTGTATTGAACATAAGGGGCCTTATTAATAAACTCGGCGAGCGAAAGATTAACTTTAGTCCAAAGCTTTAGAATTTACTCGATTATTTTGACTATTAATTTTACTATAATATTAAATAATGTAACTTCAATATGATGATTGCCTCGCCCTCTATGCAATTTTGTGTTTATTAATAAAGTCGTGAATACCTTGCTATTCAAAATAATCGAGCCTATTCTAAAGCCTTGGACTAAAGTTAACCCTTTGCTCATCCGAGTTTATTGATAAGGCCCTATAAGTGTAGATCATGTATTCTGATTAGGTACTAGGTCTGTCTTACGCTGGGTGTAGTGCTTAGCAATATTTTTTGTGCTCTTGTTTATGGCAGGCGTGTCGCTTATTACCAGGCAAACGACCTGCGAGTCTCGTCATTCTAACTACAAACGGCCTTATTTATAGACATAATTAAAACCTGTTTTGGCTACCGAATGTTTTGTCTCCTTCGCTCAAACTGAATTCTAAAGTCGATCGAAAGGGACAAAACATCAAATAACTAAAATAGGTTTTAAAACTTTGTATAAATAAGGCTGAAATCTATGAAAAATTGCTATTACGTCAATTTACGAGCTTCTTTGAATCTAATATGTTTTTAGACTATTGAGAATACATTATTCATTGAATTCTAGATATAATATTGTTTGCTCTAGCATCAATATGTTTTATTTTATCTTTGTTTCGAATCGGAGAGAAATTGCGTGAATCTTGGATTGCATTTTAATAATTTATGCGTACAGTTCTGTAAAAGATTGATATTCCAACCCGTTCGGATAGCAACCCTCACTTATCTGAAGCCTTCGTGGCAAGGTTAGACGCCGGCTGTGAAAGAAGGGCGCGGGTTCGATCACTGCATTAGGGCAATTATACTTTGTGTAAACCACAAATATTTGGTTTTGGCTGATTGTGAGACTGAAAAGTGTGTCGTAGTTTCTGATAACCACGACATAAGACTTGTGTCCTGAGTGTGGGGTCATGACTATGTATGTAATTTTTGAGTATATTTACTATTTTTGTATTATGTTGTATCAGCCCATATACGACCCACTGCAGGGCACGGGCCTCCTCTACAATCGAGAGTACGATTGAGAGTGGTTAGGCCATATAGTCCACCACGCTGGCCTAGTGCGGGTTGGCGGACTTACACACCGTAGATTTTTTTTTAAATCGCTACGATATGCAGGTTTCCTCACAATGTTTTTCTTCACCGTTAAAGTGCGTGGTGATTGGCTATCAATACACACATAACTCCGAAAAGTCAGAGGTGTGCCCTGGGATTTGAACCCGCGACCACCGTGAACATGTAGGCAGCCGATTCTGGTCCGATACCACGAGGCCACCACGCACTTTTATTTACTATTTACTTATATTTATTCTGGAGAATACTGACTACAGGGCTGGAGATAATTATGTAATTATGTCAATCATAAAGCACTTACTAGTGCAGTACATAATATAATAATACGCCCAACAGTTACGTACATAGTCATGACCCCACATTAAGATCAATTAAGTCTTGTGTCGTGAGTATCAGAGACTACGAGAGACTTTTCGGTCTCACAAACACTCAGACCCGAAAGAATGCTTGTCCGGCTCACAAAAATTTGTCTCGGTGCGGGAATCGAACCCGTGCCCTCTTGTTCACGGGTGGCGTCTAATCAACTTATTATGACAGGAAAAATAAAGTTCGTGTAAAACGTGATATTACATGTGGTTTTGCCTTTTAATATTTCAGTTTTAAATCAATATTTATTTTATTGTGTCTTGGTTTTATTACCGACTCGGAATTCTGTTGACGGCCGAGAATAATTGATATAATATATTAGATATTATAAAAACAATGTAATAAGAAAGGGAGTTAAGAAATGATTATTTTTTATTTTGCACTCATCGTTTTGATATCATATTATTGACATCATAATAAGAAGGATTTTACGTAGATATGGATATTCAAAATAGTTGAAAAGTGTAATGATACGGGTATATTGAAAAAAAAAACTATGCAGATTAAATATCTAAAGTAGAAACTCTGTTACTACTTCTATCCTTTTCTTGCACACAAAAACTAAAGAGTGAATGATACGCAGCAATAAAAAGTTATAAACATTTAAAATATCTGAGCAATTCGAAAATAATTTCGAAAATAATCTTAAGGTTGAAAAATTTAAAATAGAGGACATGTGAACTTATAGTAGAAGGTTCTTTAGATTTATATGTATAAACTCTATAATACAATACAACGCGAAAACAAATTACTTACATACGTTTTACATTTCACCAATGCATCCACAAAAAGCTGGTCTATAAATATTATAGCCAAGCCCGCTTGAGTATTAAGGCTCGTCTATCTCCCTTTCTCTATAGCCACTAGGAGTGCACTGCTGAATCCAGACCTCCGCCAAGAATCACCACAACATCCTATTGGAAGCAATCTGCTACCAGCGACTTCCTGCAACCTTAGCTAAATGATCTGTCTACCTGTAGCCAAACATTTAAATCTTCGCCTATGGATCCCCTTATTTTGCTGATCAAGTATCCATTCCCAGTGACATACAGAGGCATCCTGAACCCGGAGTGCGTGAGCAAGTACCACCGGTTATTCGTGACGCGCCGCATCCCGCCCCGGAACTACCAGTACTTCCATGAAGCTATGGCGCCCACGGAGTACAAGAACGCGGACAACTCTACAGAGGATGTTGATGCTGAGGTATGGAGATATTTGTATGAGTATTCCGTAGATTTGGGTGAGGTGGAAAATCAGTGATGGAGTAATAAGCAACAAGAACAAACAAGAACCAGACAAGCAAATCATCGAAGGTTCGAGACTATGACAGTGTTACAAGTTATAACGCGTAGTCGTAATTATCGCTGACTTTATTGAAAAAGGAATACATTAACAAAGAGATTTGCTAATTGGAAAGTCTATCAGCATTAAGGTGTGAAATATTGCTCGCTAGGCAGTTCCGTTGTTAACGTATTTTCACACCATTTTGCCGCAACGCATTACAAAAATTTTAGTTTAATTTTTCTCCAATTCTCTTATTTGTTTGTGCTGTAACTTAGAATCTCGTATGCGCACACGGGATTATTCATCGGCAGAGTTACAGCTTTATTGTTGAAAACGATATCTCAAGAAGTAACCATGTAACCTTCAAGTACAGCACGATCACTTCCCCCTCCCGGTTTAAAAGTATTGTTCCCCTGTAGCTGCAGTTCCGCATAGTGGGCGGACGGCAGGTGACCATCAGGGAGGTGCCGTACCAGGTGTTGTACGGGCTGTACTGCGGCGGCTCGCTCATTGCGCCAGACTGGGTTCTCACCGCCGCGCATTGTAAGTGAGTATACTGTATATAAATTTTATGAATCGAGGTTATAATATTTGCTAAATAGGCATCAGGCGGGCAACAGTCCTAGGATCTAGGAAGTAGATAAAGAGATTTGATGATGCTAATGATTGAGGGTTCGTCTTTATACGAGTATAGGTATATTTTATTTGCAGTCAATTTAGGAGTTTTAAAAAGTGAAGTAAATACTTCAGTCCGGAGCAACAATAAAAAATAATCCTACATGCTTTTAGGAACAAATGTATACCCTTAATTTTGTATAAAACATTTGGCAGTTTATGGGTGAGGTGATATTAAAGACCTTAATATTTTAGAAACGCTTTTTTCAAACATAGAATTTTTACAAATAATAATTTTGTCGAACGTTGACTCCTGTTTATCTGAAATATCTAAAACAACTATCATGAAAATAGACAGGTTTAATCCTGGCAAAAAAATAAAATTATCAAACTTAGAGCCATAAGATAATTCTTAGTTCCACTCTAACCTCATAATTACCTCTAGAGAAAAAGACGACTTCGTCCTAGCCGGCTCGACTCACCGCAGCCTCGCGCAGCCCTACCCCATCTGCGCCCACTTCACCCACCCTCGCTGGAACAGCACCAAGCAGCACTACCACGACTTTGACTACCAACTCGTTCTGTTGGAGAAGTCCATCCCAGTGACGTGGAACAGCAGACCCATTGCTATCGGGAATCTGGACAGCATCAAGCCAGGAGCTATCGTTTCTGTTAGTGGGTGGGGGTACACTAGGTATAAGGTTTGTTTGTTTTGTTATTTTCCAGACGATGCATAGTAGAGTGGTGAGTTGGATATATAAATTGAATGTGGATGATTGGTATGGGTTGGTTGAGTTGAAGTAATGGCAACTGAATTTATGAAGCTTTTTAATTTTTATCTATGTCAGCTTGATATACACGAAGGTGTTAAACGGTTTGCCGGCTCAAGCAGTCCTTTTAGAGGGAGATGAAGGGATAAAAGAGACAGGAATGTATAATATTTGGGTGGATTTTGATATTACTGTCCACTTTTAAATAGATTCCTATAGTTGCCACTTGGCGGATCGTATCAAATAATACAATGTTGCCCGCTAAAATATCGAAGACACTTCTTTCGGTTCACATAATTTCGTCATAAACCCGGTATTGATTTTATACTATTAAATATTGAAGAAGTGTTGAGAGCTCAGTGGTCCGAGTTCTTGATTTTACGATCACAGACACCGATAAAGTTGCTCGTATATGTATTTAAAAAGTGAGCAAAAATGTTTGAGGTTGAAGAATATAGGGAAAGTTCTTGTAAGAATAACTTCATGAATTTAATAAAAGTTAGGTAGGTATTAAAACATAAAATAGTAATAAATATTATACTACTCGTATATGACTACTGAAAAACAAGTTAATTTAAAATAAATAATATCATTATAACAAATGTGTTGTATATAGAGATTATGTACCAACTATGTGTATTGATTTGCTAAAAGAGCTATTTAATTAATTATCTATATGACCAATTAAATTAACAAAATGTATGTAATTTCGTAATGCTTATTGTGCTCTGTAATTACAAATTATTAAAGCATCAAAAAATATTTAATCACCAGAATCAAAACTCTAGGTACCTGGTAAAATAACTTTTATTTTCATTTTATACTTTGAATATAAAGAAGGGGACACAGTGTTTCAAACAATATTCTATCCCTTCACAAAATTATTCGTTTGGATTCCAAACCAAACGCTTTAACAGACAACCTGGTAATAGATTCAGAAACATTTGGACTACAAGGTCATCTAATAGGTTACCGAAATCTTTGCGAAAAGCCTTCATTAAGCAGTGTACTTTATGTGATTAAAGATGGATAAACTACGCTCGTAGATTTATTATTTCAATTATTTCAATGTTTTAAAGACTGACCAAGATTTCCTCCCATCAGGAAAGGATGATGCAAGACGTGGTAAGGAGAGTGTACCTCCCTATCATGAATCATGAGGAGTGCAAGTCACTCCCATTAGAAAACTACAAGGATATCACTCCAAGAATGTTCTGCGCTGGACTGCGGAACGGCACCAAAGATTCTTGTCAGGTAATATTTTGGTTTTATGATTTTATTTATTTTTTGTTTGGTTTATCTTTAGGATTTCGAGTTCATATAGGTATTCTAGATCTGTAGGAACTGGTCTTAAAGTTTCCGATACAAAATATACGCAGGTCTTATGCAATATTTCAAGGGCATCCTGTTATTAGTAGCTTGCATTCAGCGAACTATTCAGACATTTGTGAGGAAGTCTGAACATTTAGATTTTAGTAGGTGGACGGCTAATGTTTTGCCTGTACGGTTCCAACTCGCAAGATTTTTTCAGTTTTCACCACTCGTTTGCTTCTTCTGTCATTTCTTATATTATGTCACAATTAAGAATATGCAAGCTTCTTTATACTATTCATTCATTCACGACCCACCACATAAAGAACATTTAAAATGGTTCACTGTTTTTTTATATTGTATTATTGCATTTGAGCTATCTTTGTTACAAAATTATGATAGAAAATCTTTACGTCATATCTTTCCACGTCTTCTTCTACTATCAACTCATCTCACCAAGATACCTTTCAGGGCGACTCCGGAGGTCCAGCGGTAGTGAACGGCAAGCTGATAGGCCTGGTGTCGTTCGGAGTGGGCTGCGCCATGAAGGACCAGCCCGGAGTCTACAGCAACATTCCAATGATGAGAGACTGGATCCGCGCCGTCACCGGACTGCCGCTTTGATCAAATAAATGTTTTTATATATACATTGTTTTATTGTGATGTATTAGTGAGACTGCCAGATGCCCAATACCCCTTTCCTCTTCCTATCCTTGTTTACCCTTATCCTCCCGATCTGATGTGCCGGAAAGACATACATGATAGAAGTGTTACGAGTATGAATGTTCATGGGAGACAGTGATCACTTACCATCAGATGACTTGCTTGCTCGTTTGCCGGACCTATGGTATATAAAAACAATGTTGAAGTGTATAGTAATGCCCACGGGTGTTTGTAAAAAAGGATATGCAGTTTAGCGCTTTATTTGTTAGGAAGTGTTCTGAGAAGAAGATGAATACCCAAAAATTCCAAAAATTTAAGTTCCTCACCAAATGTTTGAGCAATGTAGGTTTAGAGAAAAGGAGGAAATATTTACAATAAGGGATTGAACTTAAAACTCGTACTTGAATTTTTCGAATATGTAAAATCGTTTTCGCTTGCCGGTAGGTGGCCTCTACTCAAAAACATTTTGGCCCTCAGTTCTCTGTGCTATGTGCCTACAATAAAATACAATTGAATACACCAAGCGCAGACAACAGGCAAACAAGCCACATAAAAATTCCATAACGTTTATATGAAAATGGGCGATCATTCATATTTATGAAAATGGAATTGGCGCGGCAAACTCGCCGCTCAAACAACTAGAAGTTGATTTTTCTTATTACATCAGCCGCTCACATATTCAGGCCTCCGCGCGTCCTTGCCACCCGCGAAAGGATAGTTTTTGAACACATACAGGCAGTAAACTGCTCGGAAACGCTGCGATATTTATTTGCGTTTTTTTTTTCAAGTAAAAACTTTCCCTAGTCTTTTGTAAGGTCTTTCAAATCGTTAATAAATACTATCGCCGCTTTGAAACATGTATAGAAAAAACGTTCTAAGTGACTCCTCTCAACAAAACACAGCTTCATTTTTAGGGTCCCGTACCAAAGAAATTTTTTGGCATACTCGTCCATATAATTTTTAATTATTTTATTGAAACAGACTAACTCTGTCCCGAGTTAATTTAAATACGCTAGCAAATTCTCACTTCGCAGGCGAAATCAAGTATAAAATAAACTTTTTTTGTACTCAAATATATACGTAACATAAATTTATTGATTTATTCTTTTATATTATCTTCTGTACTGACGTAATTTCGCGCGAATTATTGTTCTTTTCTAGATTATTCCAATCGGAATGGCAAAGGTCTGAGCCATGCAGCCTACGCTTAGCCCGAAGAAGTGTTTGAAACTACGCTCCGATTTACGTAACCTAGAATTCAAAATAAAAAACCCCTTTCCTTCATTAATTGTTGTGTATTGTATTAGCCCATATACGTCCCACTGCTGGGCACGGGCCTACTCTACAATCGAGAGAATCGATTGAGTGTGGTTTCGATAATCGATTTTCCTTCATTAATGCACTCATATTCATTGGTACAATAATTTTATATAGCATATATACTCGTATATAGTGATCAAGATATTATTATAATTTTGTTGCAGTATTGAGTCCTAAGGGTCAATGAAAATGATGAGGCTGTATGATCTAGATCCCTTTGCCATCAAAAAAGAGAATTATGAAAATGAAACCGAAGCGCGGGTAGAACTACAACAGTATTGAAAATAAAATTAATTGAAGGGTAGTTCGATATCTTTGGCCTTCATATTAGTTCGATAGTTCCGTGTAGGCTCCCAAGCGCGTGGTACGAGCTCCGCTGCTCAGCTCCGTTACTTATGTCGTGGACAATCTGGTGCCAGTATTGTGATGTTCAAGTGGTGTGTGGTGCAAGTAGGGTATTAGACAAGTGATAAATACAAGTAATGTTTAGTCATTAAGGTATTAACATGGATTAGGCATCGTGAACAAAATTCGTGCGCACCTTGTATGATGTGTCAAACAGGACTTAGGGAGTCCAGTAAAATTATTCTACTGCAGCTTTGACAACATCCGTGGTGCAGTTGCTTAGACGTATGAGTGAAACGAAAGGCCGCGGGTTCGATCCCTGCATCGAGAAAAGTTTATGAGGCCCATAACATTTGTTTCGGGTGTGGCTGTTTGTGGGACCAGAAAGTCTGGAAGTTTCTGGTACCTACGAAACAAGATTTAATTGATTTTAATAGTCTAGTGGGATCAGAATAAATGTGACTTTGGTGTGTATTTATTTCATTACATAATTAAAGATACTCAGTCACACGAGTAGTAGTTAACAGAAATAAAGGTACGTGTATCGTGTTTTTTCACACATATTTTGTTCGCGGTGTCATCTCTAGAGTATTATTCTATGTTTAGGGTTTATTACCAATGGTGTGTAGTATGATCAGTGTTTAGACCAAAAGGTGTGAAGTGCAAGTGAAGTGAGGTGGTACACTCTGTCATCATTTTTGTCGCCGACCGACGCCGACCAGGCAGCTTCGAGGGCAGTAGTCCGGTGAGTAGGCTCAACGTATATTGCCTTTGGATCTTTATAGTTATTTGGTGTATTTGTGTTTCTATCTGCCCTCGGATTATCATTATACAGTTATTAAAAGATGTTGCAAAACTGATTTATTTTGTGACACGCTTAATTGAATTAAAAATAAACATGTAATTACTAATTAATTTATTAATTGGTAATAATTGTGGTAAAATTTGAAAGGTTCAGTTTTATAATAACTCAGATAAAACATAAATTAGAGAAAACAATTGTTTGTAGTAAAACAAAGTGATTTCTGCTTTCCATTGTTTTAAATTTAAAATATTTTCAATTCAAAACTAATCAACAATTACATGCCTCAATAAATCAAGTTGTAGACAGAACGACGCCTTAGTATTTCAGTAAAGAAGCATTTAATTAGGGAATAACTCGGATTCAACTGTTCTTTGACATTTCATTTTTCACAAAAAGAAAATAATTGTAATGTATTTTACGATTGTTATTTTTTTTAATTCCTAAAATTGGCCTAAATCTATGTCAGGGCGCTTTATATTTTTAACAACGAATTTGTCAGAGCTCACTTTTCAGCTGATGTCAGGCAACACGTCAGCCAAGCCGTCACTTGACGTACGTTTTGCTGTGAGACATTGGTAATCTACACACTCGAATCCAGCCAACCCATTTCTATTACAGTCCAAGGCAACAATGTGTCTACACCTTAAGAGTTTTTCGTTACACCGAATGCAAAACACTCGTTAATCAATTAATTTATGACGCAATCAGAGATTACCAGTTTTCGTAACTCAAAAACACTTATTAAACTCATGACGCAAAGCTTATATGACTTATTAAATAGGTTATCACATATTACTACTACAACTTAATTATATTTCAACAGTTCCAATTCTCCACGCTCTACGTCAGTTATTTAATATGAAATCTGTAACCGAAGCTAAATACACTGTTTAACACGCCCGAACATATTAAAGACAGAATTGGATTGCAAACATCGTGCGGAGAGGTGGGCAAATCGATTTGACTCGCTCTAATAATATTTTATATATAATGTAATTATACTAGTATTAATTGGTTTTTCACGCTAAGTATTTGAACGAGAGGAAAGGTTATTATTGTGATGTATGCAATGAAACACGGACTATCGCGAACTGTCATCTATTGGCCAAGTGGAGACGATGTACAACGGGCGGGTACTTTTAATTAATTTTATATTTATGTCAAGTCAAGCGTGCCTAAAGAAGTTTTACTTCAAAAATGCGATGCGTTCCCGCCCACCATATTCCCCCGTACATCTCCAAACAACGACATCTACATTCCGCGCGGGTGTATGCAAGTGTTTTCCAAGCGCTTTCGCCTTCCAGCCACTCTGTATGTGGTACGGCGCGCTGATTTATTTACATACGGGCTGGCTAAACATGATTCTTGATCATCTATGCCCTATTATGCCAGGGACATTTGAAAACGTCGAGGTCGTTGCAATTGGTTATGTATGTTATTATTTCGAATTGAAAAACTTCAGATCCAGATTATACAGCCTAGATCCAGTTTAGGTTCAAATTTATACAAATCGCTATGGTATGCAGGTTTCCTCACGATGCTTTCCTTCACCGTTATAGTGCGTGGTGATTGACTATTAATACACACATTAGTCGGAAAATCAAAGGTGTGCCCTAGGATTTGAACCCGCGACCACCGTGAACATGTTTGGACTGCTTTTCTGGCACAGTTGGTTAAAACCGACTGAAATAAATACATAAACATCACGCCTTTTGCCCAGAAGGGATAGGCAGCGGTGCAACCAGGACACCCACGTTTCGCCTTATGTGTTCCGTCCCACGGTGTGATAGGGGGCGAGTCTATCGGCATATCGGGCACAAATTCCTACCCCCGGCCTCATAAGAATTATAATTAAACCATAGCACAACTACGCCACCGAGGCAGTCAACAGTCTGAGGCAGTCGCGGTTTTAATATCAAAAATAAAACGCTATGTCAATGTTTATTTACCTACAAATACATGTCGTTTTAACGTATCACATTACGAAAATGTTTCCATCAAAGCTTGTGGTGTGAAAAACAAACAGACTCGCGAGCGGGCCTTGAAAGTTAACTCCAGCTAATAAAGAGTTAGTTATCGAAGCCGGAGTTAGTTAGCGACCGGATTTTCACCGTGTTTTTATTTCGAGTGCTACCTTTTTTTTATTACATATGTCCGACAAACGAGCAAGCAGGTCACCTGATGGTTATCACTGCCGCCCATGAGCGTCCACAAAGCTGGATCATGGATGTGTTGTTGGTCCAATTGTGAGGGGAACGGGAAGGAAAAAGGGTAGGAAGAGAAAAGGGGTATTGGGCATTCGGCAATCTACCCCAATTTTAGGTATCTGTATCTTTATCAGACCATAAACATTACACTGCAGGGCACGGGCCTCCTCTACTATCGAGAGTGCGATTGAGAGGGGTTCGATCATATGGTCCACCACGCAGGCCTAGTGCATGTTGGCGGACTTTACATACCGTTGAAATTTAAAATCGCTACGTTATGCAGGCTTCCTTACGATGTTTTTCTTCACCGTTATAATACGTAGTGATCGACTATCAATACACAGATAGCTCCCAAAAGTCAGAGGTGTGCCCGGGGATTCGGACCCGCGACCACCGTGAACATATTGTTAATATCTTACAAAATAAACTACTTGCCAATTGTAGATACTGTGTGATACAAATACACTAAGACGCAACCACTTTTGCCAAAGATAACAAAATGTTTGAAATAACAGAATAACTTATTCACCCACATTTTTTTTAAATTTCTTTTTTTTACTGTGAACGAACAGTAGCAAAACCAAACACCATGAATTACGAGTACAAAGCGATGCTTAGCACTACGCTCGCCATCCTGAGACATGAGACGTCAAGTCTCATTATGTCCAGTAGTAACTCTGGCAACAATATCCTGAATTCAATTTCCAAACAATACCGAATCAGCAATCAATTCGACAAAAAGTATCTGAAATAAAAAACATTAATTAAATCCCCGGCGCAATCCCGGTGATTTTAAAAGCAATATAGTAGGTATTAATGGAAAAAACCGTCCGCGGCCTAGGCGATCGTTATGAGGGGAAAGTTTTAATTTCGCCGGGAAAGAACCCGCGTCCCTCGGGAAATATGCGGGACAATAATGAACGCTATAATACTGTCCGGAAGATTCACTCCGCGTGGAATTATTATCTTCGAAACGTTGAAGGGGTTGGTTTTAAAGATGTAAATTATTTTTCGACAGGTATAACATTGATTTCAAGTATATATATTTTTGTACAGTGACAATTTGAATTCATTTTAAGGGCAGTGCACATGATATAGAGGATTGAGGAGTGAGATTCCCGGATCCCTATTGACCCCTTTCCTCTTCCTATCCTTTTTCTTTCCTGCTCCCCTTTTAATTGGGCCGGTGACACATTCATGATCCAGTTTTGTGCATGTTCATGGGCGGCAGGAACCATCAGGTGACCTATTTGCTCGTTTGCCTGACCTATTAAAAAAAAAGTTTATTCCAGCGATTCATGTCTGTTCCTAATTACGTGAGCAGTAAATACAAAGGGAAGGGTTTATTAAATTCATATTAACATTTTGGAGAATGTAATCGAAAATATTATGTTAAGTTTTAAGTTTTTTTTCTTGTTCTCTTTTTCGATTGTCTTATTTTTCGTGGTGGAAAAAATAACGTGGCTACATAAATAGTAAGAATGCTCAACAGAATCAGACGTAATGACTTAAACACAAATAAAAACTATAGCCTAAGCTCCAGTAAGCTAGCCTAAACCCCACTAAGCTAGCCTAAGCCCAACCTTAAGCTCTTCATTCAGTCTCATAAATACCTTCAATTTAAAACATCATCTCAATTATAAAACAACCAACCATACTAGCACGAATTGGTCTATCAAAACATGATATTGTTTCAAACCCAAACTACTAGCAATTTATAACAAACTTCCAGTGGAAATGAGGGCGCATTAAAACATAAGGTTTCTGTGTCCTCGGCCTAAATGATTTATATTAAAGGATATGTGAAAAAATGGCCGCCGTTAGCCAAGTTTCCGTGCGTGGAGTTAGGGAATTTGTTGTGGAACTCATAACTCAGTCGCTCGGTTGGGGATCCGTGTGATGATATTATAAATATAGGTTTTGTTGCGAGTGAAGGCAGGTGTGAATTTTAAATTATTATAAAATTTTTAGGGCCTTATTCATAGACAGTTTAAAACCTATTTTAGCTAATCGAATGTTTTGTCTACCTCGCTCAAACATATTTCAAAAGTCGTTCGAAAGGGACAAAACATTCGATAGCTGAAATAGGTTTTAAAACTGTCTATGAATAAGGCCGTAAATCATTAATCGTGACTAAAAAAATATCCATATAATTTGTGTCTGTTTTCCTAAAGGGGAAAGTATTTGAAGTATTTTCCCTTAATATCACACGCGCTACGCTAAACTTATTATTATTTAAAGATGCGATAAAGCAGCGAGATTATAAGCACAATATATTCTAGTCGTTGAGAATTCAAATCAGATTTCTCAAAACGAAGATTAACACAAATTGATATGTCCAACCTGGGCATCGAATTTAAGAAACAGTTCGCATACGTTGCCACTAGCTAGAGCAATATTGCGGCTTATTAAGTTTAACCTTGTATAACCTTATAGTGATAATTTCATAATATTACGGGCGAAAACATGGTGCGTGTTTGTCTATCGTTTTGCGGTTGCGAAATTGTATGTTTACCTTGAAGACGAAATTAGGAAAATCATATTTTTCTAGAACCTAAGTTTGTTCTGCTAGAGTTTATTTATTATTTATTTATTTAGAGTAGAATATTGTATTGTATTGTATCAGCCCATATACGTCCCACTGCTGGGCACGGGTCTACTCTACAATCAAGAGAATCGATTGAGTGGTTAGGCCATATAGTCCACCACGCTGGCCTAGTGCGGGTTGGTGGCAGACTTACATACCGTAGAAATTCTTTAAAATCGCTACGGTATGCAGGTTTCCTCACGATGTTTTCCTTCACCGTTATAACAATTGCAGCAACAAAATATGTTTTAAGCTTTTAATTACCAGAACCCAATATTATAAAAATACACTCATCTAATAATATTCACCATCAAATGAATGTCTCAAACCATTTGAACCGTATGTACACATTATCTGCTAAGGAAGGAGCTGATAGTAAATTGATTAGCGTACGCGGTGAGATCCGGGCTTCAGCAGGTCGGAAAGGAAGGGTGGGAAGGGGTGGAGGTGAGCCAGGGGGAGGGGGAAGTGCGGTAACACTATCAAATAGGGAAGCAAACGATGAATACAAAATTGATTAACATTTGGATGCAATTTGAATTCGGTAGTAGAAATTATTAAACAATCGGATTAAGCTATCTTGTGAACAGGGTATATAATATTGAAGCATCGTTTTGTATTGAGGATAGAGCTGATATAAATGGGTTTCAGATAATTACATGGTTTTCGATTTTTAGAGTTTATAGCGTGTAGAATCTTCTAGGGTCAGTCCACAAACGTCCATTCCTAAACAAAGCTCCCTTCAATTTACTGGCGGTAGGTTATATTATGTGTGAGGCCGCGTGGGCAAGTACCACCGCAATGTCTATTTCTCCCGCCAAACAACAGTGCAAATGCACTGTTATGTTCCGGTTTGAAGGACATTGTGGTCAGAGTAACTACTAGACATAATGCATGTTATGTCTCAGAATGGCGAGCGCAGTGGATTGAATTGGACCAAGCACTGCTTTGTAATTCATGGTGTTGCTACTGTGCTACTGTCCATTAGCGGTCGTATTGCTTACCATCAGCCGAATGGCATGCTCGTCTCGCTCATGTTTGTAACTATTATTTTTATTAATTTATTTTAAAAAAGGCACTATTACAATATTCAAAAATATTTGTAGCAAGTGAACCCACGTTCAATCCTCAGTTTCGTGTTAATTGTGTTAGTCAAAAAAGCGGTCTGGATAATTGGTGTTAGAAATGATTAATGACTGGCAACGCCGCTGAAATTAGCCCTTAACCACCCAACAACCCCTAATTCAAGGGTGACTTATGTCTGAAAATAACTTAAAGTGTTTTTCAATGTGAACATTGGGTTGTTTTCGGTCAATATTTTCTACTTTATTAAATTTTAATTTCAGTGCATGTAAGTTGTTATCTTGTTAGTCTCCAGATAGCGTGTGTTTATTATGAATACTTGTGCATGCACTGTGCACTGGCGAGGTTTGGTTTTGAATCCGTAGTTGGTCGCCTATCAGTCAGTTTTACCATTTAACAATCCCATAGCGTCTTGGGATTAAAATTTGTCTTCCCGTAAAGTCGTTGGCCTAGTGTGGGTTGGCGGACTTTCATATACATAGACGGTACGCATTTTTCCCTGAAGGGGTAGGCAGAGGTGCAAACAGGATACCCACGTTTTGCCTTGTGTGTTCCGTCCCACGATTTGATAGAGGATGAGCCTATCGCCATATTGGACACAAATTCTTTACTCTGGGCTGATAATGAATAGAAAAATCCAATATCATTTTGCCTCGCCCGAGATTAGAACCCGAAACCTCAGCTTTGTAATCATGCCATTGTAAAATTACGCCATCGAGGCAGTAAGTTTACATACCATATATTTTTTTACAAATCGCTATAGTATGCAGGTTTCCTCACGATGATTTCCTTACCTATTATAGTGCCTTTGTATATACAATTTTGAGGAGTTTGCCTGATTGCATCGACCAGCGCGAGATTGTCATGTCTCGCTGGTGAATCCTTCATTTAAATTGCTCTTACAGTGACAGCTAAAACACACAGCTGACTATAAACGGCTGTTTGTAGTCACTTAGTCATACGAGTGTAAGTTCTAATGTAATTCCCATCAGTCCAGATGCCCTGGTCTGTAGGGCGGCCTGTGATGGCGGGACAGCGGGACAGGCGACCCCGCGTCACTCTCGAATATGTCACGCTTCAGGTGACTTGTCGCGCGCATTTGTGCAGCGTCAGCGAGGATTAATGGTCCCGCCGCCGCTGGTGGAGGCCACGGAAACAGAGATTAGTACGCCTGTGGAAAGACTAGCGGTAGTATAAATAAATAAATATATACACCCAACAGTCACATACATAGTCCTGACCCCACATTAAGAATTAAGTCTTGTGTCGTGAGTATCAGAAGCTATTATATATATTCCAAGGCGTCATCAGAAAAATTGGTAAATATCAAACACATAACTATATTTGAGGATTGAGAATGAAAAATAAGAGTGGCGAGAAATAAGCGTAATTAGTGAAATATGTAAATGAGTACTTTACACTGGTTACCTGGAAGACAATTATAACCTCTCGTTTCAGTTATTCTATAACCCAATTTTGAGTTTTTAACTTGCTTTTTGGAAGTGCTAGAACCACACCGTTGTCTGTCATGCTTCAGCATAAATGGGTAGGCTCGTCCGGAGTGGTACCACTGTCTCACAGAAAATCGACGTGAAGCGACACCTTCGCCGTCGCGTTTTTTCGATGAATGAGATATCCGAATGCCCAATACCCCTTTACTCTTCCAATCCTTTTTCCTTCACGCTTTGGGCCATTAACACATCCATGGTTCATTGTTGTGAATTTTTAATGTTCCTGGTCGGCAGTGGTCATTTGCCATTAGGTGACCTGTTTGCTCGTTTACCGGACGAAAAAATAAAAAAAAATGCAGGGGAAATACGCAAGATATAAAGAGTTGAAGGCTTATTTAAAAAGTAATATATCCTCATCACTTTGTAAGCTCTTTTTAAGCAGTTACGACCTTCAACAGTCGTAAAACATTTACAACGCGGCTGTGTGTTGGCAGTTCTGTTATTTATGTAACTCATAATGCAATTATTTCAGCCATAAAATTACTCTTGGCACCGTGAATAAAAAGATCTTGCATTCGGTTCCAAAGACCACACTTGCGACTTACTAATGTAATGTGGAATTTCATATTTGATCTATAGTGTTGCGATGTTAAAAAAATATCACTGCATTAAACTGAAAGACTGTTGAGAAACCAGTTTACCAATTTTATTTCCAATCTAAAGTGGTTAGTGCTCTTTTAATAAATCTCTCGTACACATGTTATTTTCTTCGTAAAACATCGGATCATGTAACATGGCGTGCCGAAGTAATTAAGTACGTCATCATTGTGTCAAACGGCTAGAAGTAATAATGTAGTAATACTCTTATCTGAATTGTACTGATAAACACAGGCGCAATGCACTTTCTAGAAATTAATATAAATATAAATACAGGTAAATGGTATATTAATTCCACTATTCAAATGCCAGACAGTCTACGTGGCGGAGTTGGTTATACGCCAGCTGTGAAACGAGAGGGCGCAGATTCGATTCCCGCATCAAAACGATTTTTTTTATGAACTAAAAACATTTGTTTCGAGTCTGGGTGTTTGTGAGACCGAAGTGTCTCTCGTAGCTTCTGATAACAACGACACAAGACTTGATCTTAGTGTGAGGGTAAGACTATGTATGTTACTGTCGGGCGTATTTATTTATTTAAATTAAATAACTACTATTTAATCGCGCACTGCCTGGCCCCGAGGTTACAATTATTAATTGCAGGGCTGTCACGGCGATTGTTTTTTAAACAGGGTTGTCGCGCCGACAGCCGACCAGCCCTCATTGTGAGCACAAAAATACATTAGCTTTGTGCCTTTGTCGGGGTTTTGTACACGTCATCTTTATACGTCATGCTCGCTGAATATTTCTTGTTATTTAGCGGGGTTTTTGAGTTTTTGTATAAGTCTAGTGAATAGGCAAATGGGTCATATGATGGTGAGTTACGACATTTGAATCGATGGTGCGTTGCGAACTCTCAAAATAGGAGAAGATAAGGAAGGAAAAATAAAAAGTAGAGTGTGTATATGAGACTTCATTAAGTATATTTAATTGTTTTATACAGGATAATATCAACATACCCTTCAACCCGCACTAGGCCGCACTAGGCCGTGGTAGACTATATGGCCTAACCACTCTCAATCATACTCTCGATTGTAGAGGAGGCTCGTGCCCTGCAGTGGGACGTATTTAGGCTGATACAGATATTGACATGTGGTATTTAATTTAAACCACATGCTCCTAAGCACCCCAGATAATATTGTACCAAGTTTGAAAAAAAAAACTGCCTGGTGGTTTTGACGAAAATCGCGATATTAGTTTTCAAGGATTTTGATCAACCCGTATAGGTATGAGCCTTTTTACGGCTCAGGTAAGTTCCCGAACCGAACAGAAGTTCAGTTAAGCGGTAAAAATACTCGTGACTATACGGTGTGGCCAGAAATCGTGACTACTAAAATCATGATGTTTGACAAAAAAGCATCTTGGATTTTTTTTAATTGTGTACAATGTCACCTGGTCACCAGGGGCGATGAGAAACATGTGGGTTAAATAAAATAAAATATGTAAATATCACTCTATAAAGAATGTGATTCCATAAGATACCGTATTTTAAACACTCGCGATCTAATGTTTTCCTCAAAGACGTTACAACGTACAACTTACCTTCAGCAAAGCAGAAACACAGGCGAAACTTTTCAAGTTGTGGTAAAAACATGGCATTTCAAAAGGATAATTCTGGCGTATTTATGCGAGTGAGCGCTATATGTTTATTGCGCGGCTTCGCCCACGGTTGGCATCACGCCAAACGTTTTAGGAGGCGGCCAGATTTATACCTCTTTTATTTTTAGTGTCTCATCAATTTTGGTCAGTAGAAGAATACGGTTTTGTTTTGCTTTTAAAATAATTGAATATCGGAATTGTTTAAATGAATCTGGCGTGGTGAGTTTGCTCGTGACTCGGAATATTTGAATAATCAAGAATGAATATACTCGTATAAGCTTCAGAAACAGAAGTTACTTAAGTTAATGTAATCTTTGAAGTGGGTTATATTATATTTGATCTCGTTTCGTGGTGTGGATAGGCGACGAATCTTCTTGGTATAGATTGGTTGTAAGTAATTTTATTTGACGTACTACTGTTCGAGAAATAATAATATTATAAATACGAAAGTGTGTATGTATGAATGTATCTTTCGTTATTACGCTAAAACGGCTCAACCAATTTTGATGAATTTATATTGGATCATGGAGACGGACATAGGCTACTTTTTATCTGAAAATGAGTAGTGTTACTGTGAAATGAGTCAGGAATTTGATTCAAATATTCTATATTTGCTACTCTTTCAAATTCGATTGGATGGCACAAGAAAGGAGAGGACTGAATTGTATGCTTTTCTTCGGGGCACAGAATAAGATTGGATAGACCGGGATATAACGGGACAGGACGAGTCACATTGAGTTTAAATATCAAACAGTTAGTACGTGAAATAATGCGTTGTTGATGTGGACTGGACTCAAAAACTATCTGCACTCGAGCGAAGTCAGGGCCGATCGCTAGTACTTTAGATATTAGCATAGTTATCGCCTATACTGCATCAGAGTGAGTATTGCGCTGAATGTACATTTTATTTTGAAGCGACTGTTACATATTTTTATTCCATTTTCATTTCCCGTACACTCCTAACTAAGTACATAACTTGATGTTACAGCAGAGATGACTAAACCAGTAATATTGGTTATGGTACGTGAAAAGAAAGACAAAGTTAAATATCCCTGAGATCATTCACCGTAATACATTTTGGTCAGTAATATAAATTACTAAGCAATTCAAATATTGGCCATTCATTTTCATAAATTTTCTCTGTATTGTGTCTATAGATACTAAAAACAGAACCGACTCCACACTACACCTAAAATTTCACAAAGCTTTCCCAGAACCCGAGCAAAAAAACACAATTTCATACGACCATTGTGAACAGCTCCTAACAATGGGAAATCAAGTTATTGGATGTATGTTATTGCTCGAGTTAGTTGAAGAGGAAACCTGTCACTCCCCCTCCTCTTTCCACCCCCTACCCCTCACCCCCTCACCCCTTCGCCGCGTTTAGTGTTGCCATTTAGTTAATAGTGCACATGTATTGTGGCCCTCGTGGTGATTTGTGGCAGTTTTTTTGTTTTCGTGAATTTCTGTGTTATGAAAGATCGTGTTGTTTGCGATTGTTGTGCTTGGGTTCAAATGATGGTGAACGAAGGGGAATGACATTAAGAAGCCCTTTTTTGGGTTCACTGTGCATTTGTAATAAACAATTTAATAATTTTTAAATATATTACTGTTTTCTAATGACTTGTTTCGTTAGCGCATTGGCATGTTAATATATAAGACGACTTTTGGTTTGAGTGGTTATGTAAAAATGTTTGAAAATTTAATTTAATTATGTAAGCGTTCTTTCCTGTCTCCTTATGTCATTGTTATAGTAAAACAACTAATTTACTCTGTGAACTCTGTTCAGAATTCTACGCCCAAACGAGGCAATCTAATTTGAGCGTCATTTCTTCCAAAACTATTATGTTCCGTCCAAGATATTTAATTGATATCTTTGACAGCATTATTAATTAGGAGAACAATAATGTTATACTGCCTCGGTGGCGTAGTTGTACTACGGTACGATCGCAAAGCTGAGGTCTCGGGTTCTAATCCTGGGTCGAGCAAAGTGATAATGGATTTTTTAATTCAATGTGGCGATAGGCTCGCATCACCCCTAACACATCGTGGGACGGAACATACAAAGCGAAATGTGGGTGTCATGATGGCACCTCTGCCTACCCCTTCTGGAAAAAAGTCCATCCAAATGGGTTGCCTGGAAGAAATTGCCTAGTGTGATAAGGCTGCCTCTTTTACTCTATCATGATTTCATTTCTATACTCTTTTTTTATATAATGCAATAAATAATTACAAATTCTTTCTAACTAACGCGACTTCTCAAACAGAAAAAATCACAAAAAAGATCCTCGACCTGGGAATCGAACTCACTATTTCAAAACCCTGAAAAAGGTGGTCAGACGACCTGGTAAAGGTCGCGGGACGTCGCTGGATGCAGGCTGCCTCCAACAGCTCACTGTGGAAATCATTGGGAGAGGCCTATGTTCAGCAGTGGACTTCCTTTGGCTGATGGATGGGATAAGGATTTCAAAACCCATACGTGCAACCACTGAACCATTGGGACGTTAACAATAAAGGCTTTCTTGATCCCTCTGAATTACTAACTGTCTGTCAGATGAGCACCCACACCCGAAGAGCTCTAATTGGCGTAGGGGTAAATCAAAAAGCCATTACCCCTGTAAAAATGTTTAACAATAGCTCGGGGACGCTTTCGTAGTTTATTGAACTCTCGGGGGTGAGTTTAAGGTTTAATATGTGGGTAATGTGTAGGTTGTAAGGTTTTCTTTATTTAGTGCGTCTTTGTGGTTTATTTCAATTATGATATTCATCTATTATTGTTATAAACTTTGTGTGTTGTGTGTGTATTTTGTGAGTAGATCTGACAAAAATATGAATTTCGGGTTTAATTTCTAATTTTATTTAGAGTTTTTTTTACTTCGGTATACTCGTATTGCTCTATGGAGTTTATATTAGTGTAAATTAAATACTACCTCGACTTAAGACTGCCTGGATGGCTTAGTTGTACAATGGCACATCTCAGGTCTCGGGTTCGAATCCTGAATCGGGCGAAGTGATAACGGATTTTTTCAATTAATTATCAGCTCGGAGTCAGGAAATTAAATTTTTGATGAAACAGAAAATTTGATTGAACATCCAAAGCGAAATGTGGATGTCATGGGAAAAAGCCTCTTGGGAAAAAGACGTGATTTTATGTATGTATGCAGATATTGTAAAGTTATGAAATATAATGTAATTGCATCTATATATTATATTAAATATTCATTATTGTGTTAAATTATACCAATTTTGTTGATTGTAATCTCCGTTGTTGTAGCTGATGATGATGATATACGTCCCACTGCAGTGCACGGGCCTTCTCTACAATCGAGAGAACGATTGAGAGGGGTTAGGCCGTATAGTCCACCACACTAGCCTAGTGCTGGTTGGCGGACTTTTACATACCGTAGAAATTCTTTCGAATCGCTAATGTGTGCAGGTTTCCTCACGATGTTTTCCTTCACCGTTATATTTTGTGGTGATTGATTAATAAATACACACATGGCTCAAAAAAGTCAGAGGTGTGCCCTGGGATTTAAACCCGCGACCACCGTAAATATGTTGGCGGCCGCGTCTGGTCCTTTACCAACGGGCCACCAAGCATTCCGTTAATGGTCCTTAAAAATGTCAAAATTGTTATGATTATTCAAAAATGGTAGTTTATACTAATTTGGCTGGACATTCGTATATATCGAGAGAATGACCATCGAACACGATATTGGAAGGACCGTTATAATTTCCCATATAAGACTCTCGGGCTTAGTTTAGACTGTGTATATCGATTTGATGCAGGAGCGCGTAATTATATATTGGTGAATCATCATCATCCATCCATCAGCCAAAGGAAGTCCACTGCTGAACATAGGCCTCTCCTAATGATTTCCACAGTGACCTGTTGGAGGCAGCCTGAATCCAGCGACTATTGGTGAATACTCTATCTAAATTGCGCTACAATTATACGTGTATTAAATTCTATTTGATGCGCCAATCGATGGCCTGTGTGACGTAGTTAGTTGAGAACCAGTTGAGACGGATTGTGACATAATACCAGCGGGTTTAATCCACGCTCCGAGAAAATCGTTTGTTTCCCACAAATATTTGTTTCGAGTCTGGGTGTTGTGAGACTGTGTGTGGGGACATCACAAAGTCTCTCGCGTTTTCAGATTTTTGATACCCATGACACAAGATTTCATATCTTATGTTGGAGTCAAGATTATATTTGTAGCAGCTGAATCAATTCATTTAAGAAACTTTGGTCTACTGGCTATATTTAACATCATTCTACCACATCAATATCCGGCAGGATACGGCTGAATCACACCAATTTCCTGACCTACCGCACACCAACTTATCAAATTACCCTCGAGTACAGAAGAGCACGGAGGCGTGATATTTTCTCAATAACAGTGTGCTGTAAGCTAGCGGGGCTGGAGTGCGGTGCGGGCGAGCGAGGGGGGAGGGTGCATGAGGGGGGAGGGACGCGTTGGACACATTGACAGCTCGCCAGAGTGAAACGTAGAGGAGGGAAAATTCGGACTTGGTATGTAGTGAATTCTTGCAGTCATAGCTGTGGTTTTTTCAAAGGTAAGTTGTTGAACGTCCCCTTTTGCTCTTTTGGGAGTTAATGTGAAGGGAGTTTAAACAAAATATAATTTATTAATCAGAAAGGAAACAAATACAATGATTTGTAAATCAATAATTGTGCATTTTCCTTCATATTAAAGGGCGATAAAAATGGCATCACTCTAATGATTATGTATTAAAGTATATTTGTAATGTATTAATCATCATGCATTTACCAGTGTAAAGCAATTCTAACAAGTACGACATTTAATCCCTCATCGGTTAATCACACCGCATTGATCTAAATCAAATACACACTTGCGTGAGGCATTAGGTATAAATTCTCACTATACAAACATTCAAAGAAGAGCCAACTGTCACGTTTTCCCACATCTTAATTCCTTATTTAACACAATTTTCCATAGACACAAGTTTAGCACATCCAGGTCCCCTACCTAGGCTAGGCATGCCGTGCGCGGGGACTAAGTCAGCGCGGTTCATTGCGCCCCCTGATTGAATGTGACTTGCGCCTGTAGGGGGCGCTTTTAATCCTGACGCTCTTACTCATGTTGTTGTGCTTCATAAGTGATGTTTGTTTTTTTTATGACATCAATGCACTTGTGCGTGGTGGTTTGTTGATAATAGACCATGCGGCTGCCAACATGTTCACTGTGGTCGCAGGTTCCAATCCCAGAGCACACCTCCGACTTTTAGAGTGATATGGTGTGTATTGTTAATCAATCACCATCACTATAATTATGATGGAAAACGTCAGAAGAAATCTGCATAACATAGTGATTTGTAAGAATTTTCATGGTATGTAAAATCCGCCAACCCGCACTAGGCCAGCGTGTTGGACTATATGGCCTAACCCCTCCCAAGCGCGCTGTCGATTGTGGTTGCGACCCATGCCCTGCAGTGAGGCATATACGGGCTGATACAGTACAGTACAATCCAGTTAATAGTACCATGCAGACCATGTAGACTATCGCCAATAGTGAGTTACCTTGCGCCAGTTGATACAATTATGGTTACTTGATTTTATTCGCATATACAAAGATGATCCCGCAATATGATGGTTTTACGTAGAATGGTTTCATAGATAACGCGATTCTTACATATTGAAATAAAACAATTTTTTACGGGTTTTATCGCGATTTGGTTTAATTTTTACATTTTTAACTTCCTGACGTTTAGATATCAAATCCAAATCGTGATAAAATTCGTGAAAATTGTTTTATTTCAATGATCTTACGTATGTAAGTTGCTTTGCACTGCACTGTATAAGCTTTTAATCCCATATGGCTGAGATGGGACTCCTATATAATCTAGACATTGATTGAGTGGTCACAATGACAGGTTCGTAATTCCTGAACGATGGTCGCTACCAAGGTGGATATATTTTACCACCGTTTTTGAGTTTCAATCGAACGAAATGCATCCTATGCAACAGCAAAGATGTCGCTTCAAGTCGGTTTACTGTGAGACGAAGACTCAGTCGGAGCGACTTATTCGGTTTGTGGCTTTAATGACCAGCAAGCCTCGGTCTAATCTAAAAAGTTACTTGATTATCGTGGTTATTAAGACAAGCGAACTGTGGTGATGGGCACTTAGAGGATTGAAGAGAACCGCAGACTGGACTACTAAACTGGATGTTGCGGATTCAAATCTAGAGAACATAACATTGTTTTTTTTATGTCACCTATGTGTCCTTAGTTACTTATCACTTGCTTTTGGTGAATACCAACATGTAACAACATTTCTCGCAATCTTTTTTTGCAGAGAATGTTGAAGATATCTAAAGAAGTAAACAAAAAGCAATATTTGCCGTTCAATATAGCCTACAACACATACAATGATCCAATTGTTGGATCATAACAAATCATTTCATACAAGATTTAATTCTATGACAAAAACTTTCTTTTGATCTATCATATTTTATAATTCTCCGTGATACACTTATTTTAAAAATAAAATATCTTTCTGGCATAACATCAAACGTATAAAAAAAGTTTAAACGTACACATCCTGCCTACCCCTCATCTCTACTTGATACAGTCTCACATGGCGTTTAAAATAGACTCCGGGTCGGGACAAATGCAGCGTGCTGAAGGATTAGCTTTCATCTCTCATGCATCGCGGCCAGGGCTGCCTGAGGTTCCAGACTGAATTATCATGAGAAAATGTAGAGCAGGGATTATGGCAGAGGAAGGACAGGATCCAGGATAAGGTTAACAGGCTTGAGTTTGTGAGACCCTTTGTGTTCGTGGTCAGTAATTGCTTAATTTTCATGAAAAACATTGTGAGGAAATAATATTTAATTTTTTTGTAAGACGCCCAATTGCAATAGGTTAAGGTATCGACAGACTAACTTCTTCCAAACCTACAAACGTTTCGTGCAAAGTACCAATATTTAAAAAGAAGTAAAAGACGTCCCGCCTCCATCTAGAAATAAAATGAGGACTTATATATGACTATGGTCTGTTAAAGAAACTATTTCCATTATTAAAATGAAGGCATTACCTGCAACCTTAAGGTCACACAACCCTACCCACTGTCCGGTCTGCCGGCCGGTCCGTTCATCCGGACACAAGTCCGCGCGACGCTCCCGGACACGTGCGATACCCGGACAGCCCTCCCCCTCCTCCTTCATATACCCCCCCCCCCTCTACCTGCCCCGCAGCCGTTCTAACTCGCAGCTAAAACGATTTTTCCAAGGCATCAGCGTTTTGTCAAATGAAATTTGAATTTCCAAAAGTACCGGCAGATGGTTGGTATTGGATTCTAATTTTTGGATTTCGCCGACGGCGTGGCCGCAGGTGACCGTTGCGAGTTTATTTATCATCTTATTGTATTGGACTATATTGATTTCGAGACTTGGTAACGTGCAATTTTGTTGGGAGATTCACACTTTTTATAATAGAGACGTAGTTTTGACTTTACATAAGAAGGTTTCGGTGCTGCTCCCTGCTTCCGTTTTCCCTAAGCGCTATGTCTTCTTTAGTGAGGCTCAAAACGAGTCATCTCCTTACGGTAGGCAGCGACCTAGTTGTGCTAGCTCCTGGCACTGCGAAGGTCCATGAGCGACGGTGACCACTTACCGTCAGGCGGGCCGCATGCTCGTCTGCCTGCATAAGGTAATAAAACAAACAAAAGGAGGTCAAGAAGGTGCTGTCATCGGTATAAGAAACTAAAAGGACTTTTCGTCACCCAAACCCCAATACAGTAAGTTATTACTCGTATACACATAGCCTTCTTCTTTTCAGCATATTAGCTCGCTTAGTCCATAATCTTGGCACATTCCTATTTTCTCAACTAGATTCCCATCCCGCCATGGACATTACTAAAACTTGTGGTATATATTATAACAATATTACAATATTTAAAAACAAGATCTAATTTATACAACAATAGAAAACAATACCTTTAATATACAATTTAAATTATCAATTTTATCCTCAATATACTAGAATAACTAGGAAGGTATTATATTTTCTATAATTTTATCACACAATATTCAACCGCATTGGGTATCCAAAGTTGTAGTTAAAATTCATTTTTATTCATGAAAACTTGTATGAATATTCAGTATGTGTAAATCGGGAGTGTTTGCCACCGGGAATCTACAAGAAAGACACTCAAAATAAACTCGCCAAGTTAGGTTTCGCTGGTGGCGTAAATATTTGTAACTGGAGCATTTGATATGGTTTAAGGTCTTGTATTTTAGCATAAACTAGGGTAGACGCAGACAAAGAATAAATTAATAAATTTACTCACAAATTAACCCTTTCGACAGCTTCCGTGGCGCAGTTGGCTAGACACCGACTGTGAAGCGAGAGGCCGCTGGTTCGATCCCCGCACCGAGACAAATGTTTGTGTGAACCACAAGTATTTGTTTCGAGTATGTGTGTTTGTGAGACCGTAAAGTCTGTCATAGTTTCTGATACCCACGACACAACATTCAGTCTTAGTGTGGAGTCAGAAATATGTATGTGACTGCGAGTGTATTTATCAATTAATTTACAAGACTTGTGTTTTGGTTTGGAAATATTTTCACAGCGAGACACGAAAGTGTGCCGTATTCCAAGTTCAACTTGTGTGTGTCCGTTTGAAAGCAGGTGTAGGGTTGCACCGCGTTCAATATTAGGTAAATTCTAGCCGCTTTGTGGTGTTAGTATGAAAAATAATGATGCGAAGCAACAGCTTAAGTATGTTGTATGGTTGCATAGTTTGATGATCATTTAAAAATCATTATTTTTCTTCTGGCTCTCCTGTAGGAGTAATTATCGTATCAACAATTATTGTATATGTTGAAAATAAAACCATGTGTTGATTATTTTGTACGAGACCAGTTACCATGGCATCGGTCCGTATTAGTTTATTAATTAATTATTGCTATCACAACACATCTTAATAACGGGTAAATGACTTATCCGCACATCTTCGATAACGTGTCACTTTTAAAGGAAACTCGGGAAATCCAATACTTTACTGCCGAATACTGAATATAGAATGCTCGGTCTTCAGTCCGCAGGCGGGTCATATTGCAAACTGTCATACTCCCACCATTTTCGACACCTTATCTAACTGTGGGTATAGAAATAAAACCACAACCGAGTCCACTGTAATAAAGTTAATTCTACAACTACCTATGGATTGCTCATGGCTTATTAACAATTGTTTTAATAATCGTTTTATTTAATGTTTGGATTTTACATAAATCGACATATATATTAACTTACAAAGTCCAACAACCCATTTGTACCATCAAGCACCAAGTGTATTCGTGGCAAGTGATGACCACTCACGTAAACAGCTTGTTCTTCTATCTGATTCCCCAAAAACAAAGTGAAAACACTTCGCCGGAAAAATACTTCCAGTGGCGTCCGATTAAATCAAGTGTGTCCACATAAAGAGAGGTTGTTTATAAGTCCATATTTTGGCGGCGCGAGTTCCGTAGTGGCCGTAACAAGGGGAGCAAAACGTCCCTAGTTAGGCATGTCGCCAGTCCAATATTCCAGATTTATGGACAATTTCATTAGAGCAACTCTGGCTTAGAGCCGCAATTGCACCGTGCTGCAATTTCCACTTTGCGAAAATATGCTAGGTGCGAAATGGTAGATCAAATGGTTTTTTGATTCTTACACAGCGAACCATAATACGCACGTGACCAAAAATTATATGTTATTTCTGGATTTTGTGAGATGAAAAAGTCTACCTATCGTAAATTGTGATTTGTATAACCTAGAACCATTATTGTGCTATTAATGGGTAGAAAATTCTTTACATTTTTGTCAGTGTTCTCGCTGTTGCAGCAGTTGCATATAAGTTCGACCTGCGAGCATAACAAGGCCGTCGGTCCAACCTGCCATTGGACGGCCGACGCTGCGCTTATCTAGTTTTGGAAACCATTTATAGGCATCATTTTATGCTACCTGCCCTCCGTTCGTTTAGCCACAAGTCTTATCCAACTCCATTTGAGTCCCATAACAAATTCTTAAATATTGGGGTATTCTATTTGTATTTATTTATCACTTTATTGTACACCAGATACATAAAAGTAGACATTAGACAAGAAAAAAAATGCACAAGTGACGGTCTTACTGCTTAAAGCAATTTCTGTCAGACAACCATATTTGTATCGCATTGTACGTAACATAAAGGTATACTAAAGTCCCTGTATTCTGGCGACATAAAACTCCTGCAGCGAATTCTCTCTCCATGAAACCTCAGCATTACAGCTCGGTGTGCACGCCGACCCGTCGTCCGCTCTCGGAGTCCGATGCATAATGCATGGCGGTATATTTTTACTGCTGCCATAGTCGCCGCGACATTCCGATGTGAGCCGAATTAATGTCACACACACTTTGTACTGTTTACTGGCAAAACAACGCTGTTTATACCACTCGTTACTGCCGGGGTGAAGGATGAAGGCAGTTTGAAGCCAGTTTTTAAACGAAATGATTGCTCGAGGTGGGAGAAATGTAGTGATTTGAAGTTCGTTTCCTAAATCGAGCAATGTACTTAATTATCAAATGTTTGTAGTGGACATTATTATGTTCATTAAACCATTTTCTTACTCCTACCCACTTCACTGTGTTGTATTGTATTCTACTAACGGTTTCATATTTTTAAATTAGAATTAACAAATGTATTGTCTTATTCATGTTCTGATGTGAGTTTTAGTTATTATTATTAATTTGTACTTTATAACGTGAAATAAAAATATATTTTAAGTAAATAAAGATCTTTAACCATATGTTTAGTTTGAAAACCATGTAACATGGAAATGCGATGTATCTGCAGCATCACCGTAAATGGTGCGCTCTAACCATACATCCAATCAACCGTCGATTAAAACCACCTCTCTTCCAATAACAACAAAAGTCTACCTTCATTACCAGGACTTCATATTACGTGTAAAACACCTCGGAGGGTTCATAAAATATTAATAAGTAATTCTTTGTTGTAGTGTGGTCGCATCAATTATTCCCGGACGGTGGGTCCCGGGGAAGTTTTTTAATGTTTAAGAGCGGACCGTGATTGCCGGCGTTTGGGGTATTAGCTAACTTGTGGGGTTGTTTAAGGTTTCTATAAATGGAATAGTTGTACTTAGTAAGTTTAGTAAAAACTTTTTGTATACTTTATGGGATTGTTAAAAATATATATAGCTTTTGTAATTAATGTGAAATACGAAAATAATGTGGGGGTAGAGAGATATTGGTATTCGATTTAGTATCAGTTTATTTGGTTTCTATGGCAAATAGCTGACCCTAACACCCTCTAAGTCATGTTACAAAATGTTTTTTTCTTCACATTTCCAAATCAACCAACATCTTACATCACTACATAAACACCTTTCTAAGTTAAAAAAAACTTAATAATCTCTCAACCAAAATCCCCACTGCCAGTCGCCCTCACATAATAACCGTACCCCAGTAACTCACTTTACATTTCCACAGTGTTTAATTGTACGCATTTTTCATTTAGACCCTCTGCTGGGCCCCGCAGATACGGCCCGGGGGACGTAGGGTCCCGACGATTTAAATCCATTACCACTTTTAAAGTTAATAAAAAAATTGTTTATTGCGACCCTGGGGTTAGTAATCAAAGTGTTTTGAAACGAGGATTTGAATCATTGAAAAAAATATTTGGTGTTTTTTTAAAGTTTAATAATAATATTAAATAAATACCTAAGGTAGTTAAATTAATAGCATTCCCATAATTTTATTGTACGTATTTCACTCTATTTTCTGATCTTAAACTCATCAAAGTTGGGTCTTATACTAAAGCGTGTTTTTTTTAGTTTTTTACATACATACATACATCAACTCACCCCTTTTTCCCAGAATGGGTAGGCAGAGGTAGTTACTACCAAGATCACCCACGTTTCGCCTTGTTTGTTCCGTCCCAGGATGTGATAGGTGGCGAGCCTATCGCTATATCGGGCACAAATTCCTTACTCAGGGTTGTTTTTTTTTTTTTTGGAATTGGAATAGGAAAATCCAATATCACTGTTCCCGGCCCGGGATTCGAACCCGAGACCTCAGCGTTGTAAGCGTACCGTAGTACAACTACGCACCCGAGTGTAGTTTTTTAAATTATTATTTATCTTAATCATTCTTATATTTTAATGTTCATTGTCTTAAGTTAGATATAAATCGACGAAAATATAAACTCACCTTAGAATCAATTCTAACTCTACACTATAATACCAAGCATTGTATACTAGAAAAATACTATAGAATTTTTAGTCTCCCATCCCTCACCATTTTTTTTTCTAGTCACACTACCATTCACTCCAATGCAAGGATAAAACCCACAGCCTCCTGTTTTACCAAACAAATCCCAAGTCTGTAAAATCTCCAAAATCTTGAATTTCTTCAGTGAGTCGACAAAGAGCTGGGTCCCTCGTCATCGGTGACGTAATTGAAGTTGCGTCGGTGTATAATGCAATACCTGCCCCCATGAATATGGTATGACAGACACGGAATAACTATGCGGATATAAGATTAAGGTTTGGTGTGAGTAAGAGCGGAGGGGAGGTTAAAAGTAATTTTGATTTTGCAGGTGTCATATTTATTGTAGAGAGAAATAGTATGTAATGTTATCTGACGATACCTTTAATTTTATTTTTCTATTCCTCGGCCAAAAACACGCCATTTTTCAGGTTTGCTGGAAATGGGAGGCATGCAGCGATTTCCGTTAATAGGTCATTCATTATATTAGTGAATCTCTGTTGCTGCATTAAATAAAGAGAATAATTAAGTATGCCAATTTCGTTCGGACTGTATACCCGAAGTTAGCAATCCCCCTTTATATTGGTGTTCTGTAAAAGAGTAATACCATCCTGGTACTACCTACAGCACCTGATAAGCCGCAAGCTTTAGGTTTAATAACCCACAGCGTGGCCCTACTTATAACTCTTATAGCATCATTTTATTTCGTTATACAATAATCTAATTTTTAGTCATATTGTTGGATATGTCATCAATAGTGTTCAGACAACTACGCCCTGAGTTTTTAAACCAATCCTAAGTTTTATGTACATTTTATTTAATAATATTCATGATACAATATCAATATAATAATTTTACTAGCCGACACTGGCGCCCCACCCGCCGCGGTACAGCCGGCCGACTCGCGCGAACAAGCGAATCAATCGTAAAATTCCAGATACGTTTCTCGTAAAGCGTAGTGTTACTCAACAAATCCTGTTATATTCCTTTTTATTATTTCAGTTATTGAGCCCTGGGTGCCTTTGTTTGTTATGGGGTGAAGTGTCTGTAAATTTTGGATTTTCTAATCCATTTTTCACGCTTTCGCAAACTGTTATAGTTGGGAGTTTACTAAACTAAAAAAATATTGGACAAAAGTTTACGAGATACAAAAATACCTAAATACTTAAGAATTTCTAACATCTCTTGGTGACCTTTTTCGCCTTTTTGCCAACTATTATATTCGTATTGCTGGAGTTTATTAAACTAAAATAAAAGTCAAAAGAAAATGGCGAGACTCATAAGTACTTGCTCTAGAATATGTAATACCTGTCGTTGAACGTCCTGGTATTAATAGACGGTACGTCCTAGGGTGAAAGGCTTATTGCATTGCTTGCTGTAGGCGCCTAGTATACAAGTAGTAGTCCTATAAGAAGGATACAAGTGTGCTTCTCTTTAGTTTGTGACAAGTAACTACGAGTATAATTTACGAAACTCAAGAACATTTTTATGTCAATCCACACTACAACTATTGTAAAAAAATAAGATATTTAACATTACATTTTCCCTAATTAGGCAACAGTTAATCCGGTTTTGTTACTTGAATTAGACCAAACGGTAAATAAGTTACTACCCCTCCCTCTCTACTTTCTTAAACCGCTACCCTTACGAGTCCAACAAAAAAGTTCAAGGTCAAAAGCCGAAAACAGGCTTTATTCATTAAAACTATTCGGGACTTAATTCATCGGTATTAAATTAAGCAACCACGAGTATTATAAATCATGCTAATAACCAATATCTAGAATATTCCAGTTAAGTAGGTGGAATCTGTAACAGCGTAGTTCATAAGTAATTGGATCTCAGCTTATCCGCAATTGCTACGTATAGTGCTACGAAACTGGTAAGCCGTACCGTATCGAATCGCGTAGCTTATACAATTTATCTATGCGTAGACGATCAATTCGTATTATACGTAGCATCTTACTGTACGTAGCAGCGTATTATATTGACTTACGTATAATGGCGTAGCGTCGTAGCTTCGTAGACTTGATTGTATTACAAACGTGAACGGGTTGATGTTAGAGCTAAGTTAAGCATTATGTACAATAATGAGATTTTTTGCTTAGATAGTTTTTATGGATAAGGGATTACATTTTATTACTCGTATGAGTGGCCGATATAAAATGCCTTTATTGACACATTTGATATGGAAAACCATTTTAAAATACTTTCACTGCCTAATATAATTTTTTTTTTAATTATTGCATGGCAAACGAGCAAACATGTCACCTGATAGTAAGTGATCACTGCCGCCCATGACCATCCCCAACGCTTGGTTCATGTGTTGCTGGCTTTTAAAATCAAGAGGGGTGCGGGAAGGAAAAAGGATGGGAAGAGGAAAGGGGTATTGGGAATCCGGCAATCCCACTTACCTAACGAAACGCGACAGTAAAGCTGCCCTTTCAATGCCTGCCCTTTCATGCTGAACAGCGTGGCTCTACCACATATAGATCACAAAAATCTAAAGGATTTCCACTTTGACCAATTAAAAGCGGCTTGCATCCAGCGACCTTTCGTAACCTTTACAAGGTCGTCCTACAAAGGAATAAAAAAAATTACAATATAAAAAATGAAACATCAGTAAAAAGTCAAAATGAACTCAACAGATCTTTATCCAAGTATATTCGGCTGATGCTTTTTAATATTTTCCAAGAGCTCGGCACATGAGTGACGTAAGACAGGTGAAATGATATACAATGTTATGCAGATTGTATCTGCCCTCGCTCCGTTTGTACAGACAAGAAAACATTTGGAACAATATAGTATGTGTATGTGAGGGTATGTCTTTGTATAAAATTGTTTATTTATTTTTATTTATTTATTTAAATACTTTATTGTACACCAACAAGAAAATAACAAAACAAATAGAAATAAATTAACACTAAAGACATGGTTACAACGGCGGCCTTATCGCTACCTGCGATCTCTTCCAGGCAACCTTTGGATGGATTAGATTAATTGAATATAGAAATAATTGGGTAGTGCAAAGAATGGGAAAAAATAATAATAATAATAGAGGTACGTGTTATATATTATTTATAAAACATACAAATAAACGAATATATACCTATAATATAATACATATACATACATACACACACATATACACACATACATATATATATATATATATACATATACACATACAATATATATAATATAACTAGTGACATGATAAATTTAAAGAACATATAAAGACGACAGGATAAAAGATTACTCTAGTGACATATAATGTGCTTTAACAAGTCTCTTAAAACTTGGCAGTGTCTTAGCTTGCCTAATTGAAAGTGGCAATTGATTCCACAAGCGAGCTGCATGGACCGTAAAAGACTTGTCCAGGAAAGATGTGCTATGCTTAGGAATCTCAAGCGTTAGGTTCTCTGTTGACCTAAGAGTTCGCGCATGAGCGAGACCGAGAAAATTAAAACGGTTTTTAAGATAGTGGGGAGTGGAGGGATAGAACAAGATGCCATATAGGAGGGAAAGAATTCTAGTATTTCGGCGAAAACGTATTGATAGCCACTTGAGTTTCACTCGAAATTCAGAAACGTGGTCATATTTGCGAAGACCAAATATGAACCTAATGCAAACATTCTGAAGTCTCTCAAGTTTTTCAATCTGGGCTTCGGTGATGTCGAGATAGCTAGCATCCGCATAATCAAGGAGAGGGAAAAGAAGAGATTGAGCTAGTGCAATTTTCGTTGGAATCGGTAGAAAATTCCGCAACCTCCGCAAGGACCCCACCGCAGCAAACAATTTGCGACTTACGTGTTGCAATTGGGGACCCCAGGATAAGTTTTTGTCAATCATTACACCCAAATTCTTAACAGTGTCACTAAAAGTAATAGCGCAACCATCAAATAGAATCTGAGGTCCAGAATCCAAGTCTAATTTTGATAACAACCTGGAGCTGCCAACAACAATGACTTGGGTCTTGGCAGGGTTGACTAATAGCCCGTGAGACTTACTCCATATGCTGATTTCCAGAAGATCTTTATTAATGGAGTTGATAGCCTCTGTCAATCTGTCCACTGGAGCATGATAGTATATCTGTAAATCATCTGCATACAGATGGTAGGAAGAAATCAGATTATTTGAAATAGAATTAATAAAAACAGCGAAAAGTAAGGGAGATAAAACGCCGCCCTGAGGGACGCCAGTAAGTGTGTCGCACCACGAAGACACAGAGTCTTCAATCCGTATGCGCTGGCGTCGACCTGTCAGGTAACTACGAAACCAGTCAATTACCGTAGGAGATATGTTAATAGAGTATAGTGTAGCTAGCAAGACATCAAAACAACGGTGTTGAAAGCATTGCTAAAGTCTAGCAGAGCTAGCACTGTTAGCTTACCGTTCTCCATCGCAGCCCTGATGTCATCTGTGATGTGGACTAGCGCAGCAGTGGTACCATGTCCATGACGAAATTCCGACTGGAAAGGATTAAGGAGACGGTTACGTGTGAGAAAGGAGCATAATTGCTGATGTACAAGATTCTCGAGGACTTTAGAAAGGAAGGGGAGGATGGATATAGGCCGATATTCAGTGAAAGATGCAGGATTAGGCTTTTTGGGGAGAGGAATTACTTCGGCCTCCTTCCACAAGGATGGAAAGACGGAGCAGGATAACGAAAAGTTAAGAATATGACAAAGGATATGGAGAATTTCGTCAAGGACAGGCAGAATCATACTGCGACTAATGCAATCATTCCCCAATGCATTGGAGGAGATGGATAATATACTCTTCTTAACATCACTATCAGAGAATTGACTAAAAACAAATTGAGGATAGTTAGGAGTTGGTGTAGAAGAAAGATCTTGAATTGTTTTATTTTTAGTAGCCCTATCAAATTTGGGCAAAGCAGTGAAATGTGAATTCAACGAATCTAAATTTAAACTATTAGGAATAGAATCTGAATGAGATTTACCAACTCCCAAAGAACGAAGAAATTTCCAAACCTTAGCTGGATCATTGTTTTCTACAGATTTATGAACATGTCGGCGTTGAGCATTCCTACACATCTTGTTGCAGTGATTTCGGAGAGCCACGTATTTGTCCCAATTCTGAGGCGTAGGTCGACGTTTATATTTTGATTTGGCTGAGACCTTCTTCACAATTAAAGCTTTGATATCGTCGGTGAGCCAGGGTGACGGAAGATGTTTTATTTTGACAGGACGAATGGGGGCATGTGCGTCATACAATTTGATTATATTGGCCGTAAAAATGTTCACCTTTTCATCGACCAAACTGGATGTGAGTAAAGGAACCCAGTCAATGCTGCAAGCATCCTTACGAAGATTTACAGAATTGATTCCACCAAAACAACGCTTCATGACCACTTTGTGTCTTAGTTTGGGGAGGCGAATTTTATAAGAAAGATATAGGAGGTCATGGCATGAGAAAGCATCAGCAGAGCACTGTCCATGTTTTGCGACGTGATAAGGAGAAGAGACAATCATAAGATCAAGCAGTGAAGGAGTAGAATTAGGGAAATGATGAGTGGCATTTAGAGGCAGGACAGATAAGTTGCTAGAATTTAGGATAGAATGAAAAGAACAAGAGCGATGGTCTTTCTTAATAAGACATGTATTAAAATCTCCCATGATTATGGTGTGACTGTACGAAGGTGTGAGGTTAATAAGGATAGATTCTAAAGAAGAGAAGTAATCAATCAATTGTTAATATATTTGAGTCAACCAGGTAAATATACTTGAAGGTACCGTGGTGGGTATGTGGCCACATACCACCCACCATGACACACCACCAACCATCACACCACCCACCACCCACATACCCACCACCCACATACCACGTACAACACATCACCCACCACCCACCATCACACACCACCCACCATCACACCACCCACCATCACACCAGCCACCACCCACATACCCACCACCCACATAACACCCACCACCCACATACCACCCACCATGACACATCACCCACCACCCACATACCACGTACCACACATAACCCAACACCTCATACCAAATCACCCACCGCCACATATCAAACCTACACCATCCTGCCACACATCACCCACCATCACACCACCCACATACCACCCACCACCCACATACCACCCACCATTACTTCCACACCACCCACCATGACACACCACCCACCATCACACACAACTCACCACCCACATATCACGTACAATACATCACCCACCACCCACATACCACCCACCATTACTTCCACACCACCCACCATGACACACCACCCACCATCAGACACAACTCACCACCCACATACCACGTACATCACATCACCCACCACCCACATACCACGTACAACACATCACCCACCACCCACATACCACGTACAACACATCACCCACCACCCACCATTACTTACACACCACCCACCATCACACACAACTCACCACCCACCATGACACACCACCCACCACCCACATACCACGTACAACACATCACCCACCGCCCACCATCACACACCACCCACCACCCACCATTACTTACACACCACCCACCATGACACACCACCCACCATCACACCACCCACCACCCACATACCCACCACCCACATACCACGTACAATACATCACCCACCACCCACCATCACACACCACCCACCACCCACCATTACTTACACACCACCCACCATGACTCACCACCCACCATCACACCACCCACCATCACACCACCCACCACCCACATACCCACCACCCACATACAACCCACCATTACTTCCACACCACCCACCATGACACACCACCCACCATCACACACAACTCACCACCCACATACCACGTACAACACTTCACCCACCACCCACCATCACACACCACCCACCATCACACACCACCCACCATCACACACAACTCACCACCCACATATCACGTACAATACATCACCCACCACCCACATACCCACCACCCACATACCACCCACCATTACTTCCACACCACCCACCATGACACACCACCCACCATCAGACACAACTCTCCACCCACATACCACGTACATCACATCACCCACCACCCACATCCCACGTACAACACATCACCCACCACCCACCATTACTTACACACCACCCACCATGACACACCACCCACCATCACACCACCCACCACCCACATACCCACCACCCACATACAACCCACCATTACTTCCACACCACCCACCATGACACACAACTCACCACCCACATACCACGTACAATACATCACCTCCCACCCACCATCACACACCACCCACCACCCACCATTACTTACACACCACCCACCATCAGACACAACTCACCACCCATATACCACGTTTTTCACCCTGCCAGGTAAGAATTTGAGATAAGAATTCTGTGGGGGTCAGTACTTCTAGACTTTTAGCCCGAAAATATGGTGACTTGATACTAGTTGCATTAGAGAAATGTGTTTCCGAAGATAGTGTATTACTGTTACAAGCGGATTTTAATCATTTCTTTAATTTTGACTCTCTTTCTCTACAACCCTTACACCAGCGTCACCGATAAACCTAGCGGCTCTTTTATTTCTCCCCTCAACTTAATTAGTACAGCATATATATTTTACTTCTTCCATCAATTCAGCAAACGGCGTAAAAATTCACGCTCAATTTCCTAAAAAAATACACAAGAGCCTCCACTCTAATAAAGACATAAGGGAAACAGTTATAAAAACTAGACTTATCCGGCGAGCCGTTAATATAATCGCCGGTAGTTTGTCCGCGTCCGAGCGTTTTTATACTCATTAGTGAGAACGATACGTTTGTTTTGCCCGCGCTCCCTGCAAATGGATTTTTCAGGTATTGTTCGCGAAGGAAAGTTAAACGGTTTGTTGGTGTGTTTGCTATATATTTTTATGTCTTTTTTACTGAAGATGGACGTGTGAAGGATGTTTGATCAGCAGTGAGAGTTCTTTAGATTTTAAAATCCAAATATGGCAGGTTTTGTAATAACAGTACAACGAAGTGACTGATTTGAAAAATGCAGTCAAATCCAGTTAGAGTATACACCCACGAGGACTAGTTACCATTGCTAGTCACACGATTTGATTGAAAGGTGTTAGGCAATTCCACCACGTTGTATTGTATTGCATCAGCCCATATACAACCCACTGCAGGGCACGGGCCTCCTCTACAATCGAGAGTACGATTGAGAGTGGTTAGGCCATATAGTCCACCACGCTGGCCTAGTGCGGGTAGCGGACTTACACACCGTAGATTTTTTTTTAAAATCGCTACGGTATGCAGGTTTCCTCACGATGTTTTCCTTCACCGTTAAAGTGCGTGGTGATTGACTATCAATACACACATAACTCCGAAAAGTCAGAGGTGTGCCCTGGGATTTGAACCCGCGACCACCGTGAACATGTAGGCAGCCGAGTCTGGTCCGTTACCAACAGGCCACCACGCACTTCGTCCACCACGTTGGCATAATTATTATAAAACTTATTGTACTTTATAAAAAAATACTTGTAAATAATTCGTATTGGTATGCAGTAGCGCATCGTATCCTCAAAACATATCCGCGAGATATGTGTAGCGGAAATGAAAATGCTACGGCGGATACGCGACGCTATGCGCTAAAATTGTGAGTATATGCTCTAAGCTCTAGTCATAATGCTGGGACTTTTATAAGAAACGCAAGAGTAAGGTGTTGGTTGTAAAAAAGCTTTAGGCATTTATATTTTTCAAAGCTTAAATTGTAGAATATTTTTTTACTGTTAATGTGAAATCAAAGACTGTACAAATTATACCATTTTAATAACAATTTTTTTTTTTTTTTATTTTAGGGGTGCAAAAACGCTCTCATGGATATTGATACTTACAAAGACGTATGTTAATATAAATGCAATAAATGCATTTTTGGAGCTACTTATTATTATCTCGACTCTACCATACATCTACAATCTCTACATAATCTCTACCCGACTCTACACGAAAAAAATTGGCTACTTTCATACTTTTACAGCACAACGAGGTCACATTTACATATTACTGTACCGCGGAGATGCTCCAGTGCCACTTGACTCATTTCGGATAATGACGCGGAGAGAGAGCGCTTTGTGAATTTTGTATTAGCGGAATTTTTACATGCGGTACGAAGTTCGATTCTCGTTTGGAAGAGCTTTTGAGGTATAATGAAGCTTTGAGCTATGAGTGGTTTTGGTGTATAATTTAATTAACGTTTTGTTTTCGGATTATTATCCAACAAATCAGTTGTCTAACTTCACGCCTTAAGCTCCAAAAGGATGGGCAGAGGTATCATTTGTTCCTTTCATATTTTACCTAGCTTACTTCCTTTCTAAGATATCATACACGATGAGTAGATCGCTATAGGAGTGCATAACAGATTATTCAAACGAAAATACTTATACGAAGAAGAACTGCCTGACCAGAAAAGCGAACCTGGGACATCGCGGTTCATACCCTAAATACAAAACGCCTACCAATTGTGTTATTAGCGTATTTTTTATATCAATAATATTTCCTTTAAAAGCTGCTTTTACTCTTAAAAGTAACTGATTCACTTTAATTAGCACAAGATATCAAAGGGTGCATTAACATATGAAAGAGTCGATGGATTATTGAAAAACAAAAAGCGTAACGTGAAAGAGATGAATGCTGATCATTTGATGCTGTGAATTGAACGGTATTACCCGAGTGCGGAAGTTTCTATACAAGTCGGAGGGAATTTTCCAGGAATTATAGGGAGTCTGAGCTGCTTTTTTATGAAATGGGTTTGCTTTTGATTTTATAAATTCTCTAATGGATGATGGATATTCGGTTTATTAAAACTGTTAAAGAGATAAACGTGTTTTACGTAAATCGGCGTAACATTTTGGTCGGTAGAACATAATTGTCTCTTTACGGCAGATATTATATTTGGATTACACTGCGTTATCACCATGGCAGCCTCCGTAGCATAGTTGGTTAGACGCCGCCTGTGGAATAATAAGTCGCAGGTTTGATTCCCGCACTAAAACAAATATTTGTGCATTGTGCAGGTATTTGTTTCGGGTCTGGGTGTTTGTGAGACTGACAAGTCTCTCATTGTTTCTGACACACGACACAAGACTTGATCTTAATGTGGGGTCAGGACTGTGTAATTGACTGTTGGGTGTATTTATTTATGTTTTGTAGTAACCTTGTGAGACCTGTGCATGGCCGCTATAAATTTGTAGTGGTGATAACTTTTCTTAGAACACCTGCCATATTATGCTGGTTTGTTGGGCGTGAATAATTTTTATACTTCCTCACGTTGATTAATCCATTTTTGATTAGTATTCGGTGAGGAATTCTCTAGAAACTTATGCTTCTCACTCTTCTCAGACTCAGCATCAAAAAAGCTTACCTTCGATTAGATCTTAAATAAATAAATAATAAATAAATACAGGCAACAGTCACAAACATAGTCCTGACTAAGATGGAGTCTTGTATCGTGGGTATCAAAAACTACGAGAGACTTTTTACTTTCACAAACACCCAGATCCGAAACAAATGCCTGTGGATCATACAAACATTTGTCTCGGTTTGGGGACCGAACCCCCTACCTCCACAGCCGGCGTCTAACCAACTGCGCTACTGAGACTGTTTTACGACTGGAGTATCTTTTAACACCCATTTGAGGATGCATATTGTGTTCGAATATACCTTCATACACGGTTTAGTAAGCCACATACCCCTTTATTTATGTTGCTTCTAATCTATTCAATATTGTGCGCAGATTGCAGCACATTGTCGCGTCTGAGGTTGTAAAGACATGTTTACGTTGCGCAGTGTGTACCATCCGGCCCCACGCTAATGCTTGCAACGATACGCCATTCGATAGCGACTAGGACTTATGAAAGTGCAGAGGTTCTTTAAAACTTTATTTGCCTCTTTTTGTATGGAAAATTCTTCGACAGAGGATGTCTCAATTTTCTTAATATTCGATTTTCTTTCGGAATTCATGCAATCGTAGACCTAATAAGTAGATCAATAAATTATTCTAAATTATTCTTTGCCTGTCAGCCTTTTTCTCACAATTGTGTTGAGTCGAATTACATAATATTAATATAATAGTTGCAAGATTATTTTTTCATATTTACATCAAGTTTTAAAGGTGCAAGTCACCTAATAATATATATTTTTTTATTTGGGTCTTAAACCAATCAGAATCAAGTCCACATTCACTCCAAATATACTTGAACCAAAATATTATAAATAAAACCCAATTTTCTTTACTCATCAGTAAACCGACTCACATAATCCCTATTCACCAAATAAACGAATCTTCCACAATTAACCAAACAGGAAATCATATTACACAAACTTGCCGATGTCACAGACAATATCACAACAACAAAAGTTTCCCACTCGAGCATGTATTAAGCCGTGATAGTTCTCTATTGAGTTACAACACAGCCACTCCAACAACTCCAGTACAGCAAGTAGAGCCACTGCAGTACGAGGTTATTACTTTGACTTGCTGTCTACTTAGCGTTAGTGTCAGATGTTTCGGAGTTACAACACTGATAACCACGGAGATTGAGTTATGGAAATGTATGCTGAGGTATTTAGATTGATGATATTATGTGCAATGTTTGATTGCATGATTATCAACCTCTGTTGTAAATGATGTGATGTAGTAATATCCTTAAGAATAATCGACTAGGGGGAGATTTTTTCCCCAAACCTTTTGAAGTTATCTATATAAAACTTAGCGCAAACAATTTTATTAGTAAAACGCATAGTGTATTATTATATAAAACGATAGTACCTAATTTCAACTATCTTTGTAAATAAATAAATTTATTTAATGTCACTGTTTGGTGTATTAATTAAACAGTCAAATCTAATATATCATTCTAACACACATTAACATAGAAGCGTTATGTATGGGTATCGGTACCCACGAGATATAGCGGTGCGAACTTATTTTGATGTCTCACATATTATCTTACTTTGCAAATAAAATTGAGAACCAACATTATTAATCTTGAAAAAATCATGAAAATAAAAGAAATGTCTCATATATTTTTGTTGCGGCTCTACCACTCTACCAGCTCTACGGCTGATTTTTCCGCCTTTCCTCAGCGAGCGGCTGCGATGCAGATAGCGTATTAGATTTCAGATGCATGCGAACTCTGAAACATTCAATAGACTCTACATTATTTCTATCGCTACATCAATGTTATGAGTGCACGTCTGTAGATATTTTCGCGAGATTGAATATCTGAATATTAATACTTAATATTGGCTTTTATAAGGAAAAGATTTTATAGAGATTTTTGTACTTGTACAATATATTATACACGTTATAGTTACGTCTTTATTTTGTAGAGATCGCCGGAGACTTTATCTATTGTAATATTTTTAAGTCCAAGTATTTTAGAGTGGTACGCATAATTTAGAATTTCAAAACACAAATACTGTTTGTTAACACATTCAACTGCGCGGTGGTCTGTTGGTAACAAATCAGACGCGGCTGCCAACATGTTCACGGTGGTCGCAGGTTCAAATCCCAGGACATACCTCTGACTTTTCAGAGTCATGTGTGTATTGATAGTCAATAACCACGCTCTGTAACGGTGAAGGAAAACATCGTGAGGAAACCTGCATACCGTAGCGATTTAAAAAAAATCTATGGTATGTAAGTTCGCCAACCCGCACTAGGCCAGCGTGGTGGATTATATAGCCTAACCACTCTCAATCGTACTCTCGATTGAAGAGTAGGCCCGTGCCCTGCGGTGGGACGTGTATAGGTTCATACAATACAATACAATACATACAGTGCTTGTTCACACACTCATGTGTTAAGCTCAGATCAGACCAAGATTCGCAAATAATATCCCTTTTACACGTCCATTAAACATGATTACGTCATCTATTAAAACTAACATTACAAAGTAAAGCGTAATTTATAAAGTCATGTACCATGATACAAAATGCGCGATAAATATAAATGTGTAGCGTAGTACGCAGTCCAACGCCGCTTGTTTACGAGTAGCGTCGGTTTGCTCGCAGCTGCGCCCGGTAATGTACTCGTATTTTTGCACGCGAATACAACACGTTCTTAATGTCCCCGCTACATTGTATTTCTAGTTGTAATAGTTTCAATATTTTTGTGGATTTTAGTGGATACTTTTTATGCTATAAAAGTAGACTAGTGGGAAAACATTTTGAGTGGAGTAAAAGCTGTGTGAAGCAGCAAATTATTTTTAGATGAGAATTTAGTGTTTAGTGAACATGAAACCTTTTGTGTTAGGAATTTTTGAGCAAAAAGAGCAATCGTACATAGAGATCTTTTGAAGAATTTCTAGGTATGTAATATAAAGTCCGCTAACCTGTGCTAGGCCAGCGTGGCATACTATGACTCAAATAAAACCTTCTCAATCGAACTCTCTGTCATAGAAAATTGCCGTGATTAGCATTAGCTGTGGGCAGAAACAGAAATTAAAAACATAATATTAAAATGAAGTCTGATAATAATACCAGCATTAAGGTATTAAAAAACTATCTACCAACTAAAACCTGAATCCCTAAGACAAGCATCGTCCAGCAACGTTCGTAATCAATGCCGTATATGAATCTAAAACTGTACCCCGCACAAAAGGCCGGGGCTTGCCGTCCAAGTTCTCAAGTTGCCGGCTTACAATACACAACGCAGGCTTGTTAGGTGGAATCCCTTTAATCCCCGCACTAATAGCCCCTGCGCCGACACGTGCTTACGCTGTGACACTATCTCACGTCTATTAGATGGGGGCAGCGGTTTTCAAATGTTTGGCGAAGCCCCCTTTTTGGAGTTGAATCATTGCGTGTTATATTGAATGATTTGCAGTGATACATTTGGTGTTAAATGAAAGGTATGAATTTCGGAAATTTGAGTAGAGCTGTTTTTTGGATTTATAATGTTGTAAAAACTGTGGTATATGTTTTGTGTCGTAGGTATAAAATACGCAGGAGTTTTAGTTCTTACATTACTAAACAAACATGTTTTTTTTTACTTTAGATATAAGAAGATACAATTACTAGGCATTACACTGCACTACGCTCGGTAATCGCTATCTAGAAAATAAGAAAACTTAAAATGTATCATAAATGCCAGGGAAAGAAGAACCAATTTTGAGAGCCGCTGACGCATTCATAATCTGTATTATCAAAGAATCTTTTAATATTTGTGAAATGTGTTTTAATACCGTAATGCTGCGCATCATTCAATGAAATGAAATGAATGATGGTCATATTGGAATTTGTGCCCGGTATGGGGATAGGCTCGCCCCCTATCACATCTTGCGAAGGAACAAACATGGCGAAACACGGGTGACCTGGTTACTATCAGGGGACTCTCTGCCTACCCCTTTTGCGAAAAAGGCGTCAGTTTATGTATGTATATGTAAAGAAATAACATTTCTTTAATTCCTTGTTTATTATTGATAAAACAGGAATAGATTTCTTTAAGTATTAAAGAGATGGCGTTATGTGAGTACATGGACGTCACATCGCAATTTTAGCAACATTAATAAATAATTTTAAATATGGAAGCAGTCAAATACGAGTGTCAAATAAATAATTAGAGAAAGGAATCGACAAATTAATTATATTACTTTAAATGTCGTTTCTTTGGTTTTCAGGTATAGTTTATAATTGAAATAACAATATGATTTGTAATATTTTGTCATACAATAATCTATGTAACCATATGTTAAAATAAAATCTTTGGTTTTCAGAGCAACACATTTATTTGATTTGTGGATTCGTATACAATTTATCAGAATTGCATCATAAAACGACATTTAATGTTAGTTTGACTTTAATTAATGGCGTTATTATTCGTTTTTTGGATTGTGGTCATTTAATTCAACGTCTATAACAGTATTATTCACATTCCTACTGTGATATTTCTTGTTCTCATATTCATTAGTATACTTAAACCAGCATTTCTCCTCTGGGTGGAAGCGAACTCCTTTGTTTAATTTCTCACAAATTTTGCAAGATGTGAATTTTCCTATATTTGGTCTATTATCACAAATGTTTCTTTCTATTTTATTATAATTCTTCTTGTTGAAACTATGCTCTTGTTTTCCAATCTCATTAAATAGGCTTGCGGTTGAAGTAACTCCTTTATCAATCTTGTCCATTACATAGTCTGGTAAACCCATTACAATAAGGTTAATCATAGTCTGTATATCAATTTGTTTATTTATTTCTAACAACATCCTCTCCTTTTTTGTGGCATATTCTAATAATGAACCTGTTTTAAACTTAAATGTGAAGGCGTATTTTATTTGAGACCATCCTTTACTTCCATATGTCTCAGACAAACTATTTTTCCATAATGCCCATTCAGAGTCGATTGTAAATTTTATTAACATGCTAGTATACCAGTCCAAGCATTGCTTTTCAAGTAAATATTTTAAAGTCTCAATCTTTTCAGCATCCTGATGAATTTCAAATCTTTCACATTCATTTTCGAATTCTTGAATCCATTGATCCACATTTGACGTTTTGCCAGAAAATTTTTCAAGCAAGAACCTTCCAGCTGTTTTTCCTAAATTTTCATTTCCATTTTCAGAATTATTATTATTAATCAGAAATTTCGTTTCAGTTTTGACTTCTTCTAGATATTGATCATTGAATTGCACATTCTCCCCTTCGTCCAAATAGATTTTTCTTAATTCATCTGTCAATGGAATCCATAATTTTCGCATTTGATGTCTTTTTTTTAACGAGTTCTTTATTTTTGTAAATATAATTAAATTTGTGATGCCTGTATGTTTATTTGCAGGCTTTAGATCGTCAGGAACATTGTAGATTTGTCCAGCGGGTGTCTCAATTGCAGTAATGCATATTAAATTTGTCTTTTTATCACTTGTCGCTAATAATTCAAATGTGAATCTCAATTTCTCCATTTTCATTAATATTTACAGAAAATGTCGTTTTATGATGCAATTCTGATAAATTGTATACGATAAATTATATAGATACAATTGGTGGTTTCGGAGGTTCAAGGTCAACTAAAAGATATTTACACCTACTTGTGGATCATTTTACTCGATATGCATACATAGTAACATCAAGTACACAGAATGCTAAAGATTTCATAAAATTAATCAATAGTGTAACTGACTGTAATGAAATTGGTATGATACTCACAGACCAGTATCCTGGAATAAATTCGAAAGAATTCAAAACTTTCTTAAATGAAAAGGCTATACTACTAGTATTCACAGCAGTAAATTCACCATTTTCGAATGGTTTAAATGAAAGATTAAATCAAACCCTTGTAAATAAGATAAGATGTAAAATAAATGAAGATGGAAGGAAAAAAGCATGGACAACAATTGCCCGTGACTGTGTAGATAAATACAATGATACGGATCATACTGTCACTGGCTTTGCGCCTAGATATTTGCTAAATGGCACGGCTGTTTCATTGATACCTAATGAGTTAAAACAGGAAAAAATAATAGATAACTGGATTAAAGACCGGAAAACAGCATTGGAAAATTCAATAAAGTCACATAATTGTAATAAAATACTTACTGACAAAAATAGAAAACATCATAATTTCAATGTAGGAGATATGGTATATGTAGAAAATGGACATAAGTTAAATAGAAGAAAATTGGATGAATTGAGAATTGGCCCTTATAGAATTGAAGAAAAAATTTCGAATTCAATATATAAAATTAATACAGGTCATAGAAAACTGGAGTCAAATCTCTTTCACATTACTAAACTTATTCCTGTATCTTTATAATAGAGCATTTTACATCCGACATATTGCTGGTTGTTTGGCGAAAATTTTGGGAAAATTTTCTTCGCCGTAGGGGAGATGTAAAGAAATAACATTTCTTTAATTCCTTGTTTATTATTGATAAAACAGGAATAGATTTCTTTAAGTATTAAAGAGATGGCGTTATGTGAGTACATGGACGTCACATCGCAATTTTAGCAACATTAATAAATAATTTTAAATATGGAAGCAGTCAAATACGAGTGTCAAATAAATAATTAGAGAAAGGAATCGACAAATTAATTATATTACTTTAAATGTCGTTTCTTTGGTTTTCAGGTATAGTTTATAATTGAAATAACAATATGATTTGTAATATTTTGTCATACAATAATCTATGTAACCATATGTTAAAATAAAATCTTTGGTTTTCAGAGCAACACATTTATTTGATTTGTGGATTCGTATACAATTTATCAGAATTGCATCATATATATATAAACATTCTTCCTTATTGAACCTGCAGTCTTTCGTTTCATAATTCTTTAACCTACTGCGCCACACATATGTACATACTCCATCAATTCATATAATCTTCCATCCATTAATATCACACGACACGAGACCATGAATAAGAGAGCTCGGCTCATCTTACCGGGTATGCATGCTTTTTGTTCCTTTAATATTGAATGCGTTCCCCCGGGACGCAACCTTTTTCCCGTATAAAAAGTAGTATCGTAGCCGAACTGACCAATGTACGCAGATCTTCAACAGATTGCGTGGATCTCATGAATAACTTTGACGTCGAGGTCAACTATTTTGGACGTAATGATTTTAGATGTTTTGAATATTAATATTGTCAGTGATTAATTGATGTCATTTTATTGCTTAAGAGAAGATAAGTTTTTTGTCGATTTGGCTTTGTTTTCTTAGCAGAACTGATTTTTTTTGGAACGAGAGGTTGTGGATTCGATTCTCGCTTTAAATAAGAAGGTGTATTATGGTGACTTTACTATCGAGCCTGTGTAATGTGTATTGTATTGTATCAGCTCATTTACGTCCCACTGCAGGGTAAAGGCATCTTCTATAATCGAGAGTACGATTGAGAGTGGTTAGGCAATATAGTCCACCACGCTGGCCTAGTGCGTGTTGGCTGATTTTACATACTATAGAAATTCTTACAAATCGAGCCTGTGTGTGATTATTCAATGTATATAGTTAATGTTTTATTTAAATCATTATAAGAAAGTCTCAGATAAATGTCTGTTCTGTTGTCAGCCTCCGTGGCGCAGTTGGATGGACGCCGGCTGTGAAATGAGCGGCCGCGGGTACGATCTTCCCATTGAAACAAATGGTTGTGTTATTTACAGTTATTTGTTTCGGGTCTGGGTATTTGTGAGAACGAAAAGTTTTCGTAGTTTCTGATACCCACGACACATGACTCGATCTTAGTGTGGGGTCAGGACTTTTTAATATGTGACTATTGCAACTCTATTTATTTATTTAAATACATGCTTCGACACCTTAATGCTGATGGTAGAATGTAACCTACACAATTTTGATTGCACAGATATTGTACAATTTGACTGCCTCGGTGGCATAGTTGTACTACGGTAAGATTACAAAGCTGGGGTCTCGGGTTCGAATCCCGGGTCGAGCAACGTGTTATTGGATTTATCAATTCGTTATCGATCCGGAATCAGAAATTTGTGCCCGGTATGGCGATAGACTTGCCTCCTATCACTTTATGGGATAGAACACGTAAGGCGAAACGTGGGTGTCCTGGTTACTACCAGAAGAACCCACCTCTGCCTACTCCTTCTGGAATAAAGGCGTGATGTTTATGTATGTATATATATGCTATATAAATTTCTCCGTCGTCACTATCACACGATTATAATAAAAATAGAATAACTAAAATTCTAAATATCTACAAACAATAAATTAAAAACTATGTACACTCAATTCTCGCGTCCCAAATACCGACGGTCCATCAGGTCAGCCAATAATAATTCCAGGCCGATTCTTTGACGGATGGCTGAAAAGGCCACAGATAGACTAATTAAGCATTTAAAATAAAAATCATTTGAATAAAGTTCTTTTATTAGCGGATCGGGGTCAGCATCGGACGTCAATTATGAGCCAATGAAATATTAATTGGCTTGTATAGACCCCTGAGGGGTAGGGGTGGATGTGGGGGAGGGCTGGGACATAAGGGTGGGGAGTTTGTGTGACAATTATTTATGGTTTTATTTGAGCTAGGTTTTTTCATAGTGGCCAATAGGTTGTGTTGTTGGTGTAGTGAAAAGGAGTATAGTGTAGCAACTGTGTCTGTACGCACAGTGATGACTTAAGTACGGTTCTCAAGTTAGAATTGGAATAGATTTTGCAATGTAAAAAATGTTTAATTGTTCAATTGTAAAAATTTTGGGTCATTTTTATAATTCGAAGGATTTTTAATTTCTACAAAATCTAGATCCCAGAATTTATCGGGACTAACAATTGTCTCCGTATTGCGATCGAAACCGACGCCTCTCGTTTAAAAACCGACATCTTCCTTATTGGGCGACAATTACGACTGTTATCAAATACATAAAAATAATATACAATGATTAAAAGCTTATTTATATATGAATATAAAATAATTACTGTAACCTTACAAAAAGTCCTATCATGATAACACACGAAAACTGCACTTTCGATAATAGCTCCAATATCATATAACACTACCTCGGCGCGCCGGCCGTGTGTCCCACATAAAACCACTCTTCATGAAGTGAGCCGTAGAAAAATGGACTCGCCCGGTACTTAGCCGGCGACGCGTGCGTCCAACAGCTTCAATAACATCGTTACACGGGAAAAGGAAGGCTAGGGGGAGGGGAGGGGCCTAAGGGGAGATGTAAAGGGGAGTGCACTCAGGTCCACTGTTATTATAACTTTTATTTAATAAATGTAGTTTTGAAGTTCATGTTGGGCGATCTTTGCGTCCGTGTGTGACGCGCTTTATAATGGAGTAAATAAAAATTAGGACGGCCATCGGCGACACACAGATTCATTTGTTCGTTTTAAATTGTTGGAACGGGGCCGCGGTGGGACGGTTTTGGCGGGACATCGAATTGATAATTAATAGTATTTGTTTTGTTGATTATGAAGGTTACTATTTTATAATTATACGTTGTTAACTATTTATTGTATAAATATGAAGGAAAATCGTAATTGATATAGCGTACCTCAGCGTTCTCTTTAATTATTTCAAAAAATATAAAATTAATTAATTAGTACATTCATCCGTCTTAGCAGGCCGGCATGATTGTATCGAATGGCATGGGGCCGCCATCTGATGTGATTCGATACTCTATCTGGACCACATTACCCTTACCATCAGGTGCAATATCTATGCCGTGCCAGATTTTAAAAATATAAAAGAATTCGCGACCAATTTAATATTTTTTCCTAAAGTCACCAACACCGCTCGAAAACATCAAAGTGTGGCACAAAAGGCGCTGTAACGAGGATTCCACGTGTTCCATTTATATGACGTATACTTCACTTTAATATTTACACTTGCGGCGCACGTGACCTTATTACATGTAATAAGCATCACGCGTTTTGGTTACGGTTTGCTCGGTAGATGGCGTTGTACAAGATTGGCGGAAGCGATGAATTATATATATTATTTTTAACCTAATTTACTTAAACGACTGATGAGGTTTGAGCCCTTCATAGGAAAAATTAAGACCCCTAATAGTCATAAAACTAACTTTTATTCGCAACTACATCGGCGTGAAAATACGCGAAAGTGTCCATTGGTGCTTTTTATGTTCCAGATGTGTCATACTTTTTTTTTATTCCATAGGTCTGGCAAGACCGGCGAAGATATGGGAGATATATTCAGTTCCCATTGAATATGTATAAGATTTTTCAAATCCTTAGATAACCAAACTTATTGCTTAACTTTAGAATCGAACTCCATTCCTCGCGCTCACAGCACATAAATTCTGCCACCAAATGAATATAGCAATCTCAAGTCATAACATTAAAAGATAAAATCGCAAAAACAAAAAGCATCCCTTACCAATGCATACAAAATATCAATGATCTAACACGAAACAAGCCGTGTATGTTCGCAATAAATATACATTAGAATAGTGAAGCACTCGTCACTTACAATTAGCCGAGCGTCGCGCAAATGAGCTCTCGGCGTGTGTACTAACTACTAGCTAAGAACCTTGCGCCAACCTTGTTTCTTCACGCGAGGTACTAGGGGAACTCCAAGGGAAGTCGTTTTTGTAACTCGAATATATTTTTTGTACAGCATTCATGTAGTAAACTAGTCACATAATGGTGAATAAGGTTGAAAATTAATCACATACACAGCTGGAGATAACAAATGCGTTGTATTATTTTAAAAATAGACGCAGAGGAAAAATAAAAAAGGTAGGTAAAGAATCCACGGGCTTCTGGCAAACTACAGTATACTCTCGTTTAATTCTGACGTGTTCTACTTTTTTCTTAAAAAAATTGGAGGCAATTTGCCACAACACCAGTGAAAATGTCGTGTCGGTGCATTATCTGGTGTTCATAAAAGGGCATATGATATATATCCTTTTATTGTAAGTGTCTTTCTAAAATGTCGTTCTGGAAATACCGTAATTGTTAAATGAAGCCAAAAAATCGACTCCTACGCAGCGAAACTCATAATTCAACTGGTGGTCTATCTGTGTATTAGTAAATCAAAAATCGTAGAATGCGTCTTTTATTATAGTATAGTTCTCGACCACGTCTACATGTGTCAATGTTATTCTAAATATACACTTCGATCGAGTTCCCGTGGTAATGGATCAGTTCGCCGGGAATACATCGCGAATCATAGTTTGTGTTTGGTTTGCTTGTGTACATTATTTGTTAGCGAGACACGAGAAGTTAGTCGTTTGTTATGGTGACGAACACACGGACACACTGCTGTCGCGGGAATATTCACTTACAGTTTCAGTAATAGTCTACAACTAGTATTATTACATGTGCTTTTTTTATGCGAAACTGAGTTGATAATTCTTTATAATGTCGAATGAAGATATATTAAAAATATATTTTTTGTTACAAATTCATGTAAAATATTTGGTTTATTTTTATATTATAATTTTATTTTGATATTTACTTTAATTGTACAGCGAGATACTACGTGACACCAAGATTAAAACAGCCTCCGTGGGGCAGTTGGTTAGACGCCGACTTTGCAATGAGTGGTTGCGGGTTCGATCCCCGCACCGAAACAAATGTTTGCGTGATCCACAGGTGTTTGTTTCGGGTCTGGGTGTTTGTGAGGGTGAAAAATCTATCGTAGTTTTGTGACACACGATACAAGACTCGATATTAGTGTGGGGTTAGTATTCTGTGACTGTTGGATCTATTTATTTATTTATTTTTCCGTTCCGCTAAACCCGCACCCGAACAAATATTATTGGCCACACAAACCAAAAGAAACTCTTTCAAATATTTGAAGCTCAATACATATTGGTCACTTTTATTATATCAAAGGAACCAGATGAGTTTCCCTCGCGACATAATGTGGAAGCCACATTGTCTTAAAGACAGAGCGTCAGCTTTGCCGTCAAAGGCGTTTGTAATCCGAACCTGTTTGTGTGCAAGTTGCGAGCTCAGTTTGTTACCAAGTGCTAACTCTTGGTTAACGTAGTTTCATAATTTTGCTTAAGTTAAGGGAAACGCAGTTAATGGTTGTGGGGTAAACAAGTAATGATTATTTGAACTGTTTTACAGTAGGTATTTATATGAAAGTGTGGAAGGAAATTTTACCCAGATTATTAGATAATAAGATATAATTCATAATGTTTAAGGCGACTTGCATAGTTCAGCGCCATCTATCGTCTCTCTCTCTCTTTAGCCCACTGTTGAACATAGGCCTCCCCCAAGGATCTCCTCATTGACCTGTTGGAAGCGGCATGGTTAATATTAATTAGGCGCTAGTAACATGGCTTTTGTTTATGGATGGCGTGACGCTTACCATCAGGCAAATTACTTACTCGTTCAGTCATTCTTGCAATAAAAAAAATATACCAAGCTTTTTCCTAAATATAAACTAAATATAAAATGAAAATATCTTGTACTGATATTTTTTCAGACGTATTCCAAAACAACTGAAAATATAACTGCGACAAACCCGAAAACAATCAATAGGCAATGCTAATATGTAAACGAATCGAACAAATATACGCGTCGTGAGTAAGAAAATGTGTTTTATTAATAGAAACGGAGAATACGAGAATTTCCATAGCATTTGTACACTATGCCAGCGTGGCGAACTATGTTCTAAGCGCTCTCAATTGAAGACTATATCTGTACCCTGCAGTGGGACGTATAAGGGCTGGGTTATTAATGTAAAGTACTCGTTCTTAGAACTACTTACTTTGTATGAAATTTTCCGTTTATTAGTTTCTGTTTCCTGATAAATCTACTGATAATTTCTAACTATTCGTGAGTTGTTAGATTTTGAAAATATTCATTGATTTGTTCTTGTCAACCTTAGTGCTACTGTTTATCCTTTCCAAATGCAAATTCTCTACGCATTTAAAAAAAATCTAAAACCTTATTCACTTAACATTTTACTTAGAAAACAGAATAGATTCGGTGAAATTCGCAAATGCTTTCAAGAGTACGTGTTTGTTTTAATAGGGGCATTACGACGCGCGTCCCGATGTACTAAGTACCCTCCCTCGCTTGTAGAATACTCAACGTGTTTTTCCGACATCACTGTATCTGTGAATAATTCTGTAAGCTACATACATTGAACAATATTCAATTATATACACATAACCTTACGTGCTACGTGCTACGTGTAATGTGGTTACGTAGACGTTGCTACGCCGCTACGTCGTACCTAATACGAAGACTACGAAAACAAAGGGTCTCGCTTTAAGTGTGTTATTAATGTAGTAACCCTGTTGTTTTAGATTTTATTATAAGAGTTAGGGTTATGAATTTTTTGATCGCAGTTTATGATTTTAGATACTACTTTCTGGTAATTAAAAAAAGTAAAGGCGACATAGATAATTAAAAAAAAAATGTTGCTGAACATTGCTGATTGCCGAAGAAATTCGATTAAAAAATTTGGGTATGTCAATATACAGCAGGAGACTTCTTGTAGCCAAAAAAAGACAAAAATAAAAATATACATATTGCACTTTTTAGAATTTTCTTCTAGAAGTCTAAATTGAAAACCTAACATAACGATAAGAAAGCGTGTAAACGGAGCTAAATAATTTGTAGTATTGTTACGGCGGCATCGATCGGGGGAAGTTTTTTCATTTGTCGGCGGAGTTGCTCGGCTTAACCGTATCCCGGGATTACTGTTACTTTCCACTTCCCCGGAGTTAATCTATTAGTTTATATAGAGGGAGAAGTTATTACGCCGGTTATTTTTTTATTAATGGTGGGGTACATTGTGGGATGTTGCGAACATGCGTAGAACGTGTCAAGTGGGAAGTACTCTTTGTAAAATTCATCTAAATTCTACTGGTGTATGGCGAAATATGGAGCTTAAAATAAAATTTAAAAATACCTATTAGCGCATTATTTGAGATATGTCTTCTTAATATAGACAACAAGCATTTATACTCCTAATCTAAAAGTATTAACATGTCCAATATAATACAATGTGAAGAGAGAAAAACTGTTCCTAATATTTTGACAATGCATTCTGACGTCAGAAGACCATAGACAATCTGTAATTAATGTATGGAGTTTCACCGATGACGAAACGGTTATGTTGCAAGCGTTCGATAGTAATTTATATAAAGGTTTTTATAAATTCCTTATAGAGGGTATATCAAGACTACTGCCGAAAACGAAGCCAGGTAGTAGTTTTAGTGACTACAGACACGATGCAACTAAATTTTTTGCAAAATAACGCGACGTTTTTTTTTGTAATGTTTCAAATATCATTGTGTTTATGTGGTAAATCAATCGTTTTTTCTAAAATTATAATTTAATACCTTGCGTACTATATAGTAATATAGTTTCTTTTTTTGCAAAAAATTTAGTTGCATTGTGTCTTGATATATCCTGTATGTTAATAGCACGGTCATTGTATATTACGTTGTAGTTTACAGAGATGGAAAGGTTAATTCACTGAAATGAAACTGAGATAATTACACATCTCTTCATAGGCCAAGTAAAGATTTGAATACAGAGAAATGACTTCTCAATAATTATGTCAACTTTGTTTTTAAAGTAAGTCCGATATGAGCTTCGTGGTCTTTTTTCATTTCCGACCATGAATTATCCAAAGATTTGGATACATTCTGAATAATGTATAATATATTCAAGAAATAAAATATACGAAATAAAAAAATATTAGATAAAAAATATATAATTAGCTTATCTCACCTAGGCAAGATATATATTCATAAACGCTGTATAATATTATGATTACATTCTGAACGAAACTTACAATTTTATAATTTAATATCCAAAGTCCCACACGCTGAATATGAAAGTCACATTTTAATTTCACACCCACGTAAAATGAATATTTCATCAAAAGAAATTAAGTCATAAGCACTCATTAGCCACCACAAAAGCCTGTCAAGTGTCACATGAATAGAACAACCCTATGACGTCACAGAGAACAGTTAATGCATTCATTGTGGATCGCGTCAGATTACCGCGTAGCGTCGTAGAGCCGTAGCAACGTAGCACCGTAACCCCGTTCAGGCGACACCTACTCGTATCGTTGTTTGTAACTTATCTTTTCACAATTTGTCTGTTAGCTTTTTAAGCGTCGGAACAATAACGCGAGCTTTTGTTACGTGCTCGTTATTGTCATCTTTGTGTCGGTTTGACGACTGTGCATTCGTAACTAGACTTTTTATTGCTTTGTGTAACTGAGTAATAAATGTAACTGGGATTTTTAAAGTGTTGAAAATATACAATGAAATATTTTTTGAGTAAAATATTTTTTGATGACACTATAACTTGTTTTGATATGGAGAGTAACGTATCCCTTTTAGTTTTAATAGTTACACTGTTTTACTTATTGGGAGTCATGTCGTCTGTTTGTTTAGTGTTATTATTCGTAAAGGGTCGTCATGACTAATTTCTGTATCAGCCCATATACTTCACAATGTAGGGCACCAGCCGCCTCTACAGTCGAGAGAACGATTGAGAGGGGTTAGGCCTTATAGTCCACCACGCTGGCCTAGTGCGAGTTGTTACAAATCACTATGGCATGGATGATTCCTCACCATGTTTTCCCTTTTCCAGTTCTAATGCGTGATGATTGACTAGCTAGTCATACACATAACACAAGTCAGGTGTGCCCTGGGATTGGAATCTGCGACCTTTTATAATAAAATGAATATCTTGTGTAACCTATACACTGTATCCACACACACGATTTATTAACTGGTGGTCTCTGAGTGCACCAGTGTGGCTGTAGCACTGCTCTTAGACTTTATATTGAGACCCTAGGGCTGCGAGCAGATATACTTCAACTGCACTCCGACACCTTTACACTATTTACCGCTACTGAGGTTCTACTCAAGATTATGCTGTAATTTGTTAATTTAGGAATTTGTATGTTTTTAAAACGTACTTAAATGACATCTGACATTTGTAATTTTGCGTGATTTACTATTAAGGCCTATTATTATGATTATAGCTATACATTTTTAAAATTACAGTGAAAATTAACACTACATCCACACACGAAATAGAAACTGATGGTCTCTGCGTGCGCCAGTGTGTGTATAGCACTGCACTCAGTGTTTATGTCGTTACGCTTAAGGATCGTGCGCAAATACTTCAACTACCCCGACACCTTTACACTGTGATACTGCTACTGAGGTATCACTAAACATTAGGGCGAGTTGTTTAGGAATAATATGAGATAATTATGGTAAACCAGGTTATTGACTGGTTAGGTTTTTGTTATGCTTCTTTCATCTATCAAACGCATTGCACATATATTTACAGTCTCATTGGTGTAGTTGGTTATGAAGTCAACTGTGAAACAATATACTGCAGTTTAAGTCTTTGCATCAAGAAAAATATTTGTGCCACCCAGAAGAATTTGTTTCTTGCTTGCGCGTTGTGAGAACGGAAAGTTTTCCGTAGTGTACAGACACTATACGATATACACTACACTACACTATACTAGACGGATACAAATCTTAAGTCGTTGGTTACAGAACCAACGACTTAAGATTTGTATCCTTTAGTGGACTTGGGACTATGTTTGTGATTGTTGGACGTGTATAACTTAAATAACTATATCATTTAAATTATGCATTAGAAGTGGTACTTAACCACACGGAACCTCTTTAAACATAATTTTCATTCCCATAAAAATACATTATTAAATTCTTTTTTATAAAACTATCTTACACCTATCACAAATAACAAACTCCTACATTCTAATGACATAAAAAATGGTCTGTAAGTCTATGATAACAGCATTATCATGTGCACTAAGACGGTTTGAAATCGACCGCGCCCCGGCTTTGTCGATGCAATTATACAGGCCGACCACAAAGGCCCGGGCTTAGTCTGTGTGGCCTCATCGCATTCTAAAAGTAGTTTGAATTGCACTTGACTTATACAAATGTGAAATTTAATTATTAATTCACGTGTAATTTGGTGATAGAATGCTTTGCTTTTCATAATTTTGTGAGAAACAAAGCTAAAACTCAACATTTGGTGATCCAAATGTTGAGTGATATATAATATCAATATATGTTATGCATAATACAACCTCACACAAGATAGAAATCTGTAAGTCATGTGTCGTGCATCTCAGAAACTATGTGAGACTTTTTGGGTCGAATAAAAAACAAGTACTAATGGCTCTCATAATTAATTGTCTCTATACGAGGGTCGAGCCCGGGGCCTTTAGTTTTACAGCCGGCAACTTAACCCACTGTGCCACAGATGATATCGATTATTGTTTAATATTTTTTTGATAATGAATAGCTTAAATTTTCTATATTTTATTCAATATGTTCTTGTTTTAGTGACGTTCAATTGTACCCACTATATATGTTTTAAGAGCATAGGTAAGGCACGGATTTATCCGACTGGTTTAGTTAGTAGTTATCCCTAGCGGGCAAAACTGCATATACATAGCGAGAATAGACACATATGTGCTTACAGTCCATTTACAAAACCAACGTATTATAATAATGTACGACAAGAATAAGCCCAAATATACAGTCCTGGTGCTCGACCTCAAAATCACCGGATTATAATACAACCAGTATCACAACCGATGGCCGAGACCGTGTGAATCGGATCAGACCTGAGACGCGTCCGAGGGGAAATCTGTGCATGTGTGGCTAGCTGTTGATATACAAATGGAGGCGTATAGATGTATATTCATCTATATAATAGATCTAGTCTTAGTGAGCTTCGAGAACTTTACGAAGTGATTTGCAATGTGTATCAGAAAGCATGCAACATCATGCTAAAATTCTTATTATCCGCCTGCCTCGGTGGCATAGTTGTTGTAGTGGTGGCGAAGTTGAGCCCTAGGATTCGAATCCTGGGTCGGGCAAAGTTACAATGGATTTTTCAATTCATTATAAGCCTGAAATCAGGAATTTGTGCCCGATATGGAGATAGTTTCGCCCTCTATTATATCGTGGGGCGGAACATACAAGGCGAAATGTGGGTGTCATGGTGGTGCTTATACCTACACCTTTTGGGGAAAAGCCGTGAGTTTATGTATGTATGTATATTTGTATTCTTTTTACCGAATGTAGATTGGATTTAATAATTATATTAATCGATTACTCTCAATTCTTGGGGCGAAAGTTATACCAGTTTTATTTTATTTTATGCTTTAATAAAATAAAAAAACGGGTATAATGCACATATGATACTTTTTTAATTATTACGGAAAAGTCTAAGGTAAATATGTATAGTTTTTTAAAATGAAATAATTTTCCAAAAGTTTCAAAATAAATATAACTAAAAAAAAAATGTCCGCTTTCCGCAAAATTAATTGCTCTACTTCCAATCAATCTCACTTCCTCACAGCTCACACATGCAGTCCCAATGAACCACCAATTTATAATCAAAAATTTCACCCACAAATGTGAATATAATCCAAATTAATTTCTCAAAATGGCGCGGGGGCCATTAACGCGTTATCCGCCGTATTACAATATTCATCAGGTAATTTAGCTTTAATTTCATCGCGTACCAATTACTGCGAGCCCATAATTAATTCGCCGTTTTAAAATCACATTTGCTGCCTCAAAATGCTAAAAATCTCGTGTACAAGGGTTTACGCGAAAAGATCATTGAATATCCGATTATTGGAGCAATAAATTATGGGTAGTTTGAAATTAAAGTCTTAAGTTATACAGGGTATATCGAGACTCTTTCCGAAAACGAAGCCAGGTGGAAGTTTTAGTGACTGCAGACACGATGCAACTAAAAAGTTTGCAAAAAAATGCGACGTTTTTTTTTGTAATGTTTTAAATATCATTGTGTTTGGGTGGCAAATTGTCAGGAAGTAAAAAAATTAAAATTTTTGGTTTCATTTTCATTTTTTAACTTCGCGAGAATATTCGAAAAAAATAGTTTTATTTCTATACCATTATCAGCTTTAAAATTGTATCCTTTAGCAACACCAGTTATAATCTGAGAAAAATGGCGGAGACCACGTTTCGTCAACATTTATAGGGCTTTTTAATTGGATTTGGGAACAAAAAGTTAGTTTATCTTGGTCAAATTCTTAAGGACGTGACTCGTAATACGAAAGACTTGGAACCCTCTCTTTACAAAGCCGTTGGATATTTAATAGTTTGACTTTCACAGATCGTCATTATCTTAAACCGTTGGTGTTTTATTTCTATGCACCTTAAAAAAACAATTATATTTTTGTAAAAGCTATTAAATTGTGTTTTCAGTTGGTTTCTATTTTGTGCGGCTTGTATGGCTCAATTGAAATATAGTTTTAAACAGAGAATCATTGATTTAACACTATTTTTGTAAAAATATTATCGTTTAAATAAAAAACAAAGTATAAAAGTGTGTTTTATCGTTTGGTGTTCTTGTTTCTGTCTCACAGCTGGCGCGACAAATTCACTCCAATGCACTTTTTTAAACGTAGGAAAAGCTAATGATGTCTCCCTTCCAACAAGCCCTGGGGATGAGAGCGGGAAGGGTCTCACATTTTACACTGTTGCATAGGGACTGCTCACACCGTATGGATCAAGAGATTTTCCCGTGTTCTTTCCTGTTTCTTTTGATTTGAGTTGATGTGATAGGTGTGGTGAAAGAGTATGTGATGAAGTGACTTTAGCTACAATGGGTCATGGGGTTATGAAAGCGAGACGTGATCTCATATGAGTCGCTTGGAATTAGAATTTGTGCTAGCTGTGGCACTTTCATCATATATGGGAGGTAATAATGTCATCATAGGTGGCACTAATGTCACATCTGCTTACTTTTTCTGGATTATAGACATAATCTTAAGTATGCATGCTTTATAAGCTCATAATAGCCCTTCGCTAAGCACGAAAATCCTCTAAAAACAAGTTTGATTAACGACTTAAGGATATAAAAAAAGTTAGCAACAAGCATAAAAACAGTTTTTCCCATTCATCGCCTCGCACAAAACATGAATCTCAAAGCATTTTAAGCAGCAGGAATATGAAAATATTGTGAACTATCAAAAATTCGCTTTGCAATACATTTGGAGTGGAATATTCGTGTAATTCGCGAGGAGTGGCGGTGGCGGCTAGAGGGGGAGGGGAGGGGTTGAGGGTGAAGGAGGGGTACTGCAGCCTGCGACCGTAGCGACCCGCCACCGCACCTATTGTATGTTCTTAGGGCTGGCATGGGATTCAGATTTGGGGTAAATTTTCTGTGCATTTGCGAGTTTGAGTCGGTCATGGATGGCGGTAATCACTTACGATTATTTGTATTGTTTATCTATGTCACTCTGTATTAAAAGTAAAATAGCAATTTAAAAAATAATACTTATTTTAAATAATTTGTTCTGAGTGGAGTTGCCTCTGTAAGCGCAGGCATGACGACCAGTCTGCTCGTCTCGTCATATTTATCATAAAAAAAAACTTTACGGTAATGGTATCAATATATTTATTTGACCTTTAAAATATCTTTGCTTGAATGATATAAAATGTATGAAAATGGGTATTAAAATGCTTTATTTTTATCTAAGAATATATTTGCAAATTCATATTAAGTATACGAATGATTTTGGGATAAGAGGAGGGATATTGTCTATAACTTTCATATCGTTCAAGATCTTTGAAGGCGTTTCGTTTTATTATCCTTTTATGCTTACTAAGAAATACTTTATTCATTTGATTTATCTATAAGCGAGTCCACTCACAATCGAAATTTCAAGAATTCCTTTAACATTTAACATCAAAAGTGCTGGTAAATGTATACTTCGTTCCATAAAGTATGATGAATAACAAAATAATGTTATTTACCGACTTTAAAAATACCTAAATATAAATCAATATTACTTGTAAATATATTTCACTTTGGAAAAACTACCAAAAATAAATCAGAGATTTTCCACTCTGTGGCAACCCTAGCAATAATAACTGTGTTGTGCATTAAAAGTTCCCGGCGGGTGTACTCGGCGACGTCAGTGTCTGCGCCGCTAAACGGCTTCATTATGCCGGCCCTGACAAATGTATGTGCTATTCTCTACGATTGGCTTTGACACAACTTATGGAGTAATTGGATGTGTTGGAATGTTAGGGCGATGTGGGTTAAAGCGGTTTTTGCGAATTGGCTTTTCAAATAACTGCTTTGAGACCCAAACTTATTATAAAGACTGTAATGTTAATACTGCGAATTATGATTGCGTGACATAAAAGTCAGATTGACTAACATGATTTTTCGATGGTACGTAAAGTCCAGAAATTGCAGCACTAGGGCAACGGGATGGGCTATAGCCTAACCCCTCTCAATCGAATTAAGAACAGATAACCTCTCTGCTTAATAAGAATTGAAAAACGAGCATCATATACCAAGACTAATCTAATTAAAATGTTACTATTAATATAATTACTAAATCTCTCACAAAGACTGCAAGCCACGCGCTAATTAATTAAAATTGTAGCTTTTAAATGGATTAGACTATTCTATGTGTTTCGGTATACTAATACGAGTATTGTTTGTATGTAGGGGATAAGCTTTGGAAATACTACACCTATTTCGAAAGTTATTTTATCCTTTAAAATGTAGATTATTAAAGATTAACTTATCTATCTATCTATTTATTCAGCCACAGGAAGTCCACTGCTGAACATAGGTTACCCGTTTAACTTAACTGTGTGTTATTTCAGTAAAAATTGCATAATGTGAATTTGGGTATTAGATAAAGAACAAAATTGTACCCGGGCAAAGCTAGGCCAGCTCTAGTACAGGATAAACAAAGGCGCTTAATATTTTTCATCAAATGGAATATTAGATATGTAGAATATTTTTTAACTTTAGAAAAAATCTTTTGACAGTGATATTCCATTAACACCAAGACGTCTATTATTATTAATAATTCCGCTCTTCAATAAGCTTAGCGCGCCAAAAATGTTCCAGCCATTGCTTTTTTTAGGACTATCTGGTTGATATTGATCTATGATTGATATTGTCAAGGAGCTAATATCCTTATTCTCCTCATTTATACAATAAAAAATACCAGGTTATTTAATCTTATATGAAATTCATTTCATTTGGTTTCCTCAAAAGGCTGTTGCCAGGCGGGGATAGTGACACTTCTTTTTCATAACCCACAGGAAGTCCACTGCTGAACCGAGGTCTCCTTCAAGGATTTTCAAACGACCTGTTGAAAGCGGCCTACACCCAGCGATTCCTTGCATCCATTAAATAGTCTGTCCACCAAATAAAATGGTTTAAAAATAGTTGTCCTGACACTGTCTCAAAGAATAACCGCTGGAATAAAATTTTTCTGTTGCGTTTCTTTTGATGAATGTGATTGCCGGAGGCTCAATAATCCTTGAAGTTCCCCGACTTTTCTTTCTCTTTTGCCTTTTTTATTTATAAGATCTGGTATCAACCTTTCATACTAAATTAGTGTGGGTGTGTCTAGTTTATTTACTGAAAGCTAATAGTTTTTTTTTTCTAAATACTTACATATATTTTCATCTACATTTCATTCGTAAAAAATCCCCACATCAATCTAATATCTATGTATAGGTCAGTTCTGTAGACTTTACTTTAGATAGGTAAAAAACTTAAATAACAAATATTATTCTAAAACAAATAATGTTAAATAGCATGTTGGCGTTGGTTATTTCGGTCAACTTCGTGTTGTTACGTAAGAGCTCTATCTATTAGTATCTGGGACATATTAAAAATACCATTCGTATGTCAAAAGTAATAATATTTCATACAGCGACTGAAATATTTAAGCTACGCGATTTTACAATCCACGATAGTGTCTCTCTGCAGCATCCGATATATAAAATGGGTACAGTCGTACACGATGATGGAAGTTCCGTCATTGTAACCAATGCATGTGGCGTGTTTCTGGTTAAGTCCATGTGCATCTGGACATTTACACTATTTATTATAGATATCATATTTACAATAGTGTAAAAACATATTACTATTGCTCTATAAAGACTGCACCACATTCGAAATTAGGTGTTTTGTAGTCATTTCATGGTGTCGACATAAAAAAAAAGTCATATCTTAGATTGTATTGGGACGTACGTAACTGAATTTTCATAAAAGCTAAACAAATTAGTTAATTATTTTAGGACAAGAATATACCCCAAAAATCCTTTTACGAGAGAAAATCTCTCGATAAATGGGTTAGCTACCTGAATAGTCGTGTTTTAGTTACTAGAAAAGATTCGTTTGGGATTTCATTGTCTCTACAATTTGTGGAGTTAAGTGAGTCTTAAATACGTCTAGACATGTTTATTTTGCGAATTGAATGATTAAATATTAATATATTGTTAAAACTGAGATGTGTAGCTAAAGTTTGGGTGAAAGGTTATAAAGAATTCATTAGTTTGTGGAAAATATAGACTTGAGTTTACCTCCCTCTTTTTTTGTCCATCCTTGTCTCACGCATAAGTGGGGCTGGCGTAAAATGAATTTTATGCATAATATTCATATTGTATTTTTTTTTAATTAAATTAATTTCTCCGTCTGAGTAGTATTTGCCTATTTATAAACAGACTTTTATAATACGACATTTTTAAATATTATTTATCTACAATAGTTTACAAGATTATTGACCAGCTGTGATTGTTAGCAATTACAGATATTACGCCGCGATCAATATCAGGGCGGACGGAAAGTCAGTACACTTTGAGTTAACAGGCTCCTGCATAGTCTTCGGGAATATAGATGTGAGTTTATATTATACTATATATCTTACTGGCTCGCCAAAAATTATCGCCATGTGATTTTATGATAGGAAGACGACGTGATTCACTATTATTAGCTACTACGATAACTACGATAACTTTTCCAACATCATAACATATAATCCATAACATAAAACATCATAACTCAATAACAAATAACATATTACATATAACATCATAACATATAGCATCATAACTCCAACATCATACTTTGCTGTGAAAACAGATACAAATATTACTGCCTTTTGCATCTCAGATATTTTCTAATCTTTTTATTATCCGATATATCGTGTGGTGTAAACCGGCCCTGATCTAAATTCAGGTGCATCATAAAGCGTGCGGAAGCGACGTCACTTACGTCACATATTTGTCATGGCGTACATTCCTCAATGTTGCCAGCTTTGGGCACATCATATACTGTCGCTGTGTTGTCTGACTGATGTTTTTTTCGACAAACGTCTGGTTTTAATTATGGCAAGAGTAGTAATTTACAAGTAGTATCTTTATAGTGGACCTAATGAAGATATAGATAGACTGAGCGAATTAAAACTGCAGTGGGAAGCCCTGTAAACGAATGCACCCAATTGTCGATTAACAGTGTCAGGTGGAAAGATATCGTGCGGTGACAAACATCATCGTTAGGAAATAAACATAGTGGCCACGTCCGCTCTGCCAGGAGTTTAACAACGTTTTTTCGAGTTTAATTACGTTGAATACCAGATATTAATGGTAAAGCCTTGCTGTTATTTGTAAAAGCTACAGCACAACTGGGCTGCCTCATTGGGTTAACACTGTTACATAAAACATAAAAAATAACATACAGTCACACTGAGAACTTTCTCCTTTTTTTGAAGTCGGCTAAAAACTAAGTTGCGTTACGTCCGACGAGCGGTATGCTGAGAATATTATAGGTACATTGTAATTTATAGTAACTTTGTCATAGTGTTAAAATAATGTTTGCTTACTTAGAAAAGCAGGTTAAAATAATTGTAGAATTTATATTTTAATGCCCCAACACACACCTATGTTGCTGTTTAGTAAAGTCAGCAATTATATTTCCAAATCCCGATTATAATTAAAAACAACATTGTTGTAATTATTACATCTTCGTGATTAATTTTATATCGTCTTACTTAAGTTTTGTCCTCAGTTACTCAGTGTGCATATCTTCTATATAATATTTTACTGTGTACCGTCAGTAAAAAAATCAACAGATCCGCTCCCATTCGTATAAAAATCTGATAACATCTAAGCACACAGTCACTTTGTTAAAAGTCTGCATTCTCCCACTGCACGCAGCATATGCAATATGGATGCAGTATGCGCGACTGTACGGAGTATTACGGATAAGCTCATTCGCAGATCTTTGTGCTCCGCGCTGATACAGACAAAGCATACTTCTGTTGTAACTACTGCGCGATCTGTCAACCGCTTTTATTTATGAAATTCTTTAGTGAGTCGTCCAGTTTGTGCCAGTTTTTTAGTTTTGAAATATACATACATAAACTCACGCCTTTTTCCCAGGAGCAGGCCGAGGCGCCACCATCTCGTCTCGTCACATTTCGCCTTATATGTTTACTCCCACGACGTGATAGGGGGCGAGCCTATCGCCATATCTGGCACAAATTCTTGACTCCGGGCTGATAATGGATTGAAAAGTCCATTATTGCAATCGTACCGTAGTACAAATACGCCACCGAGGCAGTTTTGAAATATCTCATATGAAATGCCTGGGATTAGAATTTATGTACTAATATGTAGGTGCGGCTACTATCATAATAAATTTATTATATGTCCCATTACAAGGTGGACAGGTGACCTAGCTCAGGATTCAGGACATTGCTGGATGTAGGTAGCTTCCAACAGGTCATGGGAACATCACGTAGGTCCATCGTAACATCACGTCCTGGTAGCTCATCTGCCTACCCCTTCCGGGAAAAAGGTGTGAGTTTATGTTTATGATGTACATATATTGACACACTTGCATCGCTCACAAAGATGCTGGTTGTAATCAAGGTGGCTACTCCCAGCTATACAAGGTGCGTGGTGGCCTGTTGGTAACAGACCAGACGCGGCTGCCTACATGTTCACGGTGGTCGTGGGTTCAAATCCCAGGGCACACCTCTGACTTCTCGGAGTCATGTGTGTATTGATAGTCAATCACCACGCACTATAACGGTGAAGGAAATCATCGTAAGGAAACCTTCATACCATAGCGATTTTTAAGAATTTCTATGGTATGTAAAGTCCGCCAATCCGCACTACGCCAGCGTGGTGGCCTATATGGCATTACCACTCTTAATCGTGCTCTCGATTGTAGAGTAGGCTCGTGCGCTGTAGTGAGACGTATGTACGTATATGGGCTCATACAATACAATACTCCCAGCTAATTGACTGACATAAACCTACATTGAATTCGAGCCTACAAGCCCATTATAGCTGTATTCTATATTTCTGAAAATGCTGTAGAGTTGTAAATAAATCACATTACGCGTTACACGCGATTTCGCGCGGTTAATTTGGATTGACGTCTTTCTGGGATGAAAAGCCTGTGCTATTCCCTATCCGGAATAAAAAGCTTGTTCTATACCCCGCCTATAAATTATAAAAATCGTGGGATTATCACGTATAGAACAAATGGAAAAAAATTATGTTGGAAAAGGATGTCGGTGCTAATAATATAAATGCGATTGTGAGTTTGTTTGTTTTACACGCTTTTATTTATTTAATAAAATTATTACGCTTTACAAACACCAATTACACTAATTTATAAATAAAGATCTGAAAAAACTATACCATATGAAAATTTAAAATATTTGTAGTATAAGAGTATTTTTTATCATTATTATTTCCTTTATTTTTTCGCACACCTCACGGTACCGCCAAATTGTCGTTCTGTCTTATCCATCCTATGGATGGTTGCCTGGAAGAGGTCGCCTCGAGCGATAAGGGCGTAATTGTATACTTTTTTACCTATTTTTAGTTTTATCCTCATTTTTTATGTACAATAATTTAAAATAAACAAAAGAATAAACTACTCATCCGATAATCATGCAATTTTGTATACTCTTCAGGAATCGGTACGGGCCATATTTTTCATCCAGAGAAAAATAAAGTGATATTGCTTTACAATTGCCATATTTACATAAATGCAGATCAATCAGTAAAAATTGTTTCATTGTGCATGGCAATCAAGGTACCAGATCAGCAAATACTTAGCAAATGCGTTGATTTTCATTTACTCGTTGGCATCAAAGTCAAACAATACTATTACAATACATATAGCAAAATAAAATAAAAAATTACAAGTAGCCATTTCTCGCAATAAAGACTCTACATTCTAAAAACTCTTACAAATAAACTCAAAACTCTACATCATTAAAAAATCGTCTACACAAACTCATAGATACGGGGTTATGTATAAATGTTTAACTGGACTAACGTCGGCGCGCGGCACCGCCCGCTTGAATAATTACATAGTGAATTGTAAAACAGTGTTGCGAAATCTCCGACTGTGCCGCTTAATTATTCACGTTTCAAGCTATTATACAGAGCAGCGTTGAGTTTTGAGTCTCATTGTTAGAGTACCTGGCTTTGCTTGCTCGTCTGCGCTTTGGGCTGCATGATTTTGTCTTGGTATTGATTGGCTAAGACTTCATAGATCAACTGTAGGGTTTGATTTAGCATTTTGGCTTAAAGTAAAATATTGTAGATATTATGTTTTCAATTTGTCTGACATTCTAAAATTAAATAAATAAATACACCCAACAGTTACTTACATAGTCCTGACCCCAAACTAAGATCGCGTCTTGTGTCGTGGGTGTCAGGAACTACGAAAGACTTTTCCGTCTCACAAACACCCAGATCCGAAACAAATACCTGTGGTTCACACAAAGATTTGTCTCGGTGAGGGAATCGAAACCGCGGCCTCTCATGTCACAGCTTATGTCCAACCAACTGCGCCTTGGGGGCTAAGTTCACGACTGTTTCCCTGATAGGGTAAGTAGATACGCCCCTAGTGCCTTCTACACTTTACGAAGTATTTCTGTTCCAAAGTTTTAGAGGTGATGAAATGATAATTGTAGTTTAATTTAACTACGTAGGAAGATATCATAAGGCAACTTAGGTATATTGAGTGTTTTTAGGAGATTTGTTTGGAGAATTTTTAAGGTACGTCTTACTCGTAACCCTTCTTCGTCGTAGAGGAGACTCGCGTTTGGCACTGAGACTAAGTGCCACATATAGTATAGATTAGAATTTTCCATTTTATAAGCGAGAAAATGTTAATATTTTTCCACCGAAAGCCAGATTCTGCAAGTATGCAAATATACCAGTAGAGTCAACAGTTCCCTAAGGGGTAGCGATGACGTGGCGAAAGGTAAAGCTTGCAGCTATTATGTGCTCGCTTGTCATTTTAGTATAAGATACTCGATGCTTTCAATTGGGATTGGCGGGATTTGTATATAATTGTGCTGATGGAGAGATTTTCAATAGATTTCGGTGAATAGGAACATACAGTCCTAACACCACACTGAGATATAATGCCTGTGTCGTGGAAATGAGAAAATATTTATAATAATTCGGTCTTGATACACTTAAACCCGAAACGAATATTTTGGTCTGCAGGGATTAAAACATTGATCCCTCGTTTAAGAGCTCGACCCCAACTAACTGCACTATACAACTAGTCATAATGATCTGAAAATGGTAACAGATTAAGAGCAGGTAAGCGTAATTGTCATAATTGTCGTTATTGCGAAGTGTTGTACGCCCACCCACGAGATGGATGGACGATCTGATTAATGTCGCAGAAAGTCGCTGGATGCAGGCCGCTTCCAACAGGTCTACGTGGTGATCCATGGGGAAGGCCTATGTTCAGCAGAGGACTTCCTGTGACTGAAGACAGAGAGGCGTAATTGTGCCAATTAGGGAGAGATTATAATCTTTTTATCAGTCGATATTTTATCTGTACAGTATTTATTTTCTGATGCAGGTCATGGTTTCAAGCACTTTATGGCATGTCAGGTACTTTATGGTTTCAATACAAATACACAAGTTTTTATTTGTAAACGAAACAGCAGCACTATAGTCATTTCAACCGATGATAGAAATAAAAGAAAAATATCGCGCAATACAGCTTACTACGTCAAAATCTATGCTGGTTTAAAAACATACTAGAATTTATTACATCCATAATTTATTTCATACACACGTTTTTCACATATAGAAGATTAAATAAAAATAATAACATAAACCAAAACATTTACCAGAATGGCATCAAAAAACTATTGTAATATAACAATCGTCGATTTAGGAACAACATTGTAAGTAACTGTTTGTGTTAGAGACTCTCTGTAAGAAATCACGGAGCGTGCCAACACCGCCTTTGTTATTCAAATCACAGCTAGATTTATATCTGCACTGCACACTAGCTTTCAGAGCATATCTTGCTGTCTCTACCGACTCTACCACGTACACAATAAGGGTGACTTTCCCGTATATGCTTTTTCGTGGTTTCCTTGCCAGTTTTTCTTTAATATCAAAAGGGGATTGTATTAATTCGATATTTTCGACGACGTAAGGTCCTATGCTAGTGATGTTCCCGTGTATATCCGCATCGGTAAATAACCACGTTTTTTCTTATTTATTCTTGGCGTGTGGAATGTTTAACCTATTTTTTTTATTTATTCTTTTCAATAATGTTGTTTTTGTGGAGTGTCAGGGATAGTGTATTATGTAGGGAGGACATGACATGACATGGAATAACTGTTCAATACGGGACCAAAACATTGTTTTTGAAGTCCATATTATTTATCTCTAGTGTAAAGTGAATTGAATTTAAAAAATTAAAACTTTTTTCATTAAATTATTTTTAGGGTAAAGAAAACGAATGCATTCCGTCTACTTATTTAATGTAAAATCTGTTTTATCTCACACGTATCGTTTTGACTTAAATTAAGTCTTATTAGAACATCCAATGTTTTAACAGTTAATAGATTATTTTTGGAATCGCTAAATTAAGTAAAGCGGTTTAACTTTATTTAAGCCTCAGCAATTTCTGTTTATGTGCGTTCCCGGGCAGCAGTAAGTTCTTACCATTAGGTAGCTCTTCTGTCCTTTCTCCTCCTATGCCAAAAAGCCTCCCTTTCATGCAATGTCCTGGCCCTTCCCTGGTAAGCCGTATTGTAGTGGAGTCGACATAACTCCCCGGATCAGTCTCCGCTGGATTTTCCTTGTTATTGTCAGTTGGGGTGTTGTGAGGTTTTATTATTATTCTCCGAGAAATTACGTAATATATTATTTACGAATATAATTTTCGAAAAATTGTAAAGATTATTTAAATATTGGGTAGTATACGAGTATAGAAATAGACTGTAATAATATTATTTGTAATTCCTAATTGACATGATGTTTCGAATTAAAATTTATTTATGATAATAAATATTTATAGAGACGTATTTAAAATTATACATTCATAGTCTCTGCCTACCCTTTGGGGATACAGGGTGGGGGTTATGTATGTATGGACGGCTGAGATCAAGAAAGTTTGGTTTCCATGCCGCAGGTTTGGTTCGATCCTCGCATGAATAAATATTTGTGTAGCCCAGAGCTATTTTCCTGGGTCTGTGCGCTTGTGCAAGTGTAATTTATGTATGTTAACGCATCTGCGATACACGACAAACATTGTAAGGTTCCGTCGTGCATCGTACATGCGAAAACAGATCAGTTAATTTTGAGTTTTTAATCCACATCTTTATTTGGAATTAGAAACATACATACATACAGAAGCTTACGCCTTCTTCCCAGAACGGGTAGGCAGAGGTTTTCCTGGTAGTAACCAGGACACCTACGGTTCGCCGTATCTGTTCCACCCCACGATGGGGTAGGAGGCGAGCGTATCGCCATATCGGGCACACATTCCTGACTCCGGGCTGATAATAAATAGAAAAATCCAAAGTCACTTTGCCCGAACCGGGATTTGGACCCGAGACCTCAGCTTTATTAGCATACCGTAGTACAACTACGCCACTGAGGCAGTCAAAGTCATTATACGTCCCACTGTAGGACACCGCCATCCTCTACAATCGAGAGAACGATTAAGAGGCGTAAGGCCATATAGTTCACCACGGTCGCCTGGTACGGTTTATGCTATGCAGATATGCAGGGTCCTTGATGATGTTATCCTTCACGGATATAGTGCGTGGTTTTTGACTATCAACACTCACATGACTCAGAAAAGTCGGAGGTTTGCTCTGGGATTTGAACCCGCGACCACCGTGAACATGCTGGCAGCCTTGTCTGGCCTGTTACCAACTGGCCACCACGCACTTAATATTCACTATATAAAAAAATACACCAAACAGTTACAGTCTTGTATAGTGGGGATCAGAAGCTACGAGAGACTTATCACCGCGCTCGAAGCAAATACAATTGGACCATGTAATCATTTACCTCGATGGGGGATCGAACCCGCAGCCTCTCTATTCAGTCTAACCTACGGCACCTTGGAGGTTATTTTTATAATAATCGTATTAAACAATCATCGTGTTGTATAAGTATTTTGCTAAAAGGCTTTAGAAGTAAAGTCGAAAGTTTCCACGATTTCTTTTAGTTACAGTTGAAAAGAAAAGGGGCGTAATACAATGCGTAGACGAGGGAAGGATGTGGCAGCGTATTAATCTAAATAATTGTATCCGGGTGAAGTTATGCCCGGATAACTTTATTACCGTTATAAGGTCAAATAAGTATTAAAGTAAGGAAGTGTTAGTGTCAAAATTATGTTTATGGAATCTTTTTTATGGTTAAAATAAAATTTTTAGATTGTACTTAAAAACATTGTAGGATGTACCTAAATGCTAAAATTAAAAGTGAATATAATGTAAAAGTACTTTGTTGCGAAAAATACAATTTTAGATTGAGATTTTTTATGATCTTTTGTTTCCGTTGTGGTATTTTAAGCTACACTAGAGCTTAAAATATTTTGAATTTTCTGATATTCTCTGAAACATATTATATCCTGGTGTAGGATAGAGACCATGAACCAAGAGTGTATTTATGGTGATAAAGTTCCATAATCAATATATTTTAGTCAAATAAAAATATTTACGACTCACAAATTATTTAAATAAAACTTTACAAAATATGATACGAAACATCCCGAAAATACCAAATTGCATTGAAATGAAAAAATAATTACTAAACCACAAAAAATAGGTACAATTCCCATTGTTTTATTGCTATGAATGGCGAGAAGAGCACGCCATTCGCCTGATGGTAAGCGATATGACCGCTCATGGACAGTGGCAAAACCAAACAACACCATGAATTACAAAGCAATGCTTTGCATTCCACTGCGCTCGCCATCCTGAGACATAAGATGTTGTCTCAATATGTAGTTAATCTGGTTACAATGTCCATCAAACCGAAACACAACAGTGCATTTATACTGCTGTCTGAGAAATACACATTGCTGCGGTACCTAACCATGCGGCCTCTCACATATGAGAGACCTACCATTAGTAAAATTCAAATGAAATCACAAATTCCAAAATCAAAATTGCTTAAATTCCTTCCACCCCGTGTATCACAAAAGTTAATATTAACACGTTGCGAGGCTCAACATTGGCAATTACGTATTCACCGCTTTGTGGGGCGCACGGTACGCTACACACGGCGCACAAAGACGCACAACATGCGCCCGGAGAGCGCCGCGGTGCACACTCTTTTGTAGAGGAACACACGGTTGGGAAGGATTGCTGGCTTCTTGTATGGCGTGTTCTTAGATTTATTTTATTTTTCATAGAAGGTTTAATCGCGCTCTACAATCGAGGTTCTGTTGGGATGAGTTAGGCCTGATCTGATATGCTTTTGAAATCCTCATATTTCATATTTCGCTTAATTGGATTGGCTCGCAGAAGCTGCATTCGCAATACGTACAGTACCGGTTTAAAAAAATATATTCTACAGTTTTGACGTCAATCATATTTCAACTTACACCTTCTCAATCGTAGAAGAGGCGTGTACTTAACAGTAGGATTTATTTTTATTTTATTACTTTGCCACAAAACTATGCTTATGTTGATGACAAAAAAGATTTAGACGGTAATCAAAGATGCTATTGCTGTACTGTGGCACTGACGCAATAATATTAATACAATATTTATCTCTACCTAAATATTTCCATGTAAAAATCGCCCTCACATCCACAACCACGTCCATACGGAACTACTGTGCAGACATAAAAAAAAGCTTTTTTATTTGAAGAGAGCTTTCTATAGAAACACATTTTATGAAAAGCAGATGAAAGCCTGTAAAAGTTAGAATAAATCGGATAAACGGCGGCAGGTGGCTTTAAATAGAGTCAAAAGGGAAACGGGAGCGCTGTAACGAACGAGGTGTATCAAGGGGCTTTATGTGTCCTATTAATGTACATGTTGCCGGAATGCGTGATTTTGTGCATTTGAGAAAAGATCTGATGGAAATGGGTGGATTTTTTCACGATTTTTGCTGGTGTGAGAGAGACTGTAATTAACTTGATTAAGTAAAGTTTTCATCGATGACAGATGACGCTGTCTTGCCCGTCGACATTTTGCCCGTCTGCTTAAATCGGATGTATCGAATATTCAGTATGTACTGAAACCAAAACGTGAGACGTTTACTTTGATCACTTTAAGGCCCGTCGCACACGGAGCTACTCAAAAAGAATTGGTTACAAACTCGAATTCCTAACGTGTGAATTGCTGATTAGGTCCTTAATTTTTGAGTAGCACCGTATGCGAAGGGGCTAACAGTTTTTGAACAATGGTGTGTATAGAATGACATACGACAGTCGTTATTTGGGTTTATTTCAATATTCAACTGTACTGTACTGTATCAGCCCATATACGTCCCACTGCAGAGTATGAGCCTCCTCCACAATCGAGAGTACGATTGAGAGAGTTGAGGCCATGTAGTCCCCCACCCTGGTGATGGTTGGCGGACTTTACACACTTATCCTAACACCAGCTCAATATAAGAATATAAAATAAAAAAGTAATTATTACTGACATAGTTTGTATGGAAACAGATTATAGTTAGTTTTGAGACAGACAAAAGAAGTTTATGAACAAAGGCTATTTAGCCTTTATAATAATGAACAACATTTTCAAACCTAGTGGAAAATACAGGCTGTAATTACTATAGTTAATTTTCCAGACGTTTGAACAAAATTCTCGACCTTCTATTATGTCAACGGCATATTTATCATTAATAGGAACTCTACTATTATATTACGTATATTTGGGTCTAATAGAATATATTTTAGAGTAATACTAGCGGCCCGGCCCAGCTTCGCCTGGGTGCTTAGATGTTTAGACTCCACTCCACACCAGAAATATCTTATTCCCGTTCAAACTTTTGTACTCCTGAACTCAACCTAAGTACCTACTATCCCTTTTCCTATCGTATCCCATCCCATCTCATCTGGCTCCTTTTCTTTCTGTTACATCCCGTCCCATTATTTCCCATCTACCGGTCTCATCGCGTTCGTCCCACTTTATCCCATTTCATCCCTTAATGCCTAAATAGGCATGTTGACAATTTTTTGGAATTGCTTTTATTTTGTAGATAGGCCTTATATAAACACGAAACTACGACGAATATCATTAAAAAAATACGCAAACACAAATACTTTGCAAAATTCCTGCTAAAACTTTAAAATAAATTTAATTAATTTTATAGCGTCAACAACACGTGGTAATTATACTGTTAAAATGTAGCTTATATGACACGTTCGTAGATTTACCATAGCAGCGCCATCTATTGATTACTTACTGAACCCAGTCGAAAGGTATCGACATCTGTTAGAATCATTTGGAGTTAACAGATGATTGTGACTGTCAAATAATAACAGACAAATAATTAGCAATAAATTAAAATTGCGACTATAATTTGAGATTTAAACTATCCTATCTCTCAAGTTGGATCGAACTGCACATGGTGTGCAAATTTCATTATAATCGGTTAAGTAGTTTAGGAGTCCATTGAGGACAAACATTGTGACACGAGATTTATATATATTAAGATTAGGGTAAATAATTTTCTAAGCTTATAGAAGTAGTAGAGATAAAACATAATACATAATATATACACGTACTTTTATTATTATTTTTGTATTTTTTCTCCCATTCTTTGCACAACCCAATTAATTCTATATTCAATTAATTTAATCCATCCAAAGGTTGCCTGGAAGAGATCGCAGGTAGCGATAAGGCCGCCGTTGTAACCATGTCTTTAGTATTAATGTATTTCTATTTGTTTTGTTATTTTTTTTATGGTGTACAATAAAGTATTAAAATAAAAATAAATAAATAATAATACTTACAGTTAAAGGGGTACCGTTTTAAAGCCATCAATTAATTGCTCTTCAGCAATAGCAATAGACCCCTCTCAATTGGGAGGGATGACGATGACGATCCCGCCCGTCATCATCTCAACATTCAACTACGTCATCCTTATAATGCTTATCCCGTCATATTTCTGTCACGAAACCCTCGTTCGGTGGTCAGCATGGTGCACCATGATCGGATGCAGTTGACTTGAACCCTTACTTATTTCGAAATAAGTATAAACAAAGGCATTTACTGATTTAAGGGTCGGTTGTGAGTTACTTGAGTTCTGTTGTATCAAATTCGAATACTTTCTTAAAAGGACCATCTACATTTATACGAGCGTATTCCCACCTTAAAGGCCGGCACCGCATCTCTATGCCCTATGGTATTGCAGATGTTCATGGGCGGTGGTGACCACTTACCATCAGGTGAAATGTAGGTATGTTCGTTTGCCCCTTATAATATATGTATATAAAAAAAAGATTATACTGAGATCGGACGGTTATTTTTCTAAGTGGAAGTATTGAACTCACAAGCTCTCTTATCAACGCAGACTTCTCGCCTACTGTTTCATAAACGTATGTTTAAAATAAGAGAAATAAATAAAATTAATTACCAATGTACTTTTTCTACGTATTTTTTACTAACAAGAGACTATATCTCACCACCAGGTGAGATATCTACACCAGTGGAGTACCAACTCCACTATCCATCACACACAGTGCCATCAAAATGGCAAAATAAAAAGTACTTTTTCAACCGAATCAATACAATTAATAAAAACTAACTGAAAAGTATTCGTGACTGCGAGGGCTCTGCAAATAGAGGCTGTTGACGGACGTTTATTGGCTTTTTTGCGAGCAGTACCCTCGTCACTCGGAGCCGAGGTGCGATTAAACATGACTTACAAAAGGTCCGCCGAAGATTCTCGAAAGACTTGGATTTTCGATCATATCGCGTCAAAAGAGCAATGTTGTTTAGATTTTCTGAAGATTCTTTCATGTTGCCGTCATTTTTTGGTAAATTTAATCGTGTGATTTATTCGGGTTAGAGACTTACGGGAGCTAGTAGAAGAAATGTTGAAAAATATATCTTCACTTACAAAAACTTACTAGACGTCTGTCAGTCTATTAGAGAACAATAAAAAAATACAAGATTTTTTACTTTTGAAATGTGAGACAGATCAATGTCAAATGGACCACTATAGGCTTATAATGATTATGATATTATATATTACTCGTATAAAAATTGAAGTGTATTCGTAGCTGTTTGATAGTCAAGACAGATTGTTGACGTATTACGAGTCACGAGCCAAACTTAGAGAAGAGAGAAAGACCATACCCAATCAAGTATTGACATCCTACAGATACTATTAATTTTGTCATACGATCAATAATAATAATCTCTGGTGCCTGTATGAATGTAGAGTTTCCGAAAGAAGGTAAATACAAAGATCTCCCGATTTCTCCTGCGATCGATATGTATCGCATAAAGCTTTGATATCCTTTGACTTAACCATTTCTGTCCATCCTCTGTCTAAGTTATTATCCGTGTTGATACAGAAATACACGGACTTAAATAATATATCATTATAATAGGGAAATATCATAAAAAGACTTATATGTTTACACGTAACTTAGTCATATATGTATAACAAAACATTGTCTGTTTGTGCGGCATAAAAGTCTATCATAATAACAAATTTTCATCAGTGAGAGTCACAAATAAGTTTTGATGTTTAAACGCACCAGCTCTTCTGGGATATAAGTATGTATTTATAACTAGGATGTACAATTTATAGCTTATGTTAACTATAATACGAACGTTTTGGTTCTGTACTGTGTTTATCCTTAAGCCCCTACCAAGCACGGGACTTATTTGCTATCAACAGATCGATTTGACCTAGAGGCTAGGTTCTAATATCAAGTCCTCTTCCCCGATCCCAAATTAAATACGCAATAAAAGGAATTCCTTTCCATCGTGTCCGTTTTTAAAAAGCGTAAATATAAAATATAAAAATTCTGTGCTCAATTAGTTGAAATGCAATTTAACCGCAGCAATTTTAATTATAAAAAATTTAATACATTGCAATTGCATTATTACAGTAAGATAATATTGCATACGATATGTTTATTAAGATTAACACCTATAGTATCAAACGATCTTCCCCCATACCCAGCTCTGCAATTTTTGTGAGCTAGGATACACAATGGCGCGTAAATAATTGATACCAAGCTCCTAAACTCAGACGGCTTTAAAATCATCGAAAGTTCGATTAAGCGGGATTAGACCACAGTCCATCATAGTCCATACTATTATTTTATTATAATTTGCCTGGTAGTATCCATTGTCCAAAGATTTCCACTATCCAGTTAGAAGCTACCTTTACCATTATATCAATAAAAAATAAAATGTAGAGCCGAAGTTACCTCTACCATTTTTTTATATAGAGGCCCAATAAAATAATATGACTCGGTCCCTTCACGGATAATTGAATGTTTGAGCCGAGCCCAGCCGCATGCGATAGTTAGTAAGCAGTATGTATAAGCGATTTGTCTCCGAATGTGGAGGAAAAACACAGTGATGTAGTTCCGAGTTTCCGTTCAATTTACGTAATGCGATATGGACGGCGGCGAGGTGTATACACGTTGGGAATTTGCGGGATTAATTTTTTTACTTATTTTTTATTATGAGGTGGATGGTTTAACTGTTTTTTTAGTCTATTGACTGTGGGCTTTGTATATTGTTCTAGATTTTGTAATCTATTGTGATTTGTCACTTGAGTGACCTACTTTGATTTTTTCACATCGTTGTGCCGCGTAGCCCAGAACTGCAATTTTTGCTTAGCTTGACGATGAGACAATTTTATAACATTTTAGGATGGACACAAATTCAGTTAACTATGTGTAGGATTAATAGCAAACCTTCCCGCCTTTTTGGGTATATTTTATTCACCTTTTGAAAATAGAGAAAGCTGTGATATTAATGTAAAACAAATAAACTCACTTTCCCAAAAATCCTTGATATTTTAATAAACTATACTAAGAATATATTCGTATTACAAATTGAAATTCAACAGTGGCCGGCATTCAGACCGGCTCTCGGGGGCAGCCGGTCTCAGAACTGAAATTCAACATTTAAAATAGTTGTTGGAACAATTTGCTTTGCCTATAAACTTATTACTGGGGAATTACTTGTGCAAACTGCTTCTATGTAAAGAGCTGGCTTTCGAGACCTTTTAAGAAGTGGTGGTTGCTGTCGCTAGTTTAAACTATTTTATACCAGATATTCAGATACTGGTTTCGAAACTAGACGTAAGTGAATTACTATAAAGAATTTTCTATCTATTTGTACAATAGTTGATATTCTAGTAGATACGAGCACTACCAGCTATAGTATTATCGGTCATATATATTCCTAAATAAAACATATTATAATAATGGTTTTATAAATTATCGCGAATGTTACACATTGAAATAAAATTATTATTTTACGGAATTTATCGCAGATTTGGTATGATTTAAATTATTTTTAACTTCTTGATGTTTTGATTACTTTATCGCTTTTGTGATCCCACCTACGTGAAGAAGAAAAAAATAGGCATATAATAGTTTAAACTCTAAAGTTGTGAAAATTTCTCAGAAAATAGGCGCTAAGTTTTGTTATTGTTTTTCATTCGATGAATACGGCTGCCAAATCAAACATGTTCCTGAGAAGGATTTTGTTGTTTCCTCCATTCGCCATCCTTTTTCTAAAGCTACATACTTACCAAAATCGCAGAATGGATTGATGGAATACCGAACATCATGAGTGTTTTTATTCACCCAAGCTGCTTAACATCTAGTAAGCGATTTTCGGCTATCAGATCTATGGTATAAAAATCCCCAAACCACCTAAATCATAGTCACCCTACAGCAAAGCTGACTGAATGTTATGCCCCCGCAACCACCCCAACAGTTATTTCCATAAAGACTGATAAATATCCGCACACGTTATATGTTATCTATCGATCGCCTTCATAACAGAATTGTTAGAATAAACATCGGGGTGCAATAATACTATGTCACATCTGAGAGGTTTCACTCTTGGAGAGCTGATGTGTTTAGATATCTTTCAAAAAAATATATTTTAGAAATCTTTTGATTAAAAAAGATTTAATAGCGAAAGAAAGAGTTATTCTAAGTACCTATTTTATATAGAACGAATTTATGAAAGAAAAATGTATAAAAAAATATTACAGATTTTATTGTGAATGCGTTCATTGCAATACACGAACCTTCTCTACAACTGAAAGTACGATTGAGAGGGGTTAGGCCATATATTCCACTACACTAGCCTAGTGTGGGTTGGCGGACTTTACATAACATAAACATTCTTACAAATCGCTAGGGTGCGGTAGAGCCACGTCACTAAATGAATAGGTAGAATAGGAATGAATAGGTATGAATAGGAATGACTATATTAGTTGTTCAAAGTGACACAATTTGAAGAATCTGGTTGTGGTAGGACTTCTAACAACCGCTAAGATAGTGATAATTAAACATACGGTATAAGACCGATGATATATTATATGTCGCAGATTCCGATTAAATGGCCGTCGTTGTCGTCCGATATGATGACTCTTATTAATTAATCGGTCAGTGCGCACATTCGGCGCTGTTCCGGGCAAGTTTCACGATAGAAACTATTAAAGCATTCACAGACACTACTGACGGCTTTCTCAAGGTTGCCATGGGCAACGGATAACTTACAAGACATCAATCATGTCGGACTGTTTTGCCATTTCAATAAAATAAGAGCCCTGTGTAATCCCTAACATACGTAACGCCGTAGAAATGGATAAAGAACACACCGAGAGATCGTCGTCTCTCGTCAGGCGACTCAATTATGTCGGTCTGCCCGGAAACTGATGTTGACAGCCTCCGTGGCGCAACTGGTTAGACGCCGGCTATGAAACGTGAGCCCGCGGATTTGATCCCCGCATCGAGCCAAATATTTGTTTGATTCACAGGTATTTTTTTCGGGTTGTTTGTGAGACCGAAAAGTCTCTCATAGTTTCTGATACCCAGAACACAAGATTTGGTCTTAGTATAGGTTAGGGACTATGTATGTGACTGTTGGGTGTATTTATTTATCAAACTGAAACATTTTTCGTTATTCACTATGACGGATTATTCAAGATTTATTTTTTTAGAACTACAATATAAAAAGTCTAAGATTTTGGTTCGTAGATAAGAGCTATATTATTAATCTTGTATGTTACTTCTGAGATTTACGACCAACTCTTAAGTATGCAAGACAAAGAAACGAACCAGTCAAATATTCTTGAATATACAAATATAACATTTTTACGTTCGGAGGATGAGTTCGGAGCATAATTTCTTTATACGCTCGTATATTATTTAAAACCGTCGGAATCCAGACATATTGCTGTTTTATTGCTGGAAATTTAAATACTACTAAAATTTATAAATGCAGTGGATTTCGGGGAGGGAAATGTATTTTATTGTACTACTTTTGCTCTTGCATAAAACTTAAAAAACCTTCGGTAAATCATATGAAGTTTTTTTCAAAACCTGCTTTACTCGTTCATATAATTATTATCTTATGGTTATAGTTACAGCATACTATATATTAAGGTGATATCAGATGGGTAATTTTTCGTTCAATATCGCCTTTCATTCGGCACCTTTTACTCGAAACGACAAGTTTGAACACAAAATGATACAATAGTACCGAACGAATGAATTAATAAACCGATTCAATGACGTTGCATATTTTCGCTTGTATCTCTCACTCCCACTCGAATGAACGAAAAATGAACAATCTGAACGCAGAGTGAATGTTCACTCACATTCTGACATCTTGTCTTGAGTCCTGTAGCAGGATGAAAACAGAAGGTGCATTTTCTTTTCTAAGTCATTCCAGCCACGCCGTGTGAACATGGAATGAAAGAATGAAGTTACTGGTGGTAAGTTCTTATATGTGAGTGGCTGCCTGGGTAGGTACAACCGCAATGTCTATTTCTTCCGCGAAACAGTAGTGTAAACGCATTGATGTATTCCGATTAGAAGGACATTGTAGCCAGCGCAACTACTGGATATAATGAGACTTAACACTTTATGTCTCAGGATGGTGAGCGCAGTGGAATGCTAAGCAAAACTTTGTAATTCATAGTGTTGTTTGGTTTTACTGCTTTCCATGAGCGGTCGTATCACTTAACATCGGGCGAATGTCATGCTCGTCTCGCTGTTCATGGCTATATAAAAAAAAATTAAGTATACAATCGTGTGGTCATTCATTTGAGTGACCCGTCTGATATCACCTTTAAACAACGTGCTCCTGGTTTCGGCACCCAGGTAGCACAATGCGGTCACAGTTAATTTATCCATTCTTCAAATATTATTTGTCTTTAAAGGTCGTCTATGATATGTCGCCGAAAGCGCTCTTGTCAAAATAATAAAAATAGATTTTCTCTCTTCATATTTTATTATATTGGACATGTTAATACTATTTGATTACCAGAATAACTGCTTGGTGTTTTTATTATGAAAACATATATATATCTATACACATATATGGTTGTCTGGAAGAGATCGCTCTTAGCGATAAGGCCGACTTTTGCTTCACCAAATTTGTAATTGTGTTATATTTTTTCTGTATTTAATGTTGTGTGGTGTTTCAATAAAGTGTTATTAATATTATATCTCAAACTATGAGTTCAATAGATATTTTATTTGTAGTTCCAAATTTCACCGCAGGCCAATAAATGATACATGACTCATAAATATATTTATCTAACCAATCATTGTGAAGACTTTAAAAAACGTCTAAATATTTTCTACTTGACGTAAATAGGAAATAAAGACTGATATCACAATCCTTTAACCAAGTACCCCCCCACATCTTCACAAACACTTCCAAAGTACGAACGTTTACTCCGGGAAAGAAAACAGGTAAACAAAACCATTCCAGTAATAGTCCACACTTAGAAAATCACATAACTGATATTTCACACGAGGGGGAGCGGGGCGGCCAACGACGTCGTAAACTCGACAAATTCAGTTTTCACATGTCGAATTTATAACTTGTTTTCGGTCAGTATTTGTGTGTTGATAAGAGATGTGATTTTTGAGTTAGACACTTGATTTGTTGGAGGCTTGGCTTGATGGATTAATGTGCGCGTGTCGAGACGATATTGATACTTACTGTACGGGACAGGTCGACATGGCAATTTTCTAGTGATATAGTATCAGGTTTCTAGTAGTTTATATCCATATTTTGTTGCAATGCAATTATATAAGAGTAAAAATAATTGTGTTCAGTTTATAATATGCAATATCTCAAAATATTTTTTCTACAATTTGTAATTGATCGATGTATGCACATGAAAGATATATGAGAAAAAACTATTATGGACGACTGTATGAACTTAATAAAACTGTAAGAATTAGGATAAATTTACGCTTTTATTTAGATTTAAAAGCTACCGCAGTGATTTCAATACACAACAATATTATACACAAAGAACAATGTAAGCAGGATCGAATTCGATAATCGGGGTCGATGCGGATTCCTGCAGAACGGCGACTAGGACGGCGCGGGCTGTGTGCGGGGAGTCCCCTCCCCCACGCGTCACGTTATACCCCGATTGCCATCTCGACCTGTCGCGTACTATATATACTTGTCGATTTTATATGCATGTGTAGAGATGATCTTGATGATCTCTACCGTAGGAATAAATTGGCGACGTCGAATAGTTTTAGTTCAATAAATAAAAACAATAGGTATCACTAGGTACCTGCAGAGATTTAAAAAATGGACTATTAAAGTCGTAACTATGAAAATTTGTCAAAATTCATGCCTATATGAATATTCCTATGTAATAAAATTTGTGAAACTGCAATTTTATATCAAAATTCCTACAGCTTAATTAACATAAAAATACCAACAATAATTTAAAAACACAAAAAAATATTTATTGCAATTTTGACATTGCAGATGCTCTTTTAACCCTTCATAATATATCTTTGTTTCTAAGAATTGGTTATTTTCAAGATATTTCTGTATGGATGTACAGCTCGTTTAACAATTCTGACTGGGGTCTATAAATCCACCTGAGCGCCGCCCGCATTGGCTCAATGTACTGGAATATAGTTTAAATTGCGCGCCATAATATATTGAAACATTATAATATTAGCAATAGCTTACTTGAGACTGGATGGAATACTAAAGAATGTGGTGTTGTACTACAGTCCATGGTGCATGTATTATTTTTCTGACTTTTGTCATCATTGTAAATGCAGTTTAATTTGCCTGGCTTTAATTGGATTTGAACAGGGTGGCCCCAAAAGGCAATACATTAGCAGGAGTACGGTTTTCTACTAACGTGTCTGGTGATTGCTACCAGGCAATTGCGAATATCAGCTAAAGAAAATATAATGTAAACATTGTACAACCTGTTAATAACAAGTAAATGTTTTATTCTGGTCCGGCATTTGTCTCGATTTTATTTGTTTCAAGATGAAAGCTGTAAAGCTCCCCTTTCCGTACCCCAGAGGAGGTAGAAAATGGTATGTCAGTGTCACTGGCCTACCATCCCAGCACGCTGCGGATATTACGGCCGAGTTGGGTCCCTAACAAAAACCTACGCCAGCATACCGACCAAAACATCTCGGTAGCCTATGCAGGCATTACGGGCGGCACTATCTTATCTCAGGGCGAGAACATAGACAGACAGACAGGCAGGACCAAGACTGGTTTCTCTCATTGGGGAATAAAGTTGCTCCCCACTTACGTCTAAATCTGGACGCCCCTTAATTTATCCCGAATTAAAAGAGATCATTCAAAGAAAGGTAAATACTTGTGCTGAAGGAAAGATTTTCTAATATAACTATTGTATGGCCCTGTTTTACTCTACATAGTTGGCCAGCATTGCGCTTATGATCAACTGCAGTACTGTCACTGAAATCATTGAAAATTCCTGAATAAATCTTATTATAAATTTGCTTGTACTGTACTGTATCAGACCATTAAGTACGTCCCACTGCAGGGCGATCCTCCTCAACAATCGAGAGTACGATTGAGAGGGGTTGGGTCATATTATCCACCACGCTGGTCTATTGCGGTCTATGCGGCTTGGCAAATTTGCTTAATAAGCTAATTTATGTTATAAGGCAAATTTCATCACGTCCATAATGGAAAAACAAACAAACCAAAAAACAGAATCATTACATCCTCTGAACTATACATGACATTAGCCAACTCGGCGCATTTGCATGGCCCGCGGTGACGAACGGGAAATTTTTAAATTCACTTACTGTTGTTTGTAACGAGTCCGTTGTTTAACTCCTGTTGGCTTTTTATTCAGTGAAAACGCAAATAGGATTTTCGTGTTTTCCACCTTTTGATGCGAACTCTCCCGGGTAGAGTATTACCGCGACTCTGTAATGGCGACTCTACTGGGTAGAGTTGTTGGGCTTAAATTAATCTTGTTTAAGTTAAAAGATAATTAATCAATTAGAATGAAAGTTATATCATTTTATAGGCTTTATCGTATACGGTGTGTCAATTTGTGGACAATGGTGTGGGTTATATGTATGTAAACTTGCTAAGTTATTGTGTCATGTTTGCATTGCATATAACCGTTTATTGTCCCCTATTTAATAAATAATAAATAAATAAATAATTATTAAGTACATAAGCTAATTAATTTATTGCGTATTAGTACAACATTTCTTTGTAGACTTAAAATTTCCTCGTCCGAATAATATATTCTTACCGTTTTTTATGCGAATATCATTTTTGAAACCAAAAAAAGAGGTTTCCAAAGCGGTTCAATCGTATTCGAGTCATCGGGGAACATAAATGAGAAAGAAGAACCTCTTTTTTTAAATTGTTTAAAAATCCGTTCCACTGTCAATCCTGATTAATAGAAGTACCCAGTGGCAAAGACAACCAATAGAATAGCATAAACTTAATTTAAAAGGGTAGCGAGGTCGTCCACCCTCCATTTAAGTCAAAAGTAACCACCAGATATTAATAAAACTTAATCATAATTAATGGCTAAACTTAAGATTAAAAGTTATTCATGCATAAACACAGATTTTAATCTAGAAAGATGTGGAGCAAGACTGTGTTTCTAGTTCGGACCGCAACTGTTTGTGATGCAAGTCGGCTTCTTTTAAATAAATTCATTAGAACCAAGCCGCCTGCTGAATAATACATGCCCATGAACTTTTAATTAGCTTCATGACAAATTTTTAGTGCTTACACAAATTGCTGGCTTTTGACAGACGTTGAGTGGATTTTTGAGGGGAATTTTGAGGCTATTTTTGGTCTTGACTTTAAATGTGGCTAAATTGTATTGTGTGTAATGTGTGGTGGCAGGTTGATAATGGGTCAGACGCGACAGCCAACTTGTTCACGGTGGTCGGGGGTTCATATCCCGGGACACATCTCCGACTTTTCGGAGTTATGTGTGTATTGATAGTCAATCACCACGTACTATAACGGTGAAGGAAAACATCTATCGTGCCGAAACCTGCATACAGTTAGGATTTTAAAAAAAATCTACGATGTTTAAACTTCGACAACCCGCACTAGGCCAGCGTGGTGGACTATATGGCCTAACCCCTCTCAGTCATACTCTAGATTGTAGAGGCGGCTCGTGCCCTGCACTGCAGTATATGGGCTGATATAAGTACAAAAAGAAATTGTACCAATTAAGTGCAACGTAGTCGAGATCAAGTATCCAGACTAACATGAAGGTAGTTTGTTATGATATGGGGGCAATCGAGCAAACAGGCGTCTTGATCGGTCGTAGTTACTGTCGCCCATAAACATATACAAAACCATGGGTATCTTCGACTTATCAGGCTAAGAAATGTGTGGCTCTTTCCTTGAAAAATAGTTTTTATAACACCCAACTCTTCAGTCTTTCCTGAGACCACGAATGTGGCATGGTTTAAAAACCGCACAACGGTAAAAAAATAATGAAAACTGCGAACTTTTTTTTATATTTCATCTGTTTTAAATTTTGATCTCTACATATTTTATCTTCCAGTAAAATTGCGACAATTATGGCACATTTCACACACATTTGAAAACATGAACAGCCGCAGGGTTTCCAATCAGCGCTCATGAATAAGAACAAAGCAGTTCGATAGTGATGTGCAGTAGTCGTTGCGTCCGGAAGTGTCGCCACCCTGCGTCCCCCTCCCCTGCCCCTCCCGCGACCCCTTCACCGACCCCTCTGTTAGTGGCAAGACGCTGCGCGAATAGCAAACTGGATTTCTTGCGGGTGATGTGAGGGTGCGTTGTTGTACGTCATGATGTAATATTATCGGTTCAGATTCCTGGAGATTTAATAATTTCCATCGAAATCAATACAACTTTTTTTTTATTATTATTATTTATTATCCCATTGCTGGGCAAAGGATTTTCTCCTCTTTTTCCATAAGTAGCGGTTCCAAGCAATATCAGGTCACACGGGCTCGAAAGGGTCCAGTTCGTCATGCTTGCGTTTTTCACAACGCGTTTCATACAACATTTAATACGCATTAATTATCACTGCATATTTTTTTATCCTGGACCGGTAACGTGCTCTACATCAGCTTATGGTAATTGCAAAGCATCGAGATGGAGTATCAACCAGTGAAATACATAAGTGATTGAACACAATCCTACCCACGCAACTGCTTCTTACTTCTCATCCTTTTTGTGTGTCTATGGAAGAAAGTAGTCACTTTCTAACTACCCATTTGCCACTGAAATTTTATATTACGTTATTCGTCCATAAACTACAATAACCTGGAATAAGTATATTATGATTATTATTGCAAGTTGTACCCGCTGTTTTCCATCTGCTAAGCATTCTAAGTTTGAAAAATCAAAATAGCCCACGACTGTATTCGGGACTCTTCTAAAATCGAAAGTTCCATTGAACGGCTTTCTTCACGTACGGGGACCTTCACCTTCAAAAAATATTAAGTGCTCTGTAATATGCTGATTTTATTACAATGTGCTTTTTCTCCTTTAAAGTGCGTGATGATTGACTAATTATACAATAATAAAGGACTTCGAAAAGTCAGAGGTATGCCCTGGGATTTTAACTCGTAATCATCGTCTTGGCAGGCGCATTCGGCTCGTTACCACCACGCATTCTTTAGCTAAAGGTGCGTATTGATAGACCCACATTTTATAACTTATTAAATCCTATTTTTTTAAACTGCGCACTTAAAATCCTATTAAAAACATGAAGAGTTACAGTCCTTCGACGCTTCTGTAAAACAAATGTAAGGTTGCTTTAACATAATATATTAAGCACTCTCGTAAGACAATGCACACGCGCCACAGAATTCTCCGTAAAGTGCAACAGTGTTTGTATTATTTTGATCTGTGTTCAACTTTGTAGAAACGGTATAAAAATGTACACTTTTATATTTGCTATTTACGAATCTGATTACGTAGGGAAATATTGTAACATGAATTAATTCATTGTTTTTTAATTAATTGAGTTGTACTTTGAGGAATTTGTGCCCGATATGGCGATATGTGCCCTCTGTCACATCGTGGGACGGAACACAAGAGGCGAAACGTGGGTATCCTGGTAGCTCCTCTGCCTACCCCTTCTGGGAAAAAGGTGTGAGTTTATGTATGTATGTTGAGTTATACTTCAATTAGTCTTAACACATAGTGAGATTGCTGGATATCCGATATCCCTTTCCTCTTCCTCTTCTTCCCATCCTTTTTACTTCCCGCTCCCCTCCCAATTAGGCCAGCAACACATCCATGATCTAGCTTTGTGGATGACCTGTTTGCCGGACCTATGCAATAAAAAAACATATAGCATTTTTATTGACAGCTTCTGTGGAAAGTACTGAAACACTGTAGTTACCTTGTACTACATCAGGAATCGGCTTGACCAAAGTGGTACCACTGTCTCACAAAAAATTTACGTTAATCAACGGATTTGCGGTCGTGATTCATTTTGAGTGATATTCCCAGATACCAATTGGTCACGCCAGCTTCATACTTTTTCGTGGTGTTTCGTTCGGTGAGTGAGTTTGACTGAGACCCAACATTCCTTTGATCCTCCCGTGTTTTTTTTTCTTATATTAAAGGGAGCAAACGAGCATACGGCTCATCTCATATTTCTTTCTTTCCTCTCCCATTTTGAGAGCTGGCACACGCATGTACAATCTAATTACTTTAGGTGCTTATAAGTGGCAGTAGTCACCAGGATGTCAGTCGTTCACTCGTTTGCCTGAATTATGCAATAAAATAAAAATTGCTTTCCGAACGAAAGGCAAGGGTTGGATCCCCTCATCCAGACATGTTTCCAAATTTCATCTCACACTCACGTGTGGCGGCTTGCGGTTTCAAAGCTCATCTGACCATCTCAACCGAAATGAAGAGTTTTTGTAATTAATATTTTTGTCACAACCATCTAACTTTGGAATAGTTACCTGGACCACGTGTTCTGTCTTTCTTTACTTTAATCATGAGCCATTACATATAAAATTTTTGTAAATTGTAATATCTGCACCCTCACTATGTTTCTTCACTGTTCATCTACGTGGTAATACATTCACCATCTAATCAAGTAAAACACCTCATAAAGGCTACAAAACTGTAATAAGAAGACGAAAAGTCAAACGTTATTTCCAAGAGACTAAGAAAAAGACAGTTTTCAACCTCTCGAATAGGTCTGTGTACACAAGGCGGCGCAGTGCGCCCGTAGAATTCCAACTACTTATGTTAATAAGCACAACCTCGCCGCTGACTGTACGCCTTCCCGCCTACTCTTTAACTTGGAGACTATTCCTGTATAATATTGGGTAGAACTGAAAATTATATATGAGATGTAACGAGGTTTGAGAATTTAAATTTTTAAATAAAATATAGACTGCCTCGGTGGTTCAGTTGTGCTATGGTATGATTACAACGTTCAGATCTCGGGTTCGAAACCCGGGTGGGGTAAAGAGATATTAGATTTTTCTTTACATTATTAGCTCGGAGTTACGAATTTGTGCCCGATATGGCGATACTCTTGCCCCCTATCGGAACACACAAGGCGATATATGGGTGTCTTTGTTGCACATCTGCCTACCCCTTCTTTGGAAAAAGGCGCGAGTTTATATATGTATGTAAATAAAATATAGGTTGTGCCGAGTCTCGGTAGGTAAAAAATAGATTAACAAAGTCGTGCCAAAGCCCGATATAGTTACATTGCTTTGTTTTAACTGTATTCTGTACGAGTCCACATACGTTCCCCTGCATTCCCGTCGTTACCGTTTCGTTGAGTACATTTTGAAACAATAATCAAGCCAGCATTATACATATATATTATACATATTTATATCTGTCTATATCACCCACTGCAGGGCACGGGCCTCCTCTTTAATCGAGAATATGACTTAGAGGGGTTAGGCTATATAGTCCACTACGGTGGCCTAGTGCGAATTGACTGACTTTTCAATCCAATTCATCAGCCAAAGAAAGTCCACTGCTGAACATAGGCCTCTTCCAATGATTTCTACAGTGACCTGTTGGAGGCAGCCTGCATCCAGAGACTTTACATATCGTACAAATTCATACAATATATTGACTGGAGAGAAATTGCCAACTAAAGAAGCTCCTGTAAGGCGTTGACTTTGTCCGTCCGACAACTCAACTGCAACACGCATAATTTTATATTCACCTTGATAAGTACACGATATAAACATACAACAAGGAAATATATGTACTTCTAGCTTCTTGACATTATAAATTTAGATGTACCCGAAGTGTTGACTTTCGAATTCCGAATTGATTTACACTCAGACCCGAGCGCCACTATTTGATTCCATATCTTGTTATACGTTCACGTTACGCCGCACCCGATTTGTATTTCAAACAGGTAAAACGCGATTTAATTAGAGAGATATCGGCCCGATTCGATTGTTATTCGGATCGGGGACACGGAAACTGCGCAAAACCTTCGAGAAGCCCCTAATTGGCCACTCTTCCGTCTGTATAGTATTTTGTTGTGGATTTTGAAAGGTAACATCATAATTGTATGATCATGCCTTCCTATGCCTAAAATAATATACCTACGCCGGAATACTCAAACGCTACTTAAATATTATCTTACACTTAACCACATAAGTACCGCTTAAATGTACTGGTTAACAGTTTCATAGCCTGCGTCTAACCAACTGCACCACGGAGGCTGCCAAATATACTTTGTATATACTTCAAGAGTCCAACGTAAATACAAAATACATAAATACCTTATTTAAAGTGCAATATACTCAACATCTAAATATAAGAAAATACAAAGTGGTATAAATTGTTACGAATCACTACCACTACCATCAGCTTTTAGTTCTGAAATGCACAGGCAATTTCTGTTAAAAATGCAACAAACCGAACCACACAATTTTCTAAAATTAAGAAGATAAAGAATATTAAACGAAATATGAAAATTAAAATGAAATAGCAATTGATCGATACAAGCGAGGGTATAGGGATCCAGAGGGTCGCCCGCGATCATCTTACAATTATTTCTGGCATTAATTACTGGCTCTAATTGCTTGTTAACCTCATTATGTATCCCGGGCCGTGCTTCAAATAAAGCGTTTTCTATCCCAATATCTCTGTTGAGACGTAAATGTTAATCGTAGTCATAATTTTGTATGAAATGTTGTATTTTGAATGGTCAAAAACGTTGTGAAAAGTGGTAGAGTTTCACTGTAGTTTGATAAGTGTAGATGGGACCAGTGTTAGTGTTTATCAAGTCAAAGTGGAAGAATGACTTAGATAAGGTTGTAGGTAGCCGCTGTATATAGGCTGCTTCCAACAGGGTACTGCCGAGATTCTGAGTGGAAGCCTATGTTCAACAGTGAAAGTCCTGTCGCTAATGAGAGAGAAAGAGAGAAGTGATCCGGCTTGGTAGATAACTTTGTCACAGAAAAAATTTATGCAAAGCGATGACTTTCTTGATCTGTTTGGTAAGTGAAATTGCGGGAGACCCGATAGGTTTTTGTCCATTACGTTTCCCCTTAAATTTTGAGCCCAATACACGTATCCAATTTTTGGAGATATTAAAGTAGCCATAATTTTAATTAAGATCGGATGAGCTGTTTACTCGATTATGGATTAATGCTCTAAAAATATGCTTTAAATTCAGCGTGTAAGTATGTTTGTATGCAAATATTGAAAATTACCGATCGTATTTGCATGCAATTATTATCAGTAGTTGCTTATAATATTTGTGATTTTTAAATGTGTTAATTGAAATCTGAGTTTTCTCTATAACAGTAGTACAACTCCGATCAAGTCTCCACATTCATTTTGTCTTCAAAACACCGCTCTACACTTCCAAGACATTTTATATTTTTTCATAACAAAATAAACCTGCAGTCAATTTCTTTTACTCGAGTAATTTAAGGTACAAAAGCTGATAATGCTGTGCGTTGTTTCCTTCCCTTCCCCCATCTCCCCTTCGCCACGCACGACAAATAGGGCGGAATAATCGCACACGACGCGCCTTTGATATTTACCTTATCAAATGGTGAAAGATTCATTTAAATTTGGTGTAACATGACGTAATGAGACGTTGAAAAATATTTAAAGACATATTTTTGATCTTACAATGCCATAAGTTCGGGCGAAATAACGGTGATTGAGATAAAAACCTGTCCTTGGTTTTTAGACGATGATTTTGATGTAGTATTGTGCGCTAATTTAGACATTCGCATCTTCCAATCAGAGTTCTTTAATCGTGGTGGTAACCAAGAGGTTTTACGGAGTTGATGTGCGGTTCAGGCTTTGGAAGGGATCTAGTTCGGCTACAATATTCGCAGCACGCCGGGCTGGAAGGCCAGTGATACTAGTATAATTCTTCTGACCCTACCCGCGGTACTAAAAGGAGAGCCTTATAAAACACAATTTAATATATTAATGGCTGACTAAACAAACAAGTAAAGAATTTGCCTTATTGTAACTGCAATGCACGTTTTATTAAGTACTCGTGCACCTAACAACCAACTAATTAATAATACAAGACACCGACAAAGCGGCATATTTTCGTATATTATTAAACGGCAGTGGGCTGTAGTGCGCATTATTTATGACAGTACAGCGGCGCCGCAGATTGGCCAATTACATTAGCGGATCAGACCATATGTATAGCAGCTATGTGTACAGTAATACAACAACTCGAACTATTTGAGGAGTTTGGCAATTTTCCGCGAAGAGGCTGGTGAATAGCAATATTTTACTACCGTCTGCTACTCTGTACCATTCCTTCTTTATGTCCCAATTAAAGGACTCACGATGTAGGAAGGAGAATACAAATGGATTGGTAATCAGATCTATTTTCAGTTTTTACCAGATAGTCCTAAAGTTGGAACCAAGTTGGCTAACAGTACGCAGTATAGCCGACGGCGTAAATGATCCAGCTCGATTGGAGTGTTATCACTGTTCCGCACATTAAACCAATCGTGGTGATTTTACATGAATGTTGTAAGCATTTGACAGCCTCCGTGGCGTAGGTGGTCAGACGCCTACTGTGAAACGAGAGGCCGCGGGTTCGATCCCCGCACCAACATAAGTGTTTGTGTGGCCCACAAATATTTGTGTCGGGTCTGGGTGCTTGTGAGACCGAAAAGTCTCTCGTAATTTCTAATACCCACGACACAAGACTTAATTGATCTTAATGTGGGGTCAAAACTATGTATGTGACTATTGGGTGTATATATTTATTTATTATGATGTCTTGTTTGCTAACTATAAACATATTATTTTCCTGTAACGCCAGAATTTTCTCACATTACTTCTTCGAAAAAAAATCCAAAATTGTAGCTCCTTTAACATTTGCTTTATAAATAACGTGACACACATTAATAAGTGTTACCATTTTAGTACCTCAAAGTTGTCCTACCGCAGTTGGCTTCCCACTGGCTCTCTTGTCCTCTCAGAGTAAACATGCACTCACACCGAGTGGCGGCGGACTGAATTTTTCACGGCTTATAAAAAATTTCTTTTTAATTCCACCCGCGGTGTAGCCGGCGATATTACCCGTTTTTTTTTTTAATATATCTTGAGGGCGGGGTTGAGAAACTATTTTATTGCCTTCTATGTTGTATGGAAATATGGCTATTTTTTTAGATTTTTCCTATGAGCTAAGCTTGCGGGAACAATTGAATAGGTAGTGGGGTTGAAGGATATATTTTTTTATCAGTTTTATTTTATTATTATTCATATGGAGAGTAGTCACTATATAATGCTAAAAAGGACCTGCGAAATTTAAAATTCATTACATAGTAAGCAACTAAGGGTACCTTAGGGGTATTCAACATTATATTGAAAGTTAATTGACATAAACGTAAAACAAATTTACACGTAAAATAATAATGACCAGCACGTTAACCTCTAGATCATTTAAGTTCACTTCTATTTTAGTAATGAATCTAACAAAGCAAATATTATTACAATAGGCACAATCCGTTTTCAACGTTAAAGCGCTCGGTAGAGCTCACGCGAGAACAATCGTGAAAGGTGCCAGTGTGTCTCTACCGCTTCCCTACTTACAAGAACAACTCTATTAATCTTTATTCTATAACCTTTGAATATGTGTTGCTTTTTAATTAAGTATTTTTGTGTGGATCACAGGTTTATTGCTTGTTGTTTTTGTATATTATATAACAATGAAATTGCCATTATAATAGATACAATGCATTTTCAACAGCAAGAGCGCGTATGAGAACTATTAGATACGGTGCCGGTATGTGACATACAAATAGAACAACTCTGTTAGCTTCTGCTCATTCATTTGTGATATACTGTATCAGCCCATATACGTTCCACTGCAGGGCACGAGCCTCCTCTAATCGAGAGCACGATTGCGAGTGGTTAGGGCATATAGTCCACCACGCTGGCCTAGTGCGGGTTGGCGGACTTACATACCATAGAAATTTATAAAATCGCTATGGCATGCAGGTTTTCTCACGATGTTTTTCCTCACCGTTATAGTGCGTGGTGATTGACTATCAATACACACACAACTCCGAAGTGTGCTCTGGGATTTGAACCCGCGACGACCGTGCACATGTTGGCAGGCATGTTAGGTCCGTTTACCAATAGGCCACCACGCACTTATTTGTGATATAAGAGGCTTTATTTATTTTATAGTCCTTTTTCGTATTTATGATGTTATTTTGTGTCGTTTTTCATTTCTTTCTTTTTTATTTAGTGGAAATGGTTGATGTACTATTAAATAAAATGATTGAACGCTTATAATTATTGCATAATAGATATTCCTTATTGTTAGATATTTTTATCAGCCCGTGTAATAGCCGCTTTATACTTGGAAGTTGGTGTTCAGATTTTGTCCGTGTGTAGGTTTTGAACATTCAATTATTACCGTGTCCACCGGTGAAAGATGAATATTCTGTTTGGAATACACTGCAATTACTTAACTGATGGATTTAAAATCGATTTTTTTGTAGCCTTTAATGTGTCTCACTGCTGGGCAAAGGCTCCCCTTTTCCTCCACTCGACCCTGTCCTCTGCGAGTCCTTGCCATTGTGACTCGAACGCATCCAACTCGACTTTCCATCGCATCTTTGGTCGATCTTTGGTCTGATCTTTGGTCCGCGTTTTCTCCGAATCTGAAAATTACCTGTTTTAAACCATTAAAATATCAACATCCTTACATCCTATTTCCCCACAATCGAAAATAAAAAAGAGCCTAAATAAACTCGTCCACGAAACGTCTCACCATGTACACCCCTCCTAAAAGTCCCTACCGAAATATGTTCCGAAATGATGGCGCATTTATACCCACTGTCTAGACGTCCGTACAAGCACAATAACGTAAATTGGGCTTAGGCTTGGTGAAAGTGATTTTTTTGCCTTAACGCCTCAGATAAGAGGGAAGTCAGGAGTCATATTGTATTAGGTTTATTGATTGAGGCAGAAGTGAAGGCTGTGGTTGGAAACTAATTTGCGGTTTATGGGAATTGTTCAAGGTTGGTGGGATATTATTATAGATATAGATATTTTTGCTGATGTGACATAGTCGGTGTTTGGTCTTTAATAATAACATATTGTATGGAATTGTTTTTTAATGAAATTTATTGTAAGGAATATTAAGAAAAAAATAGGATTTATAACCTCTAATTGTTTTTTAAATAAGGCATTGAATTATGTAATTTATCAATATATTAACTTTTTGTGGCGGCATTTCAATCTATTATAATTTATTCATACTCAAATCTTTTGTAATTTTTGAAATTAAGTTTTCGGCTGTTAAATTGACCGAAGTCTTTCTTGAAACTTACACCATATAATTGCATTTAATATTATCGACTTATAGTAGAATAATCAATGTGCCTAAAATGAATATAATACACTGAACCAAATTAAGCGACAATGTCTTAACTACAAACGTCCTAACTCAACTTTAACCTAAAAACCGTAAGAAAACTACTCGTATAAAAGCAATCCACGTAGTGTTGTTAACATGATGAGCGCATTATTTATCGATACTCTCTCGACAATAGTGACGTGCGTATTTATGATGTCGATATAATGGCGGTGATTGATGAGCGGCCGGCGCGCTGCCCGTTTGATTTATGCCGACTCGATACTGCGCTCTGATTGAGTGGGGGCAGACGGGCGGGATTTGGAGATGTATTGAAGTTTTTGGAGATAATTAAGATACTGGATTTTATTCAAGGATTTCTGATAAATACGTTTTTTAAGTAAGTATTTATTGATTTGAAACGTATTCGGTATTTGACAAAATAGTAGATAAGAATCACAAGTGAATTTTTAATACGTTCGACTTAAAAAATAATAAAGACAGCTTTTTACTCGTCCAGTTCCGTTCGCCCTTTAACGATACATACGATTTTCCAGGTTATGTATAAGTTGATGAAGAAAATTAGTTATTTCCCGTCAATCTTCCCCTTAATCATCTCCCACTGTTGTATACTTAATAATAAAAAAAAGTTTCCGAAAAAAAGTGTCCAACTAGTCCTAGCGTTTATTCCGCCGCTCGTCCACATCGTCAGCGGTTACATAATCACATTTACATCTATTTGTTAATTCAGTATCTATCGGTGGGCGCGATCCGTCTTCTTACTACCACGCCGCAGAATAAATATATTCGCAGACGTGACGCCCTTACTAATACTAATAGAATTAATATTTTTATGCTGATGGTGCTTTTGGAGCACTCTGTATAATCTATAGATGTCTTGGGATCCTAATAACAAAAAATGCCAGTTGTATCTATATGGTTAGTGACCATTGTAAAGTGGAAAATCTTTCATGGAGGCATATACAAGTGTGTATGAATTTGGCTACACCCTCTGTAAATCCAGAATCGCATAATCTTATCAACTGTCGATAGGAAGATCTCTCGTTGGCGTATACTCTGTTTGGATTGCAAAAACACTTAGCAACAGGGCAATTCAGATTCAAAGCAACAGGGTATTGTAGTCGTTATGTTTAGTTGTCGCGCAAGAAAAATATTTTCTTTAATAAGTCGTCGCCAATGGACAGGTTAAGGATTTGTTTTTTTAATAAGGTTTCAGTCGCACAGCCAAATGGTAAAGATGCATTAAACTCGTACATATTTTTTATTTTGCAGCAACCCTATCTCCCAGAAAAAGAATTGAATAACAAGAGAATTCACAATCGTTTTCGTATCATCATTGTCTGGTCTGCAATAATCTTTGCGTAGGGCTGCCTCACCCGATCACTATCTGCAACGCGATTGTGGTTTTTTTATCGACGTTTGATGGTCGGCCTGCCCCGCCCCGCGCCCTCCACCCCATGAATAATACATTTGTTCGTATTTTTTCGCCAATAACCGCTGAGCAGTCCTATTTTGTAAATCAAATGTGATGTGTTTTAGACTTTTTTGTTAAGAAATGAAAATTTCGCTCACCTTAGATAAGCCTTTTGATGTTATTAAAAAGAGTTTATTTGTTATTTTTAGAAAGAAAAAAAAATATTAATAATTTTTGTTACAGCGATTATCAGAATTTAGAAAAACTGTCACTAACAAACTTTAATATTTACATAAACAAAAAAAAAACAATTATCATGGCAACAATTCCACTGCCTCGCGGCTCATATATTGATACCTTAGTTATCTTACAACGTGACAATGCAATTACTTCTCTATTACTACCCTATAAGATAAATAATCCTCCAACAGCCTCCGTGGTGCAGTTGGTTAGACACCGGCTATGAAAACAAGATTTATTTATTTACATATTTAATGGTGACCGATGCAAGTGGTTTCTTATAATTATTACAATAGATTCTACTACAGAGCAAACAGAAATTTAAGTTAATGAGCATACATCAGCGACTTTGCACATACGCTGTTAGTGGTAAGCTCATTAACTGCAATTTGGAGTTGCCTGTAAAATTACTATTCCCTGTTTAACTAGCCATGATTGGTGGGAAGTTAAATTTGCATACGTACATAAACGTCACGCCAGCATCCCATAGAGGTAGGCAAAGTCTATGACTTTGCCTGAGCGGAGATCTATAGAGATTTGCTCGATCGATGGCACATTAGGTAAGGGTCAGCTTAAAAGTACCACTAACCGAAGAAAATACATGAAGAGATTGATGAAAATAGACAAAGCCAAAGTAAAAAAGAAAGTTAAATTACACACTAATTTAAATACATACTACATACATACATAAATTCACGCCTTTTATCCTATAGCTTCCTGTGATGGTCTCGTTGGTTCCTTAACCTGGCAAAACAAAATATGTGGGTCATTCTACTTCTCGACGCTTAAAACCTAGAATATATGGAGTAGGGGAGACCTTGTGTTAACACGTTCCAAATTTGATATTACGTTTGGGTTCGTAATTATTTTCCATATCAGGTGTGATAAAGGGCGAACCTATAAATTATTATAAAATAAGTATCAACTTATTTTATACAACAATTATTAAATACGATGCCTCAGTGGCGTAGTGGTACTACAGTATGATTGCAAAGCTCTCGGGTTCGAATCCCGGGTCGGGCAAAGTGATATTGGATTTTTGTATTCTATTCCGATATGGCGATAGGCTCGCCCCCTATCACATCGTGGGACGGAATATAAAAGGCGAAACGTGGGTGTTCTAGTAGCACCTCTGCCTACCCCTTCTGGGAAAAAGGCGTGTGGTTATGTATTATTAAATACGTTTATACAAATAATGCCCTCAAAATTCCATCATACACAACCCCAGCCCATCAAAGAGCATAGGAAACGAAAGTCACCGCGATAGTGACGTCATCAGGCAATCTGCCGAAAGGTTTTTTGTGAGCATTCCCTTCTCTCCCCTTCTCACCTTAATGATGTTCATTAGTATTCCATCGCCCGACTCCTTCGCTCAGTAAATAAAAATTTGCAATCATTCCGGCCAGATGTTACGATCCATTACGTGAAGCGTGACGCGCGCCTCCCGATTTATTGCTGTTGAGGAGACACAGGTGCTTAGTTGGGACGGCACTGTTGTGTTTTTGTTCGTATAGAAAAAAGAGTGGATCTTGGAAAGGAAAGCAGAGATTGTTGGATGTCTAAACCCGTATTTTGGTCCATTTCCTTCACTTTTGAGAGACAAGCAACGTATCTACAATCGAGGGGTTATGGATTTTCATGGGCAGCGATAATCTAGTGTAAACAAAATCATTAATGGTACGAATAATTTTGTCACAAGATGTGGTAAGGGTTGGGATTATTACCATATTGAGTACAAATTTTGGAAACATTTAAGAAACTATCATTAAGAGGATTGTTTGTTCTGAAAATAGGATGGCCTCTACGTTTCACAGCCCACAGATGCAGCCACTAAACCAATCAAATAATTACTAAACTAATAATCCCTGCCCCACATAATTCAGTCTTATCTAAAATTTTTACGTTTGTCAATCCGATTGGTTTCCATTTCAATGTTGAAGTTAACAAATCACTGCGTTTTTATCACAAAATTCAATCCTGTGTTTACATTCTAAATTCACTACCTTATCTCGAACAACGCCTTCCACTGCCGCTCGCACATCCGCTACATTGCGTGCTAATGTTACAAACTCATCAATGTACATTAAAACACAAATAGTAGCAGTTAGACTTGAAGCGAACATCTTAATATCCGTTCGGTTATTGTGCCGTTAGACAGTTTGTAGTGGTGGGGGAAATTGGGGGTTTTTAATCAAATGTTATGAAGTTATGTAAATTATTCTAGTTTAGGATAGTGCTGAAAGGGGAAAGGAGGCAAATGTGATATTACACCTCATCATACCTGCATTAACGGATATGTAGATAGAGCGTTAGACTTCTATAGTAGTTCTGTCATGTGACGTAGTACGGCTTGATGTCGTCAAGGAATATATAAGAGCCAATGGCTTTTCAATGGAGATAAATTCTGGGCGTAATGGCAATGATTGAAGACAAGTTGGATCCGATCACCAATTGGATAATGTTTAATAGAAGGAAAAAATATGATAAGCCGGCATATTTACCATATCGTTCTTCTTACTCTGCATAAATGACAGGTTTGTGAATTCGGAATACATTTCAAACATAAAATATTTCGCCAAATTATTCAATTCATGGGCTTCTACATTTTTTAGACTTAATTGACATTTTCATGATAAATTCCACTTTAGAAATTATATCTTTGGGATACAAACCACGAAACGCACATTTCACCTAATTTTTTATACTATTTTATTAATCAATCACCTATCACTTTTAAGCTTTCCTTCACAAGAGACAAGTCTCTAAATATAGGATAAAACAAAAATATGGTCCCAAATCCCTCGCCGGTGGGCAGCGGGGCCATTAAAAACGCCTGCCACTGCTCACTTAATCACTGTGAAGTGTTGATGAGCGGACAGCTTCGGGACGGAGCCAGGTGGGCTAGAAGGGGTACTGTATAGGGAAACTGTTCTTATAACATTTCCATGAACATATTTCTTTGAATGAAAAAAGAAAAAAGGTTTAAAGACCGCTACCTTTCTTATTAAACAGACACTGCCTATAGTCAAAACTGTCAATTTTAATTTTGTACCTTTTTTCTTTTATTCGCTTTCTAATTGTTACAGTTTATCCTATATGAAATAAATAGTAAATAAATTTATATGATTTTTAAATCGGACGTTACCTCGACAAACCGTTATAGCACCTGTGGCATCTCCACCTACGCTTTCAAGGACACAAGTCGTAATTTCTGTATAAATATTTAATTGCTGTTTATCAAAAAGGTTTTGCAATTAGTTTCATTCGACTTTTAAACTATTTTTTTTGTTGGTTAATTACCCCCTGATTGATATGGGTCCTGCCCCGCACCTTGCTCCGTCCTCGGCCATTCATCCCAGTTACTCTTATTTAGCGGAGGCAGAGCAAACTTCGCGCCATTACGCGAGACATTAACGCGTTCGAATGAATAATCTCCCAACAATTCTCAACGGCTTTAAATATCATATTTTTTTGTGCCGCGAAACATGGGCGAGAGCGGGAAATTGTTTGATTCAAAACAAGCAGATTCTATTGAACAAAAAAACATTTTGTTTATATAAATTTAAAATTGGAATGGAATATTTTGTTTTGTGTTGGATGTATATAACGTAATACTTCATTTACATTGTATTTTTTTTCTCTACCACCCGCTACCAGTTTAGATAGTATAGTTCCTTTCGAAACCAATTTAAATGCAGGGATTTCAATACAAGTAGCCGCATGGTTTAATTATAATTAAGTCCTTTAAGAAAAACGACTCTTTTAGTGCGTATTTAATAACATGTTATACTTTTTTGTGGCAATCAATTTATTATTTTACTGGAGAAATAAAACAAAATATTTTTAAGCTGCCATCACCGATTACTTGGACCAATCGTGTACAGTTAAAAAGCTTTCGCGATAATCGTCCCGTTATATCTGCGGTGATGTTTTAATACAGCCGTGCTCCGGTGTAATCCGGAAAAATCCGGTGCGCCCCGGAAAATCGGCCGAGAGCGGTTTATGACGCATGAGTTGCCGGGTGACCGGGGCAATTAATTGCACGCTTAGGTGAAGTTATTTAGTTTAAATTGTTGCTTTGATTTTTTATATTAGGACGATAAAGTGACGATGGTGCATCTGATGATGAGTGTAGTGATGTCGAAATAGGGTGTGATCTAGTGACATCGTGTATTGGCCGTGACCTGAGACGTCTTGGTTTCAAATCCGGGCAACCTATTATGTGTGAGTTTTGCTATTAAAAAATTCACGTAACGTTCATCGAAGTATGTTATGATACAACACGCATGCTATATATTATATTTTGCGATGAAAATGCTTGGTGAACTGTGGGTGGCATCAATGACACCTCTCAGCCAAAATTATCTCCTTTGCAGACCCTTCGGAGATTGTGTGAAAATTACGTTTTTATAAAGACTATCATAAAGTTCTTAGTGTGACGAATATTTCTGCAGCGTCCGTGCAGAAATAATTTTGTAATCCAAACAAAAGCCTGTAGTGAAAAGTTTCTTAATACCGAGCCGTTCTCACCGACGACGCAAATCCTGCTACAGTACAGTTTTGTACATTTTTTCATATTTTTAATCTTGTTAAGACAGGGCTTAAACTTAGCCCAACTACTTGATCCAAACCGGTTACCAAATTCAGTTTGCGAATTTGGAAAATTACGTGTCGCTTATGGAAGCTCATGGCGAACCTGTGTTTTGAAGTCACGTGTGTATGGAAAGTGAATTATTTTTTACATACTTTGATAGTGGCGAAAAACATCTTGTGGAAACCTACATACAATAGAGGTATTTCTAAGAATTTCCATGGTATGAAACATTGTCAAACTGATGCAGACCAGCGTGTGGAATTATGACTTAAATACTCTCAATCAAACTCTTGATTCCCATGCCCAGCAGTGGGCGGTTATAGGCTGATACAATGCTGATATTTTTACTTGCAATGAATGACGAGATGAGCGTGCCATTCACCTGATGGTAAGCGATGTTACCGCTCATGGACAGTAGCAAAACCAAACAACACCATTACAAAGCTACTACCCTCGCCATCCTGAGACATAAGATGTCGAGTCTCATTATGTCTATCTGTAGTTCTATCTAGTATCTATCTGTAGTTACTCTGGCTACAAAGTCCTTCAAACCGAAAACAACAGTGCATTTACACTGCTGTTTGGCGGGAGTAATAGATATTTACCTGTGCAGGCGGCCACTCACTACCACCAGTGATATGCGAACAGTGTTGCGGTCTATACGTTTGTAAACTCGTAAAGTCTATAGATATTCTTATAATAAAAAAAAACGTATTTAATTCCTAATATAAATAAATAATCAAAACACTGAGCCAAATAGTTGGTTCAACCCTATAACAAATGTAGTTAAATATAACAACATCGCGGCTGTCGATTCATAACGTTATCAATGAGATCACTCGCGACTCCAGCTCGTTTGCGACGCGGCCACGCGCACCATATCTACTTACATGAACACGGCATATAGCCAGATTAGCTTCTGTTAGGTTTTGTTTAGTAAAATTGTGAAGTTAGTTGATATTTTGAGGAGTTTATGATAAGTAGAAAGCTAAATTAATTTAGCAGTTGTATTTTTTCAACAATGAAAGCAATGATAATTTGAAAAATTTAATGGTTAATTAACACGTTCGCCTCAAAAATATTGATTTATTGAGTATAAAATGTCGTAAATACAATACTAAATCAAAATGTTCAAATATTCCTATGCAGTATTATATAAAATATGTTTTCAGCTTCGATATATTTAAGGGAAAAAATTTAATAAATAACATATATGTCAAAATCCCGTTCACAAATGGTCCTTAGAAAACAAAATTGCCACAACACAACGCATCACAGAAGGATTAATACCATAAATACGGCAATAAGCACGTCCCTATCAACTTGTTTTCCTACCGTACTTTGTGGTTTTGAAACCCCTGCGCCCCTTAAAGCGAAGAGGTGCCCCGTTAATACGGGCTTAACAGGGCTGCCACTGCGTATTTAAATATTAATATAGGACCGTCCTGTTTACATGCTCAAAATAAAATGTGACTCGTAATTTCATTTCAGGCAGCGTTAATTTAGGCGGAGTTAAATTAATTCGTGTCATTTATTCCGGAATAAATAGGGATTTAATTATATTCTAAATGTGGGATTAGTGGGTCAGTTGCTGAATGACTGTAAATGATAGTGGAAAACACGTCACAGTGATTCATGTAAGAGTGTCATATTTTACTTTTGACCCAGTTTCGAGTAGGCTGGCTTAATTGTATATACCGGCACGAGATGTTTTACTAAACTATATCTTCCGTATAAAACCTTAGATTTGCTGGTGACAAGATTCGTTTCCAACCGGGGCGATATCACCGTACGCAGTGATTAAGAAGCTGTCACAGTGACCCATACAAGTGTGTGATGTTTCGACTTCGCTCTCTCTCTTCATCTACGGAAAGTCCACTGCTGAACATAGGTCTTCCCCAAGGCTCTCCACATCGACCTGTTGGAAGCGGCCTGCATCCAGCTACTTTCTGCAACCTTAACGTTTCAAATTCATCTGTATATCCTATTTGAATACAATTGGTATAACTTAACTATTTCCCTCACGGATTATAATTTATTTGAACTGCACGGAACCTCATCAGACCTAGTCAGTTACTTAGTCGTACTAAAAATGATCTCAACATAACCCCAATCCACAATCCAAACACGAACCAAAGATCGGTCCTAAACAGATTTTTCCCGCACAGACTAAAAGCAATACCAATTATATCTAAAACCATTTGAATACTGCCAAATACGGAGATAAAGCGCGGCATTGACGCTCCATTCTTCCCGGCACTGGCAGCCACTGGCAGCCCGCCAGCGCTCTCGATCCGGGACTAATGGTCCGCCTTACTTACCGATATTAAGTTTACTACAACCCTTTATGAATTTTAAATGTCCAAAATATATCGTTGGTCTTTTTGGAACCCGTTCAAGTATTGAAGTGGGATTGTCGGGGAGTTTTGTGCGTTGTTGGAGTGGAGTTGTTTTGGAGTTGTATGCTTCTGTCAACTTATATACGTCCCATTGCAGGGCTCGGGCCTCATCTACAATCGATAGTATAATTGAGAGGGTTAGGCCATATAATCTACCACGCTAGCCTACTTAGTGATAGAGTTTATGTCATAGTGGTTATGAAGTGATCACCTCTGATAATAGTTGATACGCGTAATTGTGAAACAAAGCAATATTACTGGCATTTGGTAATGGATGCTTAAAAATGCAAGAAACTTGGTAGAGAAAAATATCAAGCTCCTAGCGTTTTTACTCACAAGAGCACGATACTTTGATTTTTTTAGGAGAAACATATAAATAATAATATCTACAAACTTACGGTTAAATAAACATTGCGATCAAATCTACAGACCGAAAATACATATACAAAAATTATTATTATAATTCATGACCTGAATAAAATCCGACCAATTTCTCAATAAATTGTACAAATAATATAAATTCCAGTGAACGCAATTGAGAAATATTACATCAAATTTAAATTCCATTATTTTATTAACAATCCAATAAATAATATAGAGGGGTGAGAACACAATCCCAACGCGATTTCGGTAACGAAAACCGAAACTACATCATAAACGTAAGTCAGTGATATGATACACGAAGAGAAAGGTCTGATTCCAATTTTAGTGGGGATTTCAATATATTCAATGAATATCTTAGTAGGGGACACAGCGGCGCGGCGCACAGAAGGGTCACTGGCGTTAAATTAAACTATTATATTATGATTGAAGAAGCGAGCTAAGATAGTATGAAATATTTTTGTGGTACTACTTGCAATGGGAATCTCAATCGTTCCCGATTGATGTTGAATGTGGTTTGAATCCCTTTTTCGTGCAATATCAGGCTCAAATCTGCAAAACCTTATAATATAAAATGTGTCTGACAAAATATGATAATATCTCTTCATGTAATTACCATGATAATACTCGTATACCCAGATACGAGTATTGTCATGGTAATTACATGAAAAACTATATTGGTCGCTTTTAAATGTTGTGGAACTTCAATTTTACTTTAATAATTTGATTCATGTCTTCAAGATCACATAGTTTTCCTAGTAGCATTTCAGATGCTGTGTAATATACCTAGTAGACTGGTTTCAAGATCCATACAATTTTATGATTTTCTTCATACAAAAACCTGTTTCACACCGTCTTTACTCCTATGTAGTGAACCTGCTGTACAAATTGATGTTGTATAACCCGTTGGCAGGTTGTAACCGGTATCCTATATTTGCAAACGAAATAACCTTAAGTCGGGGAGTATATCCGATTTTATGTGTTTTTCTGGGTCTAGACTTCCTAATAAGATTTTATTAATCTCCCGCCCTTCCCGCCGTCTGCCAGTAACGACTATTATCTGCAAATGAAAGTGTGTTTTACTGCTTGCTATTTTAAAGGCAATAAGAGAGGGGATGAAAGGGATTTTGTGTTCGCATATCTTAGACTAAAAGTTATATTGTCTTTTATCATGGATTTTGGTCGTAAATGTTGTTGTGTCAACGTAATGTTTTTGTGAAAGATGTATTGTTTAGTCGTGAAATAAAGGCTTAAAATTAAGTAAGTAGTTAGTCGCGTCGCTGGTTTAGTGACTGCATAATAAGGTTATTAATTTCGAGGTATTCGTTTCAAATTAGTTTGAAAAATGTCAATATTATGAATTGTCAATATGAAATTATGGTGTTGCAGATGTTCTTGGGCGGCGGTGACCACTTACTATCAGGTGAAATGTATGCTCGTTTGCCTCCTATAATATATGTATTAAACAATTAAAATCTAGTCAGACATTGTAAAATCTAAAATTATCTTAGTTTAAAATACAGTGCAGGGCACGTATTGACATATGTATATGTCACACTGAGGACCGAGTATAATAAGTTATTAGTAATGAAAACTCCAACAAAAACAGGTTCAAGTGTCATTGCCACCAATCTACAAAGAATCAGTGAGATGGCTTCTAAATCAATACTTTGTTTGGTGTGGAATGTCTCCTGACGAACAGCGGTTGTTCCTTTAGCACGCATTACGTCATGATCCTTCGAGCCTTTCTCCCACCAAGCGTTTATATTTCAATCGTCGAGGATTTTCCTAGTTTTGTTTTCACTCAGAATGTGTAGAATGATCTGTTGGCTTACCCTTCAGTACGATTTATTTGTTTAGCATTGGGATTGAAAAGTTGTCATTTTATTTTATTGAATGGAGTAGTAGTGAATTATTTATTCTTACTTTTGTGAATTTTTCTGTGTTTCGTCATAAGAAGGCCAATGCTATGCATGAACCCCCCCACCTCCCTCAGGATTTCTACGAGATATATAAGTGACTATCTTACCCCGTGCTATGTTGCAGTTGAAATGTAATGAAATCCCATAAAATGTCATACATTATTTAGTTAGAGTCACTTTTTTCACTACTACAAGATTCACAAGACTGTATTCACTAGACAAGAACGGGCAAGAAATACTAGCGTTAGTCACCATCAATTGCAGTGTATTCATTATGGCATACCGTTATAATAACATAAAGTTTAATAAACGTAAGTAAGAGACAGTGGAAGATAAATTATAAACGTAGATACAAGATCAATAGCACAAGATTAAACTCAGATATTTATTTTATCGCATACCCACCAATATCCATTTACACGCTTAGAACTAACGCGATGGCCCAAATCCAATCTCATAATGAAAACGCCTCGTCTCAAGTTTGAACGCATAACTACCAATCACGGCTAGTGGGTAGACCTTTGGATTTACTTTATTACGATAGATCTGGAGATGAGAGCTGAAACATTACTATCGCCTGATAAGATTATTTTTTTATTTAAATTTAAATACACCCAATAGACACATACATGGTCCTGACCCCACACTAAGATCGAGTCTTGTGTCGTGTATATCAGAAATTACGAGAGACAACAAATACTAATTGTTCACACAAATATTTGTGTCGGTGCGGGGATCGAACCCGTGGCCACGGAGTCTGTCAAGAGCACTACACACTAAAGTCGCCGACCCGTCGGCATATGTCGGCAACTTTTTGTAGGCGGGCTAGTAGGCGGCTTCACTCATTGCAAGTCGGAAAACTTTGTTAACGACGTGACAGCGGCTCGATATAATATGAGGAATATTTTTATGACGTAGAGTGACGCCGGGCAACACTCAACAATAGCCACATACACAGCCTCCATAGCGCAGTTCGTTGAACGCCGGCTATGAAACGTGAGGCAGCGGGTTCGATCCCGGCACCGAGACCAATAGTTGTGTGAACCAGAAGTATTTGTGTCGGGCCTGGGTGTTTGTGAGACCGAAAAACCTCTCGTGGTTCCTGGTACTCACGACACAAGACTCGATCTTAGTCTGAGGTCACGACTATGTGTGTGATTGTTGGGTGTATTATTATTAAAACTGAGCTAAGCTTGCGTCGCCAACATGTCGGCGAGAAACACGCGCGGGCGCCTGTTGCCGACATGATTGTTTTCTTATAGGCTGCCGGGCTTTGACGGCGGGGTGTGTCGCCGAGCCGGCGGCTTTGGTGTGAAGTGTGCTTAAAAGGTGAATACCTTATTTTGAATTTGAAATATGTACAAAGTGAATTGTTTTACTTGAGATTTAGGAATCGAAGAAAGATCTTAGGATGTACAGTTCATAAACGCTGCAGAGACATAAATATAGTTAATTAATTACTATAATGGATTAAATACTAGACATTCGTACATACATACATACATACATACATAAACCCACGCCTTTTGCCAGAAGTGGAAGCCACAAGTGGAACCAGGACACTCACATTTCGCCTTGTATATTCCGTCCCACGATTTGATAGGGGACGGGCCTATCGCCATATCGGGCACAAATTTCTAACTCCGGGCTGATAATGAATAGAAAAATCCAATATCACTTTGCCCGACCGGGGATTCGAACCCGAGACCTCAGCTATTTAATTATACCGTAGTACAACTACTCCACCGAGGCAGTCAGGCAGTTTATATATGTTTCACACGAATATAAAAATATATAAGTAAACATCCTGTTAACCAAAAACATTTGCATCAGATACGCGAGCAAGTCAGTCGTGGAAACTTCCGCCGCCCATCGGCATGGCTCGCAAACTTCCATACTTACCGCCTAATTTCGCGCCAAATTGAAAACGTTAAAGTTTCCCATCTAACTTGCCCAATAAAACATCCCTCATACTTTTATCACGTGTTGGTATCGGCACTATCAAGGTAATTCCACAAATTGATTTTGAGATGTAGATAAAAATGTTGCCTCGAAGAAATTGGCTAGTGTGGTAAGGTCACCTCTTGTTCTATTATAATTAGTAATTTCTTTACTGTAATTGTTTCTATATAGTGCAATAAAGGATTAAATAAATAAATTGTTTTGGTTATAGTACTCGGTTTTTGACTGCCTCGACTGCCTCAGTGGCGTAGTTGTACTACGGTATGATTACAAAGCTAAGGTCTTTGGTTCGAATCCCGGGTCAGGCAAAGTGATATTGGATTTTTCTATTCATTATTAGTTTTGAGTCAGGAATTTGTAACTGAATTGGCGATAAGTTCGCCCCCTATCTCATCGTGGGACGGAATTCATACGGCGAAACGTGGGTGTCCTGTTATTAGAGCACCTATATCCCTTCTGGGAAAAAAAGCGTGATGTTTATGTATGTATTAGGTTTTCGATGGCCTCCTTAGTAACCAAGGCTTTGAAATTAAAAGCGGTTGGTTCAGTTCTCGTGAAACAAGGTCAGTGTGGACAATTACTTGTTTTAGGCCTGAATATTTGTGAGACACAAAGCTTTGGAGTTTCAGTTGACCTCATGATCTGGTGTCATCTCAAGGCTTGGCACCTTTATGGCGGGTTAGGATTAGAGTGGAAGGATAGAGTTACAGAAAAACCTGGTGTTAAGTGTACACGCAATACAAGTTCATTATAAACAGTCGATGTCTATGGCTTGTAGCTCAATATTATGCAGTCGAGACAGAAACTTGTAGTATCTTATATTTCAACCTTTATATGTTTTAGCAAGAGTTTCAATAAATATCGTATAGTAAATCTAACCTACCTAAATTGTGACCTATTAAAATCCACACATCTTCTCACGTATCATAATTATCCACCTCAATACCTGAGCTGGCGAGGTTCCAACTCCTCCGCGTAACGAGCTCTCTAATGTGGTGACTAACTGCCACTCCACTGCACCCTACCCCTCCCCTTCGCCTCCCCTCCCCTCTCCTCAAGTCTTCTCAACTCGGAGACGTCATATAACCCTTTTGACACGAGGATTTGTAAGCTATGCGAGGTTTGTACATGAATCTTGACTATTAAATTTTGACTTGTTAAATAAATAATAAATAAAATACACCTATCAGTCACATTCGTATTCCTGACTCTGCTCTATAATCGAGTCTTGTGTCGTAGGTATCAGAAACATCCAGAACAGAAACAAATACCTATGGATCGTACAAATATTTGTCTCGCTACGGGGATCGAACCCACGGCCTCTAGATTCACAGCAGGCTTCTAACCAACTGCGCCACGGAAGCAGTTTTTATTAGATTTTATTTTTGATTAATTTGATTCAATCCTTAAAAGATAGATAGATCCCATGGGAATAGAGAGAGAGCAAGTTGAAATGATAAAGAGAAGGATATCATATAGAATAAAGACCTTATGACCGAAAGGGCCTATAATTACCACATTATAGAGCGTATATGTAGTTATAAGATGTATTTCGCTAGAAAATTCTTATTTTATTTAAGGTTTGATGGTTTTCTAAAGTAATAAAGGTCTACTAGTCGACTAGTAGGAAATTCCATTTTTCAATTAGTCCAAAGCTTATATGCACGTTAAAAATGGATTTATAAATAGTACTTATTTTTTTAAATGTAGTCCTCGGGTTGAAAAGAATACATAAATCAGCAGAAGTATTTTATTACACTATATTACTCGAAAAACACCCAATAATTTCAGACTGAAAAATCTTCAAGTTGTACGACTCTAACTAAAAATTAAAAAGATTTTATCATCGTTAACAAGATTGGAAACCAGATTTCTTTCCGTATAATTGTTGCCATAAGTAAACAGACGGATAAAATATAATAATTAGTCGGACAGAATCTCGATGGTCGTGGCTGGCGCGCGTCCAACACTCCGTAACAAGTTACAAGACGTAATGCAATGACTAACTGCCCCTTAACTCTTGTACTTGTGAGCTTATTGGAGATAATATCGATATTCTAATTGATAGAGATTGGGGCAGATTGTGTGAATGTGATTTGTGTTAAAGATTTTTATGTTGGAATGGATTATTACTGATAATACACCTGTAGGTAAATCGGCGCAGTTGACTTTGAGTTCCCATCGTCGATACATTGGATTGCAAAGCTAGATATTTTTAAAGGATAAATCCAAAATTCGGTATAGTTCCATGAGTCACTATTATAGGTTTCACAATATATTTTTTTATAGCCCCCGTGGCGCAAACGTCAGCTGTCAACGAGACGCCGATGGTTCAATTCCCGTACGAAACAAATATTTGTGAGGGCCACAGATATTTGTCTCGGGTCTGGGTGTATATGAGACCGAAAAGTCTCTCGTAGTTTCTGATACCCACGACACAAGATTTAATTGTTCTTAGTGTGGGGTCAGTATGTCTGTTGGGTGTATTTATTTATTTATTTATTGCATCGTGTATCGTGTTAGGTATCTGAACAGATGTGAATATCCTAAAACCAGCTTTTGGGTCTCCGGCAATCTTAGTTATTAGTACAATTACCTATGGATAGCGGTTTGTCTAGCAAAACCAATTTCCTGTGACAATTTATTCAAAATAAAAAACAAAACTAAACACTCTTTCAGAAAAACAAACTTTCAATCTCGTTTCTATTTTACTTTATTTGCCAAGGGGATAGTTCTCAATGGATTTTATATAAGCATTAGGGAAAGACCTCATATTTTTTACTGCCCTTCTTGTAATAAAGCGGATTGTCCACCGCGAGTGGAGTCCGCGTTTTTCGTCGTAAAATTGTTATTAGCCAGATATACGAGTACTCGCTCGAGACAATTTCAATTATAATATCGGTCAAATTCCATTGTATTTTATGGCATTTTTTCTTTAATAGCTTCGGCTGGAGTTCATAGTCTAAAATGTATATATGTACATACATACATAAACTCACGCCTCTTTCCCAGAAGGGGTAGGCAGAAGACACCCACGTTTCGCTTTATGTGTTCCATCCTATAATGTGGTAGGGGGCAAGTCTATCATCCCATCAGGCACGAGTTCCTGACTTCAGGCTGGTCTAAGTGTATTATTAATATAAACGGTTTATTTTGTATTGTACTTGATTTGTTTCAGAGAATTTGATATTGGAGATCTAAGCTAGTATACTCGGGCATTGTTTTGATCCGATGTCAGTTTAGGTTCCAAGTTTCATCTTCAGTTGATCTAATATTAATTGTTGTAGGCATTTAGCGTTTCATTGTTAGTTTATTTTATTAAGCCTTCAATTTAATTTTACGATTGCTATCATGCCCAATTCTCCTTTTCCCTTTCCATCCTTTGTCCTTCCCGCTCCCCTCCCAATTCGGCCGGCAGCTCATCCATGATCCAGCGTTGTGGATGTTCATGGGTGGCGGTGATCACTAACGATCAGGTGACCTGTTTGCTTGTTTGTAGAACCAATGCAATGAAAAAAGTCGTATAAAGAAACTTGTCTCATTTAGATATATACCAGTTTACGAGAATGTCAACGGCAGAGATACCGCGTTGAAGTATTCTTGAGAAGTGAATATTGTTTTAGGTTTAGGGTTTTCTAAAAGTTTTTGGGAGCTAATTCTTTTTTATAGGACTATTTCATGCTTAACTAAAAGAGGCACTTCGTTTTTATTTCTCAATCCTTCTTTAACCTTTTTGTTGGACAAACAAAGGTTATCGAATCCAAATACCTAAAGAAAACTAAAGCTAATTTGTTACTGCATACAGCTCATACACGTTGAGATAAGACCTTTGGCCACTGGGACTGTTTGGGTAATATTATTATTAATAATTACCATATAATTTCTGGTAAGTCTGTATCAAAGTCTATAATTTATGGGTTCAATAATAAAACATCGAATTTCAGTAACTAATCGATTTTATTTACATATTCACATATAATTAAATCTGCAACATTGAAATAATCGTCGGTAATATACAATCGTATCTTAACAACTATTACAAATTATTTAACTATGGCACAGGGAGTGCGCGGGGTCGCCAACGAGTTGTGGAGTAGGAACTATTGCTTCGAAGCGCTGAAATTGCTTAAAATAGGACGGCTGTTAGGATATATTTGTGTTTTGCAGGTTTCATTCATCATTATCATTATCATCATCATTAGCGATGGGTAGTTTTTATAAATAAATACACCCAACAGTCACATACATAGTCCTGACCCCATACTAAGATCGAGTCTTGTGTAGTGGGTATCAGGAACTAACAGAGACTGGAGATCCCCGGGGAGGCTATGTTCAATAATGGACCACGACTGGAGAAGTTAAACAGTTCGGCTGGGTTTATGAGTAACATTTACCCATACATTTAGTTCTGTAACTTAATTTTTTTTATGCCTTTATCGGCAGACGAGCTACGAATTGCGTATTATAATAATATGAGATATTTATTACCCTCGAGCTGTCATCCCTTTGAGCTGTGCCAGTGAGTTTTACCCAAACAGAACTCAAAATCATATTTTATTATTTGAATGAAACCTGCACAACGCAAAAATCCTTATAATAAAGAAAGTACTGCGAGCAAATTGAAAATGGTAAAGGTTTATGGATTAAATAGCTTGTGTTACCAGATCATAGAATAAATTTAATAGATATTAGAGACTACAGTTATCTATTACAAGCATTGGAGTAGGTTATGAATATAATTCACTATTTAGCCATTATTTGATTCAAATCTTGGTTAAGAAACCAGGCAAGGTCTACAGGGGCGCAATCAATTAAAATTATTGTCGTAAGGTGCTAACCCTGAGATGTTAACAGCTTCATAAGCTTCAAAATCATGAGATAAATGGATGTTTGTTATATTAATGGGATAGAATTCAATATGTACGAAAGTCTAGTTGAGACCAAAACATACATTGGAGATGAAAATATCAGAATCACGGAGTTCTGATGTATTGAATTTAAATGTGACCACATGAACTATCCTGTGATTTAACTTAAATCATAAATATCATATATTTTTCAGAACTAAGAAATTTGAAAGATGGAAAGGGTGGCTTGTAATTATTTATGATTTATGATAATTATTTATCGACAGCAAATAAAGAGAGGAGTTTGTTCATAATATAGCATTATTATGTTTATATTAGAACACCATCCTTATTAAATTGCAATTATTACGTATACATTCGGCTCAATGTACAATATAATAGTAAAATCTCATGACCGTCGACATCATCGTTACTAACTTTTACAGCAAGTTTAACTTTTTGAACAAAAATGATAAATAATTTACACATACATTAAGCAGCAAAAAAACAAATACAACAACTGATTATTTTAAAACATTACGTTTTAATTTACCATCAAGCTCTATTACATCATCTATACAAGCTCGAGGAGTATCGACTACAACAACAATAGCTATAACTAAATTGATAATAAAATGACTTGTTATGTACTGATTCATCGACCACGCGCACTCCATGTGGTTTTCTCTTTAAGTTTCTATCACAACATTCAGTTTCCTTAAATAATGCTCTGAAGGTATTTGGTCAAATATCTTCGGATACATTACCTCAAGTCCTTATCCCTTAATTTTTACATTAAATTTAGATACAAATCGGAATTTCTTAATTTACAAAAGGTTATAATATAGCTAACATTTAAACTAAATTATATGTCAAACGTAAAATAGGAATTGCAGATAAAGTAGTTACCGCAAACCTCTAAACTTAGGAAATTCTCGTCTTGGAGACGATTATTTCCAGCAACAAAATGAGCAAGGGCGATTTTGTTGGGTATGCTAGGGTATGATTTTTGAAAGATGTCGTATGAATGGACGTCTGGGTAGTAAAGTATATTTATAATGATTGCTGTTAGATGGTAAAAGTAACGCGTTAAAAATACTCAGTTACATCCCAGTAATAATTGCCTATTCCAGGGACAATAAATTGTATAAATGGGCCATAACATTATTGTCCGAAACACCATGTTGTAAATTAAATTAGTACATATGAATTGTTTAATGAATATCATATTCGCCTCTGTCTCTAGTTTAGAAGTTTGCAGTAATTTACCTATAAAGTATTTTCCTAGAAGTCCATCCTACCATTGAAATGTATAATTTCGTGAAATCAGTCTATACTTTCTGGCACGACAAAAACAAGGATAGATTCAAAAATTGCTATACTTCTCCTAACAATATTCTATTAGAGCACCTTACAAAAATTCCAAAAATGTTCTATACAATACAAAAAATTAATATCGAACAATTGAGTACACACTATACACGAGTCCAACATTGGACCAAGCGACGTCGAATATTTGACCAAACGCCCTTCTAATGAACGTAACTAGCGAGTTTAATTGAGTTTCTCGGACGCTAGGTGGCGCTGTACAAGTACATGTAATCATAACGTTAGTAGAGACGCGACCACGCAGACCGAAGTCAGGAGAAAACTGTTAGTCGCTGATGTACCTGCAAACACACATTGGGTTAAAAATAAAATTCTGATATTATTTATGAATGGTCCATGTATGAAAGTTGGATGGGATGAGAGAGCACCGAATCGAAATACAACTTTGATGTATTTCGGGTAACTTTGATGAAAATAAGCTGTAGTTAAAAAAAAACGTTTACCAAAACCTTCTATATCATTTATGGAATTAGTCCGCCATATTTTATTTATAAAAAAGAAATTTGATATTGAAAAGGCTTTTTAAATTCAGTAGCAGACTTCACCTGGTTGAAGATTATGATGAATTTTAACAGGTTAGTTGCTTAAATTTTATTCGTAGTACGTAAATATTCTTTATCTCGATTTACCCTTGAAAGCATGAATAATACAATACTAAATACGAAACGACATTTCCTTCAAGATTTGATTACTTAGGTATTACCCCCGGGTAAAATTTTACCAATGAACCCCGTGTACCTGAGGAGTCCTCTCCGGTGACGGAGGCTGGGTGTGGCGCGTCTTCCTTGATGTAGATGGGCTCGCTCTTGCGCGCGTAGATATCGTATATGGTCGCGATGCAGCTCAGCGCAAACTGACCGTTCGGTGGAGGGACTAGGGTATACCTGAAGAGGAATATTTAGAGTAGAAAGCACTGAAACATATTTAAGTTGAAGACCATACAAAAATCCATGTTAAAAGTCATGCGTACAGTCAATCACCACGCACTATAACGGTGAAGGAAAACATCGTGAGGAAACCTGCATACCGTAGCGATTTGCAAGAATTTCTATGGTATGTAAAGCCCGCCAACGCCAGGCCAGCGTGGTGAACTATATGGCCTAACCACTATTAATCGTATTTTCGATTGTAGAGGAGGCTCGTGCACTGCAGTGGGACGTTTCTGCGTTGATACATTACAGTCATACAAACACACTACATTGTACTTAAGTTCTAGCCAAAAATGTATCCCATCAGGTCATTTTTGCTATGTAACCTTCTCATCCATTGCACTTTATTTTCTATCAATTGAAAATATAGTACAGTGGGAATCAGAATCAGAGAATAAATTTTGATAAAAATATACGCAAGGGAACAGATTTCTTGTAACTAGCATACCCATTAAAAGTTTCATTTTCCAATTTGGATTGCACATTTTTCATAAAATTCCTAAAAGAACATTTTTTGTTATAGCCTTCATAAGCAAAAATGTCTAATACACGAAAAATCTCATTAATTCCACATCTTAAAATACATAAAACATTGTCTAGACTTTGGAGCATGTCAACCTTTTTGGGGTTCTGTAATTTGTATAAAATTGTCTGCTCAACAGGTTGAGAAAGTTCGCTATTTGCTTGTTCTAATAGATATTTGTTATTTGACGCTCCAATGGGTTTGTGATAGATGTGCCAGATACTTACATAGCATAACAATATTGTAGGTATGTACATAAGATAACAGATAAGATTCGCACAGGTCATTGAACAATAATCTGAACAATCATTCGAGCAATGAGCGACATATGTAATAACATGACTATGTATGTTTCTAGGACACTGTTTTGATTGTTTAAAATACTGTCCTTCATATATATTATTTAACAAATAAACACAACTACAAATAATTTCTACTCAATACTAAAGTCAGATACAACGAAGATTTTTCGGTCTCACAACGCCCAAATCTCATTCGAAGGTAAGTCAAACATTTGTCTCAGCATTTCTTGTCTACTATTGGCGCTGGATTGCATATGGTTCTGTAAATTTTATAAAATGAAATAAATAAATACGCCCAATAGTCACCAATGCTACCATAATGAAGGAAAAACTTAAAAATCGCATGCCACCATAGTCCCATTTTTTATTCTAATCCCAAAGAAATCAAATCTATCATCAACACTATTTCAACAAGTACTTATTATGTTTTTTATTATCTATTTCGCAATTGTGTTCTGTCACTGACCTCAAAACATCCTTATCTTCTTTATCGACTTTATCATAAACGTAGTGATCCTGGTAGGCCCTGTTTAGATTCGAACTGGTGTACGTCAGGCCCATCTTGTAATGTTCTGCCTCTAGTATGGAGATCTCCAGTTGACTGAACGCTCCTCGCTCCTTGAAGTCCAGTTCTGAGGGCCGCCATGACACCGTTTCTGCTATCTGTGGGGGAATCATCAGATACAAGAAATCCAATGGACATAGGTGTCCTCCAAGGATTTATCTAAGGTGAATGAGTAATGTTAAGCAGTGGACTTCCTATGGCTGAAAATGAAAGAGAGAGAGAGAGAGAGTAGGCGATCTAACGAAGATCGCCGAAAATCATTGGATGCAGACTGCTTTCAATAAATCGACGTGGTTAATATTCAATTTGATTTTAAGCCTAGCTCAGTAGTTTAGTCTTTCTGATTTAATTCGAAGTATCCATCTAAGACAGTTTTAAGTTTCTGTAATGTTTTAACATTTCGCGATAAAATCTGTTAGAATTCGTGTTATTTAAATGTGTATATTCGCGTAAATGAAAGAAACCATTATGTTTTAACATCCGCTTGTTTCTGTGGTTAGTTTACGGCTACTCTCTAGAAATACGTATTAATAAATTTCCATCTAGTTCCTCATCATTATTATTGTCAGTAAAGCAAACCCCTGCTTTTATCGTAGGGGTTAATGACCCTACTCATTATTAGACAACCCACTCTTCGAACAAATAACAGGTTTAATTTAGTTTAGTCTAAAGCTAAGTATATTTTTAACAAATCTGCCTTCCGTATAATTTTAAAATTCTTTTCAGGAAATTTGTTGAATCTTTTCAAGATATTAATACTTTAATTTTTTGTTCATCGTCTCAAATATCCAAATCTATTTCAGTAAAGTTAGTTGCTATCGGTAATTTTATAGGTTTCCCTTTGAATCCAGTAACTTAATCTTCAAAAACCAATTAAGATTTTGAAAGGGTTGTTCTTCTAATATATTATGATCTAAATGATATTGTCTCGGTGGCGTAGTTGCAATACCCTACGATTACAAAGGTGAAGTCACGGGTTTGAATCAGCGATGTTGGATTTTTCTATTCATTATCAGCTCGGAGTCAGGAATTTATGCCCGATATGGCGATAGGCTCGCCCCTATCACATCGCGGGACGGAATATACAAGGCGAAATGTGGGTGTCCTGGTTACACCTATGGCTTCCCCTTCTGGCTAAACGCGTGGGTTTATGTATGTATGTATCTAAATCATAACTGATCACTTAAAATAAATATGAACAATTTAAAACTATATGGAATTAATTCAACTAAATATAGTGTTAAATAAAATTTTACTTTTGTTCATTTCATACTGGCTCGTTAAAGTTACTAAAATACACTTGTGCAGTCCAGTCCAGATTCATTTTTTATCATCTTTGACCAAAATCCCACAATACGCTTGCTGAACACGGAAAGAAAAACACTTGCAAAAGCCTGTATCACTGATTTTCTACCAACAATCACGTTGATTGCCATCCGGCCGAATTTGAATGTCTCCCCGCTAACTATTCTCATATTTTTAAAGATGATTTCGTATTGTAACTTATAACCTATATATTAGAAGCGCGTATATTTTAAGCATAATCGAAGCTAGAAGGAAAGTTTCGTGCCATTTAACCATCAATACAATTACATTTTTCAAAACCTCGGCCGAGTCCAGTCGTTCAATCGCAAGACAAAGGAGAAACGCAATAACAGTATCCATTCTTGCTAATGAATAAGGACCTATGAATAATAGCCATTGTTTCACCCCCGGGGTCACGATAAAAAATACAAGTCGGATAACTTTTGTTCCAGCTTTTTATGCTGAAGAAACTGTTCCCTAGTTTAAATTAAAATATTTCCCTGTTACGGATTTCATAACAGAAGTTTGATTGTATGAATTAATAAAAAGTAGTTTGTATCAGTCTTGGAGACATGAATGAGAATACTCGAGTCAAATTTAATTTAGGGATTAAAATGGTAAACTTATAAGTTTGAATTTGTGCAGATTAATTTTTAGCATGAAATGTCAGGCCATACTATCGTTTATACAAGTGTTGATGCAATGAATGTTAAAGCGATGAACGTTAAAATATACCTGTAGCGTCACAATACTACAAAATAATAACTAATATATTTTATGTTAGGTGTACTCGTTCGAAACTACGCGATGTCTTCTCGTCCAAAATACCTCAGTGCCTCAAATCGAAAGTCTTCGATAGTTGTGTGTTGCCAGTGATGACATACGGCACCGAGACGTGGCCTCTAACTATGGGCCTTATTAGGAGGCTCAAAGTCACTCAACGAGCTATGCAGAGGGCTATGCTCGGGGTTTCCCTACGAGATCGAATCAGAAATGAGGAGATCCGTAGGAGAACTAAAGTTACGGACATAGCAAGTTGAAGTGGCAATGGGCGGGGCACATAGAACGGAGAACTGATGGCCGATGGGGCCAAAAAGTTCTCGAATGGAGGCCATGAAGCGGAAAGCACATCGTAGGACGTCCACCCACTAGGTGGTCAGACGTCCTGGTAAAGGTCGCGGGACGTCGCTGGATGCAGGCTGCCTCCAACAGGTCACTGTGGAAATCGTTGGGAGAGGCCTATGTTCAGCAGTGGACTTCCTTTGGTTGATGGATGGATGGATGGATGGATACTCGTAATCCCTCAAATATGATGAATATAGATTCATGCGTAGAATCACATTCCTGTGGTAATATTTACAGATGTATTAAGAAACTTGTCATTTCTTAACTGATATATTTCTGCGTTATTTTAAAATTATGGGGGCTTGACAGGCAATAGATAAATTATTAAATACTCTAAGGTTACCTTATGCTCATCCAGTATCCAGGTGATATTAGGCGCTGGGTAGGCTTCGTCGACAGAGCAGTTGGCTCGCAACACATCGCCTCGCGCGTAACTGCCTCTGGTTATCGTCAGCCGCGGCGCTCGGAATGGCGGGTCTGTTGAGGATATGGCAGTTTTAGGAGTTCTTATGGAAAATACTTTCCTGTGTAGTGATTGTTATTGTATTTAAGTGATTTATCGAGAATAATTAGTTGTATTTTTACTGATTGGAATGAGCCAGTGAAATATTATGCTTACGTTTTGTTTGAAGTTCTAGTTGGGTACGCTATGGATTACCAGGACGAAGGTTTTGGATATATCTCTGAGCACACAATGGACTTTTAAGCTATATTATAATTCAATTAAAATGATCATGGTATTGTAAGGAACCCTAAGTGTTTCAAGATTTCTCAACTCAAACTTAGCATTATGTTTGACTTCTGGGCTATGATTACAGACAGATCAAGCAAAGAGCCGAAATTATATCTCGGATTTAAAAAATATACCCGCTACGTTTAGTTTTTCTTCTCTTGTTGGTGGTCTGACTAACTACTAGCTACATCAAGCATCTCTTACCGACTACAGTGAGCGGCGCGGAGCGTATGTCCGTGTGAAAGAGCGGCGCGTCGGCGGACACCTCGCACTGATAGTCGCCGCTCAGACGACGGTTCATGTTGACGATGCGGACTTGTTGGTGGTCTGACTGTGTTAGCTGGGTCAGAAATAGTTATATTGTAATGCACATATGTACATAACGTAAGTACAATCGTATATGTCTAAGGAAGTGGTCAGAAGAAACACTACTGCCGCCTACAATTCGTTGAACTCATTTCCATCACAAATGTGATAAACTTCGAGCTTCTCATTAATTGTTCCCCGCGAAGGAGTACATCTTAGAATCAAAGTATCGTGATCTGAAGATTATATTTTACATTAATTATGATTATAACAAAAAGTATTCGTATCTCTAACTTTAGAAATATAAAGTTTAATAATATATTTTCTCTAATATACAGCTCAATCTCTAGCATCATCAAATGAACATGACTATAAATTAATACCACCCCTTTCACCACACGATACTTACATCAACCGAAGCTCCAGGTAACGGGAACACCATAGTCGGTGGCATCTCTCGAGGCACGTATCGGTAGAACTCTGTCTCCGCGCGGTACCACCTGATGAGTAAAATATTTTTAAGACTTGGAGGAACCTTGCTTTCCCCCGTTTTTTGCTTATTTAAAGAAGCTACTGTAATAGGCCATATAAAATCCTATAATAATTACACAATCTGTAACATTTATGACAACATGATAATAATATTGTACATCCCGATGGTAGTACATCTGAACGTAGTACCACGAGTGTACGTCCTGAAAATTTCTTAGTCGATCTCAACAATTTTCCCATAGGTGTTTATTCCGAAATAAATTAAGTGCATCTAAGTTGTAGGCAACCTTGTAATAAACCTTCAAAACGAACAAAATTTGAACATTTCTCAAGACTAATATACAATTAATTCTTTGGCAATTAAAAAGTAATAATTGAACTTTTAAATAACGATCATAGACGTTGTTTTTTTATTACACAAGTGTTGAGTTGTTTCCTTTGTTGTGCCTTATTCTGAAAATAATACAGTTACAATGTAAACATAATTATTATACAGGTTGTATAATTTGGTTTTTAGCTTTAGCTAGCTTCCCCAGCTGTGTTTGTACCTGATGGAGTAGAGTGCCGCTCCCTCCAAGTCGTAGGAGCAGCGCAGGACGGCAGACTGGCCCTCGCCGGAGAGCACGGCGCGAGGCACTGAGATTGACAGGTTGCGGAGGGACCAGACGCCACCTGGAACAACATACAAATCTTACACACTGAACCTAATAAGGAATTTATAATTGCATCATAGAAAACCACAGACTTTTTTGTCCAAGATTGAACCCGTGGTTTTTCATATTACAGACAGTTTTACAAAAATTCCGCAATACATCAATATAGAACTTAACGTACAAATTTAAAATTTACTTGGTCTTTAAAAGTTCCTTTCCGCAACACCAAAATTCAAGTTCCAATATAAACGAAATTTTAAATAGAGTTAAAAGTTAGACAAAAATATTTTAAAACTAATTGAGTAACTACCTCCAGTGTTTTGAAAGTCGCTTGAAAATAAAAAAGTACTAATGTATCAGCCCATATACATCCTAGTGCAGGGTACGAGCCTCATCTCCAATCAAGAGTACGATTGAGCGTGGTTAGGTCATACTGCTTAATAATAGACTTTGTTTTTTGTAATAATCATAAAGATCCAGCAAAATGCTATTTATGATTGGTAAGGTAAATGAAACCACATTGTTCTGTATAAAGCAAAATGTAAAGTCTATTAGGCAAACAAATCGCTTCTCGGCTGAGAACTGTTACTTCACATCGGTTTTCTGTAAGTTACTACAATGGAATCCAAACTAGGCAGTTCCAACTTCTAAGAACTTAATACTTGTGTTGGCTTACAGAAAGTAAATTAATATTTGGTATCGCTTTGTGAAGTATGGATATCCTGAGATTTGTGTACCGTCTGCTTGTTCGGAGTTCACGGTCGTTCCGGTTCAAAAGATTATGAGATGTGCGAACTTGTATTGCTCTGAGAACTTTGTTCATCAGTATTGAGTGTGTTTAATTAAAACCTCGGCATTTTGGAGATTAATTTTAAAATTGAATTGCTGTTATTAAAATTTCTTAGGGTATAGTTTATGTTTTTCAAAATTTAAAAAGACTTTTAAAAAGAATACATATTATATCTGTATATGTATCAGCCCATATACGTCCCAATGCTGGGCAAGGGCCTCCTTTACAATCGAGAGAACGATTGGGAGTGGTTAGGCCATATAGTTCATCACGCTGGCATAATGCTGGTTGGCGGACTTTTGCATACCATAGAATTTTGTACAAATCGTTATAGTATGCAGGTTATCTCACGATGTTTTCCTTCGCCGTTATAGTGCGTGGTGATTGACTATCAATACACACATTACTCCGAAAAGTCAGAGGTGTGCCCTGGGATTTGAACCCGCGCCCATCGTGAATATGCAGCCGCGTCTGGTCCGTTACGCACTCTTAACTTTCTCATATTGTGACTTCTACATAATATTTTTTTGTAATAAATATCCAGAAATACCAGGTTTTTGTGGCCAATAATCTTAAAAATATACAAACTTCTTGAAATTTCGCATACATAACATATATAAACACACGCCTTTTAAAAATTAGAAAGCGCTGCGTAATGCTGCAGCCGATACTAATCTAGCATTGATAAGGAGTTGTGACGAAATAGATGATATTTTAAAAGTCTAGACTACTATATCAGGATCGAGAAAACAAATTCACAGTATCGGCCTACGTTTAGGGTACAAGCAATTATGACTGTATGTATTAAAAAAATCAAAATATGTACAGATGCTAAGCCCCAAGTTGAAAGTACTACAATACTGCGACATCGGTTTACAAGCATTTATCGGGTGTTCAAAGCGGCGCGGCGTGTTTTACAAAGCATCAAGTTCTGTTGTTTGAGTGGCGACATGCACCAGAGAAAAATCTGCGGAGAACAGTACGACCATTGGGAATTTTAAATTATTTTGGGGAAATATGTAGGTTTTTTCTTAATGCTTTATATATAGACGACCTTTTCTGCCTTTTTCATTGCCTTATGGTTTGACTGAAACAGTTGAGAAAAATTAAAAATAGTACTATTAGTTACTGTGCAGTTTCTATTACTGATAAAAAAATAACTGTTAAATCAGACTTAGCCGATAAGGTTGGTTTACGGGATTAAAATGCCTAATTTTGGATTTGCGATAGCTAATGGATTTGCGGGTTAAAGGACGTTGGAATAACTGGCCAGATATCGTTCCAATTAATTGTTTACTTTATTGATTTAACATATAATGAAAATACTAATGCCGAACCCCTAAGTTAAAGTACTATAATATTGCAACGTCGGTTTACAAGCATTTGTCGGGTGCTCAAACAGGCGTGTGCAAAGAATCAAGCTGTGACGTTCGATCGCCGGCTGTACATGCACCGGAGAAAAACTGTGCGGAGAACAGTAGGGCTACTAAAATATAATATTTTTAGTATTTTTTTGGAAAGTTGTAGAGCTGTTATTGGAAGTGGTAGAGCCACGCCGTAGTCAGTCATGTCTTAGCATAAATAGGCAAGCTCATCCGGGGCGGTACCACTGACTCTCAGGAAATAGACGTAAAGTGACAGCTTAGCTGTCACGTTTCGTTCTATGAGTCAGATTGCGGGATGCCCAATACCCCTTTCCTTTTTCCATCCTTTTCCCTTCCCGTTCTCCTCCCAATTGGGCCGGCAACACATGATCCAGCTTTGTGGATGCTCATGGGCGGCAGTGATCACTTACCATCAGGTGACCTGTTTGCTCGTTTGCCAGACCTATGCAATAAAAAAAAAGTTACTTATTCTTATTTGGAAGAATTTACTAGGTAATGCGCACAAAGCGTACAATACAGCGACCACATTTTTTTTTACCTTGAGTTAAATCGTAATAATATAAATTTGCTTGGAATTATATAAACTACTACAGAAGTTCCGCCGTTAGTTGATCCAGTTCAGAAATGGATTCCAACGTCGCACTGCCGAGTGTAAAATGTAAATCTCGTGACGAGTGAAAAAATGTACGGAGAACAGTACGGCTTCTAAAAAAATATTATAATTTTTAGTGATTTAGACTTCTTTACATGACAGAGTGCAAGGCTGTCTTCACACAGAGTGCACTTTATTTTTGTCAACTTCTATAATAATGACTACCTCGGTGGTGCAGTTGTACTACGGTATGATTGCAAAGCTGAAGTCTTGGGTTTAAATGCCAGATCGGGCAAAGTCTGATTGCATTTTTCTATTCATTACCAGCCCGGAGTTAGGAATTCGTGCCCGATATGTGTCTTGTTTGCACCTCTGCCTACTCCTGGGAAAAAGACGTGTATGTATTTATTTTCTATAATAATCGTCGCCCATAAATAAATAGAGTTAGTACAATACGATTTTATTTAAAAATAATACACCCAACAGTCATACAAATAGTCCTGACCCAATACCAAGATGAAGTCTTGTGTCGAGGGTATCAGAAACTACAAGAGAGTTTTCACTCTCATAAACACCCAGACCCGAAACAAATGCTTGCGAATCACACAAACATTTCTCTCGATGCTAGGATCGAACCCGCGACCTTCACAGCCGGCGTATTACCAATTGTCTACGGACACTGTCAAAGCCAGCTATGTCCTCTGCTATTAAACCGTTTACAATTGCAGTTGCCTAAAGTAAAACATGATAAATTAATTCGATATTAAGATGGACTCTATAATCTTCAAAAATCTTCTAGCAATATCACTTTTATTGAACGTAAATGAACTGGCCCAGATTTAAACCCTGGACCTGACGGTTCATTGCTAACTCATGTGGCAATACCAATTAGGACTTCATGGACCTACAGCAATGCAATTTGCAATAAACGTAGATTACCTGACCTGGATTTGAACTCTAGACCCCACAGTTCACCAGCATTGCATGTAGACATTAAATCATGGTTGAAATATCCCATATTACATTATGCAAACACCCATGCGTTTTAGTTAAAGTGCAAAATCAACATAATTGATATCTGATGTTATGCTAATGTCGTTAATTTTGTTGTTTATGCAGCATAATTCAACTATTCCAAGTGTTTAAATCAAATTACAATAAACAATTGCTGTTTTGACAATTAGTAATCAAGTGTGGAAATTGTTGACAACGAATATACAGGGTATATCAAGACTGCGACCCAAAACGAAGCCAGGTGGTAGTTTTTGTGATTATAGACACAATGCAGCTAAAAATTTGTCAAAAAAAGCGAAACATTTTTTTTTTCAATTTCTTTAAATACCATCGTGATGGTGAATCCTTAGTTTATAGAAAATACATAGGTGGGGGAGTAAAGGTGTTAGTCTGGATTCAATCCATTAGGGGACTGTAGACATTATTCGGGCAGGCGTATGTTCAGCAATGCTGTAGACGATAGTTTGCAAAATATATAATGTTACAAATTCTAGCTTGAAACGATGACTCTTCTACCATAATACATATAGTTGCTACAATAGGTAATATAAGGCTAAAATATAATCAAAGCACCAATTATTGTTGCCTTTGCAATTCTTGACGCTCATATCACACACAAGATTTAACGTTTGCTTCTCTACATATTATTATATTAATTATCACTGTGTCAGCAAGCCCATATTAAACATCCATTGATAAAAAAAATAAACAAATATATAATTACTCGACACAAATAAAACAATACTCCACATGACAACCAAAATACAACACATCAAACAATCAAATCTCAAAAGTCACCTTACTGTGCATCTCTACGTAACGTCTTCATTGTTCCGTGAGGTCAAGGGGCAGAGGTTTACAGGAAAGGCGCGGGAGAGACGTGAGGGGACGGGAGGGGGACAGATGGGACGGGAGCCACTAATCATACGGACACACCTGCGACCTGTCTGTCTGTCGGAGTGTTTTCATAACATACGTTTTCATACATACATTCAATATAAATTACAGAATGTTAAGAGGGAATGAATCATTGTGTAGTGAAGTTATGTGATATGACCGCTTCGTTAAAAACGATTTTTAGTTTGAAAAATATATCGTCTGTAAATAAAATGGTTTGTGAATGATGGACATCAATCAATATGGTATTGTAAACAATATCAATTGTAAAAAAGATACTAAAGTAGAAAATAGTGTTATTATGTATGTTAAATGGCTTATAATATGATGTGATTCCTAAATTATTTTGTATACACTGCATATTTCAAACACTATAATGTCTTGTTACAAAATCTACTTCATAACTACAGGAGCCAAGTATTGATATGGCTTTCTTTAAAAAAATGTTACCTTCTTATCAATTCATAGCACTTACAAAATTAAACGTTTTAATTTTTTCAAAATACAATTTCCCAAAAACTCTTCATTATCAAACCTCCAAATTATCATGTCCGCGCTCATTCCGACATCATTAAGATGATTTCCGTCTATTCTTCCAAAGAATATGGGCCATTATACAGCCCAAATCACGCCCTTAATACCAACCCCTTCCCTCGCGATCTAACTGTTACACTGATTGCTGGAATTTGGAAATTTAACCAAGTTTAATACGATTGCGTGCTCGTTATAGAGATTCTACAATTGGATTTCTGTTTTGAATGATCCAATCTATGGATATGCTGGAGAATAATTCGTGGCATGTTTGAAATATATTTTCAATATTTATATTACACTGCTTGGTGGATTTTTACGTACGCTTGGATAAGAGTTGGTAGGTACTTATAGTTTTACGAAGGCATAAAATTACGAAAAAATATATTACCTACGTAAAATTATACTCGCAAGGATTTTGAGTTTTGCGTGAGAGGGAAGATAGTGTGGCTTTCTAAGAGTGACAGAGGCAGAAATACAAATAGCGGTACATGTACAGCTCATTACTGCTCCGCGGCTACTGCATGGTGGTCTGTTATTAACAGACCAGACGCGGCTGCCAATATGTCAAGGTGGTCGCGGGTTCAAATCCCAGGGCAGACATCTGACTTTTCGGAGTCATGTGTGTATTAATAGTCAATCACTCCGCACTGTAATGTTGATGGAAGATATCGTGAAAAACTTGCGTACCATAGCGATTTGCAAATAATATATGGTATGTAAAGTCCGCTAACCCAGACTAGGTCAGCGTGGTGGACTATATTGCCTAACCCTGCCTGCCTGCCTCGATTGTAAAGGCGGCTCGTGGCCTTTAGTGGGACGTATATGGGTTTACATAATAATCACAACTAGTATTAAATCGACTGTCTCGGTGGCGTAGTGGTACTACGGTATGTTTACAAAGCTGAGGTCTTGGGTTCGAATCCCGGGTCCGGCAAACTGATATTGGATTTTTCTATTCATTATCAGCCCGGAGTCAGGAATTTGTGCCCGATATGGCAATGGGCTTGCCTCCTATGACATCATGGGACGGAACACATAAGGCGAAAGGTGGGTGTCCTGGTTGCGCCTGTGCCTACCCCTTCTGGGAAAAAGACGTGATATGTATGTATGTAGAAAACTTTCAAATCAAACTTAAGCCAGGCTAGAATCAAATATTCCCAAGAAAAATCCAGAGGTGCAACGAAAAATTGAACTCGCAGTACTTCCATTGGAAATAGGACAAGCATACGAGTATACTCGTAGGACACAAATCCATTCAGCGGCGAAATCATTACATTTCAGCCAGAAAATATGAAGAAATGCAAGATTTTGAAGATAACCTGACACCTACATTCATTTAGTGTGGGAAAGAAGTTTATGACGTAAATAATATTTTTTCATAAATATATTATGTTCTATCTACATACGCGGTGACCGATGGCAACGTAACAGACACGGCTGACAACATGTTCACGATGGTCTCGGGTTCAAATACAAGGACACACCTCTGATTTCTCGGAGTCAAATGTGTATTGATCACCACGCACTAAAACGGTGAAGGAAAACATTGTAAGGAAACTTGCATATCATAGCCATTTGTAAAAAAATCTATATTATGTAAAGTCCGCCAACCCGCATTAGGCCAGCGTAGTGGACTCTACACGACGTGGGGCCATATTATAGTTATATATGGCCTAACCCCTCTCAATCCACTCTACTGATTGTAGAAGACGCCCGTGCCATGCATTGCTACATATATGGACTGCTACAAATACAGATACAGAATAGAATAGAATATTCATATAATCCCTGATAACAACCCCGATATATGCGAGAGTATAATAGGTACTCGTTATACTGTTCCATACAAGCGTGTTGCGTATTCGATTCCTTCGACACGACAATTTCTCTACAAAGCACGTAATATGAACTGCAGTGCAAACGAAAGTAGGTAGGCACTGTAGCGTACCTACTGGCGATGAATGGTTATTTTTTTTCTGTACGAATCAATGATATACACGTAAATCTTTGCAACTGCACTTTTAACGAAATGAATCAGTAATAAAATCAATTAGCAACCTTCGCTAAAATCATAAATCCAACAAATCTAAAAAAGAGCGTATTATCCCTCCATATAAATCCATAAAGATCGGATACGTGTACAAAAAGCAAACAAACAAAATTAATACCATTCCGGATACATTTGCAGAATCGACTCGTAACAAAGCACACACCCCACGTAATTAATGCCTAGCGCGGCATACACTGCCGGGGATCTTCCCGCCTCGTGAAATAAATGTAGTCGAGCACCAACAGGGGCGGCGATGTATAGAATCCATTCAGTTAATGACTGAGCGTGCAATATTCAGATGGGAGTTAATTGGAGCACATGTGTTGCCGCGTCGTTGACAATGGCTTTTTTCATTGGCGAGACAATTTGCTACTGTTTCATAATGGGTTCGATTTTTGGCATTGTTTTAGACCTCAAGAACTTCTTACGTAAGTTATTTAGCTAATCAGTAACCGATATTCAAATCTTGCCGGGTAGCGACTACAGGACACGACAGTGGAAAAAGATTCCGACGGATTAATAACCTCCTTCCTTTTTTTTTGAAGTCGGTTATAAACACATAAAAATAAGCTATGCAAGAGTGTGTTATAGCATCCCCGTCTCCCACTACTGGACCCTCTATATCTGGTGGATTGTTTTCACTTCTCGTCCCAGTGTAAACAGGTCAAAGGCATCATTGACCGAGGTCAACTCATGAAGTGATTGATAAAAGTGTATTTCGAAAATGTTATCAAAATCGACTAAAATCAAGGGCCAAATACGAGAAAGAAAGTTGCGTATAATATATTTTTGGAGACAGCAATTGTTAACATGTAAATTTGTTTTAAGATAGCCGCCTTATCTTTGTATCCTTTTAAACAATATCTTCGTGACTTGTTTAAACAAGATCGGGGTAAATAGTCGCGTTTCGGATTGAGTCTTGGGATTGAGTATATTCGATTTTAACCAGACCAGGATTATTCTATCTACCGGCAATTGATAACCATCCCTAGTTGATAAGCGGAGTAGATGCGACTGCCAACAGGCTTACGGTGGTCGTAGGTTCAAATCTCAGGGCATACGGGTGACTTTTCGTAGTCATGTGTATATTGATAGTTAATCACCACGCACTAATACGGTGAAGGAAACCAGCATACTATAGCGATTTGTAAAAAATCTTTGATATATAAAGTCCGCCAACCGGTATCAGACCAGTGTAGTGGACTACATGGCCTAACCCCTCTCAATCGTACTCTTGATTGTAGAGGAGGTTCCTCACTACAGTGGGACGTAATATGGGCTAGTACAAATATCAATCGCATTGTTATCAACTCCTCGTGTATTGTACCGGCCCATAACCCACTGCTGATTGAGGGAAACCCATACAGTCGAGAGTTCGTTCACTCTCTCACGCCAGTATACAAAACCATTAAAAAGCCACACGAAATCAACACTTAATACAAAGCAATAAAACACACATAAACAACACAATAGGAAGAAATCACCGCGGGTTGATTACAGGCAGTTCACTAACCCTTATTAGAGGGTTGAGGCACGAATGTCTACGTAAAGGGGCCAATTAGGCCACGGGGCGTGTGACAAATGAAGAGTGTCTGGGCCAAGTCTCGACTGGCACTTCCGGGGATTAACTTGGATGTGAGTGGATGAATTGAGACAGATATTTCCTTTGTTATTCAAATTTAGAAGGAATTGTTTTGTATTTATGAAATAGGTTATTTAATTTACTGCCTCAGTGGCACACTTGTACTACGGTACGACTATAATTATGAAGTCTCGGATTCGAATCCCGGGTCGGGCAAAGTGATGTTGGATTTTTTTTATTTATCATCAGCCCGGAGTCAGGAATTCGAGCCTGATATATTTAGGTTGCGTTGGACTTACAATTAGGTACATTATAGGTTCTTTCTCGTGCCAGTATAAAACGTATATACTGTATAGTGTAAGCTCAGAGTATCTATAACGTAGAGGGAGCGCTGGTACTTCAAAAACGTAGATAAAAATAGTGGTGCCGGACCAACGTTTTCTGCCCTTCTATTGGCTGACATTTGACAGGTTGTCCAACATAATATACGAATCATTTTAAAAAGGAAAATAAAATAAATAATTTAGGGCTATTGAATTCCACTCAAACTCGTTTAAGAAGGACAAAAACTGAATATACTGCCAGTTTACAAATGAAAAACAGCAATTTGTTGTTAAATAATAAATTCAATTGTCACTAATATAGCAGTTCTACCAACATTACGAACAAAAAAATATCGACGTTTTTGAAGACGCACATGTATCACAGCATTTTTTTTTTATTGTATTAGCCCATATACGTCCCACTGCAGGGCACGGGCCTCGTCTACAATCGAGAGTACGATTGAGAGTGATTACGATTTATATATCACAGCGCTCCCTCTATATTATAAATACACTAAGATTGTAAGTTATAAAGTAAAGTGAAAGTGATGTGTGGTGTACTCAAAGATATATTGTAACATTCATATCTATCGTGGTATAAGTAAATAAATACACCCAACAGTCACATACATAGTCCTGACCCCACAAGATCGTGTCTTGTGTCGTGGGCATCAGAAACTACGAGAGACTTTTCGGTCTCACAAACACCCAGACCCGAAACAAATACCTGTGGTTCACACAAATATTTGTTTTGATGCGGGGATCGAACCCGCGGCCTCTCGTTTCACAGGCGGCATCTAACCAACTGCGCCACGGAGGCTAAAGAGGCTAAATATAAGTAATTTGTGGAGCAAATAGTGTTGTACATTGATCAAATGAATGACGTTGATCTCAACTTCATCTAAATTATTTCATGAAGCTGGGCTTAGGTATTTTATTGTTTCGGTATGGTCTAAAATTCGATTTAAATTAATAAAATGTTATTTCTTCTTTTTCAAATCGTGGTTCCATTGGCGTTGGTGACATCCGTCGGTAATGGTGACAGCATACCATCAGGCGGGTCGACAGCTCCTTCGGTGGCAGTATAAGAAAGGTTAGTGGGTGTATTTTTATAATTATGTTTTTTACTGTTTGATTTTTTATTTATTCACTGTGGCGAGGATATTTTTTGTTTAAAATACTATAGAAATGTATTTATATTTACATTGGCAATATTATTATTTCGAGAATATAGAGATATTCAGCAAGGACACCGAATAAGTTTATTGACATTAATAAAATTTACTTCTACCTAAATAATAAACTTCGATTAAAATAAAAACGAAAAACAAATTATGCATATAAAATTTAATTATTTAAATGAACATTACAGAAATAAATGAAAGACAATATGTTAACAGGAACTTATAAATAAGTTTTTCATACTCGGTATAACTTTTATTTCATTTGTGTGATTGCTATCATTATTAAAAAATAATGTGGATTTTTCTTTTTCCTTAAGGAAATGATTTGTTAAAATAGCAATTAAAATAATATTTGAAAAATTATTATCAGACTATCTTAATATATATAAATCTCGTGTCACAATGTTTGTCCTCAATGGACTCCTAAACTACTTAACCGATTATAATAAAATTTGCACACCATGTGCAGTTCGATCCAACTTGAGAGATAGGATAGTTTAAATCTCAAATTATAGTCGCAATTTTAATTTATTGCATTAGCAATAATTATATTTGTCTGTCATTATTTGACAGTCACAATCATCTGTTAACTCCAAATGATTCTAACAGATGTCGATACCTTTCGACTGGGTTGAGTAAGTAATCAATAGATGGCGCTGCTATGGTAAATCTACGAACGTGTCATATAAGCTACATTTTAACAGTATAATTACCACGTGTTGTTGACGCTATAAAATTAATTAAATTTAAAATAAGTAGTTCATTATACTTTAAAAAATCAATTTCGTAGTCAGAATTTTGGCTGAGCGGAAAGTTTTAGCAGGAATTTTGCAAAGTATTTGTGTTTGCGTATTTTTTAAATGATATTCGTCGTATTTTCGTGTTTATATAAGGCCTATCTACAAAATAAAAGCAATTACAAAAAAATTACAACTTGCCTATTTAGGCATTAAGGGATGAAATGGGATAAAGTGGGACGAACGCGATGAAACCGGTCGGATCCGGATTGCATTCGATGGGAAATAATGGGACGGGATGTAACAGAAAGAAAAGGAGCCAGATGAGATGGGATGGGATACGATAGGAAAAGGGATAGTAGGTACTTAGGTTGAGTTCAGGAGTACAAAAGTTTGAACGGGAATAAGATATTTCTGGTGTGGAGTGGAGTCTAAACATCTTAGCACCCAGGCGAAGCTGGGCCGGGCCGCTAGTTATATATATATTACTCATAGTTCTAATACATAATATGAACTTATCAATACCTTTATTTTCTTTTAATACCTAATTGGAATTAAGGTAACTCATTTACTATTTATTTCTGAATTCCGTTGTTGCAAAATGGAATTATTTAAATGTCCGCGATGGTGAATGTGGCAAAAATGTTATTAAAGCGTACAGGTGCCGCGGACATTAAAATATTCCGACGTTTATTTCAAAATGCTATCCGTTGAATAATATAAATCTCAAATGTTTGCGCCAACACAAAAGATATTTTTAACGAAGTGAGTTGTAAAATGTATCAGCCTGTATAAGGTTAGTATGAAACTCATTTGATCATTTGATGTAGTTGACTTATGCTATGTTCCGTCACGCTAGGTTATGAGTCATCGGAATTCATATTATACTAAAGAAGATTTGCTGTCGCCTTTCGTTCTGTGAGTGAGATTGCCGAATGCTCAATACCCCTTTCTTCTGCCCATCCTCTTCCCTTCGAGCTCTCCTCCCAATTTGATGGGCTGGCAATACATCTATAATCCAAGCGTTGTGGATGTTCATAGGCGGTAGTAATCACTTACCATCAGTGTTGCTCGTTTACCGGACCTATGCAATAATACCACTAGGTGGTCAGACGACCAGGTAAAGGTCGCGGGACGTCGCTGGATGCAGGCTGCCTCCAACAGGTCACTGTGGATATCATTGGGAGAGGCCTATGTTCAGCAGTGGACTTCCTTTGGCTGATGGTTGGATGGATGAATGCAATAATAATAAAAAAATAAACATACGCAAAATTCCTGGTGTCCATTATTAAATGAAAACTAAAAATATAAGTCAAAACAGCCAAATACCCCAGTGAATACAAAACGTAGCAGTTAATTTAATACGGCGACAGTGCTAATCGATGCCACGGACATCAACTGTAGCCGGCGGATAAACTTCCGGATTCATTCGCTCCACGCTCTCATTTCCACATTTCCGACTTCTCTTACGTAGGCGGTGCGCACAGATGAGGTGGGTAGTTGCGATTTTTACAACGCAATTCGTAAGTCAATAAAAAATAAAGATAAAATAAGTCGCCACATCAATATGTTCAAAGCGAATTGGAAAATAGTGTATTTTATGGTAATACTTGCTTTTAAAGGGTCCAGTTGTTGTGCAGTTGAATGACAAATAGTGATACCTATGTATGAACTGTTGTTGCGATAATCTGTATGTGATTTTAATCAATGTTTTTATATTCTCCAGCAAGTTTTTATATTTATCATAGATACTTTAGTTTATCAAGTCATGATATTTCATTTAGTATATCAAGAAGAGTGCCACTATCAGTATTTCTTAGTTTGTTGGTATTACGTCCAGTCAAACAAGTCTCGCCCAGTAAATTTTGGGCAAGTCATTTAAGATTTTTCAAACCAATAAACTCGGACAAAGTTGCTTTTCTGACCTTAAATTAAACCCAGAATTTCCCATTACATACATGATATAGCCATTCAGCTGCTGAAGTGATATCAAAATAGCTGGGAAAATTAAATATAAATAATATTTTGAAGAGTGCTACTTTATAAGTATGAGTTTTAAAATCGAACGTTTGGCCGTATATCAAAAATTAAAAACTAAACTCACAACAATAATTCTTCCAGTAATCGGAAAATCGCATCCTTAATCGCAAGACAAATTGCACCACCATAAACAGACCCTTGCCCGCCCCTCGTATCAGCGTTTCGTTATGAGTTATGTTTCTGTTTGCACCCCTGTTATGACCGCCCCCGACGGAGGGTGGTTTTAAAAATTTTCAACAAATTTTCGCTAGTTTGTTGACTTTACCCTTGGCCGGTCGTGTGATGGCCCCAAATTGTACGCTGCCGTTTGGCAACATTTAAAAAAGCCAGTAGTAATAAACAAGTCAGCTTTTCGCGGGAAATGTGAAAATGCTTTCCAAATTTACAATTGTTATTGTTTATTTACTGAGATCGCTTTTGTAGTTTAAGGTTTTGTTTAATCCCTAAAAAAAACTGGTGTTTTAAACGTATCACTTGGATTACTGCATAGTTAGTGCGTTTACAAGTCATTTTAATATTATAGGGGTGAAAAGGCGTATAGTATTTTTATTTACGTTACACACTTTTTTTTACACTGGCACGGCATAATGACTGCACTGCACCTGATGGTAAGCGCAAATGCCGTCGAAACAGAGTATCGAATGGCAGACGGCGGTCCTATTTCATTCGATACAATTATACCGGCCTGCTGAGATGCTTCTTCACACTACGGCGGAAGGACCCAGGTTGATAGGAAGGAGGGAACACGTGAGACGGCAAACAATTCCAAAGCTTGACGGTGCGGCACAAAAATGAATTTGCGAACTTTTTGGTTCGCACCGAGATAGTTTGGACCATCAAGCTATGGCTTCGCAAGGCAGCACACGTGGTTGTTCGCAAGCCAGCACCCGTGGTTAAACCACATATCAAATACAAATTTAATTAAAGCAAGAATGTAATGAACGCTCTTCAAACCTACAAATATTGGTTACATGCCATAAATACGTCCCGATGTCTAAAAATAAATGCGAATTAAATTATTTAAAAAATCTATATACGTCCCACTATATTATGTCGCTTGTCTACTTTACTACTAAGAAGGCATAGGCCACAGTCCATCACGCCAGCCTATCGCAGATTAGCGAATCTACATTCAGAAATTCTTGCGTAAATCTCTAAGACGTGTAGGTTTTCTCATAATATTTTCGTTTGCCATCTAAACTATAATATAGGGGAAATATTTGTGATTGTTTGTATGCATTGCAAATAAGCTCTGAAAGTACTGGACTGATTTGAAAAATTATTTTACCATTAGTATCAAAAAAGAAATAAAAGAAAGTAAAAGTGGTAGAGGCACGCTGTTCTTAGCCATGACTCAGCATGAATTGACAGGCTCGTCCGGGGTGGTACCACTGTCTTACAGCCGATCGACGTGAAGCTACAGCTTTACTGTCGCGTTTCGTTCGGTGACCCCTTTCCTCTTATCATTCTTTTTCCTTCCCGCTCCCCTCCTGATCTGATGGGCTGACAACACATCCATGATCCAAGCGTTGTAGATGTTTATGGGCAGCAGTGATCATCAGGCGACTTACTTGCTCGTTTGCCGGATCTCTCTCTCTCTCTCTATCTCTATCTCTTCAGCCACAGGAAGTCCACTGTTGAACATAGGCCTCCCCCATGGATCGCTACATAGACTTGTTGCCGTACCTATGCTATAATAAAAAAAAGAATCCTAAATACATCCCTGATGATGATAGGTGATCAAATATTTTCAGAAAAGTGTATCTGAACCCGGCCGGGCCGCTAGTTATCAATTAAAAAGGATTATTTATCCACCGAGGCATAAATTTATCAACCATATTATGGAGTATACTGATGCGGGATCAGCTAACAATCATCAATTAAAACTGGAACTACCGACGGATCCATCAAATCCACTAATCTCTCTCACTTTACAATTTAATTATCGACCTCTCAACCTATTATCAACTTTAATATCACGATTTAGAGTCTGGATTGCGTTGTGTTGTAGTTTAATACATGTAGTTTTGACGTATGACTGTTCAGATTTCATTACAGTTGAGTGTTAGTTTCCTGCGGTTTTGGTCGATGTTGCAATGCTTGCTTTAACTTAGTGTTTCGGGTTTTCGATCCACCTGTTAAACGCAGTGATATAAATTGAATCGTAGAATTTATTGCTACGGTAGCTATATTGGACTGAGCACATTGGATTGTTGCAGGTGCTTGTATACATTAATAAAGTTATCTAAGATTTTCAGTGTTATCCGGGATGTCACTTTTAGGTTGGAAAATCAGGTTTTTGAGGCTTTGACTTGATAATATTAGTGTACACTATCGAGGCTGCCTATACATATAAAACGTAAGATTACACTTCAGCCCCGAAAATATAGGTCGAGATTACACTCGTCACACTTAGTTCGCCGAGCTTGTTTTAAACAAAAAACGTGATACGAGGAAGCGTATCGTCATTACAGAACAGTAATATTTTTGTGTTTTGACTGTTTTTATAACGATGCTCGATGTTTACCGCTGGGGCACATTAGAAATAAATAAATACACCTAACAGTCACATACATAGCCCTGACCCTATGCTTCCAGGTCGAGTCTTGCGTCGTGGGTATCAGGAACAAGAGGCTTTTCGGTCTCACAAACACCCGGACCCGAAACAAATCCCTGTGGAACCCACAAATATTTGCCTTCAACTGGTTCGCTAACCAACTACGCCACGGATACTGTCAAATACGTACATTAGATTCAAACCTTGGTATACTTCCTACCATACGACGCATAATCACCGTGTCAAGATATTAGCTGGTGGTATACGCTTGTCTAAATATAATCCCGTTTGATGTATCACGCGGTGCGCGGGCAATTACAGTTCGTGGTTAATTAGCAAGGCAAACACACACACACACACGCACTTAAACATAAACACACACATGCACACACACACTTAAACTCAAACACACACACAAGTCTGTTTGCCTGCGGTCTCCTAGCGACGCAAATTGAACTGAGATTAAAATGTATGGGTACTAAATAAATACCAAAGTGACCTATTTCTGACCCTGACGACTGTTAGGTACTAAATAAATTCAGTTACACGTATAATCCTGACCCAACTCATCATAATATGTAATGGATAGAAAATTGCATCGGAAGTTATATCTTCTTCCAAAATAAATAATGAGAGAATTTTATGAAATCACAAACACCCAAACCCCGATCAAATATTTTTCCCCATTAGTCATTATTTTGAAAAATATATTCAAGAAATTGTAATTAAATATTAAAATATAACAACTTATTCAATCAACCTCAAAGGTTATTGTAATTTTTTCGAAGATTCGATTATTTTTCTAATAATTATACTTAGTTGTATTTGAGCTGTGATAAGGAAAGGTTGTTAGAAGCTATTCTGTAAACTGTTGTAAAAGCAAAAGACTGGAATTAAACCAATTGTTACCAAGACGGAGGTTTATTACAGTTTTGTCTCGATACTGGCTTCGAACCTACGGCTCTCGTTGCACAGCCGGGGCCTTAAACTGCGGAGGCTGTCAGACAATTTAATATGTTTCATAATTTACTAGAACATTAATCCACGTTGCGTCACTTATGTAACTTTAAACGTGACATTATTACCAGCCCAAGTAGCTCAACTAAACTAATATAACACCAAAAGACGAACCATTTTATTCCCCGTTCAGATCCGAGCAAAAATTGAAAACTTTCCTCGTAATATCCAAAGAGTTTCAACATCAATTGCTAACTTCTGGAGCTTTAGTGCTTCTGTACCTAGTGCTTTAGTACTTAAACACTAGATAAGCGTCGGAACAGGACAAACAGACACAATTGGCCACATTTAGATGTGTATAATGGTACAGTTTGTAAGTAGTTCCGTTGTATGGCCACTTACGAGATTAAATAATATTTCTTTGTTGATAGGAGTGGGTAGCTATAATGATCTGATGGATATTATAGATAAACTCTTTTAGTAAATTACATACATGATTGTCTCCAGAATTCGCCAAGAGTATGGAAAATAAAAAATATTAAATGTATTTACTGTCGTAGCTAATATTCTCCAAATTGTAAATTGTTCCTTTTACTGGCCCGCCAAAATGATTACGATGAAGATAATATTATCTCTCTTCGGTCTACAAATTATGCCGGCCTACTCGAATCTTGATATGTACAGGCTGGATCCGAAATGCGCAAAATAAAATATATATATATATATATATTTTTTTTAAACCTATCTATTAGCCAACTAACGAGTTTTCAACAAAATCCTTAGTCAAATATAGGTAGACGCAGCGCACGAAAAAATGCTTTTAGCAAAAATTTCTACGGCCTAAAATATCTGCAACTAGGCTTTATCATCCGCCCATGATCATTTTAAAAATATCTTAGTTTGGGCTTAAAATAACGCCTAAATATTCTTTAGGAAATTCCTGCTTCGATGGATATTGCAATATTAAATTAATCAATAACTATCATCATTAATCAATCAATTTATAACATTTCCTTTAAATTTATGCGGCATTTTTCAGTGACTTAAATAATTTAAATTTTCTTACCATAATTTCAATATTATCGTCGTTTATAATCCCAAAATGTCTTCAATGGTGCATAGGCTTTCCTTTAAAAATAATTTCAATATAGTTCTATTTATTTTTTAAATCATAAGAAACTGAAACACCATGTCTAATAAATTAAAAAGAATATCTAGTGGTTATTCCGATCAATGTAGATCAATAATATGTTTTGTTGCAACGTAGAATATCGATTTACGTTATCATTCCATCACCTTACCGTCTCTTAGTTATAAATCGACAAAAACCCCTCCCAAAAAGTCCAAACAAAGTCCAACAAAGCCCAAATCCACTTCCACCTCCCCCCGTAAATTTTTAATTTAATTCCTCGCAATTAAATGCCGAGCATTCGTCGTCGGCCATTTTTCCCGAATTACAAGATTAAGTGCCGGTGCCGGGTCAGCGGGATCGATTAGACCTTCCCTCGGGATCTTCATGATAATTGCGGGTCCCATTTCCTTAGGTTTGTCCGATTTGCAGATTGGTTCGTTCATATTTGTTATTAGTTAGTTATTAGGTCCTTTGTTTTGGGTTTGGATGTAGAAACTATGCTATTTGTAGTAAATCTGTAAGAATTCGTTTTATTTCAATGTGTAACATTCGCGTAAATCTAAGAAACCATTATTAGTAGTTAATTCATTTGCTATATAGTAAATTATATTGGGTCTTCTTATTTTCCTCTTGACTCTAAAAGTAAAAAAAGGGTTGACGAAAACCTACCACGGACTTCCTTTACAATTTAGAGGGGCTAAAGTTTAGTCTACATCAGCAGCATTTTGGTAGAATTTAATTGTGTTATTCAAATACATGTAAATATTTTTATGGTATACAGATTTCCTTACATTAAATTCTTTCATTATTAAACAAAGTGATAATATCGGAGACATGGTCGCTTCCTTATACATAAATAAAAATTACGAGACACTAAAATCCAACAAAAAGCCAAACATTTCTTCACCTCATGAACCTACTTCAGTTACGGTAATAAATTCCACCGGCCGTCAAATAGTTTGAGATAAACTTCAGTAAAACAAGAAAGTACTGCTATGTTCCACGACTTAACTGTACTAAAGTTTTTGTTTATCGCCGTAAACAAAGGTTCGCAACAGATAGGCAGGGTTAGGAAGATTTGGGAGTTACGATATATTGACTGGGTGGCGGCCATTCTTTAGGTCTTTTGAGGTATAGATCACTAGTATCGCGATTGAGAATAATATACAGAAAAGTTACATAGCTTCCTTGTGAGCAATGGATTGTCTCGATACGCACAGTTTTGTCTGAAATTAATTTCTACTATTATACATAAGTATGCAAACAATATTTTGTTCTGGTTTGAAATATATTTTAGCCAGAGATTCTCTCGCACACACCCATCACTGCAACTCCTGTCAGCCAGGATCAACAGTTGCACGCAAAGAATTGATACCGAGTTCCGGAGTTCGGCGAGTCTCTTAATGACGCTTACTTGGCTTTGTATATTAAGAATTAAACCTATATGTTATGGGCAGGCGTCAATCGTAACATTAGGCAAACAACTTGCTCATGTCGTCATTACTCTTAAAAATATATCACGCGATACACGCGCACACACCCGCAAGATAGACTAAATATATAACTGCAGGTTAACTGACTTTACATTTGATGACAATGCTTTTCTTCGCATATATAATACGCGGTAATTAAATATAACACGCGCCTATAACAGTGAAGTAATAATACATTGCGAGGACACCTGCATACCAAAGCAAAAGATTTTTAAGAATTTCTATGGTATGTAAAGTCCACCAAGCTGCATAAAGCCAGCGCGGTGGACTATATAGCCTAACCACTCTCAACCGTACTCTCGATTGTAGAGGAGGCCCGTGTCCTGTAGTGGAACGTATTTGGGGTGCTACAATACAGTACGCACCTATAACTACATACAACATTAATTACTTAATGATAGTAAATAATTGTGCCCCGGGCCTCTGAGGGCGGAGGTCGGAGGCCTCAGTGATTTATCGAGCCATTTCTCTCCTGCACTGAGGTAACTTATTGAAATGCTTAGTATTAAGTTTTAATCTCGGCTCATATTGTGATTTATTGTGGAGATTTATTGTCAGTAGTTTTGAGCCTGGGACGACAGTTTAGGGTACTAGAGGTCTTATTTTAATACTGAGGGTAGGCGGTTATTAATGGTTTCGGAGTGACCAAGTATTATATTATATTTTTACTTTATTATATTATCACGAAAAAGTGAAGGCGATGTTGTTGAGATGAATTTTAGTGCAGTCCAAAGAGAGAATGACAAGGGTTTATGGCCACCAGTTGAAATAATTATGCCGGCCAGATCCATACAAGATGGACACAGACTTAACCCGGAAGTCGATACTTGGATTACCATGTCTTGTTTTCTACTATCTTACGAAGGCTACCCGGGTAGATGCAAATATCCAACAGCTACAATTTAATTACAAGTCATTCCTGCTTTAAATCCAAAAAGTCGTAAAAACGTTTCCCGGTCGCCTCTCGCGACACTTTGCTAATAAGCTCCCGAGAAAGATTAAAAATTAACATAGTAATACATTATGAAGAGGGCAAATGAATCGCTTGAGATTTATGGCCAACTCGCGAACTTACTTCGTCGTAACTCGTACTTGTTGTTTGGAATTCAAGTTGACAGACTTCATAAGTAGTAATTTTAAAGCGGGGAGTTAAAGAATTTCGCGCTTAAATATTGATATTGTAGCACCGTTTTGCTTTAGTCGAGTGTGTTCATTTTCATTGTACATTTTTCGTCGTTTCATATAGTTCCTAGATTCTTATGTGTTAAAATAATGTAAGATAAAGCTACAAAAATAGTTACTTATAAATATACACGTAGTCCTCATCCGAAACTATGGTGCAAATCTTGAAATAGAGACACATGTTTTCGCGTGTCTATTTTTTTAATTGTTTATGTTTATCCTGCGTATTTGCCTGCACTTCGCTTTTCCCTTTTCTTTGTATTTCTCCTCCTTTTCAGTTATGGCAAAACATTTATGATAATTTTAATGTCTATAGTTGTCGGTCCTCACTTATGATCAGACGAGCCCCTTGTATTCGTCACAATTATTAGGTAGCAATACATACTTTTACAAGCTCCTTCTAGACAAATTACCACTAATACGAAGCTTAACATTACAACTAAGTCGACAAAGTAGATAATTTCCCCTACTTATAATAGAGATTAAATCGATACATCTCGACTTGGTCGACCGCTCAGGAATTTAATCTTCCTTCAGAACGTCGACGACAAAAAAAGGTCTTCACGGACGCCAACGCTTCGATGTCAACACGTTTCATTCTTATAGGACAAAAGAAGTTAATGTCTCTATTCAATTTAGATCATTTCGTAAAATTGTAGCTTACAGCATTGGAGTGGTGAGCACGAGTCTCCTTTACAATTTTGATATAATAATATGTAAATGAGTACACATAGTTACAAATTACCAGTAGCACAGTCTGATGTCGTGTGCATCAAAAATTACGACAGACTTTTCAATCTCACAAACACATACTCCCGGTAAAGCAAATGTTTTTAGGTCTCACAAACTTAATTTTAATAATAACTTAATTCGGACAGATAACGAATTGTCGGACGCCCGCCTACAAGGTGGACGGATGACCTGGTTAAGGTTGCAGTAAGTCGCTGGATGCAGGCCGCTTCTTACAGGTCAATGTAGCGATCCATGGGTGCCTGTGTTCAGCAGTGGACTTCCTGTGGCTGAATAGATAAATACATAGATGAACTTAATTTTCTTGTGATTCACGATTTTTGAAATTCTTTTGTAGATTTTTGAGTAAGCAGGTTACATCATCTTATTATTTTCCTTCAACGTTAATGTAAGCGGTAGTTCTATTTACGAATACCCACAAGTTGGAAAAGTCATAAATGTACATCAATCTCTGATTTTATCGGTCCAAAGCTGACAAGACTGTCGTTAAATCCATTACATCAAATGAAATCTCCAAAACGCATTGAAATCTCCAATGCTGACTCAGACAAACTAAGCAATCGTAGACATAAAAGAAAACCAGCAATGTATAAAAAAACAGTCGAAAACCGTTCCCAAGACATTGAATTAGAAATTCACAAATCACCATTTCTATGTGAAACGGAATTATACGTTCATTGAGAATCAAAAGGGCCCGGAGCGTACTACAACTTGGAAATGGTTTTAGATATTTAGATGGAGGAACTTTCGGAATTCCTATTATTATTAAAAGTTACTCGGGGGTTAATGGCAGAGCGTTCCTTATGGCCGTCGCGTGTTCAAATCAGAGTGATTTTTGGGTCGTAATTTTAATTGTTTTTGTGGAGTTTATGGGAGAGTTTGAGCATTGGTGATGTAATTTTTTTGTGTTGTTCAGAAAATGTTTGAAAACCGATAGGATTTTAAGGCTTGATACGTATTAATGTACATACATATTTCATTGCATAAAATTTGTAGGGTAATTCACGTAATTAAATAAGTTCCATTGCAGTGCAGTTGCAGTTAAGTTTCGATCAAGACAGACCTCTTCGTATTCTCGTAATTTTGACAACCGCTGTCAGATACGCTCGCGTCACGTCCGCGTCACGCGAGCGGCTTAGCGTAGTCTACTGCTGCGTGTTTTATGTGCGTGATTCAAATCGCAACTTGATCGGTATTCACGTGTAAGCTTCTTGCATACGACTGACGTATAGTTGACGCGCAGCACCCGCGCAGTTCACGCGCAGCTAAACAATTACAAGAATACCATTTTGCACAAAAACGTAAACTTAATTGCAACTGCACCGCAACTTGATCGGCACGTCAAAAAATTACGTGAATTAGCCCGCTGTTGTGAAATGTGTTATTGAGGGTCCGATTTACCCAATGTGACAAATTATATTATAGCATGATGGAAAAGTGTTTGTTCAGGGCCTGGGTATTGTGAAACTGACAAGTCTTTTCCTATAGCTGATGCAAGAAACAAGACTTGTACCTTAATAGGATCAGTGGTTGACTGTTAAGTGTAGGTATAAATGATGACGAACTTTCCAACAAAAATGTTGATACATTTTGATTCATTTTAGAAAGTCTTTTCTTTGTTTCCAACTGCGTTGTGTACGGAACTTGTGTAGAAAATGTAATGCTTTTAAACCCATCTGCTTACGCTGTTTTATTTGTCAGTCATATATATATTTTGTTCAATTTATGCAAAGTTAGTATAACGCATTCTTATTTCTAATTAGATTCTTCATTACAAAATTGGTATTAAATTTGGCAAACTCCAGTTTTACTATTGTATATCCAAGTCCAAGTACATTCAAATCAAAACTTTCCCCCGACCGTACAGGGTCCATTTTGCATCAGAAGGAATAGCAGAAGTGCATGTTATTCGCATTAGATCAATTGAATTGACTTGGTAACTTTTGCGTTTGCAAATTCAGGTCCGAGCTCAAGGGACTCCGGTGGAACTGGGTTCGGAAACTCATCGCGTAATTAATTTACGTCTAGTTCCAGGTCCGCTGATTCGCGTGTTTTGCATCTAATTTGCGTTTTAATTACCAAAGTGGGTACTGCGTTTTTTGGAAGTCTGATTTAGGGGATTAGATCTTTGAAAATGATAAAAGATTTTGTTTAATCCTTTAAGTATGTTACGATTTTATAAATGACGTATTTCTGTGAAAAAAACAGTGTGTAAGCACTGTTGTATAGCACTTTAAAAGATCTTATAGCCAGTATTTTTTTCTAGAGACTCAACACTTAATACCTCAGGATGATGAGAGTAATGGAATATGACGCAGTACATACTAATCATAAGTTCTCAGAGTTGTATTTTCCGTTTTACGATGTGATAGGAGGCAAGCCTATCGCCATATCAGGTACAAATTCTTAACCGGATTGATAATGAATAAAAAAATCCAATACCACTTTGCTCGACCAGGGAGTCAAACCCGAGGCTTCAGAATTGCAGTACAACTACGCCACCGAGAGTCATAAAAATATCCTACTATTAAATACGAAAACACAATCAAACAATATAAATTTAACGTGATATTTGCGAGGACAGCCACGCGGCGCCATGTGCTGGCTTAACGACGTATTGTTAATTTATATTTGATAACAACCGAATTAGCAAATTATTCCATTGTTGGTGTGAAATTATCCGTGTTTTGTTTAATAGGCGGAGTAGGTGACACGCTAGATGAAGGAGCGATGCTGGTTTAATCATCACACTGAGATCAATGTTTATGTAATCATCATTAAAGTCAGTGTTATCATCACTAGCCGTTGTTTCCTACTGTAATGTCGAACATAGATCAACATATTTATAGTAGGCATTGAAACCGGCCTACATCCAAGAATACTTGTGTGATAATCAAAGATTTGGTTTAAATCCTTTCCGTGAGTAAGTAACTTAAAAGCTATATATTTTATTGCATATTTATATTTTTTATTGCATAGGTCTAGCAATCGAGCAAGCAGGTCACCTGATTGTAATCAGTGCCGCGTATGAACATCCACAACGCTGGAACGAACGCTGGGAAGGAAAAAGGATGGGAAGAGGAGAGGGGTATTGGGCATCCGGCAATCTCACTCACCGAACAAAATGCGATAGCGAAGCTGTACCTTCACGTCGATCACCTACTACTCCTAGAATAAGTGAATTTACCACGACTGCCTCGGTGGCGTAGTGGTACTACGGTATGATTGCAAAGCTGAGGTCTCGGGTTCGAATCCCGGGTCGGGCAAAGTGATATTGGATTTTTCTATTCATTATTAGCCCGGAGTCAGGAATTTGTGCCCGATATGGCGATAGGCTCGCCCCCTATCACATCGTGGGACGGAATATACAAGGCGAAACGTGGGTGTTCTAGTAGCACCTCTGCCTACCCCTTCTGGGAAAAAGGCGTGTGGTTATGTATGTATGTATGTACCACGATTCTTCTGTGGCTATTTATTGCATTATAGACACTTTGTCGCGGTAGTACGAGTATAAACAAAATCTAATCTACCAATAAATCCCGCAAGGTACTGATAATAGATACTACGTCAAGTTTTTTTACTTAACGAGAAAATCTTATGTCCCTATCTACAATCCATCTCTATAATGCATTGACATAGATTTAGTTATATCTATATTTGTGAAGCAACCCGCTCTTCTAAACATTACAATGTCTTGGCAGATGGAATGTAAACACACAAATATTTAACTTGTGTAATTGTAATATTAATTTGTCCTACTAACAATAAGCAAGATTACTATGAGATCTATGTTATGATGAAGATTTATACTTTTAAATAATATTTTAGTAGTTTAAATAAGCAGTATTGAATAAGTAAATCGTTACTTATCGGTACAGTATATATACGGTTGGTGCGGGTCGAAATTATTTTGTAGAGAAATAACTATATTTCTACACTGCGCTTCTCTTACCCTCTGGTGCAGTTTATTAATTTTGAATATAAATACAATATAAACCTATATTATGTCAGAAAGTGTTACTATAAAAATACAATTTGCATTTATTAAAAGAAAGAATAGATTTAAACACCCAGTAAAATGGCAAAAAAATGCGCGCTTAAATAAAATATATCACTTAGCTGAAAATGTCTTTAATATTTCAGCCATTACGGGAAGGAAATCACAGTTTTCTTGGCTGTGCACTTCTGCGCACATATTTTCAGTCACAGTAATGTTATTTTTAAATGGTTCGCCGAAATCTTTGGCCCATAGCCAGGAGTTATTGCACGCGCTAAGTGATGAAAATCGCCCGGTAATGCATCAGTTCCGATCGGAATTAATTACACCTCTATGGGTTAGTGTCTCATTAAATTAAGATTTTATTGAATGTTAGTGGATTAGTAATTATTTATATAAGTAATCTAGATTCAAGATTATAACCTAATAACATGTGCCTGGTCGTGTACGTTAGTGATACGAGTAGGTTTAAACTGTGTATAGGTGAACTTTGCCTGAGGCATTCGCTACGAGGTGAATGCCATGTTAAGGCAGACATTAAAAATCCTCTTACAAATGCTCAAAGATACCAAGGCTTACTCACAGGCTTTAGTAATAATTTTCCATTACATGAGTCGTTTGATTTACATACTTTAAATACAAACAGAATAATAATTACTTATTAAATACCTTTTACACATATATACGTAATTTAAGTCTTTTTCTACGTCTAGAAAATGTTGAATTCATCATTCTTTTTCCGTTCCTCAGTTCTTCAAAAGTCAGCAAATCTGTGGTTCTGTAAACCTCCCATAGGTTTCGTTTATGAAGTGATTATTACCTTGTGGCATGTGGACTGTAGTTTAGACTCCCTGTATTTCCTGCATATTAACCTAAAGTCGAAATAATTGCCTTCCAAATCCGATACACTGATACTGCATTATAAAAACCGATTCGAATTCAACAACGACCCATTACTAAAAGCAATCAAAAATAAAATCTCCAATAAGGATATTTTTTGACCGACGTATCAAAACAACGTTCAAAGCCGAAATGTAAAATTAATAGCAGTAATTGAAAGCGAGCTTCATTCAAATTTGGACCCTGGGGTAAACAATATTTTGTTTAGCAAACAATAGATTTTTTCCCACTGGCGTAATCTTTATTGGAAGGCTGGAAGGTTCAAATTTGAGTGGCAGGTATTTAAATTTGAAACAATAGGGCTAGGAGTTTGCAGCGATTTAAAAAATCATCGGTAGGGATATTGAATGATTCCTGTCGAAAAATTGAGGCCCTGCCCATATTTTAATACTTATTTTATGTACCAGGAAACTGTTTTCTAAATATTCAGAGGCTTTTACAGTGACATCACAAAGATAGAATATGGCTGGCATAATTTTGTCGACCCATTTGTTTGGAATCGAAACTATGGATACATTTTCTGGACATGCATTTAGTATTAGGTGCTGGTAGTCACTTTCTTTTGCCAGTCAAAAAAGTACAAAAAATCCCTGAAATCAAGTGGGCCGTTTGCTAATCATAAAATTTAACAAAAAATAGTAAGTAACGATATGAAAGGAAGTTCTACTCAGATAAATGATAAAATTATTACGCACAAACAAACGCAACGAAAAACCTAAAAATAATTCTTCTAACTCTTACTTTGATAATCATAATTCTCTATGTCGGAATCAAGCCGAGTCACAGAAATACTTAGCATAACCATATTATTTATTAAATAACTCGTGTAAAGTACGCTGCCAATTTCCCGTTTTCTAATTACGGAACTAATATTTTATGCACGCGCGCCGGGCCGCGAGTGTAATCGTTAATTATTCCGGCTGAACTAGTCTGCGCGACGGTTTCACTCTCAGATGTGAGATGTTTTCTATATAGAAGGGATAGAGCCACGCTGTTGTCATGACTCAGCATGAGTGGGCAGGCTCGTCCGGGGCAGTACCTCTGTCTCACAGGAGATCGACGTGAAGCGACAGCTTCGTTTAGTGAGTGAGGTTGCTGAATGCCCAATACCTTTCGTCTTCTCATACTTTTTCCTTGCCGCACTCTTCCTTATCGATGGGCCCGCAACACATCAATGTTTCAAGCGTTGTGGATGCTCATGGACGGCAGTGATCACTTACCATCAGGTGACGTGTTTGCCAGTTTGCCGGACCTATGTTATAAAAAAAACGAATCTCTCGGAATGACTAACTTCTCTTTAACCCGCAACGGAATTCATGAAATAATTGAAATAGTACTATTAATAGGAGTTGGAAATGGTTTTGTCAACTTCGCTCCGTAGCTAAGTGGAAGACAAAAAGATGAAATAAAGAGGTAAATAACCTGAGAGAAGTTCTCAGTTATTTAGAATTGGAGTGTTTGGGTCTTATCTTGATATAATGCAACCCATACACGTCCCTCTGCAGGGCACGGGTCCTGTACAATTGAAAAGTATTGAGCCCTGATCAACCACGTATGTACTATATTAGCCCACATAGGTCCCACTCGGGGCACGAGCCTCTTCTAAAATAGAGAGTATGATTGAGAGTGGTGAGGCCATAATATAGTCCACTACGATGGCCTAGTGCGGGTTAGCGGACTTTAATAGAACATTAATAAATTAATAGAACGGCATATAGAATAGAAATACCTAATTATCTTCTTTCCTGATATCAAAATAAAATGATTCTCAAAACAATTTTCTTCCACAAAAGCAAAAATTACACTTAATTTCTGATCTCGAGAACGAAAGTCATAATTAAATACTTAGCATAATAAGCAAGTCTAATTCCCTCAGACAAAGTGTTGAGCACGCGCCTTCTTAGTATTCCGCAAGCGTCGGTCCGGAATTGAACCTTGCACCTCACGGAGCGCTTACGAATTCAATAGCCACAGTGTTATTGTGTGACCGCACTTTGTGCCCGGGATTAGGGTCCCGTAAATTGAAAATAGAGACTGTGAAATTAAATTCCCTTCGAGTTTTTCTCGAGACTTTAAGCTCGGCGTTTTCTTGATTATTTCAATTAATAAGTTGATGTTTTTTCATTTATTAATGTAATTCATGTATGTACATTGTATACTGTTCAGCCCCTGTGGTGTAGTAAACGAGAAATTAGATGTAATATCAGAAGTTGTGGGTTCAATTCCCGGATATAAATGTTACCGCGATCAAAAACCTTGCATTAGTACCCTCCTTCTTCTTTGTCGGTATTACTCCTAACAGAGTGGTCATGGTCGTCACATCAGCTTTAGACACATTAAAACATTTGGTAGTTTATAAAGTATGGTTTATACAATGCAGTTCAATATTACTTTGACATACAGTATTAACCACTGATCCGCCGCTTTCAGCGCTGTAAAGCCCCATGGCTTTACAGTACAGAAAAAGTGGAGACTTTTTCGCCTCGAAAATACGATTATCGTAAGGGTATAAAAAAGTCACATTGTGTAAACATTTGTCAGAACACGAAAATCTATGGCGGTTATGTTATGCGATAATCGCATACGATTTTCGCCGCGAGAAACTCTCTCCGTTTAAATAGGGCTTAAGTCCATGCCAGAGGCATGGAGCAGGAGCGTGGTGGTACTGTTCTTCAAAAAAGGTGATAACACTTTGCTGAAGAACTACAGGCCCATCTCGCTCCTGAGCCATGTTTATAAGCTGTTTTCGAGGGTCATCACAAATCGTCTCGAACGCAGGTTTGATGACTTCCAGCCTCCCGAACAAGCCGGGTTCCGAAAAGGCTTTAGTACCATAGACCACATTCATACGCTTCGGCAAGTTATACAAAAAACCGAGGAATATAACTTGCCGCTTTGTTTAGCGTTTGTGGACTATGAGAAAGCCTTTGATTCGATCGAGACCTGGGCTGTGCTACAGTCTCTTCAGCGGTGCCACATTGACTATCGGTACATCGAAGTGTTGAAGTGTATATACAACAACGCCACCATGTCGGTCCGAGTACAAGATCAGAGCACGAAGGCTATTCCACTACAGAGAGGCGTAAGACAGGGGGATGTCATATCTCCTAAACTGTTTACTGCCGCGCTGGAAAACGCCTTCAAGCTCTTGCAGTGGAAAGGATTCGGCATTAACATCAACGGCGAGTATATCACTCACCTTCGATTTGCCGACGATATTGTAGTCTTGGCAGAATCGCTGGAAGACCTTAGCACTATGCTCGAAGACCTCAATCGAGTCTCCCAACAGGTGGGTCTTAAAATGAACATGGACAAAACGAAGATCATGTCGAATGTCCATGTTGTGCCCACCCCCATCGGAGTTGGGGGCTCGACTCTCGAAGTTGTAGACGAATATGTCTATTTAGGACAAGTGGTCCGGTTAGGCAGGTCCAACTTTGAGAGAGAGGTCAATCGTCGAATCCAACTCGGTTGGGCAGCGTTCGGGAAACTACGCGACGTCTTCTCGTCGAAAATACCTCAGTGCCTCAAATCGAAAGTCTTCGATAGTTGTGTGTTACCAGTGATGACATACGGCACCGAGACGTGGCCTCTTACTATGGGCCTTATCAGGAGGCTCAAAGTCACTCAACGAGCTATGGAGAGGGCTATGCTCGGGGTTTCCCTACGAGATCGAATCAGAAATGAGGAGATCCGTAGGAGAACTAAAGTAACCGACATAGCCCAGCGGATTAGCAGGTTGAAGTGGCAATGGGCGGGGCACATAGCACGGAGAACTGATGGCCGATGGGGCCAAAAAGTTCTCGAATGGAGGCCACGAAGCGGAAAGCGCAGCGTGGGACGTCCACCCACTAGGTGGTCAGACGACCTGGTAAAGGTCGCGGGGCGTCGCTGGATGCAGGCTGCCTCCAAAAGGTCACTATGGAAATCATTGGGAGAGGCCTATGTTCAGCAGTGGACTTCTTTTGGCTGATGGATGGATGGATGGATGAAGTCCTATAATATCGTTCAGCGAATTGAGCAGAATTTACTTTGCACACACGAGGCGTATGAACATACGCCTGTTTTGATTCATACCAGTGCAATAAAGCTACATTTTTTGCGTACATAAATTCACGCATGTTTTCCAGAAGGGGTAGGCAGAATTGCTACATACCTGGACAACTACGTTTCACCTTGTGTGTTCCGTCTCACAATGTAATAGGGGGCGAGCCTACTGTCTTATTTGGCACAAATTCTTGATAATAAAAAAAATGCAATAAATCTTTGCCTGACCCAGGATTCAAACCCGAGGCCTCAGCGTTGTAATCGTACCGTAGAACAACTCCACCGCCGAGGCAATCTAATCAAAATCGTTGGGCAAATGGTGCTGAACATAGATTCTACTAATACGGTCATAGCGCTGTCATGCCACGTTGTGCTCGGTAGAGATATAACCCAAGAGAATGCTAAATGAAATCTATCGGGAGGGTATTTACGATCAATGCAGATAGCATCTTACGCGATGCAATTTGAGGACACAATGGGATAATAGCTTTGTTGGATGGCTACAGGTCCGAATCCAATTATATCTATGTAAATGCACAATGAACTTGGTTATTGCGGGACTGCTTGTACTATAACTTGTAGTCATTTGTTTGTAGCCTTAACATAGTTAACTTTATGTGTGTGCATTTTATTAGAAGAAATAAAATGATAAGTAAGTCTATTGAATTCAAATTGAAATAATTTATTGAGTCCACAAAATATATACATAATTTATAGTCATTTTTTTCTTTGCCACTGGATTCCGAAGACCGTTTTTACTAGAGAAGAATGGGTAAGAAACGTCATTGTTACTCTTTTCAAAACCAATTTACGACATACTTATAAGCATAAAATACAGGGTAGAATATAAAATCAAGACTGCTACCGAAAACGAAGCCAGGTGGTAGTTTTATTGATTACAAACACGATGCAACTAAACATTTTGCAAAAAAAGTGACGATTTTTTTTTTATGTTTAAATATCATTGTGTTTGGGTCATAAATCCATAGTTAATGCTTAAATTATAATTTAAAGCCTTGCGTACTACAGCGTCCTTAAAAATAAACGGGTGTACATTATTTTTTTTATGAAAATGTATGTATTTACCACCCAAATATGATTACGGGAAAAAAACTACAAAAAGAAATCGTCGCTTTTTTTTGCAACAAAATATATAATTGCATTGTGCCTAAAGTCACTAAAACTATTACCTGGCTTCTTTTTCGGTAGCAGTCTGGATATACCCTGTACATCCCACTTTAATTTGATTCAAATCAGTTAATTTAATCATTAACGAATGATCACGTGCGTTTCAAATACGCGGCACGTAATCTCTGTTAGTAGAATTCAATCTCGTTTATTGTTTTTATCCTTAGATGTAATATAGTGGTCGTAAAACACTAAATAAAGTATTTGTTCATTACAGTTATTATTTCTTTTAAATTATACGTTAAAGAAAACTTGAAAAATAAATTGGTAGGATTCTCGATGTCATATAAAATACAGTTAAGTTTTATACAAATTGGTATTCTAAAAGACATTTTAAAATCAATTTCAATTTGTGTTTTATTCGTTCACTCTTGTATAAAATTTAATATAAAAGAATTAATGTTTTGTTAGTCTGTGAAAGTCGGTTGAGCTAAAATCACAAACCTTTATAAATACTATCTTTAAAATACAAACATATTATGTCTCTGTTTGGTAGGACTGCCTCGGTGGCGTAGTTGTACTACGGTATGATTACAAAGCTGAGGTCTCGGTTCGAATCCCGGGTCGGGTTAAGTGACATTGGATCTTTCTATTCATTATCAGTCCGGAGTCGGTAATATGTGCCCGATATGACGATCGACTCGCCCTCTGTCATGGGACGGTGTCAAATAAGGCGTAGGTATCCTGGTGGCACCTCTGCCTACTCCTTCTAGGAAAACGAAGTGATGTTTGTGTATGTATGTATGTTTGGTAGTCAAATCCACTGCGTCTTTTCACAGTCGATATCTAACCAACTATGAAGGCTGTCAGAAAATCACAAAGACATTCAAAAGATTTGAAAATTCATTAAAGATAATTACAAACAAATGAACATTAAATATAAATAGCTTCTATCATCTTTATTACACAAAGGCAAAGTTTATGAGCACTCAGATAAAATTATCGTGACGACATTTCGCTTTATTCGTGGCTAGCGGAAACAAATTGAAACATTTCTCAGAGACAATGTCAGGTAGTAACTGAATACCCAAGTACCTTTATTAAAGAGATAATGCGTTAACTAGATATTTTTGAAACGAGAGGCCGCGGGTTCGATCCCCGCACCGAGACTAATGTTTGTGTGAACCACAAGTATTTGTATCGGATCTGTGAGACCGAAAAGTCTCTCGTAGTTGCTGATATCCCCAATACAAGACTTAAATAATCTTAGTGTGGAGTCAGGACTATATATGTGACTGTTGGGTGTATTTATTTATTTGATGACGCCTAAGAGACTACATACCTACCTGATGGTAATATCAGTCCAGATAAAAAGTCCGCTGTCGCGAAATGTTCATTCCTTGTCCGTCGAAACAGCTGGCCCGGTCGAAATCGGAACCCAGAAGCAACATTAGCTATGGCATTTTACTGATTGGCATTTATATCTAGAAAAAAAAATACAGCCACACACATAGTACTGACCCCACACTAAGATGGAGTCTTGTGTCGTGGGTATCAGGAACTACGAGAGACTTTTCGGTCTCACAAACCCAAAACAAATACTCGTGGTCAATTCAAAAATTTGTATTGGTTCGGGGATCGAATCCACGGCCTCTCGTTTCACAGGCTGCGTCTAACCAACTGCGCCACAAGGTCTGTCTCATTGCGCTATACTAACCATAACACATAATAAAACAACAATATACACGAGTGTGAAAAATATTCCTGTACTGTACTGTATCAGCCCATATATGTCTCACTGCAGGGCACGAACCTCCTCTACAATCGAGAATACGATTGAGAGGGGTTAAGCCATACAGTCCATCACACTGGCCTAGTGCGGGTTGGCGAAAAATATCCCTAGAAAGAAAGAAAAAAAAATCAATATAAAATTATATAGCAGCATCACAAAGGATTTAAGTAAAGAAATATAAAATTGCAATTTAATACTTTAACAATGCAATGCAAAGGAAACAGCGATATCAACATACAAAGGCATTACAAGGTTTTTCTTCTTTTTCATTTTCCCAGTGCAATTATACCTTATCGCAATTTAAAATAAAACGTTTTAAACTGAGACATTTTAATTTAAACAGAGTGAAAATCTAAAGTGTATTCGTTTACGGAACCCTTTGGTCGCGATTGTTTTTTCTTTCACAAGGCCTTTGTGCTGCGAGCCAGATTATTTTCATTATGATACGGTTATTCCTATTCTATTACAAAACCTACTTTACAACTGTTTCGCCAGATATTCGAGATTATTGTTTTCATTTCATGTGAAATTGAAATAATATTTTGAAAAAGGCGAAAGAAAATTGACTTGATAAAAACATTTAAATCGATATTTATGCCTATAATTATAATAAAAAATCGAATTAAAATGTACCTGAAACTACCCTATAAACAGGATTTTTACCAATCAGCGACAGCCAGTTTTCCAACATTTGGGAAATGGTTTTCATCGAGAACATTCTAAAACTACTTCATGATTGCCACATATTCCGCTTTTGATATGTAAATACGAGTGAAAACAGACAATGTATGTTTTGTGATAGCAGCGTGAAAAACAAATTTGAACTCTACCTAGATTTTCCAATAAACAAATGTTTAACGATGACAATTTCCAACCGTTTAAAATTTAAGTTATGTTTACAATACATTGACATTTGTGCTTCGATTAATATAGTTGATAACCTCCGTGGTGTAGTTGGTTGAGAATCTAGCTGTGGGACGAGATGCCGCGGGTTCGATTCTCGCACCGATTAAGTTTGGATGACACGTAAATATAATGACTTCTAATTCTATGGGACTGAAAAGTTTTTCGTAGTTTCTGATACCCACGGCATAAAGTTTAAATATTAGTGTGCCGTCTAGTCTGTGTATGAGACGGTTGTGTAGGTGTAATTATGTTTAAACACATTTGTTTCATCACCCGTTTCATAGATTTTTGTCCTACTATCTATGCTTGGCACATTATTCTCAACAGAACCACGCGTGCTGGCTTGCGAAGCCACAGCTTGATGGTCCAAACCATCTCGGCGCGAACTAAAAAGTTCGCAATTTCTTTTTTGTGCCGCACTGTAAAGCTGTGGAATTGTTTGCCGTCACACGTGTTCCCTCCTTCCTATAATCCTGGGTCCTTCCGCCGTAGTGTGAAGAAGCATCTCAGCAGGCCGGCATAATTGTGTCGAATGGCATGGGACCGCCGTCTGATGCCATTCGATACTCTGTTTCGACGGCATTTGCGCTTACCATCAGGTGCAGTGCAGTCATTATGCCGTGCCAGTGTAAAAGAAATAAAATGTTTTTCTTTATTGGTTCCGTTAAATTGAAATATCCTAAAATACTATCTAAAACCATTTTAGGATATTTACGATTTTACTTAATTATTTTATTAATATAAATATATTATCTATTTTTGGTCACTAAAAGACTTAAAGACATAACTATTATCTCCATAGCAACAGTCTAGAAGGCTCCGGAGTAATTCATAATACACTCAGAGAGGGTTGTTTGGAGAGTATTAACGGATTATGGCCATAAATCTCAAGGAAATCCCGTAGCTCTATAAATATGGGAGAGACGCGAACGGAAAGTCGAATGTAGAGTAGTAAAAGTTGATACGTTATAAAACGGAGAGACGGATGGAATGCCTTATCAGTGATTGTTTACGGCTGTGATATGTCTCTACGTAGAGACATCTCTATAACTTGGAGGTTATGGTCGGTGGAATATTTGGTAGAGTTCGCGACTTGAATTATAATTGCTTTATAAGGGATTTTGATATTTTTTTGTCTTATAGGGATGCCAGTTTATATTTTAATTGGGCTTGAAAGCTATCACATTTTATGGAAATATGATTGACCAGCTATAGGTAGCATTAATATCGTTACTGCCTACCATTTTGTTATTTACCTTTAAGTTGTTAGTGTTTTTCTCTCTACAGCAAGTCCACAGCTGAACATCGTTTTTACGTAGTCGTTCTTAATAACCCTCTGCTTAATCTATGTCACGGTAACAGCCTCTTTCGATCGCAAAAAGGAAAGTATGTTACTCACCGGCCTATAAATTACAATATAAGGAAGAAAATATGTCGAACCATCACTGCCTGAAAAAGGACAAATATACTTTCGAATTCGTGTCTAGAGGTAGCGTGTATTGGCTGGGAATTATGAAGTCCTAAGTTCGATACGAAGATGAGGCAGTCTTATTTGTTTCAATTTTTAATTTTGTATTTTAGATTTATGATATTATACTTTTTCAATATATTTTTTTTTCTGGATGTTTGTATGAAATTTCTTGATGTAATAAAATTGCCATTTGTAATTTTTATATCGAAAATAATAAACACCATGGTTGTCTGTAAGATAAATTATTGCTTAGTGCAAAAATTAGAGCCATATTACGAGCTTTATAAACAATTTTTAGTTGTAAAGATGTCGTTAGTGTAAAAAAAATAATAACTCTCACACATGATAAACCTACCGATATATAAAATTGTAAACACATTAGTAAAGAAAACTAAGTCTTCAATCTCCGAAGCTTAAAAAGGCAAAATCTATTTCAAGTGATGTAAAGCGGTGTTTAGTGAACGTGTTCGCACACAAGCGCCCTCTACTCCCAACACTCCACAACACTCCCGTCACTCTCAAAAACATTAATGAACACTCTTCTATTTCCAGGGAAACTTTTAATTGAGTTTCAAAAGATAATTTTTTGTCTTAATTTTACCTTCAAGAGGTCCTCTTAATATACAACTTACAGGAAAATAAGTGTGTATTCTTTATTTTTTGTGCTTGTTGTGAACAAATTAAAAAAAACTAATTTACAGCCTTGTTTATAATTTATTTTCTTTAGACTTTTTTTTATAAAAGTGATGTACTGCCTAAACCATTTGTTACTTTCTTTAATAGCAAATTTTGTTTTGGAAAAGTTATCTCTAAAAAATTCTTTGAATACTTAGAAACACTACAAAAAAGTTTACTAAGTACTAAAGTACTTAGCTTTTATAGAGACATTTATATTTTAAAAAATGTTAGGCTGTCTTTACAATAATGTCTTCTAAATACTACGATTATTTGCTAAAAAAATAATTCTAGTAGAGTCGTCTCTATGTAAAATTCTTTTCACTTAAAATTATTTTAAAAGAGTCTATTTCTCTGTAATGGCTAACTAACAACACATATCTATGTAGCCACATAAGAGTAATGAAATCTACAACCATAAGAAAAGCTCTACAATTTTCCAGGAACACCGGCTCGACTCTACTTCTGCCGAAGCCTTGCGTGCGAGTTACGGGCTTCCGGCGCGTGATTAAATTTATTTCCACTAACTTTGAATTTTCCTGTGATGAAAACTATCTTGTGAAGTTACTTCGTATATTTTTATAAATATATTGTTGTGGGTTTTAAATAACGACACTACAACATCTTTAAAGGTTTGGAAATAGCCTACGGTATGGATGGTCAAACAATTCAGCCAATAGAATTCCTTCCTTTCTTAGAAACCAAATACACAGTCAGAAAAGCCTACGTAAAGGACCTAGATCCATCTAGATGATTGAGGCAAAGCCTTTGTGCAGCGCGTCTTAATAATATATCTGAATGGTTCGGCTTTGAATCTCCCTTGCAAACTAATGGCTTGGAGACGTCCATCTTGAGAAATATTCATTTGGACCACGCTTTTGTTTACCAAGTAAATGTACGATTGATGATACCAAGATGGTATGTCTCTCATATGTGGGAGGCCGCCTGGGTCTAAGTGCACTGTTGTGTTCCGGTTTGAAGGACATTGTAGCCAGAGTAACTACTAGACATAATGAGACTTAACATCTTATGTCTTAGAATGGCGAGCGTAATGATTGAGAGCCAGAGCCAAGTATTATTTTCTAATTCATGGTATTTGGTTTTGCTACTGTCCCTACGGTCGTATTCCTTACCACCAGGAAAATGGCATGCTCGTCTCGCCATTCATCGCAATAAACAAAAAAAACCTATGACGGGTCCTTAACCACTGTACTCTAGTCGCTACCGTTCTATCCTAATATATCCTACTATATGCCAACATCGGAGTTGTGAAATAATTAAAACGTTACTCCAAACGTTCTGTTTAACAGAATCATTGAACATTACCTCATATCGCTCAGCATCCCCATATTCAAACCAACCCACTTAATAAAGACGGAACATATTTTCCCTAATTGCTCCTCAGAACGCTACCGAAAGCATAGAGTGTTTCGGTTCATCAAATTTAAATACCAGTCCTCCACTGATATAATTATTGGAAACTGATTGTCGAGTATTATGCGCAGCTATCTCTGATCTGTAATCAGGTTTTGAAAGGTCAGAGATGAATTCGGAAATCTGTTTATTAATAAGGCAGATTGAGGTTATGATATAGAAGTTAATGATCTTTTTGAGTAAAGGTCAGGTGGAAATTATTTTGTTTCATTAACAAGGATTTGAAGGGCTATTGTCAGCTTTTACAAAGTCGAATTAAAATTACAATTCCTGTAGATTAATCTCTGTGATATCCCCAGGACTAAAAGTGGTAGAGCCTTGCTTTAGCTTTAAGGAGCTTTGATAAGGACAGGTACTAATAATATTTTTGTATACTTACTGTGGAAAATTATACGGTACAAAACTCTTTTCGCATAATAGTTATTAAGCGCAGTGTATTGATTGAACACATTTTATAAATAAATAATGTTCTTTAAATAAGTTAGTTTATTTCACAGAATATATAATATCAAGTGATAATTTTAATCTCTCCGCCATGAATAATTTAATCGATGAGTTTTTTATCAGAGCTCGCAGTACAAAGTAATGGCTTTTGTTAATTCCATTTATTCATAAATAAATAAAAAGCCTCGTTTTTCTTGTGAAAAATATAAAAGTTAATATTTTTATGGTAAATAGAGAATTTGGTTTTTCTGATGCGGGATATCACTGCTGCCATTTAAAAAAAACCATTAAAATTGAATATATAAATACAGTCAAAACTGCGTAGTCCTGATCCTACAGTAATATATAAGACGTGTGTCAGAGGCATAAAAAACTAATTTTAGTGCAAAGTACAAAAGTCAAACAAATCAAATTCTAAAATTTATATTTTAAAAACTAGTAACTTTCACTAGCTCATTAAAAAATATAAGTATTTATTAAAATATTGAAACTACTTCTATGATGCTAATAATTAACTTCTTTGAAATACTTGCGAGTACATAAATATTTAATCGCCGCACTTAAACTAAACGATTCGCTTAGAAACTCATTAAATATATTAACATAGAGATATTAAAGCATTAAATCCACGGGTCAATTTGAAGTCTCAGGAGCATTTGGAAATAACTCCATTAAACAATAACGTACGATCAAACAACCGAATGTCTTGCAAAATGTCGAAGGCACATTAACGGGAAGGGTAGACAGGGTTGTCACTTCCATCAATATATTAATATCCGACCGGACAGCGACAACCATCACTGCAAGGCAGAAGCTTTTCTCACCTTCATCCACGCTTCCTATCCAAGGCTTTCTTCGCCCAGTATTTGTGATGTAAAAAGTGGTAGATAAAATGTGACATGTTAAATATGCATGATGATGGCATTGACACAATAAAGCTATGTAAGGTTTCTCAGGAACGTTTTGAAAGTGATAAAAACACAATAATAAATAAATAAATACACCCAACAGTCACATACATAGTTCTGCCCCACATTAAGATCAATTAAGTCTTATGTCGTGGGTATCAGAAGCTACGAGAGACTTTTTGGTCTCACAAACACACAGACCCGACACAAACATTTGTGAGCCTCACATTTGTGTTGGTGCGGGGATCGAACCCGCGGCCTCTCGTTTCACAGTCGGCGTCTAACCAACTACGCCACGGAGGCTGTCAATATATGTAATACAGTACATTAATTTCGAAGCATTTAAACGCATATTTCGTACACTCGAAATCTTTCTTTGGCAACCCTGATTTCCAAGAAAAAAAGCACTTTAACATTCCACTCACGAGAAAACGATTTTAAGTACGCCACTGGTCGGTTATTATCCTATTTTTCTTGCTGGCAAGTGTGCTGGAGCCTTTTATCCGGGTAAGTCGCGGATGTCGGCTACACAGGGGAGCTCGAGAATTTTTTACCAAATTAATAAATTCCTTGGAACTTTTCCCTTTGTTCATTGGCTTTCGGCTAGAATGCGTCCGTGAATCGATACCATCTGTTTGTGGGCGAGTGTGTTCGGATTACGCAAAATTACTTTGAGTTCAATAGAGATGGATATTAATAGAATATGCTATAAAAGATGACAAAGACTTGATTTATAACTGAATATTTGAATAGTAATTAATAGTAAAATGGCGCAATTTGGAGGAGGCCTATGTCCAGCAGTGGACAATAAAAGGCTGATGGTAATGTATTAATTTGTTCATAGACGGTTTTTTTTTAGTCACGCATCTGTTCCTAGAGTAAATAGATAAATAATTCTCATCAGTCATCACTATCGGGTCATTAGTAGTTAGTATCAGAAACTATGATCCTTTATTGGTCTCACAACACCCTGATCTTCAAATAAATATTTGTAGCATATACAAATATTTTTTCTCAGAACGTGAATCGAATCTATGGCTACTAGTTTCATGGCCAGCGAATTAACCACCTACCTCGCTAAGGCTGCCAAATAGACAAGTATACACTACATATACACATACTATAAGTGCGTGGTGGCCTGTTGGTAACGGATCAGACGCGGCTGCCTACATGTTCACGGTGGTCGCGGGTTCAAATCCCAGGGCACACCTCTGACTTTTCGGAGTCATGTGTGTATTGATAGTCAATCACCATGCACTATTACCGTGAAGGAAAACATCGTGAGGAAACCTGCATACCATAGCGATTTTTATAAATTTCTATGGTATGTAAAAGTCCGCCAACCCGCACTTGGCCAGCGTGGTGGACTATATGGCCTAACCACTCTCAATCGTACTCTCGATTGTAGAGGAGGCCCGTGCCCAGCAGTGGGTCGTATAAGGGCTGATACAATACACTACATATCTCCGAAATGCTTAATCTTGGCATATGATATACTTTCATTTCATCCACTTTAGTTAATTTCTTTGCATTCCTTTTGGCTCTGGGTACGTTTAGTATTTAATATTTATTATAATATGTGACTCTACCACTTGTAAATAAAATTTTAAGTTACCTAATACAATATTATATGCCAAAATTAAAAAGCCCTAAAGATATACAAAACAAGCGGCAAAAAGTTTTATCAAGTGGATAAAATCGTGTGCAACGAATATTGGCTTCAGTGATTTGAAACAATTTTCCTTTGAAATTACAGGATTTTGTGAAAATAAATCTGTTACATACTGTTAAGTATTATGAAGTGGAAGTTTTTGCCAGGTAAAGTATCCGACAGGTCGGCATCGCATTTTTCTAGTTCCAAGTAGTTTATTTCGATATATTTTTCGCAACGCAATGACATAAGAGTAAAAATAATTAAAATAAGTTTTTTATATGCAATATGACAAAATACTTTATCTACCATGTGTAATTGATCGATGTCTGCAGAGGAAAGATATGTATATGAGAAAAAACTATTATGGGGGGACTGTATGAACGAAATAAAACTATAAGAATGAGAATGAAATATTGTTTTTTTTTTCTTTAACTTTAAAAGCTACCGTAGTCAATTCAACACACAACAATACAGTACACAAAGAACAATGTGAGCGGGATCGAAATTGATAAACGCGGTCGATGCTAACTCGTGCAGCACTAACACTAGGACGGCGCGGGCGATGTGCGGGTGTGCGGGATTGATTTATAAGCTGTGAAATAGTAGTTTTATGAACAATTCTTAACAGTTAGCTAACTAGCGTTTAAACCATCCAGATACGGCCGTCTCTTGTTTGTTAATAATAATAGCTTTATTCGATTATAGTTCACTTACTAGAAAGTTCGTTGTAGTCACTGTGTCGTTTAGTAACAACTAAAATGTCAATTGTTTTAAAATCATAACCCTAATTAATTGCAAATGCACCAAGGAAAAGCATTCAAATTCTATAAGTATGGCATAAGAGCAACATTTAAGTAACAATAATTTGTATAGCAACGAACACAACGATGGCAACCTAGACCAAGCTAGAGGACGTATCGAAAACCTCCCGGGAAATTAGCATGTTGTCTTTTATGATGTGCAAGTTAAGTAAAGTTAAGTTAGACACGTGTAACTTGAAACTACTTCCTTTAATTAAGTAGAGTTGCAAGTTTTATTTATTTATTAAGTTTTACCCGGTGGAGTTCGGGCGTTTGTACGGTTCCACGTGGATACGCGAACCTTTCGGAACTAAAGTAACATGATATCGATGTTTTTAAACTGATGAGTAGAGGTGTATATTCACCGTGATGTTAGTAATCTGATGACGCAACAATTCTCCTCTCTCTTAATTTCCCTTCCTGCTCTCGCTAAAATGCGATAAAATTAAAATTTATAACTAATTTCATCTATTTTTCCCAAAATCACCAAATTCAAACACAAATTACGTTAAATTAAATGCAAAATTGCTAATTGTAATTGCTAGGGGCGCGTGAACGGCTACAAACCGCTTCTAATTGATTTCTCGATAAATTTCTCTAAATCGATCTAATTTGTGCCATTCGCGGCTCTATTAGGTCGCGTGACAGTTGCGGTGAAGTAGTTCCACGGGGCACGAGGAATTTGGTAATAAATTTGTTAAGTTCAAACGGTGTTAGGGTTCGACGGTTGGGGTATGAAACTCTTGAACTTACAGAATTTTCTTGATTTTCCCTACATTCTCTAGACAGTAGTGGTTTTTTAATGCTTACTATGTGATATGTTAAATGTGATTATTTTATAAAAATTATAAATCAAATAAAAAAAAAAACAAATATTTTGAGTGATTATGTAAAAGTTAAGCAGATAATGGTTGACTGATAATATTTTTTATTAGTAGCACCGACGGATATTTTAAAATATATCATAGCCACCGAGATGTATTACGTGCAGTCAGAGTTCCTAAAAGAGACTTTAAGATGTCTTTCGATTCTTTTCAAAGTATTTTATACGCAACTTTCAAAATGTCAAAAATATTATATTATTTGCAGGATTGGTGAAGTTCAAACAGGCGATCAATTATTATTATCATTATATTGTATGACATTTCGATTTCCACTGGTTAATACTATAAATAAATATAGAAAAAGAGACGCAAAAAGAAATTAATATATTAAAGGATAATAATTTAATATCATATTAATATTTATATCCTAATCTATTTGGGCTGGGCTGTATATACCAGCATGTACATAAGTGTCATTGTGCCCAAAAAACAATTCAGTTATAATATGTTATGTAAATACATAAGAGTGAATTAAACTAGAGCCCCGACTTACCCTGATCCCGGCGGCGTCGGTGCGGGCAACTTTATACATAAACACATGCCAAATGCTAATCCTGCAAATATTCCGCTGCACTAACTTCACTCAGTTGTTTTGCAAAGTACGTATTACTTAAAGATGGGAGTGAATTTAAACTAACTACATACCTATGTACTATAAACTGGAATACTTGAAGGTTTTAGTTTTAAAGAAATTATGAAAACATACATACATACATAAACACACGCCTTTTTCCCAGAAGGGGTAGACAGAGGTGCTACCAGAACACCCACGTTTCGCCTTGTATATTCCGTCTCACGATGTGGTAGGGGGCGAGCCTATCGCCATATCGGGCACAAATTCCTGACTCCGGGCTGATAATGTATAGAAAAATCCAATATCACTTTGCCCGACCCGGGATTCGAACCCCAGACCTCAGCTTTGCAATCGTACCGTAGTACCACTACGCCACCGAGGCAGTCTAAATTATGAAAAATTGTAACTAATAGTAGAGGAGCCGTGGAAGATCCACCTGTTACAATAGGCCAGCTATCATAGGCATGTTAATTAATAATATTTGATAAAAATGTCTCATATGGTTGTCAGATGGGTGAAGATCGATCTTCATCGGCTCTTAAATCATAATGTTTACTCAATGAAAGATTAACTACAGTGTCAAACTTCCAATTAAATCCCATTTTGTATCAGCCCATATACGACCCACTGCAGGGCACGGGCCTCCTCTACAATCGAGAGTACGATCGAGAGTGGTTAGGCCATATAGTCCACCACGTTGGCCTAGTGCGGGTTGGCGGGCTTTTACATACCATAGAAATTCATACAAATCGCTATGGTATGCAAGGTTTCCTCACGATGTTTTCCTGCACCGTTATAGTGCGTGGTGATTGACTATCAATACACACATGACTCCGAAAAGTCAGAGGTGTGCCCTGGGATTTGAACCCGCGACCACCGTGAACATGTAGGCAGCCGCGTTTGGTCCGTTACCAACAGGCCACCCCGCACAAATCCCATATTTACTACGATATCCAAATATACAACTATCCAGCACAATTTATATGATTTCCGAAGATGTCACTCGCCGAACGAAACGCAATAATAGCAAAGCTGTTACATCACGTCAGATTCCTAGGAGATGGGTATGGGTACTTACTATCCCGTCGAACCTACTCATTGGTACTGTTAGGTAACCATAGTGACTATTTAGTACTATAATAACGTAGTTTCAACTATATACAACAGGGCTCTAGCATCTAAAAATGCTACTTCAACAACCCCAGCTGTCCAAATTAACTCTTACATATTATACATTTTTTGTCTCCACCAATTTTCCAACGCTGAATATTTTTCCAACAATATCCACGCATTTTACAATTTATACAGAAGCGTAAATAAACGGAGGCATCAGCTCAGCGAGCGTTGAGTGTTATACCAACATTAGATTAAACGTTTTAATTAATGTTAAAACAAACAGAGCCCAAGGAGGGATGCACACCCCTCACCCCCGCGGGTGGGAGGGGGGAGAGGGGGAGGAAACGGCAAGCAAAGGGTGTGAGCTCAATGGGTTGTTTATATGTCACCGGGTATTTTTAAATGTTGATGTTACGTGTTTGTAAATTTTGTGATATTGATAATCTTGACAGGGTGTTGTGTAAGACAGTGGATGTGGCATGAGGGGCCGCGGGTACGTTATCCGCACATGAATAAATATTTGTATAACTGCCAAGCTTTTGTATTCGGTATGGGTTGAGTGGTAATAAGTCACTGATAGTTTCTGATACTCACCACATAAGAGTTTTTGTAAGCTGTGGGTTCAGGAATCTGTGTGGCACTATTAAGCCTACTTTTTATATAGTTTAATAATGCCCCTAGTGGCACGGGATATATAATGATATATGTCAGAATTTTGTTAGATTTTTAGTATCGAGTGTAAAAAATTAATAAGACCTGAAAATATTTAAAAAATCCTGACTTCCCCACACACTTTTTATCTTCAGTCTCCCTCACTTCATCTATCAAGTCACTCCGTCAATTCTCAAGTCAATTCCCAAGTGTCGTAGGTTTTTACAGTCGCTTGTTAGATGTTCGGAACTATGATGTAAAACAAATCTAAATCTGCAATGGATAGTTTATTCTCGGATTTTATAAAGGACTTTTTCCAAAAAATAACCTAAAAACTTTGAGTAGTTGAAATCAATGACTTTTTATAAAATTTTACATAGGTATACGTAATAATATGTAACTATTTATTTGAACATACAGCGTGTTCAACAGAAGGTAAATTAAAGTAAATTGTATCTACTGTTTTCGAGTTCGGCCACAAAAGCGTCGACTTGATATAATCAAGAAGAATATGGTGGTCAATGGTGTTACAACTGAGGAGTCCGAAGGTCTAACGAAGTATGACAGTATGTAGGAAGGCAGACCCAAGCACCACTCGATACAGCAAGCAGAACGAGAAATATTGTACAAAAATACGACAAAAATATTCCTATATTTTTATGTAATATACAGAAGAAACAATAACTCAATACGAAATAATCAATAAAACATTTCACAGAAACGCTCGCCAAAAGAGAACACATACACGAGATTAAAACATAAAATATGTATAGAATTCCAAAAATCTGTCAGCATATCACGTTGGCATCTGCGGCGGGCTCTCAAGATCCGAGATTGTTATTCCGCCGAACAAAAATACTCAAGTGGTCTGGAGTGCGGCCAATTTATTCGGCAACTAACTGCAACGTGTAGGGACTGGGTGGAACTGACTGATTCACTAAAATATTATTTTTATGAGGGGAAATATTATGTTAGGCCGCTTTTCCGGGGAAGAACATGATATGTTAGTCACCGGCCTACCAGCCTTGCATGTTCGGGGTAAATAGAGGTGCTAATAATTCTATCGACAGGTTGACGTACCTTTATTCCATTTTAAGATACTTATATATATGATAGCAGGCGAGGGTTTCCGTACCCGGCAGAGTTCTAAGCAATTTATAAGAGTTATTGTGTTAAAATCTACGATCGAGTTGTCTGCCCGACCTAAAAATAAACTTAAGAGCACGCGGGTATCAATCTACCCGCGGCACTATACCAATTATACTCGTAATACCTTTAGTACAATCTGAAAGGTTCGCTCAAACAAAAACAAAGTGCGGACTTTAATTACCGAGTTTAAGAAGGCGGACAATTAAAAACCGATTTTAATACAGATAAAAGCACTCAATTATCTCAAAAATGATACTTAAAAAAAACATTATCTATTAAGCCATCGCAAGTATAAAAGAGGAGAGCTGGGCGAGATCCACTCCGGCCGCGATTGTAAGAACGCGGACAACAAAAGAGTTCCCCCGACGATCCCAAATTGTCTTCGTCATTTTCACTTAAACTTTTAATTGGAGACAATTTAAAATTTCCCACCGAGATCTTTGGCTATTTTAAAAGTTTCAGGTTTAAAGCACCTTTGGCGCGAATATTCCCGAGCTGTTAATGAACTGGCCCGAGTTGGGAACTTTTGATGCGCTCATTGTTTCTGGAACTATTGAAGTTGGGTGCAGTGAATGATTGATTCATCGGGTAAAAGTTTATGGAGTGAAGTGGGGAAAGGCGGCAGGTGCACTTTGAATGTGTCGTTCGGAATTTGTGAGTATTTTAATTAAGAAAAAGAATTGTGCATTTGAGTTTTCTTTTTACGAATTCATTATTAGTGGGTACAGATTTATTTTTGAGTAAGGATATCTGTATTTATTTAGTTAAGGCCATTTAGGGAAAACAACCTAAAAACAAAATTTTATAAGTTACGCTGTAGAAACCTCAAAAAATATGCAAAATAATAAACTCTATTACATTTCACAATGTTGGCTACGAGGCCTACTTTAGCAACGAGAAGGGTTAATTATCCACAACGCTGGCTAGGTGGAGCTTGTTCATTATTTCTGAGGGTACTCATGACCCATTGTTTCTGGAACTATTGTTGGGTTCAGTTGAATGATTGATTGAAGTTAAAGTTTGCAGAGTGAGCAGGGGAAAAGATGCTAGGTGCACTTTGGATGTCACATTGAGAATTTGTAAGTACTTGTTACGTTCACTTTTATAACGAACAGAAGCTGTAGCCCACTTGAGTTCTCTACATATAAATTTTATTGCAAATTGTGTTCGCATATATTATTTTTACAAAAATATTATATATGTATCTCTGTATATAAATATATCTAACCATGAGATAGTAGCCATTTATTACTAGAAAATATATTTTGGTGTCATTGGTCATTAGAAAATAAATCGACTTTTCCGGCACACAATATCGAAACTCGAAACGCACATTTATTAACATGCAACTACCGTATTATTATCGCTGATTGGTTGCCTAAAATATGTAGAGATTTCTTCATAATTTTGAATTTTCAATCGCGTACTCAAAAATTTCCTGACTCCAAAAGACCTGAATCACTTCATTCCCGATATATCATCCCTACTAGTGTCTATAGCAGTGGACACACGATAGCAACATCATTGCGATGTAGAGATGTAGAGTTGTATAAACAGGCTATTGTAGAGTGCTGAGTGAATTGGAGAGCGGGTCCGATGATAGAACGAATTGCACTACACGCTCTACCGAAACAAGGAAATTAGGTCACGGAATAACATGTATGGCTCTATCATACTTAGGGTATAATACGGAAATTTGAGCTTTATAATGAGCGCTAGGTTTGGCAGGTAGCCTATTGGCCTAAGTAATATCAGTACTGGATTTCATATATTAGCTTTAGCAACAATCATCCTGCCTAATGTGTATCCAAATAATAACACAAAATAATATGGTAGACTGCCTCGGTGGCGTAGTTGTGATACGGTACGATTCCAAAGCCGAGGTCTCTTCGAATCCCAGATCGGGTAAATTGATAATGGATTTTTCAATTAATTTTCAGCCCAGGGTTAGAAATATGTGCCCGAAATGGCGATAGGCTCGCCCCCTATCACATCGTGGGAGGGAATCCAAGGCGAAATGTGGGTGTCATGGTGGCACCTCGCCTACCACTCCTGAGAAAAAGGCATGAGTTTATGTATGCATGTACACGTCGTATAGATCTACAGTTTTGAATTGACAACCCGGGAACTCTTGTTTTAAACAGGAGTTCGTAATTATTAGCGCCACGATTATTAATAGATTAACATATTTACATAATTAAAGTCAATCTCTCATAATTCCTAATCATGTTCAACGAACCACTAACCACAATCTCTAAACAAAACTGAAAAAGTCCTTAAACATTTTTCTCATTCACACTTCACGGTAATTTATTAGCCCGCATCCGCAGTCTAGAAAAAAAACGCAGACTTTTAACGTTAACACAGATTTACTACGCGCAGTGTTTCCGTCTTTTTTAATAAAAACCGCCAATCGATGAAACCGCGGAGTTGCCGACTATTTACGGCTTTTTATTAAAAAGTCCGAGTGTAATAAATTACCGCGACCGCTGAGTTTACGCCACGCCTTCACTTACGCAGAGGGATCGCTTTTTGGAGGTTTTAGGGTTCCGTTACCTGAAAAAAATGGCAACCTGTTAATATATAATATGAAATTACTTATTTGTCCGTCTATCTATGAAAAATTCGGTGGGTTACGTCTCTTTGTCCTAGAATCATGAAAACCAAGAATCAAAATATCAAAGTGTACAGCCTCATTTATACGGAGAGAGTTTCTTGCCTCGAAGATACAATTATGGGCTTAAATGTTGAAATATAGCCGAAAATTGTAGTTTGCGTATTTTTTTTTGGTATTAAATTTATCATGGCCTACATGTACGCAAGATCGTTAGTACAACAGCAAAACGCAGTGTATAATTCCGGCTTAAACTTTGATTTTTTTAAATTTTATTTTTCCTCTATCATAAAATTATACTCTAATTTACCAGAGTTGCATTATGGTATGTGATAGCTCAGTCTCTGTACAGAACCCTGGCACGTCAGTCCGACTCACTCTTGTCGAGACTTTTTATTCAAAATCCTCCGATGGGGATCAATCAGAAGTAATGCCAAGTTTCTCTAATGATTCTAGAGTTCCAGATTAAAGTTCGCTTTTGTGACAGCTTGAGGGGATCTCCGATTTTATACTTTGTTTTTAGTGAACGGGATTTTGTTCAGTGTGTTGGACTGAAACCAGTTTTAAACTGGGTCAGACTTACTATTTTTTATACATCCACAAACTCACGCCTTTTTCCCAGAGGGGTGGGCAGATGTACTATCAGGACACCCACGTGTACCTTGTGTGTTCCGTGCCACTATGTGATAGGGGGCAAGCCTATACCCATATCGGGCAAAAATGCAGTAATGAAATTCCCTTAATAGTGAGAAACGCTTGGGTGTCATATTTTGGGTTCAACCTGTTTAAATCTTCTATAAAAAAATCTATCCTATCTATAAGTCTATGCTGTATGAATTCTAAAATCAGCCCGGCGCGGCATTATTGTGTCGACACAAGGAACAACCAAGTCCCATCGATGGATACTCTTTCTGGACCGCATTTACTATCTGGTACAAATACACTTTGTCGTGCTAAAATTAAAAAATGCAGCTATTATTCATAAATCTAATTAGAAGTCTCTTTCAACACACTAATGGATACACAGTGTACTTAATACATTAAAAGGCTCATACATTATGAGTTTGTAATCCATTCTTATTGTTTTATATGCAGCTATGCATTACATTACATAAGTACATTATATGCTCCCACCACAACCCTTTGAGCTCATTCTGAGGTTGAAGGCTGTTCTCAAACGCCTTAACTATTTCAATAAATCTTAGTTTACACTACGTTCGGATAAATTGTATCTTACATACACTCCATACTTAAACATCACGCCTTTTTCCCAGAAGGGTTAGGCAGAAGTGCAACCAGGAGCACCCACATTCGCCTTATGTATTCCGTCCCATAATGTGATAAAGGGCGAGCCTATAACCATACCGTGCACAAATTTCTGACTCCGGGCTTATAATAAATAGGAAAATCCAATATCACATTGCCCAACCCGGGATTCAAACCCAAGACCTCAGCTTTGTAATCGTACCGCAGTATGACTACGCCATCTAGTCAGTCACACACAAAATAAATACAATACAAAAAACTAACAGCCTACTTACTATACTAAAATACTAACATCCGCTCCATTGAAGAACAGCGAAAAACAATAACGTCCACTGTAGCGAAGAACGAGATTAAAAGACTGGACTGGACAGCACAATCAGCAGATACAGAGCATCCGAAGAAATTACATCGAACCGCGATCGGTTAATCGGATAATTAGGACAGCTAGATACTACTAGCTACACAGTTCATATAAATGCAGTGGAGCAACTATCAGCTGTTCTACATCGGAGCGAACTAAAGTAATTATATTTGCCAATTAAAAACCTATCGTGAATACGGTGTGTAAGGGTGCTGAATACCTAAATACTCTTCTATTACACCGTCCTTTTTCAAAGCTCGAGAACGCATCTACGATCATAATTATATAGGTGTAAGATACTTTAATGGGCGGCGATAATCTCTTTCCATCAGGTGAGCGGTTAGTTCTTTTGTCAGATCTATGTTTCTCTGCACCAGAGGCTATCTAGTCACTAAGAAAATTTCATCAAACATCTCCCACGCCTTTAAACTATGGCACATTTCACACAGTTGTTAAGTCCAAAAACCAAATAAGTTTGGTAAGAGAACTGCAATGATTTATTAAATGAATTCCAGACTACTATATAGTAATGACTATAAGATTTATGTCGATATATTTTATTAATCAAGTATTGAAATAAATAGAGCCAATTGTAATAACACAGTTGTACTAATATATTACTTCCAAATACCACCAAAATCCTTGCAACATTTCAACAAAATTCCTCATTTAACCTACCGCAACTCCATTAACTACGGCACCGTATTAAGGCGACGTCACTCCTCAGACGGGACCAACAGCGCGTTAAAACGTAATCTTTTCCTGGCCAGTCGGCCGGCCGGGACGGCTGACGTAGTGGGCGCGTGGGCGATCCGAGCTGGCCGAAATGGGCGAACTCCGTTGTTAGTGCGGATTACAATGGAGGATAATGAAGGATTTAGTGGGTGATTTGTTTTTTCGGCCGGTCCCGCTGTTTTGTGAAAGCGGAAAATAAAAGTAAGTTCTCGTTACGGGTTTTTTTCGTTCGGATATTAAAACTGCCGGCGGTTTTAAATTGGTAGTTTGTGTGATTATTTTTTTATAGAGTTTCCTTTATTATCCCCTCTTTTATTTGGCGTCCTTTCCGAATGCAGAATAAACAAGTCTTATGTTTTATGATGTTATTATTTTTTTGCACCGGAGATTGCTGGAACTAATTTAGATGGTATTACGTTTTTTGAATGCGACCATGTACATGATTTTGGAAAAACCATTAAGTTAACCGACGCAAGTTTGTTGCGTATCAAGTTCAGCCTATATTTTACCAATCAGAACCACCGGCATAATTTTAACGACCGCCCATAGTCTCAGACCGGCGGATAGCAATACAATTACCATCAAGAACACCGTAATCACTTTGTTAATACAAAAACCGATCATCAATGTTTTCCAATGTATAAAACATGAACAGTCTAATTTCCACACTTCAAAGGGTAGCGACTAGCGATCGACCTGCTAACACATGCCCAAAAAACTCGCAAAAGGCTCCAATAAGCATGTAATTAGCGAAAGACAAACAGTCTCTTAAACTCCATGCTTAATCCCGGCCTTTGTCAAGTGTTTCGGAAAAAAACTCAGCTAACGACCCTCATGAATATTTCATATGTCCCAGGAGTTACAGCTGAAACTTAACTTCACTTTATTTCACAAGAACCCTTGACTTGGCGAAAGTTTTTTTACTGGTAATATATTGAATAATTTATAAGGGGCTATTAAAGTATTGTTGTACGTCGTGCGGTGTAATTCTAAACTTTTTGTGTTGTTAAATCTTTCAAAGTTGTATTTATGGGCGTTTCGCGGCGCGCGTCGCGCTGGATTTACTCGCCAAATAAATTGTTTCATATGCGGAAATAAAGAGAACTGCTCAGTGTTTCAGTGTGTTACAGCGAATTCTGGTCTGGAAGGGTGAATTTAGGTGTAGAAATAATATTTATTTTATTAAAACTCTTATTAGATTAGCGATGTATAGAGTGTCACACAAGTAAAAGTATTATTAAGCGTTAAACTCGAAATATCTACAAATATCCTTGTTTAGTCGTGTCTTAAAAACCCGGCAATGTACGTCTGAGGCTCAACATTGGGGTGCCTTGATTTGAAAGATGATCAAAAGTCGCTGGCTGATAACGGGATTGGAGCATACACCATTCAAAATATATTGAATCTCCCTCCTTTTTAATAATCCGCCAGCGTGATGGACTATATTGCCTAACCCCTTACAATCGTGATCTATATTGTAGGACGTATATTGGCTGATATAATAATCTTCGTCGTCTTATCGAGGAAACAGCCCACGCTCTAATGTAGGGACTAATATTATACAAGCCTAATACGTACAGGATATCGCAGATACGTTCATAATCGTATCAGAACATGCGAGATTGTATGTAGACAGTAACACCAATATGCAACAATCGGTTAATCAATGCCCCGATATTAACGCTGTCTGAGGATAGTGTTGCTGTACACGCGTACAAATTACATGTAGAATTGTTCGGAGCTTAGGAGTAACATTGTTGTAATTTTGAGATCAGGGTATCTTGGATTTTTTAAAGATAAGTATCATCGACAATGTTCAGTATGATTTGTAATATTAATGTTATTATGTTGAGTTGATTTAAGTGCGCTTTAATTTCCTACGTGGTAAATAAACTTGAATTCCGGGTCGAGAAAAATTATATTGGATTTCTCTGTTCGTTATCAGCCCGGAGTCAGGAATTTGTGCCCGATATGGCGTTGGGCTCTTCCCCTATCACATGGGACGGAACACATAAGGCGAAACGTAGATGTCCTGGTTGCACCTCTGCCTACCCTTACCCTTAACCTTTTGGGAAAAAGGCGTGGTTTATATATGTATGTATAAATAAACGTTTCCCTTATTATTGCCACGAGAAAGTTACTACATCAGTTTATAGCCTATGTGGCGCAGTAATTCAGACGCGATTCGAACGAGAGGCTGTCGGTTCGATTTCTATACCAAGACAAATGTTTGTGTAATGCATAACTATTTTTTCCAATTAGGGAGCTTGTGAGACTGAAAAAGTCTTATAGTTTCTGATGCCCACGACCCAAGGCTTGTATCTCAGTGTGGGGTCAGGACTATGTATGTAACTGTTGGGTGTATTTATTTATTTGTTAAAGTCCTAAGTGCCAAGCGAATGAAAATTGCTTTTCGTTAATGTTACAGCAGTATTTTATTACTGTTCCAGCAGTTTTCGTTACACACTACACTCTTACGCATACGGGAGCGAATCATTAATGAGATTTCAAGTCCATGACTATTTGTATTGAAAAGATTCAATTAATTGTATTTATTGGCATGTATTTGTTAAGTTGTTGAATACGATTTCACTACATTTTTTAATATTTCTTAAATTTATTGTACCGTCATGATAATGCACTTGATGGTAATAGAAGTAAACTACAAATAGAGGATCCATCGGCGTGTGGTTCAAATTTCTCACTGACTGACATATTTATGCCAGCTTGCTCGAAACTCAATATACATGACTCAATCCTAATTGCGACACGACGGCTTCCCTACCATCATATAAACAAATAGCTTGCGATTTTTTTCATTACATACATAAACATCACGCCTTTTTCCCACAAGGGGTAGGCAGAGGTGCAACCAGAACACTCTCGTTTCGCCTTATGTGTTCCGTCACACGTTGTGATAGGAGCCGAACCTATCGCCATATCGGGCATGTTGCCCTTTGGCATAAAAAAAACGATAACTATTTTTTTTAATTCTTTTGTAACAATAGGACAAAAAACTTATAATTTAACGAAATGTTCTGCAAAACTGTACAAACAATTTTACTGTAGGATTAATTATAATGATTTTTTCATAAGTTAGGGCAGGATGACTAAAAGTCATAACCATATATGTACATAATAAATTGTAAACCTACGCATATACGTCCTACTGCAGGGCAAAAACCTTCTTGAAAGGGGTTAATCTATAATCCACCACCGCATTGGCTAACAAAAATATTTCAAGACGTTTAAAAAACCAAATTAAAAGTCTTCATATTATCCGATCGGACAGCGCCGGACAGGGTCGGGCAATATACAGGGTCCGTTATGTCCAAGCTCCGTGCGACGTGAGCCAACGTCGGCGCGTTACAAAGGCCTTTGTAGTTAGCCGCCGTGATTGATACGCGCCGCCGCCAACCAGTAACAATAGTTGGGAATTATTGAGCGTTATATTGGCTGGGGTTTGGTCGGTTTGAAACGATCCTGTGATGTGGTTACGGTTCGGTGCTTGATTGGAGATCAATTTGTACTCAAAAATTAGGGGGTGACCCTTCAATAGGTCAGTGGACTGGTCGTCAGGTCAGCGGTTCATTGAGACTCGATTATAATCCAGCTGAAACCACATATGTGTGCAAGTTTTAAACATGTAATGAGAATCCAGTGGTAAAGTAAGCCCAATGAGTTTGTTTCGCCGGGTCTCCTTTGCTGTTTATTAATACTCATGGTCCACGCAGACTTGCTGTAATAATGTATTTCCTGATATAACTATTTTTTCTTCTATAAATAGATAAAAACCTAATAAACAAAAAGACTTCTAAAACCAAATAAATACAATATAAATATATTATATCTAATGGTTTGTAAATAGCGATTAAGTATTATGTATTGACTTGTCATAGGAGCTATTTAATTGCTTACGTCACCAATAAACGAATTACATTTCATTTCAGAATTGGAATGAGACCAAACTTAATTTAATGATTTTATGCGACTTTAAAACAAAAATTTTCTTTATTCATAAAGTGTTTAGACCTTGTGAACTGTTTATGAATATTACCAACGTTTCGGAATGTATTATAGTTGTCAAAAAAAAACAAACTCCCTCAACAACTCCGACAGTCTCCATATTTCTCCTCTTTTTTGTATAATAATTTAGTATTTTTGGAAATAAGCGATAGTGCCATGCAAATATTTCTCAACTGAAGCTCGAAGCCAAAACTTCACACCTTTCTACCTACAGCACAGCTATACTTAGAACACGATTAGTTTTTTAAAATAAACAACAAGTTACATTCAACCATTACTTTAATTACAAACATAAAAATTACCATTTACATGACCCAAGAAAGTAAAGTAGGCTGATCCTTAACAAATTCCTTTAAATAAACAGGCTTGTTGCAAACCTCAAAGGCGCTATAAAGGCCTACGCAGTTAGGCTAAACCTAGACCGAGGCTAGTACTCATCTGAGGCCTAGGAGCTAAATATTCATGGTGACCGCACGCCGGCTCGAACAGTTTGAATTTTGCACCTTGAATAACTACTAGCAGAGATTACTTTGCCACTCACACATGAATTTGTGAAATACTGTGATGCTACCTTTATATTAATAGACTGGGACAAAAATCTTGAACAATCTTGTCCTCAGTTTCTCAACGGATTCTGTTATTAATAAAAATATTAGAAATAAAATATCACCATCACTTTTCCTTAGCTATTTAACCGATAGCTGTTCACTTATAATTATTATTTAGTAAATAAGGAATAATAATTATGGACTCATTTCGATCGCTTATTACATTAATAACATAAAAAAGATCATATTATTAGTAGGCCATGAAGTATTGTAATAATGGTGTGACTATTCAAAGACTTAAATCTATGTGAAAAACACAATAGTGCTGGATTATTATGTGAGCTACAGCTTGTCTATATCATAAAAACTAACAGGTAAATAAACTTAATTAATTTGGTTGATTAACAGGAATTTCTAGGGTTTTAATAATTTTGTAACAAGTTTACATTCATTCACGCCCAGTGGTAACATTACAAAACAAATTCTCGAACAAACATACATTTAAATGATACTTCTCTCACCCCACGCAATTACATGATAAAAAAAACTTAGAACAACCACACCTATACCTTCAAATGTAACACTAATGAACATCGTGTTACTTCAGCCTTCAGAATAGCTTAATAAATAATTAAACAATGGCCTGAGGGACTTGTGAGGGGAAGACAGGGAGAGAAGGTGAAGGGGGGATTAAGCCGCGGGAGAGGGGCGCGTTAATTATTAGTAAGAAAGTTGGAAAGTTGTTCACACACGGCTCAGTCTGCAAGTTGGAACTTGATTCGTTTTAATCAACGGCAGTCGATAGCAAAAGTTGATGGTTCATATTTTTGTTTATGAAGATGCTGGTGTAAGATAAATTGTTTGGATATTTTTATACCGGCTAAAAAATATTGAATTTGGTGGTAGGTATCGTGCAATACCTATATAAATACCGGAAATATCCAGGCTGCGACATAAAACGAAGCCAGGTCGTAGTCATAGTGACTTAAAACTGGATATACACAGACAGAGTCTGAAATGCGAGACACGAATATCAATAGGGTGATCCCTAACATCAGTTAGTGGATCTGCAATCACAAATTGAATCTGTGTATTTTTATTCCACGCACTGTAACGGTGAAGGAAAACGTCGTGAGGAAACCTGCATACCACAGGGATTTGGAAGAATTTCTATAATATGTAAAGTCCGCCAACCCGCACAAGGCCAGTGTTGTAGACTATGTGGCCTAACCTCTCTCAATCGTCCTCTCGCTTATAGAGTAGGCCCATGCCCTGCAGTGGGACGTATGTATATGGGCTGATAGAGTATAGTACAGTAGTATATTTATTTCTCAACTCTCGCTGCACCACAGCCTATTTTGATTACCATTATTTAATTTTTTTAAAGTCTGGTTTCTCAAATTAATTTTACTAGACCTCGTGATTAAATAAAGAGGTCTGTGTCTGAAGATTCATAACTCGATAGAGTGCCCTTCAATACTCGAGTACTCTACCACGGCAAAGTGCTTTCAATCGCTTCGAGAGACCTATTAATGTAGAACACCTGCTTCTTAAACTCTTAAGAGTCTAGTTTAGTGGCCTATTTTTTTATAACATATTCCACTATTACATGCATAAGCTCACGCCTTTTTTCGCAATGGGAAAGTAATGCTTTCCATCATTAGCATGACGTACGTCTGTTTCAAATGTAATAGAGGATAAACTTACTGCCATGGCGGCTTGAAAATGCAATACAAAAATTTTTGAAAACAAAAGGTCACACGTAACAGATTGGCCAACGTAGGAATTGAACCCAGACTCTCACGATTTTTAGCCTACAAATACTGCAACTAAATTTTGTATTAACCCCTAGTCTACACAATTACATTAATAATTATTAAATCTTGGTGCCGAAATAATATAACGACTGCCTTGGTGGCGTAATTGTTCTACGGTACGATACCAAAGCTGAGGTCTCGGGTTCGAATCTCGGGTCGGGCAAAGTGATGGTGGGTTTTTCAATTCATTATCAGCTCGGAGTCGGAAATTTGTGCCCGAAATTGCGATAGACTCCCTATCACATCGTGGAACGGAACATACAAGGCGAAATGTGGGTGTCTTGGTGACGCCTCAGCCTACCCCTTCTGGGAAAAAGGCGTGAGTATATGTATGTATATTATTAAATCTGTCGATACATATTCCACTAATGGGTAAAAGTTTCCTCTACTAAAAATCTAGATTTAACATTTTAATATTATTGCAGAAAAAAAAATCGAGCCTAGCTTTTAACTAATTCTAGTTCCATATTTTACGAGTTATACATTTTATTACTTTTATTACTAATTTATATTAAAACAGATACTGTAATTAGGCGAAATATTCATGACATAATGAGTACACATTAAACACGGTGTAATTATCAACGCCGCTGTTTTACGATAGAGTTTATTACACATTAGCTCGGCATTCGATAATGTAGAGTTAATAGAGCCGTGTTACGCGAATCTACCGCCCCTTACTCTACCCTATATGTAGGTATATTCGTTTTTGAATTATTAAATAAGGTTCTGTCGAAGATTTTGGGAGGTAGAGCAATATAATATGTTTTACTCTAGAACACGGGCCTCCTGCACTAATGAGAGGGGTTAGGCCATAGTCCACCACCCTGGACTTTATATACTATTAAAATTCTTTTAAATGTCTTTGGAATCCAAGTTCCGACACCACATTTTCTTTCACAGTTAAGATTTGTAGTAATTGACTTGTGCCCTGAGATTTTAACCCACGAACATCCACTCGGCAGCCGCACTCGTACATTACCAACAAACAGTCACGCACTTTGAGGCATTTTTTTAATAGTATTAACATTTATTGTCTACATCTTTTTGAAAGCAGAGATTTCTGGTTCAAGGAATACCTTATCTATTGAATAAAGAAAATAAAGTATGTTACAGTACCAATTCCACTTTTATAAACGACCTTTGGGAAATTTGAGTATAACAGTAATCAATCGTAGAAGGCGCAAAAATCAAGTTAAAATATAGCGGTTACTCTAATATTTTGTAAAGAAAAATTGTTATCAACTGAAAAATATGCCAAAAAATCATGCAAAAAGCTCTGACGGCATTGTAGGATACTAAATTATAGAAATATTTGTATGATCAACAATGATTTGTCTAGTATTTGCGTGTTGTGAGTTTGAGAAATCATTCTTAGAATCCGATAATGAAACATCACAGTTATATTATCATAATCTTAAAGTTCTAAGATGGAGACTACGCGTAATGGAATGCAATTATTGTATTGAAAATAATTATGACCACATGGAAAAAAATTGCTGGAAAGAGTGAAATAAATAAATACATTCACATCCATAGTCCTCATCCCAAATTAAGATTAATTAATTATTGTCTCATGGGTATCAGAAACTACAAGAGACTTTTGAGTCTCACAAACACCCAGACCCGAAACAAATACTTGTGGATCTCACAAATATTTATTTTAGTGCGGCAATCGAACCCACAGCATCACGATTCACAGTCAGCGTCTAACCAACGGCGCCACGGAGGCTGTCGAACAGAGAAATAATTCTACTTGATTGTCAACAACGTAATTTAATAAACCCAAGTTTCAATTAATTTAAATACACCTTCCCTACTCAAACAGAAGATAAAGATAGAAGAATTCACAAGCAGAGCACCACAAACTTGAAGTCTCAAAGCCATAAATACTCAACGAATTGAAATCCCCTCAACTTTTTATAAAAGGACAAAGGTATTTAAATCTCGTACCCATCGAACAGGATCCTTGTACGCTTAACGATCAATTACCGACGTTTTCTTTCGGGACGCGGATACGGGCGATGACAGAAACGCGGCAAATTACGCGGATGATCAAGATTAAAAGATCCTTTCAATGGAATTTTTAATGTTACAAAGACGATTTGAATTCGTGTGGGGGTGTTTTGAATTTAGAATAGATTTGAAAAATGAATGGTTATTTTGATGTCTTAGTAGTCGCAACATTGTAGTTAGGTGAAATTATTGACTGTATTTATACAAATAAAGTACAAATTAACTACAAAGTTTGACCTTAAATCTGTAGAGAAAAGAAATCGTGTGTTGAATAAACCGAGGACAATATTATTGTTTTAAATATTTGCATTTTTCTATTGCGGGTTGGCGCTAAGTAATGTCCGAAGTGCTGATAGTCGGTGGCCTGAAAAGTTCTCAAAAGGAACTCAAACTTGTTGGAAGACTTACGTAAAATTGCAGGAACTCGCTGGATGCAGTGTCTCTCGTTCAGGTACTTTGAAAATCTTTGCGAGAGTCTTACGTTCAGCTTTTGACTTCTAGAAGTTGAATATGATAATATTGACAGCTAATGGAGCGTAGTAATCGATTAACTGTGAAAAGAGATGTAATTCCAATATTCTAGACTTATTATTACACGATATAAAAACGAAACAAATACCCCTATTTATCCACTATTTACCCAAGCTAAAACTACCCCTAAATAAACCCCAAAAACACAAGTCCGTATACGGCTTACAAAACAAAATTATGTCCCAATTGGTCGACAAGACGGAGCGCCGACCGCGGCCACGGAGCCTTATTAATTGCCCTGTTAATTACCTACAGGACTAATCGGGAGCCTTTTTATTGAAAGAGGTCTCGTGAAATACCCCTAAAGGGTCTCTTTATGCGCCCGGGCCGGTAATAAAGTGGGGCTTATTGTACGAGATAGGGAGGTGTAGTGAGGCACGCTTGAAGTGTCTGTTGATGTGCATTCCCGGAATGCTTGTTCTGTATTGGATTTGAGTTGTTGTTCATGTTTTTTTGTTAGTGAATGTATGTTTGGTTTGTGGAATGAGTTTTAGGGTTTGTGAGATTTTCAGTTGAAGAAATCTTATACGAGTTACTGAAGATTGGAATTTGAAGCTACCATGGTGTAGGGCTCGCATCAAATTAAATATGATAGAATGTAATAAATAAAAATGGTAAATATAAAAGCAAACTAATTATAAGATAGCCAGCGATACACATAATGCGTCTCATTTCGCTCTCTAAAATAAAATTAATATTTAACACATAACAATAACAGTTTCGCAATTTAATTTATCCCGATGCTATAAAGTGACTGTCTTGGTGGCGTAGTTGTACCACGGTACGATTACAAAGCTGGGGTCTCGGGTTCGAATTGCAGGTCAGGCAAAGTGGTATTCTAGTAGTGGTGAAGTGCGTGGTGGCCTCGTGGTATCGGACCAGACTCGGCTGCCTACATGTTCACGGTGGTCGCGGGTTCAAATCCCAGGGCACACCTCTGACTTTTCGGAATTATGTGTGTATTGATAGTCAATCACCACGCACTTTAACGGTGAAGGAAAACATCGTGAGGAAACCTGCATACCGTAGCGATTTTAAAAAAATTCTACGGTGTGTAAGTCCGCCAACCCGCACTAGGCCAGCGTGGTGGACTATATGGCCTAACCACTCTCAATCGTACTCGCGATTGTAGAGGAGGCCCGTGCCCTGCAGTGGGTCGTATATGGGCTGATACAATACAATACAATACAAAGTGGTATTGGACTTTTCTATTAATTGTCAACCTGGAATCAGGAATTTGTGCCCGATATGGTGATAGGCTCGCCCCTTATCACATCGTGGACGGAACATACAAGGTGAAACGTGGGTGTTCTCGTTGCAACTTTGCCTACCTCTTCTGGGATAAAGGCATGATGTTTATGTATGTATGCTACAAAGTGAAAAATATGTTACATACAGACGAAAATAATAATTGATAGTAAAAATAAAACTTATTTACCAGCTTGCCATACTGTTTCCTATCTACACACACATACAAAGGTGTTTAGAACTGTGTCGCAATTAACTCAAATATTATTTTAGGTGGGTTTAATTGTAGGTAATTGTGAGTGGGAATGGACAAAAGTTGCGTCCGTTAATTAGTTCTATCCACCTCCTCTTCGCACCTCTCCCCCAATTTTCCCCCTCCCCCTTAGGTAGTATGTAAACGCACTACCGCGGCTTATCTCGAGCCGAATTTGCTCTCAAATGAGAGTTTATTGGCGTTGTAGTTGGGTTTCGGTTATTTGACTTTTTAGTCTTTCGTGTCTTTTATTCAGTTAAATTCGAAATTTTGTATGGCATTTTTAGTCACTTTTTTTTCATATTCATGTTTAATTCTGCTGATATTAATCAATGATGTTCTCCATTATTATTTAACTTCGGTGAAGCTAAATGGTTATGTTTTGTTTATGCTATCTGATGCAAAACAAATGAAATGTCGCTGAGGGATTTTCTCTCGCTATTTCTTCTTTATAACAGCGCCTTTCGGAACGATGTTAGTACTTTACAATTTAGATCATTTTATGAGACTATTAATTGAATATAGAATACATTGTTTTCATTTTACAGAATACCACATTATTGTGGAGGACAATTTAGTTATTGATACTATAGGTTAGTTTGAAAAGCAACTTTTTCTTTTGATACGATAACGTGAATGCACTCTACGTGATTGTAAGTGCAGTGCAGATGAGATAGTGTTGCATGCTCGATGAACAAAGTCATATCTGTGTAGTGGAACTGGATGTACTACAACATTTTCTACGGAGTTGTATGGGATGTATTGAACTTTTATACAATTTTATTGCAACCAAGCCTTGATGATTATTTAGTCTAATCGCAACATGTAGCTGCCGCGTCCCGTCAGGTCCCGAGTTCGGATCCTAGTACAGGCAGGGAGCTTTGTATGTGATTTTCGGTTTTAAAAATGTCATAATGCCTTAGGCTAGAATTTGTGACTGACATAGCTATACGCGCTCTATCACATAATCAGCAGAAACAAGCTCGGCAAAATGTGTATCACCTTGTTGTTACCTGCCCCAACCCTTTTAGGTATTCAATACGAGCTTATGTATGTACAAAGTTAAAAAAAATTATCCAACGGTACGTTTGTTTTTTGGCACCAGCTTATCAATTACAAATTCGAACAACCAATCACACGAAACATAACAATGTAAATGGAACTCTACACCCAAAACACAGAGTCCAAAACCGTGTAATGTAGATATCCAATTAATTTTTCAGTTTCATTATTTCCAGCGAAAGCCAGTATTGACGGCTATTGTTCGCCAAATGTTGACAGCGTGGAGCAAACAATCGGATGTCGGTAGAACGCGACAAAGAACTGCCGAACAATAACTGGGAAAACGTACTAAATGCATTTCAGAGCGGACAGGGCTGCGGGGTTTTTCAATAGAAGTTTATTAGTTATATGCAGATTTTTGAGCCGTACAGCCATAGGCAACCCTATTGTTAGTTGTTCTAAGTAATAAAACTGACTGACAACAAAAAGACAGACTTTTACATCCAGTGAAGTCAGGTGTAAATCACCACGAATCAAATTATTATAATAATTTATATGGGACATACTATGAGAGTTGTTACCATACATACATACATAAACATCACGCCTTTTTCCAAGAAGGGGTAGGCAGAAGTGCAACCAGGACACCCACGTTTCGCCTTGTGTGTTCCGTCCCATGATAGAGAGTAAGCCCATCACCATATCGGGCACAAATTCCTGATTCCGGGCTGATAATTAATAAAAAAGTCCAATATCACTTTGCCCGACCTTGGACTCGAAGCCCAGACTTCAGCTTCATAATCATACCGTAGTCCAACCACGCCACCGAGGCTGTTACTATCATTGGCTTATAAAGCCCGCTGGACGCCGACCTCACCAATTGCACGCCACTGAACATGATCCTCTAATCCAATATTGAATGATAAAACCTACATCGACAGCATTTCCAATCTAACACAGCTTCGCCGGGATTATTTGTCAACGCCTGTCCCAATAAAACTACGTACTAGCAACTGAACTATCCAATTATTTATGAGCATGTAAGCCTGCCAATATAAATGTATAAGCTCATGCATATAACCATTAAAGCGTAGGCAGATAAACAATCCGAAGAGATATATCTCTTCTAGGGAGCTAAGTCCTGGACGACTTAGTTAGTATTAGTGCCATCCAATTTTTTCAGGTTATTTCCGCCTTAAGATTTGTTAAGGGGTGGCTCTATTGTCACAGCAAGCATACATTCTAGTCTATAGTAACATATTTTTAATATGGAAAATCTAACTTACAGTGGTTGTTTATTTTGATGACATAATCCTTCTCTATATGGGAATTCTCGAAATGACCTCTCGGTACCCGTTGTTTTTAAACCAATGCTGCAAATTAACTTACTTGTTATAAGAGAAACGGATATTGCATTGGAGGCGCGATATCAGCTGTGCACTGGGAAGGAAGACCAGTCACCCTAGCACAACCCTTTCGGTCTCCGTCAACGTATCGGAAAATGGACTAACAGTTATCTCTCATAACAGAAAAAATAAACTTGTGTTAATATTTTTTACAAGGTTATTTTTTAAGCAATAGTATACAATACAGCATACCACTTCTGGGTAAGCTGTCACCACCTTCCGAATACTTAGAAAACAAATCGTCAGAACATACCCAAGAGCCTGCAAAAAGTGTAATACTCTGGAGTTTTGTTTTGTTTGTACGGCAGCCCTACTGTGGAGCGAAACGTTTAGTAACGGTTGAGAAATAGCGCTTTTACTGGGTATTCCGAGTGAATTCGCCTGTAAAGCCGACAAAAGCAGCCAATTTCAAGGCACGGACACACAATAACATGAGCTGTGTAAATACAGGGGCGATACACACACACACACACACGTACATATATACACTCACACATATATGTACAGAACACAGTACTGTCCATGTATTTTTTCTTTTGTAGGGATGCTACGAATGAGCTAAAGTAATAGTAATCTTGTCTATATACGTCTCACTGCGGGGCACAGGTCTCTATAATTGAGAGGGGTTAGGTTTTAGTCCACCACCTAGCTTAGTTCGGATTAACAGGCTTCATACACTATACAAATTCCTGTAAATCTCTATGTTATGCAGTTTCCTCACGATGTTATCACTTACTGTTAAAGTGCCCAGTATTGATCATCAACACCCAGGGCATAAGTCTGTTATACCCTCAGCAGCGTCCCACCCGATACCATCAGACCACCAGACACGTAAAAACATGAAGGGATTAAAACTATAATTTATGGACCTCTCCTAATTTTTTCTCCAGCTGTTGGAAGCGGGCTGCATTCAGCGACGTTTGCAACCTTCATTCGGTCGTTCGTCCACCTTTCGGAAAAAAGTTTTAATTAATTTTTATGTTGTGTGAAAACTTTCTGTCAACTCCGAAGTAATTAATTCTTTGTTAGAAAAATATATTAATCTGCTGAGGGCACATTGAGGTCACGAAAACAATACTAGGGGTATTATTTTTTAACATATTTTCTCTTCATTCAACTTTTTTTAAAACATAGGAAGATATTGTTATGTACGGACGATTTTGTACAAATTCTTCTGTAAATCTTGAAATGGCATCAAACGTACATTTTTTTGAGCGATTTTAACATTATCGGTTAATATGTTGGGCTATAAGTCGAGCATATCCCATGCATGTCTCCTACATGAAAAAAAATTACTGACATAGCGCAGCGGATTATCAAGTCGCAGAGCCAGTGGAAGGGGACATAGCGTGGAAAACTCATGTCAATGGGGTCGAAAGCTTCTCAAGGGGAATTCACATACCAACAGACGTAGTATAGGTTCTTGGTTCCGTAGGTTACAGGAATACAAGTCGTTTCCAAAAGAGAGCTGAAGTAGTTCTTAGAGGAGGCCTAAGATCTACCTTAGCCTTTTAAGTTTTTTAATACTCGCGAAATAAGACACCGAAACTGATAATAATATAAACAGCCAGGTCTTTTGAAATTATATTTTAAATTGGCTTTAGGAACGCTCATCTCCAGTCAAATATCTATCTACCTATAAAGCGCCATTTACACAGAGAGAGTTTCTCGTGGCGAGAATTTGATGCCATTATCGCATGACACAACCGCCATAAGATTATCGTGTTCTGACAATGTTTACACGATGCAACTTTTTTATATCCTTACGATAATCGTATCTTCGAAGCGCGAAACTCTCCCCGTGTATACGAGGCTTTATTTTCTGTTCATAAGCTTACGTCATAGATTTCCCCATTTTCCAATAGATACAAATATCATATAATCAAATCTAAGAGTTCTACTTGACTTGTAAACGTTTAGAGTCAGCGAGTTCGAGGTATGTGCCATCCTTTACCTACATATTACGAATTCAAGAATTTGGTTTTCTTTATTCGAAATAAGCCTTTGTAGTAAGTAATTTATTTTGTGTAGGCGGTAAGATGTGGTTATTTACCCAGGTAGCTACAGTACGATGGTAAAATGCCCCTTACAGGCTCAGATGCATGAAGTAATTTTGATCATAATTTGACTATGTTATCGCTATTTATTTGAGATGCCAGAAGTATGGTGTTCACACCGTGAAAGTTAAAGTTATAATAAAAAATTGATGCAATACTCCTTAATACTCACGCAAGTATATCTGATTTTAAGCTGGCCGGCATAATTCCGTCGACCGATGTATACTCTAAATTGTATGGGGCTCAAATCGTATAAGTTAAATTGTGGACAATGTTAGTAGATCCAACCAGGCTTAGTTACTCACAAAAGTGTGTCGCGTTTCAAGCAGGCCTAAATATCTCATTCAGATACTTTATCAGGATAACACTGCACTTACCATAATTGCATTGTACTTTATCTTTCAGTATAAAGTAAAATGAAAACGCCCCAAGTTTGCAGGGAGTGAAAAATTCACACGGGCGCCCTCCGCCGCCGAATTGATTCCAAATGGCATTCCGTTGAAGTTTATTCGTAACGAATAGCGGCGCGCGGTCGCTGAATATTTTACAGATCCACCGAGGAATGTCTTTTTCCAGCTCCGACGCGCATCGGCAATCATTCTTACGTTTTACACTAAATGCGGGTGATCAGCTGAGTTTGGGCTTAATATTCAGTTTTATATAAAGCTGTTCTTGTTTAGTTTAGTATACAAACTTTTTTTTTTAATTTCAATGAATGGCGAGACGAGCATGCCATTCGCCTGATGTTAAGCAATACGACCGATCATAGACAGCAATAAAACCAAACAGGATTACAAATTACAAAGCAAGCTTGGCATTCCACTACGCTCGCCATCCTGAGACATAAGCTGTTAAGTCTCATGATGTCCAGTTGTTACTCTGGCTACAATGTCCTTCAAACTGAAATCAACAGTGCATGTACACTGATGTTTGGCGGGAGAAATAGATTGCGGTGGTACCTACCCAAGCGGCCTCCACATAGGAGTGACGTACCCCCAGGAAATACATCCAACAGTAGCATACATAGTAATGACCCTACACTAAAATCCAGTCTTGTATCGTGGGTATCAGAAACGACGAGAGACTTCGGTCTTACAAACACTCAGTCCCGATACAAATACTTGTGGTTCACACAAACATTGAACATTCGGTGCGGCGATTGAACCTGTGGCCTCTCGCTTCACAGCCGGCGCCAACCCACTCCGCCATAGTGGCTGTCATAATATAGTGAAGGAATAGTTTTACTATAATATTTCACTTGGTGAAATGCATTATGTATCTTAGTGTTATATAGAAATACTACTACTATTATTCATTGGAATAGAGTGCAAAAGAAATTCAGCGCTTGCAAACATCAAATCGCTTGCACGAAAATATCAGCATGAGACTTCTTGCGTATTTTTTTAACATTCTGTTTCCCTTTATTTTTAATAGTTACAAGCAACTACAAACTGCCGCGAGTTAAAAATTCTCGCCCAACTTTTCACCTTAATTTAACTTTTCTAGCGACCAGATACTATGTCCGTGATTGCGTCGTGTTGGTGATGTTTCCCGGCATGCGGTGTCGCGCGTGATCATATCACTCCCCGGGGAACATTTCATTCTCCCGGATAAAAATTATTCCGGGCTCTGTCGTGAGTTATGGCCGCGACAAATTTTGTAGTGGCTCGATTGGGGAGGGCGAAACTATAATCGTAAATTAGATGTGTTGTAGCATTGATGATATAGCAATGTCATGGTTTTGTGATCGGTTTCAATTATTTTTTAAATTAAGATTTTTCGCAGTAAGTAATCGTTAATGTCTTTTATTACTGGGACCTCTTAAGCTGTTCGTAAGTACCGCTCCCTTTCCAATTGGGCTGGGAACATATCCATGATCCAGCGTTGTGGATGTTTATGGGCAGCAGTGATCACTTACCATCATGTGACCTGTTTGCTCGTTTGCCGGACCTATGCAATAAAAAAAAGTTATTTGAATCCGCCCGGATAGTGTTTATTCTAAATGACGCAACGGTAAAAATCTTGTCAGAACGACCCTCGCCATTGTAGCTTGGATTTTGTCTGTTTATATTCAGTAGCGATCAAGCCGGTAAAGTTGTGTCGACCAGCGAGAGGTAATTTATATTTCACTACATTTACTATTATCAACATTATCAGCCATAAGATGACCATTGCTGAACACAACCTACTGACTTAATTTTTTTTTATTTCCCTAAAAATATGATTTCAGTATTATAAAACTCATGCATTCGGACAAGTCGAGACGCTGCGTGTAATTATGCGGGAGCGACGCCCGCGCCGTCCGTATTTGTCTGCCATCTGTACCCACCGAGCCATTATGCTAATCGCGATGTGTAATTGCACCCGCTGCATTAGGGTAATACGGTTTTTTATTATAAATATATAAACGCTTGAGAGGGTAGGAGTGCATAGCGCCAGTCATAATTTTGCGAAGTAAACTGCATTCCCGAGCCATTCACATTTTTATTTTATTTTGTTATAAACGAGTATTTCTCGCAGCTTCGCACGTAAGAAAGATTTTCGGGGATAAAAAATTCGCTATATACCTATATTATCCCGAAATAAAATTTCCTTGTAACATTCCTTAATGATTTAAATATTAAAAACTAAAATATTTTTTCAATTAGAACAATTAGTTCCTGAGATTAATGCTTAAACCGAACCGAGTACTTCAGGGTTCATGTTCAGAGAGTTGATATTATTTTGTCCGCCTTTAAAATACTAACAAGTTATCACTTTTCAAGTGTAGGATTAAACGTGTATCTGGTAACGTAATATAAACCTGTATAATAAACTGTATAAACGTAATATAACAAAATAAATCTTTGGATCTCACAAATATTTATTTCGGTGTATGGATCGAACCCGAGGCCTCTCGTTTCACAGCCGGCGTCTAACCAACTGCGCCACGTAGTCTGTCATTGTACTAACGATTCTCAATTGCGAGTCTTTTTGGGCAATAGCGACAATTTGCATATGACCTGCTTATTCAAAAGACCTGGGCTTTGCAATTAAAATTGTCAATAACAATGTCAATACCAATTATGTCATATTCATAATTTTATTACTTATCTTAAACTTGCATTTAAACGCCCTTTACTCCAGCAAAATATCTTAAATATTTTTTTTTTATCAAGTAATTTAGTGCCTATTACAGGAAACTCGTTTTCTAAGATTAAAAGAAAACGTTTTAGTCAACCACAATGTTACATTGAGCGGAGGTATTTTTGTACTCTCAGTATTCTATTTATTCATTTCCTCATTAAAAAGAGCTGCAATTAAAAAATAATGGACACGCGATAAGAATAAGACATTCATAATTACGCCTCAGAATATTTAAACAGCCATTAAATTATTTAAATAAGACAATGCATTAAAACAAACGTTATATTCACGACTGTACATTTAATTCAACCCGGCAGCGTTATTAACGCAACTGAGGTACAGTTGCAGGGATGCAGGCGCTTGGGGGAGGGGGAAGAGAAGGGGGAAATAGGGGGAAGAGTAGGGGAGGTCGTCCGGCAACTCTCCCCTCTCACAAAGGCCGTATTTTTTCCACGCCGCCACCCTCGCTAACTCATAACAATGTTTCTTCCTAGTTTGTTTTCATTCAACTATAACTTTTGCTATAGTGGAATGGTTTGAGTGATTGCTCTTTACGGATTTAAAAAGTAATGTGAATGCTAGTAAATAATATTAAATTATGATCGCAAGGGATTGATTCGGTGAAGCTGAAAGCTGACTTTTATAAGTGAAAAGCGATTTCTGTTATTATAATATTTTTTTCGTAGACGAGGCTAATGTTCGGTAATGGATATATTTAACTGAGGGAAGTACAAGGAAACCCGATAATAAGGTTTTATTTATCCCTGTCTTCCTCTCTCTCTCTTCAACCACAGGCAGTCCACTACTGAACACAGGCCTCTCCCAATGGTCTCCGCATCGACCTGTTGGAAACGGCCTAAGGTTTTATTTGAATAACAAGAAAGTCATTAAGACATATTGAGCACTATTCTAAGTTTCTTTTTTTACTAGAAAGGCAAAATGACAAAACTACATCTGATATTACATGCAGTGCGAGATAGAATATCCACCTATGAGAGATAAAGACTTCATTAGTCGTAACAGATATCCAGCTCGTTTGAAACGTAATGTACTCATACACGTGATTATTCTGTAATGCTTGCAAAAAGGACAAATATAAATATACTACCACCACATCGTGGGACGGAATATACAAGGCGAAACGTGGGTGTTCTAGTAGCACCTCTGCCTACCCCTTCTGGAAAAAAGGCGTGTGGTTATGTATGTACTACCACCACCTTTTCATCTATGTCACTTATGAAATTTATTTGTAAAACCAGCAAAATTTAAAATTTATTTCCCAGAAATGTATATCCATTTTATGTACCATAATAACGACCAACACAAGAACCGCCAGATTTTAAATTATCCAACTCCACAGACCTCGAATGCGCGAGCATGCATTATCAAGATACATATTTTATCATACCAAAGCGCTCTACATCGCAATTTCACTCGACTCTACCAACACTCGGCACACAACTCTATCTAGAGCAGTGTCAAATGCAGTCGACTCTCCCGAGACGTTACGTGTCTCTAGTGGCTCCCCGATGTGTTATTTTTAAAGCTTAAATTGGAGAGCGAAGAATACTTACTATTTTGTGTTAGACAGCGCGGGAAATATCGAGGAAAGGCTCTAGGCGTAGAGTTCGGTAGAGTCTAATGCATGTCTAAAAAGCGAAAGAGATTTACGTTTCGTAGCGGTGTTTATTCTACCTTTTGGAATTTAACTTGTTGAGTCTTGGTAGGGTTGGGGTCACGTAATATAGATTAGAGGGTCGCGTGATGTTATATTAGTGACCATTTTGTAAAACTTTCAATCCACATTTAATTTGTTATTATTGCAAAGTTGCATCTACGAAAACTTACAATATTTAAAATACATATTTTTGCACATGGACTGTATGGTCTAACCCACGGTCTAACCCCTCTCAATTGTAGAGGAAGCTCGTGCCCTGTAGTGGGACGTATATGGGCTGATACAGATACAGATAAATTAAATACTACTCACCCTTGAATATCTTCCTTCCACTCAGACACAAACACTTCACAATTCCCCACAAAGAACCGTCCGCAAAAACTATAATTCATTCGGTAGATAAATTTTGTCAGTGCCAAATTCAATTTTCCGTCTCAGTCAATATTTTGACAATGCGGCCCCTTTGTCGGCCGGCGCGCTCACTTCACACAGAACTGGTGCTTTTTGCACGCCACGTTTGTAGTTATTCAAAGAGTATTTGCAAATGCATCGCTAGAACTCGCATGCACGACTATACACGTCCTGAAGGCACTTTGTGGGAAAATTTTAGTGTTTAGATAGCATTTTTCGCCGTCTTTTTTCATGGTTTTGTGTAAATTATTAAATTGGCTTTATACTTCGCACTATACTGCGTTAAACCACCATATTTTTAGTCTAGAATGAAGTGGAAAAAATATGAATTAAAGTAAATTCAAATAATTTAGTTCCTGCTCCAATTAACTCTTTCTCTCTCTCCCTCTCTCTCTGTTCCAAACTATGAATCTAAGCATTTGAATTTAATTTAATTTATGATACAGCTTCTAATCGAGGCATTTATGTACATTGGAATGATTGCTTATTTAAAAATCTCGAGTACAATATTACAATTAATTTAACCCGTGACATACATAGGCTTGTCTCATATTAAAATTCAAGTCTGGCATCGTGGATCAGAAATCGTTCACACTATGGTCTCACAATAGCAGACTTCAATCAAAAACGTATCACTATCATCAGCCCATTGCAGTCCACTGCTGGATATAGGCCTCTCCCAAGGTGCCTCACAGAGCCCGGTCTGCTGCTTTATGCATCAAGTCACTGCCAGCGAAAAGCCAAAAGCGTATAGATTATACAAACTGATACTGTCCGGTTCGGGTCTTGAACCCTCGGCTTCTCATTTTACAGCGGTTGTCTTATCTAACTATGTTAACTAGGCAATTTTTTTTTTCAATTAATACTCAACTTCATGACGCCTGTGATGGGTCTTTCAGGGTCGAACCATTCATATTGAATATCATACAATTTAATGTATTTTATGATTGATATAACAAGATAATGTGAGATAATTAGTAACACTATGAAATATAATCTCTAAGTTATTTGCTGAGCCAATTAATCTGTGTCAGAGGCTGTTATATACAGTAATTCAGTTATGTTGGAATCTATGAGCCACTAATCCTAACTCCATTTGCTAAGCATCTTAAGGACGGATTAATACGTCAAATGTATACGCGTAATGATAACGTATCTACAAATGAACCTAATTAATAATATATAAGAGTGTTTCTTTCATTTGCATTATTGCCATTGGAAAGCGAAAGGGTTTTGGTGTTTACAGTGGAAAAAAGTGGAAAAAAATTATTAACGGATGGCGTAATCAATATGGTCTGAAAATATCTGGTAACTCAGATAATGTTAAATGTCAATGTTATACTTGTATGTTTTGAAACATAAAACACACATAGGGACCGGAAACTAAAACTAAGGTTGAAACTGGCAATAACCCTTGTACATTATAATTTGTTTGGTAATTATATTCAATATTTTATAAACAAGAAATTCGTTAAAATAAAGTTAATGTTATTGTTTTTTGTAGATTCGATTGTATGTCTTAGTAGTCGTTTATGTATAATACTTATTTGTTCATTACAATCATATCTAATTTCATCATAATATTATCCACGAAAAATAAAATACGTGATATTTTTAAAGTCCTTTCATCTAAACTTCCCTTCTGTTAAATTAACTTTAGCTAGTTACTGTGACCATTTTCGAGTACGTAGTGCAAGTGACGGCTCTAACTCTCTCTAAGTGCTTACACTAACCGTACTTCATGTCTTCCATAACTAAGTGTTAGATTATGAACTGTGTACTTTTTACCAGTTATATAGTCGCTGCTCGACATTATATGTCTAGTATTGCGAGTTTCAGAAAGTATGGAGGAAATTTGACAGCCTCCGTGGCGTAGTTGGTTAGACACTGGCTGTGAAAAGAGAGGCCCCGGGGTCGATCCCCACGTCGAGACAAATGTTTGTGTAAAACACAAGTATGTGAGTCGGGTCTGGGTGTTTGTGAGACCGAAAATTCACTCGTAGTTAATGATACCCACGACACAAGACTCGATCTTAGTGTGGGGTCAGGAATGTATGTGAATATTGGGTGTATTTATTTATTTATAGTGTGCAGCAATTTAGCTGATAGTAATTACAAGTGCAACACTCCATAAGCAAAGAGGGACGAATAAACCGGACGCACTTGGGCTGACTCCGTGACACACTCACTTGGGTTGCTGTTTTTATATGAATTTTGTACTCTTGTGTATTACAGTGGGCACTTTCAGAACAACACGTTTATTCCACGATTTTTCGAAGTCACATTTCACTGAATTATAAAGTTTATCACTTTATTTAATAAATTTTCCCTGATGGAGTCTCTCTATCCAGGTTGCAGTAATTTATAAGCTTTAAAATGCGCAGCGCCTAATGGCTTCACAAAAAGACTCAGTGAAAATTAGAGCATTACATTAAAACTCTACATACCCTACATACACGACTCTAACATAGCAAGAGCAGAAATGTTCGTTATTTGGATTCCTAAGTTTTTACACAATCAGACAAAGAATAGTTGAAACTTTTCAGTTTGTGAACAAAATAACCATGTTTTTGAAGCTCCAAAAACCCTCTCGTGATATGAAATGATGAATGACATAACTATCTACGTGAAATAACTTCTGCATTATGATAGAGTAAGTAGAGTATTATATAAAACACCAATAGATTTTCTTTAATTTAAATTTGTTGGTGTTATTATACCACTGGGGAGGAGACCAGGACTTTGCCCAGTGGGATGAGATAGATTAAATATAAAAAATATACCATTATTTAGATCTTTTGTGGTAAACTAGCTTGATTCAAAATCAAAGCCAGCGAAGTCAACTTACAGAACGAACAAATATTTGTTTTAAGCCAGCACGAAAAACTGAATGCAATGCAACTGATGTGCAATCTGCTTAAAACCGGATTTACACGGGCTGAGCACGAAACATAATACACTAGTGTCGATCAATACGATAGAGATTCCACCATCGTGTACGATTGACGCTATCTGAGTAGATTTGAATATACTACCAACAGCTGTTTTGATTTTGTGAGCTCAAAAAGTCTTTTCAATATCTTGTTACACTACAAAACATACTATTTTACTATTGTGTCTGCACTAAATGTATTTATTATTATAATATTATTTTAAAGTCTAGCGAAAATATGAAACAATCTATTTTCGACTAAGACAAAATGAACTCCGAAAATAAATGTTAATACCTCGAGAGTCTCATCTCGACTGGATCATTAAGCAGAGTGAAGTTGTTCTTCGAATAACTTAAAATATTTCCTACATTTTCAACATTAATGAATAGCCGCCTCTTCCCCTTACAAAATCAGCTGCTTGGGAGTAAAACACGAAGTACTTATGCAGCGGGCGACATCTGTGGCCAGTTTTGTGTCGAAGACTTTTTAAAGGTATAAATTGATAGATAGTGTTAGATAATCATGCTGATTTTACAATAAAAGTCGCCTGAAGAAATTAATTTCTGTCTTCTTCCAAACAATTGCTAGGGATTTTCAGAAGGTATTTTCAATAGTAGACTTCCTGTTACTGAACTAAATGATTTTATCGAATTTGATAACCAATCTGTGCTGTACGCAACCAGATTAACAATATCCATATAAGTACATATATCGACATATTCATCAGGCATAAAAAGAAATAGATGTTAAATTACAATTAATTTTGACGGCTCTAATAACCATGTTGCCTAAACAAACCGTGATAGTAAAGTGATAACAGATATCGTATAAAATAGCGGTACAGCTTCGATCAAAATCTCCCATTCGTGTACTCATCGTAGCCTAAAACATACAACACACGACAAAATTGTTATGCAAAAATAAAATAAAAAATCCAAAGCAAACCGCATCCGAAATAATGAAGCCACACACAGCGGTCGGAAACAAAGCAGTTGATAATTAGTAAGATAACCAGGCGCATACATTTAACCGTGAGAGTTAGTTGGGTTCAACAAGATTTTAATAGCACTGTCATAATTGCACGAGCTGGCTCACTGCACCCGTCATAGCAAAACTAATGCAGAGCACTCGGTCCGCGCAACGCTTGATAAAAGTGTAGCTGAGAAAACGGTTACAAAATTTAAGCGTTATTGAATTTAATTTCAAATCTTTTTTTTATTCATTAGATCCGACAAATAAGCAAACAGATCACCTGATGGTAAGTGATCACTATCGCCCCTGAATATCCACAACGCTCATAATAAAAAAATAAAATAAAAAAAGCCTTTTATTTCTTGCTTATTGTGCTAAGCACTATAGAAATGTATACCTTATTATGACAAAAAAATATAATAAAAAAGAACAACGCCCGTATAATGTTATAAATATGTTGCCGGTCAATTGAACGGGAGGGGAAGGTAATGAAAAAGGATGGAATGAGGGAAGGGGTATTGGGCACACGGTAATTTCACTGCCCAGACGAAACGCGACAGCAAACCTGTCGCTTCACGTCGATATTCTATGAAACAAAGATACATATTTGAATACTGTGGGAAAACCCAAATAAATATAAAATATACCAATCGTAAGTCACCTAGCCCTCTAAAATGACGGTGTATATACCTACACCAAAGACCTTAAAGCTGGAGACTGTTTTTATCAAGCAGCAGTCTTTGATTTGTGATCGGTATCATTTCTTAATAGGGTTGATGTCAATCAGACGGCCTTAGCATAAAAGTATGCATCAAACATGACATTTAGGTACTACTTAAGTTTACTATAGGCACAGAAAAACAAGGAAAAAAATATCTGAATTCCAATTCACGTTTGAAACTGTCAGAAAATGTGCAGTCTATTACCAAGTCCTCTGTAGTTCGCTGGCTGTGTCGCACAATGCGTAAGTTATTCCGTTTATATTGCGAGCGGCGCGCGTTTATAAAGCAATCTGCTGTTTCTCTTTGCAGGGAATTCTCGGGCCGACTGCGCTCTACCAGCGCTACCGGTACCAACTCTACTGTCTCTACATTATGAGTGTTTTTCTAATTTGCGTTGTGGATTTTATAGTTTACCTGAAGTAATTTAAGGTTTTATTATATTTTAATTGTTACTATTTTTAATTTCATGAATTTTAGTTTAACAACGTTTTTATTTAAAAGCAGATTTAGTATTGAAGACTATCATAATATATAGTGACCTATGCATCTAAGTGTATCGTGTTTAGAGTTTATCCTGTGTATCTCCAATTATAAAAAGACTAGTAAAATTGTGTTAGCCGGCGAGAGACGATCTTGCCTCGGTGGATACCCTACCTGGACTGCACCGTACTTACAGGTGGATTTTACTCCCTATAGCCTATACCATGTCAGTATAAAAATGGAAGTTTTGTGTACACTGCCACAGGAAAAGTCTTTGTAATATCAGTTTTTGGGCAAAAATTTCCAAATACTAAGTCCCACACCGCTTATCTTCTCTAATCTTGAAAACTCACTTACAAGTCTCTTCTTGCTGTCGGAGTTTTTAGGTATCCATGTTCTGTCAAACGGACATTCTGTTCATACTGTACTGTACTGTACTGTATCAGCCCATATGCTTCCCACTGTAGGGCAGGGGCCTCCTCTACAATACAGAGTACGATTGAGAGTGGTTAGGCCATATAGTCCACCACGGTGGCCTAGTGCGGGTTGGCGGATTTTTACATACCATAGAAATTTATACAAAAGGCTATAGTTTGCAGGTTTCCTCACTATGTTTTCCTTCACCGTTATAGTGCGTGGTGATTGAGTATTAATACACACAAGACTCCGAAAAGTCAGAGGTGTGCCCCGAGATTTCAACCCACGACCACCGTAAACATGTAGGCAGCCGCGTCTGATCCGTTACCAACAAGCGACCACGAACTTATAATACTATAAAAACATATATATTTAACTTTACTCTGCCACAACCGAATATGTTGTGTAAAATGAATATAATATAATAATAAAATTGAATGTAAATACCACTTATTATAACCAATAAAATTATTTTCATGCAAACGTTTATTTTCAGTATTCATAAATTGTTTGAATATTTTACGTGATTTACAATGAATTCCACTTTGCATAATATTTCAGGATATTGTTTTTGTTGATTGCAAATGTATTTATTTTGCTGTTTAATATATACATACATACATAAACTCACGCCTTTTTATCAGAAGGGGTAGGCGGAGGTGCTACCACAACACCCATTTTTCGCCTTGTGTGTTCCATCCCACGATGTGATGGTTCAAGCCTATCTCCATATCGCGCACTTTCGGACCCCGGGCTAATAATGGATAGAAAAATCCAACATGACTTTCCCCGCCCCGGGATTGGAACCCGAGACCACAGCAATGTAATCGCACAGTAGTATTACTGCGCCACCGAGGCAGATTTATCCCATTGCGTTAAAATTTAATTGAAACATATTCATGCCAATATTTAATTACAGGATTAACAGATTATCGGAATATTTTCTGCGATTCACAATAAATTCCGCCTTGCACGACCGATTGTAAATTTAATATAAAGCAATAAAACAAGTTCATCGGAGTCTGTTTAATATAACTATGCTATTTTAAATGTTGTGACAATATTTATGACTCTACGTGCGTTTTGTCTGCGAAAAGTAAGTTTTCGTTGGAAATGGCCAGAGATAACTTCCTTAAACGGTTTTCCTGTAACATTTCCATGATTATTTTTATAGACAAAGTTGTGCTTATAGTCTAGATAATATTATGCTTAATCTTAATCAACCTTATTTTTATATGACATTTAGAAATTACGCAAATTTAATCTGTATCAGGCCATTATACGCCCTACTGCAGGGCACAAGCCTCCTCTACAATAGAGATTCCGATTGTGAGGGATTAGGCCATATAGTCCACCACGCTGGCCTAGTGCGGGTTAGCGGACTTTACATACCATCAAAATTCTTATAAATCGGTATGATATGCAGGTTTCCTCACGATGTTTTCTTTCGCTGTTATAGTGCGTGGTGATTGACTATCAATATACACATGACTTCGATAAGCCAGAGGTGTGCCCTGGAATTTGAACCCGCGACCACCGTGAACATGTTGGCAGCTGCGTCTGGCCCTTTAATGGCAGAACACCACGCACTCTGTGTTTCGATTTAATAATTCGGTCGTGGGCGCCCGAATTAAATAATTGTATGTTTTACAAACATTTTTCTTGGTATAGTAATCCAAATCGTAGCATTTTATGTCACAGGTCCTTGGGCAACTGCACCAGAAAATCTATTAAATATTTCAAATAGAAAATATCCATAGACATCATTCTTGTCTTAATCTTGATAAAAACAAGCACTTAAAACCAAGAATAATGTTTCCAAAACAAGTATTGTATGTAAACAGCCATACTCGAGACGTCGCCACACATCAACACCTCCACATTAAATATGAACCGGCAATTAAAGTGACGCTCGGCGCGCCTCTCAGTCACAACAATCGATTATGTCGTTGGAATGTTGTACAGTTGGTAGTTTTGCAAAAGATTTGAAGTCTTTGTTAATATTAAAAATCCGAAAAGAAGATTTGTTTCTTATCGTAATAACATTTTGGATGTATGATATGAGAGGTACAGAAAAACACATAGAATACTTTTGATCTAGAAAACCGTTACCATTGCCGAAGAATAGGAATATAAGTTTAGACGATCGTCCAAAAAGAAGTGCAGTGGTCCGTCATGAATGCTTAGTCTACTGAGATGAATATATTGTTATGATCGCAGAGGTTAAGAATATGCTACATTTAAAATTTCTAACGCTTATAACATACTAAACTAATCGACTTACGACCGTACTCAGAGACGTTTAATGTCAATTAAATTGTCCCTTATTATGGATTCTCTTCTTAAAATCTACACTAAGTAATGACTTAATTCACGTCAAATTTCTCTGAGTACGGGAGTTAGTCCATTAAAACAGTTCTAGATCCGTGCAGAAGCAAATTAGATACATCGTTAGGCTAATTTGACGGAACTAGAGCCAAGAGCGTGTTAAGCAAAACGAGCCAAAATCTTGTAGTTATGTTTATTCGTTTTAATGCTAAACAGCCAATTTGTGTTATCATAGACCATGCGTAGATTTATCATATTAATTTCGCATTAGAACTCATGCTTAAAGAACAATTGTTTGTGGTAGGATAATTGAATCCACCGAATCACGATCACACGAACGTTAAGGCAACGAAAACGCATCCTAGTCGACAACGCAAGTGTGTTGCATTTGTTTCGTGAGTTTAGTCTGAGTATGTTCAGGCAAAAGATGTTTTAGATGATCTTAATATTTTTCTCTTTCTTCACCTACACAGAGCGCTCTGCGGAATATAAAAACCCTCCACGTTTTTCCATGAGGATTTTTTAAAAACTGCTAGCATCCAGCATCTTCCTACAAGCTGAGCCACATCGTCTCTACAAATTGTAGATGAATTTCCAATTGTTATTTGTAGGTGGACGGCTCAATTCGTCCTTGTAAGCCAAAAATCTTAAAAATCAAACACAATTCCGTTCGCACTACCACACTCGAGGAATGTGTACATTTAAGTAAAATTAATAGCGCAAATACCTTGCCTTTGAAACGTCCAACAATAAATAAGCGGGAGCACAACTCGACGCAACATATCATATGAATTGTGTTGTTTTCCTCCGCGAAACTGTTATTTAACGTGCGAATCGTTTTGTATGGGAATATTTATGGGCGCTCCACGTCGCCGCATTCCTGCGTTTAGCCTAATTCCGTACAATAATACAATGGATTAAGATTATTTATGGATGTCTCATTTGGTCTAGTGGCATTTTGGCTGTGGCCAGCGACAGGGCTATGACTGTTACTTACGATTATCGATTTACAAATTAATCTAGATAAGCGAGTTTGAAAAATATTATTTCACATGACAACTCAATATGACATCTTGAGGTGCAAATATAATTGGCTGTCCCGGGTTTGACCTTATGGTCAATCCTGTTTGTGTAAATTTCCGCTTCGATAAACCATTATACATTTGAGTACCTCTAGAATTTGCACCAAAAAAGCCCAACGCGCTCCTTTCACACATTGCCGTGTGAATTCTCGCCGAATGGTACGCGGCACTATTAATACCCCTACCTACCCTTTAAGAAATACAAGCGTGACCTAACAGAACAATAACACAGCATTAATATTATTTACGGCCATATGCTGGTTTTTATTTCGTGTTTAGATTCGGTTCTGGAGCGGCGCCAGTGGAGCATAAAGGACGGTTTGTAATCGGAAAAAATGGCCGACGCCGGCCAACCGACTGGTTTTACACAACTTGCTCTCGTAGTTTTGAGGTAACTTAAATGTTTTGCAAAGGAAAGTTCTTGTTTCGCTACAGTGGACTTATAGCTTGACATTCTAGTTACAAGAGTCTTTTCTATAGAGTACTTAATTTTTTGTATTAGACAAGACAAAGTGACCGTCATTCACTTAGCGCTATGAGCATTGTAGTATATATTAGTTATGGGCGTAAATTAATAAATATATGTATTCTTGTATGATTAACTTTAATTAAAATATGCACATTACATTCAATACAAGTCAGCAAGAATACGCAAGAAGAAATAACAAATGAGAAGCTGTTTCTGGTGGAAACGCACTAAACAGTGTTACCAGAATTATTTGTTTCATATTTTCTTTAATAGTATAAGTATATAGAATATAGACTGACTGATCCCGTACCCATCGGAAAGTCACGCATTATACCAATCTGATTACAAGAATAGGCACAGAGTTAACTCGAAACGCGATACACCCACGTGGATCATTATGACGGTTATAACGTCAACATTCGCACCCATTCCCCACCAGTCGACACGATTACCCTGGTCTAGTCCAATTCGGTAATTTAGTCAGGCTGAACTCAAAACATGACACATTCGTGGATCACAATTCTACTATCTAATTCTACAACTACGATCCACTGTAACGAACCACTCTGTACGAACTACCGCAATGTCTATATCTCCCAACAAACAGCAGTGTAAATGCACTGCTGTGTTCCGATTTGGACAATGTAGCTAGAGTAACAACTGGACATAAAGAGACTTAACATCTTATGTCTCAGGAATGCCAAGCATTGCTTTATAATCATGGTATTGTTTGATTTTGCTACTGTTCATGAGCAGTTGTATCGCTTACCATCAGGCGAATGGCATGCTCGTCTAGCCATTCAGTGATATAAAAAAAAATATTTTACGCCTCACAATGATTACTTAAAGAAACTTGTATTAAAATATCTCGCATACCCGGTGCCCAAGTGTCCATGGGTAGCGAGCACAAACGGGTATTCAAATTACCATCATCATGACAAACAAACAGCTTCAAATTCGCATCACAGCTCGCTGTGCGCCGGTTAATGACTGCAGTTGGTTATATACTGGCGTTCGTACAGTCAGAAACTTTATAATAAAACTAGATTTAACCGCGGTTTTGCTTAGGTTTATGTAGGTTTTGGTGATACATTTTTGGGGACACAGACAGCGTAAAATAGTTAGATTTGTGTCAATCTGGAGCATGATTTTTTCTGGTTAATACCTATCTAAATATGTTTCTAAATTCTTTACAATGTGAATGCTTTTAGTGCGATAGTATGTGTATTGAGTGCGTAAAATTATAACCAACAAACTAATATTCGTATTAATAATATGTGTGTGTCGGTGGCGTAGTCGTACTATGGTATGATTACAAAGTTGAGGTCTCGGGTTCGAATCCCGAGTCGGACAGGTAATATTGAAATTCTCTATTTATTATCAGCCTGGAGTCAGGAATTTGTACACAATATGGCGATAGGTTCACCCTCTATCACATCATGAGACGGTGACGCATAAGGCGAAACGTGGGTGTTCTGGTTGCACCTCTGCCTACCCCATGTGGAAAAAAGGCGTTCTGTTTATGCAAGTATGTATAATATTAGTAAATAGGGTATGGAATGACTTGGTGTACCTTGAAAGAAAAGGTTATTCAATTAGAGACAAAAAATTATGCATTGTAAAATTCAAATTTAGTTGGATGTTAATGTTGACCTACTAAAATAATAATCGCAAAATAATTGTCCTAAACCTTCCAAAAATTATTAAACTTTAAACAAACAAATCATAACCATATACTCTAAAAAAGTAGCTCTACTAAGAGATGATTAACTCCAAAACGTGAAATCTAAGAGCGTTACGACACTAATAAAACGTAATCACCGCCGGTAGAGATGATAGAGCCGCTCTACTCTGCCCCGGGCGGCCGCGCGACTACCGACTCTACCACCGCCCAGTAGAGGTGATAGAGCCACTCTACTACAGGCAGCCGCGCGTGAACTCTACCACTCTGTGTCGCAAGCTCGAGTAACTGTTATTAATATGGTTTTTCAGAGGCTCTTGTGTGTCTGTTAGTCTTGTGATGAGGGATAAGTAGCACTGTGCATTAGGATGCGATATAATTTTGCTGTTGGTAGGATGTTTATAAGCCTCCCTATAACCGCTCTGATTCCATATGAAATTAAATGAAAATATTTATTGAACCCACAAAATGTCATACATTATTTAGATTCAGTCACTTTTTTTTCACTACCACCCCGTCAGAAAGGGGTTTTCACCAGAGAAGAACGGGCAAGAAACTCTAGCGTGGCTCTTTTTAAAAGAAGTTTACAATACAGTGGTTATACAGGAGTCGCAGCTTAGTTGAATTCAGATCAGTTCTTTATATAATTTGTGATAATAATTAATTAATAATAATATTGGCTAAGTTATTTTGTACCACCAACCAACTTGTAACATCAGTAATAATCATTATATTGTAAACTGGTTTTGAAAAGAGCAAAACTAAAGTTTCTTGTCCGTTCTTCTCTAGTAAAAATTGCTTTCCGAACTGGGTGGTAGAACAAAAAATGACTGAATGTAAATGCTGTTGAACATTTCAATGGATTCAATAAATTATTTTAATCTTCATGTTCATTATAGCTACCATTATACAAAATGAATAACGGAATAACCATCATATTGATACAGTCATTTGCATTTCGGATTTAGTATAAATTGCACAACTGATATAATTACGAGGGCGTTAGTCGCAGAGTATGCACCATATATATAGATTCTATTTGGTCTATAAATTTATAGATAAATTCATGATATTTATATCATGTAAAGCTTTTTCTTATTTGCACTGCACTCACCACCAGGTTTTTAGTCCCTTTATATTGTCAGCATACAAAAAAATACGAACAAAATAAAACGAAAGATACAGAATTATATCAAACGAAATTATTATTGCAACTTAATAAGTAGCCACAGAATCAGGGAACGCCTCCGGGGTGGAATGACTATACAAATTTTCTTTCCAATAAAGCACCAATTTGAACAGATTGAACCGCACACCTCACTCACATCCCTCTGAAATATGCATGAAGGGTGAGGCGACAGTCTTAGCCACTTACAAAATAGCTAAAAACAAGGTCGTGTCTCTGAACAATCTTACTTGCCAAGCAAAAGGGCAGTAGAAAGCACTTTTGAGTATCATTAATTATATTGTGAGAAGGTGGGTTTACAAAATATTTAGTCATGCTAAAAAAGGATTTTTTTTTCACTTTTATTAGATTATTAATAATGATACGACAAAGTGATTCCAACAGACATAATAGTGAGTACATTGCGGAACATACAGGCTAATCCCGACATGCGCCAAGGTTAAGTGATCGGTTTTCCATCAACATGGTCGCACCTTCGGTCGTATAGGAATAGCTTATGTTCATTTGATTTCTAGATAGTCGATAATCTCACCATACAAAACGCTATCAATTCACGACGCTTTTCTAAGAAAATCGTACCACTACAAGCTGAAACATCTGTAATGTGGCTTAGACTACCAGAAAAAATAATTGCCATGTTAAAGCTCTATCAGTTACTATATGTCTTTCAATGTAATACATCCAACCGTCTTAAACGCCTTAAACCCACACTATCTGAGATAATCTACGAGTGGACGCTAATTCTTTCCTCAGATAGGGGCTGCTCAAACAAGCCGAGGCAAATTGCAGCCTTCGCATGCGGGCGCAGTGCACAATGTTTGCTCCAGGACAATTTTGCCGGTACTTCACTAATCTTTTGTCCCAGTTTGAATTTAAGTTTCCAGCGGTGCTTTTGTGCTTTAATATGCATGGAAATTGTTCATATAATTAGTAGTAGAGTTTCGTGTTTGTAAGATATGTTTTGGTTGAACTTTAATTGGGTTTGTTTATAAAAACAATTGGTAAAGATGGTTTTACGCTCTTTAAAATGCTTAGTTATTATTAATAATACAAACATCTCCACCAAGGATTGATAAGTCAATAAATAAACACACCCGACAGTCACAATATAGACCTGACTTCACACTAAGATCGAGAATTGAGCCGTGGGTATTAGAAACTACGGGAGACTAGTTCTTCGCGCTAAGAGCCCGGCCCACTGCCACTTCAACTTGCAAATTTTTTGGGCTATATTTTTAATATTTGTTCTCCTACGGATCTTCTCATTCCTGATTCGATCTCGTAGGGAAACACCGAGCATAGCCCTGTCCACAGCGAGTTAAGTGACATGAGCCTTCGTATGGGCAATATAAATACCCTATAAACCATTGATATTGATTTTTACAAGTAAAATGGTATTCCGTTCGTTCGTTCAAATCACAAAACGCTTTCTAAAATAAATCCAAGTTGTGAATCACAGCGCAATTTTCGAGCAAGTAGTTCTAATAGTGAGTAATGACGTCACAGAGGCGCGATCTCACTAATTGTGATTTATGTGCCGGCCGTAATGAACGAACGGTGACCGAATGATCGAATGACCGGCCGGATGAACGTACGAACGACCTCGATTGTATTGACACCGCGTTTATTTCCTATGAATTTTATTCGAATTTTATTCCCCCTGATAAATGTGCTCTGCGTCCCATAAAGTAGAGCTGATAAGTTACAAATTGGTAGAGATTTTTCGCCTCTATTTTTCGTGGTGTGTTTGTAATGGATGGTGCTTTTAAACATGAATTGATATCGGCGTCAATTTTTTTTTTTTATAATGGATTTTTTGTTTTGTAAATGTTTCCTAAAAGCCTAATTTTGCTATAATTTTCTATAAACAAATTCCATTCAAAGTTTTTTTTTACTTTTACCTACAACTGTAAATATTAATAAAACATATTATCTCAAATTCATATCGTATGCAATCACAACACTCTCGAACATGCCATAAAAATGAGGTCTGCTTCTAACTGAAATTCCCTTGGATATTATAAATATTCAATGATTTTTAAATAATCATGCAGTGACATTATACGTCTCACAAAATCAGATCTACTATATTTACTAGAATAAAGAATATAATTCATAGTACAAACAACCTTTGCGCTAATAACATCAATAAGGAATTACAAAATTAAACCCACATGTAGCAGATGATAAACGATTCTATTATCGCGCCCATTATCAGTACGATGTATCAATCGATCGCCGGGAAATTCCCTGATCAATCACCAGTCCGGGATTTGTCCGGGACTCCTCGTAATACATCGCCGGGATTAGTTCTGGAGCCCTTTGTTCCTGTTCCGCTCGTTTAGGGCGGAGTGAGGTGCAAAGCTGTAATACTGTACTAGTAATATATCTAAAGTAATGGCTGTTTGAGAAGTTTTTTTTATGAATTCTGAACTCTATGTAGAGTTAGAGGTTTTTGTAAGAGGTATCAAGGGCATCTGTGGAAAGTTTTAAGGAGACGTTATTTACAGGCGACCTTCGAATTCGTTTAGGTCTAGTGTGTGGGCTGTCAACTTAGATTAGGTATTAAACTTTATCTAAGGCTCAGGGATTGAAAAATGTCATACGAGTTGTTTTAAAAAAGAATTTGTGTCCGCTGTGGCGGAAGGCTGTATTCTACCTTTTACGACAAACAATGATAAACTGTGCCTGCCCTTTCAGAGATAAGCGCATGCTTATGGTAAATGTCAATTTAATAAGAATTATATTAATAAGAAGACTTCTGTACATTAACGTTCCATTATTTCCGCAGATCCCTATCTTCACACCTAACTCCATTCCTTTACCTAATTGTGTTTAACTACAAATGAATAATAGCTCGCAAATCGCCACACATCGAGGACACAAGGTATGCGGGGGAGGGGAGCGGGATGCGGGGGAGGGGGAGGGGCAGTAATGGTGTTTACACGTATAATGTGCCTCTCGCCGCGGCTCCCATTTAATTTCAGTATTTTTATTACTTCCCATGAGAAAATTGGATTTACATCAACACATCTGAATGTTTGCCGATGTTATTAAAATCGTGTAATTCGCTGGTTTTGTGTCTCGCGACAGGAAAATGGAGGTGTTTTTTATTAGATAATAAATGGAGGATATTTATGGAATTAGGATTTGAAGTTTTTTATAAATATATACTTGTAGATTTAAACATCATGAGTGTCTCTATATTTTTGAGCGTTCCTTACAATCATTGCATATGTATTTTATTTCATACATCTAAGTAGAATTGAGCCAGCGTAGTGGAATAACATTCAATTAACTACAAGACTTTTAATGATCAGTAAAGCATCCATTTGTTAATATAGGTATAGATATTTGAAAAAAAAAACAACCATATTTGCAAGCCACATAGAGTCTAGAGATGAACTAAAGCCCCCACCACCAATTACCATAGCGACGTTTGAAAATAAATATTTTTATTATACATAAGTGTTATACATTATAATAAATAATTTCAGGCTTATTATTTTCCCTGACAAAACACAGCCCAGTTTTAAACACGACCTCAGCTTCTATTTCAAAACACACAAAAAATGACTACCCGCCGTCAACCTCAGAATTTGAACAAAAACTCTCCCAACATCTGAAAATATATAGACGAGCGCAATAAGGGTTGAGGGAGGGAAAAAAATTCAAAACAATTTGCAAATAGCCAACCCTTTTAACTGAATAAGTTGGGTTAACGTTTAATGTCGGAATTAACTGGACGGTTAAGTAAGAACGTTTCGGCACAGTTGCGCTATGTTTTCGGTGTTTGTATGACTTTGTCGGCAGATAATACCGCTGCTGAGAGTCTCGTGTCACTCGCAAACAGTTTTCACAGACTATTGTTTTTGGTACTTTTTGGATGATTGTTTTTTATGTTGTGAATGACGCGGATTATTCCCTTTATGCTGTTAAGAACAGACTTTATATCACAGTGATTTAAAATCAGAATACCAAGTGAGACTCCTCAGATTCCAAACCCACGTCATCCTCAAACTTTGAGTAACCAATTAATATTTGTAGTGCAATGAAATTCTTTGATTAATTAATAAGTACACCCAACACATACATAGTCATGATCCTACATTAAGATCAAATAAGTCTTGTGTCGTGCGTATCAGAAATCATAAGCATAATAAGCTTTTCGGTCCCAGAAACACCCAGCCCCGTGACAAATATTTCTGGGCCTCACAAACATTAGTCTTGGTTTGGAGATCGAACCCGCGGTCTCTCGTTTCAATGCCCCCGTCTAACCAATTGCGACACGGAAGCTGTTAAAATAATATAATAAATATTAATTGTTTTTAATTTGAGTATTATTCGAAAACACCCATTCCACTTAAAGCATGATGCAAAATATTTACACAGTAGTACTTAATAATGTGCCGGCAAGGAGCAAAGCGCCGTTTCCTTACCGGAATAGCATACCTCTAACCCATTACTTTGAACAATGACAGCCATATCACAAACAAAGTAGTAAAAAAACTAGGAACATTACCATTTTTAATTTAATCATTAATAAAAGTTTTACTAAGTTGCGGATCACAGTATAAGCTGAGCCGTTTCCTATTGCACTACAAGTCATTCATAATTGTTTTGTCGTTTGTAACTATTTTGAAACCATAAATTGATTTATTTTAATAGAAAAAATTGTTAATAGTGATTTCCTGGGCCTGGAATCAAACCTAAAACTGATTTTTAGCTGTCACTAAATAAGTTATATTACGTTTCAATATATTCCCGAAATCAACATGACTCTACGTTAGATTATCTTAACCATTAATATTGTTATCTCTACAAAAGCAAAAAAAATATACTCAAAATTGAAATATCAAATTTTCAATTTTAAAAAACTCCACAAAGTGTAAATAGGTCTGTGTAGCGCGAGGTTTCCGCAGGCGGCCGCCAATGGATTCCAAATCCTTTCCACTCGGGAATTTCTCTCTCGCATTTGATTTCAAATATATGGTTATGTATAGAGCTAACGCGTATTAGAAAAAGGTTCGTACGTAAGATCATGGCTATATCACCAAGGAAGTAAGCAGAACTGCTTTGATTATCACCCATACTTTGTCATATTTATTTACAAAAAAAAAAGATTTTTTCCAAATCATTCTGGCGTTTTCGAGTAATCGATGAACATACATACATAAAAAAAGATTACGACGAATTGATAACCTCCTCCTTTTTTTGAAGTCGGTTAAAGAGACTTGTTTAATTGGATTTCCCAATCCGCGATTTGAACCTTAGACCTCACGGTTCACCGCCTATACATCCCACTAGAAAACTTAACAGACAAATGTAAAGCCTTGCACTGTAGACAATTTATCGTGCAAGTAGAAAAAAGGCTTTAAAATCCATAAATTATGACATCTACAAACATCATTATCATCATGCCAAACAGCAGTATCGATGCACTGTTGTGTTCCGGTTTAAAAAATATATATTGTAGCCAGAGTAATTAATGGACATAATGAGACTTAACATCATATGTCTCAGGATGGCGAGCGCAGTGGAACGCCAAAAATTGCTTTGTAATTCATGCTGTTGTTTGGTTTTGCAATTTGATAATTTTGCATTCTGTCTATGAGCGGTCGTATCGCTTACCATCAACCGAATGACATGCTCGTCTCGCCATTCTTCGCAATAAAAAAATGTACAAAATATCAAAACTATTAATATTTTCTTCTAAAAAATAATAACAAATTCAATTCTATACCAATAATCTACATCGACATTAATATCATTTGATCGCCAACCTCTCAAGACACCACAAAATCGAGCAAACTTTGCTTCGGTCCTAGACTGAATGTAAGCATGTCGGCGCTGGCCACAACATAATTTCAATTTTACTCATATGCCCGCCTTAAAAGCTTCCTAAATTGTTTGAGACGTGAGCCGAGGAGAGCGGGGGAGAGGAGGGGAGGCAGGGGAGCGGCGTGTTTAGAACATAATGCAATAAAGATCCCCTTTAGTGAAATTAATTTGTTCTGAGTTTTGAATGGATGTGGGGTATTTGAGGTAGGGTTTTTCTAGAAAGTTGTAGTTTCTTCAAGTATATGAACGCTTGTCTCTTATAATTAGGATAGACAGATACTATAAACCGACAAATACTGTCTAAGCATGGCTTCATGTTGTTACAAAAAGTAATCTCAATTGTACTCTCGATTGTAGAGGAGGTTTGTGCCTTATAGTGGAACGTATATGAGCTGGCTTGGCTTGGCGGACTGTGGATGAATTTAGTAAAAACTCTGCCTACTCCTCGGAGATATTCATATGAACTTGTATGTTAAAAACTTCGGCCAAATTAAACGCAAACGTCGCTATAACATTTCCTTTGGGTAACATTTCTATACTGGCACCTTATAGTTACTACGAGTACAACACACTGATGGTAAGCCTATTGAAGTCCATAAATAGATTATACACAAATGCGTGCTGGCTATCTCTCTGGCCGACAAAATTATGCCGTAATATATTTTAATTACACATAAACTGGACAAACATTACTCTCCATACACAGATATTCCAATCTGTACGCAATATCTACTAATACTTGTAATCGGATTCACTTCCCATACATCGATGTAAATTATTCTTGGAGCCACACAAAGCTGCCCGGAGCGCCGTATGTATTTATAGCATAATATGGGTATTAGTAAAAGGCTTTGCACAAACTAGTGCTTAGGTATTATTATACGTACATTTACCCAACAGTCACATACATAGTCCGGACCCCGCACTACGATCGAAACTTGTGTCGTGGGTATCAGGAACTACCAGAGACTTTTCGTTCTCACAAACACTCAGACCCGAAACAAATACTTGTGGATCACACAAATTTTTGTTTCGGCGCGGGAATCGAACCCGCGGCCTTTCGTTTTCAGCTGCGCCACGGAGGCTGTCGATAGTTAATGGTAATTTAAATTATAATGGTAGTAAGATAGTCTGGATAGCATTCAATGGAAGACCTGTCACTGTAAACCATGTGTGCTGCATTTCGAATTAAGCCTATATAGTTTCGTTTCACCATTCGTCATTAGGTAGGCAGAAGTAATACCTATAATAACACCATAGGGAGACAGGAGTGACTGAAAATCAGCGCTGTTCGGTACTAAGTTGCGAATCAGTATAAGCTGACTCATTTCCCACAGGTCATTCTTAATTATTTTGTCCTTTGTAACTAATTTGAAGCAATAAATCGTTTTTTATTTTATTTTGATAATTCGCCGAACTACTGTTAGTAATTTGTCAGTATAATGGAATATTACATTCTCAATGTGAAAATTTGTTACAACTCTGTATTACATACATACATAAACACACGCCTTTTTCCCAGAAGGGGTAGGCAGAGGTGCTACCAGAACACCCACGTTTCGCCTTGTATATTCCGTCCCACGATGTGATAGGGGGCGAGCCTATCGCCATATCGGGCACAAATTTCTGACTCCGGGCTGATAATGAATAGAAAAATCCAATATCACTTTGCCCGACCTGGGAATCGAACCCGAGACCTCAGCTTTGCAATCATACCGTAGTACCACTACGCCACCGAGGCGAGGCGAGGCCAGTACTCTGTATTATACACTGAAATATTGTCTATTACAAGACGTATTGCTGTGGACAGCATATTGTTTGATATTTACCAGCCCAGCGGTCGCTTGACATATGACAATGGACCGTAAAGCGCTTCTTAAGCTCATAAAAAACATGGTTTACTGCAGGCCTCGGACGGGACGCACGTACGGGGATAACGCAAGTATTTATAATTTCAATTAACTATGTTGTATTTATTTTTGTAATTTATTTCGGCAAAATAGCGCACTTATCTGAAGATAAAGATAAATATTTGCAGCAAGGTGGTGCCACGCGGCGATTAACAATAATGTGTCGAGATCCGCACGACTATGCCGGTTGGTTCAATTGATTCTTTGCGCCTTGTTTAAAGTATTCAGGATTATTGGACGAGTTAAAAAATATGTATTTCTTTTTTAATTAGTATTGATTAGGAACTGATGACCACATTTATTTCCCTCTTAAAAACCAAATGATCTTCTCATTTCGAACAAGAATTTTGTTTAACTTTACATCGAAAAATACACAAAAAGAGTAAAATAAGTTCTAATAGTAAACGACAGGGCCCGCTGTTGCCAAGCTGACGTTTATTTGACGCGCTATAATTCTTAATAGACGTCTACAATACCTTTCTCTTCGAGAATGTCGAACGACTGACATTTTGATCAGTAGTTTCAGTACAACGCGCGTATGACGGCTTACCTGTAACAAAAAATAGCTGTTATATTCTTACATTCTTATCGCAATTTCTCTTATTTTTATCATTCTACACGTATTTATTATACAACCTAACAGCTCTTGTCATCATTAATTACACGGAATTTAATCTCAATGAGCCGAAATAATACTTAAATATACCTGTTTATTTTTATTAACTTATACCAATTTATGATTCTTATTTTTGTATAAGTTAGTTAACAGTATTTCGTTTAAAAAAATTGTCTAGGAGATTAATTTAACACAATGCCGAGGTCTAGGTTGAAAACCGGCGTTGCGGCGTTGCAACATTATGCTGAACCTAGACTTTTCATGATAACACTTTTAGATACGGATGTGATCTATCTATACATATAATAAATTTGTAACCGATTGATGCCTGTACATGGAAGATGAATGGGAAAAACTGATATGGAGAAACTACATTATTAACGTCATTGAAGCCAAAACAATGATTTTTAGAAATTTTGTCTGTTTATCTGTGTGGTTGTGCGCGATGAACTCAGAAACGGCTTAATGGATTGCGATGAAACTTAATATGGAAGTAGCTGACACCCTGGATTAACACTTAGGCTACATTTTATCCCGAAATATGTATGTTCCCGTGGAATGAGGGCGGAGTTCCGATATACATATTTGTTACTTTTTGTACTCAAATGGATAGGATGGGACTAAATTACATATATTGAGTGAGAATGAGACTGGACAAGGCGGGATATAACCGGACGGGACGGGATGGGATTTTTTCTAGGATGCAGGCTGCCTCCAACAGCTCACTATGGAAATCATTGGCATAGGCCTATGTTCAGCAGTTGACTTCCTTTGGCTGATGGATTGGATTAGATTGAATCGTATTCCAAGCGAGAAACTCTCCCCGTGTAAATGGGGCCTTTAAGAATAAATAGTTTCTTTATTTCTTTAAAATTATAAGTAATGCTTTTCAGGATTAGCCAGTTAATTCTCTCAACTGAACATTCCATCCATCAGCCAAAGCAAATCCACTGCTGAACATAGGCCTCTCCCAATGATTTCCAGTGACCTGTTGGAGGCAGCCTGCATCCAGCGACGTCCCGTGACCTTTACCAGATCGTCTGACCACCTAGTGGGTGGACGTCCCACGCTGCGCTTTCCGCTTCTTGGCCTCCATTCGAGAACTTTTTGGCCCCATCGGCCATCAGTTATCCGTGCTATGTGCCCCGCCCATTGCCACTTCAACTTGCTAATCCGCTGGGCTATGTGGGTTACTTTAGATCTCCTACAGATCTCCTCATTTCTGATTCGATCTCGTAAGGAAACCCCGAGCATAGCCCTCTCCATAGCTCGTTGAGTGACTTTGAGCCTCCTAATGAGGCCCATAGTAAGAGGCCACGTCTCGGTGCCGTATGTCATCACTGGTAACTGAACATTGCACGTGTCAAATTACTTAATAATTAATCTAAACTAATATAATTAAAAGGCGCGACAAAATCCATTACCTACATCTACACAGCATTGCACTTCAACTGCACTCGATATAAAACCAACAGAAAACTAAGGCTAAACTCGTTAAAAGCATTTAAAGCATTGGTAACTGTATTAAAAGGATTTATTAAGGCGCGGTCGCGGAGTTTTTCAATCAATCGCAAACATCGCCTAACGAAGGCTAATTGATCGACCGGTTTAATTTGTAATCAACTGAGCAACCGTTTATTGCGTTTTGGGTAAAAATTAACGTTTGCAATTAGCTTAATGCTGTTTGCGGGTAATTTGGAATAAAATTACGTCAGTACATTACGTGAGTTTGGGAGACAAAAGACTATTGAAATACCGATGTGAAGTATATCAATGGGGTGATTGGGGACAAAAGTGGTCCAAGTGTTCATGAAATATGGCACAAAAATTTATGAAATCGTTAAGTTTATTCATATATTGGAAATGGAATGTGTGGAAATGATAGACAAACATTACTATTTTTAGCCTAACACAATACCACTCATACAGTCCCTATTCACCTCTGTATTCCTGTTATACCAGCTGGTTAGAACATCCAAGACTTTTATGATTTAATTTATAACTATATGCCGATATGTTCACGGTGGTAGTGGGTTCAAGTCCCAGGGCCCACCTCTAACTTTTCGGCGTCATATGTGTATTGATAGTCAATCACCACGCACTACAACGGTGAAGGAAAACATTGCGAGAAAACCTGCATACCGTATTGATTTATAAATAAGTTTATGGTACGTAAAGTCCGCCAACCCGCACTAGGCCAGCGTGGTGGAATATATGGCCTAACCCTCAATCGTACCCTCGATTATAGAGGAGGCCGTGCCCTGCAGTGAAGCGTATATGGGCTGATACAGATTATATAAACGTATGTCCAATACCCCATTACTCTTCCCATCCTTTTTCCTTCCCTCTCCCCTCCCAATTGGGCCGGCAACACATCCATGATCCAGCGCTGTGGATTTTCATGGGCGTCAGTAATCACTTACCATCAGGTGACCTGTTTGCTGTTTGCCGGACGTATGCAATAAAAAAAGTAGCCACATCACTGATACTTGTGTGTTTTTACACCATTGGCAATTTATCCCGGAAAGGTCATTACATACAGTCCTAAGCGTCATCCAGCACCCGCCGCTATACCTATATCATATAATTTTTACGTCCATATTTACATAATAAAAAAATTCACGGCCGTACCCAATTTTATGAAACATAAAACGGAACATCAACGCGAGAGGAGCGTGACGATAATACTAAACGTTTTAAAACACTACACGTTTGGGAACGTTTTGGAGTGCTGTATGTCCCAGATAGATTTAATACCAACGATGATGTTGGTTGTTTTCTACTCTAGATATTGATAACAGAAGTTTAAAAACTCCTTGAGTTAGAAAAAAGGTGCAATTCTTATACGTATGGATAAATGAACTTATAGTTAAAACAAATATTTGTTAAAAGGTATTAAAGTCCGAAATATTGAGAGAAATACCATTAATCAACGTTAGTATAGTTAAAAAATAAAATTCTAAAACAAACATTCATTCCAAATACACGATGTATATTATACAGAAACAATTAATAAACAACAAAAAAATTAATTTCCTACTAATTGAAAACAATTTCCAACTAGCAACAATAAAAGCTGTTCTACATTCAAATATTAGTAGGGGAGCCCAAGCGGGGATTTCGGGATTTACTACAGCGCGGCAGATTAATATACAGGGGGATACCTTGTACCCGGTTAAGTACCTCCACAAAACATGAGGCCCATATATAAGGCCGCCCGTGAAGGATACAGGATCAGATTAGTAAAAAAAAATTGACCATCAGAAATTCTCGAGCGCGTCAGATTAAGGTAGGGTGAGTTAATTACAACCTAAAAAGTGTATATTCCACTAATCTGACAATTTGAGAGTGACGTAAAAAAAGGGGAGGGCAACAAAGTTGTAAAAAAAAACGTCATCTCGACATTCTCGAGCGTAGCTAAATTTTTTTTTATTTTTAAGGAAATAATTCAAGAATAATGAAAAATATATAATCTGACGATTTCCGCAAGCCGATATAACAAAAATTCGTCGATAAAGTTAAATGCGTGCAGCTGCGTGATGCCAACATTTCCTTCTCCGCGTTTCTATTCCTCTCTCACTCTTTCTCTATCTATTACTCTCTCACTCCGTCCCCACTCTGGTTTCTGTTGCCATCTCAAAAAAAAATAAGAAAAAAAAAATTTTTGAAAGTGTTTTTTTTGGAATAACTTTTAACCGGCTTTATCGATCAACTTCAAAAACAAATCCGCCTTTGAGCTTGAAAAACCACGTCGATCGCCACCAAGCTGGTCAAAAGCGGTTGATTCGTTCGAGAGATATCGTGAACGAAAGAAACCCGAAAAAGTGTTTTTTCGGGATTACTCCGAAATTTGTGGCTCGATGAATTAAAATTGCAAAATTACTTATGAGGATGATAAAACTGCGTCGAATGCCGCCAACCGCGTGAAAATTGGTTGATCCATTCAAAAGTTATTGCGGTTTGAAAATTCCAAAAATAGTGTTCTATGAAACTTCTATCAGACTTTCGAGCTGGGAGAGCTCAAATGCATAGAAATATTATTTCTTTGTACTCAGCGAGCTCAAAATATCACATAAATTATATTTTGAGCTCAAAAATGTCATAAGTACAATTTTAAGCGCCCAGGAATGGAATTTTCAAATTTTTTTTGTCAGATCAGGCGAATCCCTCTAGATAATCGTCAGATTATGAGACAGAACGTTTAGAACATAAAGATGAACCATATATATCTTAATCTGACGCGCTTGAGTATTTCAAAATAGCGAAATTTTTTTGCACATTGTGAAAATGGCCGCGAGTTTGCGTCCCATCGAAATCGTCAGATTAGTGAATGAGAGCTTTTTTTTAGTGCACTTAACACTCCCTTAGAAAATCTGACGCGCTCGATAATTTTTTTTTTTTTTCATTTTCTACCCTTAAATACAACCACCCGCATCATGCAAACGATCAGATTAATATACGTACATTATTAAAAATACGTAGGGCATTGATGCTATCAATATCTGACGCGCTCGAGGATGTCCATGCAACAGTTTTTTTTTACATATTTAAAAATCTATAGCCGCTTCCCCCACCGATGTAAAGGTATATATCATATAACATTTTTTTCTTCTTATCATCTAAGCTTTGCATCCCAATAGGTCTCTACGACGCTCGAGTAAATCCCCATTTAGCATCGTGGGCTCCCCTACTATATGAAACAGTTTTTAAAATAGCATTGAAAAATTAAAACACAAACGCATAGTTCATTAAACATGAAACGCAAATGAAGAGAGCTATCGACGGCGACAGGACGCCGAACAAAACGAGCGAAATGTAAGGAGCGATGAACCGCGAATATCTTCAGTAATTGTTGCATAGAAAGATCGCCTAACGAGCTGCCGGGGTAAAAAGATACGGGCTGAGGCCACAGATGCAGCGGATGAAGATGATGTGCGAGCGGATAATATCGGCGATTTTACAATCACGTCTGTATCAACCCATATACGTCCAACAGGGCAGGAGCCTCCTCTAATATCGAGAGTACAATTGAGAGGAGTTAGACCCCTCTTACCAAGTGCGGGTTTGCGGACTTTACATACCGCAGAAATTCTCAGGAAACGCTATGGTATGCAGGTTCGCTCACGATTTTATCCTTCACCGTTAAAAAGCGTGGTGATTGACTATCAATACAAACATGACATCGAATAGTCACAGGTGTGTCCTAGGATTTGAATCCGCGACCACCGCGAACATGTTGGCTGCGTCGGGTCCGTCACCGACAGGCCAATATGCACTTACAATCATTTACATTTTGCTAATAGTATATTCGTTAACGCTCGGATAGTGACTACTGTACGCAGAGGTTAAGAACCGGTCATAGTGACCCACGTATGTTAAATTTCGGGTTCATATTCATATTCGAATACTATCAGACCAGCATAATTGTGTTAAGCGACGAGAGATAGGCATCTCGCGTCTGTGAATACTCTATCTGACACCAGCTAGGAAAACGCTTGCTAGAAATATGACATATCGCATCGAAACTTTACATTTTTCAATGCGAGTTAGTCCTGATATGGAAATATATAATATCCAACGACTTAAAGTTTAGACCAGGACACAAACGAGATTATATCCATTTTCGAGTCCCGGACAAGCCTTCCTGCTAATTGGGTGGGAGCAAGTTTGAACCTTACTCCAGCGCGCCGGTTCATGCAAAGCGATTTTACCGGTTCCTAACTCGGCTTAGCAAGTGCTGCTATTGCCAAAATCCTTGATCGTTACTACAATTTATTTGAGAGTTTTGGCAGGTAGATTTAGTTGTGATCAAAAATAATCATTGTTTACAACTTGATGTTGTTGATGGCGATAGGCTCGCCCCCTATCACATCGTGGGACGGAATATACAAGGCGAAACGTGGGTGTTCTAGTAGCACCTCTGCCTACCCCTCCTGGGAAAAAGGCGTGTGGTTATGTATGTATGTATGATGTTGTGGTGTAATTTGGTTATATCAGAAAGAATTTAAGTTTGGTATTATTTCCGGCTTGGCGATTGATTCGAAGAAATGTTCTAGCTTGTCTACCCCTCACACCCGACGCAAAATTAAGCTATGGAACAGTTTTTTGGCCTACATCTTCCCTTGCTTGTATAATCTTGGTCACTTCTGCCGGAGCGAAAAAAGTTAAGCAAGAAGGCACAACCTGATTGAATAGTAAGAATTATATTACTTAATTATTGCTCTTTCTCAATGGCATTGCATAAATGCAATGGTAAGCCATCAAGCCATCACTTCGTCGAAGCTGAATACAAATTTTGAAATTATTATCCCCTGTCAGCTGAACTCACAGTGTAGAAGAGTGCCGTACTCATAAGTGGGACATTACGGGCTGTATACAGTATCGTGACGATATTTATGGAAAACTTTTAACCTGTACTTCTTTTTTATAGGTTTCGGATAACGAGCAAACAGGTCACCTGATGGTAAGTGATCACTGCCGCCTATGAACATCCAAAACGCTGCACTGGAGCATGGAGGTGTTTCCGGACCATTAAATTAGGAGGAGAGTCAGATGGAAAAAAGATGGGAAGAGGAAAGAGGTATAGGGCATCCGGCAATCTCATTCACCGAACGAAACGCGACGCGTAAAAACTTCACGTTGATTTACTGTGAGACAGTGGTACTGCTCCGGATGAGCTTGCCCATTCATGCTGAGTCATGACTGACAAAAGCGAGGCTCTAACACTTCCAAGAACTTTAATCCCAATACAAAATAAAGCAATATGTCAACATTTCGCAGTAATTCTAGCCAACAGCGAACTCGACGAAATTAATGAATTAATTATAATAAAACTTTACGCATCTGCAGGAGCAATTAGGAAGTTGGAGCGTGTCGCGTGTCTGTAGCACTTCCGAACAAATGATAGCCCTTATCTACGTTCGTTATGGCGCGGATCGAGCCTAATATAGATACAAGAAGAACAATCGATGAATGATTTTAGTTCACTATTAAGAACAGAGTAATAATTACTACCCTCATTGCTCTAGGTTCTAAGGCGATGTGAAAGTATAGATCGAACGCTTCAAAGAAGATATGGATAGGATAAGAATGATAGTAATTATGCTAGTGGTGGTTTGTTTTTTTAGTTTGCATGAGACTGTAGAGCGATCACTTTACGCTGTGGTGGGAAACCTGCCATAGAGATACACGCAAGTTTGTCGTTTTGGGTTCAGCTTATTTGTTTGCGGTTTCAACCACTCCGGTGTAATGGTGTCGACCGATGGTTAATAATAATCTCCCAACATTGGATTGTCTACCTAAAACGCACTGTGTTTATGTACATTTCACTTTGTCTGTAAAAAAATAACAAGGAGGGTCGATGACATTATATCGTCAAACGCAGGTAATGTCCTTGTAACTAAGCAGATTCTCAGAACATGAATTGCTCGCTTCTAGATCTTGTTACGGCTTACCTTCACAATTTATTGTGTAACAAATTCATACCTAAACACAGCCTTATACACTATCTCTTTTTACGCCTACGCACTTCATACGACAGAAAGTGACAGCAAAACTCGTAGAATGTTCATGAAGCGATAACTTTATTAATATTTATTCCACAATATCTTACAGTTACCGCAAACGCGACTTCTATGGCCTCGGCTTAAAAAAGGAAATAGTACAAATAACAAAAAGAGAGCACTTTTTCTTTGATGGGAATAAAGCGGTGCCTTCATTATACATTGGAGCTGCATCGCTGATTTATTAAGTTTGCAGTCGCCACCTCACGACCGGCAAAATAAACCAATAAATTTCAAGTTTTGTAACTTCGTTAAAGGGTGAATAATATTTTCAAAAGGACTGCTGAAGCTCTCAATGTCCTTATTGGCTTGAAAAGATCTCGGTGTTTTATTTTTTCGAAGAGATACAAACGAGCTGATATACTAGTTTTTTTTTAATATTTTGCATTTGTTTTTAATTTTTACATGAAATTGAATTAATTTGTGGATCTTTACTGTGTATTGCCTATTTCTCTTATATCTTTCAACAATCAATCTTATGAATAGAAGAATCAAATAGTGTAATTAGGTTCTCAATATTAGTAATAAACTCTTTGAGATATTTATTGTGGTCCCGTCATCTTGATGCTCACAATTCGTCCTAACCTAGTGTAAAACCGATAAATAATTACACCTGAAAACCAAGAAATAATTCACTATCAATAAGAAATCAAAGCAACCTCTTGTTTCGTCTTAGCCAAACTAACAAAACAGTCTACATATTACAAACATAGTCTTATTTTTGATAGTAAATTGTTTGTATTTTCCCGAGGGCAGTCTGTCATTTCATTAAGGAGTCTTAAGCCAGCAGTTAGAGCCGTCTGTCTCGGTTATATAAAACACTTCAAATTTACATAAAGTAATTTGATTTGGGAGAAGAATGGTAAATACGTAGGTACCAAAAATGTTGAAATACAATTCCATTTTTTCCCAGTCTATTTTTTTCCTCACAGTAATGAGGGATAGCTTAGTTGGTAGTAAAGACATCAGCGAGCACAAAGACTAGGGTTCGAGTATTTATAAACAATAATGGTTTTAAAAATGTTGTCAAGGAAAAATAAAGACAGTTTGTGTTGCTGAGGAAGTTTCTTGCACCATTTCTTCTTCACTGACGCAACTTACTCCGAAGCAGTGCTAGTGCCACTGATGATTCAACCGATCTTATGATAGACTGTTTGAATTAATTGTAATGATTTGATGTTGTTATGCTTTAAAGTTATACTAAAACAGAGGATATCCGCATAGATATGCCCTTATGTATACATAAACACTAACTACTAAGTTAATCATTACATTTTTATTTGCATTCCACAAGTATCTGCTTCGGGCCTGATTTTTTTTAAGACTAAAAAGTCTCTCGTAGTTCCTGATAACCATGACGACTATTATTTTAGTGTGGGGTCAGGATTATGTATATATGGTACTTCTAGATGAATTTATTTATCTAACAAACAAAAAGTAGAGTAGTATTAAAATGGGCAGGCTCATCCGGGGCGGAACCACTGTCTCACAGGAAATCGACATGAAGCGACACCTCAGCTGTCGCGTTTCGTTCGGCGAATGAGATTGCCGGATGTCCAATACCCTTTTCCTCTTCCCATCCTTTATCCTTCTCGCTCCCCTCCCAATCTACTGGGCTGGCAACGCGTCCATGATCCAAATATTGTGCATATGCACTGGCGACAGTGATCTCTTACCATCAGGTGACCTGTTTGCTCGTTAGCCGGACCTATACAATAAAAACAGCATAGCATAATTAAATATTATCTATTATCACAATAATTTGTGAAAACCTGCACACCAGAGCGATCGTAACAGGTTCCTCTATGGTATGTAAAGTCCGCCCACCCGCACCGGGCTAACATGGTAGAGTATCCCTAGGCCCTACCAATGGATCCCTCATTTTATCACGTTAATTTAAATGTAATATTTTAAGAAACCTAATAAAAGCTAATGTATACGGAGGGCCTAATATCTACAGCACAGTTACAACTAATGCAGTTATGACAGCAACATATTTAATGGTTTCATTCATTGTTGGTTCAGAAATGAATATATGAAAAATATTTGTAGCGAACTTTCGTGGTCAGTCGTTGGTTATAATAAGCTGATACAGTAATATTATTGTAGTTGAACAGCGCGCACAACTCGCCGCGATATTTAGTAACTCCGCGTTATTTCCACGTCAATGCAGACGGAAATTGAAAATCACGTAACTAGATTGATTTATTTTTGTTTGCGATCTGATTTCAATTATTGTTTTAAATGCGTTTTGTGATCATTTGACACTTGGATTCATTTTGAAGCGAATTTCTGGTCTAGACTTAATGATTGTTTCAATGCAACAGTAGTGCTTGATGAGCGTAAAGTTCTTGTGAAAAACAATTGAGATATTTAGTGTAGATAGAGATAGTAGGGACGTAAAAGATCCGCAAGATCTTGGGTACGATTCACAAGCCAGAAACTCGACATTGTGTGACCTTTTAAACATAATAAGTCAAATAAAGTTTCCTTTTCTCAGCATGAGAGGTTTGATTGATTGTTAAGTACCAAATTTTGAAACAGAATTGAGTTTAGCGAAATATAAGTGGCAGTATTGACACCTTTACTCTTTCAGCAATACAATCCCGGGGCTGTATTGTATCAGAATTAAGGCAACCGGTTGACAAGCCCAATGTACACATAATTTTGGGCGTGTATCGGGTAATAATGGCGTAGTGATGAGGCGCGAGGCAATCACGGCGACGCAAACAGCCCGCGCAAACACTGCGATTGTAGCAAACACTCATTATAACAATAACACCGTAATAATGTGCACAAACATTTTGATTGGCGCTGTATTGACGGGTAATTGAGAACCAACACGTAAGCTGTACAGCCTCAAGGGAGTGGGCAGGGAGAGCCTCCGCGGCGCAATTGTTTGATTGCGCTTGATGCTAGAAATCGGGAGTTCCTGCACCAGGACAATTAGTGTTTACGTAGCGTACAAATATTTGTTTCGGATCTAGATGAAAACCAAAAACTCTCGTAGCTCTTGATACCCCCTTCTTCTCTGTGGGTATCACTCTTGACAGAGAGGTCGTGGTCATCACTTCAAGTGTTGGTGGCAAGCTTCACAACACGCCATCACTCCTCTCTGATGGCCGCCTTCCTCGTGCATTCATATAATGATGATGAGCTATTTGCTGCTGCTTTCATCTGGTCAGTCCACCTCATAGGCGATCTTCCTCGTGGCCTGGTACCCGCTATATAAGACTATACACAGTATCTCACTGCGAGTCAGGACTATACGTCTATATTTATTTGTATACTAGGGGTCGGCCCGGCTCCACCCGGGTGCAGATACTTTTTGAGTCTAGTCCACATTAGCAACATATTATTTCCTATACTATTTTATTTCTATTTAAACTCAATGTCGTCCTCTCTACTGCTTTTTCCGTCTCGTCCTGTGCCGTCCCGTTACATCCACTCTGTCCTATCTCATTTTCACTCAAGGAATGTAATCCAGTCCCTTTTCATGCCTTTGAGTATAAAAAAGTATCAAATATATCTAAATTCTTGCCTCATCCCACGGCACCACAATTTTTTTTTCGCTATAAAAAGTAACCTAAGCGTTAATCCATGGTGTCACATCCAGACCAAATTTTATCGAAATCCGTAGCGCCGTTTCTGAGTTCATCGCGAAATCCCCCACAGACGAAAACTCAAGAATTCTGACAATCATTGTTTAGGGTTCTATTACGTTCACATAGTCGCCCACATAATAGTATTTGTCAAATATCTTCCATGTAGAGACATCGATCAGTTACAAATTTATGATATGAATGGAATAGACAGATTGGCAATACCAATACAAACTCTGGGCTGGAGGAGTCTCAGCAGTGGGAGATTATGAGCCTATACTGTACAATACATAATATAATCTAATTAAAACTCCAAATAGTAGGAAATCACGTGTATTTTCACTACACCTGCGATTGTAACTACGGAGGAAGCACGCGCCATCAACGCAGTTATGTCAACTTAATTACAAGCTGCGTTGTGACGTCACGCACCAGCCGCATCCACTTTACATCCATTCGACATTGTTTGCTTTTAATCTGTTTTGTTTATGTTCACACCTATTTTCGAATGGTAGGCAGAAGTGTAAAATTGTAAGACTAATTAAAATAATATGGGACTATAATATATTATCTATAGAGTATAGGTACTAATAATATAGAGCTGAAGTGTTTGTTTGTATGTTTGAACGTTGTAATCTTAGAAACTATTAATTCGAATTTTAAAATAACTTTAGTTTTAGGTAGCCCATATACTGGGGAAGGCTATAGAGCACATCATATCTCAGAAAAACATGCAGCGGGGCTTTTATTCCGGAAAATCTATTATTATTCCAGCAGTGATCACCTACCATCAGGTGACCAGTTTGCTCGTTTGCTGGACATAATGAATAAATAAAAAAGCGTCTTAGATTAAACACCCATTACAATTTCCACAAGGTCAAGTCTAAGCGTTGATAATATCTCTAATCTGTATCCAGTGTGTCAGTGCGTATAGACAAATGGTTTGCGGTTAATTTATGGCCGAGCCGATGCTATCTGCTGGCCGTTCCGCCGACGTCCCCTAAACTTATCGTAATAAGATTTTTTGGCGATGTACGCCCTAATCTTCTTGAAGGCTGAATATTAAATTAGTTTTAGTTTTTGCTGGTTGCGTTATGTCTTTAGTTATGTATTTAGTTCTTGTTGTTTGATGTTAATGTTAATCTTTGTCTGATGGGATATGAAATAAAAAATAAATTAAAATGATTTATTGAATCTGTATAATGTTGGACACTATTTAGATTCAGTCAGTCAAAAATTTACTGAATCTAAATAATATAAAGGATTTTAAAGATTCAATAAAGTGTTTTCGCTTTATATTTTCTTCTCCATGTCCCGTTTCAGAAGGCAAATTTCGCTGGAGAAGAACTGCTCTTTTCAAAACAAGTTTTTAATACAGTGATTATGCAGGAGTTGCAGCTTGGTGTTATTCAGTTCATAAATCATTTACAATTAGTTATAAACAAGTTTGGACATTCCAAGAAAGCCTCCTATCGATACACCCTACTCAGAATCTAGCACTGTTAGCTATTGCTCTTGTTCATAACAATGCTGTACCATAGTTCTATATAAATTATACAAGAACATAAGTTAATAGCAGTTCAGGAAGGGGGACTCTCCCTCAATATAATTTAAAACAACATCATCAGCACAAGTTAATTAATCATCATAATTGTCGCGCCGGATCAGTTGAAATTTCGACACCCCCTCAATGATTAATTTATATTCTTTGTAAGCGTTCAATCAGAGGTACTTCCATTTTGTTTTCGAACTAATCCCGCAGCTTTGGATGTGGTAAATCCTTTTTGAAACGTTTTAATGAGTCTGCAGTTCAGCATAAATGCCAATAGAAAAATGATTGCTGCTCATGTTGCTACTTTGTTTGTTCTTTATTTTCACAGCCTCCGTAGCGAGACGGATTCGATCCTCGCATCGAGACTAATATTTGTGTGATGGACAGGTATTTTTACGAGTATGGGTGATGTAGAAACCGAAAAGTCCCTCGTAGTATCTGATACCCGCGACACAAGACTCGGTCTTAGTGTGGGGTCAGGACTATGTATGTGACTGTTGGGTGTATTTATATTTTATAATTATTGTTAATTTATGAGTTCTTATATATATATATATATATATATTATTGTTTAAGGAGAATCAGTGGTAATTACATTACATTAAAATAACGTTACAAAAACACCAACAATAAATTAAATACCTTTAGTTGCCACCGCATGCATTGAAATAAAAGAAAAAATTAAAACTAGAAGTTAAAAAGAATGTTAACATATTAAAAACTGATATAAATCTCTTAACAATAAATAACTTGGAATCACTTTTATATTTCTTAATATGAATGCTTATGAAACTGAAAGGAACTTATGTGACTTCAACGGACAGTAAATACGTTAGAACAGTTTGTAAAAAAAAATACTTCTGTTGCCATTTATTCAATTATGACGATACTTTAGTGAGTTGTTGAAATTTTTAGGTGATGTGTTTGTTTAAGGGACAAAAAGTGGTTGCCTTAAAGAATTCTTCGGGTATAGTCGTATTTTTCCTACTACGTTGAAAAACTACTCAATACGATCTATCACAGTATCCTTCTTATGGGGTACTAGCGGCGCGGCCCGGCTCCGCCCGAGAGCAAATACTTTTTTTTGGAAATACCTAGAAATTTATCGCATAACATGTTAACCAGGGATTATGTAAGATTGTAATGCTAAAAGATTTTTTCAAATCGGTGCAGTAGTTTCAGAGTCTATTCAACGCAAACAAACAATCAAATATTTATTCTTTTTAATTAGTTTAGATATACATATATCTAATTTTCCCTGTTAACTTTTTAAAATATAATTCATTTCATTAGTAACCAAGTTAGTGTTATACGTTTTGTATATCTAAATGAATCTAAAGCTGGCAGATTGCGTAAATTAACCTTTATTTTTTAATCCACCAAAGCACCTAGATTTTTGTATCCCGGAACTATGTAATAAAAAAACGTACCATAAATTACCTACTATTTAAACGAAAATAATGTTCAACTACTTAACGATGAAGTGAATAATAAAAAATCCTCCCAAGTCTATTCGCGTTACCTCGTATCTCCAAATCACATCTGAGATTACCGCCGACCGCGCAATCTTTATCCCGTAAAGGCGTGTTTTTTCCGCGCCATCGAGACACCGTCTATTTTAACTTAATCTTTTACATAATAACAAATCCCCGGCAGATTGTGGGGAGAGGATAACGACCAGAACTGGCCTTTTTAATGTTTATCTTAAAAGCAGATATTTTTTTCGGAGCTAAACGGGCTTTATGTTCAGATTTTAGATACGGTTTTTGTGGTTTTCTGTTTCGTGCTGACAGGGATGAGTGAAAGCTTTAGCTGATTGTAACTCTATAATACATAAGAGTATCAATTGTCAAATAGCAACAACTATATCTTTATCTGTATCAGCCCATGTATGTCCCGCTGTAGGGCACGGGATTTCTCTACAATTGAGAGGGGTTAAACCACATAGTCCACTGACAGTTTTATATGCAAGCACAGCTTAAAAATATTAGATGTGTGAGCAGTGTTAGAGACGAAAGATATCCGTGCAAAAAATAAATCAGAGTCAATAGGTCTAGTTTTCCAAGAACACAACATTCAGAAATAAATCCATACAAAGAAAATTTATTTCCATTGATGAGTTTGATGGAAACGCCCAATGTTTACCCGAATCAACCGAAAACATTGTTTCAAGGCATGCAAGGGCTTGTGATTTTAAACACGATCATTACTAATCTAGGATTGGATCAGCGTTACGGAGTATGGTATCACACAATACAATCTACTTGACTTATATACCTTTATATGCAAAATTATGTATGAAGGTTAACTTAATACCTGAAGTTTAGCAGCCAAACTTTGTGCAACGTACAATGAACACAAAGTTTGGTGTATACACTGGGTGCTTACGCATATTCAAATTGTGTTTGTAAACGCACGATACAGGATTAAATTCATTCTATTATTTAAATTAAAAATATAGAAATAATACATTAAGTTCAACGAAACAATAAGGATAAAATCGTGTGAAAACCTGTCAACCATAGATATTTTCACAATTTTTTTAGGACATGAAAGCCGCCAGTCCGCCCTAGTCCACCGTGTTGAACTATGGCCTAAGCCCTCTCAATCGAACTGTTGATTGTAGGAAAGTCCCATGTTCAGCCACCAATATAATATACAGGGTATATCAAGACTGCTACTACAATACATCTACTTTGCTTGAACTCTACAACACCTGAAGGTAGACCGTTAGAGAATGCCTCTAGCATTAAGTCGGCCCATATACTTTTTTGTTATATGAATCAATAAATAAAATAAAATAAAATTACTTATAATTTTACTTCAAAGTCGTACCTAAATATATTTTTCAACTTAGATTTTTTTCTAACTATCGCATAGCAAGTTTAGACGACAAGTAAGTACTTTTATTACGTCCCTTCGCCGTAGATCGAGATATCACAAGCCAGTTAGCGCCTCGGGGGCTCCGGCTTAGAATACTAAACTACAACTTATTCCAATGAGCTGATAAAAAAGATTTGAGGGCTGAAAGTCGCCATCGATATAGCGGAGACAGTTTATTAAGCTATTGATTAGTTTATAAGAGCGATAGGTTATTTGGGTGATGTCTGCACAATCCAAAGTTGCGCTTACAAACGAAATTCATTGTTTCCTGATGATTGTATTCCTGGCTCCAGGCTGATAATGAATATAAAAATCCTATATCACTTCTCCCGACCCGGGATCCGAACCCGAGACCTCACCTTTGTAATCGTACCGTAGTACAACTACGCCACCGAGGCAGTCATAGATACTATTTATGTTATAAAATTCTAAAACGAAATATTATTATCTTCTAAAAACGCCAAAAATCCTAACCAATTGAAACTAAACATGTGATCAAACTAAATTTAAGCGTGTCACATCTAATACAGTGAATGAGAAAGAAATCCTGCACTAAAATCGTCAGCTAACGCAACGCAATTTAAAAGAATTTCAAAACTAGACGCTTCCCCGAGCGTATGAAAACAAGCGACGCTATAAACAGGTTGGAGCAAACAACACGTCCCGAACGGTGCTGACGCGAGAGATTCACCAAAACTTCTAATAAGATTCAGACGAGCTGCTTTTTTATCGACGGAGATAGCGTTAGATAAAATCTTCGTGGAATAGACGCCGGGAGTCTATGCCACAGCGCGTGGAGTACAGCAGGTTTACTCGCATGACGTGTGCGTGTGTTTTCCTTTTGGAAAATTTTGGGACACCATTGTCAAGGGAATGTAAATTAAATTGCGTTGATATGTGAAACTTTTCAATGCAGAAATGACTAACGTCATTATTTTTAACAACTGCTATATTCAAACATTTCTCCTGGTTGCACGATATTAGAATCCTCTGACAGCCACGACCGTACACAAAGCGTCAAACCCGCCACAGGAACTCACTACAAAGGTATATATCGTATTTCGGAATCAAATAGTATACATCCAATTTCGTACAAACCGTTATTATTTTGCAATCACAACTTGATATTTTCTTGCTAAAATATACTATATTTAGACTCTACAGCATTTTATTTCCAATATAACATTATGGTAACGAAACAACAAAACAAACCTTCTTTATTTCCAAGATTTCACAAACAGATTACTTAAAACTCCAAGAAAAACATTCCCTCTTTTAATTTGCAGAACAAGTATTGGAAGACACAAAAATCCCACTCGACGTCCGATAGCTCCCCCTTCCGATCAGTCTGAGCGACGCTATCGGCCATCTCGGAACAGTTCGCTACAAGTTAAAGCTTTAATCAAAGAATCAAGGTGAATTCCAACTTGGACGATAAATAATATTCCAGATTGAAAAATATTTGGGTGGTGTGACCTCTCTAGGACATGGTGGAATTGTATTTTCGCATATATGAGTAATGCTACTTAATCTTATTAAGTACACAGCTGTGTCATCGTTTTTTAGATTGGTTTTAGTATTCATGTCTAGACAGTAGACTGTATTTGAAAGTGATAGTTTTTGGGGCACATCAGAGTTTGTGAAACATTAGACGATGCATTTTCTCAATATATTAATTACGGTCACTGAAGTTAACAAAGGTTTGAATTTTAATTAATTAAAAAATACATAAGACGCTACCTGCTTTGCATGATCGTAATGCTACTTTGTTACTATATTCGGTCAAAAATATCTTCTTAACAACAATTTAGATGGTTATTGAATTACAATGGGTTATTTATTACAGTAAATAGGCACTCAATAATGATCAAGAGTCCTCTTTGGTTACTTAAATACACAATGATCTATTGATAAAACAAAACAATATTAGCTGAACAAAACAACTTTTTGAAATGAGCGTTCTGTACGCAGATGTATTGTGTGTCAAAACTATATCGAAACAACACGACAAAGGGATGCCACCGAAAAGGAACAAAGAAATAACTCGCTTTGTTTCGTAAACAATCCAATTAGTGTTGCGAAAAGACGCTCTGAGAGCTGCCGGGGGAGGGGGAGGAGACAGGGGCAAGGGAGAGAGGGGGAGGTTGGCAATTAAAAAAGGTATATCTGATGGAGCAGGATCTAAACGGACAGACGTGTAATCAGATGGTATTGAGACTGGGCCGAAAATAATCAAGCGAGTCTGTTTGTGGATTAAAAAAATAGGAATTGTTAGCGAGGAAATATTTTAGGGCAGAATTTGATGAAGGTGGGTGTAATCGATATTACAGTTACAAGCCCAGATTTTGAGAAAATAAAGTAGAATTATTACTTGAAAGCGGGAATTCGGCGGTAAAATAAAAGGCACCGAGTTTCATGATCACAAAAAATATGAATTACTTATATCTACCAGGATATTGATCACAATATAGATGAGACACTTTTCCGTCTGTGTATAACAAGCTTCGATCACCCATACCTACACAGCATTATAAGGGATCGTCTTAAGTCAGTCGATAAGTCAGGGTTGAATTATTTAGAAAATCCACTATAATACAAATAGATCGGTTTTTGCCAGCCCAAAAAACATCGATTGATCTATCACTTCCACACCATTAATACCAATAACGTAAGCAACGTCGATGTTCCAGTCGATATAATGTCACTAGAGTCTAATGCAACAAAATCCACGGATCTGCGCCCAAACAAGGCACAATAAGTGTAATGATTGATTACCCGCGCATTGTCGGTGCGCTGAATGGGAAGGATTACCGCCGCTCGTTTTTCACAGCTTCAATAACGATTGCTTAAAAATCGTGATGCTTCGAAGAAAATGGATTTGGATTGATACGTGTAGAAGACATTTTTTTAGTTACTTTTTTTTTTAATTTTAATTTAGTTAACAATATTGGAGCTATGGCAGATTGGTAAAAAATAAGTAGCTATAAGTGAATATTGTGTGATGGCAATAAAGAAACATACTCTAGTAGGATTTCAAGTAGAAATCTTTCATATATTCTGAATTGAGTTCATCGTTGGATAGATTGCAATGAGACAAAACCTGGCTGTAACAAATTACGATAACATTTTTAACAACTTGTCGTCTTCCTGATATTAATATTTTCGGATAAGTTTCTAAATCTAACCTTCTTACGTTTTTGTCATTTGAAAGAACCTAAAAATATCTAGAATTTCTATTATTTACTAACTATATACGCTCCTATTTGACCAATGCGACAATTAATTCAATGATCTAACTAAACAAAGTTTCCAAATCATCAATATCAATAATTAGATAAACGAATGGACATTTGAATAAATTGTATCAATGGAAACAATGATTTGATCAGTGAAAATATGTTACCAACATATTTTGTTACCTTGTTATTACAAATAGCCGCATCAATCGTCTAATGGCATACAGTATGGGCTATGAACCGAAGTTCAAGCCGAAACATCCACATTTTAACAAATCTGGAAATGGTAATTTCAATTCTGAAAAAATACACTAGACTTATCTATATATAAGTCTGTTGTTTTTGCAATACAACCTTTTCTTTCTAGAAAATACAACATACGGTTGCGTCGCAAATTAAACTGAGCAAAATTATACAACATACATTTACTTTGACAAAAAAAAATCCATATTCAGTGCACTATCTCCACCCGCCACATCAAAGCGTACGTGATATTTTGCATATCGAAAAACTATAACAATTAACTACAGAATATCAGAACCGGCATCACTAAACGACCTCAAAACCTACACAAAGCCAACTAAAATTAAAAGATGAGAGATAACCGGTGAATATTTTCGATAAAATTTCACTACACGCGAACAAAGAACGTTAAGTATGTAATTTATGTGTCATTTGTATGGTAATGCAGTAAACGCCGCGGATTATGTCGGCACAAACGTATAGGGACTCCAGATAACCGGCGAAATAAATTGAGGCTGGATTAGGATGAAAACTCGTCCGTGAATAAGTAGTTCCGTGTTATGACGTACTTTTATAATACACAACATAACTACTGGCAATATACATAATATTTAGAATTATTAACATAAAGCCTGCCTCGATGGCGCAGTTGTACTACGGTATGATTGCAACGCTGAAGTCTCGGCTTCTAATCCCGGGTCCGACAAAGTGTTATTAGATCTTAATATTCAATATCAGCCAGGAATCAGGAATGTGCCCGATATGACGATAGGCTCACCCCCTACCACATCGTAGGACGGGACACTCAAGACGAAACGTGGGTGTCCTAGTAGCACCTCTGCATAACCCTTCCGGAGAAACAGACGTGAGTTTATGTATGTATATAATGTAACTTAAAGTAAATATAAAACCCTAATATTAAAAAACCTTGGTTGGAAGTTTCTGGAAAGGATTAACTTAAAAAATGCAACTTCTAAATACATCCGACAGTCGTACAGTGACTAACTAAACTATTCGTCATTTGTGTTACTGAGATCGACTACGAGTATTACAATCAAAGGGTTGATTTCTGCTTGTAAGAAATCAAGATTTTAGTTAAATTAATCAGACGCCATACTGCTCGTAAGATTCAAGTATTATATTGTATCCGAAACTACGAGAGACTTTTCAGTCTAACGACAACCAGGCGCCAAATAAATATCTGTGGATCTCACAAACATTTGTCTCGGCGCGGGGACTAAACTCGCTGCATCCGTTTCACTGCGTTTTAACCAAGTACGCGACGGATCTTGATAAAACAAACTGGAATTGAAGGAGTCAAAACACAGCCAAAGTGCTTACCGATACCTATACAAGCGCTAAGAATCTCAAGTGACATATTTGCCTCTAAGAGTATATGATTGAAGTGTTAGGTAAAGTAAAATATAAGATATGAATATTGATATTACCGCTTCAAAATATTCCATAACTAAACAAAAAACAAACTAAAACTTTTCACAGTAACACCAGATACAATATTATAGACATTCATCTAATACAAATTATATAGATCCGGCGATTTTTAGAAATACGAGCCGCGCACAAAAAGTCAAATACCATCGCTCATTTAACAAAGATTAACAAAATCCCCGTTAATTGTCACAATTCAATCAGGATAAAACGGGATAGGGTCGCGACGCCCACTTATCCCCCGATCTCTGGAGTGCGTCCCCTCCGGGATCAAAGGCGATGCCAGTGAAAAGGCCTAAAGTTAAATGGCCGACTATCTGTCACTGAACGGGAATTTGTCACTTTTGTCCGGCGTGCGAGTTACATGCTAGTCATAACGTTTATTTTTCAGTTACGGGAGAAGAGAGGGCCTTTTGTGCTCCACGATGCGTCTAGATTAACGACTTAGTTAGAGTACTGAGTTTGAAAACGGTAAATTAATGGATATTGTGAAATTATTTGAATTGCAGCGATAGTCTTTAAAAGTACATGGTTGGAATGTGAGTCACATTGCAAATAATCTTTTTACAGCGTCACTTTTCGATGTGTCATAGAAAAGTGACGCTGCTTCATTTTCTCGTTTCATTGGTTTAATAAGGTTGCAGTATTTTTAAAATCCTTATTTTCTTTGCAATTTATTTTATTAAAATAATTCTTTAGTGTGTGAGTTATAAGTATCTGTTACATATATGTAAAAAAATACACCAAGACATTTTTATTATTATACTTTAGAAAGAGAGTGATACCAAGGTATGAATTACACCGACTATACATTGTTACGCTACAAACTAACTAATGCCTTACACAGTATATTGAATAACAATTTGCCGATAGCTCCGAAGTCACGTAGAGAAAGGCTCTAAGAGGTAGAGTTGTTAGAGTTTGAGAGATCCAAACTAGAGGTACCAACTGGTAGGAAGCTATCAAACAACAATAAGGCGACGTCTTCGCACCCCACATTAATCATACGGCTCTACCTAGACATATGAAGCCGGTAGAGTGAGGTAGAGCACAGCAATATGTGTGTACAGTACGCTACCCGCAGTAGAGCTTTAATCGGAATTCAATTAATTAAATTATTGTAAAATAATTGAATCAGCCCAATTTGGTTAGTGTAAAATGTGTTAATTTAAACTGTGTTTTTGTTCTGTCAGGCGATAACGTCAAAGGAAATTAGGGTACTTCTCACCCTGGGATATCTATCTATCTATCTGGTGCCACTGAAATGGCATGTGACGTCCTCTGAGGGGTTTTAGTGAATAAATTCTACCATAGGTTCGTTATGGAATGCAATATAAGAAAGCATTCCGGGTTGGAAGGCTAGTATCACCAATATGCGTTTGTACAACGGTGTACAAGGGAGCATAACAATGTTCATCCCGTTTAAAGACACAATGGTATCGAATGACATGTGTATGTATCAGATTTGTCGGCAATTATTTCGGATAAATAACATACATAAACAAAGCATTCCCTAAAAAGAAACAGACGATAATTTTAACAGTCTATTTCTCGAAAAACACGCTCTTAATAAAATCTTGTCCTGCGTCCACGGCTCCGACATTTTTCGCCAAAAGCTAATAACAAGCCTGCCAAGCTAAATTGTTTGAAGGGTACATTTCCAAATATTTCTCCGGGCGAAAGTTAAAGAAGACAATGATTGAAAACGCTTGACTTTACTCAAATATTAATAGCCGAGTTAGCTGTTCAAATGTCAAATTTATTATTAATCCCGAAACGATTATGGCGAGTCCCGGCGGTCTGAATAGATTCTGTAGATTTGGGAAAAATAATCTTTACTTAGCTGGATCCATAATATCAGCTCTAGAATTAGATACCTACATTATAGACCCGTTCATTTTAAATGCTTTTTTTATCTTTTAATTAATTGTTATTGTAAAGTACTGTATTATATGTTGATTAACATAACTTTGGTCTTGTTTACATTGATTAACAAAATATCTTCCTGTTGGGTTTCAGAATTGTGATATAAAAATGTTTTCTCTCTCATCTAACGATACTGTTATGCCAATTTTCTCCAATATAACACAGGAATTTACTCAAATCATTGCAAACCGTCGTAAACACGAATGTCCTATTAACTAACACATAACAGAAAACTTAAGCCCATTGAAAAATATAACATTTTCTCGTAACCAAGCAAAACGGACAGTTTTATGAAAGCAAACGCCAGGTATGATAATTTCAAAAAGTTAATACTAAAAATAAAAGAATCACAGCGAAGTTTCGCTCACTGTCGCCGACTGTTTCATAATTTAATTTAAGAAAGAAAACAAATTTTATCTCCAGCGTGATAAACGTAAAACGTGCCGCAAAAATGTGAAAAATAACTTTACGACCGTATAAAGATCACAAATACGATGACTGGATGCTGCGCCGATATGTAGCTAAAATGTGGTTGGACGGAAAATTTTAAGAAGATTTATACCAAACTTGTAGGCCACAGGTCTTTTTATACCGGAAAGACAGTGCCTACAATATTGTAGTATTATATTGTATTGTGTACACTGCACCTATAGTGAGATATATATCTGAGATATATATAGTTCAGATATAGTATCCACCGACGCGGGATGGCTGCTCGTCGGTCAACACAACTATGCCAGTCTGATTGTGTCCGGATATACATATGATGAAATCGAAATCCGATATATCTACGTGGGTTACTATGACCTTTAGCCACCAGTGGCAAAGGGTGATTTTTTTAAAAAGGGAAGCCGAAGCTCAATACGCGAAATAAGTGTGTTTATACCTACTGGTCCTACATAGGGAAGACAATGCGACTGATACTTGATAGTAAACATAGTGCAGTCCACATTGAGTAGATCAACTTATCGTGAGATGCTTCAGAGAATTAGCCCGAAACGCGACACATTTACATAATATGTACGCGTATCCTTATATCCGGACGTTTGCGAATATCCAACCGCCAGCAAATTATTCCTCCGACAAACTCACTCACCAAACGAAACGATTGCGTTTCGTATGATGCCATCTACGTACTGCGGTCGTCAATTATATTTTAATATTTCCAATATACAAAAGTTGCAATGTCATCATGAGAAAATTAAAAAAGTATATTTTTAAACCGCACGTGAATATAAGATTAATAAAGAAAAATTTATTATCTAGATACAATGTTAACAAGTACGTTAGCCGCGCTTTTATTAGTTGTATTATTAGTAGTCGAGCACTTCCTAAAATCTAAACAGTAACGTTATTTCCGAAATTGACAATCTAAACATGTACGTCCCTCACGATTATTAATTTCCATTACAACATAATAATACTATTAATATTTATGTACATTTTGTAATTTAAAACATTAAAAACTAAATGCGTGAACCAGCTAATACTCGTATACTGTCAAAATGTTAATACAACACTTATAAATGCAGTGATATCTACACAAATACACACATAAACACACAAAATGCTGAAGAGCCGCAGCATGCCTCCTGCTTTTTTAACGGAAATTGAACCTTAAATCACTATAAGTTTAAGGTACAATTTTGCGTGATAAGTTGCAAACTACACAACCATGTCACACCAATGCGTAACATGCAGCCGACGCGGGCGGTCGGCGCACGGGCCGCGCCATTGTTATTCAATAAGCCGAACAATTTTGGCAGTAAGTCGCCAGAGGTCGCAACGCGGCGCAATCTAATTTCGTGTTTGCTATGCGCCTCCGCAGTAATATTTACCTATGTGGCCGACAGATGTCGTTGAATAAAATGAGTTTAGATATTACATAAATAATTTGCTTGTTTATAGTGTAATGATAAATTACAAAAGGTAAGCCGCAGGGAATCGAGTTATATGGAGCCTTCGCCACTGTTAGCCACTAAATCCGGGATACGAATATTCTATCACAAGTTAAATTATTTTACACTCTCCTAAATCATGTCTTCAGCAAGGGGTTCAATCATCGTATTCTATGAGTCCTATGCAGGCCACGGAACTCCTCTATAATCAGAATTTGACTAAGAGGAATAAGGTCATAGTCCACCACGCTAGCCTAGTGCTGGTTGGCGGACTCCACGTATCACGAGCAAGCAGGTCACTTGATGATAAGTGATCACTGCCGCCGATGAACATCCACAACGCTGCATCATGGATGTGTTGCCGGCCCATCAGATCAGGAGGGGAGCGGGAAGGAAAAAGGATGGAAAGAGGATAGGAGTAATGGGCAACCGGCAGTCTCACTCACCGAACGAAACATGATAGCAAAGCTGTCGCTTCACGTCGATCTCCTGTGAGACATGCAGTGACAGGCTCCTGACAGTAGTACCACCCCGGACGAGCCTGCTCATTCACGCTGAGCCATGAGGCTGACAACAGCGTATGATTCAACGTATCATGGAAAATATTTCACATACCACCACCAAACATACGTAAGACACATTCTTAATACTGAAATCACGTCTGACCGATGTCTCACGGCTGTTTTCGTCCAAGTTGTGGCAGCTAACGACTTCTTTGTCGCAGTTTGGAAACTCCCACTATCCCGACTGGAATTTGCGAACATTTTTAGTTTTATACAAAAGCGGTTCTGAACCGCGGCATCGGTATTCAAAAGTGAGGTAACTAGGTCGAGTACTATCACATGAAAGGCTTTTTTACGCATTCCACAACTATTTTGTTTACTTTTAGTTTTTGCGTAGGTTTTACTTTAGTAGACAAAATAATATACGGCAAAAATACCGTCAATTAACAAGCCAGAATCAAAGCCTTTTTGATATTTTTCCGAATAAATCATTATCATCATTTTTTTATTGCATAGGTCCGGCAAACGAGCAAACAGAGCACCTGATGGCAAGTGATCACTGCCGCCCACAAACATGGAACATCCACAACGCTGGATCATGGATGTGTTGCTGGCCTAACTAATTGGGAGGAGAGCGGGAAGGAAAAAGGACGGGGAGAGGAAAGGGGTATTCGGCATCCAACAATCTCACTCCCTAAACGAAATCATCTTTAACCATAGGAAGTTAACTGTTGAAATTGGCTACCTTCATGGATTCACATTCAACAGCCTCCTGTTGGAAGTGGCCTCCATCAAACAACTTCCTGCAGAATACTTGTATTATTACTGATATAGAGCGTACGAGTTTGTTTGAACACGCTAATCTCTCAAGCTGCCATGCGGATTTGAATAAAATGTTTTTGGATTCGATGTCCGAATTGATGGGCTGTTTGATCGAACCGTAGCCGCCATTTTGAACTTAATATGGAAATAATGTTATATACCTGCACCGAGACATGTTTATCTGCACCTAAAATATTTTTTGCGACTTTGAGCTCTACTACACTGAAAAGTGTTTCAAAGTGTTTAATACCCAGAAGAGTTATCACCAAGATCCGTATTGTACGTGCTTGTATTTATCTCGAGATACAAACTCGCAGTACTGAACACTCGACAGCGAGTCGATCAGCGCGACACACAATAAATTTACCAAAGGTAATTTAAGTTGTAACCGAGGAGATATTTCAGCGTCGCCGACATAGTTCCAACTTCCTAACTCGATACTTGGCGTGCGACCTTGTTTCTGTTTCATTATTCACTTCTTGTTTAATTAGCTAAGTTTTTCCAATCCTGCGCACCTGTACTTTGATTATTTTAGGTTGCATTGGCATTTTTGTATTTTATCTGCCCATATACGTCCCAATACAGGGCACTGCCGTACTCTACAAATGGGAGTATGATTGAGAGTAATTAGGCCTAGTACGGTTTAGCAGACTTTACATATCATAAAAAATCTTACAAATCGCTATGGTACGCAGGTTTCCTCACGATGTTCACCGTTATAGTGCCATTTAAACCCGCGACCACCGTGAAGATGTTAGGCAGGCATGCCTATGCCGAGCTGTCTAGCCCGACTGGTCCGTTAACAACAGGCCACCGTGTACTCATTTTCAGTATCTTCAATATATTACTATTAAATCAAATGTCCAATGGATTTGTCATAAAGCTAATCACACGATCAATAATACCAACACGATGAAGATAAAACGCAGCGCCCTGAACAAACACCGAAGGGTTGGCAACTTGCTAAACTAATAAAACTTCACAAGAACCTCTGAGGGCCGAGTTATAAGCCCGCGAACTGTTTCACAACTCACGCTGCTTTAACTTGTGAATAATAAAAACACTTGAATTTTGATGGTGGGATAGGAAAGTGGTAGAGCCGCAGTAGAATTAGGATATCCACGCACCTACGACGCACCTACGATATGAATGCATGGCTGTAGTCACTTACCATCAACGAGCCATTGGCCTGTTTGCTGGACTTATGCTGTAAATATAAACAGTTAATTTATTTATCCCGTCTGTGTTTAAGTATTTGGCAAAACGTACATAGCTCTTGAAAATTAATAATGAATATTTCAAAACTTTTGGCCTCTTAATAAACGAGTTATTTAATGATTTCATATTTTTATAACTTCAAAGACTACGACAAAATAATGACCAATTATTACTCGATTACATTAACAAAGGAATCCAATAAAAATAACACTCCTTTCCCTTGTTCTAATGCTAAGCTTCGCTCGCGTCATAAAATTAAGAGAGAACTTCCAGAAGCAATTCCCTGGTAATTTATAAGTGATAAAACGAACCAATCATAGAAACGTTCTATAAAAATAAGGCGTTACTGCAACCCTTCGAGGGAAACTTGTTTATTATCCCATAAAAAGTACCAAGCGGTACCTACGTAGGTAGTAGTAGGTACCCCTCAGTAAATTCGCCGAGCAACGTGTAATCGCATAAATTTTATATCGCACTAAAAGTGTTTGCCGATCCCGAGCCCGCATTAAATATGTACACAACTAAAAATTAACCACTAAAAAGCATACGATGTAGTCCGAAAGTTCCGTCCAACTGGGTCGGAATATTCGCATAGTTGCGAACGTACACCGGCCGAAGACAAAACAGAAACTATTTGGCACAACAAAAGTAAGGAAAGTAGACTCCGCCGAAATAGAGCCGGGACAACTTGTCCTTATCACGGAGTTGACGAGGCAGTTAAAAAGTTTTCCCTCGACAAGGCACTCCGGTTTATTTGTTTGTTTGCCCCGGCATTATGTATTGTCTTTTGACTTAAAAGGGAAAAGTCCCGGGAAGCCGGGAACTTATTAAGCTCTCATCCTGCGATATTAACCTATTTAATATGCAGTATTTCAGAGTTGAAATCTCCTTGTGAATGTACCGCGCCGTCGCTGAGAATTTTCGCAGCGTGATTACACTGCTAACATTTTACAGCTGTAGTCGCCTCGTAGCCTCGTAGCCGGCGCCGCTTGTTGCGCTTAATGAACGTAGACGATAATTATTCGTAGCAGTCGTGTAGCCGTGTAGCAGCGTAGCAGTCTACATTCGTGAAAAGTAGTTGGCGCGTAGTTGATAATTGCTCGTAGCGCTTCCGATTGTTCTGGCGCATATTTTCGTTGTTCTGTTGTGTTACATTTGGAGTTAATTTGTTTAATTGTTCATCAAACAATACGAGTGGGACAATAAACATTTTCGCCTAACTCTCCTCGACGGAACAACTTTCAACATTTTACGTCAAAAGCAAATTTCATTCGTAATAATACTAGTTTATTTCAAGGCACTAAGGACGAGTTTTACGATGTTCTCGAATCAGGTTTTTTCAATTACAAAAAAAAATACTTTTCTACCTCCCACCCTCAATGTAAGTAAAACTTAAGTTTTTGTAAATACAACCCCGTTATTGTAAACATTTCCTTTGTGCAGAATATTAGACAAGTTATTTGTATGGAACGTGAGTGGAACAAGAATGTAACTCGAAAAGACTCGCACAATATCTTTCCATATACAATTACCTTGTTTTTATAAACTTGATATAAATAAACTTTGCAAAGATTTACGCATTCAAACTCTATCAAATTAGTTGAAGAAGTTTGGCCGATCTTTATTCCTACGAGACTGTATTGTTGCATTGTCCAGCGACTGGCGAGGCTACTGGTGCGAGTTACTGGAGCTAGTTACTGGCGCCAGTGGCCGAGCTATACGTAATCAAATTTGCATCAGTGTAGCGAATACGCGACTCTACATGTTTTATAAAGAATTGTATAGCAAGTGAAATTTGTTTGTAGCGTTGTGGAGACAGGGGGAGGGGAGAAGGGATCACGTTAATATTACATAGTGGCGTGTGTATGTGTGTACTTTATTATATATTTTTTTTACATTTTAGATTTTGTTATTTTGAAAGTGTATCTAGTTCTTGTGGTAGGATGTTTGTTTCCGTCCGGAATAGGTATGAAATCACAGATTAAGAGCCCGGCATAGGGACCCACGTAAGTGTGCCGCATTTCAAGCTCCGTCTATGTTGATCCAGTCACGCGGACCGACATAATTGTGGCAATCGGAAGATACTACATATATTTTAATTGCAATACACTTACATACAGGTGCATTGTAGTCAATCTTGCTAGTATACTGAAGAGTTGCACATATCCGCGACTCCCTTTTTAATATACGAATTTAATTTCAATTTAAAGTCGTGGACAGTATCTATCAGAAATTATTATAAGCTTTCCCATTACTTATAAATATGTAAAACAAATATTTGAAGATCAAACATTCGTTTTGAGGAAATCGAAATTAGGACTTCGCTGCTCATCTCATTGTGGGACGGATCACACAAGGCGAAACGTGGGTGTCCCTGTAGCACCTCCGTATACACCTTCTGGGAAATAGGCGTGAGTTTATGTATGTATGCCACAGAGACGATCAGCTACTTTTTTATCGTCAGCTTTGTACATAGATCACTGTCCCACAGCGAGATTTCGACCTTAGTCTGAGCCATTACGAGCTGTTGGATGAGCGTCGTTCAATGGCCAGTCGAACCGGAATTTCCAATCCGCCAATACGATTACCAACGGAGCTTAATGCTGATCGCGTGATTTTGTGCACGTTGCATAATGATTCATGACTTCACTCCCGGTCGTAGGATATCCACATTTTTGGGAATTATTCGAACCTTAATCATATTGTTATCGGAGTAAAGTTCACAAAAATAAAATTATCCTTTGCGGATGTAATGTAATGATCTGGTTTAATTAAAACATTTTTAAGTTCCTGGCGTTTCGATTACGTTACAACGATAAGCTTAAATTAAACCAAATCCGCGTAAAATCGAAACGTAAAATAGTTTAATTTCCATGTGTAACATTCGAGTATATCAAAGATATATTTCACAAAATCAAATATACCAATTCAACCGTAGCATACATACATAAACCACACGCCTTTTTCCCAGAAGGGGTAGGCAGAGGTGCTACTAGAACACCCACACTTCGCCTTGTGTATTCCGTCCCACGATGTGATAGGGGGCGAGCCTATCGCCATATCGGGCACAAATTCCTGACTCCGGGCATTAGCCTTGATTATTAAATGAATAGAAAAAACCAATATCACTTTGCCCGACCCGGGATTCGAACCCGAGATCTCAGCTTTGCAATCATACCGTAGTACCACTACGCCACCGAGGCAGTCCAACCGTAGCACCTTGTATTATATGACATTGGTTCAGCAGTAACCTCACCGGTGCCTGATGGTAAATAAAGTATATTGTTCCCGTCCCATCTCGTACCGTCCTGTTATATCCGGGTCTGTCCAGTCTAATTTTCACTCACTCAAGGCCAATCCAGTTCAATCCCATTCCTATCAGTATAAAAAAGTAACAAATTTATCTGCATTCCTTCCTGATCCCACGGAAGCACAACATTTTTCGGGATAACAAGTAGCCTAAGTATTAAACCAGGTTGTCAGCTACCTACATACCAAATTTCATCAAAATCCGTTCAGCCGTTTCTGAGTTCATAGCGCACAACCACACATTGTCTGTGCGGACACAGACAAACATCCCAAAAATCATTGTTTTAGTTTCACTAACGTTAATACAGTCCCCCTATATTAAAATTTCTCATTTATCTTTCATGTATAGACATCGATCGGTGAGAAATATATTATATGTATATATATACTAGCGGCCCGGCCCAGCTTCGCCTGGGTGCTTAGATGTTTAGACTCCACTCCACACCAGAAATATCTTATTCCCGTTCAAACTTTTGTACTCCTGAACTCAACCTAAGTACCTACTATCCCTTTTCCTATCATATCCCATCCCATCTCATCTGGCTCCTTTTCTTTCTGTTACATCCCGTCCCATTATTTCCCATCGAATGCAATCCGGATCCGACCGGTCCCACTTTATCCCACTTCATCCCTTAATGCCTAAATAGGCATGTTGACAATTTTTTGGAATTGCTTTTATTTTGTAGATAGGCCTTATATAAACACGAAAATACGACGAATATCATTTAAAAAATACGCAATGTAGCTTATATGACACGTTCGTAGATTTACCATAGCAGCGCCATCTATTGATTACTTACTCAACCCAGTCGAAAGGTATCGACATCTGTTAGAATCATTTGGAGTTAACAGATGATTGTGACTGTCAAATAATAACAGACAAATAATTAGCAATAAATTAAAATTGCGACTATAATTTGAGATTTAAACTATCCTATCTCTCAAGTTGGATCGAACTGCACATGGTGTGCAAATTTTATTATAATCGGTTAACTAGTTTAGGAGTCCATTGAGGACAAACATTGTGACACGAGATTTATATATATTAAGATTGTCTTGGGTTCGAATCCCGGGTCGGGCAGTGATATTGGATTTTCCTATTAATTATCACCCCGGAGTCAGGAATTTGTGCCCGATATGGCGATAGGCTCGCCCCCTATCACATCGTGGGACGGAATATATAAGGCGTGACGTGGGTGTTCTGGTAGCACCTCTGCCTACCCCTTCTGGGAAAAAGGTGTGTGTTTATGTATGAATTACCTAAGATGTTTTTATAGAGCACATTATTTTTCGTTACTGGTGTCAAATTATAAGTTTTTATATCAATAACTTTAGCGGTTTTGATTTTCCGTAAAATATTTCTACCCTTATTTTACCCCTGTAATGATGTTTTTTCAATATTATTGTAAGCCATTATTTTTTGTTTGTAATAAGGAGCTGAAATATATCTTAATATATATAAATCTCGTGTCACAATGGACTCCTAAACTACTTAACCGATTATAATAAAATTTGCACACCATGTGCAGTTCGATCCAACTTGAGAGATAGGATAGTTTAAATCTCAAATTATAGTCGCAATTTTAATTTATTGCTAATTATTTGTCTGTTATTATTTGACAGTCACAATCATCTGTTAACTCCAAATGATTCTAACAGATGTCGATACCTTTCGACTGGGTTGAGTAAGTAATCAATAGATGGCGCTGCTATGGTAAATCTACGAACGTGTCATATAAGCTACATTTTAACAGTATAATTACCACGTGTTGTTGACGCTATAAAATTAATTAAATTTAAAATAAGTAGTTCATTATACTTTAAAAAATCAATTTCGTAGTCAGAATTTTGGCTGAGCGGAAAGTTTTAGCAGGAATTTTGCAAAGTTGTCAAAAGTGTTTGCGTATTTTTTAAATGATATTCGTCGTATTTTCGTGTTTATATAAGGCCTATCTACAAAATAAAAGCAATTACAAAAAATTTACAACTTGCCTATTTAGGCATTAAGGGATGAAATGGGATAAAGTGGGACGAACGCGATGAAACCGGTCGGATCCGGATTGCATTCGATGGGAAATAATGGGACGGGATGTAACAGAAAGAAAAGGAGCCAGATGAGATGGGATGGGATACGATAGGAAAAGGGATAGTAGGTACTTAGGTTGAGTTCAGGAGTACAAAAGTTTGAACGGGAATAAGATATTTCTGGTGTGGAGTGGAGTCTAAACATCTTAGCACCCAGGCGAAGCTGGGCCGGGCCGCTAGTATTTTTATAGAAATAGCTTCAGCTGTTTCGATTTTGCATATAAAATTCCAACCCTTATTTTAACCCCTTTAGGGTTAATTTATATATTTTAATTTTTAAATGAGTAACTAAAGTGCCAAGTTTAACATCTTAACTTTAACGGTTTAGATTTTTCCATACATACTTTCATCCCTTATTTCAACCCCTTCAAGCCTTTTCTTCACAAAAAAAGCCTATGTCCGTGTCCTGGCTCTAAGCTACCTCCTCACCAATTTTCAGCCATATCGGTAAAGCCGTTCTTGAGTTATAAATAGTGTAACTAACACGACTTTCTTTTATATATATAGATGGTACAGAAGGACATAGATAAGCAAAGTGTTGACCGGTAGCAACATATCACTATCTTTTACCGATCGGCACAGTTATGCCGGCTAATCTCATTATTGTTATCACTAAGCCAATAAGACTTACAAGATATATCCAGTGTAGGAATCAAACACACGACATAATTATTTACTATTTACGTATAAGTAGCCAAGTCGCACTAGGCCACCGTGGTGGACTGTGTGCCCCGACCCCTCTCAACCGTACTCTCGATTGTAGAGGGAGCCCGTGCCCTGCAGTGGGATGTATGTATATGGGCTGACTTAGTACAGTATGTTAGTAAAACAATTCCACATTACACAATCAATATAATTTACCCAATATACTGTTCCAAAACTCATCATAGAATTGCGTTATAACTTATAGTATGAGTGTATTTATACACAAGTTACAACTACAGGATGTTTGCGTGCAACTTAGAGGAAGTTAAGCTGCCGTTAAGAAGACTCGACGGAGTGTAGAGACTCTGGCTCTACGGACCAGTAGAGACATTACTATCGTATACTTATGCGAGCCTGTTAGAGTTATCGTGTAGAGCTGTTAAATATGTTTTGATGGTTTTGTATAAATCATGAATGATAAGTGGTGTTATATAGTTTAAGTTGTATATTTTACCGTTTAATTATTTAAATAGACGACACCAATGTGATATAGTACGGTTATAATAAAATGATAAAACTTCATTGTGAATATTTTCGAACAAACGACTTATTAGATATTGTAGAATATTTTTATAAACTGAATTAGGAAAAGTAACATTGTAATCACAACCAATTCCAAGAATTGTTTATCATGCTTGTAAACGAAGCAAAGGCAGCATCTCACTTATTAACGAAGCAATAAACTTATAAGAAATATTTAAATATTAATTACCCATTATAAGAAAACAATTGAATTGTAGAGCAGCATCGCCGCCGGCGTCCAATAATAACAAACAACACACAAATTACGAGAGCTCTTCAAAAACGAACATTAACACATAAAAAATTCAAAGAAAACAAAGAATGTTTAATAACAGGACGGAAACGGGCGGAAATCGAAGTCCGTCCCGGGACCCGCGCCCCGGGACGCGCTCCCTGGGACTTGGCAGATATTAAAATGCCAGCCAAGTGCGAGTTTCCCTCAGGAAATAATGGTTCCGTATCACATAATAGCCTACTATATTAGTATAATTTGAAGTCTAATCATACAAATGTAAATTACAGTAAAACTATAGAAAATGTTAATATTTGCAAAAAATTATGTTTGCACCTGATTATTATGTATATTATGACCTTGCTAAACATAATACTAGGTCATAGGAATACATATTGTGGTAGAGCCACGCTGTTGTCAGCCATGACTAAGCATGAATGGGCAGGCTTGTCCGGGGCGGTACCACTGTCTCACAGAAGATCGGCGTGAAGCGACAACTTTGCTATCGCGTTTCTTTCGATGAGTGAGAGACGATGATTGCCGGATGCCCAACACCCATTTCCACTTCCCATCCTATTTCTTTCCCGCTCCCCTCCCGATTTGATGGACCGGCAACACATCTATAATCAAAGCGAAGTGGATATTCATGGGCATCAGTGATCACTTACCATCAGGCGACCTGTTTGCTCGTTTGCCGGTACCTATGCTATATAAAAAGTAGAAGTACCCTATAAATTTACGTTATCGACAGTCGCACACCGAAGTATATATAACGGTTTCGTTTTTCCTTACTATTACGGAACCCTAAAACCACGCTAAAAACAAAAGCTGTTAAAAACACGAGTAATGGCGTCCTGGGCAGAGCGCTGCCAATTAAATATTTGGTACCGAGCGGACACACATATCATTATAACTGCTTGTAGAGGGAATTATTCTGTAAATAATACTTATGCGGTTTCACGTCTCCAAAAATATATAAAATTTGTACTGTACTGTACTATACTGTACTGTACTGTATCAGCCCATATACATGAAATTATATGTATGAAATTTGTAAATAATATAAATAAAATTATTTTGAAAAGTCGTAACTGGGGGATAATCGATACATCACATCAACACATCATTTTAATGTAGATATTTGGAAACAAGTCGACGTAGAAATTTCTATTATAATAAGTAGAATGCATGGTACCAGACATGAAGCAGGCTAAAAATGAAAGTGAAATTTTCACATTAGTGCAAATATTTATAGGTACTTATATTACCAATTCGTTCCCAGTTTACATTACGTGAGATGAGAAAAGTCCCTTGTGACTTTGATACTCATTCTACCAGACGATTGGCTTGTGACTATGATTTTCTTTATTCATACACACAGAAAAGCTAACTAAATTACCTTTGAGCCTGAATCCATAAATATTTCTCGAGGTTACATTCTCTATAGTAGATAATATAAGCGAGAGTATATAAAATTGGTACGATCGATACCGCCCTTTGCCAATATTTAACACTTATGGAGTTTCTAACGTAGCAACTCTCTTAGCAACCGCGCAGTAAATCGATTGATTGAGTCTTGAACAAACAGTTCTCGGGTGATAATTAGCATCCGTAGCGCAGTTGGTTAAATATCTGTATCTGTATCAGCTCATACACGTCCCACTGCAGGGCACGGGCCGCCTCTACAATCGACATTCGACACTACGATTGAGAAGAGTTTGGTCGTATAGGGTTGGTTAATTGGGGGCTGTGAAATAAGATGTCACAGACTCAAACCCCGAAACGGTTATTTGCTTAGACTCCGGGTTTTAAAGGCTAAAAGTCCCTCATTCTTTCTGATTCCCTCGACACAATACTCAGTATCGTAGTGTGGAGTCAGGACTATGCGCGTGACTGTTGGTTGTAATTTATTATTTATCATGTGGTCCGTGTTATTGTTGCTCAGTTCACACTAAGTATTATATTACAAAGTACAAAAATGTTTTTGTTGTACGTAATACCTTGCAGAAGTAGTTATATTTAACTGTACACCCCACAGTCCAGAATATTGTTTTATTTTTTGCAAACCGAATAACACACTCAGTTACTCACCCATCCTAAGAACCAAACCTAGGACGTCACTACTCCTACCCTATAAACGCCACTAAACTCATACCCCATGACTCTAATATCTAAACTTTAAACCATAACACCCATATAAAATGTTCACGACGCGTTCCCCGGCCGGCGCCACAAAAGCGAGCAGCGATTGAAAAACTTTCGCGAAGTACACGAGTTGACAAGAAAACTTGCGCGTCGTGCGTGCTGTACGAGCCTGCTCACTTGTGTTTGAACTTGGGAACATTTGTATTGGTTAAAATGTGTTGGTGCGTGGGATTTTAAGATGAATTGTGATGCATTATTGGTAAACGTGTGGTGGGCTATTGGAATGTAGTCTACAGACTACATGTAATAGCACCTGATACGAGTATGTGATTCATCATATTGATTAAGCTTTACTGCCTCGGTGGCGCAGTTGTACTATAGCATGATTGCAAAACTGGGGTTTCGGGTTCGAATCCCGGGTCGGGTAAAGCGATCTTGGATTTTTCTATTCATTGTCAGGCCGGAGTCAGGAATTTGTGCCCCATATGGCGATAGGCCCGCCCCCTATCACATAATGGGACGGAAAATACAAAGCGAAACATGGGTGTCTTGGAAGCCTCTGCCTGCCCCTTCTGGGAAATAGCGTGAGTCATATGTATGTATGATTAAGCATTAGAATTTGTCAAATAATACATCATATATATATATATATATATATATAAACTCATAGAATAAGAAACAACACGCCTCATCATTGTTATTAAAGTATTAAGAGATAGAGTTTGTTAAGGAACTAAAGAAAAACGGTAATACTATTACTCCTAGTTAAAAGTATCAAGAAATACAAGCAAAAAGCTCCAGTAAGAGAAAAGTTTCTCAAAACTATCTCAGTTGCTCAATTCTTGATATTTAGCTCCAAAATACTTCATAACACATATGCCCCAAACAAACCCCGCATTAAAACGATAGCACTGAAACAGATCGCATGACCCGGTCACAGAATGAGCGGAATAGAAATTAATCAATGAGCATTGAACGGTGTTGTGACGCTGCGGTTTATCCGATACAATGGAGCGACTGAGCGAGCTGCCCGTGATCTTATTTGCTATAGATATGGAATTAGAAAGGATCATATTTTACTACGTTTGGTATTTATCTAGACCCGTGAACTGGATTCTGATAGAAGAATTTTTAAGTGACGGTTATATTTTGGCATTTTCTTTTGAAAGTGGATTAATTTACTCTTGAATAGAAGCAAGAAGGTGGTAGGTGAGCCAATAGTCCGATTTTTATTGCTTTTTAAAGTTTGTCTGAAGATATGTTGATGATGTGACGTTGTTAAAAGTAGTGAAGTCAAAAGGTGGATTCCAGCAAAAATATAGGACTTCAGGACAGTCAACACAATTAAGCCGGCTTCCTCGAACTTGAATTGCACTGGCTAAACCCGAAATCCAACACGTGTTTATGTCACTATGACAAGTTTTGCACCATTGTGTGCTGTAGCTATTCCGGTGGATGCAACTACTAACAGCATAACCATTCCACCTCATACTAAACCAACCTTCCATTTTTAAGTTCATAATACGTTTACACTAGACTATGCAGTCTCCGGAAGAGCCGGCACAAACAAACTCCGCGCGGATTACTGTAACGGACGATGTTACGTAGTGTTACCGGTCTGGCCGGCGACGTGAACCAACACGCCGGCGCATCCGGACAGTAGGGCTGCCTGCGTTTTAATTGCCTTTACTTTTTAACGGCACCGTCGGATATTGTAACGTTTTTGAGAGTGGAAGTTGATGTTATGTTGGACGCGGATTTATTTATTTAGTGGACTACTAGCCAACTTTGAGCAATTATCTCTTTTCATTTTCTCTCACTCTAATTTTGCCTCTTTGGTGTATTTTTTAAACCTTTTTAGGCCAACCTTAACTTCTTCATCATCATCATCAGCCCGTTGCAGTCCACTGCTGTACATAGACCTCTCCCGCGGTACGCCACAGAGCCCGGTCTCTTGCTTTATGCATCCAGTCGCAGCCACTCCCTTGAACAAGTCGTCCTGCCATCTGGCCAGAGGCCATCCCACGCTACGTATTTTACTTAACTGCTTCATAATAACAAAATTTGATTTATAAGTTTAGGCTATAAACCACCCCACCTTACAAGTAAACAAACTCCATATACCATAGATCTTCTTACAAACATCTCTTTATTATAAATGTTCTTGGCGACGTTTTCCTTCAGCCTTAAAATGCTTATCAGGATAGTACACGCATGATGTAGAAAAGTCAAAGGCGGTCCCTGGGATTTGAAGCCGCGACCAAAGTCTAAAAAATCACGTTAGCTTACTACCAACAGGTCATCACGCACATTTTCAGTTTTGTTTATAAAAATCGGATTAACTTACCATAATACGTGGGATGACGTGACGAACAATGCAGATTTCATTTATTTATTTTCATTATGTTTAATGGAAATATATGTTATATCGAGCCGGAAAACTGACGTTGTAATGCGAAGTAGCCGCAAATTTCGAATAAATCATCGATGATATTGTAATAAACCTTTTAACGCAATGATACAAATCAGTACATTATACGCACTATTTTTTCAATACAAATCTTTTAATTTATTTAATTTTGTTTTCAAAATTATTGGAAAATTTTCAAAACATTTTAATTAAAATACATAACATTTAATTATGCTTTGATACGCCACCGCACATTCCTTAGCGCTTTAAATATGACTTTACTATCCATGAAATCAAAAATACCCTTTTACTTATTTATACCAATACAAAAATCTACAAAATATATTCGGCAGGTAAGCCATCACAATTTGCCCCACAGAGCCGCACTGGAAACTCAATCGTTCCCAAACCGCGCCCCTAGCGCAACAATAATCCAGATAAACTGTGAAATATACCGCGCTTTAAAACTATCCCGCCTTCCCGGACTCTTAGAGCGGGACCACACGGTAATGAACTGCACGTTTTTCGCGTATTCGGTTTTTAACGTATTGTGGCGCATGTATTATAAAAAGAAGTGTGAGCGTAATCTTGGTACTGCAAAACATCGAGATTACTTTGACAGCCTTCGTGGAGCAGTTGTTTAGACGCCGACTAGGAAACAAGAGACTGCCGGTTCGATCTCCGTCCCGAGACATATGTTTATGCGCTCCACATGTATTCATTCGGGTCTGGTTGATTGTAAAATTGAAAAATCTCTAGTATTTTGTGATACACACGATACAAGGTTTGTATCTCTTGTGGAATCAAGACTGTGTGTTTATTTATCTCACAACCAACTATGTTGAACTTGATGTTACTAACTATTTATACAATAGATTACGCGATATATTCATGCGTCAAAAACTGAATACAACGAAAAACGCGCAGTACATACCGTGTGACACAGTCTTAGGCGTTATCTACCCTCGCTCAACCGCTTCCGTTTGTACTAGTCCGCGTTCACAGGTTGAGTTTTTTCAAGGAATTACATCGTAAGATTAAGTAAGGGAGTTATTAAAGTGCTTTTGTTAAACATTTACTTTCTGATATTATATACTTCGTTATTTTATATTCCAAATGAAATAGCGCAGTGTTAGTTTAGGTGCGAAGAAAAATCCAAATGTAATTCTGCAAAATATGTATTTATCGTCGTCTTCTTCACCACGGGCAGCCACTGCTTAAAATAAGCTTACCTCAGAGGGTATAGCTAATGCCCGTGAATATTGGCACATAGTATGCCGCGTCATCAATCGGCATAAAAGATGTATATGTATGCTATATTTTATGCCTTTACGCTCACCAGCTCAGACATACCATTTTCAGTATATGATCGTAATAGCCTTAGCTAGAACATGAACTACAACTAAACCTGAGCAGAACTGTACCAACAATATCAATGAAAATCTAAATAAATCCATCAAAATCTTCAGCAAGCGAGACAAATTCACAAACGCAAAGGCGCAGCGTTCTCAACCGACAAAATCTAGAAAAATACTCGCAAAATTGAAAAACACCATCGAATAGACACAAACGGAGCCAACGGGCGCGATCCAACTCTTAAAGGGTATCAACAAAATTTATTTAGAAATAAAACTCTTTGAATTGAGCTCCGCCGAAATGGATACCTACAGGTAAACCTTGCTGACAAACGAATACTGACTCTATTTTGATAGTGATAGAGTCTAAATTTAAGAGGCGGGTGGTGTTACTTCATTTGAATTTGTTCCAATGAGTTCTCGAATCGACAGATAAGCGAGAACGGCTCCATGCCAACTGTTACTATACAGTGAGCACCTTTTAAAGGAACCGCCGGCTTTATGTGCAGTTTCAGCATTTGTATTTTTAAATTTCTGGAGAAATAGTTCGGGCAAGTGCCGGTAGATGACACTATATTGATTGCGGTTTTGATGGATCTGTCATTTTCAGCAATATTCATAGATATATTTTTCAAAGTTGATATTTATGCCGTATTTATATTGAAATAACTCCGTAATTTATTTCTAAGGTTTATAGCGGGGTCAAGTTGCGAAGGCCGGCAAAAAAATATCGTTGTTTTAACATTACATTCATAAAAGAGAACTACTCTATAGTCATTAAGACTTACTTTAGGATATCTTAAGAACTGACAAATCAGGTTTTTGCGTCTGTCCCAAAGAGACATGCGAAAATTACAAGTACATTCCAAGTCCAAGTCTGAACCCTCATTCGTAACCCATTACTCTGACACACAAGTCCATTCGCATACAGCAATATTAACAATTAGCTGCCCACACGGGCCGCTCCGACCCAAAACAAACTAAGCAGCCCGGTCCCTTTGACCAGGCGGGATCAAATAGTTGAAGCTCGGGAGGGTTAGATTTGTTAATATCACAGTGTTGAGTTCTGTCATGTGATGATACGTATGATTTTGTAATGTTTGTTTATTGTAATTAAAGGGTTTTTGTTTGGTTGCGTGGGAATTGAAAGTTGTGAAATACTTTGTGTTAAGTAAATAAATGTTACAATCATAACATACGGACAAATAGGTACAAAGGACATTAATCTATGCTTTTAAAAATAATTTAAACATACATACATACATACATAACCACACGCCTTTTTCCCAGAAGGGGTAGGCAGAGGTGCTACTAGAACACCCGCGTTTTGCCTTGTATATGCCGTCCCACGATGTGATAGGGGGCGAGCCTATCGCCATATCGGGCACAAATTCTTGACTCCGGGCTAATAATGAATAGAAAAATCCAATATCACTTTGCCCGACCCGGGATTCGAACCCAAGACCTCAGCTTTGCCATCAACTGCGCCACCGAGGCAGTTTGGTGACTTTTATCGTCATAATCATCACCACTAGGCATCCATCATTCAATAAATGGCTTTACCTATTATCTCCAGTAATGAATCTGTATCTACGAGTATATTAATTTTAAATGTCATAAAAAAACCTTAGAAACTTTTGAAATCTTTATCACTACACTTTACTACATTACGTATATTTAATACACAGTCTTAACTCTAAAAAAGAGCTAATTCAATGACAAAACAAATATCCGTATGTTACTTACCATGCGGCACTGAAACGCGGATTCCTTCTAATTACCTTTTAATTGAATCACCTGTTTTTGTTACCCTTCAGGACCCTCGTGGAAATTAACCCGCACTTCATATTGTGCGATGAAAATGAATGCTAAATCATTTGGGTTATTGAATAATATTTTTGTAACACAATATTGCTGTACATTTAGATTATTCGTGTAATATAAGTGTTTTTAACGAATACAGTATGGTTATTGTTACATGTATTTGAAAATTATAATTAATGATATAGAGATCGAAAGATTGTACTTAAAAAAATCAGTAGCGCATTTAGTGTAAATAAGTTGACATCTTATTAAAACTACCCATATACATCTATTAGGAACTTACGGATGAAGGATGTGTTGCCGGACTTTAAAAATGCATGGGGAAAGAAAAATCATGGGGAGGGTAAAGATAGTTGAACTTCTTCCATTCCTCCAGATTAAGATAGAGAAAGTCCGCCCTAGACCACGGAAACTTTAAAGTGATCGAAACGTCGCGCAGGAAGTTAAAAAATGTGAAAATGAAGCCAAATCGCGATAAAATGTGTAACATTTGCGTTAATCTAAGAAACCGTTGAGAACAATTTGTATTTTTTTTTATTTTCACTTCTTTTTCCGCGACATACGGTTTGCGATCAAGCTGACACCTAAGTTCTGTGGTCTTCACTAGCTACAGCGAAGTTCTACCACTTATGTAAATCTATATATATAAAAGAAAGTCGTGTTTGTTACACTATTTATAACTCAAGAACGGCTTTACTGATATGGCTGAAAATTGGTGAGGAGGTAGCTTAGAGCCAGGAGACGGACATAGGCTACTTTTTTTGTGAAGAAAAGGCTTGAAGGGTTTGAAGTAAGGGTTGGAATTTTATATGCAAAATCGATACAGCTGAAGCTATTTCTATAAAAATATATATTTCAGCTCCTTATTACAAACAAAAAATTATGGCTTACAATAATTTTGGAAAAACATCATTACGGGGGTAAAATAAGGGTAGAAATATTGTACGGAAAATCAAAACCGCTAAAGCTATTGATATAAAAACTTATAATTTGAAACCAGTAACGAAAAATAATGTGCACTATAAAAACATTTTAGGTAATGCATACATAAACACAGGCCTTTTTCCCAGAAGGGGTAGGCAGAGGTGCTACCAGAACACCCACGTTTCGCCTTATATATTCCGTCCCACGATGTGATAGGGGGCGAGCCTATCGCCATATCGGGCACAAATTCCTGACTCCGGGCTGATAATGAATAGAAAAATCCAATATCACTTTGCCCGACCCGGGATTCGAACCCGAGACCTCAGCTTTGCAATCGTACCGTAGTACTACTATGCCACCGAGGCAGTCAACAGGCAATGCATAGTCTTCTTTATTGGCCTAAAGCGACGAAAAGGGGTTTGTTTTGACGAACATTCTTAGCGCTGTTTCAGGTAGGAATTAAACAACAGAAATCACCAAGAAGGGAAAAACGTTATGATTATTGCATTGTTTACATTTGAGAAATAAGTAGTTTTCTATACTTCAAAAAATCAATTTCGTAGTCAGAATTTTGGCTGAGCGGAAAGTTTTAGCAGGAATTTTGCAAAGTATTTGTGTTTGCGTATTTTTTAAATGATATTCGTCGTATTTTCGTGTTTATATAAGGCCTATCTACAAAATAAAAGCAATTCCAAAAAATTGTCAACATGCCTATTTAGGCATTAAGGGATTAAATGGGATAAAGTGGAATGAACGCAATGAGACCGGTCGGATCCGGACTGCATTCGATGGGAAATAATGGGACGGGATGTAACAGAAAGAAAAGGAGCCAGATGAGATGGGATGGGATACGATAGGAAAAGGGATAGTAGGTACTTAGGTTGAGTTCAGGAGTACAAAAGTTTGAACGGGAATAAGACATTTCTGGTGTGGAGTGGAGTCTAAACATCTAAGCACCCAGGCGAAGCTGGGCCGGGCCGCTAGTATTGTATAAAAGTAATTCCTTTGATAATCGTAGAATTCCGTGTCCCAGAGACATGAAACTACAAACTCCTGATTACTAACACGCGATTTAGCACTCATTACTAAGAACTAAATACATTAATGTCCTTTGCGAGAAATTAAATATTTATTTAACTACATAGCTTCAAAACAATTTATATTCATTGTCTTGCACTGGGTTAATAACTAATTTCACATCTTCACAACCAAAAAGTTTTCCGTAGCGAATAAATAAATACATCCAACTGTCATAAAAGTAGTTCTGACCCCACACTAAGATCGAGTCTTGTGTCGGGAGTATCAAAAACTACGAGAGATTTTTCGGACTCACAAACACCCAGAGCCGAAACAAATAGCTGTGGTTCACACAAATATTTGTTTCAATGCGGGGATCGAACTCGCGGCCTTTCGTTACAGAGCTGGCGTCTAAACAACTGCGCCACGGATGCTGTCATCAGAAACTATAAGAGTCTTTTAACTACCACAATACTTAGATCTAGAATACCTCATTTCGTTGAACCACGGCCTGCCATTTCACATCCGGCGTCTTAATTTATTACACATCTGAGGTTTTATTTTACAAAACAAATTCTTTTTTTTCAATCATCCAATAATCGTGTGTGTCAATGAACTATTAACATGTACGTGAGTAGTTGATCCCGCGGAATACAAAGATAATATGAGCGGCGCACCGCACGCCCGAACCAATCAGCCGCTGGATTAAACCCCGCCGATTCATTACAATTAATTAATTTTTCACTACTCACTACTAAATTAAACACCACCCGTTAATGTAGTTTAACTATACCCTTTAGCTGATTTCGCTCGCGTATATACGAGTATATACTCGTATATTCATATGTTTTTTAACCGTGTTCTTTTTCCAATTTTATTGTGCCATTATATCATGTTATAATATTTTTGTGTCATTTACCTACGATAAACAGAAGTTATTTCTGACTCTTTGAAGTAATCGTGGATTCCAGTTCAATTCCATTTAAGGTCAGTGTTCTCTTCAACCTCGAGAAGCTCATTGTAACTCGCAAAGTCGATGGAAAAAGGTTTCGTTGTCGCAACATGTTGGTCTGACCAGATCCGCAGCAGTCTTGACCATATAGTTCTCAGTTTCCTTCACGTTGCCGGAGACTGAATGAAATGAAGAAAGCACGTTCGAAAGAAAGTGATGGTTAAGAGAGGTCACCACCTTCAATACTCAGATATACGATGCTAGGAGGAGAAGAAGTTTCCTCAACACCATTCATCAGTTAATTCATCAATTACTCTATTTTTTAATCACCGCTCGTGTTTTACTACCGAAATCTTACTCAAACAAGATGCAGAAATGTTCTAAAAATAAGTATACTGGGCTAATATTACAATACATAATATGATTACAAAAAATGCACAAACAACAAAACCGCAAACAAGTGTACGCCATGCAAATATTTATCGTTTGTAACTATCCTGCAACGTCTAAAGTTGTGAACCTACATTGAGCTACTGCGTCAATTGAACTTAAAAGTTTTTAACGCTCTAACAGAATATCAATACAGAATATTAAATTGTATCGTACAATAGTTTTTTAGATTTACGAGAATGTTACATGTTGAAATAACACAAATTTTAACGGATTTTATTGTGGATTTGGTTATTTCTTTTATTGCAATGAATGGCGAGACGGGAATGCCATTCGCCAGGTGATAAGCGATACCATAAATTACAAAGCAATGCTTGGCATTCCACTGCGCTCGCCATCGTGAGACATAAGGTGTTAAGTCTCATTATGTCTAGTAGTTATGCTGGCTACAATTTCATTCAAACCCGAACACAACAATGCGTTTACAGTGGTGTTTGGCGGAAGAAATAGACATTGCGGTGGTACCAATCCAAGCGGCCTCTCACATGTGAGAGACCTGACACCAGTAAAATTTTAAACTTTTGAACTTCCTGACATTTCAATTATGTTACAGCTTTCATGGTCACGGAGCGGACTATCCGCCAAAAACTAAAACTATTAAACTAAGTCCGCAATAAAATTCGTAAAAAATAGTACAATACAATTCATACAAAGAATTAAATTGTACAACTAATTTCGGTGCAGTTGAACATTTCATTTCGTTTAGTCTACAATAGTGATACAAAGTCCGTGTTATGACAAGCAACGTCACAGGCGAAAGTTATATCTAAAATAAACTCGTGGAAACCACTCGAAATTCATTCGGAAACGTTAAACACGGAACAATTTGAAACTTGAATTCATTAAGGAAGATACGTTTTAATGAGTTGTTATATAGCGGCGAAACTTTCGCCCCTTTCCGCCCCTTCCGGCACTCTCCGCCCCTCCACCACCGCCCCCTCGCGGCAGAAAACTGATACTCTCAGGTACACAAACTTGCACCAACTTGTTATATTTTTGAAGTTTTAAGTTGGTTATTTTGAGCTATTTTTCTGTTGGCTCGGCGCTGGCGCGAAAAACAATCGCTTCGGAAAGTTAGTCGGGTGCGACAGTTGCACGAAATAATGCTGTGATATGAACATACTTACGCTTTGTGAAATATTTGGCATTCATATAACATTCGAATAATGTTCGTTTTATATATATTTGTGTAAACACCCTTTTTCCGCCTTTCTCAATTATTCAATTTTCCATTATTATTTTATACAAATTGATTAGCTTATAAACATTAAAATATTTTAACTATACATCAGTATGAATTTATCATTGTCAATTCTAAAATTACGTGTTAATGACTGTAATAATGCTGGTGACAAAATATCTGTAATCATGTGAATAGCTATGATTGTACACGATGGCAGACACCCCGTAATGACATACACAAATGCATCCTGTTTCAGGTTCTATATAACAATTATTCGGCTTCAACCAGACCGACACAACTGTATTGACCAGTCATATGTCTGCATTTTAGTAACTTTTTACCAGTATACGATACATAAAAAAGTGCCTTATTCATAGACAGATTTAAAACCTATTTTAGTTATTGATTGTTTTGTCTTCTTCGCTCAAATTGATTTCTAAAGTCTTTCGAAAGGGACAAAACATTCGATAACTAAAATAGCTTTTAAATCTGTCTATGAATAAGGCTTAAGTGTATACAGTTTCATCCGAGTGCAGACATAAGGCCAATAAAAAGAATCAAGTGACCCGACAGAGCAATTTCATTAAAACAGTTTAGGGAAAAAATAATATAGCCCCGAGAATTGTGCGCAGACCCAGCGGAGCACGCGTAATTGGTGCGAGCTTACGGGATTCTTTTAATAACATTAGCCGGTGTAATTATTTAACTAAATTAAATGCGACGGCTTTGTGGCGGCGACACACTCGGACACAGAATAAAGTGTAAATGAATATATCCAACAACTACGTACGTGTTTTTGTCTTCACAGTATGACACAAGTTTTGTGAACGCTAAACAAGTATACAACCGAGGGGAATTAGGCACCACGCTGGCCTACTGCAGGTTAGATAACTTAACATATCACAAAAATTCTTGAAAAATTTTCCATAAATAAATAATATAACACAAAGCTTACAACAATCACATGACCCAAAAAGAGCTGGAATTAACAAAATAGCAATGGAGTTCGAATGAAGAGGGTTTGAACATAAAGTATCCAGTTTTTACCACACCAATGTTACCATGGAATTCCATACCCTGTACCCTTATCCAGCATCCTGAGTATAGAAAATGGTAGATCTCAGTGCACCCACAGCTTAAACCGGATCGGGGCCAACAAAAAACTATGACAATTCGTTTCGGTCATTATACGCGACACAAATCGAGTTTTTCTTCAGCATAAAGACAAAGTCGGTTCACACGAGTCTGTTGGCACCCCACCAAATCCAGCGTCGTAAACGAACCGCGCGTGCAAGGGAGAGGCGACCAGCGATACAACTCGCGATACTAAATAAAAACCAACAATCACTAACATAATCCTGACCTCATAGTAAAATGGACCTCACCCGGACCATGGGATCAAATAATCTGATATGTTACTATGGACTAAGATATCAGAAAATAGTTGATTGATTTAGGGACATTTTAAGAAAGGCCCTGTATAGTAGGTTTAAGATTATCTAGCTAGGCCTTTTTTAATAGGGGGATCTGCGGCTGATGATCACTTTAAGCTTCAATCTTGAAGCAAATTGAAAAATAAGATTTTAAACTCACCGAATAGTCACTTACATAGTCCTAACCCCAAAGTAAGATACCAAGTCAAGTGAAGTGGGTATCAAAAACTAAGAAGGTATTTTTGTTCTCAGAGCACCCAAACCCAAAAATACTATTTATGGGCCGCATATATTATATTTGTGACGTTGCTGTGATTGAAATCGCGGCCTCTTGTTTAACGGACATCTCTTAACCAATTTAACCACGGAAGCTATTAACATATTGCTGATAGTTCCTACAATCCGCTGTCCGCTCATCCCTTCCCCGTACAAAATCCAAGGGAATTTATTATGAAGTGTTGGGAACAGAGGCCGCGCCCTAACGCGGTTGGCAGCACGCCTAACTGATACAGACCATGATGCACTTACAGTTTTTAATTTAATACCACTGAGCACTGGCAATTGTCTGAGATTCCGGCCGCGTGGTTCAGCGTCTGAGGAATAGTGCTGCCAGGGACTAAGCCGTGGAAATGGAAACGAAATTTGGATACGCATTTAAGTGAAGGAAATAAATACACTACAGTCACAAACATAGTGAAGACTCCATAACATAATTATTGTGTCGTTGAAATCAGATACTATGAAAGACTTTTTGGTCTCATAACAGAATGCAAATATTTATGGGCTTTACAAATTTTAATTGTCTCCGCAGGAATCAAGCTGATAAAAAACAAACAATTTAAAAAACTTATTTGACGACATAACAAAAAAATCTAACATAAGTAAAAAAAGACTTAACATTTTCATGAGATTTTTTTTTATATTCTGACACGTTTTATGACGACTTTTTGTTTGAATAAAGTACAAAATTAACTTTGGAAAATTAAATTATTTACATTAACGTTGTCATTTAAACAAAGAGAATAAATTAAATAACTTTTCTTTGAGTTTTACACTGTGATTTGTTAGTTTTAATCTTTACTGAACATTCATACATATGTACATAAACATCACTCCTTTATCCCAGAAGGGGTAGCCAGAGGTGCAACCATGACACCCACAAATACTGGGTCGGGCAAAGTGATATGGGATTTTTCTATTCATTATCAGCCCGGAGTCCGGAATTTGTGCCTCATATGACGATAGGCTCGCCTACTATCATATCGTGGGACGGACCACACAAGGCAAAACGTACGTTTCTGGTACTGTGCATAAGTATGTTATTTTTTTATATTGACTATATATTAATGGCGCTTACTCCTCACCACCAAACGTTGTACTACTCTGCCCAGTCTGCCACAAAAAGATCCTAGATTTCAGTCATCTTTCTCTCTAAAATTACTTCGACTACAGATACCGCGTATCGCCTGGTCTGTCCGTACGGAATGAAATTCTTTAAAGAAGGCAGTTAAACTCCTTTTATTTACACTTTAATGTTAGGTTTTATGGAGTGAAGACATTTATTAGCGATTTTTAAGTGCTAGATATAAAACGTGCGGCTCGGGAGATTTTGGAAGAGATTAGATAGAATGTTTGCAGTGGCTACATATTTTAACATGTTCACATCTGCGACTATTATCGATTGCATTTGAGATTTTGTATATTTGTTTACTGCTTAGCAACTGGATGTGCCGCAAGCATGTTTGCCACTTTAGTGACGATTTGGATTATAGTAACAGAATAAGGACTTAGTGAGTTCAATTCTAAGACAAGAAAATTATTGTAATGAGCACCTGATAAAGATGATAATCACCAACACGCAGCTCAAAAACATTCCATCAAAACTTAATCAGATGTACGGAAACATTTAAAACGCCCATTAACAATAATTTTAATCAAATTATTGAAATTAATTGAACAACGATGGAGGTGAGTGCGTGGACTTGCCCCCCCTCCAGCGGTCTCCCCTTCCCCTCCCCGCCTTCTCTCCTAGCGGTACAGCGGCCATTCATTTGTTGGCAATTTGTAGAAAAATTAAACGCGCCATGAGAAATGAGAAAAGTTTTCAATTGTGCGCGCTTCTGTTTATTTAAATGTTAATTTGAAAGGTTTGAATGCGACTCGAGGCCTGTAATCTGCGTCGGACACTTACATCGCGCGGCGTCGTGTGGGCGAATATTCAAATTGCTGTGCTTTGTGATGAAAAACTATGCTGGGGAAGTATTTTGTGTCCGTCATGACAGGCTGTGTCCGAGATTTGGCAGATAAACTCCAGGTTTTTTAAATAGTTTGGTCAGGAAACGTAAGGGGTTACATTTGGATCTGTTGCCTTTATTTTAACAAAGGTGTACCAGGCCATGAGTTAGGCCAAAATAGTGCGGGGTTGATAGAGTAAAGAAATATATGAGAGTCAAAAATTATTGGAAAACATTGGAAAGGGTAAATATTTAACGGCACATTAGGCTCTGGCACCTGTCGGAATAAAGTTACGGAAAAAGATATGTAAATAACAATGTTTTCTTATATTTATGCTTGTATCTTTCAATACATTTTCTGTAATTGTTACCATAGAAGACAATCATGATGTCATCGCCTTTCATGAACTTAATTTGCAATACGGTACGTACGGCACGTACCTTCTTTTGATTCAAGCCGAAAATCTATTAAACTCCCCTTTCGGTACCCCGGGGGAAGCCGTATGTCGTACATACCTGCAACAAATAAATAAAATGGTCAAACATAGTTTATCTTTAACATGACATGACTACTCTTAGTTGATGATCAGCTTTCTGTTAGTCTATGTTGATATAATTTGGTCTAGATTACTTAGGTGATAGATTGCGGCCTTTCATATTCATGGTACACGAGTAGAACTACAGTTCGACTATAAGTAGTTTTACATTAGTACCACTAGTTTCCAATAGGTCATGTTTAACTGGTTTTAAATCTTTATAATATCCTGACTTAACTCAAATTTTCATTAATGCAAAACTACCAGGTATATTAATATTTTGTCTGTAATTTCTCCGATATTCATCCCAATTAGAACTGCCATATTATTTAACTAGCAGCCCGGCCCAGCTTCGCCTGGGTGCTAAGATGTTTAGACTCCACTCCACACCAGAAATATCTTATTCCCGTTCAAACTTTTGTACTCCTGAACTCAACCTAAGTACCTACTATCCCTTTTCCTATCGTATCCCATCCCATCTCATCTGGCTCCTTTTCTTTCTGTTACATCCCGTCCCATTATTTCCCATCGAATGCAATCTGGATCCGACCGGTTTCATCGCGTTCGTCCCACTTTATCCCATTTCATCCTTTAATGCCTAAATAGGCAAGTTGTAAATTTTTTGTAATTGCTTTTATTTTGTAGATAGGCCTTATATAAACACGAAAATACGACGAATATCATTTAAAAAATACGCAAACACAAATACTTTGCAAAATTCCTGCTAAAACTTTCCGCTCAGCCAAAATTCTGACTACGAAATTGATTTTTTAAAGTATAATGAACTACTTATTTTAAATTTAATTAATTTTATAGCGTCAACAACACGTGGTAATTATACTGTTAAAATGTAGCTTATATGACACGTTCGTAGATTTACCATAGCAGCGCCATCTATTGATTACTTACTCAACCCAGTCGAAAGGTATCGACATCTGTTAGAATCATTTGGAGTTAACAGATGATTGTGACTGTCAAATAATAACAGACAAATAATTAGCAAAAAATTAAAAAAAAATTAATATAATTTGAGATTTAAACTATCCTATCTCTCAAGTTGGATCGAACTGCACATGGTGTGCAAATTTTATTATAATCGGTTAAGTAGTTTAGGAGTCCATTGAGGACAAACATTGTGACACGAGATTTATATATATTAAGATATGACATTATTTATATGAACTTTTATTGTCATCACTTTACACTGCCCTTGATTTCTCCTTTCTCTTACATCCATCACATGATTGTCTAATAGAAATTGCCTTAGATATAAGACCATCATTTTTACTTTGTTGTTTTTATATTATCTCTATAGACTATTATTTTTGTTGAGTACAACAAATGATAAATAAATAGAATAAATAAGATAATAATTATAACCTACAGAATACCAATCCTTCTACAACTGTTAATAATAAATAATAATAATAATAGTTTTTATTATTGGCACAATAAAGATAGAAAGATAGTTACGTCTTCAATCTCAAAAAAATATTTGAAAAACATTTAAAACGCGCGTTTCGCGCTTTCACAAATGCACCAGTAATCACATCATGCGCCCCGGCACGCGCTCTAATTGGATTCCACCAGCACATCGAAGGTATCTGGCTCGTTTGCATTATTGCTATAACTCTTCTTGTACACCTGGGTTGGTTACTATTTGTGGAAGGTAAACAGACAAATTTGTTCATATTAGTCACAATGCAATTTATGGTAACTTATGTGTAGTACAGATATATCAGTCGACGTAAGATGATTTTCTTTCGCCGATGGAAACCATGATGCTGGCATGATGGTATCCAGATGTACCGGTGGATCCGAAATGTGACATACGTGGGTTGTTATGAAGGGTCCTTAACCACTGTATATAGTGGTCGCTATCCTGGCGGATACGAATGTTCTACCAGCTATTGCTGGGCCAGTAAGTGCACTCAATTTTATAATGGTAGAGCCACGCTGCTTTCAGTCATGACTGAGCGTGAATGCACAGGCTCGAGACGATTCGAGACGGTACCACTGTCTTACAGAAGATAGACGTGAAGCGACAGCATTGTTGCATTTCGTTCGGTGAGTGAGACTGCCGGATGCCCCAATACGCTTTTTCCCTTTCCCATCCTTTTTCCTTCCAGCTCCCCTCCGGATTTTATGTGCCGGCAAAACATCTATGAACCAAGCGTTGTGTATGGTCATGGGCGGCAACGGCCAGTTACAATCAGGTGACCTGTTTGCCCGTTTACCGGATCTATGCAATATAAAAGTCAATGGTATTCTATTTGACAGCCCAGTTAGTTAGACGATGGCTGTAAAATAAGAACACGTGATTCTGATCCTCGCACCAAGAATATTTGACAAGAATTTGGATCTGGGTGTTTCTGAGACCTAAAAATCTCTCGCAGTCTCTGATGTCCACGACACAAGACTTCATCGATTCTTATCTGGGGTCAGGATTATAGTCTATAAGGCGGGTTTTCCTTCTTTTTGTATAAGAATTGCTATTCAGATGGATCCAAATATTTACCACCAATCACATGTCTTCACTATTATCCCAGCCACTATTTTAACAACAGTAGGTACTCCAGGCTTTATGTGCAGTCACGAGTGAGTACTACATTGGGCTGTTACATCATTTACGGCAAATAATAGCCGTTGATTCAGCATCGACACAATTATTTAATTGAAAATGAAATTGTGTTGAATATTCACGTGATGTTTTTTCACGTATGTCCACCACCCTCAGGTGTTTTATTCGTTTATTTGTTGATAGTAATTCAGAGTACAGCCTGTGTTATATCTACAGGGTAATTAAAAAAACCTGCACATTTTTTATGAACTAATGATATTATTACTGATAAACCCATGGCGGAAAATATTGAAATTTACTCATAGTAAGTTATTCATTTCCATTTCAAAATATCCTAATCAATGTTTGAATTATACTCAACGTACACTACAAGTACGGTCGTTGGTTATTTTTATACACCGACGCGCGCGACAGATAATGTATTAATGGGCTTATTATGGTCAAGTGTATCTAAGTATTTTGTATTATGAGGGTAAAATTGATTGCATATTTTGAAAAAAAAACCTTTTCTTTTACTACTGGTCTATATTCATGATTTTGAACCACATGTCAAAATTTGAATCCTCTAATAAAAATAAACCCGTATGTCAATTTATATTATTTGACAGTCATCTTGGTGTAATTGGCCAAGAATGGCGGCTCTGATACAAGGTATCACTTTATAATATATGAGGCAACAGCCAACTGTACAACCCTGGACGGGACTTATTTCAAGCAATAACTTTACTCTACGATTGTTATATTATGTGTGAGATTGCCGGCGACTACTATAATACTACTCCCACGTTTCTTTTATTTCATTCCTACGCGGAGGAGCAAACAATGCATTTAGAATCAAAGTATCATAAGTGCCGACAATCACTAACCATACAAGCCGTTTGCACGTTTCCACAAGCTAAGCAAAAAAATGCTGTTAATAATAATTGCTCTCAGCCATTACACAATCTGATAACAAATGCATCTCGTTATCAAATCGCTGGCGGGTCGAATTCACGGAGATTTCATTAGCAAATCGCGATAAAGGCCGGCGCGGATAAACACAATTAACAATTCAATGACGACGGAAGTGTTTGACCGCAAAGCAGCCACCCCCTCCCCTCTCACCTTTCTCTCCCCCTCCCCTGCCACCCACGCTGCGGTCGCTTCGATCCACCACGGTGCGGTCAGTGAGAGAAAGTATTGACTTTGCACGGAAACTCGCGGATTGAACATGTGCATTGGTCAAAGGTAGATTCATATACATACTCGCATTCGTATAGATTTATTTGACAGATCTGCTGGGCAGCTATACCTGACAAGCAAAATTAATAATGAGCGGCGAGCGTAGACAGACATACGAGTAGATATGCCTCCTACTTGGTTTCTTGCTGCCAATGCGCAAACCCAACAGATTTAATAAATAAATAAATACAAGTGTTGTGTCGTGGGTATCAGAAACTACGAGAGACTTTTTCGGTCTCACAAACACCCAGACCCAACACAAACATTTGTGGGCCACACAAGCATTTGTGTTGATGCGGGGATCGAACCCGCGGCCTCTCGTTTCACAATCAGCATCTAACCAACTACGCCATGGAGGCTGTCAGATTATATTAAAATCGGAGCCACAACTCGAATCAAGGACAAACGGAATCAAGGACATGAACTAAGAAACGACGCCACGGGCAGATTAATAAATACGTGTATACAGCTAGTTATACTCTTGGTTTACAAATTTAAAATTATTAAAAAAACACCCCATATTCACGCATATATTCCTGACCCCTCACCAAGATACAAGCCTTGTGGCGTAAGAACAAAAAACTACCTACCGGAGACACTAATATTTGTAGATCACCCAAAAAATGCTCTCGGTGTAGGGATCGAACCAGTAGCAATTTTATTTCATCCAATGTTTGAACCAACTAGCGCCTGAGTTGTCAAATGTGTCCTGAATGTAAAATGAGACAACCAGGCCGCATATGTACTAAAACAATAGTCGCCACAAACAGCGAGTGAACAAATGATTTTCCGATTAAAAAACTTTTGTCAAAAGTTATTTGCGTCGTATTTACACGGGTCGCGGATATTTTGACTGATGCCCGCGCATCCGGCTCGATGGCGCTGCGAATTGATTTATTGAAAGCATTAGCATGCGTGTTCTATAAAGTGTGCAATAAAAACAGATTTTTTGGATAAAACAGGCGATATTGCTTTGTGTAACGAGGGATAGGACGGGCTTTTTGTGTAATTTGATTTAGCGAATTGTTTTGATCTTTTGCGTTGTTATTTGTAACATACAAATAGGCAATACTGTGGTGATAGGAGCGGCAAACGAACAGCTCTTTTATTAAATTGCAGATTTGAAATTTTGCATAAAATGCACGGAACTGCAATTAGTGTCCAGAATGGTGATGGGCTGAATCGCACTATGAAACATATATATAAGGAAGGGATAAGCAGAGGTGTTACTTGTATCATTCACAGTTCCACGAAATTAAAAATATCCGTCCCAAGCTGCGATAGCGGTCGCCCACAAACTCTAATCCAAGGCAACTCAAATTATATATTTGAAAGTGGAAAACTCGTACAAAGTGCAGAGCCTCACCTGGGATTCGAATCCAGGCCTTACAGCGCATAAAATCAGTCACACGCTGCCACCAGTACATAGCGGTGACTATTAAGCCTATAAATTATTAAAAGGCTATTTATTCTGTTAGCTACAAGCCAGGTAATCCATTTTCACGGCCGTCAATCCCAATATGCAAGTTTTTAAACAAGATCCATTCTGTTTCATTGAGCGGCGCGGGCGTGTGTCGATGATCCGATTCCAACTCCGTCGCAAACGTCATCAATTTAGATAAAAATTCATAGGTTTTCAAATATTTTTTCCGTCAACTTGAGCACAAAGGGAATTTTTACGCCGCTCTAAAACCTTTAAAACCGAGTTCGGTACAAATGTTGGGCGCATTTAATTTGGCTCGGCCGGCGCGGCGGCTGCGAATATTTCAGCCGCCGCCATCGAACACGGCCGAATCACCATTTTTATCTAAAATCCAATTTTCTAGTATCCCGACAGCCCGCGGCCGCCCTTTGTCCGCGCAAACTTCGGCACACACCCCTCCCGCGCGCCGCACCCCGCCCCGCACGGACCCTCACGCAACTAATCCAAACTAGTTGCCTTCAAGTTTAATATATTATGAATCTCATTGAGATATGTGTAAGAATCTTGCGAGTAAAATGTAATGTTTAATGGCAGCCTTCGTGGCGATGTTTTTAGAGAAAACTGTTAAAATAATGGTCGAGGGTTCGATACCCATAAAAAGTTGTTTCGGGTCCTATGACAAAAAAATATCAGTATACGCAAGACACAAAACTTGTATCATAACTTGGGTCAAGACTAATAGATGTACTTAATTATAATTACACTGAATTTATCCTTCTCAAAGAAAATCCACACTATTACAGAAGGAATGGAGGATTGAAATTATAAAGTCGAGAGCACACAAAGAATTCAGTCGGTAATGGTGCGTTTGTCACAAAGCTCTGGGAATAATTTAGCTCTTGTCAGTTTCGTCCAGACCTCTCCCATCCCAGCGGTGTTGAATTGTAATATAATAGTGGTTGCGGTTCATTTTCATAATTATAGTATTAAGAAGGGAGTCGTGAACCTTTAGTAGGCTTAATGTATGAGTAATTAGCGGATTAAAATAATAAATTTTGTTTGTATCATAGTTTTTAGTTGGAATGTCAATATAACCTTATTCGCAAATTTGCAAGTAATGGAGAGGGATAGTCTTGTGATATGGGGAACTCATAATATCATTTTTGATTGATTTGTAATTTATTTTTTCACTCAACGAGTTTAGAACCTGGGTTTTGAACGCAGGAAGTCATGGTTCAGAACCTATACTCGCACTAGACCTGTGCACTGGACCAATATTGTTTTATGTATTAAATCAAATTATCGGATTTGACGAAAAATCTTGTAACAAAATCCAATTACACAACTAATCTACAGCATATTAAACACATTATCCCATACACCGAGCTGAGGTATTAATACAAAATGACCCTCGTAACAACTACTGACAAGGATGCCCTCTCGAGGGAACCGGAACCACCCTTCCCTCCCCCTCCCTATTACTCTTCCCCCTTCGACCTCCCCTCGACAGTATTTTATCAGTTTTAAATGACAAGCCGGCATGATATCACTCTATTATGTAAGGGCGGCACAATGTTCCTGACTTGAGGGTTCACCTTTTGTTTTATTGTAATGAAGAGATTGCTGCAGTGACGTAGGTTCGAGTTCCGGGTGAGGCATTGAATTATTACAACTCCAAATTCAAATTATGGGTTTCTTATATACTCGTACGAAATAATATGTTATACCGTTATAAGCGTGGTATACAAGCAGGGGAAAAAGCAGTAATGTAGCATTTTGAAGTTATAATGGTAATAAATGTTTTATTACCATGTCTGGTGTTTAGGCTCGGTTTCCCAAACAATCTAACTAAGAATCTGAACGGCTAAATATCCGAACCCAAAAATATCCAAATAGCCGAATAATAGTTCCAGTTACAACTAAGCACGCAAACATTCTTCTTAGCATATTAAACTACACTAGTCAAAAGAGAATGCTAAACCCTAGAAAATTGAGCTCAAATATACTGACAAGTTAACAATACGAAGTTGATAGTTAACTTAATGATAATAGTTATTACTTTTTTGGTATTAATATCAGCTTTAACTATGGTTTATTGCAAATAAATTGACAATTGCGTTCCCGAGACATGTGTGACACAAATTGCAACTGCTTCTCTACTTTTTTAAATGTTGTCAACTTGTCTTTCTGCATTTTAAAATACACAGAATTTACTGTTACAATTTGCACTTGTAAATCGTATTTTTTTGTTTTTTTTTTGTTTTGGGATAAATTAATATTGTTTCATATTTATGTATTGTAAAAGCTTTGCTGTAGCTTACCGGTGGAGGCAGATCATCCGTTCCAAATGCAACCCTGATGCTGACCACGATCCTCAGACAAAAGGGACCGGTCAGAGGGAGAGAGAGAGAGCTTATCATTCGATGAGTAAAATTACTGGAAACCTTAACAGCTGCGTGTAGGTTTTTTGCATCCGCCCGGAAAGCTACCGCCGTATGCATGTCAACCCATCATAGGTCTCTATGTGTCAACTAAACTACTATTCGGGTTAACTCTGTGTATGTCCAGTTTCGATCAAGCCGGGTCAACTGTATCCTCTTTCTGTCTTCAGCCACAGGAAGCCCACAGCTGAACATAAGGTTTGATCCTTGGGGGTAAAGAATTTCCACATTGACCTGTTGGGAGCAGCCGGCGTCCCGCGACTTCCTGCAACCTTAACCAGGTCGTCCGGCCACCTTGTAGGCGATCGGCCGCCACTTCGTCAACCTGTACCAACTGATAAAAAATAATTATTTCTAGCCGTTGGACACTCCATTGGGATTACATTACATTAACAGTATCTTAACACATTAATTACCTAGTGTCATTAGACCGCAACTTGTACTATTATTTTTGTTGTGTAATTTCGTATTTGTATATTTCCCTATAGTGCAAAAAAGGATACATATTTTATAAATAAATAAATAACAGATAGATTGTAGTTGTTTTGTCGTGCCCGTACAAAAATATAGATGAAAATAAATACAGAAATAAATACGCTTAACGATCACATACAGAGTCCTGACCCCACACTAAGATCGAGTCTTGTATCGTGGGTATCAGGATTATGAGAGACTTTTCGGTCTCACAAATAACCAAACCTGAAACAAACACCTGTGGTTCACATAAACATTTGTCTCGGTGCAGGAATCGAACCCGCGGCTTTCTGTTTCTCAGCCGGCGTCTGACCAACTGCGTCACGGAAGCTGTCATGAAAAGTTAACCATTTGAGCGCTATAGAAAATACCCCTTTCAGCTTAGCTATACTATATAGTTTCAGCCAGGGTTGGCCTAATATAGATCATTCCAAAACACAAGATGCGAAAGAAAACGTCAATTGAAATGAAATCAATTTCTCAGAGTTTCTGTGAACACTTCCAAGAAGATATGAAGCATGGCCCGCCCTTTCGATTACCGGCCGCTGAGAAAAGAGGAATGGGACAAAATGAAATACTTAATAAAACAATTTAACTTCTGCGTTTGGTGTATTAAAAATATTTTTCGTAATACGGTGATGTTTTATTGATAGCAGTGAAAATATGCAAAATAAAAATTTTAATCTTTTCATCTTGGATTGGTAGGTGATTGCATCACATATAATGAATAATGCTGTCTTGATGGAGTGTAGATTGACGACAGAATATTATAATGAGTCGTTATTTAATATCAAAATTATACTGGCTATTTAAATATTCCACGATACAGTTGGACACAGAATAAAAGGAAAACATGTGGGTCGGCAAATTGTCCCATTGGTTATGAGCTCTAGTTTGGGCCAATATGCGGTGGAATATCTCTAGATTCGTGTTTATATGAACGAGACCTCGATGCACCAATTATACGAGTACCCTTCCAACTAAACAACGTATTTGATATGTCGAAAGAGACATAAATTCCACGTGACAAATATCATGCAGAACATCAAAGTATGGACGACAAATATTAGTGTTTGTCTGCAGGTTGCAAACTAAAGCACGCGCCATTTTCTGTGACGTAGCAGTCATATCTACAGCTGATATTTATTTTATTCAAAGTTCAGTTCTATTTATAAGAGTAGTAGGTTTGTTTTACTTTGCATATTTATAGGTATCAAAGTTGAAAGCACGGCGTTTTCAGTCACGTAGCAACAACTTGCACGGTTACTACATATTATTTAAAATTCAGTTGTAATTATAACAATATAAGGTTTGTTTTGGATTGTTTTTACGAAAAATATTGTATAATCAGCCTCCAATTTGTCCTATTTGTTGTATCCCCGTCGAATATGTTGTGGACTAAAGACAACCTAGTGTATTTAAGAAAGTCGCCGAGTTTCGGTGCTTGGTGTCAATTATTTGCGAGTCACTATTGAATCTGCCTGACTGGAGTCCAAGTGATGGGTGAGTGGGCGGGGGCGTCTAAACGCTAATACACTGTTTTAGGAGCACATGTTTTCATTCTAGCCCAATTACATAATCGACAAAATGCTATAACTGGAACTGACAGTTCCAACTGTCTTAGTTCTGAACGTGTTTATATTTTCACTACCAAACACTTTCCAATTGGGGTGGATTTTCCAATAGACCAATAAAAAATATTCTCCGAATAAAACACGGTTTGTCCAATTTAAAAACGTCAGTTACATTAACAATTTTGTCTCATTATGTACTTTAAATTCAGTCAGGTTATAATTTATTTGATATAAATACTTGTGACGACTGAAATATCGTTTCTCAAGCGGCCACTAAATAAATAAACTAGACATTACGGTAAATGTCCGGTGTGTACAGTTTGAGTGCAACCAATGTAAGTGCTCGTTCTCGAATATAAGAGCAACAGCTGCGCGCGCGGACGTGTTCCACCATCACGTTGTATTTATTACTGCGAGGCCGACACCATTGTTGCTATTATTTGTTTAGGTAGCCTCCGCTGCGCAGTAGGCTAGACACCGACTGTGAAACGAGAGGTCGCGGGTTCGCTTCCCGTAAAGAGACAAATGTTTCTGTGAACCACAATTATTTGTTTCGGGTCTGGGTGTTTGTGAGACCGAAAAGTCTCTCGTAGTTTCTGATACCCACGACACAAGACCCGATCTTAGTGTTGGGTCAGAACTGTGTTTGTGACCGTTTGGTTGTATTTATTTTATATTAGAGTTTGTGTATGTAATAGAGAGAGATTAATAGAGTAGACTGGTTTAATTGTGTGATATAACTTAGAGGTGATACCGTACACACTTCACATACTTTTGAAACTGTAATAAAATTATTAAATTATTTATGGTTTCTTAGGAGTACTTCTTAATAGTATTTAAAACACGAGTTACTTAATAAATAAATGCATTCGCGATATGTTATCTCATAATATGTAGTTGGTTAAGTCATTGACTGAGCAATAAGAAATACTATGTTTGACTTTCCCGCTGACACAGTTGTTTGGAAAATCCGATATACAAATAACTATTTCGGGTCTAGCGTTGAGACGGAAAAGACCCTTTTAATTTCTGATACATGTTACAACTTGTGTATTGTATGTTTATGAGTTATGCACTGCCAAATTTTTGGAAATCACTATTAATAGGACTATTTATTATTACTATTCTTGTTTCTGGTGTCATTTTCTTGTTCGTTGATTTATTTATTCCACCTTATTTGAACCCGTGTATATATCTGAACGCAAAGCTCGTGCCACAGTCAAGTCACGGTGGAATCTCAGCGCTAGTGTGATGCGACACACGACATGTACGGCGACGTGACAGCGACAGCGATGTGTGACAGAGACAGCGCGCTACCGACGTGACGTCATGCACACGTCACTCTGTAGGAAGTAGTGGACTGTCTTTCAATTATGGCTTATAGAGTAGAAATAAATAAAAAAACTGATGACTTTAAAATAGAGGGCGATCACTAAGAGATAGAATTCTTTGAAATAAGGTTTCTCATAATAAACGCCTGGGGCGCTGCTGGTAGGACACTGCGAGAGAATTCGATGTCCGCACCGAGACAAATGTTTGTGCAAACCAGAAGCAATTTCGTTTTTGGATGTTTGTAAGTCCGAAAAAACTCGCATTGTTTTTAAACAGTCTGGACAAAAACTTGAATTTTAGAGTAGAGTCGAGACTGTGTTTGTGAATTTGTTTGATATATTTTCTTGTATGGTCTGTTTGCGGAATATGTACTCCATATGTTGTGTCATTGAATGTCAAGCCAAATATCATATTTTATTCTTCATTCACAATCCCGCTATTTTCACTTCAACTCTTTCGACTTCCACCAGTATAATGCACAAGAAACGTAGTATATTTAAAATTAATATCCCTTGTTAAACATTTTCGTAATAGTTCGGGCAGGTATTGTATCTCTTAATTAAATAACTATTGTATCGGCAAAAAATTGCGCGAATAAAATTGAAACCTTCATCGAAGAGCTCTTATACATAGTTAAAATGCAAATACTTTCGCTAAACTATTTCCAATTTAAAACAGCGGCACTTTTACCGTTTTCGTATATTTAATTTTTTCCCTTGAGGATAATTTCTGTTTGAACTTTAAATAGGTCGGGTGAAGGTTTAATATATATATCTATCTATCTATCTATCTCTCTTCAGCCACTGTAAGTTCACTGCTGAACATAGCCCTCCCCCAGCGATTGCCATATATACACCTGTTGGAAGCGGGCTGCATCCAGCGTCTTGCTGCAACCTTAGCCTGGTCGTCGGCCCGCCTTGTATAATACAATGGTACTTATACTCGTATGTTGCGCTAGGCTAGCGTGGCAGATTATGGCCTAAGCTCTCTAAGTCGAACTATATATCTATATAGGTCAGTTTTTATTTTTATTATGACTTTTGCAATCCAAATCGACTGTCCATCGTCAGTTATGTCGACTCGCTGGAAACTGTGTAGTCAGGCGGAACTCGAAACAAGACACGCTCGCGTCAGTCACTGTGTCAGAATGTTCGCCTTTCGTTCCCAATATCAAATTCGGGTCAGGGTGTTGTGAAATCGAAAAGGCTTTCGTAGTTTTTGACGTCCACGACACACCTAATAAATGTTAAGACATTGGATGATGTTAAGACGTTATTTCATGTTAAGACCTATGTGGGGTCAGATTTTTTTTATCAGTCCGTATACGTCCCACTGCTGGGCACGGGCCTACTCTACAATCGAGAGAATCGATTGAGAGTGGTTAGGCCATATAGTCAACCACGCTGGCCTAGTGCGGGTTGGCGGACTTACATACCGTAGAAATTCTTTTACCAAAAAGTAAACATTATTCCTTGTTAGTGAGTTTAATATTAGAAATTGGAGTCAATGACATTCATGTTATTGTTAAAAAAATAGCGTAGAGTGGTTGATGGTAATTGTTATAAGCACCCCACGCTTTTTACCGTTTACATAAATACAGGCGAAAGTAATAAGAGCATGTTAAAAACACTACGTCACAATGTCGCAGTACAGCCTACACTCCCGAAAAACAATTGAGCGAGTGCGGCTCGTAAGTAATTTGCACCGAGTTACACATCGCTAGGAAAATGAATGGGTCCCGCGGGAGACATACGAGCAGGCGTGAAACCGCCAATGATATTTTGTTAATAACTACGCACCGTACGGATGGCGTCAAATAATTTTAGTAAGTTGCTGTAGGTTATATGGGGACAAATAAAACAAGAATGGTGTTACTATTTCACAGAAAAGCTATGCTATCTTATAGAAGAGAAAGGGGCATTTAGGGAGGCTTTTAGGGTAAAATATTCGTATCCGCCTGAATACGAATTTGTCACAGGCACTTTATGGTTGCGCACACAATTATCTGTGTGCGGAACTTTATCGCACCACTCTGATCCATGTGTTAGTACAAGCTGAAAAAATAATGCATCCAAATGAATTATTTGTATTTAAAAAAATATGCAGTAGTAATATTCATAAGTATAATTTAAAGACATACTTAAGTACAAATTGCAGACATGGGGTTTTAATTGATTTTATTAAATTATATATTCACTACCTTAAAATATACGGTATACCGTAAAATACCGCCCCTAAATACACCGTTTTTTTGAGAGGAGATTTGGCCTAATTTAACCACGCTAGTCTAATACGGCTGGTTTAAAATATGCATACCCCGGTGTACGCTCGTATAGGTCCTATATTATTAAAATTTTTAAAATGCATGCCACTGCATGACGCCGTCCTCACAATGCGGTCCAACGAGAGCAATATGAATTTAATGAACATAGAAACTTCCCGACTCGCTTAGACCGAAAAGCACTGTTATTAGACTTTCATACGCTTTTTAGTTTTTATATTATGTTGTCGGCCACGTAACGCTAAGTTGTGGTGGAAGCTAGCTACGTAATATATTTTTAATAGTTTAAAAACTTCGTGAGGGCTTACCAGATTTTAGAGATAAAGATTATTATAGAGCGCGAGCAGTCAAGCGAAATATTACGATATCTTCAAACTTTAATAATTATGATAAAATGTAATTTTACGAGTGTTTTAGTATAAAAGCTGAATTATAGATATGTTGTTAAAGCAACTATCAAAAAGTGTTTCCTTGGTAGTTTTTTTGATAATTATTTCATCTTACCAGACACATTGAAGCTGATACCTTCGAAAGCCACCCCGATCGGACCTTCATAATAGCTGATCGTATGATTCCTGTGTCGGGGCATGCGCAGACAAACTTACAGCTTCTATAAAATTATGAAAGTCTGGCGGCCACGGGCTCTTGGTCTATTATATTTGTTTTTATTTGAAGTCTGCCCGCAACGGGTCAGTGAGATAGACTATGCTAAGCTCTCTCAATGGAACTTTTAGTAATAGACGACTCACTCGCTCAACAATGGTCGCAGATAACTTGGATATCACATACCAGCACGCTGTACTCTTGATAAGAATATAATGGCTGCTTTATAGAAACATTGAAAATAATGTGGGGACTTGTGCATCAGAGCTTTCGCGATGTGAGAGAAAATGATTATTTTAAGAATATCAGTTACTTGATATTTAGGTAAGGTCCAAAGGGCTAACAAATTCTCCTTCAGGGTTCACAGGGTATATATTCTTCACAAATATGTGCCACACTTCGCTACATGCGTAGTATTTTTTTAAATAAATACACCCAACAGTCACATACACAGTCCTGACCCCACATTAAGATCAATTAAGTCTTTTATCGTGAGTATCAGATACTACGAGAGACTTTGCTGTCTCACAAACACCCAGACCCGAGACAAATACTTGTGGGCCTCACAAATATTTACCTCGGTGCGGTGATCGAACCCGCGGCCTCTCTTTTTTATTGCGATGAATGGCGATACGACCGCTCATGGACAATACAAGAGACCTCCTCACATACAAGAGACCTACCACAGTAGTACGAGACTATATTTATATTATAGTTTAAGCGCTTTTTACTTCCGAGATGCGTTGCACCGTAAAAATCTAGGAGCTTCCACAACGCATCGCAAGAACTTGCGAAACGGTTCGCATCGCGCATTCCTGTTTCTTTGTTTGTCTTTGTTGTATCTCCTTAGCAATAAGTGTCACTCGAATCGTAGGAGAAGGAGACGCCTTAGCGCACGAAATCACATCGCAGCAATTCCTGTCGCAGCTATCTGTGTTGCGAATTCGCATCGCACCACGTCAATACGTCCTAAAGCCCTATGCCTAATAGTATCTCTAACATACTTAAGAGTTATTCGATCCTGAGAAAAACATATCAAACCGAAAAGCTTCATAGACGAACTTCATAGACCAGGAAATCGGCTCCTTAAGCCTAATAGCCCATACACGATCCCATTAAACAGTCAACGAGGCGTCAAAAATGCCTTTATACTTTACCAAAATAATAAACTCTCATACGCTGTAACAATAGCGGAGTTACAAAAAATAAAACCAACATCAAGAGATTTCCGAAACAATATACAAACTGAAGTTCACGACGACGTAAATTCATTTCAATACTTTATCTCGACATCGTTTGAACAAGGCATCCCTTCCCCCGCCTCCCCGCCGGTAGCAATAACGGTACCGAAACGGTTATAGCAGTTATGTCGTTATTATGTTAATAGCGTGCTATAATAGCAGATATCATTATCTGTGCGGGAGTTACTGTGATCTTCAGAGGGTTAATTTATTAATTCACTCGCTCCCTTTCAGAAATTATATTTAATTTTGCTGTTGAATATTCTGCGGCGCTCTGCCGGTAATTTCGCTTGAGTTTAAAGCTTGACCGTGGAACAAGCAATGAATTCATGTTTCTTTTTTAAAGTTTAAGCTTCTAAGACCTACTCGTTTTGTAACTTCATAGGTGGCACATACATATTTTTACATCAGAGAAATGTAAATAAATACCCAGTTTTTAAGTAAATATTTATTTAAAATGATATTCATAATCGCTTGCAAAAAGTATATCATATTTATAACTAAAATTAATTTCATAATATTTTCTTCCATCTTTCCACGCTACAAGTCCACGCTAAGGTGAAGTCCAGCTATAATATTTTGCTACCAAAGAATTATCAAATATAATACCTTGTTGTTGAACTCGTTTTGTAATGGTTCCAAGGTAACGCTCAGGTCCCATTGATATTCGATTACTCAATTTTTTCATACATCTGGTTTTTTCTTACAGTTTTTTACATACAGATTTTAATTTATTTCACTGTTCTCGTGTAATTTCCAAGAGAAATACCATTTTCGGCAAAAATATGTCAATCAAGAGCAACTTCAGCTTTGTGTTATTAAAACAAGTAATAAATACACCGACAGTCACATAAAAAATAAAATAATAATAATAATACACAAAACTTTCGTGTACCAAAACTACAAGAGACGGTTATTTCTCACAACACTCAGAAATGAATCAAATGCTTATACGGCACAATATGCATACTTCTCGTTGCGAGGATCGAACTCGCGGCCTGTCCTTTCACAGCTATTTTCTTTTCTTAACCACCTGTACTACAGCTAAAATTATATTTTCAGCTTCATTACAAAAGGAGGGGGGTTAAAACACACCCCATCATTCCAACACGTACACCAAATTTCTAAAGATTGTGTCAAAGAAATGTGTCAAAGATAACACTAAAAGGTATAATGCTCGCTGCTTAGGGGCTTAAGTGGCGTCGTAAGGGTTAAAGGGCCGAACCGACCCCTTCATACTCGTACAGTAATTACGTGTGTAAACACCTCACAGGTGCCGAGTCGCTACTGGAGGATTAACATGAAGCGGGCTTATAAGACCAAGGAGCTCATCATTTAAGCTGAGACATGTGGGGTTCTTGGTTTGATTCACAGGTCGTGCATTCTAATTTATACTATATATTTATTTGAAACCAGAACCGAAGCTAACCAAGTCTTCAAGACAACAAATTTGCCTCTGGGCCGGAGCGAATTTCTCTCTCTCTCTCTATCTTTAGCCACAGGAAATCCACTGCTGAACCTAGGCTTCGCCCAGGGATCTCCACATCGACCTGTTGGAAGCGACCTGCATCTAGCGACTTCCTGCAACCTTGATCAGGTCGTCCGTCCACCTTGTAGGCAGGCGTACGACACTGCACTTACCTGTATGTGGCCTCTACACCACAACCTTTCGGCCCCAACGGCCATCAGTTCTTCGCGCTATGTGCCCGGCCCACTGCCACTTCAACTTTTTATTTATTTTGAAATTATCTATATATATAAAAGAAAGTCGTGTTAAAAGTTACACTATTTATAACTCAAGAACGGCTTTACCGATATGGCTGAAAATTAATGAGGAGGTAGCTTAGAGCCAGGAGACGGACATAGGCTACTTTTTTTGTGAAGAAAAGGCTTGAAGGAGTTGAAATAAGGGATAAAAGTATGTATGGAAAAATCTAAACCGTTAAAGTTAAGATGTTAAACTTGGCACTTTAGTTACTCATTTAAAAATAAAAATATATAAATTAACCCTAAAGGGGTTAAAATAAGGGTTGGAATTTTATATGCAAAATCTAGCTATTTCTATAAAAATATATATTTCAGCTCCTTATTACAAACAAAAATAATGGCTTACAATAATTTTTGAAAAACATCATTACGGGGGTAAAATAAGGGTAGAAAAATTGATTGATTGATATGACTATTGATATAAAAACTTATAATTGGACATCAGTAACGAAAAATAATGTGCACTATAAAAACATCTTAGGTAATGCATACATAAACACACGCCTTTTTGTCAGAAGGGGCAGGCAGAGGTGCTACCAGAACACCCACGTCACGCCTTATATATTCCGTCCCACGATGTGATAGGGGGCGAGCCTATCGCTATATCGGGCACAAATTCCTGACTCCGGGCTGATAATGAATAGAAAAATCCAATATCACTGCCCGACCCGGGATTCGAACCCGAGGCAATATACAATAAGTAATTTACTATACATCAAAATATCAATTTCGTAGTCAGAATTTTGGCTGAGCGGAAAGTTTTAGCAGGAATTTTGCAAAGTATTTGTGTTTGCGTATTTTATAATGATATTCGTCGTATTTTTGTGTTTATATAAAGCCTATCTACAAAATAAAAGCAATTCCAAAAAATTGTCAACATGCCTATTTAGGCATTAAGGGATGAAGTGGGATAAAGTGGGACCGGTCGGATCCGGATTGCATTCGATGGGAAATAATGGGACGGGATGTAACACAAAGAAAAGGAGCCAGATGAGATGGGATGGGATACGATAGGAAAAGGGATAGTAGGTACTTAGGTTGAGTTCAGAAGTACAAAAGTTTGAACGGGAATAAGATATTTCTGGTGTGGAGTGGAGTCTAAACATCTAAGCACCCAGGCGAAGCTGGGCCGGGCCGCTAGTTACTAATAAAACTAATTCGTGAATATATCAACACACTAATTTTGATAATCTCGGTTGATTCAACAAGGAGATAGAAAGAAAATTTACCGGCCCCAAAATATTGTCATTGTTGAGAAATAATAGTATGTAATCAGTTCATACTCTAGCTGGACAACACCACACTTACCAAAAGATTGAGTGCAGTCATATATCTTAACCAACATAAAATTCCTACCTTAAAATACACACCCAACACAAAGACAGCAACAATCACAGCCTGGGAGAAGTTAGGGTTGAAACAATAAAATATATTCAAAGCGGCGATACAAAACTACACAAAGTGGACGCAAATAAAGACTTGTCAAAGATTTGAGTGAGCCGTCGAGGGAGACAAGTTTGTCGAAAGATCCCCTCCCCCTCCGTTCCCCTCCTCTCTCCGGGACCCTCGGAGACCCTCCGCAGAGGACCGCATTTGTCACTCCCCTCAAGTTGTTTGTATTAGTGACACATGTGACCGGCACGCGACAACCCTATTGTTTGCTTATGTCGTTGTTTAAAGGACTAATAAACAAATAGGTTATTTATTATAATATGCACATTATAATCTCTTTAAAAACTTACATACATACATAATTGTCAAGTCTTTAACGCATATTGATAGGCCGGGAGTATAGATCGCCACTTTGCTCGGTCTTCACATATTACTTTCGCTAAATCCAGTTTCATCAATCTCCTCGTGCATTCTCGTCAGTTCAGGGTACTTTTGTCCTGACCCTTGTTGATGATATCACCGATTTCGATGTGTAGGTTCGGTGTAGTTGACCCCTACCGACTCTTCCCTCCACCCTCGCCCTGTATATTTCTAGATTCAAAACCTATTTTAAGATTAAAAAATCAAAGAACTTACATACTATACAACACTAATACATAAAGAAAAACTAGATATGTATAAACCATAAACATTTTTTATCAGTGAATCGAATATAGTTTAACAGACTTATTCACTAAACCACAAAGTTTGTCGAAATTGGTGTACAATGAAAATTGATCGTTTATTATATTCCCAAACTCAATAACTTCATAATACAAATGAAGTGGGGATTACAATAGCGTCGCTACACCAACTGCAATTAGCTTAGATTGCCACAAGTTGCAGAGTCTCACTCAAACAAGATATTGAGCAGATAAAAACTGTTATAGCATCATCAATCACGATTACACTTCCATTTGAAAACGAAACTTAAAAACGTAATAATTTCTTATGTTACTGGCATTAAAACGCTAGGAAATCAGAAAAAAATGATTTATTTTGTTTTAAAAATAAAATTAAGTTTGTTTTTTGCGTATTATATTATAAAATAGTGAACTATGCATAAATAAAAAGAACGATCCCTGAGCTATGTACTCACCTGAAGCTAAACGAACGAAACACTACAACATACAAACTCTGTCTTCCAGCGCATCCGAAGTTCCGTCCGATCTTAGGCTGAAACTTGCTGAAACCGAAACCGAATCTTCGGTCAGTCATTAACAAGTTGTACGTAAGTAGCCGCCCAGCTTATCCCCGCGCTACCCCTGCCCCCCCTCCTCCCTCCAGCCCACTCTGTGGAATGTTGTGTCGATAATTAAGGAGCATTGGGCGAACCGGAGGTGCTCGCCTTACAACTTGTAAACATACTTGTTGAAAGAATCTTTAGTACGTAAAAAATTACTTTGGAATGGTTATGACAAGTTAGACTTCGTTTTTGCCCATCCATAATACTTGCGGTCCGTAATAAAGTAGATAGATTTTAGGTAAGAACCCGCGGGCCTTTTTTCCACTAAGTGGTTATTGCAATTTGAAAATGCTTCTTTGTAATTGATATTGTTATAGGCACTTAATAATCATGGACAATTGAATCGATAAACTCGACAACACTTCTGTGTCCAATCATAAACCAGTTACTCCAAGTAAATACCGATATATTAACTACACTTCGTCCTCTACCGAATACAGATACACAATAATAAGAATGTAATTAGGTCCGATTCACTCGCCCACACATCGCTCGATACTAACAAAGTATTCGAAGCCCAAATAGCGTGTTGTCGATACGCTCTCGAGACCAATCGGCCAAAACCCCCTCGTCATCCCCCCTTCCCGACGAAACGAAATTATTCGTCGTACAAATCCTCGGATTAGTTTTAAGTGCTCCTAAACAGGAGTTAGGCATCCTTTTACAAAGGTAATTAATTTAATTCGAACGATTTTACGCGGAAGGTGGTAGTGCGAGCGAGTAGCGGGCGAGTGACGCTTATGCGCAGTCGCTACTATTTTTGTTCACCTGGTATATATTATCCAAAAAAAAAGAATTAATCCACCTTACAATAAACACAAAGTCCTGCTTCATACTAGTATTACAATACAAATCTTTTGTCATGAGTATCAGAAAGTACATGCAGCGGACTTTTCGGTTTTATATCACCCAGTCCCGTAGCAAATACTTGTGAATCACAGAAACACTTAAAGGCTGATTGGTCAATTCTTAAACATATCAGCATTTATTTACTTAACCTTCTGAGAACTAAAGCAATTTATATAAATTAGTCAAAACACATCTAAGCAATATTGAACTAAACACAACCTAACCTCAAAAGTAAATTACCGTTAGTAAAATCGGAGTTACGTGTGCTTGGAAGTAGGAAAATGTGTCAGAGCGTTTTTATACTCGTATAGGTCGCTGTCATGTGGAGATCCAAGCCATGAGTCGTGAAGCCACGTTGACATTGAATTATCATTAAAACATCCTTGTTTGGCCTCTTTTTATTAGATAAAGGGGGGTAATGAGATAGTAGCTCAGGTGATGTGAAGTAGCTCCCGCTGAGAAACGCTCGCAATATACGAGACAGTGTGTTGCTGATGTTTAAAGACAGAGAATTCATGAAAAATATCTGGCTTTCGGCAACCTGACGTAAATGACGTTAATTAATTCTATTCTTTTTTCTGCGAGGCAGTGTCTTTTCTCGGTTCATCTTTCATTATGACACATAATGTCGTTCATAGCTGATTTGGCATCACCATATAAATATATCATCGTCTTTTGTTGTCTCGTCGCTCGTTTTAAGTCCTTCGATCTTTTTATACCGTTGTCAACATCATTTACAATGCATATTTAAAAATAAAAAATAAGCTCTTCAGATCGAGTGCCCAATTTATTATGTAGTTTTAATAATGTAGTTACAAAATCGCTCTCCGCTCCCGCTGTAAGTAGGGCCGCACGCCGCCAAGTATTTGTTGACTCGCCGGTTGATTTACTTACGCGGGCGACTTTAGCAGTAAGCCCGACAAAGTAATCTCTAAAAGCTTCCTTTTGGATTTTTAAGCGATTTCCTCTAAAATATTTATTATCCGCCGATGGAGCGGATACGGAGCGGATACAGAGCGATTTACCCGCGGATTACTCCGATGTTATTTGATTTAAATGGAAAAGATGTACACTCGTGTGCGTGAAGGATTTGGTAGAGTCGAGATAATATTTTAATATGCATACAGATTGAGTTCCCGTTTATATATCGCGAAGAGGGTTACATACTTAGGTGTTACAAGTGCATATGAATTTGAATCAGCCCATATACGTCCCATTTGGACACGGGCCTTCTCTACACTCAAGAGTACAATTGAAAGGGGGTTAGGCCGTATAGTCCACGCACGCTGACCTTAGGTGGGTTGGCGGATTTTGAAATACCTTAGAAATTCTTCCGAATCGCTATAGTGTGCAGTTTTTCTGACGGTGTTTTTCTTCACCGTTATAGTGCGTAGTGATCGTCCATCAATACACACATGACTCCGGAAAATCAGAGGTGTTTTGTTAATAATTACCAATAGGACACCACGCACTTACGGTACAATCATAGAAGATAATATGTGTATGATTAGCTGAACTCATTTCAGCCCTAAAATTAGTGCAATCCAACTTGTAATATGAAATATGTTGTCGATTCAGTTCCCAATGTAAATTGTTAACCTAAATGGGTTATTTTTTGTTCAATAAGCACATCGGATAAATAATGAATCGTAGTCCAAACCACAAAAAAGAACTTTGTGGAGTCTATTACATCACCAACATGTTTTATAATCAACGCCATTCACTTGCCATCGGACAGACACGTCAGGCTTGTATAAAAAGTGATAATTTCGCATAAAGTGTCGGTGAATGCACGTCAGCTGGAACAGCCTTCAGTTACGAGTAATTAATCCGCGCCGACGGCTTGTAAAAGCCTCTTTGTTCGTATTTGCAATGATTTTATCACATTTTGATAAATCATGGTAAAGGATTTCCACTTTGACGCGAATCGGAATTAAATGGCTGGACGGAGTGACACGTTATTGCACAGTTAAATTTGTGAAACTGGATAATGCTGGCAGCAGGATAGTCTTACACAGTGTGTTACGTTTCGGGTTCGTCCGGTGTACATCTTGAAACACGACACAAAACACATTCGACATAATTGCGTGGACTAATCTGAGATAAACATCTCACGACGATGTGTAGTCCATCTGAATTCGTGAATTAAAGTGAAGAAAAATAGACAAAGCAGTGATCCCCAGTGTCAATCCAAACCTCCCTTGCATATTTTTTTATTAATTTCAAACGTAATCATGGTATTAAAGCATTATTTTAACATACATTTTTATGAAAACAATTTCCTCATAACTAATCAAAGTCTAAAACAAACTACTCTAAATTACTTTTAAGACATGAAATTATATAAAATAATCTAATTAATGAGCCCCAAATTGTAATTATGTATAGACACAAAATGTTAATGATGTGTCTGGTCAGCTCGGCGTGCCGCGGACAGCGCTGATACTCGTGACCTCTGCGCCTGACACCAGTCACTGCGCGCCTAATGAGTGGCCTTGAGGGCTTTTATACACTGAATTATTGCTGTTTCATACAAAATATTGAATTTAATGAAGGAAATATCGTGGGAAAACCTATATACAGGAGGGATCTCCATAAGGATTCCTATAGTGTGCAGGTCACCTGCAATAGGTCAGAGAGCTTAACTATGCCAAATAGGCTAAACCCTAAATCGGACTCTTGATTGTAGGTGTCCGGTCCTCAACAGGTTAAGATTATAAGCCGCTTCACTACATTATGCACTAAGTTATCAGCCTAGTAACGCTATAATAATATGTTGTAGCTCGTAAAAGCTGCAGTATGGGTCGAGTCAACTTATCGGTACTACTCTCTCATACAAAGCTGACGAGAAGCAACAGTCATGTTGCATTTCGCTCGGTATGCGATATTCCAATATATGTTATACCGTATTCTCTCTAATAACAACTACTATGATAAATATCCTGTCATAGTGTCAAACATACATACATAAATAAACATCACGCCTTTATCCCAGAAGGAGTAAACAGAGGTGCAACCAGGACACCCACGTTTCGCCTTGTGTGTTCTGTCCGAAGATGTGATAGGAGGCGAGTCTATCGTCATATTGGGCACAAATTCCTGACTCTAAGCTGATAATGAATAGAAAAATCCAATATCACTTTACCCAATCCAGGATTTGAACCCGAAAACTCAGCGTCGTTATTGTACCGTAATACAATTGTGCCACGGCGGCAATCATAGTATCTTACGTAAAATAATATTGCAGGTTCAGCTTTTGTCTATCATGTACATTAGAACAGGCCGTAATAATTGTATCATTATAAATAAAGATAAATAAGCCACAAGTCCCAATAAGCATTGACTCACGTACACAATTACACCGACAGTACTAAAGGCGTTTGCAGACGGCGCCCCTTTGTAGCCACTAGCCACGTGCTGGTATCGACAGCGCACGATTATGTTCCATTACGGACGCATTGTGGCTGCTACTCACTACTCGTTCTTACGTTACACGCCATTGAGCTACATTACACTACACACAGAGCTATTTTGACTTATTTGATTCGCAATTATTTTTATACAGTCATGCGATTGTAGCTTAAATACACTTGGTAATTAGGTAAGTAGTTATCTTTAGTATGTGATTATGATCTATTGTGGCTATAAATGACAACTTCTCTTGTGTCATACTGCATTAGACTACAAAAAACGTAAAACTAAATATTACTTCCATCGGTAATATCCAATAGAGTTGCTTCACTTGCGTATCCCATTATACTGCCATAGCTACAGTGCATCTGTTTCTCAAGCTATTACTGTGTTATCTTTAGTGTACGATTATAGCCCATTACGGAAACATTGTGGCTACTGATCACTTCGCGCGCTATTACGCACCATTCGTTCTTACGTTACACCGCATTGAGCTACATTAGCCGCGGCACAAACAAACCCACTTTGCGTGCTTTAATTGCCAATTGGTAACAGGGTTGCTTTAGTTTCCAATTCCATTTACTTTTTAAACTAGCTCGTGAATGTAACTACAATACCTGATTGTGAAGGCTGTTTCGGACCACTTTGGTAATTGTGTAGCTAAATTACATTTAAGTAATTGTTTGTCGAGTAGCTTAGTAAATTAAGTGCTCTTTTTAACGAAGTTTATCAACACGTGGCACTGGCGCCATTAATAAATAGATCCCATTATTATTTTACTTTAGTCGAATTAACTTTATTACTCGCTAAATGAAATAAAAAAAAAATCTGCACTAAGTTTGAGCGTGGTAGAGGTCAGCAGATAGAGTGTAGGCAAGTGTCGCTCAATGACAAGCTTGCTCCATAATGGTATTTGCAATACAACACGCATTAATTACATATAGTTTACATGTCTCCTTTTATAAACTCATGAAGCAACTGCAGTTAAATTCCTACAGTCTACTTGTTTAAAACATATATTTATCGACAATAGGAAGGAGAGCTACATGGCAGATACCTCGTACACAAGTGATAAGAATACATCTTTGCCCAAGAAACTTGAGCCTACTCATTAGTACAAAAATAAACGTGGCCTGATGAAACTGCGTCCTTGACAAAAACTACAGTTTAGTATATCAAAAGAAATGAAACAACAGAGCGTTCATTATAAATGAGCGCACAACATAAGCTCACGTAATAAGATTACTTCGAGTAAATGTACTTTACGTACGTAGCCTCTGTGACGCAGCGGACTGGAACTTATAAAATAGGAGGTCGAGGGTTCAATCTCTACGAGTGCTTGTATTTTTTTTATTTACTGGCATAGGCAGACGACCGTACGGCCCGACTGGTGGTAAGTGGTCGTGGTTGGTCATAAACATGTCAGCCAAGTCGCTGCTAATTGTGTGATGATCTTTCAAGACCTCGCTTAAAGCGTAGGGGTAGGGTAGGTCAGGGTGCTCCGGAAATATTGAAACAAGGAGTTCGTTCCAGAGCTTGTAAGGACTCTGATATACATTTATATATACATACGAGTATATTAAACCGACTAATCATACCAGTATTATAAGGTCAGTTATAAGAAAAAGGATTCAATTATAAACAGCCTCCGTGGCGCAGTTGGTTAGACGCCGGCTGTGAAAAGAGAGGCCCCGGGTTCGATTCCCGCACTGAGACAAATGTTTGTGAGGTCCACAAGTATATGTCTCGGGTCTGGGTGTTTGTGAGACCGAAAAGTCTCTCGTAGTGTCTGATACCCACGACACAAGACTTAATTGATCTTAATGAAGGGTCAGAACTATATATGTGACTGTTGGATGTATTGATTGATTTATTTATAATTATTAGTTGTATCTCTGATTTGCTTTGAAAAAATGCATAACAGTTTCTCAAAATAACAAAGGCTTATAAAGTACATAAAGTATCCAACATGGTGGACAGCCCTGGGCAGTTCCCAGAAATGGCGTTCTTAAGAGAATGCCATTGGCAATGTTTAAAAAACAATTTTCCTTTTCCATTTCACAATAAAACAATTTATTTTTATACGTTTTTCACTGGCGGTAGGTCTCTCATAAAGACCACCTGGGTAGGTTTCACCGCAATGTCTATTTCTTCCGCCAAAGAGCAGTGTAAACCCACTGTTGTGTTCCGGTTTAAAGGACATTGTAGTCAGAGTAACTACTAGACATAATGAGACTTAATACCTTACTATGACTGTCTCTAACGAGCGCAGTGGAATGCCAAGCATTGCTCTGTAATTCATGGTGTTGTTTGGTTTCGCTACTGTCCATGAGCGGTCGTATCGCTTACCATCAGGCGAATGGCATGCTCGTCTCGCTACCCATGGCAATAAAAAAAGATAGTATGTTTGAAAAGATTTACTGGATGGTTTGGGTGAAGCGGGTATGGATTTTGAAACGTGAGCTCCAAGGTTCGATCTTTAAGTCGGGGGATTGACTTTATGTACTTTTTCGTTCTGAAAAAAAAATGCATTTATGATTTCCGAAGCCGAAATTTGTCCCTCGTCGTAAACTAGTCTTTTATGAAAATGGCAAAAAATGAACTGCGAAATGTGCCTGTTGCGAAATGTAACTGCCTAACCTTCCAGTGATACAGGCATGAGGTTATATTATATACTAATTGCGAAATGCATTTTTTTAACTAACAATAGCTTATAATCAAAGGTTGCCAGGAAGAAATCGCTTAATGCGATATTGTCATTGATTGCACCATTTTATATTTTATTTGTATTCCTATCTAACTTGATATATACTATAAAGAGTATAAATAAAATAAAGATAATAAACAAAGAATATATCTTAGCAATTTTTTTTTACTTTATTTCAGTCCTATATTGTTATTCCAAAACCTTGAAATATTTCAACGCGATGTACAGTAGCTATGTGTATTGATTTGGATGTATGTATTTCGCACATCTCACCACGTCAATCTGCCAACACGTTGTCAGCGCGACAGATAACGGATGACAGCGTCTCTGATACTCGCCACTGTACATGTTGTGTGATAGTAAAATATTTTTTTGAATATCAAAATAAAACCTGTGTGGCCACAAGTATTTGTATCGGGTATAGAGGTTGGTGAGACCGAAAAGTCTCTCGTAGTTTCTGATACCCACAAGACTAGATTCGATCTCAGTGTAGGGTCAGAACTATGTATTAGACTGTTGGGTGTATTTATTCAATTATATGTTTTTAAATGGGGGATAGGTTTGTTATATGTGGTTTATACAGCCACACCAAGTAAGTTGGAGCTCGTACATATCTTGGCCACTCACTGAATATTGCAACTCCTTTATCCAAGAACAACAGCACGCAAAGAATTGAACCGAATACGGAATCTAGGCGAGTCTTTCACGGGCACAAGCGTGCCTTTAACCCGACGGAATAAATCAAAAAGAAAACAAACAGGAGTTGGAGACAAATAATTATCCACTTCCCTGGCAAAGGAGACAAACTATTAACGGTGAAAGAAAATATACTCTGAGGCAATTCCTGTTCTTAAATTCCCATTAAAATTTCAAAAAGATGTAGAGTCTTCCAAAGTACAAGACTAATACGGTGGACTAAAGACTACTTTAGATACTTCTATAGGAAATGTCCGTATTACACAACGAGACGCATTGGCTGATATACGTACAATATTACTCCGAGATTCAATACGATGAGAGCAATGTATCGCAAAACTAATATTAATACAGGAATAGGCCGTTGTGTAAGGCAGCCCTCGCATCCAATACGATCAATAAATGATATGGAGAATACGTTATTATATCCAAGTGGAGAGAGCTCAGTAAATGTTATTATGTAACAAATAACGTACATTTGTTACGGACCGAGACGCCCCCTCGCCCTCCTCGCCCCCTCGCGCCCCACGTCGCCCCCCGTCCTCTATGAAACTTGCAAAAGTACAATATTTATTCAACACTAATGTCGGACGGAGACTTCATCGACGCGGAAATTATGTTAGTCGTAATAAATGTTCATAATTTATCTTCATTTTGGTATTCAAATTTTTACCGCTCCAGCTATGTAGTCCGGTGAACACTTCACAACTCGCTCCGAGAAAAACACTTGTTTAATATCAACGCGGTAACGAAGCTGACAAATACTTTACAAGCAGAGGGTATTTTTTTTTATTTTATTCCATTGCTAAGTTATAGACCCTATTTTAATAATTCATGATGGACTGGGTTATATCATACTGGCCTCCCAATTTGTGTTAATTTAATGATTTATCCAAAGTCGTGGATTCGAATCAAAGTTTGCACGCTACAATTAGTATGAATTTATTGATTTGGAAATTGTCATATCATTCGCCCAGGACTGTAATTTATACTCGAAATTATAATAACTATCTAGAGACGGACATAGATTTGGCGAACTGAGAATGGCACGAGTACCACCTCTGCCTTACCTTCGCGGATATAAGCGTGAACATACGCAAGTACATTAAAGTTGCGCGTAGTGAAATATTAGTTAACGTTGCAACGCGACCGCAGACAGTACTCCGCGACAGTGTTTCATTTGTGAGTCGTGGTGCGGCCAGTTAGTGAGTTTGGATTTATGAGAGTTTCGCGTGTCTCTTTGATGTCGTAGTTTTAGGGAAGCCGGAGATCCAAATGGTAGGATAGTTGCATCCGCCGGATAGCAAAGGCAACGAGATGCGCAACGCGTTCAGTGTAAATCCAGTATCCACTAGACCCTCGGAATTTTGCCCACCAATTAGAGTTATCCACTTCTGGAGAGTGTGTAATCATCATGTACACTGCAGTATAATTTTTGTGTCGGCAAAAAACTTGAGACATTTTTTATCTATCCTCTTGTAATATATTTACGTCCATGCCCAATACATCCATCTCATAGTTATAGTATACTACATTATGGTAGAAAAGGACCGTAAAACTGTATCCGTCCTCTTCAAACGTAAACAAAGCCAAGCACCAGGCACACCGTACAGAAAACAATTATCCGCTGCACAAACGAACCGTATCGCGACCGACGCAAACTCGAAATAAAAACTGGCAACAGCTTTAATATCACAAAGAAGGCCGCTTCAATCATAAAACGTTTGCTCGGCAATACAATTAATTTGTTAATGAAAAAGCCAGCGAAGCCGCGTCACACAAACAGACTAGCGCTCGGAGTCCGCGGACACACGGGCAGGGAGAACAGTATGACGCGACTTTTAGTTAGAGGAATTGTTAAAGTTAGGTGTTATTGTAGGTCTCCACACTGGTCACATGTGAATTTTTATCTAAATCTTATAGGTAACTAGATATTCTACCCAAGTAATACATTTCGTGTAAGTTTCCTGTTTCGATTAAATATTTAAAAACGGTCTTTGCAATATAAGCAGTTATGTTGCATTTCCAGATTGTCTAGTTATATTCGATTTCTTAAATGTCGAACTAAATATTATTTCTAAATGTCGAGATACAATATAGTGTTTTTCGATAAACCCTACTTGACTGCACTGCTATTACCACCAGGTGTAGTGTAGCAATTTTCTATCAGTACAAAAATAATGTATTTTTCTCTAATTTGACAGCAGCATGCTACCACTATTACTGTTCTCTCTTTCTCTTTTGTTTACCGGTTCATTTACTCCCGCGTTTTATCCCAAAACCATTCCCCCACTGTATAACAAATCGTTCTCCAAATAATGTAACATGCAATACTGCATCTCTCTATACAAGGCGTTGTTCTAGCGACAAATCTTCGTCCCCGGGCGGTAGCGGTGCGGCCACGAGACAAACAAATCCGATTTGTTCATAACGCGACCGCTGCGATCTGCAGCGCACAATGGCTCGATAACAGCCCGGGATGGATCTGACTGATAGCATTGAGCGTTTAGTAGTATAAATATGGTGATTGAAAAATTATGAAATGACACTGTATTAAAATTTTTGTTTAAAAAAATAATCGGTTCTCCGCTGAATTGATGTTATTCACGTGTAAATATGTCGTATTTTGAATCTAGCTAGTTTATATCAAGCTCCAAGTGTTTGTGTAATTATGTGAACCGACAAGAGATGAATAACTTAATATAACATTTATCTGTTCCATTTTTTTTCTGGCACGCTAAAATACCTACAATGCATCTAGGGGTAAGTTCAGTGTAGTCCAAATGGAGATTCGGCAAAGCTAGTCGGCGCTGGATAACGAACGTGAACACGCAACGCGACAGACTCGCATGGATCACGATGGCAGATTTTCCATCATCGAGTGTAAATAGTCGCCATTTAGGCGGATATAAATATCTAACCACCAGTAAATATATTAAAGTCAGACTATATAATCCGCGTACATTTTATTATATGTATTTAAATTAATGGCAAATGTGATACTCTCTCAGCTGAGCCATCTCTTTTGATAAAATGAATATTATTTTATTTCAACGTTGTTTCCTGGATAGCGAGATAGTATCGCGTTATAAGCATTCATTTTAATTGCAAGATTAATTTCTTTTATTTAATTAATTATAGTTCTTCTGTCAGTGTTAAACTCACTTGTATAGCTAGTAGAAAAATATAAACGGGATGGTGCACAAATGAGAAAAATAATTTAAACCATAGACAGAGTATTGGGTCAGCTGTTCGTATTTTCTTGTTTATTATGTATTTTCTACATAAAGTCCATGAGATGAATATAGTTCTCACTTCTCCTTCAAGGATATCCTAGCCACCTGTTGGGACGGCCTGCATCCAGCAACTTCAATGAGAAATAATATAAGCTATAATAAGCTGTTCGTACACAAATAGAGGCAAGTCAAGTGCCACACGCAGTTCGCCAGCTTATTTACGCACTAAGATAATATGACAAGAGACGATGTTATCACAACGCCGACCGTTAATCCATTTCCGGCTAACATAAATGACATTTTCCTATATAAAACTCATTCAAAATTGAAACCCCGATTGCCATTAAAAATATATATTTTTATTTTACATAAAACAGATTACAATCAACAGGTCAATGTAGAGATCCTTGGGAGAGGCCTGTGTTTAGCAGTGGACTTCCCGTGGCTGAAGAGAGAGAGAGAGAGAGAGAGAGAGAGAGAGAGGTTACAATCTTAAAGCTGTTACAATTAAGATTTTGTATTTTAACTATAACCCAAAACTGGTGTTAGGAAGAATACTACAATACGAGGCGAAAATACAACTAGTATGCTATGGACAATACACAAAAGAAAAAAAGAACAAAACAAAACAAAAATAGCTCCAACTAGCAAACATCACTTATTATTGAAATTATACAAGTGGCCATGAAATAAATGAGGCAATATTAAAGTATCCATAGTGTTTGTCGATTCCATTCAATAAATATTCAGACCAGTGACAGAAGCTATTAATAAGAAATTGTGAAAGCAATAAATAAATTTGTTTTGACTTTTGTCGAACGAAATAAAAATCCGATTTACAATACTTATTTATGTACTAGTTGACCCGGCAAATGTTGTCCTGCCCTTTCGGCGATACAACAGAAATAAAACAAATATGATGTTGGTGGCAGGGTGTTTGGACTGGTAACTGTTTAATACTGGGATTAAATAGGCACTCCATTTTATGCCCAGCATAGCAATTGGAGCCCCTTTATCACGTATGGTACGTCATACTTAGCGTAGTCGTTAAAATTTTGCATTAACAATATTTTAAGGTATTAGAGGCTGGCAGTGTTTCTTCACGAGCTCAACACACAGAAAGAGACTGCGAAGTGCGGCGGTGTGCTTATTAGCAACACGTCTGATCTCGCTCATTACTTATTCCTCTTGTAGAGAAGTGTGGCTCCACCAGTGCATAGTGACATGCTGCTTAGGAATTTATTTGACGGCAAAGGTAATTTAATTTAATTCTCTGCTCTGTTTCACAACAGGTTTTCCCTTTCAATTAGTAGCTATTGATGAGCTATAATCAGATTATTATCTTTCTTTTCCCGTCTTGAACAAAATTGTAATAGGCTCGACTGTCAATTTCGCTTCACAGCCGATTTTTTACTCAACGGCGGTACAGACGCGGTCAAACTACTCCAACACCTGACTTGACCCAGACACCTCATTACACCTCTCGTTCGATTAGCCCTAGAAACTCACAGTCCGCCATTGTGATTCAACAATAGTCCTCGACTTGCCAAATAAAAAACCTTTAATATAAACACGCCAAAGCCTAAATGAACCCCTCGCGAACTCTCGAGGCTCTCAAGAGCTCGACAAACTGTTTGCGCCACTCCACGACCCTTGACTAGTCGACGACACGACACGACGCCGACACGACACGACGCCGACACGACAACAACACGACATCGACACGACCGCGGAATCATGTTCTATTTAACAAATGCCATGATGACTTGTGCCGAAATGTGTTTGTTAAATTAGTCTGGTAGCCTATACCGAACTAGGAAGCCTCTTGGAGTCCTTGTGTTACACTAATGTAAGAGTAGGACAAAAAATGACCTTGACAATGTCACTTGGCCATAAGTGAGACAAGGACATCGCCGAATGTACGGACCTTTCCCTCGAGATAGCTAAATAATGATTGCCCTAAATAAACGCCTCAGCCACAGTCCAGAGACACAGTCCAGACCCCGCAGAAACAAGTCTTGTGTAGTAGTCTTGTGTATCAGAAACTACGAGATAACTTTTAGTCTCACAAAGTCCCAGACCCAAATTAATTGTCGCTCAAATATTTTTTCTCGCTGTGGGAATCGAACCCTCTAGCTTCACATTAAGCGTCTAACTAACTTCACCACGCAGGTTGTCATTATAGCTTCTTTCAATGCCAAATGAACTTTATTACTCAATGTTAAAAGTTTATTTTTCGGATGTATCATTTCAGTTGTTCTAGAACATATTAATTGCATGGACCCGACGCGACGGCACCTAATTGTGGACGCTTGAGATTTGGCAGCGGATTTTTGTTCCGAGTGGCGCGATGAATGCGCAATGTTGTTCTGTACTTCTGCAGCATATTAAAGTGCTCGGACAAACAAGCTTGTTATGTGCCAGGCGGTTGTTCTGGTTATAACTAGCTGTTCAGCCTGTCTCTTTTTTGATAGGCCCGGCCAACGAACAGGCGAATTAAAGGATAATAAATCAAGAAAGAAGATAAACACTGACATCCAAAAATCACAGTCGAAATTATGACACCAGATAAATATAGAATTATCGTGTCGTGTGTATCAAACACCGCCATAAGCTTAGAAGTTCGAGTTTCCACTACCTCTGTCGAAAATATATTGTGACATCAAACTTCGGACCTCCTTCACACTTTCCTCCTGTCATTTTCATTCCCTGTCCACTTTTATATTCCGAAATACGCGAGATCAAAATATGAGCCGTTTGCTCGTTTGCCGACCCTCTACCAAACATCACAATCTCTCAACCGTGGCTTGCAACATATTTCTCGCAACCCGACACTCGGTGCTCGAGCAACGAACATTCCACGCGGCGGCTCACGGCGCAGCATGAGTGTCTACTCTACAACTCCGCCGCGAAGAGTTCTTAGCAAAGCATTAGCGCGGGGATAATTCACTGCTTCACTTTCAACGTATTAAAATAAAGATAAATTAAAGTATTGTTTATTGGCTTATATGTGTGGATAAGGTATGTATATCAATTTGGGTAGTGTGTACGGTAAAATAACCGTCATATTAAGCGGCGTAATTGTGTCGCGTTTTCAACCAGGCGAGCAAAAGTGTATTATACTGTATTTGTATTGCAATATCTCTCTTTTTAGTCCACTGCTGAACATAGGCCTGTTAAGTACATTACAATATACTTCACATTATATGAATTGTGGTCATCACTTTGTCATTTCAATATAACATATTATATAAAAAAATTGAACTATTGAGGATACTATTCCAAAACCTACATTAGACCAGTGTCCAAATCTACATATATAATTATCACAAGACACCACCCTACATAAAAAGTGTCTTTACTTCTGTAACGTTCTTCATAATTTCGTCCAACATAAGGAAATAAGAAAAGCTCATGATTACACCCGCGACACTGAATACATAACAAATCAATTCGTGTAATAGCCCCTCCGACCTGCACCAGCCTGCCACCTCTGCTGTCGCCATGTCAACGTGGAACATGACGAAATGGAAATGTGATAAAGAGTGGAAAGATTTTTTGTATATCATGAAAAACTAAATATAAATAATTATGGTATGTGCAGTGCAATCCGATCTTCGCCCTGTGGTATGGGCGCGTTTCGAGAATTCCGCCACGGTATCCCCTGCCTGTCGTACAAGGCGACTAATGGGGATTTGGGGGTCGCGGGCACGCAGTGGGGGACTGTCGTAGTGCCATTTGTACACAGATACAATGCGACCCCTAGATGTTCAGCAGCATAATGTAAGAGCCGCAAGTAAGCGGCAGCGTGCAGGAACGGTTCCGGTAGAAGCTGAGGCGCTCTTGCTTCGGGTCCCCGGGGCCGTTCCATTTGTGCCGAAGAGGGCTCGCGGGGTTTTGGTTGGTATGCCGTAGACCGGTGAACCCAACATAATCGCTCCACTTTCCCCCAAGGTTGGACGATAGCGGTAATTCGGTTTCCCCGCGTCAACAAAAAAAAAAAAAGTGCAATACGATCTGCATTATAACTTACTACAACATCGTAGAATAACCCGGACAGTGGAGAGTTTGTACATTAAATGTTAAAGTAAGTGATAATGCACGCGTAATTTTAATTAAGTAAATTAACATCGAAATATGTTATGGTGTTTTACAAGATTTTTAACACGACAATGTTACCACCACTTAAGCCCCATTTACACGGGGAGAGTTTCACGCCTCGAAGATACGATTATCGTAAGGATATAAAAAAGTTGCATCGTGTAAACATTTGTCAGAAGAAGATAATCTTATGGCGGTTATATCATGCGATAATCGAATACGACTCTCGCCGCGAGAAACTCTCTCCGTGTTTGAATCGAACCCGAGATCACCCATTCAACAGGTCATTTGATTTTCAAGTAGTCTATCTCGGTTCATTATAAGTATGGGTATGTACTTAGACTTCAATATTATTATGCCTCACTGATCAAATATCAAACGTAAGAAGTCATACTTCACGAAGCCTTCAATTCAAGAACATAACAAGGATTAAACTTCGCAACAATGAATCGGTAATAACTGATACGCATTACCATTAGCATCTGTAGCTGTGTCACAAGCGAGATCAAAATATAGCGGTTTCAATCCCGGAGATGGCCAGTTAAACGCAGATAAGCTAACGAACAGTTATAATAAAACTGAATGACACCGACTAGTGGTTTCCTCTAGTCGGTGAGACTAACCGACTAACACCCGACTAAAGCCGATTAGCTACTTCAAGCAATGACATTGGCGTTTTTGTTGGTTTGTACAGTCGGCGATAAGCTAAGTGGTTTTTAAAATACTTGTGTTAATGTTTAATTAAGGTCTTGTGCACGTAAATACATGTAACTATAAATCCATCCAACAATCACATGCATAGTCCTGACACCACACTAATATATAAATCTCATGTGGTGGGTCTCAGAAACTACGAGATGCTCTTTGATATCACAAAAACCCACACTCGAAATAATTACCTGTGGAAAACAGAATCATATTTCTCGGAGCGCTGATTGAATTCGGGACCTCTCGTTTCACAGCCAACTACTTAGAAATTATAATAAATACTAATTTATTGACAATATTTAAAAAAATACAATCAGGAACTGTATTATCAATATTCTGTACCAATATCAAGTTGAAAGTGAATCAGTGAACCAGTGAACATAAAATCTTACAACAACATCAAAACCCAGTTTAAAATCGCAGTAAAAACCACGAGGCAATGTAAGACGCATCTGGACGGCACTAAACTGACCGTTGCGAAGGAATTGATGACGGTCAACGGAACAACACCGCAATAACAATAGGAGTTAGTTCGGCGGCCGCGGCGAGTCGCGAACGACCCGCGCGCTGTTGCCGCCCCAGTCATATTGTCACACGGATGGGTGATGAGGGGAGCGGGCAGCGGGAATAAAGTGCTACAGCTGTTTTATGGCATCAGATGCAAACGAAGAGACGGGCTGCGAGATGGCGATCAACAACGCAACGAATCATTGGTGCATTGCCAATGTATTTTAATAGGTACGTAGATGTTTATGCGTGCACACGAAGCTGGCTACCATTCACTTGATGGTAGGTCCAGTAGGTCCTGATTGAATACGTTTACCTGCCTAAAACCAGACATACAATCAAAGCACCTGGTGGTAAGACCAGAGCAATACCAATGAGTATCACCCCGTCGACGTCATTGTGTTGGCTTGCTCAAAACCGCGAAACGAAACCTTGACTTAAAACGTGACACGTTGTATGAGTCCTCATCATGGGCTTTCTACCGTTGTAAGCAGTGGTTATAAACCTTATTTATTCCAACCGTAATACTCAAATCGGTCTTCTTGGTTTTTGTATGTATTTTAAAACTTTCATTCAAATTAATATTTTAAATTCTACGATTTAAATAATTATTTTTTTCCTTTGAAATACTAACATCAAAAACAATGCCCAAACCCAGTATTTAAATATAAACACAAAAGAGCAGGTAACACGGCAATAAACGCGAAACAAGAAAACCTGTCGAACAATGAAGCTGGCGCAATTTGTATCGGGAAATGATTAAACAAACAGATTCGCAAATAGAATGAATACAGCTGATGAGCGCGTCGCTGCGGGGCCTCGCGATATTTATTCAATTATTTTAAGGGATGCGTGATGATATGAGTAGACGATCGCCTTCAATCGGGTCAACTTACGCACCTGTATCAGCCAATATATGTCCCACTGTAGGGTACGAGCCTCCGCCATACTCAAGAGCACGATTGAGAGTGGTTAGGCCATGTAGTCCACCACACTGGCCTAGTGCAGGTTGGCTCAATTTACGTATTCAATTTACGTACTAAACAAAATGTATATAAGTACGATAAGTGCGCGATTTGCTAACGCTGCAAAATGTACTGTTGACCCGTACAGAGCACAATGATGGTAAACCAGACTTAGTGCCTCATGGAAGTGGATCGATTTTCGGGCTCAGCCTGTATGTATGTGGTTTATATATTTATATTTCGTCGATGGATATTCTATTCGGATCAGATAAAGAGACAAAAAAGAATAGCCTCATCCTTCGCTTGTACATAAGTATGCTGACGTGTGTATCTTTATAGAGGTAGGCAGAATTATAATCGGCTACATCCATAGTGCACTGAAGTTATTTCTGTCATTTTATCTTCTTGTTATATGAGTGAATCCATCTTCATACTCAACAAAAATTCTAGTGAACAACTTATATAAAATTCCTCCAAACTCAAAAACTCTGTATGAATCAAAAATTTTCCACTTACGAATGGATTTCCGCGGCAAATAACCCGCTAGTTAGTATGCACTGTGCGCGCTCCCTAAGGGCCGGTAGTAAGATTGGGCGCCGTGCATGCGGGCGAGGGGAGGCCGAGGGAGGGGCTACGGGAAGGGGAAGAGGAGGGGGAACAGATATAACACTCTGGTGTCCTGCACGTGACCGAGTTTTACAGCGACGCTCTCAAAGCACTCGCCGTAAATTGTTTTATAATTTCGTAGTGTTTTTGAACAAACAAAAGATATTGTTTATTGGAATATGAACGAGTGTTCTTTTTGTACTGGTATAATACGTAGTAGTGAGTAGTTGACACAAATACGCCTGTTCATGTGATGCGCTGCTTGAACCCGAAACGCGATTCATTTGCGTATGTAAATATGAAGGGTTGTACTTTATCGTGTATGGTGGACGCCATCAGTTCGGTTCCATGTCCTCATTATAACAGCAACTGGCTGAGGGAGTTTATTTTTATTTATGTACTTTATTGTACACCACAACAATAAAAGAAAGAAATTTATTAACAGATCACATAAAAACCAAAGGCATGGTTACAATTGGCAGCCATATCGCTACCTGCGATCTCTTTCAGGCAACCTTTGAGTTCGATTGAGTTTATCAATAAGCAAGCAAAAGAAAGCATCGTATAATTGTGATTAGTAAATACGAGGTGAGTATTTGAGATTTTTGCAGATGATCGGAGGAAGGAAGAGCAATAATGACGCCAATGAATTCTATTTAAACTATTTCCACATCGACACAAAGACAAACGATTTGAATAGACGTTGGATTATCCAAGCAGCAATGTTGTATGCAGCTAGCATATTGAACGTCACGTCTACTGCATACTGTCCACCTAATCCTAACTGTTATGAATGCGAATATGAGACTGTTTGTTACGCTTTAACGTCGTGAGTACTCAACCAATCATCATAAAATATATACATTAGCTGGATTACAGAAGAGGCCATGGGTTAAAAAAGAAATAGTTCAGGTCTTGTATAATTAATGAAAATCTTTTTTACATTAATGTTTAATGAGTTAACCGGCAACTAAAATTGATTGAAAAAACCTTCATTAATACGTTGAAGTCGCGGGCGAAATCTAGTTTCCAAAAAAGCTTGGGAACTGACCCGTGCATTATCGTATATTTCAAAAATATAACGTAGTTGGTATTTGGGCAATCATTCCTCTATATTGAATTCGCATAAATTCAAGCGAAATATCACTGCAAATCCGGGACAAATGTTAAGGCATTTATTTAGTAGGTCGTTGTTCTGTCCAAAGCTGTGTACACGTTTATTTGATTCTACTGGTTGTAGTAATGAGACGAGATTAATTCTGAATACTGACTGTCAATCTTTATTTAGATCATAAGGCAATACGTTTTAAAACCAGTTTGTATATATACTTATTCTTGAAAAGGGATAGATAAATTCAAGCCTATGTTCACGAAAGGAGAAGTAAATGTGTATGTAAATCCTACTAGTGATGTTATCGTCGGAGAAGTATATGTAATTCTGTAGTGACTGCAACAACTAGTAAATAAATAAACACACCTAACAGTACAATAACATAGTCCTAGCCTCACGCTGAGATATAAGAATTGTGTCGTGAGTCCACTCGGTCTCACCAACACCTAAACAAATCCTTGTGGACAACACAAACATTTCTCTCTATAGACATTGGGCAGATTGAACCCGTGGCCTCGCTCTCAGGCGTCGTCTAACCAACTGCGCCACGGAGGCTGTCACTCTGTCACGGAACATACGTGTAAGGTACATACTAATAGTGTACCGGCGATAAAACGGCGTGATGTTTCCGGATAGTTGCAGCGGCGGGATAATGGCGGCATTAATATCGGAAACTGCTGGCTGAAGCCTGCGTAATCACCGAGTTACGCACCGAATAATTCGTACACTAGACTTCATGCCTGACTCTCTTCGTGGATGCTCTAGGACTAAATCATGCATTTGGAATATATTTTTTTAAGTTTATAACAAGTTCAATGCTTTTTATATAGGAAGAAATCAATTCATGAGGTATGTTTCACTGCTTTTCATGTGTTTACACAGTTATGCACGTCTGACCAAGAAGAATGCTGGCAGAATGTCTAATAATGCACTATTTTCTTTCCCTCCTTTCTGATGTAATTTAGTGGTTCCCCAGGTTCCGTGTGTGTTTATCGTGGGTAATTGTCACTTACTATGAGATGGCCCTTCAGCCGATCTATACCACTATAAATATGTATGTGCATAACTTTACCCTCTCTCTCTCGCTCTCTTCAGCCACAGGAAGTCCACTGCTGAACATAGGCATTCCCCCCCCCCCCCCATTGACCTCCACATCGACCTGTTGGAACCGGCCTGCATCCAGCAATTTCGTGCGGCCTTAACCAGATCGTACGTCCACCTTGTAGGGCGTCCGACACTGTGCTTGACTTGCCTCCACTTTAAGACCTTTCGGCCCCAATGACCATTAGTTCTTCGCGCTACGTGCCCGGCCCACTTCAATTTACTAATCCTTTGGACTACGTCGGTTAGCTAAGATAAAAAGTAATTTTACTAATCTACCAAAATTATTTTTGTCCAAGTTAATTAATAAAAAGCTAAAATTTAATCCACTTACGCACAAACAAACCTCTCATTTGACGCGCAGAGATACAGCGCGAGATTAATATAGAGCGGGGTCATTATTATGGGCGGCTAATGTAATGAAAATGGTTTGTTATAATGTCCGTTTGATGTCGGTTGTTAAAACGAGCTAATTAGCAGGACCCTCCCCGCCCCGCGCGCCCGCACACCCCTCCCTCGCCCTCGCAATGTGCCGCGCGTTGAGCTGATGCGGACCAGTTTGAATGGAGGGTTCAAATATACTCCAATTCCTATGTATTGGTAATATAAGTAGCTTATTAGTAGTGGTCTGAACATGAATTGACGAAACCGTGGTCGCAGGTCCGATCTAAATTAACTACATTATTGCAGCCACGTGTGTATTTATTTTTTCATTCAACAAGTAATTTCTTGGTGTAGCCAAATATCGTTTGCATAATTAAAAGATCTTTACAACTTACATAGTCCGTAGTTTCTGCCGAACCCGCAATAGGACAGCGTGGATAAAAAATTATGTAAATAAATTGGGCAATTTTTTTTTATTCGCAGTAATACAACATAGTAATATTTTTTTTAACCAAGCTGTAATCCTAATTAATGGCTTACAGATTATAGTAATAATATTAAAATACGATTTTCTAAACAAACCCACTAATACAACCAACAGCATAACTATTATTCCAAATCTGTTTTCTACAAAGTATAGTTGAACCCGGTCGAGCCGACCCGAACGATGCCACACTATAAGCTGTTGAAAAACAACAAACAAATCTATTCCTGCACATGCACTTTGATTTTATTTTATAATCCCAATTCCGTATTGTGATATTACAGCTAAAACATAGTTAATTTATCGAAGTTTGGTATTTTAACTTTGCGGTTAAGTAAAACACATACAGCCTTATACTTAGACAGATATAAAACCCGTTTTGATGATCCGAATGTTTTGTCCCTTTCGAACGCTTTAGAATACAGTTTGAGCGAAGAAGACAAAACATTCGATAAGTAAAATAGGTTTTACATCTGTCTGTGTAAGGCCGATAATCTACCGTTTTGTTATAATCCAGTATTAAATAAATTTCTGTCAGCACGGCTAACAGCATAGTATTATGTCATCATCGTTTTCCACGCGTATGATTATTTAGCTATAACATTGTCTCCATTTTCCCTCCACGTTTCACGTTCCAAACCATTTTAGATCAGGGCTCGAAAACATTGAGGTCTTCTCGCTACCGTTTTCATGTATAAACATATCAACCACTTTATACAGAAATCACTTGTCTTTGATTCAATTCTCAAAACAGGATATTTACTTTGCACGAATATCTCAGTTTATAAAATCTCATGTATCACCCGGTACTAGGATGTGTGCCCGGCATAGCGATATTTGGCATGAGGGGGGTATTTGGCAAACTTTATCTAATACTTGTAACACCTCTGCGTCTACCTCCTAGGAGATATACAGGCGTGAGCCACGTATGAAAATATCGTGATATTTTAAACGAATTATAGAATCTCAATAATGAAACTAAACTGAAATTTAAAAACACACCTTATTCGCCACTGTTCACACAATAGCCAGAGTTTTAGGCCCAAAGAGTCTGTTCATTACTATGTCCAGATGGAGAGCACTCGCATCTCACTCATCAAACTATCACAGCAAGATTAAAACAGGTTCCAAAAAGCCGGCGCCGCTAACGAGATTGCGCCGCGGTGTTCGCGAGGCCCCGACGCGCCGTGCAATACATTTTTTTTGATAAAACGGTTAGTTTTCGTTCCGTCTTGTTATTTTTTCGCATATTGAGTTACGGTATTGAGGAGCGATTTGGTCGGGAGCGTAGTTTTGTTCATGTTTTTGTTTGTGTAAACATTTTTAACAATACGTGTGAAAATATTTTGAACTGTAACAGTGAAGATATTTAAAAGAAGATGAGCCTGCCCTGTTAAAATTCAGCCAACTGCACGTAATTGACAGACATTAAAATAGTCTTCTTATATACCGTAACAAAACTTTCTTATTTCTAACTTTAGATATTTGCTGATGCGACTTGGAAGTATTATGCAAAAAAATCCGTGACAAACGATTTATTTAACACAACTTGGCTGACACACTGCCGTACCTACGCGAGCGTTTCTCAAATTCCGTATGATTTTAAAATAAAGCAAACTTCGCGAGCTTTTATTTCAGCCGAGATGACAAACGACAAAACATTTCGCTGGCTATAAAACGCATTTTGTTAGTCTTTTTTTTTTTTGCAAAAAGAAAAAACTCTCTGTCGAGTGCCAAACTAGCGGCGGCGTGTCGGACGCGCCGGATGTCGCGATATCACTTATAATGCGAATTTATCTTCACACGCAAGCTGTACAGTGTGAACTGTGAGGTTTGGCTTTGACTTTCAGAACAAGTCACTGTTTGAGAATTTTACTTTGAAATTCATATATGAATTATTTGGCATGATTATAGGCTCTCTCGGTAATACCATATTTTAGTACAGGAATGAACTTAGCGAACAGTGAATGGTATTAATCGCATCTCTGCCTGATCCCTTGGATATGTAAGTGTGAGGTGACAGCCGCGTAGCAATTGATCATAATGACCGTAATTATACGAAAGCCAGTGGATTCGAATTCCGCAATGATACTAATGTTTATGCGATCCAACAACATTAAATATTTCGGGTATGGTTATTGAGTTCAAGAAGTCTTACATAGTTTCTGATACCGACGAGATATTAAGAACCTTGGTGTAAGTTTAGGGTAGTGTCTGACTGTTGTTGCTGTATACGTATGTGCAACACACAACACACGGCGTGGCGTAGATTAGCTGCGCGGAGACCACTACATAACACTCGACGCGACAACGCACCGATGCTAGTGAGCGCGGCGCGGCACACTGTATCACACGTTTCTACCCTGCGGAGTAGCTGCGCATCAACTGTACGACGACTACACTGTATAGAGTGAAGACTACAGCATGTAGACAGAGCGAGTGTAAGAGACGATCTTTCGATACTGCTATAGCCTAGCCTGCTTCTTTAGCCCATTGTTTCTGGTCATTTAGGTCAATTGCTTTTAAGTATTTATGCTTTGCTTAAAGAACTTTTGATATGTATATATTTGATATGATATCCGCAAAAATAGCGACTTGCATACTTGATGGTGTAAGCTAGTCATTGTTCTCCACAAGCATTTCGCGTTGCGGGTTCAATATGAGTACATCGTATTCCTTCTTGAATAGGCCGACAACATTTTGCCGATATATAGGTACTTTATTTGGATTGCATCGAACTTGTTATAAGGAGTGACAGGCACGCGCAGTGTCGGATAGACGGACGACCTGATTAAGTTTGCAGTAAGTAGCTGGATGCAGGCCGCTTCTAACAAGTCCATGTGGAGATCCTTGGGGGACGCCTATGTTCAGCAGTGGACTTCCTGTGGCTGAAGAAAGAGAGAGCGAAAGAACTTGTATGGTATATTTTGTCATTAAAATATGTAAATATATCAACTACTTCACTAATGCAAATATCATTTTACAGTTTATAAAATGCATTGGTAAGATTTTGAACAACTGCCGCAAACAGCGTCGTGTGGCAAATGATAATCTCCTTAGCGAACTATTTGAATTTGAAATGTGATGTCTTTTCGATTCTCCCACATTCATACACTTAGTTTCTATCGGTTTGTGAATACATGCCGTGGATGTTGCCAATAGTTTTATGTTCTCGCGTCACTATCGTAGAATATATACCTAGTTGTTATCATTTTTAAAAAACACAAAATATTTCAATGTATTATGACTACCTGCCACTAGTTGCTTTCTGCTATTATTTTTTGAACATTCAGGCGCGATTAAATTCGTAGTTAATTAGCGCTTACTTTCACAATGACGAAAAACATACTACGAAAAGTGCATAAAACTTAAAAAATGTATTTCAAATACGCCTATTAGTCCACCGTTCAACAATTTTAGAGAAATTCAATACCTAGCTAAACAAGCTGGTACTAGTAAATGTAAACAATACCAACTTAAATTAATTTCCTTAATAACAAATACTGTAGTGTCGAGTCGAGAAGACGTAAGGTGCGATGCTTCAGGGGAGACGGGGTCTTGAAAGGGGAGAGGAGGGGCAGGAGGGGGAGTATGGTGTCGTAGTGTCGCAGGCCGTCCCGGCGTATTTTGTAGCCAACAAATAATTCCGCGCTGATTCACGCCCCCTACTACTGGTGATCGCGTTAACTGTCGCTGATTTAGTTAGTGAACTCTTAATGAACATGCGAATGTCTATTGATCAGTTCGTTACTTGATGATAGATTTGAACGTAATTAATTTTAACACTATTTATAAGAGTTTGATAATTACTTTTTTTATACATCGACATTCCTGTATTATTCTGTATACCTAAGCTAAATAATTCCCGTGAGAAATCTGTTAATAATTTTGTAATATTTTTCGCAAATGTTTTTTTTTTACTAAAGCGACAGTGTCTACTGTATTAAGGGCAACTACTGTGCAGTCGATATAATATGTTGCCCATCAGTGATAGATAGTTATATCTGGCTTGCGTGCGCCGAGAAGACATTTACTGGCTGGAATTTAAACGGAATACACTTTTTTTATCTGTCACGACATAGAGACACAGTAGACAGTAGGTATTCTCTGTCTACGGTGACCACACTGCAGCTGACGGTAAGCGCAATGCCGTCCAGGCAGAGTGTCGAAACGCATCAGTCGGATATTGACCTTTTTTTAACCGAACTATGACGGATCTTACGGTGATAGCCATCCGACCTATCCGAATCTGCTCCAAACAAAGTTGTTTCCTCGGACCAGTGGTATAATAAAATACTAAAATATCTACTCGAATCGCGCCAGTGAGTCCCGCACTTGCCTGTGACGTCATCGTGCCCAACTTTACGGGCGCACCGCACGCCACATGGTACACAAGTTTTTTCTACTAATATTTGTTAACCAAATTGTTGTGACAAGCAAGCACTGTCAACCACGCGGAGTAATGTGATCACAGATATGGCGAATGCACTGAATATTGTGTAACTGCGAAGTAATCTTCTATATCTTTATTTTCGACCTTTTTTATTTAACACGGAAAAATATCCTCTCATAAATAGTAGGATACTTTATAGTTAAAAAGCAACTACACGATTCAGGATACTGCGTTGAACGTGTTTGTGCGTTTGTGTATCCCGCTTTAAGCAGACCTGAATTATTATGTTGACCGGCGAGGGATAACTATATTTCATCTATGGGTACACTATTTGGGTTGCACCGCATTTACTATCAAATGCAGTGCAAATGCTTTATACTGCCAGTATAAATATATACAATTTTTAAATTTCAAAAGGCTCGTAAGGGTATGTTACAGCGGGTCGTAGGCCAATATTAATTGAACAATACGTACAACGACACAGAAAATACCTAAGACCAACATGTTAAACTACACCGGTTAGTTTTTATAGTTAACGGCGATACGATAGTAAAGTCCGTGTTAGGGGCGCCCGGCGCGGGGCGGCGGCGGGTTCGTCGCCACCAGATAGCTCGACAAATTACAAACGTAACAAGTCCACTGAGATTATTTACGCTTCACGGCACGATATCTCTTGACGCGCGCACGCACACACACAAACATACACGTACTAATACACACACGACTAGGCGGCCGGAACCAATATCCATGATTAAATACCGTATTAACAAACACAATATTAAAATAATATGTATGTATATTTATATTTTTGGTGGACTATGAAATAGTTGAACTGTGTACTCCACCTTCCGTAGTCATTCGGTTGTTCCGTGAAGCTTTTTAGGCCTGTATAATTGTGTCGAAAGGTCAGTCCACTGCTGAACATAGGCCTCCCCCAATGATTTCCACAGTGACCTGTTGGAAGCAGCTTGCATCCAGCGACTATGCCATCACTTTACCGTTTCATATATAAAACTTATACCGTCATCGGTTTTAATAGCATTTTGTAGACTTTGTGAAACTGTGTGCTTGAACGGTGAAATAAAAGATCATAATTATGGAAAACTGCACGTCTGTTAACAATCATTATAAGCTATGTGATGTGTACCAAAAGTCGAGCGTGGCACATCAGATCGACTACCACCGAAAGAAAAATACTCAGTCAACAACTGTAAAAAAATCACCAAAAAGTTTAACAAATTATATTACCCATAATATTCAACAAAAGTAATTTCCTGCCCTCAATAAGGTACTTAATCAGATTAATGCGCAAATACCCGGTTATATCAATATTGGTAGGAAGGAAAAACTTGTGGAGCGTCTTAAAATCACGGCGAGTTATTCAGGCTAATGAAAAAGGGTCGTCATACAATTTTGTTAGTATTGTCGTAAACATACAATATGTATGTAAGAATATTTTAGTGCAGGGTTTTTATGAGTAGCGACTGCGCGTTCCCTTCCTTCTATTACTATTGCTTCTGTATTCAAATATAGTGAGGAATATATTTTTTCTACAGATTTTTTGTATGGGCATGAGGTAGAGACTTGAATGCTTGATGGTAAACGCAGTGCAGACTGGAGAGAGTCGACACATGCAATGGTTATCTCTCGTCGTGCGAGATATACACAGTATGAACCCGAGACGCGTTACTTACGGAAGTCACGGTGACGCGTGAACTTCTGTAAGCGATGGTCGCTATTACTACAGTCGGGTACAAGTGTCCCACGCCACACACATACATTCATAGCATATAAGTTAAGCAGGGGTGATACTAGTGCCACCAAAGTTACTGTCCCAAATGTGATAGGGGTTAAATAGTATGGTGGTAACTATGGTATGAATTTTTGAAACCGAAAAGTTTACATAAACTAAATTACCCGTTCTCGAATTTGAATTTCACTTTGATGTGTACTCATGTTCTCTATCAACCGAACTATCGTTTAAATGGCAAATATTAATACAATTAAATTAGATATTTACAAGCCCAGTATCCCCCCATATAGCATGTGAGTGGAGCCACGATCACGTGTAATTAGCGAGCGCGGATACTTCCGCCTGTTAACTGATTGCAGCTAACCGCGACACCGCACGCATTCGATACACTGCTTCTAATAAAATTAATTATTACACTCATACACAGGTATCTACTACAAATCCATAAGTAATAATAAATATGCAAAATGGTCAGTCTTGAGCCCAGATTAAAATCTAACAACTCTTGTGTCGTCTTATTAGAAATAGGACAATTATTTCGATGTCTCAAATACCCAGACCTGACATGAATATTCTATGGTATGGTATGTCACTTAATCGATCTCTCGATTAATATGAGTCCGATTTATCATTATTAACTAGTGATATCGGTATTGAAATATTTGACAATCATTACCATGAGTGTTGTTTCTCAACATATTATACGGGTAGTTATAGTCTCTTAACCAACAATAGAGATAAAAATATTAATATATCTTTGTATAGGTGAGTTGAAAGTTAGTTGCAAGAAGCTCGCCTTGTTATTTGTTGCAGGCCAGCGGACAACTTTCTCTTCAGTTCAGATCTTTGCTCGTTTGTCGGACTTAGGTATAAAAAAGTATATAAAATATAATCCATTCATGAAATAATAATCATGATTGAAAAATGCGGATGTCTTCCAAAACCACTGTAACTTAATTTTATTATAACTTTAAAATCAGCTTTCATAAGTCAATTAAAAATCGAAATTTTTAGACACTTCATCATTATTCATCTTTTGTTATTTTGAAAAATGTCAGTTGAAGTTAATCACGCCACGACACTATACTTTAACATTATAATATTTTATTTACGTCGTATTAAAATAAAACTATTTTCCTGTTAATCTGAATTCTTGCGTTACATTCTGCGTATACGGTTAATGTGATAATAATCTGCCTTGACTGCCTCGGTGGCGTAATGATATTACGGTATGATTGCAAATTTGAGGTCTCGGGTTCGAATCCCGGGTCGGGCAAAGTGATATTAGATTTTTCTATTCATTATCAGCCCGGAGTCAGGAATTTGTGCCCGATATGGCGATAGGCTCGCCCCCTATCACATCGTGGGACGGAATATACAAGGCGAAACGTGGGTGTTCTCGTAGCACCTCTGCATACCCCTTCTGGGAAAAAGGCGTGTGTTATGTTATGGTAATAATAATCTGAATTATAGCCGTGCAGCGAAACTTCTGAGAACAACAGTATATAATAATAGGCTACGTAACATACCGCGTTTAAAAAAATACAAAAGAAAATGTCACGGTCAACTTCAAGAATTCCTTGAAAAAAATATCGTTAGGGAATCTGAACCTTACAAATCAATTTAAGGACTTATGTGGTAGACGAAGTCCACTGCATAATATTCTCAGTTTGTGGAGTAATTCCTCCCAGTAGAAATCTCGGTTGCAGTGGAGCTCCGTCGTCAGCAGTGAGCGATTATGAGTTGATACAGTATTTTCATACTATTTTTTTATTATGGCACGGCACAGTGATTGCACTGCATGTGATGGTAAACGCAAATGCCGTACAAACAGAATGTCGAATAGCATCTGACGGCGGTTCAATGTCATGCGACACAACCATGCCGGCTTGCTCAGATGCCTTATTACAAAGTGATATTGGATTTATTATTACTTACTTACATACATAAACACACGCCTTTTTCCCAGAAGGGGTAGGCAGAGGTGCTACCAGAACACCCACGTTTCGCCTTGTATATTCCGTCCCACGATGTGATAGGGGGCGAGCCAATCGCCATATCGGGCACAAATTCCTGACTCCGGGCTGATAATGTATAGAAAAATCCAATATCACTTTGCCCGACCCGGGATTCGAACCCGCGACCTCAGCTTTGCAATCATACCGTAGTACCACTACGCCACCGAGGCAGTCATTACTTACTTCTCTTCTTTATATTTGACACACATAACAGCAACCGCGTTCTCTATAAGTGATAAACACCTATAATATTAAGGGCCATTATTTTGCGTTCGATAAGTTTTATAGCTTCAGGTTCTCGAGCTACAATAACATTTTATTGTAATTAAGTTAAGAGCGTTCTTAGTAGAATTAGTCCTTGGCAGGTGCTAACACTTAAAACGAATGACTGTTTAGGTAGGTGAGGATCTGGTTGCCAAACCAAAAAAAGCGGGTTCAATTTCAAGGTACTGACTTGTCGAATTTACGTGTACATATTTAATAAATTATCGTTGATTTTAACGATAAAACTTTTTTTTATTAAAAAATAAGTAGTATTTATATCAATTTATTGTGTTCATAGTTTTCTTGTTTTATTGGCGTGACAAATTAACCACCATGCATTTGACGGTAAGTCAGTAATTAAATATTTTTCATGAAAACTTTAATGAATCTTAGATCATTTTAATGCGGTTTTATTTTTTCAATGGCACAAAGTAAGAGCATTGCAATCGAAATATATAGGTAGTATCCACAGACAGAAAGTTAATTATTATTTATCGCCGGCCGACATAATGTCAACTTATTTAATGCCGGTGCGACATGTGTTTCAAACGTGGATGTCCTGGTAGCACCTCTGCTTACCCTTCTGGGAAGGAATCGTAAGTTTGTGTTTGTGTGTGTGTGTATGTGGTACGGTGATTATGCAGGCGGATACGAATATCCTACCAATAATAAAAACAGTAAGTCAACTAGCACAGCATGGCGAGCTGCTAATGAAACTAACCGCGGTAGAAAAGAATTCCAAAGCACGATAACGAAAGGTCTGATTTAGATCCTTGGCAGAGTCGTGTTGCGGCCGGCGCGGTCTCTCGCGGCCGACTCTACTGCGACCATTGTAGAGCCGACGATGCGATGCGCTTTTTTATTCTTGGTTTTGCGGTGCACTTGACATAGAGATTGGTGTGTTTATATGATTGCATGTGACGGTAAATGCCTTCATGATTGAGTATGGAGTGGTTACGCGTTATAATTATAAATTGGTTTATTTACTGTTACTCTAATTAATGATAATATATTTTTGTTCTTCAAATTAGCTTATATCTTTTGTACATACTGAACATACATAATTAAATTAATTATCACTCGCGCTTTTTAAATAATGATGTATCTAAACATTCTAAACATCAAAATGTAACTTTTTGCATGAATTTTCATTGCAACTGATTGGGAGTGTAATCCAGACAGAGTATCCATCGGGGACGAATTATTTCGTCGCTCAACAAAATTAAATGCCGGCCTCGACTCCGGATACAAAGTGATCCCGGATGCGACACATTGGCGGGTTTACACCTCGCGCATCCCGCTGTCTGGGATACGAACATCCTACAATTCAAAACTCTTTACATACATAATCGTCACGCCTGTATCCCATAGGGATAGGCAGATACTATACTATGGATCGCCACTTTGATCGATCCTGACATACTACTTTCGCTTCGTCCACTTTCATCAATCTCTTCATGCATGGCATGCAAACTCTTTATGGACTATAATATGACCTAACCTCTCCCAATCATATTCTCGATAGTAGAGGAGGCCCGTGCTCTGCAGTGGAAAGTATATATAATTTATCTTAATATGGTTTATAAATTGGACTGTTGGCTATGTTCAGCAATATATAGCTGATTTAAATTTGATATTTTTACTTGCCTTAAACCAATAACTTCATCGATTTGATGTTACATAAACATAATGTCGACTAATGGACTCGTGATTGTACACCGCACCACTTTCCTAAGATCAGTTTATTAAAATGTATTATTATTTAAAAAATTAGTTGTATGTATTTTAAAGAATTTAAAGCCGAGAAATGCTTTTCGTGATATACACGATATTTTAGGAACAGGGGAAGCTATTATTTAAAAGCGCTCGAGTAGCATTTTAGCTGTAAATTTAACTAGAAATGCTGGAAAGTGGCCATTATTACATGTTTATGGTTGTTATTGTGACGTCTCTATTAGTTTTCCTTCATGTTTTAATTTCTACTGGGAGTTGTATTCAAAATATTTGTAATTGTGTCTACAAATCTAATTATATAGAGTTAATGAATGAACATGTGCAGAATTTTTTTAACATAATTTCGCTAGTTAATATAATACATTATAATTTTAATAATTTAGTTTAAGTTTATTAATTGCACTTTCATAAAGATATTCTACCTACTTACATACGTAGGTAGACTGTCTAGACATAGAGCGATAGGTGTCGCATATGACTAAACTATTTTTTATGTAATTGTGTACACGACTCTTCGTATAAAAAGACTTGTGTAGTATCAGTACATACGGTGTCATATTAAATACTAGTTAAATATCTACATTAACATATAAACACACAGGATGAGAACACGCAGAGAGAGCATGTAAAAACATGTCACATAATGTACATCCATTTATTTAAATTTCGTCCTAGATTGTATGGAAACTCTACATACAGGTAGAGTATACAGAGCTAGAGTAAGTGATAATGCGTGTTTTAAAGCGCGATGTAGTCGGCGCCACGCTCGATACGTTTTAATTGCGACTATATTTTTTTAACAAAAGCCATTTTTTGTGTAACGCGGCGCTTCCGCCGGTGCTCTCTCGTCTCTCCTATTGCGTAAAGTTACAACTTGAAATATATTTTTAAATGTTAATGGCTTTGAGTACAAATGTTTTAAACGCGATCACGTTTCAGCGAGTTCCGTGAAATGTTTTTGGATGTATTTTAAATTGGACGCGGGCACATCGTTTTTTGTTCGAATATTTGTAACGAGATAACTAAATTACATCGCTGAAAATTCAAATTTGTAAACTTTCGCCGTCTGAAGTCTTTGACGAAGCGCGAAAAGTCATCGCGAACTATGACCGTGGAGAAACTCAGCTGTATAATTACTTCTGAAACATTACCATGGCCGTAATACTTTTTATCTACGTAATTATCCAACTCAAATATTTTATCGTCCAAGTTTAATTAACAAACTCTGAATCTTATCATCTTGATGCCATGCTCGGCCTTAACTCACCGTCTAGCAGGAACAGCAGCCTGAAGATCAGGTGACAAATCCTTTTCATCTTGATCATTGCTAGCACTTTTCAACTTATATTGACATGGGCACTATAACCTTGCTGCGGCACTTGGAGACTGATCCGCTAACTGTGACACTTCGTTCGAGAGTCGTTAGAGAGCACGCGCGGTGTCTCAGAGAGCAGGGAGGCTGCGGTCCGCTCGCCTCGCGATCGCACACACTACTGACGCCGGGAGCTCTACGCCGTAGCGGCATAGCGGCCGCGTAGAGACGTAGCGGGCTACGAGATTGCTCATTAGGAGGGCGCGCGTGTTCTCTACATTATTTCGTTTAATAAAGTCCCGCTCGTGTATGCAGATGCGTTTACATAATGTTATGGAATTTTAGAGAGCGGGCGGAGACGCGAGCGGCACTGTGTCCACTGTGAGTCCGTAGATAGTGCAGGAACCAAATATTTGAACGGTATAAAATCTAATTTATAGTTAAATTACTTTTTTAGTCTTCGTTGCGGCATGTGTTAACCGTTAGATCCAGATTTTGATTACCAGGTATCAATACGCTATTTATTCTATTTCAAAAATTAAACTTAAGCATTTGGTAAATATTTGGTAATTCTAGAACGAAATATAGAATATCTAATTTTTTTTTGCAAAGCTTTGTTGCAACGACGCTATACATAGAATGAGGCACACAGTACTTACACGTATAGTTATAATGCCAAGCCCAAACACAATATAACTGAATACAAGCCATGGTATTATCACGTCCTGTCGAGCAACTAGAACATATTAATTCCATGGTACAAACTATCAGATCCGCTGTCAATACTGAATACATTGAGGCTCGTCGCGACGAGGCGATGGCGCGGAAACAACCAGCTAATTAGTTAAAATACAACATACACATGGACTCTCGCATCACTTGACAACATCATTATTTTAATAATCGAATTAGCTCAATATTACACCGTATTTATTTAAATGGAATTGACAATATTAGCAAAGACACGATTTTGAACGAGGATTACTAATGACAGAAGCATCATGACTGCCTTGGTGGCACAGTACTACGGTACGATTAAAACTCTGAGGTCTCAGGTTTGAATCCCAGATCGGGGAAAGTAGTATTGGATTTTTCTATTCATGATCAGTCTGGAGTCAGGAATTTGTACCCGATATATTGATGGGCTCGCCCCCTATCTCATAATGGGACGGAACACACAAGGTAAAACGTGGGTGTCCTGGTAACACCTCTGCCTACCCCTTCCGGGAAAACGGCGTAAGTTTTGTACATGTATGTAGAAGCTTCCTCAACGCGAGAAACAATGTCGTGTCAAACTCAGCGAGTATTCGGCAACATAATTGATCCTTGTAAGTGTCTTATGTTCAGCAGTGGCCTCGTTATGGCTGACTAAATGACGAGAGTACGATACTATCAATAACCCTATTTTTATCTTTAGTTAGGAGCAAGACAACAACGTAGCTTTAACTCATACTTGTCAAAATCTATTAAGTACGGTAACAATTTACTACTAATTCAGAAGCCGGAATATTAGTCTACTTTCATTTGTAAAAAAAAATAGAAAAAAATGTAAAAACTAAATTAAATTCCCGATAAACTCCGTAATAATTCGTTTTATTTCAAAAAATATTATTTATCTTGTTGCTGTATTTTTATTTTACTTTTATGCAACAAGCATTTATAGTTTTTAATTAAAATATCTTTAGCGTGCGGTAAAATATAAAAAAACACCGCAAATTGAACTGATTTTTCAGACACGTGAAAGTAAAACAACATCGGTCCGAAACACAAATATTTGCTTCATATTGTTTGCGTCCTCGTCGCCATATTAAATATTTCGAGAACATTCCGTAAGGTTGCCACTTTAACAAAACTGGAACTTGAGTATGAATCGATACATTGGTTGTTTTCTTACTGCTATATAAATAAACTTATATCCATCATTATGCGCGTATCATCCAACCATTTAATGCATTTCAATCACGTTTTTGTTTCTTACCCAAGGACTCATTTAAAAAATATATCATCTGTATTTTTTTATACACGTAGGCGAGAAAAAAAATTATAAGCGCTATGATGTCATCAATACAGTTTCTATTTTTGCGTAAATATTCCAAAAGAGTTATTCATAAGGAAAAGATAAAAAAACACAGCGCCACTTTAGTTACCGTCTAAAAAAATCCAGTAAACTAGATTGCACAACTTTCTCGCTAGATTACATCGTCCAATAAGTAGGAACGATATTTACTCAGGCGTTAAAAAGAAGTTGATTATTAGTTATAAAATTAATTTATCTGCCGTTAAAAGAAACAAAACTGAATTAAACCTAATCGGAAATATATTATACATATAGTTAAACATGCAAAGTCTTAGACAACAGTTACTATTAAATTCAAACAATTCCAGAAGATTCTCTAAGAAAACTGTAACTACAACACAGCATCAGTTGTTTTCATAGCGTCGTAATACTGCGAATGTTATAATAAAAGTATTCGTTTACCGAGAGCCGGCGGCGCGTGCTCAATGTACTATGAAGCGATAACATATTGCCGCGACTTCAAACTAACCACGTGACAGTACTTGCGTCGCCCTCCACGCGTCGAGGACGACTTGGAATAAACACATCATGCTACATTAAAATATAACTGGTGCGCACTTCTTTAAAAAACACAAGTGAAAAGGGTTTGTTAAATGTTAGTACCATATTAATATTTTTCGATGTGATAAGTAAAGTACCTGAATGATTAAATTTTCAAAATATGACTAATGATTCGTCAAGGGACGTCAACGCACATGGGAAGCCATAGTCCCTGATAATAATTGCGTATTTTGTTTAGGCCTGGAAAACCTACCCTCGAGACCGTTGAAAAAGTTAAAAACCAAACCTAAATATTTCCAAACTTATAATGTCTACAAATAAATTTAATTCGAATATATGTAAGTAACAATAACACATGAAACTAAAGTAATTCGATTGAAATAACACGAGTGGATCGCTGGTCGGGGCAATCTCTGCGCCGACAAACGCCGACACACACCGATATTGGCGGTGTAGTGGATTCCTCCGCGAGTCAGAACAGACGCTGTGTAGCAACACAGCGACTAGCTTTTATCACGCACCTCTGAGTGATAATTGGTTCACCTAATAGTGATCACAGATGCTAGTCAACTCTCTTTTTAAGATAGTTAGTTGCCTTTGTAAATTGATGGAAAAGTATAAGGAACGCCAGAAACCACTTCCTTGAGGTATATTTTTTGTGAGACTGTAGTACCATCTCGCATGGAAAAATTTATTCACAATACACCCAAAAATAGATACAGCAAAACTACTACTTTTAAAAATATCTACGTTTTACTATTTTTTCTTCTCGCCATATACTTAGTAACCATCCATGAAGGAACGTCTTTTTGGAGTAAAATACACGTGATATAAAATTGTTACTAGAACATTTCATTCGAATCGCAAAACCTTAATACTCTAAAGATAATATCGAATATTATTACAGTACCTTGAAGCTTACTGGAATATTTCATTCAGATACAACCTTCAAGCATTTCCAAGATCATTTCTGATATTATTACAGTACCAAAACGTGGTAACATTAGTGGGCTTATACATAACACTGCTAATTAGTATGGCCCGGTACACAATATGACCTACGGCCCATTCGCCAATTACCAAATACCGAAATACCGAATGTATGTAGCAGCCCCCACCCCCAGGCGACAAGAATACGCACTAATAACCGACAACAACAAGCTCTCAGTTACCGCAAATAATTACGGGCCATTCGTTAATTCGCGAAACGATTCAGTGAATAGTCGGCAGAGTCGTTCTCTATTTACTGTAAAACAAAAGCGTATATACCTTTGAGTGTATAAATGGGCAATAAAAACACGTCGGCGCGGCAAAAACGCTCATTAGTGCGACCTCTGGTAGAGTTCGCAGTTGGTAGAGTCGGTAGCGCTCGAGAGCCGCCGACTGACCGGAAGGATTAGTTGCGTCGGATCGTGTTTGGGTTCCGGAACGGGGTGATTGTGAATGTCAATGCCAATCTAAGTTTGTATATCTGTGTATTTATTTATATTGCTTGTCGGAGAGTTTAGTTTTTAAAAACTTGTTAAAAATAAAAAGTAGAATGTAATTACGAACAAAATAATAACTCAAATCTATTCTTACAGTCGTATTGATAGATAGTTTTAAAACTGTTAGGACTGCGGAGAGACTTCGGGTCTCTCTGTGTGTTCTATCATCTGTTCCATGGGGAGTGCTCCGAGGAATTATTTGAGATGGAACCAACGTCACTTTTTTACCATCGCACCACCCGTCACCGCAGCAGAGTTCATTCCTACCACCTGGAAGCGTACCGTTCCCGAACGGCACGTTTTCAGCGTTCTTTCTTACCACGCACGTGTAAGCTCTGGAATGAACTCCCTGAATCGGTGTTTCCTGAGCGCTATGACCTATCCTTCTTCAAACGAGGCTTAAAGAGAGTACTTTCCTTAAGGTAGGCAGCGACTTTGTTGTGCTGGACCCCTGGCACTGCAGAGGTCTATGGGCAGCGATAACCGCTTTCCATCAGGCGGGCCGCTAGCTCGTCTGCCTATAACGGCAATATTTTTTTTTTAAATCGTATTTTAGGAATCGAATATTTGTCCCTTTGGAACGACTTTAGAATGCAGTTTAAGCGAAGAAGGCAGAACAATCGATAATTAAAATAGGTTTTAAAGCCGTCTATAAATAAGGTCGTAAATGTTTATATGAATCATCCACCTCTTACCTAATAATTTTAAATCGGTTACGCAATAAAAATATATCTACTTTAAAAAATATTTATTACCTACATCAATACTATAATATCAAGAGTCGGTGCTCTATTAATAAAACTATGAGCTAGGAAAATATTCGTATCCACATGTGTAGCAACTACTATGTATTATGGTGGAATGCCCGACATAGCGACGCACGCGGCACGCTCCTACAGCGTTGCGATTTATGCTTTCGTATATCCGATTATGAAGTGGTATATCGACTTCAATATGTTTACATCTAGTTTCGGTTGCCTATCGTAGTTGCAGTATACTTGGTGACCGCAGATAGTTCGACGAGATAACATTATGCCCGCGGTATATATTAAGAACACTAAATATGTAAATATAGGTATGAACGATAAACTTTGATGTACTCCTAAGAGGAGACTGTCGGGTTATCAGAATGTATGTAATTAGGCGATGTATTATTATAATGATGTGTCTCGCATGTTGAATGTTATCGTATTTATTAAATGGCCTCTATTAAGTTGATATACTGTAGTCTAGTAACTTTCGTTTAGTTCTTTTTGTTGAGAAAAGTATATAAAAAGGTTTTGTATATGGTAGAGCCTTGTTAAAGCTAAGTTAGACCGAAATATGGATGGATTTGCTGCGACAATGTCATAGTATCACAAAAAATTTACACGAAGAGCCAAGAGTTTTATAACTGTTAAGCCATATTTACATGAAGAGAGTTTCTCGCTTTAAAGATACGATAATCGTAAGAACATAAAAAAGTTGCATCGTGTAAACATTTGTCAGAACACGATAATTTTTAGCAGCTATGTCATGCGATAATGTCATAGGATTCTCGCCGCGAGAAACTCTCTCGAGTGGTGCTTTACGTTCTATTCTTTTTTTTTCCTTTTCACCACATTATTAAAGGGTTATGTGTGTGTTATATGTGTGTGTGTGTATAAATGACCAGTTATGTTTAGCACCAGATAAAGCTGTTAAAAAGACAGTTAATTATAAGAAACATTCACAAAATAAATAACAGGGTGGAATTTATTCTCTCATATAAAGAATTCGCCCTGCTAGAGATTATCAGACTTTAACCAATTGACAGGCATTAAAAATATACGCTTTAGTGAAAGTAATAATCAGTAAGTGAGACAGCACTCAGATATTACGCGGATATTTGAATATTACGAAACATCAATTACGAGACGGCGCCTTTAACATTTCAGATATCATTTATCATTTGTACGCGCCGAGTGCCGCGACTCTACCGCCTCTATCTAGTAGAGCTCCTTTATAAGTCAGGTAGAGATGGCAGAGTCGATAAAGGTACAATATGATTAGCTGGCGACATCTATCTGACAAATATGAAACATTCTGTCTGTGCTTACTTGACTGATTACTGTTACTATAGACTAACACATCGTATTAAAATGTCTTAGAGTGATGAAATAGTTATTTGGTACAGCAGTTTAAATTATATTAATGTAATAAAAAAACGAACCTTATTTCTCAAAGTGACTTCTTTAGAAAAAATAATAAATAAAAATAAATTTATTATCATTTAAAAACATGACACACTATAATTTATTTTAGTTATTATAGAAATGTAAATATCACTATATTAACTTAATCGTTTCTGTGGTGATAACTTTTTCTACATACCACAAAGAAAAATAATTCTCAACTAAAAGCGTGATAAACGGTGGATGGATGCAAATATAGTCCTTCATTTACTTTGAATCGTTTATTTCGCTATTTACATTTTTAGCAATATTTTAAAACGCTCCTGAACACAATAATTATTTGTGAATTACAAACAATGTGTGAAAATTCGTCGACCGATCCCGTCGCGTGTAAATATTTGCGTTGCCTACAGATATTTGTTCCGGTGCTTGTGCGTGCCAAGTTTTTGTTTAATAAACGCTATTTTCATTACGCATCATTTATACGCCATTTTTACAGAAATATAACGACAATTATATTCGTAATCCTGTAACTATATTAATAAACCGGTTTGTTCCTTAATTACATGTCAATATACGTATATTTCATTTGTCTTTCGTAGATGGCAGGAAATCTGTTAAGCTCCTCACAAGAAGCTAGAAGGAAAGCTAGAAGGAGGACCCCAGTCTCATTGACCTCAACAAGCTCATTCTAGTAGCAGCATGTATACGCTGTGAATTCTAGGGTCTTGAAATTATTATGTTTATTATTTATTAAAGTGTTCGTACTTCAGGTACGTTTGTGGGTTGAAAGTATCATATAAGTAACCCGAATCCCGAGACTGTAGTTTGTATCCAGCATTGAACGTAAGCTAAGTGAAACGTAGGTGGCATTTATGCCATCCCTGCCCACACCTCCGTAGATATAAGCGAGGCTCTACATGAGTACGATAGCACTCTGTACTATTGTTAACGATTGATACAGAATACCCGAGGGTGGTGAACATACGTGCCAAAAACGTCGCGTGAATATTCAATGCATTTCCAATTTAATGGTTAATTAAATAATTGTGTCAATGCTGAATCAACAGCTATTATTGGGGATATAGGTATGAGGTTATGGATATATTAATCATTATTATGATCCGCAGCTAGGGCCAATGCCCCAGGAAGTGAACTACGGAACATTTATTTTAATTATTATTGTTATGCCTTACACAAATATCTAGCGTTGTTGAAGTACACGGTTATTGGCCGTTAGAGGATGGAGATGTTGTTTATTAGGATGACGAATGCAAGGCAGTGCAGTACGTAATTGCAATAAGGTGAGTGATGTTTCTGCTTATGAGCAGGGTAACGCTTACCACGAGTCCAGTGACTTGCTTTTCTCTATTCTAATAAAAACAAACTAGCAACTTTCTATGTTCTAGTTCAGCTATAAATGATACTTATTATTTACCATACTGATTGTTTCCTTTACTCAAATAAGCAAAATCAGGCTTTCAAGTCGTATCTCATTGCAATAAATATTACACATTCCGGTTTTCAATACTAGAGGCTCCATCTATCCTCTGTTTTGCGAACTAAATTCCAATAATAATAAATTAGGACTCGTAAAAAGATGTCGGACCGTGATATATAGACGTTCAATCTCATTTTTGGCAAAAGACACGCGGTTTTTGTTACTCTCGCCGCGCTGGTTTCATCAATACCTAGAATTCAATGTTATAGCTTCGTTTCAACTGTTGTTATAAGTAAACGCTTTGAATTCTGTGTATATAATAAAGAATAGACAAATTGCCGTATTGATTACATATTCTGTGTAGTCGCGTACCAGTTGTCATGAGGGAAATATAAACAATCTAATAAAACCGTTTATAATAAGAGCTTCGTCGGTTCTACGACCCAGAACAAAATTTTAATATTTTTTATTTTATCAATTACTGTTATCTAAGCGTGGAGATCAAACCTCGCACCTTATACTTTATAGTTACTGTTAATTTATCTGAATGATTGTCACATTAATACACAAGTAAGAACCCAACACAATCAAGGTAGCAAATCATCTCGGGGAAAAACTGTCCATCTCCCCAGATTAGTTACACGGTAAGGGCGGGGTGCGGAGGGGGAAGAGAAGGAGACATGAGGAGAGGGGGAATATTCTTTGTCCGCCTCCTCAAAGTATCAGCGCGGAATCGTCGGCGTGTCACTCACAGAAATTAATTTGGACACAAAACAATCGTGAACAATTAAACATGAGTATAATTATGATACAATGTTTTTGGAACATCACAACTCGATGAAAATGCGGCCCATACTTAAGAAGTCGTAATACATACGATATCATTTATAACATATATTCGGGAATGTTCATTATGATAGCTAAGTTGGAAGCGCAATGGAATGCCGAGTAGGGAGTGTTGGGTTCGATATAGAAGAAAACATTTATGACTTTGAAGTTTTGCTTCTTTTGGCGTACTATTGAAAACATTTCAAGAGCGAATTTTTGCATTTCCCGTGCGTAGTGACATGAAAGTTGAAGTGACAAGACACTATGGAGTTTTTTTAATTCTTATTTATTTAAGAGACTGAGTGAATGATGACTATTTCGGTCTCATAGTGTACGAAGTTAGCCGATAAATCTCCTTTTATTATAGTTTGAAGTGATATCTATATTGAAGATATTTATTTTTTGTATCGTTGTTGAACTGGTGATATATTCAACACGCTACAGTACGAATGGACAGCTCCACCGCGGCTGCACCACTCTCTCACTGAACATCGACGTGTAGTTACAGTTTTGTGTTGCCTTTGGTGATAGAGTTTGTTCGAGACCCATAAGCTGGTAGTGGGAGAATTATTATACTTGCCCGGACGGCGACATCATAAACAATGGTACAAATCTCATAGTAGAAGGATCGATACTAATATTTCACTAAATTAAATTCAGACAGTCTCCGTGGCGCAGTTACCTAGATGCCGCTTGTGACACGTGAGGCCGCAGGTTCGATCTCCACAGCGAAACAAACATCTTTGTGATCCACAGGTATTTATTCCGGGTTTGGGTGTCCCAAACGTCTCGCTTAGTTTCTGATACCCACGATACAAGACTCGATTTTAATGTGAAGTCAGGAATATGTATGTATGTGACTGTTGGGTGTTTTCATTATTTATTTAGTCGTAATAAAGTTGTTACTACGCTGGTATATTTACTTCGACATTGACAATTTCGTAATAAGAATGGTAGCATAATTTGTTCATGTTGGAGTAAAAGCTGTACGTAATACATTCTGATGCTCGGTTTCATTGTAATAACATTTATTGTATAACTTATATCAAAACAACATTAGACCCACTGAGCGGAAAGTGACAATCCAGTAAGCAGACAGTGTTGTAACTAACATATCAGCCTGTACCTATATATATATATATATGTTTCCACTGCTCATTACGCGCCTTCTCTTCAATTCAATTCTCGTTGACTTATTGCGACATCATATGGTGTAGAAATTATTGTACAGATCCCAATTATAAGAGACGCTATGCATCTATTGTTCAGCGCAGGGTTGAACCAGTCTATATCAGTCAATCAAGTTGTTTTGCAGTAAATATGAGTATTTAAACTTACTATTGGAAATGAGTTTCCAATAGCACGATTTAAAGCTTAATCTGAATTTAATATTGTTTATACTCTCAATTTTTCATATTCTCTATGTAGTTACACAATTAAATTTAATAAAAAACAGATGCCAAAGAAAGTAACAATACTTTATGAAAAATGAAATTTATAACACAACAGCGCGCCCTACACCCATACCTTTAAAAGCAGCGCCTACGCGCAGCAGTTATAATAAAAATATTCCATTTCGATACGACACTAAATCGTTTCAACCGTGATTGAATAAAAAGAGCAAATAAATTGAACGTTTACCCGCGGGAGCCCCCGCCGCCCCGCGCCCCGCACCCCACGCCCCGCACCCCCGCCAGGCACCGAATGGAAATCATTGCCGCCATTGTTTCTGTGCAAAACTAGTTGCCATGCAACAATGTCACACTGTACCTCGTACAGTAGACCACGTGCTTCGCGATGCTGGTTAAAACATACATGCAAATAATACACTTAATAGTTGTTTACACAGTCCTGACCCGCAGTAACATACAAGGCGTGTGTCGTAGGTATCGGGGACTAGGAGGGATTTTTCGGCCTCAGAGATATCTAAACACAAAAATTACTTGTGGATCACACAAACATTTGCCTCGGTGCGGGGATCGAACCCGCGGTCTATCATTTTACAACCAGCGTCGAAAAAACTGCGAAAGCTATCCATATAGCTAATACAGATTATGCGTCTGTTGGGGATGAACATAGATGATGATGTTGTCCTCAAAGAGGACAGGAAAGCCAGTGATCTTAGAACCAAGAATGCCAAGTCCCGGACGAAAACGACAAAACCGAATAAGAAAAAGAAAAGTGACACCGACCGCTATAACGCTAGGTAGAAAAAAGAAGGTGAACACAATTATGTTTAATAAATAAATAAATCCACCTAACATTATTTATAACTAAATTTGGGTATAGCAAGACTACTGCCAAAAACGAAGCCTGGTGGCAGTTTTAGTGACTTTAGACACAATGCAACTAAAATTGTTGCAAAAATATAGTGATTTTTTTAAAATATTTTTTCCTATCATCGTATTTAGGTGGTAAATACATACATTTTGCTAGAAAAAAATATACACCCTTTTATTTTTAAATTCGCTATAGTACGCAAGGCATTAAATTATAATTTTAGCAAAAACTATGGATTTACCACAAAATCACAATGATATTTAAAACATTACAAAAAAAATCGTCGCATATTTTTGCAAAATTTTTAGTTGCATCTTGTCTATAGTAAGTAAAACTACCACTTGGCTTCGTTTTCGGTAACAGTCTTCATATACCCTGTATATAATATATAAATAGCTTTCGATGTGGTGACCGAATCTACTTTTAATTCAGAAAGCGAAGTTAACCGCGTGCCTTGAAAATTGTCTCGATCCGCCGACGTCTCAACCAAGTGAATAACTCTACAATGGTATCGGTATCTCAAAATGCTACAATTGAACACGAGTGTGCAAGTCTATTCCTTGACAATACATCTGCGTTATTAATACTCCAGACTACTCCTTTGTGTAAACTTATATAGCTTTCATATAAACGAATAGGATATTAGATATTTAATTTCATTTATTCTATTTTTCCATTGCTTTGTAGTCAGCGTTAAAAGCTATATAAAACATGTTGACAGTGAATAGCTGATGGTAGAATGTTGGTGTCGTCCGGATAGCGACAACCATACACAATGGTAGACGACACGTCATAGTGACCCATTCCAATGCGTCTGCTTTCGGGTCCAGTCTGTGTATATTCGGTTTCGTAAGGCCCAGCATAATTGAGTCAATCGGATGATACTTTATTTATATTGTACTGCACTTAACATCAGATGCATTTTAGTCACTTTATCCTCCAAGTGCATTAAACTGCCTCGATGGTGCAGTTGTACTACCGTACGATTATAACGCTGGTGTTTCTGGTTCGAATCCCGGGTCGGGCAAAATTATATGAGGTTTTTCTTTTCATTATCAGCCCGGAGTCAGGAATTTATGTCCGGTATGACGATAAGCTGGTCCCCTATCACATCGTGGGACGGAAAGTACAAGCCGAAACGTGAGTGTCCTTACTGCAGCTCTGCCTACCCCTTCTGGGAAAAAGGCGTGAATATAAGCTTACGCCTTTTTAAGCCCCTACATAAGTATGTATGTACGTGGATAAAAATTACAATGGATTGTAAAGATTGACACCGAGCACCGAAGCTCGGCAAGACTTACAAACGCAAGCTTTTCATAAAATAATGCATGAATATCGAATTTATGCAACAATATTTTTGTATCTGACATAAACTGAAAAAATTATAAAAATATCTTTGTCTTTTAAATCGAGACGATTTTTCATAATTGAATTTTCCAAATTATATTCTTTTGTTTTAAACTATGGTTCGTCGCGTGTGGTGACAGCGGTGTAATTAAACTGACTTGTTACACTCATGTGGCTGGAATATTAATTTTAAAATTATTAATTCAGTTGTATTAAATAGATCCCGCGAACACCTCAACTCTATTTCTACGAATTTTATGTGTTTTAAACCCTCGGGGCTAATTTAATGTTGTACATTTATTTATGATAGTTTCATATGTCATATTTTGCTCTAGAAGTTTTAAACAATCCAAATTATAACAAAACTCTTGTCTGTGTATTCGTGCCTGATCGGATTGCGATCACGTCTAAAAGGTGAAACAATAATGTTACGTATTTTAATCGAAATCATAACACGATTACTAATTTAATGTTCATGTAAATATGACGTCTTTTAATGTAATGAAACACGGAACTTCTTCTTTATTAAATCCGTCAAATTAGCAAATGGCTCGTGACGATTAGCAGTATTTGAACCGACGGTACAATGACTGCATCTTAACGGAGTAATGGAAAGGGAAGGAAAAAAAGTCGTTTTTCTTTGAAACAGTTGTACCACCCTGGTTGAGCCAGCTCGGTCTTATGGTGTAGTTCTAAGGTAATTCCAGTGAGGCTTTATCACATTTGGTATAGTAATAATGACCACGGGATAGAGTAAAAGCTGCCGAAGTGTATTTATTTATAATAATACATTACTCGCGAGATGTTATCCCGCGCCAGTGCAAACACCTCGGGATTTTTACACCGCGCGCGTGCCCGCACATAACAACCTTTTTGTCCGACCCCTCTACCACAAACTAAACAACACACTGATACAAAAACTGATTATTGTACCGTATACATCGATGGTTTAATAGAAATGGTTTTTACAACACTCATACATAGCCAGCAAGGTACATCAAAGTGAATCCAATAAAGTATGAGCGTGGGCTCGCGGAGGCGCCATATAAACAGCTCATTACGATAAAGGAGCGTTCGGCGCTCGCGTCACGCGGCAATCAGGCTCGCAAACATTTATCTGCGCGGCTGTACCGAGGAATTAACATGGGTGGTACAGTCGCCACAACAAGTGCTCGTTAGCTGATTGACCGCGGGTTCAATGTCACTGCCTAATGTCCTGCGTTCGTTAGATTGTTTACATCGCCGGGTGTGTACAAGCTCGGGGGTAATAGAAATCTGCGAACATATCCCAGGGTTTGTGTAATAAGAATCTCTCGAAGTTGCGAGAAATATTCGGATGTGTATCAGCTTCGTTTGTACGTGGTTGTCATTAGTATTAATGAACGGTTGTATTCGTTTTCTAATAAAACAGCGGACATTACTGAATAGGCTTGGGTCCATCACACTTGCATTTGCGGAGTGGTGAGTTCCACATACCATAACAATTCTTGTAAAAGTATCTGCGATTTAACTACTCGGAAAAATCACAGTATATAATATATGCTTAAAATATTAAGGCAGCTATCACCGTGTCGGTCCACGTCCAGTTCGGTACTAACCACGCTGGTATGCCACCACGCTTTAGTATTGAAAGCTAGAGCTTTTTGTCACACAAATTGATTATTATTATTAAGAACTACATAAGTCTGGTAAAGGCGTCACGATTGCTGTTTTAAAATATTCATGAAAAAATGCTCTTTGAGGAAATTTGTCCCCTGCAGTGGTTTAAACTAGAAAATACAGTAGTTTAAAGAGAGTGGAAGCATACCGCCCGCACCAGAAACGCAGATATTATGCCGCGCGACACTGACACTGACATTTAATTATTCAACTCAACACCATCAGAGCACACGTGATAAATATTAACAGAGAAGTGCGACGCTTATAAAGAGAATCGGCGACATCCCGCCCCACTCGAGAATTCTTTAACATTTTTAATGACGTTGAGAATAAACTCTATGCGAGTTGGTAGAATGTCCCTGACCATCCTTATAGCTACCATCATACACTATGATATAAAACCCACACAAGTTTGTCGTGTTTCGAATACATCCCAGGTGTAAATCCAGTTTCAAATAAACCAGGATAATGATATCAAATCGGGAAGAAAAACCACTTAACGTTGTCAGAGACTCTATATTGCATTGCACTTATTAAATCAAATATTTACGTTTAAAAAAAAACAAACTTTTATCTACTTCCCTATTACCATAGAGTATGTCATAGACTATAAACGTTAGCCGTCAGTAGGACAAATCATTTTCTTGATAATAAAATAATTTTCTAATCGTTGTGATTTTAATTCAAAAAAGTAACTGACAATACACTAAGCATTAAAATAAAGCAAGTACCTTAAAATAGCAAACAAATTGCCTGTCAAGTTTTATAGCCAAATCATGAGCTCTTGTAAAACGCTTGTCTGTGTTGCATTAGTGCCGGTGACCATGCCGCGGCCACAGCAGTCGTTGTCGCGTCGTATCGATGTCGTGTCGTGTCACACAGTCACATTCTTCGCCGCGCCGCTCTGATTACTACTCGTAGTACATTAGTAGCTGACTAACTCGCACTTAGTAAACTTGGTGCAGTAAGTTAAGTCTGTTATACTGTTTCCATTCGTTTATTTTATTTTTGACACATCGAGTACTGAATCAAATAGTGATGGCCTGATGCGTTATCGAATCAATTTTTTATAACAAACGATTTTATTTTTGAACAAGTTTTAATCGATTTAATACATATTTTATTTTTTGCTCCATGCATTGTTTTATAAAACTTCAGGGATATTTAAGTTACTTGATTTAATAATTATATTAAAATAAACCATTTACTCATGTTAAGTTAATATTCTTATCACTTCCGTCGGCAATAGTAATGTTGTTAAAAACAAATTGTGAAACGGCAACACTGGGCAGACAGGTGACGCGCGCCGCCATTTTGTGGTCACTCACAACGAGACGCCCGCGCCCGTGCTAGTGTTTTCCGTTCGCTGAATTTTAATTCACATTTTTCATACGTCGAGTTGAGTATTTATATTCCTCCGTATTGTTTTACCCGTGAATTCCTACATTTGGTTGAATTGAGAACATCGTACCTGCCTTCATCACTTTCAAAATGCCTAAAGGAAAGGTGCTTAAAGGACAAACAAGGGAGTTTGTGTTGCGACTTCATGAGTACTTTGAAAGGGAAAGCCGTAATGGTGGACCTCTTATACCAGTGACTCAAATCAGAGACCGTGTTTCAGCAGCATTAGGTATTACTGCTCCAACAGTTTCAAAAATAATTAAAGAAGGCTACGGCAGTAGTGGCATGGAACAAAACAAGCCATCTACACCTAAAAAAAAAACGTCAGCCCTTTAAAGTGACAGCAATTGACAGTTTTGATGGTGATGCTATTCGTCGTCATATATACGATTATTACCAAAGAAAAGAGATTCCTAATTTACATAACCTAGTACAATCTCTAAAAACTAGTGGCTTGTTCCGTGGTCAAAAGTCTTCTTTGGCGAAGGTATTGAATAGGATTGGATTCCAATACAAAAAATGTGACAAAAGAAAAATATTGATGGAACGCAATGATGTTGCTTTGTATCGATGCGAATTTTTAAGACAAGCTAAAAAAATAGAAGACTGGTCGAATGTTGTTTTCACCGATGAAACTTGGCTCAATGCGAATCACACGGTATCAAAAACTTGGACTGACAACACTGCTAGCTCCTCGACCGCAGTGCCAATGGGAAAAGGTGAAAGAATTATAATTTGTCACGCAGGAACCGCAAAAGGATTTGTGCAAGATGCTATGTTAGCTTTTAAATCAAAGAAAACAGGGGATTACCACGAAGAAATGAATTCCGAAGTATATGAAAAATGGTTTCGGGAAATGTTATTGTCACTCGAACAGCCATCAACAATATTTATAGATAATGCGTCCTATCACTCTCGGCAAATTAACAAAATGCCAACGCAAGCCAGTAAAAAAAATGAAATAATAAACTGGCTCCGTAACAATGGCGAGGAGGTGGACGAGTCCCTATTAAAAGTAGAGTTACTTAAAATATTAAAAATGAGGAAGCAGCCTAAACGATACGTTATAGATGAAATGGCTGCAGAACATGGGCACACCGTCCTTAGAATTCCTCCATATCATTGCCAGTATAATGCCATAGAGCTAATATGGGCGCAAGTGAAAGGATATGCTGCGAGAATAAATACAACTCCTCCTTTCACCGCAAACAAAATGCTGGAGTTGCTTAAAAATGCGTGTGAAAATGTGACGCCTCATAACTGGGCGAGTGTCGTAGATAAGACGAAGAAAGAAATAATGTCTGATTGGGATCGCGATGTCGCATTTGACAACTTACCCATGCACTCATTAATAATTAGTGTTACTGGGGATACGAGTGACGACGACGCCGATTCCGACGAAACAGACGATTGTTTATAAATAAAAATATTAACAAATTACCTTTTAGTTGTTTTAATTATTTAATCCTTAAAGTACTATGAATTCCAACATGGTTTAACTGTTTATTACAAGTAGGTACTAAACATTTATTTTCGTTGTAATCATTGTAATTATTTTAAATTAAACTCTTATTAAAAGTCACTTCAATACGTATACCTTTATTCATATTAATTAATTTGCAGCAAATACATTCGATCCTAATATTGGGTACTATATTACGTTTAACTGTTTTCATTAGCATTTTAATGTAATTTTATTTCAAATGATTCCGATTGATTGATTCTATTCAAAATCGTTTTTGTTATCTGTGGTCATTCGTTACGAATGGCACAACTCTAAGTGGGCGTTACCCGTCAAGAAAGTATCTACTTTTATTTCAAAATATTGTTCTACTGTAATGTCGTACTTTATAGGCGTGAACTGTCAAAAATAAAATAAACGAATGGAAACAGTATAGCAGTTCGGGATAAAGTATTTCAGTTCTACAGTAGCATTCACCAGCGCAAAGTATATATCGGATCCACAGTGTACTGTGTTTCCAACGCCAAAATAGTGATCCTCCTGTTATCTCCAATACCATAATATGAGCAACGACAAATGTTAAAATTCTTTGACTATTCCATGGTGTATAGAAGAAAAATAACTGTTCCTCAGTATTCTTAGTTTTATATTACTTTCACTTCTATGTTATAAAGAGCTTATACCAATATACAACGTCATATTTTATTGTTAGTTATTGCGAATTGATGTGGATTGGAAAAATCACTTTACACAAAATGTGGTCTATGTTGTATTATTGGAATTATGACTTGTATTTTGTTAGTTATTATAGGTCTAGCACACTGGACTGTCTCCTATACACATTTTGATCCTAGGGTTAGTCCATGCCCTACAATATGGGCTGATATTATTATAGGATGGGCAATTAACATTGTTTGGTGAAGTTATAGTGACATCCGGCCGACGATTAATTATTGGCGGGTCAATTTGCGACTTATCCGGCCGCGACCGCAATAAAACACATAATTAACGACGCATTAAAACGTCATTATCCGCCGGCGGCGTGTTATCACGCACACACACTAACACATACTACTGGGAGGTCGTTAAGATATTAGCCATATAAAACTTGCCGGAATTGCTTTTCTAATTTCTTTATTTGACCTAATGAGTGATAATTTAGTATCGTTGCAAAGATTTATCAAAAGCGCAGGATGTAGTAAAACTAACAAAACAACCATCCTTACTTATGTATTCTTTAAAACTTGACTGTAATGTATGCACTACCTGGGTGCGAATATGGGTAGAATTTCTTCTTTGCTATTACATTAAAATATTTTTATAGAAATTATTTAATGTTTGAAGATTATGCTTGATTGCAATGTTTTTTTTTTATATTATAAGTTGCTCTACTGTCATATCATGAACTGTGGCTGACCAGCACGAACACACGCACTCGGCGGGCGGTAACTAGTGCGGTGTCGCGCAACACTTGCCGCGCGCTGCGCTGCCGCGGCGTCGCGTCGCTGTCGCTTGTCGCTATCGCGCTCGCTCTTTACTTAACCGTCAGTGGGCTGCGACACGCTTTTTCCATCGCTGATATAATTTGGCGACAGTGCAGACTCGAGCGGTAGAGTAACTAAACAAACCGTCCCCGATACAATGTTTGCACCAGATTGTCGGCAAATTGGTGCCGCGCCGCGCCGTGCTGCAGTTTTGTTTGAATATTGTTTCAACACAAAATACGATTGTTACGTTTTGATGTTTTGAATATGTCGATATGCAATTGTGATTCGAAACTATTATTGAGAGTGTCGCTCACTCTCTCTTACTTTGAAACTACATCGATTCGAGTAAGAATCGATGTAGTTTCAAAGTAAGATTAGGGTATATTATTTTAGGACTGGGTACAATGTAGTGACTGAAATTCACCTGATCGCATTCAAGTCGATCGATCGAAGTCCAAACTATTGTTTAATGCCTTTATAGTAAATGTCAAGAACACAATATACAATTAAAAAATAAAATTTCTATTAAGGTTTGAAATTTTAGCAATTGATAAATCTTTAAAGTGTTATTATAAAAACCAGCCCACACACATGACGGAATACTTCTCAGACCTTCTCATAATGCCAACCCCGCGGGACGCTACAGATCGAACATCACAATTAAGACGCATCACACGCGAGGCGCCGCGGCGCGCGGGTCGCGATAAATCTTGGTGTAACATTGGGCCGGCTGGGTGAATCTTGGCCGTCCTCGGGGACGCGCGGAAGGACGGAACAACATGATACACTGGAAATAAATTATACTACCACGTCGGCTTCTAATTTGTGTTAATACTTATTTGTCTGCTGTACTACTGTACGTCTGTAATAGGGTACCAATAAGCACTAGATAATTCTTTTGGATATTGAGAGGGCTTAAATCATAGTTAACCACGCTAACCTATCATGGGTTGGCAGACTTTATATAACATAGAAATTTGTCTAAGAATCTTTATGGTTTGCAGGTTTCCTCGCGATGTTTTTGTTCACTGTTAAAGTGCGTGTCAGTTGACTATCAATACAAACATAATTACGAAAAAGAAATGTGCCCTGAAATTGGATCCCGCGACTACTGTCTCAGGTGGCGCGTCCGGTGCGTTACCAGCAGACCACTAAGCACTTGTCGTATAATTATAAGCAAAATTATTCTAAACCAGGGCCGAAAAGTCAAATGACCCTGTGTAGTTGTGTAATGAGGTAAGACAGAAGATGCCGGGCACTAGCTTTTACAACTAAGAAGTGATAGAATTTAGTCCACCGCGATGGCCTAAAGCCTACAAAAAATTGTACTTTCAAAGTATTTTTTCCAATAATAATTAAATTACACTCTTCCGTTACAATATTAAGTTACAGCACTGCAGCGGACTACACAACTCACTTTGTGAACGTGGCTCAGATGGCCATTACACTGATGTCGAGTTAAAACCTGTCCGACGGAGAACATCGCGCCGCTAAATATTTCCAAAGCATATTGTTGGAAGGGGCCTACATTCAACGGTTTCCTATAACCAGTATTAAGTTCATAGTTGTCAGAATGACGATTGTCTTGTTAGTTCAGGCTGTTGTGAGAGCAGTCTTTCATAGTTTTAAATATTGTATTTTAATTTTAGATATTGTCCGTAGTAGAGCTTTGCTGTAGCACGTTAAAGTTACGCTATAACATTGACAACCAACGTGAAATAATTACTCTGTTGTTCCGTTTTACGAGTATTTGTTTACCAAAGGTTACCGGATGGCGACCATCTTACACGATGATGGAAACCGGTTGGCGAACTCTACATACCATAAAAATTGTTACAAAATAGCTATGGTGTGCAGGTTTCCTCACAATGTTTTTTTTTCATCGTTATAGTGCGTGGTAATTGATTATCAATACACACATGACTCGAAAGGTCAAAGGTGTACCCTGAGATTTAAAGCCACCACCGCCGTGGGCGTGAACATGTTAGCAGCCGCGATTGGTTCGTTACCAACAGGCCACCACGCACTTACGCCACACGCACGAACCATTACACTAGGAGAGAATCCGATCCTATTTAAATCTTACTCTTTTTGTTTATGATAATTGTAACAACAACACACAGTTTCCTTTAATAGGAATTCATCGCCACACAAGCCCATGTGCACAATTAACGTGGCATAGAGGGCGCTCGAAGCGCACCGCGTCGCCTCTTTATTGCCCACGCAGCTGTGCATGCACAATATTATTATATCTATTCACAAATACCCTGCCTCGGGAATAGAAAATTAATAATATTAGTAAGGATGCTAAGGACTGGGCAACATTGTGAAAAGATTGAGTAAGAAAGTGGTCCTGGCTCCGGACGACATTACGCTACGTAGAAAAAAGAAATATAGTAATTAATATTTCCGTTGAATTCGTTTAAAACAACTTATCCAAAATCAATGCTTCCGATAGCTGTTAAAGTTAAGGTCTCTGTTGTTGTTACGAGCAATTGTCAGTAACTGTGAAGTTACATAAAACTAACCTGTGTACCTATTGTAATCTAATATAATAAGGCAAAAAATTGTACTAAGGTATAGTTCTAATAGGATGCAATTTTCTTTAAAATGACATCTCAAAGCTTTCATATACTTAAAGTATTCAAAAACCCGTTTTGCTTAAACATTGTATAAAATATGATACAGAGCGTATGAATCGCAACAAACGAAATGTTTCTACGAACGTAAATGTAATTATTCCATGTTTAGTGCATAATAAAACCTCTGCGGAGATGACAAAGTGCCCTCACGCGACACGAACGACACACGACGACACACGACAGAACAACACAAGACAACACACAACACGTCTGTAAGGAGACAGCGGGACGGCAATGAAGGTTTTATATCACTTTCAGATAACTTGTGAGTTATTACGCGTGTCGCGTGTAAACATGTTGTGAACCAAAATTCGAACCGCGTCGCGAACCACTTGACTTGTCAAGTGATTCTCAATGGAGAACTTTGAATCTAATTAGCATGTACTTGCAACTGTCATTTAAATTGTAATTGATATAGAAACATAAACTGTGTGAAAAGATTTTGTGGACATTTTAACAAAACTGAAACCGATAAACTTAACCTGTATATATTCGGTTATGAATAAGCCGCCATAAATGTTTCGATAGATGAGAGGTGAGAGGTAGTTTTAAATGTTTTACGCCGGTCAATACCTATACTTTCTATTTTGCCGTGCAAGAAACAAAACAGAATAATATCTATGTATGTCAACAAAGGTATTTCACATCCATATTATAAAATAGTACTACAACCCCAGTTGACCTAGTCCGTTCATTATAAACCTAGTCATACAACGGCTCTACCACTTGGAAGCTAGATAAAAAGGCCATTGTTATAAAAAGCCATGCATAATTAGTAACAAGTGTAGAGTGATAGAGTTCGACGAGCTCTACACTCGTTACGGTTTAATTAGCGTCTCTAGCTAGAGCCACTTGTTCTTACGAGGCTCTTTGTGAACCGATCGACACACACTTGCCCTTGTCTCTACAAACGGAGAGAAAAATGTAGCGACGGGTAGAGACGCAAATAGAGCGTACGAGACTGTAATTAAGTTTTACATTTACTTGCAATTCAATTGAAAATGCAAAAGAAAATCGGATTCATTAAACTGAATCTTGTTCATTAGCAAATGTGATTAAAATAATCATATTCAGAATTATATAAAATTCATTTCGGTTTGTTGTTGAATAAACAGTACGACCGCGAAGAAAATTAACTCAACACTTTTATAATTAGTTCCGCACACACTGACCACTGAACTTTTGTCTGCACATGTTTCTTGCGTATTTGCCTTTATATAATAATTAAATAAATACACCAACAGGCACGCATACAACCCCAAACCTATAGAACTGAATGTACGACATTACATATCTCTCTGATCTTGCAACATCTACACCATTCATAAATATTTTTGATTTACACTCAGGTACTTGGTTTCGTTGCGGAGATTGAACCCGCGGACCCTCCTTTAATTTCGTAACGTGCCACGACGTTTGTGATAGAATGGACAAATTGATAAAGCAGCTGATGGAGTCTGGTGGCGGTAGAATTGTCGAATGAGGCTTAATAACGAATACCTACAAGATGGTGGAAAACTCGTCACAATAACGAGTATATCGCATGCGGATTCGGCTTGATATCAATTTTCAGACATACTGATATTGTTTTATCACCCCCAACCCTCGCTGTTAAAATGGAATAACACAGCATCCGCGATTCAATATAATGCAGTCAGTCAGTGGAATTTAAAATATTACCATAATCTGTGATGGGTTCCAAAAACTTTTCAAATTGTATGATTTAAACGAATTTCTGTTTAAGCAAATTTATTCCTAGTAGTTATTTGTAATATTATGTGGAATTATACTTGAATCCACATATAACCAATTGCAGTAACTGATTTTGGGAAATGTTCAATTGTTTTTACATATTGAACTTTTTTGGAATAAATACTTATTCATGATTGTTTTAGTTAATTTAATCTGTAAGCGATTAATCATTTGTGTATAGACCCTCTAACTGAAGGTCGCAGGTACAAACGCAATGCACGCACCAGTGATTCATTTTCGATTGCTATGACGGAGAAGGAAATTATCGCGAGAAAATCTAAAATCAAAAATAATTTCACAGAGATGTTATGCAGTTAACCAACCGCATAACGCCAACATAGTAACTATCATAAAAACTTTAATTAAGAAATAATTGATATGTCATAAAATTATAAGCCAATTATTTATGATAAAACCATGATGCGCCCGCGCCATTTAAATATGGCATAAAGACAAGCAAGTAAAAAAGAAGTGAACTAAAGAAGAAGTAACCTACCAGATTCTGATCAACGTGTCGTCATTAATAATTTTTGTAACTATTCTGATTACTAATTACCATAAAAAGTCAAAACCAGTCGCTATGTCGTACTATTATAAAAAATAAATTGTCATTCGATTCACACAGAACACTTTATACATTGCACACAATGTAAGTAAAAAGTATAAGAGCGTAGTGGCCGCGTCGTCGGTCAATCGGCATTACGACGCGAGCTGTTTACCGACTCAATCTGGCTCACCTGCCGCGGTACCTCAGCTGTTTGTACTCCTTAATACAATACCCCTCGCTTCATCGTCTGTAAATATTATTGTAATTGCGCCGGGCCGTTCTTTAATACTACTGCTGGTAATAGATGTCTGAATAAAACATCTTTACTGGATGTGCTGTTTGCGATTCTTTGTTTGTTTGGTCCGTAAGTAAGTTGAAGGATTTCTGTACCTTCAGTATCCGCTAGCTGATACTAGAATATCGGATGTGTCCGAAAAATCGATCGCCTTATGCCACGGAGAAATATTTGTCATAATGACCGTGAGGTGTCACGTTCTAGGTTCAGTAGCTGTATACCGCTTTCAAGTAGGCAGGGGTAATTTAGTGCATCGAAATTCACAACGTTCATGTGTGAATGGTCTATTTGGATAGCACTGCACTTAGCATCAATTGCGTTGTCCGGCCAATATACAAAAACCAAATAAAATGCTATCTCTTGTAAATGTTTAGCAGTGTTTAGTGATATTAGACATGGTGCGTGCTGATCATTTATTCCGAGGGCTGGCGCATAAAATCAAATGTCGTCGTTATCAAATCACGGCGGGCCGGCTCGTTAGCAAGTATTTGCGTAGGAAACGTGAGCGCCGCCTGATGTTTGTGCGATTCGCCTCGGACGCAGCTGTGTCCAGTGACGTATATTGTAGATCGGTAAAATGTCCGCGCTACACCGGGCAGTCAGTATAGTGTCATGCCAATCATGTTATTAGTCTCTTAAAATGTTTATAATAAAAAAGCGCGGGCGGTATCGCACCGCAATTTCTCTGTTTTTGTAATCGCACTACCGTCCCTGTAGCTCAACTGATTTCCCGCGTGTTTGATATGCGCGCACAGATCTTACACTATTTATTTCGATATATTTTTCGGAGTCATGTGTGTATTGATAGTCAATCACCACGCAATATAACCGTGAAGGAAAACATCAAACCTGCATATCATAGTTATTTGTAAGACTTCTATGGTATGTAAAGCCCGCAAACCCGCACTAGGCCAGTGTGATGGACAATATGGTGTAACCACTCTAAATCATATTCCTGAATGTAGTGGAGGCCCTGCAATGGAACCTATATGGGTTCAGAATCCATACGGTCCAGAGAATCGCTGAGCTTCAATCCTCGCTCACGGGGGTTGCAATGGCGGGTGAGAGGGCCGGACAGAAGAATAACCTTACATTAGCGCGGTGCTGCGGCTAATCTTCTTGTTTGCATATAAAACAGTTGTAATAATTGGTAATTTTTAGCCAAAGCTAGGTATTACGGTGATGAGTGACGATTTGCAATTTCTTTGAATAATCTGCAATTTCGTTATAATTTATGTAAAAAATTAGTATAATAGATTTAGGACATTATTCAACTGGTGTATACACAAGGATTTTGAATACTTTTTAAAATTTGGTGGCTCAGCTGGTAAAATATAATTCGTGGTACGCAATATGGGAGTATTGTCGATACAAATTCAAGGAACCAAATGTTTGCGTCGGGTCTGGGTTTCGTGTGAAACACGTGACGAGTCATGTATTTGAAGTTACAAAAAATACTGGACTCACTGGTAGGATCAGGGGTGGTACAAGACCAACATTTTATGTGGTTGAGATACATTATGCGAGACTTCCTGCATTTTAGTCCAAACAGACTCAAGGCTCAGGGCTTGCAAACCCGTGGACGGTCGCCCACACTCCGTCATATGAAGCACGGTCTCTAGCCAACCCTATGTGAAACAGCTGGACACAATTAATTAATTAAATATAAGTAAACTTTCTAAAAACATGAGTTATTACAAGATGTTAATTAAAATATCGCCACAAGTACGTGGTTGAGGCGAGTCGACATGTCTCTTATAAGTAAAAGTGCATCCGACCTGTTCACTTACAGCGCGACACCGAGATTGTAGGAGGTGCAACCCCTCCCTCCCCTCCTCCTCCTTATACCCCCATCTCCAACTCCCCTTGTATTTGTAACAAACACACGTGGTGTTATTGGATTTCTTATAAATACCACTTAGTGCTCAGCGCCGCCGACTCTCTCTGACACTAAGGACTGCATTCCTTTTAATATCGCGAATAGTCTCGTGAATGGCGAAGTAGCTTGTGTTTAGGATATCGTAATGGCGTGTATGGGCTGTCAACCGTGAGGTTTTAGGTTCAATTACAGATGAGAAAAATTACTTTGTCTACGTTATAATTATGTTCCTAATATCTCGTGTGAGTTGCTCGCGGCTGGAGTTTTGTGTGTGGCTCACGTGGCCACTGATCATGTGTTGGGACAGCGGAGTAGTGCATGTATGATGCACATCAACACAGTCCTTACTTGGATACGTCTCTTTGATTTCAAAAAAAATTAAGAACGTTTTAAATACATATACTTAAATAAATACAATATTAATAAAACTATTTTCGCATGATAGAAATCATCTCTGCTCGCCTCTGTTCTCAATGTTAGCTCTATGCCCGCTATATTATAAAGGTTGTTAATATTATAATCGAGAATATCCAGTTATAATATTCTAGTATGCTGCCTTTTCTTATTTTTATTGCATATGTTTTCGTTTGAGCTAATCGTCTCGTGGTTGCACAGCTGTCAGCCACCTCTCGAGGCATGTCAGTGGTTACAAGAGATTGACGTCAGAATACCACTCGTGATAATGAATTAACTATGTGGCAGACAAAGATTAGCTTCTATAGCTTCTCCTAAATACATGTAATGAAAATAACTTAACTTGCAAAACAATTTGTGATCTCATTTGGTTTTCAAATTATTAAGTTGTATGTAAGTCCTATAATTAATTATTTTAATTAAATTTGTAACGTTAAGCTTGGCTCTTCATGAAATCTGATAACTTTTTACTGGACCTAAAAGCTTTTAATCCATTATAAGTAATCTTGCGCCTTTTAAAATTAAAATCTACATCCCGTAGTATATATTATGTGCATAAAGTTAACGCAGTGTAACCACGCAGCAGACGCCGCGAGCACCGGTTAGTTTTTCTTAACAATTTAGAATACTTTTCTCTTTATTTTAATTGTGTGAAATGTAATTGAGAGCCTAACAAAGAAAAATCTTACTGTGTTCGTTCTCTGAGCGGGTTGCCTGTGTCGCCGCGCCGTGTGTAGGGTTGCCAACCCTTCCGCGACTCCCGGGAGACTCGCGAATAACATTCAATCTCCGTGCTCCGGCGTGTAATCATTTCTCCAGTATTTTATTCAGTCAAATAAAATAAATGGCTTTCATATTTTGTAGATTACATATTTTAGTCTGGTGATTGCACTGCTCCTGGTGATAAGTCCAGTACTAGAAAGAGTATGGATTGCCGGTATATTAGTGTTATCTCTTATTATTGGAAACAATAGGGTACCTGACTCTATTTTTTTTATTTATCAAAACGTATCTATTAAATATTAAGCCCCGGACTTGACGTTCTAAGGGTGCGGCGAGGGACGCGTTGGGTGAACACGTATAGGCGGCCTGCAGCTGACTTGGCGCGCTCTCCATTGCCCTCACCGCTCGAAACGTTAGTGCACATGATCCGTTGCCATAACTTTATGAACTAACATACTGACCCTTGACCTGTTGTCTAGTATTATTTCAAGAAACCCTCCATAAATATTACTATATATAGTCCACACATCAGTATCCATGTCCAAAATCTAGCAAAAAAGAATTTTATAAATTCGTTTAGAATGAAACAAGTTAGACACGTTTTAAATCTTGTAGTGGGAGTACAAGAAAAGGGATGCGACACAAAACTAGTGAAGACCCTCGTCTTAAAATGCATTACAGTGTGCGTGTGAAAGAGACGGTAAGATATCCTCACTACGTTCCCACTCTTTTTTCAAAATACTAATTCTTTTTAAATTATCCCAGATATTTTTATTGGTTGCTGGTAACCCTACAATGTGCGAGCACATTGCAATAGATGCTCCCGGCGCAAGCACTCGTAATGCTGCGAATGTCGGCGTCTACGGCGTCTCGTGCAGACGCTAGGGTTGCCGCTAATCGCCAGGTGGATCGTGAACGTTGTGCCGACTAGAACGATTACTGATATTTTTGAGAGGGCTTTTGTTCGGTGTGTTTATGCTTTTTATTTTTGGCAAGTCGATATTATCCTGAAGAAGTAGATAATTTCTAAGTAGGTAAATAAGAATATTAATGAACAATATACATATTTTGGACGCTTTTGTCAGTCATGACTCAGCTTTATTTTGCAGGCTCGTCCGAGGCGGTACCACTGTCTCACAGAAGGTCATGGAAGCGACAGCTTTGCTTTCATGTTTAGTTCTCTGAGTAATTGCCGGATGCCCAATACGCCTTTCCTCTGCCCGTCCTTTTTTCTTCTCGCTTCCCACCTGATTTGATGGGCCGGCAACACATCCATGATCCAAGAGTTGTGGATGTTCATGGGCGGTAGGGATCACTTACCATCAGGTGACCTGTACGGTCGTTCATCGGACCTAATTAATAAAATAAGAGAGGCGCGCCTCGACATCGAGCCGAAGTAACGTCTCCTTACCGTGAGAAGAAATAAGAAGTCATTTCATTGATCGAGTGTGTACGTGTCGTATAATCGTGTGGCGTTGGTTTCAATCACCACGGCAATCAATGCAATTAGAATGAGGTTTTAGGTTTGCAAATACACATATTAGTTGTCCAGGATTCCATTCTGGTTCTTGATAGCAATTATCCTATAAATACGTGACTTCGTCATAAATGAATTTGGACTACTATAGGTGGCACTAGTGGTTCGTCTGGATTTAGTTTCATAAACAGAATTGATTTTCATGCTATTTGTATGTTCGTTGTTATACTAATCAGAGTGTACAAAGTGAGTGCGACAGGTCGTCGGCGCGTGTATCGGCTAGGTGGCGTGGTGTTGGGTTTGAAAGCGAGCAGAGTTGACGGCTTAATGCACTGCGGAGGTGTGCGGGGTGCGGAGGTGAGGTATGCGGGAGGGTAGGAGGGGTAGAGTTTAGTCGCAGTGATCAGCTGTTAGCGCGCCACCGACCGCAGCCGACACTATCAAACTCTGTATAAGTCTATCCGCAAAATGAAGTATACAGATGTTGATCAAACACGGCAGCGTTCCTGTCGCTTCACGTCCATTTTGTTTGAGTAATTACAACCACGGTTAAGCCGGCCCAGTCCTTCACTAGACCAAGGGAAGATTGTGGCTCTACCGCTTTTATGATTATCATAGGCAAATATATTTGCCAAGCTACAAAAAACATGCCCTATCAATCGAAGTCTCGATGAGAAAAGAATCTCATGCTTAGCCAACGCCGGTAATGGGGTGAGAAAGTTAATAACAAAACATTTAATATTCATATTCCAAGTAATATTTGAGTAAATAACTTAACGTAAGAATGAATACACCCCTTTCTACGATTTTTCTTAGTGCATTTTTTTACAAGACATTGCTCTTTAGGGCTGTATCAGCGGTTCGAACCACTTATTTAGTTGAGCATCAGCATGTTCCACACAAAGGCTGCTGGAATATAAAGATGATTCGTTAGCGATAGCAATCATGTGCACGACTCTGAATAATACGGTTAAGCAGAATTCTTTGAGTGATCTCCAAATCTTTTAACGCTGACTTATAGTTTAAATTCACGAGATTGAATAAAAATAGAGGTATATTTTTTGTGCAGTATTTTATTAAAATTCGATATTCTTGGTATCCACGTATTATTAAAGTAATTCAAGATTTTTTTTAAACGTTCTTAGTGTTAGCAAAAATTGGAATTACACGTGGTATTATTCGTGTATTGTACGAGTAATTATACAGTTTTTTTGGTAAACATAATTAAGTCTTTAGAACAATTGGCACTGGAAGCACATCGGGAAGTTTCACGAGAGTATGTTGTTACTGCTCATATCCGGAGACCCTGCAAGTTTCAAGTTTATCTATTTTGGAATTCTATTATGAAATTCATTTTATTTTATGCACTCTTTTATAAGTACACTAAAATCTTAAATTTAATAAAAAAAGATATCTAGAAGAAAATACAAAGAAACAGGGAAATGCTTTTATTTCGTCTGTTGACAACTTAAGCCCTGAACAAATTGTCTAAAACATCAGGAAACTTATATCTAAAAGCTATTTGTGGCGAAATGACTTCCAGCGAGTATCTCGAGAGTCGAGACGTCTCAATGAAGTTGTAATACAAATAGATTATTTACCTCGGGGACCGCGGGCTGCTCGCCAAGTGAAGCGATGTCCGGACTGTCCGGGAGTGTCCGGCGGTGTCTGGGGCTTCCCCAGTGTCCGGGGGATCGGACAGCGACCACAGCCGGCTGGAGACGCCGCTTGTAGAGTTTACATCTTATTGTTGCACTTAATCTCTTCAGACAGGGTTTAGGGGCGACACTCGTGTTCTAACTATGACTGGTTGGTAAGTACTGTCCCTTAGACATTAATGTTATTTACCTTTGTTTAATATTAATAAGTTTATTTTTTTTTGCAACATAGAACAAGAAAATAGGCAAGCCATTGGCGTCATGGCATCACATTCACTATTGGTGCGGTTGTGATAACGGTTGGACATGAGTGTTTTGGTCGGATAGTATTTACTGTACACGATGGAGGAAAATCTGGAAAAGTTTCCCACGCAAGTGTGTCGCGCTTAGCTTGCGCACATACACCCGGCTTTGAACAGGCGGCCGTAATTGTATCGAACGGACAGCTTTCCGAAAGATAACCATTTTCGCCGTTGGATGTTTTATTAGGATTGCACTTACCATCGCGTGTACTGTAATTACTTTTTCATGGCAAATGAAGAGAAAACAAATGTGATGAAATTAAATTAAAGCATAATATACCTACATTTCTACAGTGAGAATTTCTTTAAACTTAAACACCTTATAGGGACATTTGAACACGCGTAGAGGTGTAGGGGCGTAGCGTCGTACCGGCGTAGACCCGCGGGCTACGCGCTACGACACGAGTTCACAACAAATGTTGGCAGTTTTAAATGTTTTGTCGAAGTAAAATTATTTCAGTACGTATAATTAGCGAACAACAGAGCGCTTTGAGACCTCCCGACCGTATAGCCCCTCTTCACTCCCCACCACCCCACTTCGTCGCAATCATAATTAACCTGCGATTCCGAGCTCCGGACTCTTTGATCAGCTCGTTAAACAGATCTCCGTCAATAATTCCACAAGTTTTTCAATTGTTTGTAACAAACAGGAGAGAAGTAAGTCTCGATGAAAGAATTATTAAGGCTCGCTAATGATGTCAAGTTCTTTTTTGATCGGGCCTTGGAGGAAGCTAAAAGGATGTTTTTAAGAATTATTTTTGGTGCATAGATTCAGCAAACATACTAATGACTCAGCTGATGAAAATCAATTATCTTTGCCCGTGAACATCCACAACTATTATATAAGGTAGGTGCATTAATAGCATCTCAAAATAAGAGAACAAAGTAAATATTTAGAAATGAAACCGACACTAACAGATTTCTTTGTAGAAAATGTTCTTCACATATTATTAGGTAATTTAATAAAGAATCTGACTTATTTATACGAGCGAGTGATTATCTCTGGCTGTTCGCTATATACTGGCACGACAAAGTGACTATTATGTACACAACGATGGGTGCCGTACAGTCTGGACTGATTTTTAAGTCTTTGAAAGAATTGATTCACCGCCAGACAGTTGTGTCTCGTCGCTTGACTCAGTTATGCCTCAGTAATCCCAAACGCGACCTATTTATGAAGGTCACCATGACGGATCCTTAACCCCTGTGTATGATGGTTGCTATCCAAGCGAATACTAACATCCTACCACGGGCAAAAAAATATGTTAAGACGTTGTTTCGATAGAGGCAAGTTGATCCGACAAGTGTGAGCGCTGCCTCGCAGAAACTGTTCCCAGGGCATCACTAGGCGTCTATAATAACCGAGTACAAAAGGCTCTTCGCCCCGGCGTGTCCCGACGTGTCGCGGCGCCGCTCAAAAGAGCGTCCATGCGGCACGCCCTGATTGCCAGTTAATATTCCCGGGGCGTCATCAATATTGTGATCCGGGGATTTTATAAATCCTTGCCCATTGAATCGGCTCCTTTCACGGTGCAGATCCGTGGAAGGTCCAGCTGATCTCGCTTCAACGCTGACACACACACGCAGAGATCTATCAGTCACTTAGTATCGATCGATCCTCACTCAAGTATACATCATTTAGGCTCAGTCGCATCAACTAACTTTGGCCATTACTTTAACTTTGACAATGACAACGCCATACTCGTACATTTAAAATTACAAATGTATTGACAAGTTACAAATGTATGAAGTGCGTGGTGGCCTGTTGGTAACGGGCCAGACTCGGCTGCCTACATGTTCACGGTGGTCGCGGGTTTAAATCCCAGGGCACACCTCTGACTTTTCGGAGTTATGTGTGTATTGATAGTCAATCACCACGCACTTTAACGGTGAAGGAAAACATCGTGAGGAAACCTGCATACCGTTTAGGAATAAAGAATTTCTACGGTATGTAAGTCCGCCAACCCGCACTAGGCCAGCGTGGTGGACTATATGGCATAACCACTGTCAATCGATTCTCTCGATTGTAGAGTAGGCCCGTGCCCAGCAGTGGGACGTATATGGGCTGATAAAAAAAAAGAAAAAAAAAATTTTTAAAGTGAAAGTTATGGTGAAAGTTGACGGAACTGGTTTTGGATAAATATGGCTGATTTCTGAAGCCCACTACTATACATACTAGGTCCTGAATATTTATACATGAATACTCTTTAACAACAAGCGCAGCGCCGCCCGCCCACGCGTAGCAGCACACGTCATAAAGTTGGCAGAAAGTTGCTCGACACAGGACTCTCCTAACAAGTCTCTGTGGAAATCCTCAGAGAAAGCAACTTGAGCAGTGGACTCAATGTCTGATAAACTTGGTCACGATAATGACGACTTTCTAGTGTAAAAAAGTATTGGCATACGTATTTACACTACATACATACATACTCAGCAGTATTTACTACTGAGTATTTAACCGACTTCAAAAAAAGGAGGAGTTTCTCCATTCGAGTGTATTTTTTTAGGTTTGTTACCTCATAACTCTGAGCTGGGTCGACCGAGTTTGATTATTCTTTTAAAACTGTAAAGGTTTAAATCACAGTGTATCTTTTGAGCCATTGATAAAAAAGAAGATTATTCTTTCTTTGATGGAAGGCTGGTGCTTGTCATTTGGTCCCAAAAAAATTTATGAAGACCTGATGTTTATCTTCGGACCTGTGGAGTAGAACTCCTCACAATTGAATAGGATTCCAATGGAGCGTTTTGTTTATTGCTGGCACCGACCTCAAAAAATTTATGACATATTAGATTAGTTTTATATCTCTCTTTTTATTACAATTTCGAAGTCAGTTTTATGTTTTTAAATGAATTTATAATTCGAACCTACGAGCGGCATGTCGACTGGCTTGTTGTCAACACAACGTCACACTGTTGCAGTACCTCTCTATTAAACAATAAGTCTTGCGCGCCGTCCCCTGTGACATAGGACTCGCAGTTAGCTCGTTGAGAGTGGACACAGCGGGGGACGGTAGCGGTAACAGACGGCGGTTTGTTAGGGGGGAGGGGGAGGGGGGATATTACATTTTATATTCACTAGCAATTGATAATCGTAATATATTTGTTTAAAACTGATATGACAAGGAGACCGGAATGGTTGGCGCTTACCTGGGGTGGCATACGTTCTGTAGTGGACGGCGATAGGCTGAGTATATGTTAATCAGAATAAAATAGACCAGATGGAAACTGCAGTGCAATGTAATTACTGTATTTACTATCTATATCTATACATCCACAATATCAGTAAATGGCAATGTCGAAACAGCTAGGGCAATCAAGGCGAACTCGTATAAATGCAGACTAAACCGAAACGCGACATACTTACAAGAGTCATTAGTTTTCTATAGTTTCCACAAACATCTCATATTTTAAGTTAGTTGTCACACCGCCTTGACCACAGATTTCGCTTAAATGCCGACACTTCCGGACGTCCGAACAGGTGCGCCTGGCTAGTTGACACTTCACTCAGACCCATACATATTCTATATAGTCGATCGCCAATGGAATATTTTGAGTGAGGCAAAAAGGAGTTGTGATAGTGTGCGTGAAATTTCGTGAAATAAAATTGTACAGATGTATTAAATATTTTATTATATTTTATATACAAAAATATCTACTTATTGTTCATAAATAATGACGTGGGACAGGGTTTTGGATGTTGCACTTACAGGCAACGAAGATGAAATGATGCATAGAATTATTGATTTTTTTTATTAATATATAATATACTATTGTTTTATTACATTGAGTGCCTCCGTGGCACGGCTAGTTAAAATAGCAAATCACGAACCCAATATATCAATATATTGCAAATATCAATAGTGAAATAATAAAGTGAAGTAATTACTGATATTGTAGAATTAATATTATAATACATGTCATCTGTCATCGACTATTTTTATCGACATCATATTATTGGTCGAAACTGTTGATCAATCCCTAGGAAATGTTGGTTGATACTAATACAAATTCACGTATTTGATATTATTTTTTATAAACAATGGATGCTTTTAGCGCATTTAAATAATCAATTACGATATTATTTTCTACAACGACGCATACCAGGCGTGTGTTATAATTCAACAGTACTAGTATTGCACTAAGCAGCATTGAAATAAAGTGAGCCTCACGTAGGAAAACTGTAATTATTCGGGTTCTTACACTCAGATGCATCACAACCAATCAAGCGAAATTTGTCGCTCGCATGTTTATATACACGAGCCTACTACCGGCTACTTGCCTGTTGGTGTTTCGTCCTGTCGTGTATCTCGCTCTAGTGGATGAGTTAAATCGTTCTCTCTCTTTCACATTGCCGGTCTATGTTGCACTACTTCTATATTCTATGGTCCGACCCGAGCTCGCACGCGACTCACAGCGACTACAACATACCACATAACTCCACTGTGATAAGGTATTATTTTGAAAGTTATAAAGTGCTAATAATTTAATTTATACCAATTTACTGATAAGTATAATGACAGCCTCCAAGGCGCAGTTGCTTAGACGCTGGCTGTAAAACGTGAGGCCGCGGGTTCGATTCCTGCACCGAGACAAATATTTGTGTAGTCCACAGGTATTTGTTTCGGGTCTGGATATTTGTGAGACCGAAAAATTCGCGTAGTTTCTCCAAAACTCATAAAACCGACACGAAAAATGTCTTTCAGCACTTATTGAATCACTTCCAGAACCCCGGTTGGATATCACATACTGTTTTGTAACCCAAGAGGATGTTCTTATACTTATTCTGACACTAGCAAGGTGTCAGCAGCGCACGTGACAGCGAACGCAGGTGTCGCCACCTGCGCCATCTCGTGATCTATGTGTGTAAGACATTTTAATGCGTCGCCCCGACATGCGTCGCCCACACGTACGCACATTACTCACGCAGAGACGTCGCGTATGTGGCCGCGCCTTCATAAATTATGAGTTTTGCTCCAATATTGTTATCAAATTGAGAATATATTGATGTGCGTGAGGCGTCCTCTAAGCTAACTTGATTTCAATTTCAGTATGTATTGTACTAGAGAAACAACTCGATGAGAGGAGGTTTATTAGACTAAGAGCCCGTGGCCGCCAGCCTTTGGTCATTTTATAAAAGCTGATAGTTTGTCTGCGCATGCCTCTGACACCGGCAGTTCCGATCGGGTGGCTTTGGAAGTTATCAGCTTTAATGTGTGTGGCAAGATGAAAGAATCGTCAAAAGTGTCCGGCTGCCAAAGAAACACCTTTTGATAATTGCCTTAACAACATATTTTATAAAATCCGTAATATTCGTAAAATTCGTTATATATAATTTTATCAGCTTTATAGTATACATACATACATTAACACCCGCCTTTTTCCCAGAAGGGGTAGGCAGAGGTGCTACCAGAACACCCACGTTTCGCCTTGTATATTCCGTCCCATGATGTGATAGGGGGCGAGCCTATCGCCATATCGGGCACAAGTTCCTGACTCCGGGCTGATAATATTGTATAGAAAAATCCAATATCACTTTGCCCGACCCGGGATTCGAACCCGAGACCTCAGCTTTGCAATCGTACCGTAGTACCACTACGCCACCGAGGCAGTCAGCTTTATAGTAAAAATGCTGAATTTTCAGCTGTTATGAAATGGCGAAAGTCTGGCGGCCACGGGCTCTTGCTCTGTATATTTAGTCCTTGATTAATAAATAAATAAATACACCTAACAGTCGAGGTCAACCCCACACTGAGATACAAGTCTTGTGGCGTTGTATCAGAAACTACGAGAGACTTTTCAGTCTCACAAACACCCACACCCGACACAATTAATACTTATGAATCCAACTAACATTGTCCCAACGCGGGCATCGAACCCGCGACCTCTCGTTTTACAGTCGGTGCCTAACCATCTGAGCCGTGGAGGCTGTCAAGGCAGTAGATTGATTAATTTAAATGAGATAATTAACACTTCCATTGTTTTTTGCACTTTCCAGATCGTGATGAGCTGCAAATTGTTTCATTCAGTTAGTATTTAACGGAGGCTCCGTGTACCGCGAGCTGCATCTGATGCTTCCGCACTACTATATCATGTGCTTTCATTTTATTCGTACCCAATGATTTAATCATTATAATTGCAAGCGTACATGGTCTGCCAACCGTAGGTCTGGTATTCCAATGTTGTGTTGGAGAACTTACATTTTTTTTTAATAGGTCCGATGTGTTGCCTTCCCATAAAATTGGATGGGAAGCGGGAAGGAAAAAGATAAAAAGAGGAAAGAGGTATTTATTGGACATCCGGCAATCTTACTCACCGAACGAAACGCGACATCTAAGCTGTCATTTCACGTCGGTCTCTTGTGAGACAGTGGTACCGTCCCGGACCAGCCTGCCCATTCATGCCGAATCATGACTGACAGCAGCATGGCTCTACAACCTTTAAATATTTTTTTTCGTAACTTCACAACTTTTACCATTTCCCTCATATCTTAAAAAAATTGTCGGACAGAAAAAGTATATACTACTCTGTACTCCGATTTAAACGTAATCAAATTCAGTTTTATATTTGCTCTTAATAAGTAAGTAGGAATATAATATTCTCCATAGTCAATACACGATCAAGCGAGATAAAACAATGTCCATTTATTTGTTCAGAAATTGTAACTTAAAATAGCCACGTTTTGAACACAATCTTTCAATATTGACGTGAGTAGACGGGTCGCAAGGAAGGAAGAGTTGTCAGAGCGGCGCGAGCTTCCGATGCAGATATACAGGTCACGACGATATTAACATAAATATATTATTATGTCTCACTAAGGTGGCTGAAGCCCAAGTCTAACCATTAGCACAAAACATTGGTAGAACAGCACTGTATTCATCCACTGCTGCTGCCGAGCCGACTGCAATGTGCTGATGGTGGTCGCGCAATCGAACCCAAGGGCACATCTCTAAGTTCATCTCTAAGTCGTGTGTACATGGATAGTACATTTTCAAACACTTTAACGTCGAAGGATAACCTAGTTTAGAAACATGTATACAATAGAGCAGCAAATTAATGTCTATCAACCCTATTTACTATTAATTATACCGGCTTAATCTAAACCAGATATCTGCAGGTACAGGCTGAACATACGCAACACATTTGGACCAGGCGTTAACACGGACGTAACCGTTGCCTTTATTCGAGCTGATAATCACATCCTACTAAGTATCATGCATGTTGTATACGAAACTAATAAGCCTGCATACTATCTACAAAGTGAACATCACAAAGTACAAGACAGCGCACAATCTCGTACGGTGTAATGCACTTCAGAACCACGAGGAATGCATCCTCATCTCATCTCCTCCAAGACACGACGTTGGCGGGGGTGAGGTGACCAAAGGAGGGAGGGGCAGGGACGGGATATGTACGTCTTGTTGGCGAACATGTTGGCCAAGTCGGGGATAAGTATGCGTTGATCGGCGGACTATTTCAATATTCATACCGACCTCGCCCCGCGCTCCCCTCGCCTCAAGCTTTATTACTTAATATAAAGTGGTGTTGCCCGCCTATAACCACACCAGTAATTTCAAACGATTATTTTCCGCATGCGAGTCCCTTCATGTGCATAGTTTAATCCGACTAAAGGATAAGGGCTGAAGGATAAGAATTAACTTCTAAGTAAGGAATAACTTTGATGCTAATTAAATAAATAAACAAATGCATCCAATATTGAACGATGGCAATAAAAGAGAGACATTAAGATAAGATTACTTTGTGTTTGTTATTTCCATTTTTTTAGTTCACTAACCACCTTATGATTCGATTCCGCCACGCACTTCTCATTTTCCCCATTAAATCAGAATGTGCGTGATAAATAACAGCCTGTTAACATCGGTGCGTGCACACATGAGATTGTATTGCATTTTGCACTCACCATCAAATGCTTTGTACTCACTTTGTCATGTCAATATAAAAAAGAGCGTGTCTTCAACGGAATAACTCATATACGAGTACAATAAATGAGTTCATGGAATCACCGACGCCGAGTACATAACCCGAGTCTTGGCGATATCGTTCAAGCTGGTGTACAACGGTTTATAAGAAAATTTGTTTCGCAACTTGTACAAAAGTCGCATGTAGATAAAAAAAATAAAATATGTTGATTCATTAGATTAGCGCGACTGTAAATTATGAACATCGGTCAAGGGCGAGTCGGACGCGTGTACCAAAGGGTTCTGTACGAGAACACAGTACAGTCATATTACTATTGGCCCCCTATCGGAAGTTCCGAGTATTATCCCTTATTTTAAATGACAACATACAGGTTCTGTAAATTATTTGAATTGTTTTCGATAGATGGCGCTAATCTTGTATCCTAGTGCTCTTTCACTAGTTTCGGAGTTCATTACAAGGAGATCAGATAAGAATCGTTAGGTCATACATTTTTATCGATTATCACGTATTTTAAAACGATGAAGAAAACCACCGGGAGGGATCCTACACAGGATACAGACCCTAATTATAATTTGTTTAGTGAGGTTTGCCAACGCGCACCGAGTCAGTGGTGGATTGCGACCCAAGCCTTCCCAATCTTGAAGGCCCGTGATTTGCAGTAGAATTTATCTATTTATTCTAATTCATGAATGCACCGAATTGGTTGGAGAGAGGGGGGATTACATACCATAAGTAATCGCCTCCAAAGCCGGCCGCCAGTAAATTTCGGCAGAAGTCATCCGCGGAAATAATGGCAGATATTTGCGATCGACCTCCGCTGTCGCCTGTACTGCTCTACACCACACAACTGCAAGCCAATCTAGACCTTAACTACGTTACACAAGACACAAACTCGTGTCACGTAAAACATCACACATTTTTATACTTCTAGTCCACTTTCTACACAACAAGCTACCCTATTCATCAAATGATAAGGTTGAAACTCAAACCGTTGCGAGGCTCGATGCTGTCCAGCGTTTAATCTGGCAGTGTTTTTCCGGCAATACATCAAATCGAGCTCCTCGGCGGCAAATTGTATCAAACTCTTTGATGTATGTAGCTGCCGCGCCGCGTACATCACCCGTTTATACTCGCTGCGAATGTATTTCAATATGTTATATAAATTCCTGCCCCATTAGGGTGAGTGTAGACGAGCCCAGTCGGCCGCGGTTCCTGCAAGCGTATTGCAAACAAATCTTGTAATGATCTCTTTGGTACCAAAATTTCTCGAACATGTTTTCATTCACCGCTAGAATCTATAGTGGCCTGTTGATAACGGAACATGAGCTACCAAGATGGCGGTCGCGAATTGGATTGCCAGGGCACACCTGACTTATCAATAATATCGGTGTATTGTGTAATATTAAGGCTTATAATAGCCACGCAATGTATTGGTTACACACAGCAGTGGAATACAAATAAAAATGATGCATCCCTCACAAGCCAAAAGCGAGCAAACAATCGTAAAGAGCAAAATAATTTGCAGAGGCGAAGCCGAGCGGGCAGCGACAACTCGCTTTAATAAAATACTTACAAAATGGAAAAAATCACTTCCCATACACAAACGAAAGCTTTTAACACTCTGTTTTCATTACGCCGCACGCACGGACACACAGACTCCCGGGAAACTAACCGAGCTAGAAGCGACTTGCTAGTAACTCTCAAATGTCTGGACTGTGCTGTAGTGTGAATATATATTGTATTAATTAAATAATAGCCGGCTAACTAATAACTTTCTTTTTTCACAATCGAATATACACAACTCAGTGAGATTATAGAAGCATCCGCAATGAAAGCATTTGTTTGTTAAGCGAAACGAGAGGCCGATTCGATCCTTGCATCAATAATAATGCTTTTGCGGTCCAGAAACACATGTTTCAGAAGGGTCTGTGTATTGTAAGATTAGAAAGTCACAGCTGCTGACACCCAGAATACTAGGCTGATATCTTGTTGTGGGAGTATACAGGCTATATCCAGACTGCGACAGAAAAAGAAGCCAGGTGGTAGTAAAAACAAAACGACAATTTTTTTGTCGTAATTTTTTACTTCTCGTATTTGGTTAGTAAATGCATCGTTTTCCTAACAAAATAACGTACAACTTTTTAATTTAAAGACACAATGGTACACTAAGGTTCTGATTACAATTTCAGCAAAACCTATAGATTTACCATCCAATCACGATAATTTTTGAAAAATTGCAAAAAATGCGTACCGCTTTTTTGAGAAATGTTTAGTTGCATTGTATGTGTAATCACTCAAACTACCACCTGGCTCCATATTCGGTCGCAGTCTTGATGTACTCTATATTGGCTGTATTGTTATAAAACTATGTTCCATTATATTCAACTTCCATAAGCTACGTTTCGAATATGGAAGTGGTAGAGCCAGTTGTCAGTCACGACTCAGCATGAATAGGCTCCTCCGGGGCGTTACCACTGTCTCACAGGAAATTGACGTGAATCGACAGCTTCGCTGTCGCGGTTCATTCGGTGAGTGGGATTGCCATATGCCCAATACTTTGTTTCCCTTTCCTCTTCCAATCCTTGTTCCTTCCCGCTCCCCTCCCAATTGGGCCGGAAACACATCCATGATCCATATCATGGGCGACAGTGGTCACTTACCATCAGGTGACCTGTTTGCTCGTTTGCCGTACCGAAATTTATCGCGATAATATTGTAATTGTTTTATTTCAACATTGGGTGTATTTAGGAAGTTAATATGAATGTAGCAGGCTGGTTGGCTCGTCCAGCGGTGCGGCGCGGCGTGGCGCGGTGTCCAGGGGAGTCGGCCGGCGCGGCTTCCGTTTATTTTCCTCGACATTGTCGCTCCACTCTCCGCGCCATACTCTGTGTCGCGCCGACATTTAATTGAATTTCATTGTTTGCGCGCTGTTTTATATGAAATAACATCATCACAACCAGATAAAACGTTAATTATACGAGTCGTATCTCTCACATTGATACGTGTCACTCGTGCTCCACGCCCGCGCCACGCCCGTGCCACGCCCGCGCCACGCCCGTGCCACGCCCGCGCCACACACGCGCCACACACGCGCCATAGGAACGCTGGATGCTACAAATATTAGTTCACCATCAATGGCGTCCATATACTTCGATTCCCATCGGTTTTGTATTTGTAATGAAAACATCCGAAAACTTAATGTATGAAATATCAATTCAAAAGAAATAAAATATCAACAGACAAAATCAATAATTCATATAAATATCTATGTTTTATATACCTTAATGATGAAACTTTGGATTCCATTTTGGAAATGTGGCACTTCGTCAATGTAAGCCTACACGCATGGATGTCATTAAAAGTGTGCTCTGTGATTTGAATCCGCGACCACCATCTCGGCAGCCGCGTCTGATGTGCTACCAACAGGGCACACATTCCTGTGATATTCTTCAAGCCGCCATATATTTTTGTTAACATCAGTGGTGTGGTCCGGTAGTCTCGGCGCTACTTGGCGGGATGGGCGGCGCGGCGGCGGTGCGGCGGCGAGGTCCAATTAAACCGAGTGTAGCGGCGCAGAAGAGCGCACTGGCAGGAACAACGCGCTTATCTCAAATTACATCTCGCTTTGAGCGCGCCGCCATATCTTCACACTTAGCTGGCGCACGACCACTCAAACTTTTTCAACTTTAAATTATATCCCCGCACCCCCTCGCCCCGCCACACAGGACAATGCTAAGCCAAGCGAAGAACAAACCATTTAAAACCACGCTAAATCACTTCGCTTCACTACGAGCTAGCCCACGAACACAACCCAGTACGTGTAACTATCATAATATTTGAAGCCAGTTTGGCAGAATGGCGAGGGACCAAAATGGTGTTATTTTTCAACCGATCAGACTTTTGGCGAATGTTGGTGATAATATAAAGCCACATCCACACATTGGCCACCTGTCATGGCCAACCTTTCCAACAAATACTGTCCAACATAGAGAGAAGGTAGGTAGTCTGTTGTTGATATGATATTCGTATCTGCCCGAGTAGAGGCAATAGCGCACAGCTTTTGACGACCAGTCATAGTGACCCACGAGTTGGACACGTGTCGGGATCACTCGCATGTATCCGGATACCAGCAGGCCGGCAGCTTTGCTTCGACCAGCGAGATATAGTCATCTAATGATAGATCACTCTGTTTAGACTTCACTGCGCTTAACATTAGGCGCACTATAGTCACTTCCTCAAAAAATAAGCCACACTACAAATCACGTGACACACGCCGTCGACAGACACGCAGCACAAAGCATACAAACAGTTGGCAAATATTAGCGGTAATTGATTGACGCGCTCCCAGCGCCGCCCAGCGCCGCTCGCGACTAATTACCGCCCACTGTGTTTTAATGTACCTCGGTGACGTCATCGCGGCCGCGCTTGTGACGTAATAAGCGAGCTACGACTGACCACCATTCTCATGTGTACACTATATATGTACTCGTATGTACTTATAATAACTCGCTGCTGGACATGGAACTGGTCTACAATCGATCTACAATTCCATTGACATGGGTCATGCCATAGTCCACCACGCGGGCCTAGTGTGGGCTTGCGGACTACCACAGGCATAGATGTTGTTTTAAAGGTCTTTACGACATGCAGGTTCCCTCATGATATTTTGCAGTAATAAACTGCGTGGAAATTGATTATTATCAACACACACATGATTCCAAAAGCTGCGCGACTCCGACCGGCGCGGCAGCTCGCGTTCAGTTAAGCTTAACCAACCGGCCACCACGCTTGCATTACACGATTAATTAAAACCATTTCAAATCTATATATATAAAATAAAGTCGTGTTAGTTACACTATTTATAACTCAAGAACGGCTTTACCGATATGGCTGTAAATTGGCGAGGAGGTAGCTTAGAGCCAGGAGACGGACATAGGCTACTTTTTTTGTGAAGAAAAGGTTTGAAGGGATTAAAATAAGGGTTGGAATTTTATATGCAACTTCGAAACAGCTGAAGCTATTTCTATAAAAATATATATTTCAGCTCCTTATTACATACAAAAAATAATGGCTTAAATAATTTTGGAAAAACATCATTACGGGGATAAAATAAGGGTAGAAATATTGTACGGAAAATCGAAACCGCTAAAACTATTGATATAAAAACTTATAGATTGACACCAGTAACGAAGAATAATGTGCACTATAAAAACATCTTAGGTAATGCATACATAAACACACGCCTTTTTCCCAGAAGGGGTAGGCAGAGGTGCTACCAGAACACCCTCGTTTCGCCTTGTATATTCCGTCACACGATGTGATAGGGGGCGAGCCTATCGCCATATCGGGCACAAATTCCTGACTCCGGGCTGATAATGAATACAAAAATCCAATATCACTTTGCCCGACCCGGGATTCGAACCCGAGACAATATACAATAAGTAGTTTACTATACATCTAAAAATCAATTTCGTAGTCAGAATTTTGGCTGAGCGGAAAATTTTAGCAGGAATTTTGCAAAGTATTTGTGTTTGCGTATTTTTTAAATGATTTTCGTCGTATTTTCGTGTTTATATAAAGCCTATCTACAAAATAAAAGCAATTCCAAAAAAATGTCAACCTGCCTATTTAGGCATTAAGGGATGAAGTGGGAAAAAGTGGGACCGGTCGGATCCGGATTGCATTCGATGGGAAATAATGGGACGGGATGTAACAGAAAGAAAAAAGAGCCAGATGAGATGGGATGGGATACGATAGGAAAAGGGATAGTAGGTACTTAGGTTGAGTTCAGGAGTACAAAAGTTTGAACGGGAATAAGATATTTCTGGTGTGGAGTGGAATCTAAACATCTAAGCACCCAGGCGAAGCTGGGCCAGGCCGCTAGTTTTAATATAGTGGGAGACGTCGCGGCACACTCTTGAGATTGAACCACTCCTACCATCAGAGGCACTGTAGCCACGTTATGCTAGTATCAAATAATGATTCGGGCCCTCGGGGACACAGCGACGGGCTCATGCATGTAGCATCGAGTGTACTCTCCAGTTATTATTTATCTGTTTTGCTCGAGCGCGCGTGCATCCGGCGTGTTCCGCGCGATCGCTTCATTACCGCGTCACACATCACCGCACATTCATCACTAATTAATATTATATTTCATATTCAAACCCAATTTCAGCTAGCGAATGTGTCCGTTCTCGTACCTCTCTGCGCAGCTATTGAAGAGAGAACAGATAAGTGCGCCGCACACAACTGCTGTACTGTGTAATAGGAGTCTCATCGGAACGCACACTGCCATGTAAATGCCTTACATGGGCGACGCAAACTACGACCAATAAAATACGCTCCATGAGGGTTTTCATACAAATCCACGATTGACACAAATGGGCTGCCGCAGCGATGTGCCTCTACTCTAGATTAGTGTCTTGCTCGGTCGCAGCACGCGCCGCCTGTGAGAGACGTGATGACGTTGCCTCACAACACTAATGCTTGAGAACACCACGATTTTTTTTAATTTTATTTGTATACAATAGATCCGGCCACCGAGCAAAAAGGTCATCTGATGAGTCACCGGTATGCGATCACTGCCGCCCATGAACATGCACAAAGCTGGATAATGGATTTATTGCCGGCTTTCAAAGTGAGAGGAGAGCGGGAAAGAAAAAGTATGGGAAGAGGAAAGGGGTACTCAATAGGGAAATCTCGCTGACCGAACGAAACGCTTGTGGTGGTAGTGGTACCAACCCGGACGAGTCTGCTCATAATGCTAAGAGATGAATGACATCATGGCTTCACCACGTTAATAACTCCTAGTCGCAGTTAGAAAGGAGCGTATGTACAAATATATAGTGCGTGGTGGCCTGTTGGTAACGGACCAGACGCGGCTACCTACATGTTCACGGTGGTCGCGGGTTCAAATCCCAGGGCACACTTCTGACTTCTCGGAGTCATGTGTGTATTGATAGTCAATCACCACGCACTATAACGGTGAAGGAAAACATCGTGAGGAAAACCTGCATACCATAGCGATTTGTATAAATTTCTATGGTATGTAAAAGTCCGCCAACCCGCACTGGGCCAACGTGGTGGACTATATGGCCTAACCACTCTCTATCGTACTCTCGATTGTAGAGGAGGCTCGTGCCCTGCAGTGGGTCATGTATGGGCTGATACAGTACAGTACAGTATGTACAAAAGTTTCAAAGTGGTAGAGGCACACTCTAAGTACATACATTGGAGTATTGTAGAAATTGTCATCTATACACTGGACAGAGAGCACGTCTGGTCCACGTCGTCAGTGCGGCGCGCGCGCTGCCGCCGCGGGACGCAGGGCGCGGGGTGTGAGGCGCGGGGTAAAGTATCTTCGTGTCCGGCGAGGGCCCGTTTTTCTTCGACAATTATAATGTGAATTGGAAGCGTTTCGTGAGAAGGCGCACAATGAGCGGCCGCACAATGCCGCCGCCGCGCGCCTGCTCCGGATAATCCCGCGGCGACCGCGGCAGGGTGAGGCGGACGCGGCGGGGCGAGCGGCGCGGGGGGGGGGGGGGGGGGTGATGCTCTCACGGGATGTAATTATCGGCCTCCGTCACTTCTTTTTGAAGACAGTTTTTTGTGGAAGTCTTATTGGGTGAGATAAGGTTGAGGACGTCGCTATTGTCTCGCGTAATGAATGAAAGGAAGCGGCGTTGGTCTCGCGGCGTCGCGGCCTCGCCGCGGCTGCCGACCAATTAAACCCTTGATTATTATTTTGATTTAATGAGAGGGCGCGGGTCCGCAGCGGCTTTGTTTGCGACCCAGCGGCGCGGCACCGGGCGCGGTTGTCGCTGTGCTTTTATTGTTTGTCGCATGGTTTTTGTAGCAGATAGGCGTCGCCGTGGCTGTCTCTCGCAAGACGCAATATCAAACTCGCCCGCGGTGGCCAAGCAATGTCCATTACACTGCTCTGACATGCTTGTTTTCGCTCAATTGGCATTGTATTGTATTTGAATACAATGGTGAGCTGAAAATTCTTATTTCCAAAGTTTCCATTATTTATCATCTGACCAGTGGCGAGTCCGGTTTCACCCAGAAGGCCAGATTGCGTTGGGTAGTGATTATGGATGAGCCCACGTACATCAGACGCGACAAAGCTCCGACTGAGCATGAGGGAGGGGGGCGGCGGACGCGCGAGATCACTCGCTCCTGGAGTTTTAAATAAATTGAGCTCAGTCTCATCATTATTCCGATCCCGGGGGATCTCCTAAAAACGCCGCCGCGGAATTAAATAAGCAGTAGGAGAGCCCGACAGGGCGCGCGTCACCGCGCCGGCACGGACCGCGTGACACGCTGCATTCCGCATACTACATCAAAATATACCGGCACATATTATACTTGTTCTGTGTTTCTTGCCTGAGTAGCATTTATTTGGCCCACCTAATGATACGCAGCCACCGCCACTCATAGCTCCTTGCAATGCGAGGGGCGCTGACAAGGCCTCTATTACGAAGTACCGTTTTTACAAATCGTTTAAAGGACAAGTCATAGTACGAAAAACCGACGCAGGGAATTAGTCCCAGAAAATAAAAGAAAAGACCACTTGGATCGTGTCGTGCGAGAACAGATTACCTCCAGGTGACTTGAATCAGCTGCGTGTTTTGTAATACGAAGGAGGCTGGTGCTGGCGGCGTGACGTCACACGCGCCGCTGTAATCGCTCGGCGACGCTTCACACAATCTCCTTGCGTTGTAATATTATGTAAATGTGAGAGGATAGTGAACACAAGTCCGGCCCCAACATCCCTTTTGTGCTCCCAACAAATTGTTTTATATTCTGACGGAATTGGCTCTCCCTCGTCGCGCGTCCCTGCGCCCTGCGCCCTGCACCCCCCTGCCGTCGCCGCTCGAGCCGGGACGGACACCGGCCCACTGCGCCGCCAACTTACTGATGACAGTTTTATGAACTCAGCATTTACATTTAAATTGAAACTTGCTTGCGGATTGAACATTCTCTCACAATGAACTCAGCGTGCCGACGCCTCCGCAGCGTTTGTTCCACCTCGCGTCCTCCAGCTCACAGAAAACACGGCACTCTTACTGAAACATACTTCACAGCGCCTACCAGCTACTGGGTATGTGTCTCTTGAGTTATGAAGCCACAGCTTAATCACAGCTACCTCGGCCCAAACCAAGAGATTCACTCATTTATATTACCGCTGCAACATTAGGTTATGGAACAGTTTGTCGGGCCACGTTTTCTCTCTTCCTGTAACCCTGGAGCCTACCGTCGCAGTGTAAAGAGCAACGTGGCTCGACCGCGCACGGCTACTCCCAACACAGAACACTAATTGATCATTAGCTGTTCTGTAGCCAGCACAATCCGAAACACAAATAACTGCACCAGCTATGCTAAAGACAAATGCTTGTGTAGTCCACAAGCTTTTTCCTCGGACCTGGGTGTTTGTTAGAACAAAAAGTCTCTCATAGTTTCTGACGCCCACAGCACAAGAGTCGATTTCGATGTGAGTTTCGGGGGTATGTAACTGACTCTTTATTTGACCATGCTGGATAGTATGTTAATTTACTCGTATACTACATGGACCTTGTAGAGGTTAGGAGGAATTTCCATGCTTTCCGGCGTTTTTGCTATACCTATTTTTTACACATTATACCAAGTCACATAATAGGTCCCATTTAAATGTAATAATGATTTGATCCGTAGTGTTTTACAGCTGGCTTCTCAGGCTGTAAAAGTCTTTATGCGAGGTTATTTACCTCTTAAGTTTACTGTTTTTGTCACCCGCTTTGTTACGGAGGGAAGTGGACAAGAATTTATTTCCAAATCCTCCCATTAATTTAACTTTATGATTGATTTCGTTGTGGGTTAAAGACAAGTTAGACATTCCCGGAGATTCGCTGAGCTTCAATGTTCAATGTCATTATAGTGCGTGCCTCTGTTGATCCTGGCTTACAGGAGTTGCGGTGGTGGGTGTGAGGGCGGGACAGTCTCTTGACTCTTTATTTATTATAATATGTTAATGTAAATTGATACATGTCAGATTGTCGCTATCACACCATGTCGGAGAAGAAATGGCGGTTGAGGTGGGTTGTGTGTGCACCAGCCAGCGAAACAGCTGTCACACGTTTGAACTAATATGAAATGGTCATGAAAATCAAACAACTATAACAAACTGAATATTTCTTATATTTTCAAATTTTCAGCTAAAAACATACATCATCGTCACGCCTATATCCTACGGGGATAGGCAGAGACTATAGATCGCCACTTCGTTTTTTAGCTGACTATCAAAAAATCACTCTCAGTAAAAAACCACCCTCAATCGTACTCACGATTGTAGAGGAAGCTCGTGCCCTGCAGTGGGACGTATCTGCGGTGAAGCAGTATAAAAAAATTAGGAGACTAATCAATTCAATCTGGACCGATGTAATTATTAATTATTTTACGTGTGATCTAATTTAACGTCCATTCTGTGCCATTTTTAACCGACTTCAAAAAAGAAGGAGGCTCTTAATTCCTCGGAACCTTTTTTTTATATATATTCATCGATTACTCGCAGACGCCTGAACCGATTTGGATTTTTTTTTCATAGGTGGGCCCATATCAAATTGGTATGGATCTTCGGACCTGCAGAATAAAACTCCTCAAAATTAAGTAGGATTCCAATAGTTCTTTTTGCATTACGTTTAATATAAGAGGTGTAACTCTTACAGTGGGGGGGAAGGGATGGGGATGAGGGGAGATTGAGAAAATTCATATACATGTAAATATTCAATATCTTCGACAGCTTTGAACCGATTTTAGTGATTTAATTTGTTCGAACAGAACATATTGTTGTTTCCCTTGTCCACCTCTCCATCATTAAAATGCCAACGTATTTTGACGTAGAACTTAAATTAATATAATGCATAGGTCTATGTACGTGTTTGGCACTTGGCGACCCGCCTTCAATATGTTGTGCATATACGAGTATTATGATTTGTTGGCTAGTCAAGTCAATAAGCACACTAATCAACGTGTACAAGGACAGGAAATACTTACTTATAATTTTTTTACTTTATAGCGGCTTTTGAAGTCGGTTTTCATTTTTTATAAAAAAAAATTAATGCTATAAGTATTCACCTACGACTTCTATAATAAAGCAGAGAACTCACAGAAACTAAATAGGATATTTTTTGGGTTAGAATATAATTATACAGTACTCCACCCTCAAAAAACATCGGGTCGAAACACGTCAGCCGACAGATGGCGCCACGTTTTCCCCAATTATTGTTAAAACTCTTGAATTCGCAGGAAAATTATTTATTTGAAAGAAAACATAAAAACATATTTGGATTAATTTATTATAGACATAAAAGACAATGTAAAAATAGGAAATTAATCATGTTATTGTATGTATGTATGTATGTAATTTGTTCTGCAAATCCACTGTATTATGTACTCGTAGTACAATTACTTAGTTGTCGCGAAAACACAATAAATGATTTAGCAACCAATTTGTATGAATGTACTTCACGTGGACGTGATGGGCGCAATACATCAAGTTATTTGGTGATACAATTAATTTTGCAAATACGAAACAATTTAAAAAAAATAAACCGATTTCAAAATTGTAATATAAACAGCGAAATAAAATTTATATTTTAATAAATCTAATCTAATTACCGCTTAGTTCGTAGCTTGACGTTATAGTCGGCCACCTGGCACCGACCTGGCCGACTATAAGCCACATATAAAACATCACGGTACGAACTATGCGTGTGACTCGCGGAGCAAAGCTGGACGGCTGGTACCGACGTCAATATAACTGATGGCATGTTTAGGTTTTTAGATTTATATAAAGCTTAGTTTTATTTAAGTCGGTTTGACGTTTTAAAAATATTTTTTATTTGAAGTCGATTAATAACACTGATAATAACAAACTAAAATCCGACTAATGAAAAAAATCGCAGTAAAAAGTATAAAGCAAGGAAATACTCTCATCTAAAATTGTTTTGTGTAAACTACTCCATAGTATAGTAATCTAATAAATATAAATCTCGTGACACAATGTTTGTCCTCAATGGACTCCTAAACTACTTAACCGATTATAATAAAATTTGCACACCATGTGCAGTTCGATCCAACTTGAGAGATAGGATAGTTTAAATCTCAAATTATAGTCGCAATTTTAATTTATTGCTAATTATTTGTCTGTTATTATTTGACAGTCACAATCATCTGTTAACTCCAAATGATTCTAACAGATGTCGATACCTTTCGACTGGGTTGAGTAAGTAATCAATAGATGGCGCTGCTATGGTAAATCTACGAACGTGTCATATAAGCTACATTTTAACAGTATAATTACCACGTGTTGTTGACGCTATAAAATTAATTAAACTTAAAATAAGTAGTTCATTATACTTTAAAAAATCAATTTCGTAGTCAGAATTTTGGCTGAGCGGAAAGTTTTAGCAGGAATTTTGCAAAGTATTTGTGTTTGCGTATTTTTTAAATGATATTCGTCGTATTTTCGTGTTTATATAAGGCCTATCTACAAAATAAAAGCAATTACAAAAAATTTACAACTTGCCTATTTAGGCATTAAGGGATGAAATGGGATAAAGTGGGACGAACGCGATGAAACCGGTCGGATCCGGATTGCATTCGATGGGAAATAATGGGACGGGATGTAACAGAAAGAAAAGGAGCCAGATGAGATGGGATGGGATACGATAGGAAAAGGGATAGTAGGTACTTAGGTTGAGTTCAGGAGTACAAAAGTTTGAACGGGAATAAGATATTTCTGGTGTGGAGTGGAGTCTAAACATCTTAGCACCCAGGCGAAGCTGGGCCGGGCCGCTAGTGTATTATAAAAATAACTGACATGTAATAAAAAAAAAAATTGTATTTCATTCACATATAAAGTATTGTTCATAGGATAACTGTCGTGGTATGCCACCTACTGTAACAAAATAATACATCCTACAAAATTGCATAGTTCATTAATGTTTTAATTACTATGTTTATTACTAAAAGATGGAAAAAAGTCCTCACAGGGCTACTAACCCCAATAAATATGTTTAATCGCTAGCTTCATAGAGTCAAAATAAGATGGCTCGCTCTGATGCTTAGCAAAACCTGAGCTAGCATGAGACATATTGATGCCGAAGCTGTTGAACACGTGCCATAGTCCTTTGCTCGGGAGCTCCGAACCAATACTCTCCAGCGGCAACTCATTAACTTTACCACCTTCAATACCAGTCTTATCTTCTGCGCCACCTCGTAATGAAGACACCACTTCGCTGCTTGGGGTTATCGCCTCAATGCTGAATGAATTGGTACCTTCTGTTGGTGCAACTGTACCCAATTCTTCAGTTGACTGTGTAATTGTTCTAATTTTGAGTGGTGTTTCAGTATAATATGAAGCTAAATCTTCAGGCGGCTTGGTGTAATCAGTTGCTGGCACCTTATATGCCACTTCAGGCGGCTCAGGGTAATCAGGTGGTGGCACAGTGTATGCCACTTCAGGGGGCTCAGGGTAATCAGGTGGTGGCACAGTGTATGCCACTTCAGGGGGCTCAGGGTAATCAGTTGGTGGCACAGTGTATGCCACTTCAGGGGGCTCAGGGTAATCAGGTGGTGGCACAGTGTATGCCACTTCAGGGGGCTCAGGGTAATCAGTAGGTGGCACAGTGTATGCCACTTCAGGCGGCTCGGTGTAATCAGTAGGTGGCACAGTGTATGCCACTTCAGGGGGCTCAGGGTAATCAGGTGGTGGCACAGTGTATGCCACTTCAGGGGGCTCAGGGTAATCAGTAGGTGGCACAGTGTATGCCACTTCAGGGGGCTCAGGGTAATCAGGTGGTGGCACAGTGTATGCCACTTCAGGGGGCTCAGGGTAATCAGTAGGTGGCACAGTGTATGCCACTTCAGGGGGCTCAGGGTAATCAGTAGGTGGCACAGTGTATGCCACTTCAGGGGGCTCAGGGTAATCAGGTGGTGGCACAGTGTATGCCACTTCAGGGGGCTCAGGGTAATCAGTAGGTGGCACAGTATATGTCACTTCAGGCGGCTCAGGGTAATCAGTAGGTGGCACAGTGTATGCCACTTCAGGGCGCTCAGGGTAATCAGGTGGTGGCACAGTGTATGCCACTTCAGGGGGCTCAGGGTAATCAGGTGGTGGCACAGTGTATGCCACTTCAGGCGGCTCAGGGTAATCAGTTGGTGGCACAGTGTATGCCACTTCAGGGGGCTCAGGGTAATCAGTAGGTGGCATAGTGTATGCCACTTCAGGGGGCTCAGGGTAATCAGTAGGTGGCACAGTGTATGCCACTTCAGGGGGCTCAGGGTAATCAGGTGGTGGCACAGTGTATGCCACTTCAGGCGGCTCAGGGTAATCAGTTGGTGGCACAGTGTATGCCACTTCAGGGGGCTCAGGGTAATCAGGTGGTGGCACAGTGTATGCCACTTCAGGCGGCTCAGGGTAATCAGTTGGTGGCACAGTGTATGCCACTTCAGGGGGCTCAGGGTAATCAGGTGGTGGCACAGTGTATGCCACTTCAGGGGGTTCAGGGTAATCAGGTGGTGGCACAATGTATGCCACTTCAGGCGGCTCGGTGTAATCAGTAGGTGGCACAGTGTATTCCACTTCAGGGGGCTCAGGGTAATCAGTTGGTGGCACAGTGTATGCCACTTCAGGGGGCTCAGGGTAATCAGGTGGTGGCACAGTGTATGCCACTTCAGGGGGCTCAGGGTAATCAGGTGGTGGCACAGTGTATGCCACTTCAGGCGGCTCGGTGTAATCAGTTGGTGGCACAGTGTATGCCACTTCAGGGGGCTCAGGGTAATCAGGTGGTGGCACAGTGTATGCCACTCCAGGGGGCTCAGGGTAATCAGTAGGTGGCATAGTGTATGCCACTTCAGCGGGCTCAGGGTAATCAGTAGGTGGCACAGTGTATGCCACTTCAGGGGGCTCAGGGTAATCAGGTGGTGGCACAGTGTATGCCACTTCAGGCGGCTCAGGGTAATCAGTTGGTGGCACAGTGTATGCCACTTCAGGGGGCTCAGGGTAATCAGGTGGTGGCACAGTGTATGCCACTTCAGGGGGCTCAGGGTAATCAGGTGGTGGCACAGTGTATGCCACTTCAGGCGGCTCGGTGTAATCAGTAGGTGGCACAGTGTATTCCACTTCAGGGGGCTCAGGGTAATCAGTTGGTGGCACAGTGTATGCCACTTCAGGGGGCTCAGGGTAATCAGGTGGTGGCACAGTGTATGCCACTTCAGGCGGCTCGGTGTAATCATTAGGTGGCACAGTGTATTCCACTTCAGGGGGCTCAGGGTAATCAGTAGGTGGCATAGTGTATGCCACTTCAGGGGGCTCAGGGTAATCAGTAGGTGGCACAGTATATGTCACTTCAGGCGGCTCAGGGTAATCAGTAGGTGGCACAGTGTATGCCACTTCAGGGGGCTCAGGGTAATCAGGTGGTGGCACAGTGTATGCCACTTCAGGGGGCTCAGGGTAATCAGTAGGTGGCACAGTATATGCCACTTCAGGCGGCTCGGTGTAATCAGTAGGTGGCACAGTGTATGCCACTTCAGGGGACTCAGGGTAATCAGGTGGTGGCACTGTATACGCCACTAAATCTTCACGCGGCTCAGGGTAATCAGGTGGTGTCACAGTGTATGCCACTTCAGGGGGCTCAGGGTAATCAGTAGGTGGCACAATATATGCGGGTAAGTCTTCAGGCGGCTCGATATCAGGTGGCACGGAAGGTCCAGTGAAGTCTACCGTTGATTTAGTGTATTCGGTCCCAGTATAATATGTTTTCTCTTCTATCTGTGGTGTATTGTGTACAGAAACATCTAGAATATAAAAAAATATTATTTTAAAAGCAGCAATAATAATAGATTTTGCCTATATAAATAACACATGTTGCAAGTAAAAAAATAAAATATATTGATTTCCTTGAACATTGCCCACACTATAAGGACGAATCGATGGACATTTCTTTTTTTGTTGAGTAGTAAGACGCTCCAGTAGAACATACATATTTTACTATGTTCAAATAAACATACACTGGTATAATCGCTGTTTCCTTTTGAGATAAAAACAAATACAATTATTAACCCTTGTAGTAACACATTAGGTTTTACTGGTGTGCATTAGAGCATAATAGCGTGATGCGTGTATGTGTGAAGTATGAGAGTGACGACTGTACATCGTAACGCGGCTGTGCCCGCGACCATGGTTTAGACTTAAGATGTCAGTCGTGAAGAAACGAACCAACGTGGCACTTATGTATGACTCTGAATGCCATGCCTATACAAGATGTTTCAAGTTTTAATGTGAAAGCCGAAAGTAGTATGTTCAAAATCAGCTACTGAATCGATATCAATACTTTTTTTTGTAGGTATTTTTTTTTTAAATAATTAATTAAGACTAAGTGAATAACAGACACCCTCTCATTTAATGCACCGAACAAACAAAATTGAAACGTAACTCCAGTACATAGTCTTTTCTAAATAAAATTATAAACGAATAATCAAAGATAAACAAATATGAACATTATTTCGATAGTCATAAAGGTTTATTTCAAATACACTAGCAAAATAGCATTAAACAAACGCACACAACGACAGTCCTCAAAAAGCATGATTAGCTACCAAAATTAATAACTATCATATTCTCTTTTCTGCAAATGTAACTACCATTAGACAGAGCAGGACGCAACTATTGTTTAATGAAATTTGAATCATCCGATAAACATAAAAGACGGCGCGCGCGGCGCGGGCGGCACATCAAAGGGTATGTGCAGTCCGCATAGGGATGTACCGCGAAAAAAATCTAATGCGATATTTACAGGACCCGGCATTCTGAATCCCGCGCAATACGGGTAACTAACTATTTAAATGATATGAATTAAATTGTAATAATCAAAAGGAAAAGAAAGATCAAGTATTTCTATGCCGAAGAACAACGCGAAACGTTAAGATAATCATTATGTCATTTGATTCGTAATTTTATTCCAATGTATGCGGAATCCCGGTGTGTCGGATATCCCGGTATTGCAATATCTAAATATGCACCGAATTTGTCAAAAAATCTAGTCGTGCGCCGCTGTTATCTGTGACTTCTTGTGTTCACTCGTTAAGTAGATATTTCGATAACTTTCGCGATGTCTTTTCGGTATTCTAATATTGAATACACGGAAATGGTGAGAACATTGGCAGTGTGTGGAGATAATGTGTCCTTGGCATGCAGGACATTTAATGAGAGGTACGGCACCAATGTAGATCGCAGGACTATGTTGGCAGCCACTCAGCGTCTCCGAGATCATGGCACTTTTCAGCCCAATACTGCTATTGACAGAGGTGATAATGTACGAATGCGAACACGTCGTCAAAACCAAATTCTGAGTCATTTTGAGGAGAATCCCCATCACATTACCCGAGAAGTGGCGCCATATTTTAATGTTAGCCACATGTACGTGTGGCGAACGCTTCGTGGTGACGGCGAGCGTCCTTTCCACCTGAGACGGTGTCAGGACCTAACTCATCGTGATTACGCCCCGCGACTAGAGTTCAGTCACTGGCTATCTCAGAATTGGCAGCGTAACATTTTATGGCCAGACGAGAGCACGTTTACGCGTGGTGGAATGTTTAACCAACACAATAGCCATTTGTGAAGCCATGAGAATCCTCACGCATGCAGGGTGGACTCATACCAACATCGATTTTCAGTGAATGTTTGGGCAGGCGTTTTAGGCACCTATTTACTGGGTCCTATTTTTTTAGAACGGTTAACAGGAGAAAGTTACTTAATGTTATTAAGAGAAGTAATACCTACTCTCCTTGAGGATATACCTCTCGTCCATTCGCGAGAGTTGTTTTATCAACACGATGGTGCCCCGGCGCATTTCACATGGAGTGTTCGTAACCATCTGAATAATGAGTATGGTGAGCGATGGATCGGTCGTGGTGGGCCAGTGCAATGGCCTCCTAGGTCACCCGACTTGACGCCTCTTGATTTTTTTTGTGGGGACGTATTAAATCTCTAGTGTGGAGGAACTAAAAAGTAGGATAGTGGCAGCGTTCCTAAAGGTGAAGAGTGAAACTGCCGTTTTAAATAAATAACGCGATCAATTGCGCAAACGTGCGTTAAAATGTATCGAGCAAGGTGGTGGACATTTTGAAAATGTTTTAAAAAGAAGTAGCCGTATGAGTGCCATGTAACACGTAAGTTATTTTTATGTTTTTTTAATTGTTGCGTTATTATTGCCGATTTAATAGTCGATTAATGCAAAATACTGTCTTGTGTTGTGACTTCCTGCTCATTATTTGTAGTAAATTTAAATACTTATTTAATAGCTCGATAAAAACTAGATGCTGACTGAGTACCTAAATAAATAGTAATTTGTTTATGAAACCAACCCGGCAATCACCTGCGTTCGTTATTTGTAGTAACGTTTATTGTCGGCGCGGCGCGGCACGGCGTTCAAACGACCCGCGTAGGTACTCGTGTAAGTGTGCGTGTCCGCCGCGAGCATATTATGTGCTATGTCGTAGTACGCTCTTATTTGTATGGTGACCATGTTGTGCGCCTACAAATAGTATAACTAATTTCATAAATAAAATATATTTGTAGACACCGGAGTACAATTTTAAAGCATATACTATCATTGCAATAATATTTTTAAGTTTGGGTGTCTGAAGTTGTGATGTTGTAAAGTTGTGACTTCACAACTTCACAACATCACAACTTCAGGTGTGTACAGATATATCAGGTATGTATATACTTATATACATACCTGATATATCTGTACACACCTTAAAACCATTAAACTGGCGCAAGCAGTTTATTTTTTACACAATTGCATAAATCACATATAATACATACAACAGTTCTTTACTAGATATGTATAGGCTGAATATAACATTTTGAATCACATGACCTTGATGCTGTTCAACTAAATAAATAATTAAATTGTATTGTTTCTAGTACTGCAAGTGGCAGTCGTGCTGTTGGTAGCGAGCACCGAACACACACGTTAGCACGGCTCCTGCTCGTCATACTGACCCACACAAGTGTGACGCGTTTGGTTTTATCCCGTATACGAATATATGCGGGTACAATGAAGCCAGCAAAAGGTGTCACTAGTGCATTTTAGCCACTTCTTCGTGAAAAGAAAGGAAAGTATTTTGTCTTCTCTTCAAATGAGACGCACCTGTTGATTGTGTGGTGTTATGGGTTGGTGGAAGGGCGTGGTGAGCAGCCGGCGCGGCGCCCGGCGGCTGCTGCTGGAGCGGCGCGGCGCGCGCGGCCGCCAGCACCTGCCGTAACAATACTATACAATACTCTCCCTCACTACGCAACCAGAGCCACGGCGAGGCGTTGCCACTAAACTATCGAGCTTCTAAGCCCACACTAAACACTATGCTTCCACGTTTTTTGTGCGAAAGCCAAATTGTGGAACTCTTTTATTTTCACACAAATATGTACACTTTAGGCTCTTTAACCCGCGATAAATCGATTTGTTCTGAACAAGCGCACGCACTAAAAGCACATCATCACCACATCAGGCAGATGGCGGGCAAACTCAAGCCCGTTCAGAGTAAAAAAGAACACGTAGGTACTGAACGCCACGCGTACCCAGCCTGTGATAATGCAGAAGGCCCAATATTTCCGTTTTACATACTTTTCTCTTATCATATTTAAGAGACCAGTAACGCATTTCCGACTCGAGCGATTTAGACGTTAATGGATGCAAAAATCACTTACAATCAAATGAGCCAAGTGCTCTGTCGAACTTAAGCAATGAAAAAATTAAAATAGTACAAGTGTTTGTGTTTGGGTGTGTGTGTGTGTTGCTGTGAGTACTTACCGCGACTAAGACGATGGTGCGCATGTCGTGCCGCGTGGAGCAGCGAGGTGTCGGCTCCAGAGTGTGGCTCACGGCGTCCTTATATACTGCACTTCAGGCGCTGCAGCGACCACCACGCTCACCGCACGTGGAGCCACCGCCTTATCGACACCTTATCAGCACAGCTTCGACACACAGGAAGTGGTTCCCGGTGGAAAGTTCTCTCTATAACAACTACGCAGTCGTGTGTCTTTTGCTGGCCTCTGAGCGTGGATCCTATGAGGGAACGAGCAGCTACGCACATAGCGCTAAGTATTGTATTGTATCAGCCCATATACGACCCACTGCAGGGCACGGGCCTCCTCTACAATCGAGAGTACGATCGAGAGTGGTTAGGCCATATAGTCCACCACGCTGGCCTAATGCGGGTTGGCAAGCGCCAAGTGTTAAGTGTAATATATAAGTATTATGTTAACGGGAGCCACGACTGAGTAGGGCCCGACATGATTATCTAAGTAAGAGGCAATGTGTATAACTCAACATAATTACTCAGCTGGCTCTCAGAAGCAGAGGTCCACGTTCGGTGTCCTACAATTAATACTCTTATATGCGTCTCATTCAAGAAAATCTTGTGGTAGGCTTGGGAATAAAATAAATAAACTACGTTTACAAAACCGACTTCAAATAATAAAAAGTATAAAGTAACTTAATAAAGATTTAATTTAAAACACCTCTTATGCAAACCTAATTAATACCTTTTATTGATAGGTTTGAAGTCGGTGCCAAGCCAAATGTAATAGTAAGTAGGTACCTATACTCGGTGCGCATGACCTTGATCAGGATAGCTTGGTCTACAATCTACATCAAAACAACCCAAGCGGACAGACACGCGCAAGTAGACGTCATTGACGGTCGTCCCGAAATGTAGTAAAATTTTGATGCGTTGTAACTTAATTGACAGATTTGTACGAGTATAATTTATCAGCTGCCCGAAACTATATAATATAAGTTGTTTTTTATAATTGAAGGTATTATTTTACAATTATATTTATGATTATAAAAAAAATCCCATTCCATCCCATCCCGTTATATCCCGCCTTGTCCCGTCTCATTCTCATTCAAGATGTGTAATCCAGTCCTATCCCATCCATTTAAGTACAAAAAAGTAACAAATATATTGGAATTCCTCCCTCACCCCACGGGAACACTACATTTTTTGGGGTAAGAGTAGCCTAAATCCAGGGTGTCAGCTACCTCCATATCAAATTTCATCGAATCTATTAAGCCGTTTCTGAGTTCATCGCGCACAACCACACAAACCGACAAAAAATCTAAATATCATTGTTTTGGGTTCAATTACGTTAATATAGTCCCCCCGTATCAGGTTTTCTCATTTATCTTCCATGTACAGACATCGATCGGGTACACATTTATTATATCTATAGGTTACTTAATTCTATTATTGGTTTATCTTCAAAACACACGCAATACGCGAACCAAAAGCGCCTTTTCACTTTGCCCGACCCGGGATTCGAACCCGAGACCTCAGCTTTGCAATCGTACCACTACGCCACCGAGGCAGTCAATAGGTAATGCATAGTCTTCTTTATTAGCCTAAAGCGACGAAAAGGGGTTTGTTTTGACGAACATTTTTAGCGCTGTTTCAGGTAGGAATTAAACAACAGAAATCACCAAGAAGGGAAAAACGTTATGACTATTGCATTGTTTAAATTTGAGAAATAAGTAGTTTACTATACTTCTAAAAATCAATTTCGTAGTCAGAATTTTGGCTAAGCGGAAAGTTTTAGCAGGAATTTTGCAAAGTATTTGTGTTCGCGTATTTTTTAAATGGTATTTGTCGTATTTTCGTGTTTATATAAGGCCCATTTACAAAATAAAAGCAATTCCAAAAAATTGTCAACACGCTATTTAGGCATTAAGGGATGAAATGGGATAAAGTGGGAAGAACGCGATGAGACCGGTCGGATCCGGATTGCATTCGATGGGAAATAATGGGACGGGATGTAACAGAAAGAAAGGGAGCCAGATGAGAGGGGATGGGATACGATAGGAAAAGGGATGGTAGGTACTTAGGTTGAGTTCAGGAGTACAAAAGTTTGAACGGGAATAAGATATTTCTGGTGTGGAGTGGAGTCTAAACATCTAAGCACCCAGGCGAAGCTGGGCCGGGCCACTACTCTATATATATAAAAGAAAGTCGTGTTAGTTACACTATTTATAACTCAAGAACAGCTTTACCGATGTGGCTGAAAATTGGTGAGGAGGTAGCTTAGAGCCAGGAGACGGACATAGGCTACTTTTTTTGTGAAGAAAAGGCTTGAAGGGGTTGAAATAAGGGATGAAAGTATGTATGGAAAAATCTAAACCGTTAAAGTTAAGATGTTAAACTTGGCACTTTAGTTACTCATTTAAAAATAAAAATATACAAATTAACCCTAAAGGGGTTAAAATAAGGGTTGGAATTTTATATGCAAAATCGAAACAGCTGAAGCTATTTCTATAAAAATATATATTTCAGCTCCCTATTACAAACAAAAAATAATGGCTTACAATAATTTTGGAAAAACATCATCACGGGGGTAAAATAAGGGTAAAAATATTGTACGGAAAATTAAAACGGCTAAAGCTATTGATATAAAAACTTATAATTTGACACCAGTAACGAAAAATAATGTGCACTATAAAAACATCTTAGGTAATGCATACATAAACACACGCCTTTTTCCCAGAAGGGGTAGGCAGAGGTGCTACCAGAACACCCGCGTTTCGCCTTATATGTGTATATTCCGTCCCACGATGTGATAGGGGGCGGGCCTATCACCATATCGGGCACAAATTCCTGACTCCGGGCTGATAATGAATAGAAAAATCCAATATCACTTTGCCCGACCCGGGATTCGAACCCGAGACAATATACAATAAGTAGTAATAGACAATAAGTAGTTTACTATACATCAAAAAATCAATTTCGTAGTCAGAATTTTGGCTGAGCGGAAAGTTTTAGCAGGAATTTTGCAAATTATTTGTGTTTGCGTATTTTTTAAATGATATTCGTCGTATTTTCGTGTTTATATAAGGCCTATCTACAAAATAAAAGCAATTCCAAAAAATTGTCAACAAGCCTATTTAGGCATTAAGGGATGAAATGGCATAAAGTGGGACGAACGTGATGAGACCAGTCGGATCCGGATTGCATTCGATGGGAAATAATGGGACGGGATGTAACAGAAAGAAAAGGAGCCAGATGAGATGGGATGGGATACGATAGGAAAAGGGATAGTAGGTACTTAGGTTGAGTTCAGGAGTAAAAAAAGTTTGAACGGGAATAAGATATTTCTGGTGTGGAGTGGAGTCTAAACATCTAAGCACCCAGGCGAAGCTGGGCCGGGCAGCTGCTAGTATCTTATAAATATTAAAGGTATTATATTATTATTATTATCGAGTATTATTATCGAGTGCGTGGTGGCCTCGTGGTATCGGACCAGACTCGGCTGCCTACATGTTCACGGTGGTCGCGGGTTCAAATCCCAGGGCACACCTCTGACTTTTCGGAGTTATGTGTGTATTGATAGTCAATCACCACGCACTTTAACGGTGAAGGAAAACATGTGAGGAAACCTGCATACCGTAGCGATTTTAAAAAAATTCTACGGTGTGTAAGTCCGCCAACCCGCACTAGGCCAGCGTGGTGGACTATATGGCCTAACCACTCTCAATCGTACTCTCGATTGTAGAGGAGGCCCGTGCCCTGCAGTGGGTCGTATATGGGCTGATACAATTTTATTATTATTATTATTAGCTTTGCATAAGAGGTTTTTTAAATTGAATCTTTCTTTAGTTATTTTATACTTTTTAATTGACTTCAAAAAAAGGAGATTATCAATTCAATATGTATGTATGATATGTTGGTCTATAACAGCGTCTGAACACGTGTGCCAAATTTCATAAATGTATGTATGTTTGTGTGTTTGTGTTTGTGTGTTTGTTTTGAGGTCGGTGCCAGCTGGCCTACTATAAGCTATACGGGCAAAACAGCGAGGCATAGCTGATCGGCTGGCACCGACCTCAAAACAAAAATGTTTAGATATTTAGGTATTATTGTTTTATAAAAGATTAGTTTTATTTCTCTCTTTTTATTACACTTTTGAACTCGGTTTAATTTTTTTAAATTATTTTTATTAGTATTTGAAGTCGGTTTTTTAAAGGTAGCTTTTACTGGATTACATATCTTGAATGAGAATGAGACGGGACAAGGCAGGATATAACGGGACGGGATGCGATTTTTTTATAAAGATAACCACGCAAACGGAGTTGCGGGCAAAAGCTAGTATTAATTAAATTAGTGTTTCAATATTTATTATTATTATTATTATTTACTAGCGGCCCGGCCCAGCTTCGCCTGGGTGCTTAGATGTTTAGACTCCACTCCACACCAGAAATATCTTATTCCCGTTCAAACTTTTGTACTCCTGAACTCAACCTAAGTACCTTATCTGGCTCCTTTTCTTTCTGTTACATCCCGTCCCATTATTTCCTATCGAATGCAACCCGGATCTGACCGGTCTCATCGCGTTCGTCCCACTTTATCCCTTAATGCCTAAATAGGCATGTTGACAATTTTTAGGAATTGCTTTTATTTTGTAGATAGGCCTTATATAAACACGAAAATACGACGAATATAATTTAAAAAACACGCAAACACAAATACTTTGCAAAATTCCTGCTAAAACTTTCCGCTCAGCCAAAATTCTGACTACGAAATTGATTTTTTGAAGTATAGTAAACTACTTATTTCTCAAATGTAAACAATGCAATAGTCATAACGTTTTTCCCTTCTTGGTGATTTCTGTTGTTTAATTCCTACCTGAAACAGCGCTAAGAATGTTCGTACAAAGCTCAGGTCTCGGGTTCGAGTTCCGCGTCGGGCAAAGTGATATTGGATTTTTCTATTCATTATCAGCCCGGAGTCAGGAATTTGTGCCCGATATGGCGATAGGCTATATGGCTATATGGCGTGGGACGGAACACACTAGACAAAACGTGGGTGTTCTTGTAGCACCTTCCCCTTCTGGGAAGAAGGCGTAAGTTGGTGTATGTATGTAACCCCTATTCATAAGTATATGTTTAATATGTAACCCCTATTCATAAGTATATGTTTAATATGTAACCCCTATTCATAAGTATATGTTTAATATGTAGCCCCTATTCATAAGTATATGTTTAATATGTGTCTTGGCAAGCGTAGCGTGGGACGTCCTCTGGACAGATGACGGGACGACTTGCACTAAAGGGCCGGTAGCGACTGGACGCATAAAGCAGCAGACCGGGCTCTGTGACGTACCGCGGGAGAGGCCTATGTGTAGCAGTGAGTGGCCTGCAACGGGCTGATGATGATGATGATGTATCTTCAATTAGTTGTCCTGTAGATGGGTTAACGAATTGGGAAACTTATTATAGAATTTTATACATTTACCCCCAAAAGACTTATTAGGCTTTTCTAATCTAAAACAGGGTTTTGTGAGTTTAATTTTACTTCGCGTATTAATACAGTGGGTATCACTAACCTTACAAACTTTATTAATGTTCTTACGAACGTGCATTATATTCTGAAAGACATTTACAGATGGCACGTTTAGTATATTACTTTCCTTAAAAAGAAATTTTGCTTTTTTTTGCTATACAAATATAGACTCAATATCAGCAGCCGATCCCCACAATAGAATGCCATAGGACATTATACTGTGATCTCTCTATTTGAGGACCCCATTGTAACTTCTTGTCTAAAGTAATCCCTAAATAAACTGTAGAACTAACCAGATCTAGTGTTTCCGAATTTATTCAAATACGGGAATTTACGCTTGCCACGTTTGGTAATGCAAAACGGATGCATTTAGTCTTTACAGCATTTAACAACAAATTACTACCTGAAAACCAACCCGAAATAAATAAATAAATACACCTAACACTCACATACATAGTTCTGACCGCACACTAAGATTGAGTCTGGTGTCGTGGGTATCAGGAACTACGGGAGACTTTTCGGTCTCACCAAAACCCAGACCCGAATCGAATAATTGTGGTTCACACAAACATTGGCCCCGGTGCGGGAATCGAACCCGCGGCCTCTCGTTTCACAGTCGGTGTCTGGCCAACTGCGCTAAATTAAGAACATTATTAGGAGTATCCAGGTTTTTGTCTTTCCGTCCTACATTAAACATAATTGACGTGTCGTCCGCAAATAAAACTTTATCTGACCACTTCTGTACCATGAAAGGAAGATCTGAAGAAGAAGTTTATGTAGTCTAAGAACAAAAAGGGACCCATAATGGAACCCCAATTTTAACTATATGTGACTGTTGGGTGTATTTATATAACCCAACCTAACCGATCCTTCTTCATTTCTACAATATTATTATAATTCAACTTAAATATACGCTTCCAATGAAGTTAAAATGCAAATCGTCGGTCAGAATCATTGAAGCGTATAATTAACATTACTGTGCTGGCTTATCAGCTGCGGTCATGTGTTACTATCAATATGCGCTAGTTTTGCAAACCTCTTATCAGTCTTGTGGCCCTTGTATTATCATTGAGTTCTTTTTACTCATTCATTAAAAACATTAATAATCAAATTATTATATGAACGGGTAGGATAAGGCGATATTGAATTTTTCTTTATATTACATCTTGTTTATTGTGACATGTTAGGGAAAAAAAAATTAAAAACGCACAATCTAAAACTGTAATTTTATTAAATGGAAAGTCTAGTGGTCCGGCGAAATATACGAGATATGAAGTTCCTGCATAAAATAATGAGGAATGGAATTGACTGCACAGAATTAGTGCAGCTCATAAACCTATACGTCCCACGGCCGCGCCGCGCCGTGCCCCAGACACCATCTCGGTCTACTCCACCCACCGTCAGCTAGAACTAACCTTAAACAGTATTCAGCTATATATGCAGAATGTTCCTTAATTATACTTTTGCTTGGCGAATCACTTGACGTGTTTGCCTTTGGCGATTCACCTCAGAAGTGTTGTTATTGATAGGGATGAGATATACTTGCATAATTAAGTACCAGGGCTTCTAAGTATGAGTACGTAAAAATACTAGGGTTCAAAACCAGATTCTAAAATACTTGAAAGTATTTTGTAAGTATGAGTCGGCAACCCTTCGCGTCCCGGCCGCGGCGCGGCGTCTATAAAATACTTACATAGGAATCCAATCCGTATTCCGTAACTAATAAGGAGCAAAAAAGCATAAATAAAAAATACTTTGAATTTCAAAGTATTTTCTATTCACAAATACGATTGAGTTTCTTATTTATATGAAGTCAAGGATAGTTTTTCTATGGAAGTATTTTTATATATAGTGTTCCGAGTTCGTCGCGTACCGACTTATAGCGGCGTCTAAATTCGAAAATACTTTCATAGGAATTCAACCCGTATTTTATGACATATTAGGAACAAAATAGTATGAATAAAAAAATACTTTGAAGTTCAAAGTATTTTTACGTAGTGTTCCAAGTTTTTCGCGCATCGACGTGCAGCGCCGTCTAAATTTGAAAATACTTGCATAGGAATTCAACCCGTATGTGATGGCTATAAAGAGCAAAATAGTATGAATAAAAAAATACTTTGAAGTTCAAATGTATTTGTTATTGACAGATACGATTATGGTTCTTATTTATATTAGTTTATGGATCGTTTTCCTATGCAAGTATTTTCATGTGTAGTCTCCAGAGCTATCTGCGCATCGACGTATGGAAATACTTTCATACTTGTAAGTATTTTCTGCTCGTACCAGGGCGCCTACCTGGTTTTAAAACCTGGTATCGTAAATACGTCTCATCTTTAGTTATTGAAGACCCAATCTGTATAACAACAGTATCAGACAGACACACTTAGGTCGCAAATTTTCTTATACTGGTATGTAATGTTATGTTATAGATACTAACAACTCCTTAACGATCTGTCAGAGGTAGATTCCTAATGTTAAAGCAACTTTTGTTCTACAAGTTTTGGCTGGGGTCATTTTTTTTTTGTTTTTCATACTGAACTTGCAAAATTCAATAGCCCGGTCCACACCGAACGAGCATAGCTTCCAAGTCAGGGTCGCTTGCGCTACAAATAAGCGATCGCAAGGCACTTACGATAAAAATGCTTGTTGTAGCTTACGTTATGGCCTTAAATATATATGTATTCACGATAATTTTAGCACTTGCTATAACTTTACAACGGTTTTTTTTTTGTAGGGAATCGTCCACAGGGTTGGGTCCGTTGTGACTTAAAATACTACTTACAATAAAAAAACGCATTTTCGACAAAAGTGTCGCTTACGATAACTTGGCGGTAACGGCTCGTCATGATCTAAGTATCCCCTTTTCCTACTTTGTACTTGTACACGAAAAACCAGTAAGGCAACCAACTACTCCAGGATTATTTATGAATCTCACAATACATTCTTATATACGTACCCATAGTTTTGTGACAATTCTCCAGTGCCCTGACACACTAGTGATGATAAACAGTAGATGTTAGTTGCATTATGTTTAATAATTCACATGTGTCTTTCGTTGTACTTGTCAAAAGCTCTGTTCTTAGTGATCTTCCGAACCTGGTAAGGGGAAAAGTCGCACCAGTGGTCGCCGTATGCAGCCGCGGGTTTTATCGATGTCAGCAACTCTTGATAAAGCTCAGATGTTATGGTTCCGAATGTTACAACCAATCACATATACTTGTTACAACCAACCCTAGGGGTAGGGATGATTGTAACAAATTCTACTATTTTTAATCGACTTCAAAAAAGGAGATTATCAGTTCGATGTGTATGTATGTAATTTTGTCG